>OV743718.1:64836377-67236377 GCA_928272305.1 Volucella inflata
TGGTGGTTGACAGCAATTATGCCATACGGTTCATCTGAACAGTAAAACAGCTCATCTGCGAGACTCATCATTTCTTCCGCGTTTTGCACGAAGGCGACCCGATGTCTTCCGCTCGGTGCGATCGTGCATTTGTCACGGTTTCACATTAAATGTGAAATTTCCGTCAATTTTACGAATTCCTTTACTAAATTTGGTTAGGCCATTCTTAACAAATGCATCTTCCAAAATTTTTTACCGTGGTTTGGTAAAAAACTTAATCTAACATCAGAACTAGGACTTTCAACAAAAAGATTTAAGAATTATGGACAAGTATGGTTAGTATTGAAGGAAATAGAGTTGTCAAGGAAGGCGCAATCTACGGACTCAGAGAGCAATCAATAAATGAAGAGAATGTCAGCTACGTCTCTGCGTTTCTTGAGGGCAGATATTTAACCCCAGGGTTACACAACACTTCTTAACTATCAGGATGTGTATCTGTACACGAGAGACCGAGTTACCTAACGTTCACACACGCAATTGAAACTAGAAAAATTTATATGTGTTGAGTACATGCACACAAGAGAGGAAATTTGAAGTCTATTGTCGATCTAATGGCAGCCGAAATTTTGCTCCTGATTCGAAGATTCTAAAATTTGAGAAATTTTGTATGTTGCTTTCTTCTTCAGATTTTTTTTCTGTCTCATTTTAGGATTCTCTTTTTTTAAACGATTTCATTTCACTTTTAGGGTGAACATTTTGAAATTCTCAGTGCAGGTGGATTTTGCTGTGCATTTAGGGTTTTTTTTTGTTCAATTAAAAGCGCGTACATCTAGTCATGTCGTTGCTATGGAAAAACAAAAATGTGAATTACATGCATTCAAATTTTCTTTTCATTTTCAAACATGTAATTCTACCTGCAACAAATCTTTATTTATTAAATTTTGAGGATGAAGATACCCAATACCCATGACCTTATAGCAGATTGCTTAAAATATTGTTTTACGCTTCAAATCTCGATGAGGTTAATATAAATGGATTTGTCCACATATGTACCAATATCTCATTTTGTTTTGTCTGTTTGCTTTCTCAGCATCTTTTTATGATTTTTTCCGTCGCTGATGACGGCTGATGATAAACCGTCTGGTTGTCGACAAAACGCAAAATGATTTTCTAACAACACACACATTGAAAAAGAAAACCAACACAATGATAAATCCTGATTTTTAAGAAGTCCTGTGTAACCCTGGGGTAAGTTAAGAAGTATAACGTGGTCTCAATATGGTCTCTTGTGTTTGCTCGTGAGTTTTGCACTATTCTTTCAAGTACGATGTTGAAAAAATCGCATGACAGCGCATCGCCTTGTCTAAATCCTTTCTGGACATCAAAGGTCTCGGTGAGATCTTTACCGACCTTGATGGAGCAGCGTGCATTCTCCATCGTCATCCTGCACAGACGGACGAGTTTGGCAGGGATGCCAAAACTAGACATTGCTCTATATAGCTCGTCTCTATAGATGCTGTCATACGCGGCCTTAAAATCGATGAATAGGTGGTGGGTATCGAACTGAAGCTCATGGGTCTTCTCCAAGATCTGCCGTAGTGTGAATATTTGGTCGATGGTGGACTTTCCTAGCCTGAAGCCACACTGATATGGACCTATCAGGTTGTTGGCGAACGGCTCCAGGCGTTCACACAATACGGCGGATACGATCTTATATGCGATGTTAAGGAGACTGATGCCTCTGTAGTTGGCGCAGTTCAGAGGGTCTCCTTTCTTGAGAATTGGACAAACAATGCTGAGGTTCCATTCGTCTGGCATACTTTCGTCCGACCATATTTTACAGATGAGTTGGTGTATGCTCCTTACCAAGTCATCACCTGCCGCTTTGAAGAGCTCGGCAGTCATGCCATCCGCTCCACCAGCTTTGTTGGACTTAAGCTTCGATATGGCTATCTTCACTTCATCCAGGTCGGGTGGACGGAATTGTTGGTCATCATCGACCAGGTTGAAAGGTTGATTTTGCCTGACAGCGGTATTTGGTCCGTCATCGCCGTTATACAGTCTGCAGAAATGATCTTTCCAAATCCTCAGCATCGACTGCGATTCTACTACGATGTTCACTTGTTCATCTCTACAGGCTTCGGTTCGGGGTTTGTTTCCGCGGCATGTTATAGTTACCTTTTGGTAAAACTTCCGAACCTCATTCCTGGAGTAGCATCTCTCAATTTCCTCGATCGTGCGCTTCTCATGCTCTTTCTTCTTCCTCCTGAGAAGCCGGTGCTCGTCTCCCCTCTTCCGCTCATAGAGCTCATGAGCAGCTCTGGTCCTTCTAAGCAGCGCCGCGTTATATGCATTTTGCTTAGCTGCATGTGCTTGCCGGCATTCATCATCGAACCAGGGGTTTCGTTGTGGTGGACGAGTGAAACCCAGCACATCAGAAGCGGCATCTCTGATGGCGTTTTGGCAGTGTTTCCAATGGTCTTCGATGCTTGATGCTGGCGGCATTGGACCCTTTAAGAGATTAAGAGACACTCGATCGGAAAAGGACTTGGCAATCTCTTGCGATTGTAGCCGTCTGACGTCGAATTTTCTCACAGCATTAGTTTGTCTTGGCGTAGTTTAGGATATCCGCAACCGTAACTTGGCTACAATAAGGTAATGGTCCGAGTCGATGTTGGCTCCTCGGAACGTACGGACAACCATAATGCTGGAGGAGTGTCTTGCGTCGATCGCAATGTGATCAATCTGGTTGACTGTTGATTGATCAAGAGTTCTCCAAGTCCCCTTGTGTATGTCGAGATGTGGGAACCGCGTGCTAGCCATGACAATGTTTCGCCCCGCCGCAAAGTCGATTAGCCTGAATCCGTTATCGGAGGTGGTGTTGTGCAGGCTATATTTTCCGATTGTTCCACCAAAGATACCCTCTCTTTCTAGCTTTGCATTAAAATCACCGAGGACAATTTTAATGTCATAGCTAGGGCATTGCTCGTAGGTCTTGTTAAGGAGCTCGTAGAAGGCATCCTTGGTGTCGTCATCTTTCTCCTCTGTGGGGGCATGCGCGCATATGGGGCTAATGTTGGCGAATTTAGCCTTGATGCGGATTGCTACGAGGCGCTCGCTCACATGCCGGAAGCTGAGGACTTCTTGTCTTAGTCTGCCTCCGACAAAAAATCCGCATCCAAATAAGCGCTGCTTTTGCCGTCGATAGCAATTGCCGTAGTAGATGTCGCAGTTTTTCATCTTCGTTTTGTCCGGCCCATCCCATCGCATTTCTTGGATGGCGGTTATGTCTGCTTTGCATCAGTCTAGGGCCTCGCTAGGCCTCCGTCGAGGGAACTACTCGAAGGATATAAAAAATATTTGACAACACAGCGCCTAAAGTGGTCGTTATGACCAGATTCCTTTGTTGCAAGGATGCAAGAGATTCCTCTTTCTTTCTTTTTATTTTCTTTATTCTCTCTTTTTACAAAAATTTTCGAACTTATTATTTTACAGAATTGCTTTACGCAAGAGAATAGTTAGTGACATTAAATATTAAACAATATAAATAGATATACAGTGCTGTTCGAAACATAAGCAACAAAAATTACCTTAACGGTTAAATACGTAAATTTTTTATTTTTTTTTAATATTTTTTTTTTTATACTCATAATTGAATTGTTTTTGTAAATATACAATTATGAAGGAGATTTAATGTTCTTTTGACACACATTATTAAATTTTTCCAAAAACCCCTACAGAAGAAAATTTACGCATTTAACCGTTAAAGTAATTTTGGTTGTTTATGTTTCGAACAGCACTGTAAATGTCACTTCAAAACTAGATTATTTACTGTGGAGTGAACAATAATTCAAAAAAATAAACTAGCAGGGAGCTTTAGAGTTTGTACAAAATTGCAACACAACAAGTGGTTGGAGACTGGTGATGTATGTACCCCGCCAATAGTTTATACCATATTGTAACTTCGAATGAAAAATTGCGTAGGAGACTGTTTTCAAAGTATAATTCATACATCATTTTCTGAGTCGATAAGGACTACGAATAGCCGAACGCAGACAGTTTTTTGAGACCGCGATGTGTTCACCCCATTTCAGATTTTCATCTATAACAACACCTAGGTACCTAAACTGTTTTACGACTTCAACTTTAAAACAGTTTACATTGCAAGTTACGCTGTCATTATACATGATTTAAGAGGCTTCCGCAGTACAAGTGCAATTTATCATGCCTTGCCGACAACAGCCGAGTGCATGGAAATATATTTCGAAGTCAGGAGACCCTTGCATGCTTAGGCTGAAGTACATAATTTTGGTTTTGTTACTGACCATTAATCTGTGCTTCGCAAACCAGATTCATAACAGATCTACATCATGGTTTATGTCGGCAGCCAGATCCAAAAGGTTATTATATGAACCATAGGCAATGCCAAAGCAGTGACTTTTCCTACAAATGGTTGATCAGACAGAGAGTTGATGTAGATCAAAAACAAGATGGGGCAAAGGACAGACCCTTGCGGTACACCCAATAAAATTACTTTTGGGTCGCTAAGATATTCATCCTTTTTGTGTCCTGTCTGTAAGATAAGAAACAAACCAATTTTAAATAAAGCCCCGAAAGCCAGCACCATAAAGCTTGTCCAAAAGAATGTTGTGATTGACCATGTCGAACGCTTTCTGCAGGACGCTCTTTCCACTGTTCTAACACAATGTTGGAAATATGAAGGACAATCACTATCAAACGACTTTTGCCCATTGAATGTATTGGTTATTGTACATCGATCAGTAATTTCAACACTTTCATTTCTCAATGATTGAGAACTAATCATTTTGGAGTGAAAATAACCATTGACTTTCTGGCTCAATTTTTTAAAACGACATTTAAGGCTAGAATTGAGTGGATGTTTGTAACACTTTCTACGGAGTTTGTTTTAAGTTTTATTTTTTTAAGGATTATACGGATTCTCCACGGCTTAAGTCTCATATCAGATTCCCTTTGAACCACTGTACTGCTGGAAGTTTTGACATGATCATTCAAGGTTTTTATAAATAATTCATACGCGCTAGACGCATTTGTGTTTGAATAGACTTCATCCCAATTCTCAAAACGCAGTAGATCATTCAATAGATAATACCTAATCTTAGTCACATTAGACGCAAAACAATGCCTAACGCACTTCAATTCTATTAGACTACCAAGCACAATACCCGTCATGCAGTGATCAGTGATTCGGAGATCAAAGTTGATTTAATGAAATATCCATAAAAAGACCAACAACATGATCGAGGCATGTATTGGATATTGGCCTAGTAGGTTCATTAATGAAAGATTCCAGCACTTAGTGTTGCTACAAAATTTAAAAAAAAACATCTGTATTACCTTTGCCGAAGGAAAGATGTTGAACCGAATTGAAACAGCTTAATACCTTCTCAAGGTAGTCAGACTACCTCGTTAATCGCAAAAGATTATTCTGAATTTATTACGCAATTTCATCGCCATATCTGCGCAACGCAACAAATATGAGTTCATGCTTACGTATTTTGAAGCTCAAAGACTTTGTGTGTTAAGATCTCACGGTTTTCAATTGCACATGCAGATTCGGATACGATTATGGTTTGCCCAATTTGACACCTTTAATTAGACTCTGAGGGTGTAGTTTCGTACGATAAAGCTAATTTGTATGCGTTGTTTCACAGCAATTTAATTAGTATAATGAATCACAGTCGAGAATTTCATAAGAGTACACTCTGCCTAAATTCAATCTCTTATTTTAGTTTGTTCTTAGTTTGTCCTCACATTCACTTAGCTCTAATTAAATTATCCTCTTCAAGCTGGATGAACCATAAAGTGTATATTCTGTTCGATTCCAAGTCCGAAATTTATCAATCACAAACCACAGGCGAACTCTACCCAAATGCAATTATCATCCCATACAAAAATACACTCGAATAGGAAGCCTATTTCGCCATAGAAATTGAATGTGGTTGGTAATCGCATTGAAAGGATTCATTTCATAGTCCATCCATTTGAATAGTGCCAGAAAAAAAATTGGAAATTGTAGCGTTTTGTTTTGATGAGAGGAGATACTCGTACATTTTGACTTGTGTTTTATATATTGTACATGTTCCGTATCCACAATGTTGCATAAATAGTACTCGTATCTAAGTCATAGACTTTCCAAAGTGTGGAAGTCAGAAAATGTTGTATTGTCACTTTCATCCTTGGACATGTTTTGATCTTTTTCCGGTCAACTTTCCTTTTAGTATGCAAGTACCAGTCCTTTTTGGTTTGTTCTACTTCCAATAGTTGAACCGCAATCGCTTCCATTTGTGGATTAGATTGGTAGAGGATATCCGGATAAAAACTCCTATTAGTTCGTTGGTCGAAAATAATCGATTTATGCATTTTCTTTGTATGCAATGACAAGCTGAATTTCTATTAAATACTCGTAAGAATTGTTTTGCTTTACTTGTTCACTGAATGATAAAGAAGAGAGATTCTTGAATCTTAGATAAAGTTGGGTTGGAGCAGACATAACCAGTACTATCTGTCGAATTTCAACCTGCAATACTTCCAATTCATTCTGTTGAAATAGGAATTCTTAATCAAGAATCAATTGTCAATAGAAATATAATTAAGGAAACGAGAGTTATTCCGATTTTTATTAGTACAAAAGTATCCTAGGACCAAAACTATTTTCCTTTTGGGGCCCTCACAAGACTACATGAAAAATCTTCGAAGGACTTGAGCAACCCAATTAGCCAATTACGGTGAGCATTACGATGTTTCTTAACTTCAATACAAATAACCCAACAGGGTCATTAAATCGTCAACCAAACCGATTATGATTTTGAGCCCGACGGCACTAGTAGCTACTCCTGCATGAATATTGCAAGCGATCACTATAAATTTGAACAAGTACTTAGTTTCAGCCAGGAAGCCTTTGCGGATATCTCAGAAGGCAGCAAAGACACTCGGCAAGTTTTTTTCAACCAATACTAAAAGAAGGGCAACTCCGATATATTTGGAGCTCAGGCCGGTGAGGATTTCCCAGACTTAGTCAGGGTCTTGGAAAAGAGATGGTGGCGATGGAGCCCTATATGGGCCAACGGCAGCGATCACATCCCTGAATGGGTTACTGGCTTCGGTGTAACCGACTCCTCTTACGAGGGGCATTAAAATTGGAACTGGTCCTCCAGGTATGGGGTTGTGCCGCTGGTGATTTTAATGCGAAGCTCGGAAGAGAGGAAATCTTTGGTGGAACGATCGGAAAACATAGCCTGCACGACACCACCTCCGATAACGGATTCAGGCTAATCGACTTTGCGGCGGGGCGATACATTGTCGTAGCTAGCACGCGGTTCCCACATCTCGACATACACAAGGGGACTTGGAGAACTCCTGATTAACAGTCAACCGGATTGATCACATTGTGATCGACGCAAGACACTCCTCCAGTATTATCGATGTCCGTACGTTCCGAGGAGCCAACATCGACTCGGACCATTACCTTGTTGTAGCCAAGGTACGGTTGCGGATATCCCAAACTACGCCAAGACAAACTAATGCTGTGAGAAAATTCGACGTCAGACGGCTACAATCGCAAGAGATCGCCAAGTCCTTTTCCGATCGAGTGTCTCTTAATCTATTAAGAGGTCCAATGCCGCCAGCATCAAGCATTTAAGAACATTGGAAACACTGCCAAAACGCCGCCAGAGATGCCGCTTCTGATGTGCTGGGTTTCACTCGTCCACCACAACGAAACCCCTGGTTCGAGGATGAATGCCGGCAAGCACAAGCAGCTAGGCAAGATGCATATAACGCGGCGCTGCTTAGGACCAGAGCTGCTCATGAGCTCTACGAGCGGAAGAGGAGAGACGAACACCGGCTTTTCAGGAGGAAGAAGAAATAGCATGAGAAGCGCGCGATCAAGGAAATTGAGAGATGCTACTCCAGGAATGAGGTTCGGATTTTTTACCAAAAGGTAAAAATAACATGCCGTGGAAACAAGCCCCGAACCGAAGCCTGTAGAGATGAACAAGGGAACATCGTAGTAGAATCGCAGTCGATGCTAAGGATTTGGAAGAACCATTTTTGCAGACTGTATAACGGCGATGACGGGCCAAATACCGCTGTCAAGCAGAATCAACCTTTCAACTTGGACGATGATGACCAACAATTCCGTCCACTCGACCTGGATGAAGTGAAGATAGCTATATCTAAGCTTTAGTCCAACAAAGCTGCTGGAGCGGATGGCCTGACCGCAGAGCACTTCTAAGCGGCAGGCGATGACTTGGTAAGGAGCATACACCAACTCATCTGTAAAATAGGGTCGGACAAAAGTATGCCCGATGAATGGAACCTCAGCATTGTCCGATTCTCAAGAAACGAGACCCTCTGAACTGCGCCAACTACAGAGGCATCAGTCTCCTTAACATCACATATAAGATCTTATCCGCCGTATTGTGTGAACACCTGAAGCCATTCGTCAACAACCTGATAGGTCCTTATCAGTGTGGCTTCAGGCCAGAAAAGTCCACCATCGACCAGATATTCACACTACGGCAGATCTTGGAGAAGACCCATAAGCTTCAGTTCGATACCCACCACCTATTCATCGATTTTAAGGCCGCGTATGACAGCATCTATAGAGACGAGCTATAAAGAGCAATGTCTAGTTTCAGCATCCCTGCCAAACTCGTCCGTCTGTGCAGGATGACGATGGAGAATGCACGCTGCTCCATCAAGGTCGGTAAAGATCTCACCGAGACCTTTGAAATCTAGAAAGGATTTAGACAAGGCGATGCGCTGTCATGCGATTTTTTCAACATCGTACTTGAAAGAAAAAAACTCACGAGCAAACACAAGAGGCACTTTCTTTCAAAAGTCCGTTCAACTACTCGCATTCGCCGACGATACTGTCATAATCGGGAGAAAGCAGCGTGATGTCAGTGGCGCTTTCGCGAGTATTGAGACGGAAGCGGCGAAAATGAGTTTAGCGGTCAATGAGGGCAAGACTAATTATATGCTGTCAAGCAAAAAGGACAACAAACACCGACGTCTCGGACAGAACGACACCCTCGGTAGATATAACTTTGATGTAGTTAAGGACCTTGTCTACCTAGGCTGTGCTATAAATATAGACAACGACACCAGCGCTGAGATCAAGCGAAGAATATCTCTTGCCAGCCGCTGTTTGTTTGAGTTAAGAAGACAATTGAGTAGCAAAGCCCTCTCTCGGACAACAAAATTGTTTTTGGGTGCTTCGAGAGAAAAATTCTTCGGGCGATCTTCGGTCCCATCTGTATTGACGGTGAGTGGAGGAGGAGATACAACGGCGAACTGTATGGACTGTACAGCGACATGGACCTAGCCAGAAGAGTGAAGATCCAAAGACTGAGATGGCTGGGTCATGTAGAGCGTATGGACACCAGTGCTCTGGTCCGAAAAGTTTCGAATCCGCCTCTGAGGGACAGCGCAATAGAGGCAGACCGAGACTCAGGTGGCGCACGTAAGTAGAAGAGGACCTCAGCCAGCCAGTCAGGGATCGAGCTGGCTGGAGAAGCTTGTTTACTGAGGCCCAGGTCCACCCCGGACTGTAGCGCCACTTAAAGTAAGTAAGTAAGTTATGGAAATGCTGTACGGTTTTGGTAGCAACAAATCCACTGTCGATTTTAGTGGATGTCTCAACGAAAAGTGGCGAAAGCAAGATAGTTGCACTTGATATTTTAAAGACATGTGACAGAGTTTGGCATCAGGATATTTTGTCATCTAACATCAGCGTTTACAACGTTCAGTTCAAGTTGTCTCAGGTGGTTTTGAGTCTTTTGTCCTAAGCCCAAGGTTCCATTCCCACACTTGTTTTAATTTTATCTGGCGGGTTCATGTATGCTACTTCTAATCCATTATATTCCTTTGCTGACGACATGTATGTAGTCGTAAGTAATGAAACCTGGTGGGGGTTCATTTGTCCCGGGATTTTTCATCTTCGTTGATTCCATCTGGGGAGTTCATCTTCTGCTATTTATGTCTGCTGGTCAGCACTAGCGGTTGATAAGTCGAGTCCGGATGGACACCAGCCGGTACAAATGATGTATAGAAATGTTTGCAGCATTGGATATCACCAGGTTGACACCTTTTACTGCCTACCCAATTTCTACAGCACCAAACAATCCAATTGGGGGATCAGATCCCTTAATTAAAGAAAATTAATCAACAAATAATAAAAATCATACTCCATGTGAATATGGTCTAAATGGAGAGAGACATTACTTATCTCTACCTTAACATCTGAATGGTACAGCAATTTCAATTTATGTATTTCACCTGAAAGTAATAATCCTGTACTCATATTACAAGGTAGCCTCTTTCCGATGAAATAACTTCGAGATCTGTCAGTTTTGCTGCCAAGAAGGTCCACTTACTATTGCCTTTAACTTTTCGTAGAAGGACACAAAATATTTGTACTGTTATACTTGTGTACGTTAAATCTCCATATTCAACAGCTTAATTAAAATACATTAAAATTTAATTCTGAGCGCTGACTGAAATCCGCTTTAAATAATTTAATCGAATGATCTCATTATCGGATTCTACTTCTGTATGTCATTTATCCTTTATGGGGTGGTAACAGAGAGTAATTACGAGTATTTGTCCTGTCGGATATTTTGCAATTTAATCAATAACTTCAAATAGAAAGATTCACATACGTTTTGATGTGTTCAACCAGAAAAGCTTTGTAGGTACGTGCTCTCCCCGGCACATTTGTGTTACCACCAATTGTTGGCGTATCTAAATAATCATTTTATATCTCTCTGGCATAATAATTTCTAACTAACTTCACAGGCATTGTGCAACAAAATTTCCTAATTGAAGTGTAAACTGAAAACACCAATTCGGTGACGAGGGATAAGTTCCTCCCAGTCAAAGCCATTCATTTTTTCTCATAGCTTTTTGTGGGGATTTTTTTCATATTAAATTTACAGTAATAGCGCTTTTGGGTTTCAATGGGATTATTTGTGCTATAAAAAATTCGATCCTTTTGGCTGGGCTATAAACATGACCCCCTATTGTAGCGGTTTTGGAAACGACCTCTGAACATGTGTTAATGTATTTTATATATATTTTTTTTACTCTGCTCTCGTTTGTGGTTTCTCCAATTTCAGTTTCATTCGATTGATGGACAAAAAGCATTCACAACTCACAGTTCCCTTGGAAGGTTCAGTGCCTTTTGCATGACAAATTGAATACCAGCCGCAATCCGAGTTTACGAATTGGAAATCATTGTGTGTATCTAGACGTTAACCTTGCGTTTGGAGCTTAATTCCAGAATTGATTGACGTGGTCCGCTCTGCAAATTGACGGAATACTCGTACCAATAAAAAAACACACTAAAAGGGGTTGCCATGAAACCGAAAAGGAAAAGCAATATCCCAAATAAAAAAATTTCTTTGGGGTAGGTAATATTTCGCTTGAGCAATTCTATACAGAAGTAGACCTGCATACCATTGTTAGAATGTTGGCACAGAGTATCCAAGGTCTTTGCTGCCATTGCAAAGCCATTAATGGAGTTGATGCAGGGGTTTGCGTTTATTTTCACAATTTCCTTTAGGCAGCTCCGTCTAGTTCGCTCCCAGAATGATGATAGCTTTTTGGCTTTCTGCTCACTTGATATGTAATATGTGCGTGACTTGTAGAGTAATGAATGTCTGGAAGACGTTTGGGGCCTACGCAAATTAACCTCACCATGCCATTGCCACTGCATGAGTTGCTGAATTTCTCAATGGTGTGGGATAAATCAATTTTATCGACTACACAAATATACATATAAGGTTGCTCCAGTTTTCGCAAAACACCCGCCCTTAATTTTACATAAACCTTAGGCCGCAGTTGGCTTAGCATAAAAAGATTGAAATAGACTTAAGGATACGACGAATATATTTCAACTATGCTGTAGTTGCATGAAATAAAAGTTAACAGTATTTAAACTCTATATGGGTTACTATGGCGGTGGTGTGCACTAAAGATTGCATGCAACGTTAGTGAAACTAAGAACTTGGATAAAGTTCAAAATTATCGATTTTGTGTAGTAATCATTTGTAATTGATTATATTTAAAAAAATCATCGTGGACGGCAGCTGAAAACATAAAACATTAACGAAGAAAATTGAATCATGATTTTTTACCAAAACAGAACTCCTTACTAAGCACTTTCGATAAAAGAAACTAAATCGGCTTTGTCATCTTAAGTCTCTGGCAGCCTTCATTTACTGCACATGGGATGAGTATGTATAAATCCTTAAGCGAATGTTCCTTTTTGCTTGTCATTTTGAAATTGGTGACTCGGATCAAAAAGTACCCGGAATTTATTTAGAAAATTAGAAATACAAGTTTATTCATCTAAATCTATATTGTCGCCTTCAAAGTAATCCCCATCGACTGCAACACACTTATGCCAGCACTTGTTCCAATCCTCGAAACATATTTTATATTCGGTTTTCGGTATGTCCATCAGTGCTTCCTGCGAATTTTCCATTACTTCCTCTCGGCTGCTGAAAAGCGTTCCCCATAGTGGTTTTTAACTCGATTGAACAGAAAGAAGTCACATGAAGCCAAATCAGGTGAATCCGGTGGCTGTTGGATGGTATTTATTGCATTTTTCGTCAACAAATTACGAATAATGATGGCACTGTGCGAAGGTTCGTTATCCACAAGTTTTCTGCCCACAATTCTGGTCTCCTTCGACGAATTGCTTCACGCAAACGTCTAATAACGCCCAAATAATACTTTGTCTCTGTTAACTGTCTGTTGGTTATTGACCAACATTTCTTTTACTTCATCAATGTTTTCCTCGGTTCTCGATGTCGATGGTCTGCCATTGCGTTCATCATCTTCGATTGACTCACGACTACTTTTGAACAGCACTGGTAAACGACCGTTTTCTTTAGAGAATCGTTGAAGAAACAATTTTCCAACATTTCCAACGTTCGCGCACCATTAAATCCGTTTTCTACGCAAAATTTAATACAAATTCGTTGTTGCAAATTTAAATTTCTAAAATTGTAAAAAATCGCCAATACTACGTAACTTTTGCAAATGTCAAGCTATGACGCTAAGATTTAGAGGGAGTATCAACGAAAGATGTACCAACTTAACAAAAAAAAAAAACAGAACTCAAATCGGAACATTGGGAGCGCCACACAGAGAACTTTTAGATCAAGGTGGTATTTTTGTGAAAACTAGATTGGTGTTGAACCGAAAAAGAACTTTTCTCTCCACATTGAACCAGTTGCAGCTTTGGATAATGCGCAAATGTTTATAAATTTTTATCATTTTTGAACTCGTTACATGTGTCAATGACAACCTACGTTGGAATGACCACATTTTCGAAGTCGCCAAAAATGCAGCGAAATTTCTAGGTTTCCTAAAGCGATGTAAGAAATTTTTCACACCCCTGATCTGGCTTCAATATACGGGGCTTCATCCGCCAAAAACTGGAGTACAAAGATCACATCTGGTCAGATGCTCCTTAGCCTTCTTTGCAACTACTAGATAGATTGCAAAACCCTGCGTTAAAACTTAGAGGTGATGCCAATATTACACAGTCGATTGACACTCTCGACCACCAGCGTAATGTCTCCTGCCTCAGCCTGCTCTATCGCTATTTTCAACACCAGTGCTCCGCAGAAATTGCCAGTAGCATTCCGCCCCTCCAAACCTCCAACCGTAATACCCGTCTCGCTATGAATGCTCATCACTCTCAAGCCAACTTTCGGACGTAGCCTGATATATCGTGACTCTTTCCCAAGCTGAACAACTCGTTCATGGAATGCTCTTCCGAGCTCTTTATTTCCTAGCCATTACAATATTCAGACATTTAAAACCAACGTATATCGGTACCTCTCTTTTCTCCCTCCCTAAACTTCCTTCGCTCGCGCTATGTGCAAACATTTTAAGGGTACACACAATCCCTTGTGCGTGCGCCAATTATAAAAAAAAAATGTATGTACATAGGCTACGCTACATCTTTTTATATCTGGGAATTAAGGGTTGTGTTTAAAGGGACTGGAGGATCAGTTTCCACTGTTCCTCTTTTTTACAACTTCCTACGGAAATTGGAAGACTTTGTTTGGTTCAATGGAAAACAATAAGGAGTAACGAAAGTGTAAGACTCATGCAATGATTGCTTTGGAATCAACTACTTGAAACTCTTTCCTTTGGCCCCAGTCCACACTGAAATCGCGTTGGCATTACTTCATATTGAAACAACCGTTCAGGTTTGTAAAATGGTAACAATAAAGCTCGCCTTTCAGTCTAAATGACAGCCACCGCATATGCCCCGAAGCATACCATGGTCCTTTACCTTTTAGAGGAGTCAATGCAGCAGAGATTTGCAGCACCAGAGCAGTTTGGCTACTTATCAGATTATACTTCTGCCCACTCCTTGCTCCTCCATTTTTTTTGCCTTTATTACCATCTGGGCGTAGGCTCCAATAGTCCACCATGCATCCTCGCAACTCAACATTACTTCATCAAAGTTTTCTAGGGTGATAATTTAAAGCGACTTATTCACCTTAACATGACTTCAATCTAGCCATTGGTCCAAGACGGATATGAACCGGCGTGTCCATCTACCTACGACATTCTCATCTTATTCCTGCTTTGAATACACCGACGTCCTTTCCTATCTTGTTCGGCACCAGACCAGAAACACGACAGGTTCGGTTCAGTTGAATTAAAATAACAGCAATATAGAGTTGGTAGCCTAATCTTGTAATATTTTTTTTGACTTTCTGTTGATTGCCATCATTGGCCATTAGCCTAGGCAGTACAGCTGCCATTTTGGTGATCTTATCCTTTCCAAAGTGCTACCCATTAATAAGAAGCAAAGTACAGAACTATTGTTGCCTGGTGATGACAACCATATTGGATTTTTGAGCCACAAGTTCAAAGCCGTGACTCCACAGGCAGTCCTCTATTCTTGTGACCTTTTTTTGTTCAGCTCCCCGCATCTCAAGGAATCTTGCCATTATGACTAGTGTGACATCATCCACAAAGCAGGCTAATCTGGTCCTGAAGGCAGTTATAGACGCAGAAGCCCAATCTATACGAGGTTCCAGGGATCCTGGCCCAGTTTCGATCACCTACGTTTATATATATAAATATGTCCCTTAGTTGTGTCTTGCGGAGTACTTGTTAGCTATTTAGTTTCTTTCTAAGGTAACCTTGTTTACTTTGGCCCCATAAACTCTTTTGGAGTTAAATGTGTTGAAGTCAATCGAGACCAGGATGCCAGTTCTCTTCTTTTGGGAGCTTGTCAAGTCTGCTTCACGACCCCAAGCGAACTTCAGCAACCATGTTCGAAAGGGCTGATTCCAAATAAAGATTCGAATACCGGCTTATCTCTAACGAGGATAAGAACCACTTTCTTGCTAATTTTTCGGCTGAGCAACTGATCAGCTAGGCAGAAGCAGGGGTCCAAATTTAGCGTGTTTGGGAAAATATCTATAGCTATCCCATGGTAAGATTTTGGTCCGTTCGGGTAAAATTAGATCAGATTGAACTTTAAACTCAGAATGCTCTCGAATGTGTTGTGACTTGCAAGTTTCCTTTGGGCTTAAACTGGGTTGCTTATTAGTATTTGAAATCTGTTAAAACTGTGGATAAAAGTATGAAAAGGAAGATAAATTCGAATATCAATTTCCCCATAAAAAAAAACTATAAGTGTTTGACTGCGTCAGAAAATGTCAAGTTTGTCCTGAAATGAATGGAATTCCGTATTTTCTAGAAAAGGTGCATTTTGAGTTTGTGGGGCATTTCACCCAGTTTACTTTGATGTACCCATTTACATAGAATCTTGGAAGCGTATCGTGGTAGTGCCTTTAAGATATTTGGAATGCTTTTCCGAGAGGAAATTAGCACTGTCTTCTACAGAAACAATCACCCTTAAATGTTCTGTTTCCATGCATCCCAACAATTTTCTTGGATATCTAATGACTCACCTAATTTTAAATAAATTATTCGTTAAATAAGTAAGCTGATCATTAACTCACCCAGTGAGTTAGGCATCTTCAAAGATGACAGTGTATTTGCGGTCGTAGATTTTTTGAAGCAGATACATTTTTACTGTCGTCGAAGGGTGGCAAATGAAGAGACATTTCTATCGATCTGGTCTTGCAATGAGTTTAAACGGCATATCAATGTATGCTAATAGACGGATGTTAATAGGTTCGTTCTAGAGATTTAAGGACAATTAGTTATAATCTGGTTTGACATGTTTCGGACTCTTACCAAACTGCTAACCAGTTGTGACTATGCAATTGTTTAAGATATTATGGATATAAAATTGATTTTGACTTTATTTTGAAGCTATATATTCATGACATTATGGGTGGAAAAGCATATTATTCAAATGACCGCCGGGGCTTCGCTGGCGGTCCTTGAAGCGGTCGGTCCAATTTTTGATGACTCTGTTCAATATGAGCGGCATTATTCCGGCAAAAGCGTGAGTAATGTTTGTCACGAGCCCGTCCAAAGTGGTTGGCTTTGTGTTGGCGTGTACAAAGAACTTGAAGTTGCCCCAGAGAAAATAATCGAGTCAAATCGCATTGTCGCGGCGGCCAATTGATGAAGGCTCACCATGAGATGACCCAATCGCCAAATTTCTCACGCACAACTTCGAGAAATGCGTCGACTGTATGGCATGCAACGTCGTCTGATTGGAACCACAGTTCGGATATAGCGATGTTGTCGGACTGTGACCACAGAAAATCGGTTAACTTCGCTATACCTGAGACAATTGTCGGTCTCATTTCGGAAGAAATAAGGTCCGATGATGCCGCCATGCCATGTACTGTACCAAACAGTTAATCTTTGTAGATGCATTGATGCTTGGCCGAACCCTTGTGGATTGTGTTTGCTCCAATAATTTTGGTTGTCGACATAGCCCCTAAGCTAAAAATTATCTCCGTCCGAGGTAGTGATTTTTTGGCCAATATCCGGATCTCCGGCCAACATTTCCAGTGCCCAACTATCGAACTCATGGCGTTTTCTATGGTCGTCTGACTCCAATCAGCACAATCTTGAACGGATGTACGCCCAAATCAAATAGCGAATTCAGCTGATAGGCGCCGAATCGACAATTCTGGGCCTTTTTCGATAATGGCCGAAACAGCGACTACGTTTTCTTCATTTCGCAGCACTCTCTAACCGGTGGTTGGCTTAAGACTCAAATGAGTGTACTCAAGCTCAAACCATTCCAAGGTGCGACGAATTGCCTGCACACTGAAGCCATGATGGCGATCGACCACACGACGAAATTCATGTTGCGTATTTATGATTGAGCTGGAATTAAGATCCCTAATATTTTATTTTTAATAATTTCAACACCTTCGGCAAACGTTGAACGATGCATGATGAAATTTTAGCAGCTAGATGTCATTTGAAACTTTGAAAGCTGCTAAGCCAGAACAATTGGAAAAACTATCATTACTATCTGGTCACCCTTTATTAGTAGTTCGGTGTGGTATTACACCACGTAATCCCAAAGCAAATTGTCTGTCGTGATTTGACCTGGAGTTCAATGAATCGCTCATTGGGGTTACCCGAGCAATTAGTGTGTAGAAGTATAGTAGATTGCGCGATTCCTCGGTGGAAGTTGTCTCAGATTCATAATTCAATGAACTTAATAAAAATGTTTTTACGATACTCGCTCAAATATTCTATTTTTATCTTTTTATTTACTTCTTGCAGGAATCCCTTACAGTTACTTTACCTAAGCTTTTAGCTAGATTTGAGTTTCCGGGAATTAATTTTAGGCAGCGAAGATCTTAAACAAGGCACGAAAATGATGTTTTGTAAGCCGTGTGTTTCGAAAGTCAATAGCGTGCAAGAAAAGGACTGGTTTCCCATGCGATCCCTTATCTAAGTACTTACTGTGCCCAGTGCTACTTTATTTCAGTGATGTAGTGGGAACCGATGCTTTCAGTGTGGCGAGACAATTGACTAGGCACTTTGTTGAAGATCAGATCGATTATTTTAAGCTCATTTGTAATCAGTATCTGCTTCTCGGTTTTTTGGTTGGGGCCTTTGAAGACTTGCTTCTGTAATATTTTATTCATTGTTAATTTCCCTTTAAAAGTCTAGGAGCCCGAGTCCTGGTCTCTCCTAATTATTGTATAGTCTGGAAGGTTTACCTTGTCGTACTTTCTCTTGTTTCGCTGACCGAAATTTGAAGCCAGATTCTTTTGGTAAGAAGTCTACAGACTTCATGGTTGTACCACGCAATCAGTCTTCGATCGATGGCCACAATTCTACATCTATGATTTACCTTTTCCGCGCTCTACCAAGAATCCCTTCGGCTTTGGATTAAGACGGATGTGGTTTAAGATGCATGTAGGTTCCTAAATGTGCTCTTGTCTTGGCTCTACATCTGAATGTTTGTCGCATGCTAATGGCGAAATCAGCTCTACGCTTGCGTTGATTTTAAACCATTCCACTCGTTATACGAACTTATGCGTAACGAGTTTCCCATTTTCACTGCATCGCTGCTGCTCCGCTTATTGGGTTGGCTAATGTCGCAGACCGCAGAACGCGTCTACATAATGCTCGGTCCTGGATCGCTTCTGTGGTTAGCCCCAGGCGTTGTTGCTCATTTGCCATCTGAGAAATCCAGGAATTCTTCTCCCGACCTCGATTTCTTACAGTTGGAGTGACCGTAGTTGATAGTGCCTTTTTAACCGGATTTTCGGCAGATCTTCTTTGAATACCAGCTTATTCTATTCGCCTCAAGCTGTTCGGTTACCGAATTATTTATATGTAGACTTCCTCTTATAAGCGTAGATTTAATGCAATCGCG
Source organism: Volucella inflata (assembly GCA_928272305.1). Classification (NCBI taxonomy): domain Eukaryota; kingdom Metazoa; phylum Arthropoda; class Insecta; order Diptera; family Syrphidae; genus Volucella; species Volucella inflata. Next base: position 64,855,210 of record OV743718.1, read on the forward strand.
TTTAGTGACTCCACTAGACATCCTCAACATTTTCATTTCCGCTGCCGTCATTTTGTTTTTAAACGCTTCGTACATTGTCCAGCACTGTGAACCGTAGAAAGGAGCTGGTTTCATTTCATTTCATTCATTTTAAATGCATTTTTATTAATTTAAATTCAGAAACTCTTACAAGCTAGACAAAAAAACGCTTAAAAATTAGCTTAATTAACTTAAAATTATCTTATTCTAACTTACTGGCCCCATGCGGACACTCTAAGTTAAACCTAACAATTAAATTTTGTCTTTCGACGTTTCGTACATTTCATTCATTTCATTTTTAAATTATGTTGTATTAACTGTAATTAAAACTAAGAAAATAATTTCAAAACAAAAACTTAGTAAATTAACTCTTTTTTTTTTATCATCTTTTAAAACTTAAAACTAAAACTTATAAACTACCTTAACATTATTCTTAATCTACTTAGGCTACTTAATCTACTTAAAATTATCTTATAATTTAGGTATTATTTTTTTTGTTGAGAAGTTGCCCGAAGGTTACCCATCTTTTTGTTGTTTTATAATTTTTTTTTTGTATTTTTGTTTTTTGTGTATATATATATATACAATATATATATATAGATACATTTTTTTTTCCCCCTTAAAAACTATCCTAATCCTACCTAAATCTATGTAAGTCGGCCACGGCAAAAAATTAGGCTGCCGACTCTGCTCCTAGCGAAGCTACCTAGTGCTAGAGGAATTCGACGACGTAGACTCCGCTCCTTCAACAAGCCACCAAAATTGTTGGTGCTGCCGAGCAACATCCCTCATGTCGCGTTTCCCTACCGCCCTACTGAACCGGAGACGCTCCGCACTGCCGTGTGCGACGTCTCTATCGTAGTTAAGTCGCCTCTCCGCAGCTGTTCGAGCGACATGGAAGATTAACGGCACCGCTAATCTATCCTGGATCAGACCTTTCATGTCGAGGTAGAGGAAAGCTTCTGGAGGAATAAAGCCGTCATAGCGAACTCTCTCGTGATACATATGATTGGGGTAGTAAGCCCCAGAGATCAGGTTATTCGACGAGGTCATTGCTCTTGCAATGTGCCTTCGAATCAATTTAATGACGAAATTGTCCACTCTTATTACGTTAGCCCTATTGTACAAGACCTCATTGCGATAGAATTTTATGTACTCAGACTCTGGTGTTCTGTATAGGCGAAGACAAGCCCTAAGGCAAGCCCTCTCAAACACCCGAATCTTTTCCAAAAGACTTGCTCTCACGTTGAACCACACGGGACAACCAAATGTAAGCATAGGCCGAATAAGGGCCATGTAGCAGATCACCTTTACCCTCGCATCGAGTTGCCTGTTATAAAACAGTCTCTTTGTAAGGGCAAAAGCACCTTTGGCTCTGGCCAGAAAGGAGCTGGTCTAACAACGGTGGTGTAAAGTTTCTCCTTTAATTCAAGTGGAAATTTTCGGTGCAAATTTCCCGAATTTTCCCGCCATTTCATCCACCCCACAGTCGCTTTGTAGTTTACGTCGTCGTCACATTTCGCTTCCATGTTAACGACTGATCCTAAGTACTTGAAGATAGTGCCTTTCCGAAGAATTATTCCGTTTAACATTATATCCAGAACAGGTCGCAACAGATGCGCAAATGATCCGTCTTTGAACGACTTATTTTAAACATGTACATGTGTTGTATTATTCTAACATACGTTTCGGGTACGTTTTGAGACCTCAGCGCTGCCCATATGAGATCCCTAGGCACTCGATCGAATGCTTTCTCGAGGTCGATAAATACCAAGTGTAGATCTTTAGACGAATCTCGGTGATTTTCATTATTATTCGTAAGCTTTGGATAGCGTCCATCGTAAATCTTCCTTCAACAAATCCACACTGGCTATTATCGAGCTTTATTATTTGCCGAAGACGTTCGTTTAAGACTCTTTCGATGATTTTCATCGTGTGTGACATCAGCTTGATTGAACGGTAGTTGTTGCATTCTCGAGTGTCGCCTTTTCCTTTGTACAATGGAACCAAGAAGCTAGTTCTCCATTGATTCGGCATAGGTTGTCCACATTTTAATTTATTTATTATTATTTGAAAGTTTCGATAGCCAAACGCTGCCGATCCCCTCCATCTTCGACCAAAACTCTGATGGAATGCTGTCTGGTCCCGCCGCTTTCCCCCGCTTCATTTTTCCAATTGCTATACTTATTTCTTCGATCGAAAAGTCCGAAACTTCCTCCTCGAACAGACCAGCTGTCGGCACGATACTCGTATAACGTGCAAACTGTTTGTTAAGCAACTCCTTGCAGTATTCAAGCCACCAGTCACAAATTTCCTTTTCATTTGTTAATAAGCGACCGTCTACATTTTTTATGTATTTCGGTGAGGTTATTTCCATCGAATTTTTTCGCCTCTGTGCAGCGAGCTCAAAAATATTTGGCACTTTAGTATTGTACGACGTTTGAACTTCTTGTATAGCTTGTCTTCTATCTGCCGATCGTGAGCATATTTGTTCCAACTCCTGGTATAGGTTTTCCGCTGCTGCTCGAGTTCAAGCCAGGACTTTCTTTGCGATCTTTTTAAGACTTTGGTATTCAAGAGCCCATCTACCTTTTTCTATATCGTCGCTCCGATCGCATTTTGTTCACGCTTGAAATGCATTCTTCTTGTCGGCCACAGCTCTTTTGGTCTCGTCATCCCACTATAATGTTTCTTTGCCGACGTGATGGTACTTCGATATTGTCCCCAGAAGGGACTTTGCGAGGGTTAAAAGTTACTGGCTCAGTTAAGACCCTTCTCTCATTCACTTCAGATGTAGATATGTGCAATTTCGGAAAATATCTTTGCATTTGTCGATGAAGCTCCATAGTACAGATATTTTCCTTGTTACTCGATGTAAGAGAGAAATTATAAAAAATTACAAACAAATTTAACTGTCGAGTAAAAGACAGGTAACATTTAATAAACGCGCAGTAATCTTCTTGGTACTTGTCCCAGTTTTTGCAAAAAAAAAAAACAGTCAACCTTATGCTAGGAAAGTTGTTTGCCGTGTAGCATTTTTGACCCTTTTCCATCAATAACACGGGAACTTCTTAAGTCTTAACAATTTCAGAGACATTAGTGCGACTTGTCCGTGTTATGACAAGTCGTTTGTATTTCGAATATGATAGATAACAAGCTCAATCGATCGATTATGAGGCCAAAAAACACGGGTTATCTTTCACTCATTTCGCAAATCGAAGACTGATTTTCAAAATAAGTTATTCATGACAACGAATTGTTCATTTGGTTTTAGTCCATCGACGATGATTTGACAAACATAACGGAATAAAGGGCCTAATATGAAATAACTACTGAAAGGTCTATCAATCATCACAGTACTAAGCGGTGTTGCCATTCAGGATATCGAAATATTATTTTTGATGTCGTCAACCCATATACACTGCAGTCACATCATAGACGAGAAGGGAGTGTCAAGCAGAGGGACGAGCAAAATGAACCACAGTATTGGAGACACGAAGGCGTATTAGGGGCATTCATCACACCTACCAAGACATATTCGAGACAGTCCACATCTGTCGTCTCACAACTAAAGGTTATGAGTAATTCACTTATCCATTTGTTAAATCTTTCAGTTTTGATTGACGTGTGATTCGCCTCATATAGACAAACCTTAATGTTTAATCATTAATGAATTGAACCGTGTTCTGCGTTCACCAAAAATTGAACCCACCTACTGGACAAAAATAAATTGCTATGGTTTCCACTATTTCCACTATTTCTATGTGAATATTTCTGTGCAAGATGCAACTTATATCTGTCAAAATAATTGTCGGACTGCAAACTGTCGGTGTTATTTTCATTCAATAGTCCTTGCAATTTTATCGTGATGACATACACGCTTCAACAACGTTAACAAATTTTAGAAATTTGGCACCAAAAGAACGAGTATAGTTCTAAAGATCACGGACCAGTACAGGCCATCTGGGATTGCTATTCGCCGTAATACTGAGCCTTTTTTTTTATGGAAGATGCAGTGCCATCCCGCAGATTAGTGTCTTCTTAAGAGAATATTGTATTGCATCCGTTCAGGAGAGTGTTGAAGAAGATCCAAATCCATCGATTAGACTTAGTTCACAACAGTTTCTTTTTTTCGGTCCATGGGGCTTACTTTTTGCTCAATGGGTATGTCAATAAGCAAAATTGTCGCATTTGGATCAAAAATAATTCACATGGACATATTGAAAGGCCATTTCATCCCAAAGTTTAACAATTTGGTATGGTCTGTGGGCTGATAGAGTCATCGGACCATGTTTTTAAAAAAATGAAGGTAATCATTGTGTTCCGAGCAAGGGCAATTGTTACCACAACCTCTTGTAGCAGGTAGGTTCAAAGATCTGCCGCCTAACGAGAACAAGCTGATAGCTGCCAAAAAACAGAAACTCAATGTTGGACACATAAGTTCAACCACTCGCAAACGCTGCAATACAAACATGAGCAGCGAGGAAGGAGTATCGAGACAGAAAAAGGGAAGAGGAAGCAAGTAACTGGCGGCTGGCTTCAAACCCGTAATGCAGGCTATCCGAAATAGCGATGGAAACCTAGTCACCGAAGCAAAGTAAATAGTAGATGTATTTAAGGAGCATTTTCGGCAGCTGCTTAATGGTTCTAATGAAAAGAGAGCTCAGTCACTGAAGAACCGATTCCACCACCTAGTATAAAATAAGTTAGCCTAGCTTTTTAAAAGTCAAAAAACAGTAAGGCCGTCAGGTCTACCAACGATGCACAAAATCATCAACCAATTATGGTTGGATGAGTTATGCCAGATTACTTGTCAATCGACTCTATATCGAGGCATATCTCTGCTTAATGTCCCATACAAGTATACGATCAATATGCGGGAAAGAAAATTTGGTCCCCTATGCGGGAAGAGCAAATGGAGATGATACAACCGCCAACTCTACGAACTGTACCAGGATGTGCATGTAGTTTAAAAAGCTAAAATTCGTCGACTATATTGCCAAATAATGGTGCGGTGGGTTCATCAAACTGGAAGCAGCGTTCCGGGGATTGCAGAGGATGAAAGGCTGCATTGTCTCAGGCAGAGACTCTTCACAGTTCGGAAGCCCGTTAAGTGAAGTAAGTAAGTAAGCTCTTCCCAAGAAGGCGTTGTAAAAGAGGATATCAAAATTCAAGATGTTGTGTGTGTCAATTCTTTGAGCTCAGATATTTAAAAAGTTTCTCTTCAAATTAATCATGAAGTATTTGTATGTTTGTGCGTCTTCAGATTACAGTGTTTCGGCAATTCTAATCGAGTAATGGTCTAGCAACCATTATCAACGAGTCCACCACGACTCTACCGGGTAGATGTCTAAATCATATGTAAATACGTACGTTTAAGCAATATCTCCTTCAGTAACTGCGAAAAGTATGTCTATTGTGACCAACAATGTAACATACCAACATTTTCATTGCCGTGTATCCACATGGGTCTCAAATGGCACAACGCTGCGCTGAAGTGTCACACGTAAATTGCAATTTTCACACCTTTTCGAGTAAACAAATGTCTCAAATGACACACGCGCAGCGTACGATACAATTTTTTATATTTTTGTGTGTTAGAGTTTCCACGATAATTTTTCTAAAATAAGCATCATTTAGTATATAAGTTAGAATAAGAAAATAAGGTTTTTGAGTTGTTCATCACATACAGAAATATAGAGTTGTTATTTCCCCCACCAGCGGTAAGGCATATCAAATCTACATTGGTCCATCGAGCCGGATTTTTTAAAGCTGGTAGTCCTTCCTTGATGGCGTCCAAAACTGATTTAATTACAGTTGCGGACGACTGATTTGTATAGGATCTCAACATTTTGTCAATGTACATTGACACGATTTTGTGCTCGTTACCGTACCTCGATTTAAGGGCTTCCCATGCGCAGAAGTAGTTGGCACTTAAAATTGTTAAATGTTGAATTAATTGAAGTGGTTCTCCTTCCAAATGGGTCTTCAAGTATTCTGTACTGCTTAAGGAATCTTTTCCATGAATTATTGTGGAAAATACATCATAGAAAGAAATCCACTCAAGATAATTTCCCCGAAATGTTGGTAACTTCAATGGAGGCTGTTTTGCGCTAGATTCCATCCTAGTATTGAATTTGTTTTCCTTGGCGAGAGTACACGCCATCCGATGGAGACATTGTTTTATGTCTCTTTTAATATCCGTGTATTTCGACTGCTTGATATATTCTGACTGCAGGTCTTCTTCCATCGCATTGGCCATAAACTCTTCATGCAGTTCATTCAAATTTTGAAGCTGCTCTAACAAAATTTTTTCTTGGTATTCGTATACTTCCTTCGAATATACAGCGAAAGTTTCTTCGAACTCCTCCATGTTGCCGATTATGGCTTAAATTTTCACGTAAAGTTTTCGGAGCCTTTGCGATTGGAGGCTGATGTCCTTAGACGTGGATGCTTTCGCCGATTCCATATTTCCATCTTTAGGGGAACTATGCTTTCTAATAAATCGTTTAGTTTTTTATTTATCTCCTCCAATCTGCCATATGTATTTCTCTGCATTTATGGAGTGTCCGGTTTGACTGAGTCTTTTACAGTTTCATGGTTATTATGAAACTCGACCCATAATGCGTTTATTCTCTCCAAAGGCTCCTGCTTGTAACGCTGTGTCATTCTGGTAGCACTATCTTTTCAGAAGCTAGCGCTTTCTGTCTTGGAACGATGACAAACACATCTGTCTAAGTCTTGACTTGTCTAAGACTTGATACAAATTTATTTATTTATTTTTAATTTTTTGAATATACCAATGTCAGAAGCCTTGGTAACGCTTAATGTCAATGGTTTGTTCACTGTCGAAGGACCAATGTAGACACATGTCAGGGTTCCTTTTTAACACTGTTATAAGCAAAAGCAAAAACATTTGCAAATCCTCGAAAGAGGAAAAATTGTTAGCTGCAATATGTTGGAAAATAATCCGCTGTATGAGTTCTGGGGAGAAGTTTCTTCTTGTATAGATGCTTTGACCTCCTCTGCGATATTCCGGGGTTCCCTTAACAAACACTTTTCGAGTTTCATCTCTTTATTGCCTTCGAAAAAATATTTAAGCTGCTATAACCGCAGTATTAGTGGTAGAGAGTAACGACAATTGATATAATGGCGCCGTAGTCTCTGACAAACTCTTTATTGCAATGCATTTAACTAACAAAACTTCAAACAGTCTTGGACTGTCCAACAGCTTGTAATAATCGTTTGTTTTTCTTCGGTAGCTATGCTGAACTTTGGCAAACAAACAGTTTTGTGTAAGAGCCCATTACTTCTTCGTAACTGTTAAGAACCATACCTGGATTGAATAATTCCATTTCGTGTGGAGCTTAAAAGATTTTAAATCACAAAGGTCATACCATGAATCGAAAAAATCGTTGGGTAGAATAAACATACACATATCATATAATTATCTATTTACGATCATTAAAAGTATATGCTCATTTTCGGAAGGTTTGTGCATCCAAAGGTGCGTTGCATCTACACAACCTTTAACTTCACCACAATAAATGAATTTTACATGTAAATTTTTATTTTTAATTACTTATAAGCCCAATCCTTGCAATCGTTTCAATCACTGCCGAATTTTAAATATAAACGCCAAAACTTCTGCTCCTGGTTGCTGATTAAGTTTCGGACATAAGTTGGCGGAGGTCTCCTCTTATTAGCGGTGCGCGGATTATTAGTCGCGGTCGTTCAAAGGGTTGGTATCTACGCGCTCTACATGACCCAGCTATCTCAGTCGTTTGACCTTTACGCTCGCCTGGCTAAGTCAAAGGGTATACTTTCGTCCAACAATATTTTACAGTTGAGTTCGTTTATGATCCCTAGGCAGAGAGCTTGATTTTAGCTAGATATGGCTATCTTTACTTTATCCAAGTCGGGTGTAGTTTGTCTATATTGTCCAGGTTGAAAGGTGCATTCTGCTTGAAAGCGATATTTTGTTTGTCATCGCCTTTATACAGTCTACAGAAATGGTGTTTCCAAATTCTCAACATCGACTTCGATTCTACTAAGATGTTCCCTTATTCATCTCTACAGGCTTTGGCTAGGATTTGTGTCCCATTTCCTCGGCCACGCGCTTCTTATGCTCCTTCTTTGTAATCCTGAGAAGCCGGTGTTCGCCTCTTCTCTTGTGCTCATAGAGCTCGTGAACATCTCTGGTCCTTTTATGAAACGCCGCTTCGTATACATCTTACTTAGCTGCATGTGCTTGCCGGGACTCATCGTAAAATCAGGAATTTCGTTGTGGTGGTCGAATGGAGCGGGCATCCGTATCACTGCAGGAGTGCCTTGCGTCTATTGCAATGTGGGCAATCTGGTTGACGGTTGATTGATCGGGAGTTCTACAAGCCCCGTTGTGTATACCGAAATATGAGGACCGCGTGTTTGCCCCGCCGCAAAGTTGATTAGCCTGAATCCGTTATCGGAGATGGTGTTGTGCAGATTATACCTTCCGACAGCATTACGAAAGGTGCCCTTCCTTTGTATTAAAATCGCTGGGGACAAACAATTTTAATGTCATTGCTAGGAAATTACTTGAAGGTCTTGTTCAAGAGCTCGTAGCGGCTCTTTTATCCCCTTTCTGGTATTGTCTTTTCTTTTCTTCCACCTTCACCTTCTGATAGCCATGGCACAGGCGGCATTTACTAGAACCTTTGGATCCAGTTCCTTCTCTACCGGAGGGTGGAGTCAGGCGAATAGCCTGTAGAGTTTAGACTATCCGGATGAACAATCCGGCACGTGTGATCGCAAGGAACGAACAGAGCGCCTAACATACATACTTATTGTTTGCTAAAAAGAAAAAAATAAGAAGATTTGTTAAAAATTCTCCTACCCCACATAAAGTCAAAACTGCAAGGAGGCTTAAGGCCGCCGCATATGTACTTTTCGTTATTTAGTTTTTCTTCCAATTCAACAGCATCAATTTATATAGTAGATCTCAACATTTAAGCTTTGGTTTCGGATCAAAGTTCTGGCTCAACAAAGCAATCAGTTGGACGACAAATCAAACATGACCCATGAAAATGACCCACCAACATCGACTTTTATAACTGGTTGGGGATTCGAAGAAAGGTTTTTGGAGCTCTGGATGTTATTCGCTTTGCTCTAGCATCTAAATTATTGGAACCCCATTCCTTTATGTGTTTGTTGATTGAGTGTTTTGAATTGCTTCGATGGCTAAAGACCGCGATAAGCTCAGACAATCGCTTATCCTCTTAGTGGTAAGAGCCAACAAAAAAAACAACAAAAACGGGAACGAAAACGAAATTTAACCAAAACAAAAAGAAACACTGCAGAACGTAATAAAAACGAAAACATGAACAACAAAATCGCAGCGGATGCGAACCCGAGGAAGAAGAAGAAACACAAAAAACACTTATAAACTAGACAACAAAAAATTCTACAACATCCAAGGAAGGAACGACGAGGAAGTGATTGTGGCGAAGACAGCTTAGTCCCTCCACTAACACTAACCTCAGCTAGAGAGCGACCCAGCATACGCAGGAAAATTCAAAACAAGCTAAGTACCCCTTTTTAAATCGATATATGTACATATGTATTTGGATAGTGCGAATTAACGAATTTGTGTTTTGAAACTGTCTAAGGGACGGTTATCTTTAAGAACAGCGATTTTCTTTAAAAAGCAAAAATAGAGTTCAAATTTAAAGCAAAGTTCGTCATTTGCTTTCCGAATTTTCGTATGAGAAACTGAATGGCACCTACCTTACTCGTGTGTGTACGATACTGATCTTTCTATTTGCGGAGATCTTTCGAACACCGCTTTCTGAGCAGCAGGTGTATGCAGCTACATCTTATCTGCTTGTTGCAATCTTCGTACATTACCTGTTTGGTTGCGCTCTCTTGTTTTCCGTTGTGCAAAGCTTTGCCCGTATGCTGCCATTTTTAAAATCGTCTTACTTCATTTTTTTCTAGCCCCAGTAATTCTAACATGTTGGCAAGTTTAGCCTTGATACGAATTGCGACGAGGATCTTGTTCTCATGCCAGAAACCTAAAACATCATGCCTATATCTGCCTTCGACAATAAATCCGCATCTTAATAGGCGCTGATCCTACCGTCGCACATAAGGGCAGTCTTTATGGCAAAGCTGGCAACAAATCAAGTTATCATTTCAAGAATAGTTAAAATTGTTATGTTTCCTTTATATTATATTCATGTGCATCACGCGAGCCAAATCATTGAAGTAAAAGTATAGTTCTACACGCTTCTACACCGAGATATTACATAGTTTTATACCTATACTATCCGTGCGCATATTTGCTCTGTTTTTATTAAATTTTTTTCAAATGACCCATTCATAAATCTGCATCAATCTAATATTAAAGAAGGATCGTACGCAAAGAATTTGTTCTTTTAATAAAATGTAACATCAAAAAATGGAAGAAAAAGTTAAATTTTTAAAGAAACACTTTCAAAACCGAACGACTTATCCTAAATGACCTCAGGACATCGAAACGAATTTCATTCCAAAGAAAAAAAATCAAGAATGGCTTGATACATCGATGGGTTTCGAACTCTATGATAATACTGCGGCCAAATAGTCCCCGGAAAACATTGTTTGAGGAGAGCTCAAAACGAAAGATATAAGAAGAAACTTATCTTCATCAAAACAATAATCTCAAGAGGCCAGGAACAAGGATTTCAATTTTCTTGCGAAAAATGTAACGAGGATGTGTTCAATTTAAAGTTGATAACATTCGATCTGTTAATCACCAGCTATCAACAACTTGGAAATAGAAGCTCAAATATTTTCGGTAAGTAATGTTGGATTTAATTATATCCCCGATAGTATCTGTCGCTGAGAGTTCCAATGCAAAATCTGAAAATGATGATTCGTCGGATATATCTGACCTTAAAAACAATCAAAACATTTATGAATGGAACTCGACTTCGTTCATATGGCCACCACGGGCACGTTTGCAGCGGTCGATTCGTTGGACCCAATTTTCAACGACTCGGCTACACATTTCGGCCGCACCGGCCTTTACGCTATTCTGCGTTCAATGTTGGCTCTGAGCTCTTCCAACGTCGTCGGCTTGTTGGCATAAACCAATGACTTAACGAAGCCCCACAGAAAATAGTCAAGCGGCGTTCAATCGCACGAACGAGGCAGCCAATCGACTGGCCCATCGATTCACCATCTTGGCGCATCTTCTCCAGAACCCAATCGGAGAACGTACGTCGCTTCAAATGGTCCATCGGCTTCAATTCTTGAGTCAGTTGGATCTTATATGGGTGTAAACCATGATCCTTACGCAAAATACGCCATAATGTGGACTGCGCGATGCCCAACTCTTGAGAACGCCGTGGAATTGACTGATTTAGATCGTTTGCTATGGACGCCTGAACGGCAACGATATTTTCGACACTTAGACCAACCCGTTGTCTCACTGACACGGCAACATCACACAACGAATATGTAGACTCAAATTTTTGCACTAAACTTGTTATTGCCTGTCTACTAGGGCGAGAATTACGACCGAAAATTGGAATTAACGCTCTTAAAGTTGCAATCACCGAATCCGAATTTCTGTAGAAAATTTTTTTAAATTGCAGACGTTGCTCGTTCATGTACTTTACCATGATGAAAATGTTGAGTTAACTGAATAAATTGACAGTGACAGTTTGATGATTAGTGAAAGAGTGCGTTCACAAATTAAATTCAAAGTTGTCAAGTCAGTTATCAGTTAAAACATTCAAATTTATTTTTATACAGGTACACTAATAACTAATCCTTACACACCCATCAGGTGAATTGATGCCAGTTTTGGAGATATCATGCCCTACTGTGAGTCGGTCGGTAATAATCGCCATAGCAGATGTTGCAGTTCTTCATTCTTCTTTTTGTATGGCCCATTGCATTTCGTAGATGGGGAGAGTTTCTGCTTTGTAGAAGTCTAAGGCCTTCGCTAGTTATTCGGCTATACTTGGCTTATTTAAGGACCTAACATTCCACGTGCTTTTAATTCGTATGCAGGGGTTGTCAATAATAGATTATTCTCCTCTTGAAGATATCTTCGATCTTGCACTTTGCGACATTCCAATAAGGAAATTATAAAGTTCACTAAATGCTACGTGTTTTCAATACAAAGTTAATGTATACTCAATGTTATCGTCCGTACTTACAAAATATGGGAAGCTTCCATTCCCTAATAACTACAAACAATTAGCTGCAATGGGGCTGGAGTAGCTGTGGACATACGAGTTAAACAAAACCTTGAAACTTGAATGTCGTCAAAGCATATAAAGGATGACCCAACAGCGAATGTGGAAGTTTTCATTAAATTGAACATTAAACACATATTTGGTAAGAAATCAATGAAGAAGTTATTGGTTAATACAGCCCAATGGAATACAACATAGTTCATGTGACTACCACGGCTTCTGTTCCAAGCGACCATCCGAAGGTTAAAATTATCGATTACTTTTTGAAGAATAAGTGGGTGAGTGATATCCTGTATTGTAGCAGAGGTATTGCTACAGATCTTGCTGTTGAAATAACCTCACAGGAATATTTCTAAAGGTGTCAAATCGCATGACTTGGAGGCTAATCAACTTCTCCTCTAACCGAAGTAATGCGATCTTCAAATTTCGTACGCAATAAATTGATTTATTGATGGCTTGTGTGGCTAGTAGCACCATTCTGTTGCAACCAGAGATTGTCCAAACCAAATTCAATCCAAGTTGAGAAACAAATAGTCGGTTAACATGTTGCGGTAACGTTCTTCATTCATTGCAACTGTCTCTCCAGCCTCATCTTCGAAAAGTACGGTCCTATGGTGACGCTTACCTATAATCTGCGCTATTCAAAGGCTTTTTTTGGGATGCATTGGTTTTTTGTGAATCTCTTATGGGTTTCCAGTCTCTAGAAATGACAAATCGGCGAAGTCGTACATGGTCCAAGGGCTTCAATTTTTGTGTAATTTGATATGAAGATCAACTTTTAAAATTCGCTGTAAAGTGCCGTAAGTAAGGCCCAATTGTGATGTTTTGGCGTGAACATGCTGGCCGAGCATCCGGCTACAGAGTTTGACCGGATATCAAACACTTTTCTTCAAAAGGCTTCACCATTGCACAAATTCCAGACTCACTAGGGGAATTTTGTAGACCAAAAATTCTACTTATGCGAAATTCTACCTATACAGATCGCCAATCTTCGTAATAACATTTAATAACAAATATGTGTTGCTCCATGCTTAAAATTGCCAAAGTGACAGTTATTGACTGCCACCATCCACACCAGCTGTTGGTTCACTTTTTACAAGGAAAAAAATTTGTGATGGAACTTGCACAGCACTAGTAAAGGACTATTTCTATATCCGGGACATAAATTTATTATCGTGTCTGATTAACTTAAGTAATTTGTTTGAAAATTTTTTTTTAAAGATGTTACGTTTTTTAAACTATTTTACATATCACTTTGATGGAGGAAATCGGCACAAAATAGTAAATTATTTAATTTTCTCTTAATAGTTCAAACAGCTGTCAGAAATTGGTTGTTGTAGAATGTTCATATTAAACTCAATACTATTGCTTTCTTGTTCCATCATCGATTCGATTACGTATAAAATCAACTCAATAGATATCATGTGTGGGAATTCGCCCCCGTCTTCCCTGTTGCCAGACAGCGCCACCCTTCTTCTTCTTCTTATCCTTTTATTAACCCTTTCCTCGTTATACGAACTTATGCGTAACGAGTTTCCCATTTTTACTGCATCGCTGCTGCTCCGCTTATTGGGTTGGCTAATGTCGCAGACCGCAGAACGCGTCTACATAATGCTCGGTCCTGGATCGCTTCTGTGGTTAGCCCCAGGCGTTGTTGCGCATTTGCCATCTGAGAAATCCAGGAATTCTTCTCCCGACCTCGATTTCTTACAGTTGGAGTGACCGTAGTTGATAGTGCCTTTTTAACCGGATTTTCGGCAGATCTTCTTTGAACTTGGCAATACCAGCTTATTCTATTCGCCTCAAGCTGTTCGGTTACCGAATTCTTTATATGTAGACTTCCTCTTATAAGCGTAGATTTAATGCAATCGCGTTTAGTGACTCCACTAGACATCCTCAACATTTTCATTTCCGCTGCCGTCATTTTGTTTTTAAACGCTTCGTACATTGCAAGGCACTGTGAACCGTAGAAAGTAGCTGGTCTAACAACGGTGGTGTAAAGTTTCTCCTTTAATTCAAGTGGAAATTTTCGGTGCAAATTTCCCGAATTTTCCCGCCATTTCATCCACCCCACAGTCACTTTGTAGTTTACGTCGTCGTCACATTTCGCTTCCATGTTAACGACTGATCCTAAGTACTTGAAGATAGTGCCTTTCCGAAGAATTACTCCGTTTAACATTATATCCAGAACAGGTCGCAACAGATGCGCAAATGATCCGTCTTTGAACGACTTATTTTAAACATGTACATGTGTTGTATTATTCTAACATTCGTTTCGGGTACGTTTTGAGACCTCAGCGCTGCCCATATGAGATCCCTAGGCACTCGATCGAATGCTTTCTTTAGGTCGATAAATACCAAGTGTAGATCTTTAGACGAATCTCGGTGCTTTTCCATTATTATTCGTAGGCTTTGGATAGCGTCCATCGTCAATCTTCCTTCAACAAATCCACACTGGCTATTATCGAGCTTTATTATTTGCCGAAGGCGTTCGTTTAAGACTCTTTCGACGATTTTCATTGTGTGTGACATAAGCTTGATTGAACGGTAGTTGTTGCATTCTCGAGTGTCGTTTGTTGTTTGTTGCATTTGTATAATGGAACGGCATAGGTTGTCCACATTTTAATTTATTAAAAAGCCATTAGCCATAAGCTGATAGCCATTCGCTGCCGATTCCCTCCATCTTCGACCAAAACTCTGATAGAATGCTGTCTGGTCCCGCCGCTTTCCCCCGCTTCATTTTTCCAATTGCTATACTTATTTCTTCGATTGAAAAGTCCGAAACTTCCTCCTCGAATAGACCAACTGTCGGCACGATATTACGTGGAAACTGTTTGTTAAGCAACTCCTTGCAGTATTCAAGCCACCAGTCACAAATTTCCTTTTCATTTGTTAATAAGCGACCGTCTACATTTTTTATGTATTTCGGTGAGGTTATTTCCATCGAATTTTTTCGCCTCTGTGCAGCGAGCTCAAAAATATTTGGCACTTTAGTATTGTACGACGTTTGAACTTCTTGTATAGCTTGTCTTCTATCTGCCGATCGTGAGCATATTTGTTCCAACTCCTGGTATAAGTTTTCCGCTGCTGCTCGAGTTCAAGCCAGGACTTGCTTTGCGATCTTTTTAAGACTTTGGTATTCAAGAGCCCATCTACCTTTTTCTATATCGTCGCTCCGATCGCATTTTGTTCACGCTTGGAATGCACTCTTCTTGTCGGCCACAGCTCGTTTGGTTTCGTCATTCCACCATCATGTTTCTTTGCCGACGTGATGGTCCCAGATGGGACTTTGCGAGTGTTATGCATTCCTCGTGCATGGTGTTCCACATTTCTTGCGCGCTAAGTGAGTCTGCGATACCGTTTATATTGTGAAGTACTTCTTTAGCCAGTGCGATAATTCTTGGGCTTCGTTCCTTTGATAAATTATACCACCGGATTGTTGGCTTTCCAAACGATGCCCGTGTTTTCGGTGGTTCCGCTGTGAAAAATTCTGTAATGAGCAGACGGTGTTGGCTTACTAGCGATTCTCCAAGTATTACTTTACAGTCCTTAACACGGTTTCTCATCGACATTTTGCAGAGGTGATAATCTATTTGCGTTTCGTGGCCTCCGCTGCTATAGGTGATAAGATGTCGTTGATGTTTAATAAACATTGTATTTAAGTCGGTTAAGCCGTAAGCCCTACACGCTACAAGGATGTCTTCGCCAGCTGAATTTCTGGTTCCAAACCCTTTACCGCCGTGGCAGTCCTCTTGCCGAAAAATTCTTTCCATAGATGTCTGTTTTCAATCGATGAAATAAAAAAAAAAGCGTTAACTGGGTGGATGGGACCCAGATGTCCTACTATTTTGATCAAAAATTTGCACACCACAGGGCTGTGATAGCAGGGTTTTATTGTGGTAAGAAAAAAACATTCAATTTTCTTTCAAAAATCATCACTCAAAGCACAGCATGTGACCTTTGTTTTGTCCAGCAGTTAGTAGTCGAGGCAAGTAAGCCCTTTCATCGCCAAATCTTTCGCTAAGAATGGATAAACTGGAATTCTGTCACTCCAGATAACTCTACAACTTCTACAATGGTCCGTCATTGATTTAAAGGACGATTTCGCATATTTTCTAACATTTTCATCATTTCGGCCAATGGAAAGGACGACCAGAGCGAGGTTTGCGACCAAAAGACATTTGACGTGCTGTTGACGGGAATTACCCATTGCAAAACCGACGAGCACAAAAACAATTGTGGCTTGAAAATTTGCACAAACCGAACGGAACCGACGATAGCTCTGCATTTTAAGGGTATGGCTGTAGAATTAGGTGCTACAAGTACTCAGCCCACCAGAACAACAATTCCTTCTCAAATTTTATACTCATTGTGTTGCTATAATCCTCAACTCTTATAGTGCATCTACATTGGGTCGTCTGGTGTGGTTGTCTTTCTCTTAAATGTACTCCAATGTCTGTGGCTTACTTTAGTCAAGTTTGCATTCATTTCCTTTTTTTCCTCAAAATCTGAAGATTGAAGAAATAATTTTTTGTTTTACATTAAAGATGACATGATTTGCATAATGATGACCTTGAGTCATTCTCTAAAAAATTTGAGGTCAGGGAGTATTAGAGTTCGCTTCTCCTCCTGGTCTGGCCGCTTGCCTTTTCAACATTTCCATCATATATCTCTATATGCTCTTTAATAGTTCAAATGAGCTATACCATTTGGTTTTGCATTGAAGAAAAGAAAACAAAAATCAAATAAACAACAACTCAATGCAAATAAATGACACTGGATGTTTTGCTTTATTCACATCAGTCATTCGGATAAACACAGAGATGCAGCGCAAACGAAAGCGAATGAGCCGAATACTATTTTTCGGTATCCTTGCTCCCGTTTGAAAACTCTCATAGAAACATAGTTGCAAGCTTCTCAAGCAGAGCTCTACCCTGTCAAACATTCATAACCAGATAAATTTTACGGACGCATCCATCCGGTATAGGCGTGTTGCACAGCTTTCAAACAAAAAAAAAAAAAAAAGAAAACCTTGCGGCAAAGGAAATTTTGCATTTGTACTCGTACAAGGAGGTTAACTCAAACGAAATAAACCTCAGAAAAAAAAAATCGCATTTGGCCTCTTTGTACAAAATTTTTTCAGTGTTTATCTATGCCTCTCTCCTTTGGGGGAAAAAAAATGGAGAAAGAAAGTATAAAATAACCTAAAAGGATGCATTTCCTACTTGTATTTTTTTGCTGTTATCCACAAATATGATTATAACACTTTTGTGTGTAGAGACTTACATATGTACGAGTACATGGTATTCCCTACAGTGAACTGCCATAGGAGTATTCGTATATGAGTGTTTGTGAATGTTACCTAAACTTTAACTGCTGTTGAAACATCCCTCTAAAAGGAAAAAATCAATTGCATTTGCGTAGGGCAATTTGTCATGATTTAGGAGGTTAACCCTTTTTTACTACCCTCACACGAAAAGAAACAGTTAGAGGTGGAAATGTATTCGGTTTTGCATGTACAAATGCCAAAGGAACATAAAATAAATAACATCTAGCCAAATAAATTGCCCTTACTATATAGGGAGAAGCCGGAATAGATACCCTTTTCTGACATCTCTAATTGCTTGAAAAGACATTGCGTGGGCTCAAATGACTCGTGTAAAATAACACGAGATTCTGTCACTCATGTTAAGCCACTTGTCACAACAAGATTTTGTCTAAGTATGGTTGGAACTTTTAAGTTTGCTGCTTGTGTTCTGGCCTAGAAAAACCAAATAATGCCAAAAGGTTTATACAAAAAAGGCCCAGTGTGCAAAAAGTGGTAAAACCTACAAGTAACGGAAATTATATTTTAAATGTGCTTGTGCTATTTCAACACTAAAATCGATGGAAATTCCCATCTGACGCAATCGCGCTTTTTCTTACAGTCGACACGAGTTGGTGAATGCGAACGCACGCGCCTTTTTGTAAGCAAGTGGTTTTTCTAATTGATTTTATTGCAAATAACAATTCGGGCAAGTCTAGTTTTTACACTGTATATAACACAACGATTTGTATAAGGCCTCGTAGAAGTAGAATCTTCCGACAGGTGCCGGTTCTTTAAATAACGAGAATGAGCCTCTGCAGAAGAACATCTTGCAGCTCTGCTAATAAGCCCTACTTCACGCCTCCCAGTGGAGCCATCTGGGAATCTCACTAGAGATTGCGAAGTGAAGGGAACAAATGGCATGTTTCTTACGCCATAAATCAGGATTAGTGTCGGAAAAACAAAGCAAGACCTTATCCGGGCTACTCCGACATAGTTGGAGCTCAGACCGGGAAGGATTCCCAGCACTTAGTCAGGGTCTTGGAAAAGAGATGGTGGCGGACGAGCCCTATAAGGGCCAACGGCAGCGCACATACCCCGGAACGGGTTACTGGCTTCGGTGTAACCCACCCCTCGTCCTAGGGGCATTAAAAATGGAACTGGTCCTCCAGGTTGGGGGTTGTGCCGCCGGGGTAACTGCCCGGCCATTTAAAAAAAAAATTAAGTTACGAAGCATCAACAAGCCTCGGATATGGACGGATCTACTGTTGACAACCCACGCAAACGATTTAAGGACAATGAGCTTCGGATATGCACGTGGAATGTTAGATCCCTTAATAGACCACGTGCAGCCGAGCAACTAGCCGAGGCCCTAGACTACTGCAAAGCAGACATAACCAACGATGCCTTCTATGAGCTCCTTAACAAGAACTACGAGCAATGACCTAGCTATGGCATTAAAATTGTCCTCGGTGATTTTAGTGCAAAGCTAGGAAGAGAGGGTATCTTTGGTGGAACAATCGGCAAGTACAGCCTGCACAACACCACCTCCGATAATGGATTCAGGCTAATCGACTTTGCGGCAGGGCGAAACATTGTCGTACCTAGCACGCGGTTCCCACATCTCGACATACACAAGGGGACTTGGAGAACTCCTGATCAATCCACAGTCATCCAGATTGATCACATTGCGATCGACGCAAGACAGTCCTCCAGTATAATGGATGTCCGTACGTTCGGAGGAGCCAACATCGACTCGGACCATTACCTTGTTGTAGCCAAGTTACGGTTGCGGATATCCCAAACTACGCCAAGACAAACGAATGCTGTGAGAAAATTCGACGTCAGACGGCTACAATCGCAAGAGATCGCCAATTCCTTTTCCGATCGAGTGTCTCTTAAACTCTTAAGAGGTCCAATACCGCCAGCATCAAGCATCGAAGACCATTGGAAACACTGCCAAAACGCTATCAAAGATGCCCCTTCTGAAACGAAACCCCTGGTTTGATGATGAATGCCGGCAAGCACATGCAGCTGATCACAATGCATATAAAGCGGAGCTGCTAAGAAAGACCAAACTGCTCATGAGCTCTATGAGCGGAAGAGGAGAGACGAACACCGGCTTCTCAGGAGGAAGAAGAAAGAGCAAGAGAAGCGCGCGATCGAGGAAATTGAGAGATGATACTCCATAAATGAGGTTCGGAAGTTTAACCAAAAGGATAAAATAATAGTTACCGAAACCAACCCCGAACTGAAGCCTGTAGAGATGAACAAGGGAACATCGTAGTAGAATCGCAGTCGATGCTGAGAATTTGGAAAGATAATTTCTGCAGACTGTATAACGGCTATGACGGACCAAATACCGCTGTCAGGCAGAATCAACCGAATCAACCTTTCACCCTGGACGATGATGACCAGCAATTCCGTCCACCTGACCTGGATGAAGTGAAGATAGCTATATCGAAGCTTAAGTCCCACCAAGCTGCTGGAGAAGACGGCCTGCCTGCCGAGCTCTTCAAAGCGGCAGGCGATGACTTGGTAAGGAGCATACACCAACTCATCTGTAAAATATGGTTGGACGAAAGTATGGCCGAAAAATGGAACTTCAGCATTGCTTGTCCGATTCTCAAGAGAGGTGACCCTCTGAACTGCGCCTACTTCAGAGGCAATAGTCTTCTTGATATCGCATAAAAGATCTTATCTCCCGTATTTTGTGACCGGCTGAAGCCGTTCGTCAACAACCTGATAGGTATATATCAGTGTGGCTTTAGGCCGGGAAAGTCCACCATCGAGCAAATATTCACACTACGGCAGATTTTGGATCGATACACAGTACCTATTCACCGATTTTAAGGCCGCATATGACAGTATCTACAGAGACGAGCTATACAAAGCAAAGTCTAGTTTCGGCATCCTTGCCAAACTCTTCCGTCTGAGCAGGATGAGGATGGAGAATGCGCGCTGCGCCATCAAGGTCGGTAAAGAAATCGCCGAGACCTTTAATGTCCAGAAAGAACTTAGACAAGGCGATGCGCTGTCATGCGATTTTTTCAACATCGTACTTGAGGGAATGAAGCAAAACTCACGAGCAATCACAAAAGGCACTTTCTTTCAAAAGTCCGTCCAGCTACTCCCGTATGCCGACGATATTGACATAATCGGGAGAAAGCAGCGTGATGTCAGTGGCGCTTTCGCGAGTATTGAGATGGAAGCTGCGAAAATGGGTTTAGCGGTCAATGAGGGCAAGACCAAGTATATGCTGTCAAGCGAAAAGGACAACCAACACCGACGTCTCGGGCAGAACCTCAACCAACCCTCGATAGATATAACTTTGAGGTAGTTGAGGACTTTGTCTACCTAGGGTCCGCTATAAATACAGACAATGACACCAGCGCTGAGATCAAGCGATGAATAACTCTTGCCAACCGCTGTTTCTTTGGGCTAAGAAGGAAATTAAGTAGCAAAGCCCTCTCTCGGACAACAAAAGTCACCCTTTATAAGACCTTAATAATCCCGGTCCTGATCTATGGCGCAGAGGCATGGACATTATCAAAAACGGATGAGAGTGTTCTTGGTTGCTTCGAGAGGAAAAATTCTTCGGGCAATTTTCGGTTCCGTCTGCATTGACGGTGAGTACAGGAGGAGATACAACGACGAACTGTACGGACTGTACAGCGACATGGACCTAGCCAGAAGAGTGAAGATCCAAAGACTGAGATAGCTGGGTCATGTTGAGCTTATGGACACCAATGCTCCAGTCCGCATAGTCTTCGAACCCGCTCCCGAGGGACAGCGCAGTAGAATAAGGCCAAGTCTCAGGTGGCGCACGCAAGTGGAAGGGGACCTCAGCCAACTTAGCGTGCGAAACTGGAAGCAGCTAGACGGGGATCAAGTTGGCTGGAGAAGCTTGTTGACTGAGGCCCAGGTCTACCCCGGACTGTAGCGCCACTTAAAGAAGAAGAAGAGTAGATTTTAGTTTAAATTTTTGTAAAGAAAAGTTTTTCGTTGTCCTTATAAGGCCCGTGGGGCCTTATGAAAATGATATCTGTTTCCACGAGTTGATGGAACAGAAAGCGTGCAGAATGGTCGTCAGATGATATGGAAAGGGCCTCAATCCAACGTGGTTTTTTATCACAACATGAGGCGTCATGTCGCTACAAAATTCCAAGAAGAACTTTGAAAAACCATATCAAGAGTGGTTCAGCTGCAAGGAAACCAGACAGGTGCACAACGTTCACACCCGAACAAGAAAATGATCTGGTCAGCAGGATCGTTAGACTCGCTGAAGTGGGCATAATATTCACGCTAAAAATGTTGCAGGTATATACCTTCTACAATGCATACGTGAATTGGCCCGGAAGTGTACACGATTCAAGAGTGTTGCGAAGAAGTCCCCTTTTTTCTAAATTTGAAAGTGACTTTCGGCCTTATCCTCACCTGTTTTACTTTATGATGCGGGATATCCGCTATTGGATTGTTCAATTAAACAAATTTTGATAAATTCAACTTCCCAAATTGATCGATACGATGGAGCACATAAATCAACTCAAAGAATAATAGAAAAGGCTATTGGTATCTTGAAGCAGACATTTCCATGCCTGAAGCACTTACGATTGAAACCGATAAAAGCAGTTACTGTCATAAAATTTTGCGTTGTCTTGACTAAAATTTCACGACAACCAACAGCTAACTATTTTGAGATGTCCACGACTGAAGAGGAAGAAAACTTAGAGTACCCAAATAAAAATTATGATAATTTGAATGGCCATGCTAATACCTTACAATATTTTCTAGCATTTTTCATGAACATTTAATAAAACAGCAAGATTTGTTGATAATTAACAAAATATCTTTATTCGTTATTTTTTATTGTTTTTTTTTTTTTAAATTTTTTAATACGAACTAAAATTCAGTGGTTTTTCTTCAGATTCTGAACTTTGAGGATTTTGAGTCTGAATGAACGATGTCTCCTCCGGTTCCGCAGTTAGGCGACTTACTGGAAGCCCTAAATCAATTTCTTTTTTTCGTGCATCCAATTGCAAGTTGATGGCGATGGCGATGGAGCGATAATTAGCTCGTTGGACTATCACACAGAGAGTTTGGGTTCGATTTCTGGCTGGGTCACCAACATCTTTTCAGATCGCCATCATCCTTTCGGCGGGCAATGGCAAACTCCCGAAAGTGAAAAATTGCCTACGAAAAGCTTCTAAGGAGTGCCGTTCGGACTCGGCGATAAACCGTAGGCCCCACAACAACATGAGCAACACAAATGAGTGTCATGAGTGCCGGGCTGCCTCATTACCTCATTTCGCTTTCATTATACTGTTTATTTGGATTTAGGTGACGGGACATCTTTTAGTGGAATTGAAGTGCAATCATCAGCAATCCCACGCAGCTTTTGATTCCTTACTGATAACATCAATAATTATATTATCCAGATATGCAGTTCGTACTACCTGCGTAACCAGTTTTCCTCAAGTTATCAGTAAAGATTTTAAGACACTGTTTTACTATATAATATAGTATATAATACATATATATGCTACTTACCTTGGTTCCTCGCTTCAAATTTTGCCTCGCAAAGTCTCGAAGGTATTTCCAGTCCTTGTTCCTTAAAATACCTTGAGACGTTACAGAGTTTAAGATGTTGTTCCATTCAATCATTTTCATTTCGTGGGTTAAATTATTTTATTATTTTGAAACAAAATGTAATTTTTTTCTGTAATGAGCGAAGCAAAAAAGATCTTGCTTTGATTATTTATTATTACAATTTTAATAAACGGCGTTTAACAAACTTGTGAAAAAACACTTGTGTTCCGGTGCAACGGAGATTTTGAACAATTCTGATCAACAACTTTTTTTTAAATTTTTTCGCATTCTTATCACAAATTTGTGAATAATATATTTGTAACTTGTGAAACAAAAAACTAAATTGCAAATTTGTAGTTACGAATCACTATCTGTTATATTTGCCTCTTCGAACAGACCCATTCTTGAGCTGGGTAATGAATAATGCACTTTTGCACGGAATATTTTCAGTCTCACGCTGTGTTATATGCTTTTGTTGCTTATGCAACTCCCCCAAACCAAACTAGGTGCTCGCTTTGCTTCTGCTAATTTGGATGGCAAGTGCTTCTTCATGTGAAGGTTTGATGCTATCAGAACTCCTAAGTACCTACTTATATTCCCGCAGGACTTCAATTTGCTCGCACTGATACGTCCATTTCTTCCTTTGGCCGTATCTGCCTCTGAAAATCATCATTTTCGACCTTGCTAGGTTAAGGAACAGATTCCAAGTTTTGCAGTATTTAGAGAAGTATGTGGCATGATCACATTGCCTAATATTGAAACTATATTTGTATGTCCTTTGCGTCGGTTGTCTGGTGGCATAAGCTTACAAGAAAACATACATCATCATCATACATCAAACATTTTCAGGAATAACCACCGTGTGGCGCTCCCATTGTTTCGATTTGAGTTTTTTTTTTTTTTTTTTGTTAAGTTGGTACATCTGTTGTTGATATTCCCTCTAAATCTTAGCATCATAGCTTGACATTTGCAAAAGTGACGTAGCAAAGAGTACATCCATCTCTGTGCGTGTAGGCGATTTTTTACATTTACATTTTTGTTGAAAAAGTGTTTCGGCAACGATTCTCTAAAAAAAAAACGGTCGTTTACCAGTGGCACGAGCGGTTTAAAAGTGGTCGTGAGTCAATTGAAGATGGTGAACGCAGTGGCAGACCATCGACATCGAAAACCGAGGAAAACATTGATGAAGTAAAAGAAATGTTGGTCAACAACCGCAAATTAACCATCAGAGAGATAACGGAGGACTTGAGCATTGCCTATGGATCCGTCCAAGACATTTTGGTTAATGATTTGGTTTTCCGTCATGTAACAGCAAAGTTGGTGCCAAAAGACCTCAATTTCATGCAAAAAAGAGACCGTGTTCACGTCGCAAAAGAGATGTTTTGCGAGGCTGAATCCGACCCCACATTCATCAAAAGGATCATTACTGCAGACGAGACTTGGGTTTATGAGTACGGCACGAAATCCAGACATCAGGCAAGTGAATGGCGTTCATCAAATGAGCCGAGACCAAAAAAACCACGTCGTTTTCAGTCAAAAAAATTGGCAACGCTCACGGTTTTCAGGGATTACAACGGTGTGGTGCACCATGAATTTTTGCCAGAAGGAGACATTAAACAAAAAGTATTATTTGGGCGTTATGAGACGTTTGCGTGAAGCAATTCGTCGAAAGAGACCAGAATTGTGGGCAGATAACGCATGATAACGCACCGTCGCACAGTGCCACCATTATTCGTAATTTTTCGACGAAAAACGCAACAAATACCAAGCAACAGCCACCGAATTCATTTGATTAGGGAGCCTAACTGACTTCTTTCTGTTCAATCGAGTTCAAAAACCACTACGGGGAACGCGTTTCATCAGCCGAGAGGAAGTAATGGAAAAATCGCAGGAAGCACTGATGGACATACCGAAAACCGAATATAAAAAATGTTTCGAGGATTTGATCAAGTGCTGGCATAAGTGCGTTGCAGTCGATGGGGATTACTTTAAAGGCGACAATATAGATTTAGATGAATAAACTTGTATTTTTTATTTTCTTAATTCCGGGAACTGTTTGATCGAGGTGATATGAATGATGCTACTGTTCGCTTCCTCGATATTCATGTCGAAGGCTAAGCTTTCAAAGCCATGTGTCGTTTGAAAAGAGGTGCTCGCTTAAAAAACCGAGTGTGTAACAAGGTAAGCCACAAAATTTTTCGGAGATAAAGAGCCTTACTACGGTCAATGACAGATCTCTGCTCTTGGTTATTTTCTTTGGATTTAAGCGAAATTTGTTCGGGAACAATTTATCCGTCTTCGGAATTACCTCAGGAAGACATACTATATCGTAAATGAGTAATTTAAACAAGAAATTTATATCATATCCACATATATCCCTCGGAATGCCTAGATATTTACCTTTGTAATATTTTGCGATAAATGTTATAAAAAGAGAATAATTCAGTTAAGACATTCTTCTAACAAAACCTTCCGCCATGACCTCAAAATAGTAAATCGTCAAAGTTAAAATTTCCTCAAACTCTAGGTCAAGTTTTTTTTTATAAAGACTCATTCTTATTCTATCATCTCAACACTTTTAAGTTCGCCTTTACAAAGAAGAATTGTACAATAGCTTTTGACAGCTGTCCTCAAGAATGTAATTGAAACCTTCAAATCGACTTCTTAGCAGCACTTAGTATCCCTCTCAACCCAGTGCATCTTACAGTTCGATTGATTAACATTTTAAGTGCATTTACCAATCACTTTCAATTTAAAAAAGAAAAGTATTAAAATCCTTTACCTTGGCAATCGACTCAAAGAATATCTAATCGAGCAGACGAAGTACTTGAAATTGTAAATTCCAATCGTTCAAAAGGTGCGTGGAAAAAAACTTCTCGCACATTCAAGTGTTCTTTCCCTTCCCAACCAATAATAGATAAAAGATAGCGCTTATTTAAACGGGACGAGATGTTTCTTTGGGGCATCTAACATTTTGAAAAACAGAAAAAAAGGTGATAAATATAGGTAGTACTCTTCTTGTCGATTCTAAAAAGAATCAATGAACCATTCCACTACTAGCTTTGTTCGTCTTAAACCATTTCCACCATTCGTGTTTGACCTTTTTTTTAAAGTATCCTGACAGCAGTAGGTCTTTCCTTTTTTTCATCATCTCTTGCAAACAATCTATTGAGACGGATTATAAAACACCTATCGAGATCCACCAAAGTGGATTACCTGTTTGATTTTACCTTTATTCTCTTGTGTTTTTTTTTTCTTTCAGGACACCTTCAGCTGCAATTTTTGTGTGAGAAAGAGGTTTATACAGAAAAAGCAGATGAAACAGAAAAAAGGATTCAATTTGGATTGAAATCGGCTGGTGCTTTTGATATTGTTGCCTTGGAGAAGAGATTCTGGTGGAATTAATTCAATTTCCATCTCCTGGCATTTCCGCGTATACAGAGTGATACTTATCTATTTGAGTTCGGTTTATCAGTGTCCTGTAGCGACTAACAGCAGTTGGTATCCTGAATAAGGATTAGAAGGATAATCACTTGCGTGGGAAGCGACTTTAAGTCTCCTGTGGTAAAAATATTCTAAAGCTTAATGATATTCCTTTGTATCCATAGATATTCCTTTCTGTGTGGAGATATTCTTACTGTTCTTCGATTATCTGCTGTTCCTACAAATTAAACTGACAAGCTTAAATTGTAAGCCACAACAGGAAATTTGCCATTAAAAAACTGAAATGTGACGCAACCTAAAGGCAACCCCTCGGCAGCTGTATAATTAATTAAACGAACTTTCGCTGGCGACAAGAAGACGACAATGGGAAACACCCCTTCTGACAAACAATGATTACTATCCGATGAAAATGACAGAGATGAGGGAAGAAACACGACATCGAGATGAGAAGAAGAAATAAATTACGATGCGAAAGCGACAAATTCATCACCTGAATTAAATACTCTCAAAGCTATCTGGAATGCACAGTGAGCGTGCTTCAGATAAAAATCTATTCTGGCAGAATGATTTACTCCAGTGTGGTAACATTCATATGTATATGCGTATATCGTCCCCTTTGTGAATCGTTTAATTATTCTGATTGATTCTGATAACTGTAATCAATCAAGTAGCGTTAATGATAGGACTATTATCGATTGCGAATTTTATTAGGCCATCTCGTTGTCCTTATGTGGAACACTCTAGGAAATCTAGACAAACACTTAACTGAAAACATTCTACTACAGAAAAGATACAGCATTTCAATTAGTACACTGATACATATTTACGTTAATTACTAATAGGTTTTTATCCTGAGACCTATCCGAAGCCCGAAAGTTCATAAAATGATCGTGCGGACTAACTATGATCCGAGTATGTTGTCTGCTTATCTGCACCAGATAATGCTGTTGGTTTGTGTTGCGTTGTTTCTATCTGGAAAACAACATTTACTTCGTCAGACAATTAAGGCTGTCATCGATCAGAGAAAATTTAACCATTGAGCTATGAATACATCAACTTAACCGTTGATGACCCAAGCAAATGTGACAAGGACTTTGAAGTTCGGCACCCTCAGGAGAGACCCTGGAAGCCTATAAGGGTGATACTCGTATAAGCACTAGGAAATGTAATGGGAAGGAACAAAGAACAGGCAATCGCGCAGCATGTATCTTATTGGAGGTATGTTTGATTCGGGAAGAAGACGCTTTAAACATGAAAGCGAGCAAATAATGACAATACGTTCAAGAGCTGATTCCCTATCCTTAGACTTAGACCCGCTCATGTCACAACCAAGGATAAAGACGTTTATATACATGTATTATAGCAAGAAAGGCTTTTACAACTTTCTAGAGAGAGCCTTTGAGGAGTGCCCCAAGTATGATACCAGAATTATACTCAGTGAATTAAAGGCCAAAGGAGGTAAAGAAGCGCAGCTTTGGCAGTGTCGTAAAGAACGACTTCACACCTGATACGGACTTTGGCTATTAAACTTTGCAAGTGGAGAAAACGTTTTCGAAGCAAATAGAAGTTTTCACATCTACAAGGGCACATGACGGTCACCTAATCCTAAAACGATACTTTGCAGCACTGCACACGAGGGCGAGACTCGAATCAAGAGATGGTGCTGTATGAATATTTTTACCAGAAAGCAAAAAACACTGTAAAAAGATCAAAGTAGGGATCAGAATAGATTAGAGGTAATCATTCAGTTCGTAAGACGCGACTTAAGCCCTCTGTGTTATCAAGCGTGAAAGGTATACAAACCATGCAATAGAGAAAACGAAAATTATTATTACTCCAGGTTGCAGATCGGATTCGTTGGAACATCCACCCTCTTCGGAGGTTGGATCCGAAGATTTTAGGAAAACGATTTACACCACTTTAAAAAGACGCTTGGAAACTTTTTCGAGAGATCTCCATGACCTAGATCTCATGTAGCTAGGCGCAAAATAAGAAGTCCAATGACACTGAAAAAGTCGGCTCACAAAATACGGACTTCAGCGAAAACATCGCATACAAAATCTTAATTGCGTATTGTGTCGTTCGTCAACAACCTTATGGCCCATATCAGTGTGGCTTCAGCCCAGGAAAGTCCACCATCGACCAAATATTCACACTACGGCAGATCTTGAAGAAGACCCATGAGCTTCAGATCGATACACACCATCTATTCATCGATTTCAAGGCCGCGTATGACAGCATCAATAGAGACGAGCCATACAGAGCAATGTCTATTTTTGGCATTCCTGCCAAACTCATCCGTCTGTGCATATACGATATATACGATCGGGAATGCACGGTGCTATACCAAGGTCGGTAAACACCTCACCGAGACCTTTGATGTCCAGAAAGGATTTACACAAGGCAATGCGCTGTCATGCGATTTTCCAACATGGTACTTGAAAGAATAGTGCAAAACTCACGAGCAAACACAAAATGCACTATCTTTCAAAAGTCCGTCCAATTACTCGCATACGCCGACGATATTGACATAATCGGAAGAAAGCAGCGTGAAATGGAATCAGCGAAAATGGGTTTAGTGGTCAACAACGGCAAGACTAAGTACGAGTATATGCTGTCAAGCAAAAAGGACACTGACGACCGACGAAGTCTCGTACAGAATGTCATCCTTGACAGGTATAACTTTGAGGTAGTTAAGGACTTTGTCTACCCAGGCTCCGTTATAAATTCAGGCAACGAGGAATAACTCTTGCCAACCGCTGTTTCTAATTTCTAAGTAGTTGGTTTTCTAATTTCCCTTTATTTTATTCTCTCAGTTTGAGCACTTGGTGTATCTAAATCATCTGAGGTAGAGATTTCGGAATTATGTTCTTTATTCCGTTCTCCGTCAACTTAACTGTCGGGAATGGATAGTTTCTCATTTAGCGAAGTCTATATCTTAATCAAAAACTGTTTGGAACAAACAAACGTTTTATTGAAATCTTCGGAACCAACATTACCGTGGATATTTGTTGAGCGTGGCTCCGCCTGGTTAATGTAACGTCTCCAGTTTTCTTTTGTCCTTAAGTTTTTTCACCTCTGCTATTGATCCATTATATTTTATTTAACTTATAAAGCGTAATTTCGAAGCTCACCCCTGCAAAATTAACGTTCTTAAGCGGATTTTCCTTGAATTTTTTATTTTCCCCCTTTTGCTGGATCCATATATCCCTAACGTAAGAATTTTCAATTGTGTTCTTCTCGGGTGTATGTAGATCAAGTTTTGTTCGAATTTTTCTTCCTTCCTAATAAAAGCGAGGCGGAAGTGTCATCTGTCGTGCAGTAAGCCATAGTTCTGAATTCGAATAAACACTCGTACCTCTATCAAAAGTGTCCTTTTTCCTTTAACTCTAGAATGGTAAACATCGCCTGTGAGGCGAAGCAATTTTTTTTTTGCGATATTTCCTAATCGCTTACTCGTATCAAAGTGTGCGCTCGTGCTGCTTACTCAGTTGAGTGTTGTAAGAGCTTGTGCACAATAAATAATACGAGTAACAAAAACGTTTTTCTTTCTGTTTTAAGATTTATTTGTTTTTTAACGGGGAAATGTGCGTCTCTTTATAAAAGTCACCTCACAGGCGAAGCTTACTAATAAAGAGTTAAAAAATATGTTTACCATTCAAGGGTAAACGACGAACTATACAAGCTGTACAGCGACATTGACCCAGTCAAATATTGGGCAGCAGTCACCTGAGAGAACTAGGGTATGTAGTTCGAAGGGAGACCAATGCTCCGGCTCGCAGTTTCAGCCATTTCTATGTAGTGTTTTACATGAGTGAGCACTTTATCCTTAAATGACTCAACAGCTAAATTTACCACAGTGATTGGAACTTTGGACACTACATTGTTATAATTTATGTACATTTGCTTGAAGATGAATTTGATGAATTTTCTGCCCGAAGTCACCACACAAATTAACAGGGCTATCTGGTTTTAAAACAGCCACCACTGGTGTTACCATATCTGAACCTTTTTTTAGAATTCGGAAAAAAAAATATTGCGTTGCGACAACTTCAACTCAATTTAACTTTATTCGCCTTTTTATTGAGATATGAATGGGAGAGTTATAAATCAAATATTTACTACTACTACTTTGAATGCTGCAGCAATAATCAGCCATCATATTTGCTTTCCAGCAACTCCGGTTTCGTTCTTTTCAAAGTGCGAATGTCCTAACGAAATCGTTTTCATTTTTCTTCGCTAAAAGCATCCAAATTTTTGGAAAAACGATCTAAAAGACTGAAAGGGAAATGTTGCATCCAAGTTGCTGAAAGTGTACAATAGCAGCATTTATCACATTCAGCATGGATTGTGGAGCATTTATTATATACGGCATTGCTCGTAGGTCTTCTTCAAGAGCTCGTACAAGCTACCTTTAATGTTCCTTTTCTGTTTCGGAATTTTCGTATTTTTTCGCTGATCGGACAGTAACCCCGTCGTCTTCAGTAATATGCACAACAGAAAAATAATAGTCATCGCGATGATTTGATAGTAGGCATACGCCTGATCATTGGAATTTTGTACTTGAAATTAGGTCTTGCCATAAACACAAACACCCATTACAGCTATTCTGTTACAAGATTTCAAGTACCCCGCGCTTATAATTTTCAATAGTAATAATCCCGTTAACTGTTTATTTCTTAACACGGGTACTTAGAAGTAAAGAATAGAAGCTAGTTTGGTTTAAGCTTTCGATCAGTCAATATGGAGTGGGGCATCAAAGAAAATCGTGTCGCCTTGCATAGGTCTGCAAAAAATTCAGACCAAATTTTCGAACTTCTCAAACCACTTGGTATATCGATTATGTTTTTTTATCGGGCTATAAAACGTTTTAATTAACTTTCAGAAGTAGTGGACAGACCAAGAAGCGGTCGTCCACGCGTCGCTCGAACGAGTGAGAAAGTTGAAGCAGAAATCCTCTACGGAAACAAAAGACAATGTCCAGAGAATTGGATATATATGCTAGATCCATGCCAAGGCTTGTTCGAGGTAATCTCCATATGAAAGCCTATCGTCGAGCAACGGGGCATCTCTTAACTTCCAGCCTGAAAAAAATAAGACTTGAAAGAAGAAAAATTTTTTTATAGTGGCACGCGCTTGATAGACCTGAAAATATTTTATGAACAAATTTTTTTCAATAGCAACGTCATCTAAAGAAGCAAAATAATTTGTAATAGTTTGGTGGAGGGCATCGCGTCAAGTTGTCACATCACTGCGTTTTTGTGAAAAAGGTGTGAAAACATGGGCAAAGTGTACCATGAGAATGTTCTCGAAGGTGTAGTCAAGGGCTTAACAAATACCCTTTTCAACGGGGAAAGATGGGTCTTCCAACAAGACTCTGCTCTGGTACACAAAACCAAAATGACGCAAAAGTGGCTTAGATGCAATATCCCGGATTATATCGCTGCTGCAGATTGACCATCAGGAAGTCCAGACTTAGAGCCGCTGGACTACAGTTTGTGGTCATGGCTGGAGAGCATGGCCTGTAAGACTCCCCATCGAAATTTGGACAGCCTTATGGCAGCTTTAATAACAGTAGCGTCATCGATTCCCATTGAGGCAGTGCATGCCGCTCAAGAACAATGGCCACAACGTTTAAAAGCCTGCGTCAAAGCTAAATGGGGGCCATTTCAAGTAAAACTTGTTTGTCTTCAAACTTATATATTGTAAACTAGTTTAAGAAATAAATTTCACGGTAAAAGATTTACTAGATTTTTTTTATTGCACTTTAAAAATGTAACAGAACTTATGGCTGGAGTAGGTACAAACCAAAATTCAAATTTGGGATCCAGGGCTTGATATTTATGGCGCTACATGCAACACAGCACGTGATGCGATGAACCAATTTAGATATGTTCTCATTTTTTTGGACAATTTAAAACCAAACTTTACTCATTGTTGTAAATTAAATGTTTTTGCTGTTTCACTCTGATTACCAATCGCAAACAGCAAGTAGCCTTAAATAGATATTTTTGATCTATACTTACTTTACTTTAGGTGGCGCTACAGTCCGGGGTGGACCTGGGCCTCAGTCAACAAGCTTCTCCAGCTAGCTCGATCCCTGGCTAGCTGTCTCCAGTTTCGCACGCTAAGTTGGCTGAGGTCCTCTTCCACTTGCGTGCGCCACCTGAGTCTTGGCCTTCCTCTACTGCGCTGTCCCTCGGGGGCGGATTCGAAAACTTTTCGGACCGGAGCATTGGTGTCCATGCGCTCTACATGACCCAGCCATCTCAGTCTTTGGATTTTAACTCTTCTGGCTAGGTGTACAGTCCATACAGTTCGTCGTTGTATCTCCTCCTCCACTCACCGTCAATGCAGACGGGACCGAAGATCGCCCGAAGAATTTTTCTCTCGAAGCAACCAAGAACACCCTCATCCATTTTTGATAATGTCCATGACTCTGCCCCATAGAGCAGGACCGGGATTATTAAAGTCTTATAAAGGGTGACTTTTGTTGTCCGAGAGAGGGCTTTGCTACTCAATTGCCTTCTTAACCCAAAGAAACAGCGGTTGGCAAGAGTTATTCTTCGCTTGGTCTCAGCGCTGGTGTCGTTGTCTGTATTTATAGCGGAGCCTAGGTAGACAAAGTCCTTAACTACCTCAAAGTTATATCTGTCGAGGGTGACGTTCTGTCCGAGACGTCGGTGTTGGTTGTCCTTTTTGCTTGACAGCATATACTTGGTCTTGCCCTCATTGACCGCTAAACCCATTTTCGCCGCTTCCGTCTCAATACTCGCGAAAGCGCCACTGACATCACGCTGCTTTCTCCCGATTATGTCAATATCGTCGGCGTATGCGAGTAGTTGGACGGTACGATGTTGAAAAAATCGCATGACAGCGCATCGCCTTGTCTAAATCCTTTCTGGACATCAAAGGTCTCGGTGAGATCTTTACCGACCTTGATGGAGCAGCGTGCATTCTCCATCGTCATCCTGCACAGACGGACGAGTTTGGCAGGGATGCCAAAACTAGACATTGCTCTATATAGCCCGTCTCTATAGATGCTGTCATACGCGGACTTAAAATCGATGAATAGGTGGTGGGTATCGATCTGAAGCTCATGGGTCTTCTCCAAGATCTGCCGTAGTGTAAATATCTGGTCGATGGTGGACTTTCCTGGCCTGAAGCCACACTGATATGGATCTATCAGGTTGTTGACGAACGGCTTCAGGCGTTCACACA
Organism: Volucella inflata; assembly: GCA_928272305.1. Taxonomy (NCBI): domain Eukaryota; kingdom Metazoa; phylum Arthropoda; class Insecta; order Diptera; family Syrphidae; genus Volucella; species Volucella inflata. The sequence goes on from OV743718.1 coordinate 64,889,014, forward strand.
ATACGGCGGATAAGATCTTATATGGGATGTTAAGGAGACTGATGCCTCTGTAGTTGGCGCAGTTCAGAGGGTCTCCTTTCTTGAGAATTGGACAAACAATGCTGAGGTTCCATTCATCGGGCATACTTTCGTCCGACCATATTTTACAGATGAGTTGGTGTATGCTCCTTACCATATCATCGCCTGCCGCTTTGAAGAGCTCGGCAGTCAGGCCATCCGCTCCAGCAGCTTTGTTGGACTTAAGCTTCGATATGGCTATCTTCACTTCATCCAGGTCGGGTGGACGGAATGGTTGGTCATCATCGTCCAGGTTGATAGGTTGATTCTGCCTGACAGCGGTATTTGGTCCGTCATCGCCGTTATACAGTCTGCAGAAACGATCTTTCCAAATCCTCAGCATCGACTGCGATTCTACTACGATGTTCCCTTGTTCATCTCTACAGGCTTCGGTTCGGGGTTTGTTTCCGCGGCATGTTATTTTTACCTTTTGGTAAAACTTCCGAACCTCATTCCTGGAGTAGCATCTCTCAATTTCCTCGATCGCACGAGTTACGTAACCAATAATAGCAACAACAACAAAGAACCAACCAATGCAGACAATAATAGCAACAACAACAAAGAACCAACCAATGCAGACAATAATAGCAACAACAACAAAGAACCAACCACCAAAACCTAACAAGAAACCAACCCAGCAATAGGACACCACCGGATCCTACTCAGCAACAACATTTTAAAATCAAATACAAATTGTAATTCCTAGAATTTGAATATGTGAATTGCACAGGTGAAACTCTCCCATGCATTTTTGCAAACTAAGCGTCTGGCGACATCCGGCAGATACGAGAGTTCACCTTTGCAAGTTAGGTGAAAAATTTTATAAAATCAATCTTGTTTTGTCATTCGAAGGAGTAAGTTAAATAAAATTATATTTTTTTAAACTCCCGCGTTTTCGCTCCCTTAACTCGCGCTTCTCATGCTCTTTCTTCTTCCTCCTGAGAAGCCGGTGCTCGTCTCTCCTCTTCCGCTCATAGAGCTCATGAGCAGCTCTGGTCTTTCTAAGCAGCGCCACGTTATATGCATCTTGCTTAGCTGCATGTGCTTGCCGGCATTCATCATCGAACCAGGGGTTTCGTTGTGGTGGACGAGTGAAACCCAGCACATCAGAAGCGGCATCTCTGATGGCGTTTTGGCAGTGTTTCCAATGGTCTTCGATGCTTGATGCTGGCGGCATTGGACCTCTTAAGAGATTAAGAGACACTCGATCGGAGAAGGACTTGGCGATCTCTTGCGATTGTAGCCGTCTGACGTCGAATTTTCTCACAGCATTAGTTTGTCTTTACGTAGTTTGGGATATCCGCAACCGTACCTTGGCTACAACAAGGTAATGGTCCGAGTCGATGTTGGCTCTTTTGATCTATAAAATTGTTTATTTTTAAAGTTTCTTTTAAAATCTTTTTGAATCATGAATGAATTATGTGAAACGATTTTTGACCGTGCTCTTCTATTTTAATAATTTTTTTGTTTTTGATTTTATGTGTATTCTCTAAACTTTTTTGCAAATGAGCTTTTTTGTAGGACTTATTGCATTTGTACTGTACGTACTTATAGGTGGAAGACTTTATTTCGTTCGCCTCGCAACAACAACATACCAAAGATTGATTGTTGGATGCCTTTTGTTGATGTTTAACCGTTGGCTTAATCCGAATAAATGATGCTGCTTTCAACTGCAACTGTTACCCATGTTGTGCATTCCTTGAGGCCTCGATTTGCAAAGCTACCTCTATCGCACTGTCAAAGTTTAGCTCAGTTTCTCCTACCAACAATTGCTTCTTGATTGATTTGCGCAGTTAGGGTCTACGGAAACTGCAATTGAAGGAGGGGTCTGACTCATTCCTGAATCCCCTCTCATGGCCCCATGTAAGCCATATAAATCTTTTCCCTCGCTATGAACATTGAGGTTATAGATATTATGTTGGACTGTATCGTACGATGGTTTTATTCGATCTGATAAAATTACGAGTACATGTGGTTTACAAAGTATGTTTAAGAAAGAGAAAAGCGAATGTAGTAAATGAGTAGTACAAAGATATACTATGACATTTCGAATTACAGGGTGATGAAACAATAGTAATGATTATTAATAAGCAAACAATTTTTGACTAAGTTAAGTAAGTAAAGCGAACAATATGATAATTAAATACATGTTAAGAAAAATGATGATTGACATGGTAAAAGATGAATCCAAAACATTCTGCCACCGGCTGAAAGATCTTAGTCTTTAAGAACAGGAAGATGGACTAGTTTGGTGATTGGCCGTACGAATTCTCCATGTGCGATTTTAACTGATACTACTCGTGTGCAACCATCCCTTCCTTTGGTTGAGTCCTGTACGACCCCCAATATCCATTTAGATTGCGGCATATTTGGTTATTTGAGGACCACTACGTCTCCGGGTTCGATGTTGCGCTTAAGTTGCTTCCATTTTGGGCGATTTTGAAGAGAAGTGAGGTACTCGTTATGCCAACGTTTCCAAAACCCTTGCACCAGGTGTTGAAGTCTCTGGTAATTAGAAAACAAATTAGGATTAAAATCATTCATTATAAGATGAAGCTTGACGGATTTTACTCCTGCCTCCCACAATCATCCGAAATGCGGTGATGAGGGTGGAATAAATCGCCACGAAATTCCTTCAGTTGATAAATGGTCTGCAACAATATCGCCTTGATGTTCAGCAAGAAGTACTGAGTGCATCTCAGTTAGCTTCCTATAAGCTCCCTTGAAGTTGGTTCCATTGTCTGAAAATATTTCGACGGGTTTCCCTCGGCGTGCGATAAAACGGTCTAGAGCAGCCAAAAACGCCTCAGTCGACAAGCCTCCAACGAGTTCCAAGTGGATTTCCTTGGTAACGAAGCAAACAAAGAGTGAGATGTATGACTTCACGAAGGTGGGGCGCCGCCCACGTGCCAGTCGCAATGTGACAGGACCAGCAAAATCAACTCCTACACGAGCAAAAGGATAGGCAAAATTTACGCGCTCGGCGGGAAGAGATCCCATGAGTTGAGAGCAGGTAGTTTTTCTGACTTTAGCACAAACGACGCAGTTGAAAACTATTTTTCGAATCAGGCTTCGACACCCAACTATCCAGTACTCCTGTCTCAACAAGCTGAACAATTCTGCAACTCCGACGTGAAGACATTTTTCGTGATAATATCGGGAGAGTAGTAAAACAACGGCATGTGCTCTAGGCAATATAATGGGGTGCTTAGCAGATGATGTTAACGTAGATTTCTGAATTCTTCCCCCTACGCGTAATAACCCGCAGCTATCTATAAACGGCATGAGACTTAATATCCTTAACCTTGGTAGAAGTGGCTTGCCTTGTAAGAGTAAGCTAATTTCCTTCTAGAAAAAAATCCGTTGTAAAGTTTTAAAAATATATGTTTTTGCATGTTTTAGTTCGCTGGTAGATAATGAACCTAAGTTCCGATCACATGGCGATAGGCGATAATTATTGGCAAACCGAAAGCAGAATGAGAGCATGCGAATGGCTTTTACAAATGACGACAACCGAGAAACAACACTATCTAAAAATTGTTCTTCCAATTGGCAAGCAGTTAGTAAAACAGATATCGATGCAAGACGTCGAAGTTCCAGCATCGGTTCTGGAAAATCCGCGTCGGATGTCGTGTCTTCACAGTTGGGTCAATTATTCGATGACTCCGACAGCCAAGGAGGCCCTTTCCACCACAACTGGAAATCCTTCAACTTCGAAGGGCGAATACCACGGGAGGCACAATCAGCTGGGTTGAATTTGGAGCAAGCATAGTTCCAACAAGAACGAGGAATTAGCGACACGATTTCTGTTACACGATTTGCGATGAAAACGCTCCAGCGAGCTAGATGACCAGACAGCCAATGCAGAACTATTTGTGAACCCGTCCATGCATGTATTTGTACCGATTCATCTTGTAGTGATGTTTTAAGTTTAGCGAAGAGTCGGCAAAGCAACAGCGCACCACATAATTCCAAGCGCGGGATAGTTAGTTCTTTGATAAATTGAAATGAATCCTTAACTGGATTCCACAGTAAGCCCAATAATTTAACCGATTCATAAAATTCGCGTTCGAAAGAAGAGTGCTCACGAGCAGCATCTGGCAACGATTCTAAAAACTCTGAGCAGTTGGAGCTCCACTTTCTCAAATTAAAACCTGCGGCTTCTAACAACCTAGTTACATTTTGGTGTACCTTGAAAAGCCCTTCAACAGTATCAGCACCTGTCAACAGGTCATCGACGTAAAAATCATTCTGTAGGATTTCCGATGTCTCCGGGGATTCCTTCCAGGAGTCTATTGCAAGCTGGCGCAAAGTTCGAACTGACAGGTATGGGGCGCAAGATGTTCCGTACGAAACCGTAAGAAGGCGATAATGTTTGACCGGCTGAGATGAAGACTCCCTCCACAAAATCCTCTGAAAATCGACATGTTTCCTGGCGACCCAAATTTGCCTAAACATTTTTTCAATATCTCCTGATACGAGTATTGTGAACGTATGACGTCGAAAGCGTAGTAGAACTGCTAATAAATCCCTTTGTATGGGAGGGCCAACTACCAGAGTTTTGTTCAGAGATGGATGCGAAGAAGTTTTATAAGAACCGTCAAAAACGACTCTCATTTTTGTGGTGGTGCTATCTTCCTTAAATACTGGGTGATGTGGAAGGTAGTAAACAGAAGTATTAGATTTATCGATTTCTCCTACAGCGATTTCCTCCACATGTCCTAGCTTAATATACTCCGACATAAATTCGCAGTACCTGATTTTGAGGACAGGATCTTTTACAAACCTTCGTTCATTGCTCAGCAGGCGACGAAGAGCAGCTGAAAACGTATTGCCGTAATCAACTGATTGGTTTGGTCGGAAAGGAAGTTCTACTACAAATTTTCCATCGGACGAGCGACTGTGAGTGGAGGAGAAATGTTCTTCTATCTGTGCGTAAGAATTTGAAATATGTGTCTCACTGGAACCAATATTCTCCTCAATTTCCCAGAATTTTTGCATTTCCACACCCACATCGACATGAAGGGCAACAGTTGACAAGAATGGAACTGTTGTATTGTAAGTGGCCACCAGATTTCCTCCAAAAACCCAACCAAAGGTAGTCAAAATCGCATTAGGAAAACCACGTTGTGTTCTGACAGGAGCTGATTCTATGACATGAAATACGTAGTCGATCCCTAAAATAAGATCAACCGGCGCTCTTATATTAAATTTTGGGTCAGCTATTCTCTCCTCTATGTGACTTATGTTATTATTGAAAACGAAATCAAATGATTGATTGGGTAGAGGATCGCTTAACTTCGATAAAATATATGCAGTTATATGAATTGAATTTTGCCCGAAACGAGAAAAAAGTTGAGTTGATATTTTTCCACGAGTGCACCCAACATGTGTGCCACTTATTCCATTACGAGACAAACGAGCATATTGACAATATAATCCCAACCTTTGAACACACGATTCCGATATGAATGAAGCCTGAGACCCACTGCCTAGAAGAACCCGACAGGCTTGTAATTGTCCAATGGAGTCAGGAACCAAAACGATAGCAGTTGGCAGTAAATTACTTGCTGTGGATGTTGAAAACGAGACGCGATTTTGAAATGACGATAAATGGTTGCTAATAGAATGTGAGATATTAGGCGATTGGTTACAAGACGAAGATTCTACTACTGGTGATTGATGAACGAGGGTATGGTGTCTTCCATTGCATTGCCTACATCTGAACTTTGAATTGCAGTTGAGATACTTATGTCCAGATCTAAGACAATTGAAACAAACGGAACCTTCTTTTACAAATGATCGACGAGAATTAACATCAAGAGAGAGAAACTGTGGACAATGTGCAAGCTCATGCTATTGTTTGCATTTAATACAATTGAACTTTTCAGCGTTAACATGGAAAGATTTTATAACACGTGGCTTAAGGTTTGACCTAACCTTCGTTAAATCCTGACACACTTCCAATGAATGACAACGTTTATCGAGAAAACTCAGGAACTGCTTTATGGAAGGAAAATCCTCATCTCGTGTCATGTCTGTCCATTTTTGTAGAGTATCAGCATCCAGTTTATTACTAAGAATATGAATCAGAAAAACATCACGAGATTCAGCTCAATCTCCTAAAGCCTTCAATCCAATTCATCAGCTTGATCGCTTAGCTTACGGAGAGAATTGATACTAAAGACTGTCGATATTGAAACAAATTTCTTTACTAAATTTGATGCAATTAACCCTTTCTTATCATATCTTGTAACAAGTTTTTCCCATGCCGTTAAATAATTACTTTCAGAAATGAAAGAATGTTTTAAAAGTCCAGCGGCCTCACCATCGAGGAAACTTTTTAAATAATGAAATTTCTCTGATGATGTTAAATTGGAAATGTCATGCACACTACTTACATATACTCGTAGATCATGAAATGTAATCCATTCGCTGAATTTACCTGTAAACTTTTGAATATTTATCTTAGGTAACTGTTGTTCAACCCATTTTGCCGAATCTGCTGATATCTTTTCCATAAGTTCCGTTTGTTGTTTGGCGAATTGCTGGAAGTTTCGATTAACGCCACTTTGCTCTCTGGATCATCCGATTTCTCCAACATGGCGTCTTGGATCTCTTGATATGTACTCCATGCGGTTTCCAATCTGTCCAATCTTAACTGGCAGTCCTCGCTGCTCACACCATCCGGGATTGCGTTAGCGAAATTCGCGATACGTGTTATGGCACCTTTTACTGCAGCACGCCTGGCTTTAAATGCTCTCATTTTTTGTTTTTATTTTAGAATACTTTATTTGACTTTGCTTAACAACTTGATCCGGCTCGAAGGACCAATTTATGTGTTGGACTGTATCGTGTATCGTTCGATGGTTTTATTCGATCTGATGAAATTACATGTGGTTTACAAAGTATGTTTAAGAAAGAGAAAAGCGTATGTAGTAAATGAGTAGTACAAAGATATACTATGACATTTCGAATTACAGGGTGATTAAACAATAGTAATGAGTATTAATAAGCAAACAATTTTTGACTAAGTTAAGTAAGTAAAGCGAACAATATGATAATTAAATACATGTTAAGAAAAATGATGATTGATATGGTAAAAGATGAATCCAAAACAGATATGAAGTGATTGTTCGCGATTTCTGAGATTTTCTCAAACGTTTTGCCATTTCTTTCTTTCGTGTATCAAGAAGTGTTCAAATGGGAAAACGTCTCTTCTCACAGCATCGTCCATAAAAGGTTTTCTATTGAATTGTTTTCATTATGCTATTCGCAGTAAAAAATTTCCACCAATACTGCCCAATCCAAATATACGCATATATGTATACCAAGGTAAAATCTGATTTCCATTTTTTTTTTTTTCAGATTACGTCGTTTTCTATTTCCATCTGCCTCGGCACCTTAATGTCCTTCAACTTTTAAATGAAACACGGCACTATTGTACGATTCCATTGATTCAATTGATATACTATATTTCGATTTTATTTTAATTGAAAAATACGAGTATGTACTCGTATATACCATATACTGATTGAGACACGAGGAGGAAGTGTTTTCTGGTTTTGATTGCGTAGCCTAGTACTCGTAGTTTGGAATATGAGTTAACAGTGCATACTGTTAGTGGTATGCCATTAATTAGCGCACTATACACACAGTACGAATAGTTGAAATAGATGATTATTTCACATTGCAAAAGCACATCAGCAAATTACGATTAAATTCCAGAAGTGCTATATTTCCAATAGTCCATCTGACACAGTACTTAACTATAGAAATACAAGAGCAGGTGTGTTGCTCTCTGGTCGGATCAAATAGGTTATATTATCCTGAGGAAACTTCTCAAAAACGCATGTGGTGAAACTAGTCAATACTCGGTGTCGAAATCCTTCAACTAAATATTATTGCTATGTACAGTACGCGAGGTAATTATATGGGGCAAATATGAAAATTTGATTGGAAAATGCTTTTTCTTTTTTATTTGAAATACTTAATTTTATTTATATTATATGTAGGTCTAAAATATAAAAAAAATTCAAGTTTCGCATTTATTAAGCAACGAGATATTGAATTCATTAAAATTTGCGGATACATGTGTCAATTTTTAGCCATTCTTTCTGAAAAGCTATTTTTAGCTGCAAAAGTGATTCAAACTGGAATCCATCTGAGTAACCACCTTTGACAATAAGCCTAGATAACCTATGGGGCTTAAGTCAGCATTTTCTGCCGGCTGACAAATATTAGAGATATTGATTGATATCGAAAGTTTGGTTGCTTTGAGGAGTGTATGACAGCTTAGGTGTCGGCATACGTGGTTGACATCCATAAACTTATTACCCTTTAAAAGATGACGAAGTTCTTGCGATTCACGTGGTTAGAAAATTAAAAGATTTCAGACCATCTCAAAAATGCCGCACAACCGGCGAAACAGCAAACTTGCCAGAAAAAGGAAAACCGGGCCACAGGCATACAGGTGGTGGTTGATCCTGTCACAGACCTTGGAAAGTGACCCACATAAGTTTTACAGGAGGTATTTTTCCTTAATGGAGGACAAGGGGATTCGATAGGTGAAGCCTTAAGGACGGTAGGAAAACAAACGACGAACCAGAAGCCCACAGTGCGATAGGAGGTCCACCAGGATCACCGTTGTCGGAGATAGCAGGCGAGACGGAAGTATTTCAACGGGAAGCATAAAAGAGGAAGTCTGAAAGTCGTTGACGCATGGGGATGGACGGTCCTTTAAGGCCAGACACCCCAACACGACGATGACGGGTGGGGGAGGATGATCCCTGGATCCTACAATACATCCCAACAAAAGACATGCAAGAGAAAGGTTTGAGAAATACCACATCTCGTCATCTATGTTGATGCGAAAGGTAAAGTGTTCGATGGGCAAAGAGTTGACGGTCTCTTTGATATTTACACCCTGACGAAGGAGCAACGGTGGTGTGCAGGCAGACGGCCAATATAATGAGATACATTTCAACGACGTAGCACCATTAAAAGTCGGGTTCGATGTATGAAGGGACGACGACCCCTTTTTGAGGTAGAAGCTCATCGATTGGGAACCAAGGGAGCAGCAGAGGCATGTAGGCCAAATAATAAGACAGCCTCCAAAAAGTTGAAACAGAAAAACATACAAACAATAATAATATCAATATAAGAGAACAATAACATAAAAATCAACAATAACAGAAGCAACTAAATAACTATAAAAAAGAACACACAGGCAAGGGCCAAGCGATCAGAAAGGCCTACAAAAATAAACAAACGCAACATGAAAATAAAAAAATATTATGTGGGGTGAAAAGTAACCTCCTTGACCGCCAGAATGCGCTGCTACTGCAAAAATGGTAATGGTGCCTTGAAGTCCGGTCATATTTAGGCAGACATTCCAAATTTCGGTGCGATACTGTCTTTAGTTTTGTTTTGACAGCTGATTGTTGTTGACGTGTTTGGCATCATGTTTAGTATGGACAAAAACGATTTTCGTTCTCTCATAAAACATTAATTTTTGAGAGCCAAAACGGCGAAGGAAACCAAAGAAAAGTTGGATAAATATTATGGGGCTAATGGTCCGTCAGATTACACCATCAAATATTGGTTTCGAGAGTTTCGTGGTGGCCTCCACTACCGATTAAGTCAGCAGCGACGGGCACTCCGATGCGATTACAGAGGACAATGTCAAAAAAATAAATGAAATGGTGTTGGCTGGCCAAAAAGTGAAGGTGCGCAAGCTAGCACATACCACAAAGATTAGTACTGAGCGCAAACGCCATATTTTGGGCAATATTCTGCATATGAAAGAGTTATCCTGCCACTGGGTGTCGCGCATGCTCTCACTTCTGACCAAAAAAAGCGAGGGCACTTCGAAAAAGTGTTTGGACTTGCGTTGATGAAACCTGGATCCACTATTACACACAAGAGAACAGAATGAGTGCCCGGCAACGGACTGAAGCCAGCACGAGTGCTCCGAAACGGCCGAAGGAGGCTCAATGGGTCGGAAATGTTATGGCGCCGGTTTTCTGGGATTGTCATGGCATTCTCTTCGTGGACTACCTCGAAAAAGGAAAAACCATCAACAGCGAGTATAACTGTGCATTATTGGAGCGATTGAAGGCCGAAATTGCTGCAAAACGGCCTCACATGGAGCTAAAAAAAATTTTGTTTTTGCAAGACAATGCGCCGGCGCATAAAAGCATCGCCCCCACGGCTTAAAACAATGACTTACGGCTCCAATTGCTGTCGCATCCACCGTATTCACCCGATTTGGCTCCCTCGGACTATTATCCCTTCCCAAACCTCAAAAGATAACCCATCAATAGAAAATTCAGCTCACGCGAGGAAATCATCGACGCCACGGAGGAGTATTTTGCAGACCTTCCGGAAAATTACGAGTACTTTTCGGACGGAATCAAGAAGTTGGAAAATCGCTGGAATAAGTGTATCAAGCTATATTGAATAAAATAAAAGAACATTTAAAAAATCTTTTTCGTTCCCAAGGAGGTTACTTTTTACCCCACCTAGTAATTGGCAGACTATCGGTCAGTCCCTCAAATCCGAACGCGGATCGATTGAAGTAAATGAAGAGTGCCACGGAGGCACTGCTACTTAGGTAGCTTTGCTTGGGGAGGCTATCCTCTAGAGCGAGATCGGGGTACAATCCCTTTTAGCTGTGTAGCTAAGAACCCCGGGTCCACTGGTGCCAAATGAATGTGAGAGTTTGTGGTAATGGAAAGACCTGGAATTCACTTTAATGACGACCACCAATTTAGTCGGTCAGCTAGAGAGTTTTTTGGTGTGCGATATTTTTAAACTGCGAGCAGCAATATTTTTTTCTTTTGAAAGGTAGTTGAACTGAAGTAGCTTCTTAAATTAAATTCGCGAGTTTTGTCTTGGCGGCCAGGGAGACAAGCAAAAATGAAATAACGGAGGAAGAAACAGGATTAGGATAGGAAAAGGAGTAGCAGGACGGAGAAGGAAAGGTTATGCCAGAAGGAGCACATAACCGCCAGTAGAAATATACGAGGGCGGGTCAATAAGTCCGTGACTTTTGGATTAAAACACAGATTTTTTGATAAAAAAATAATTTTATTTTTCAACGTAGTCTCCCTTGAGCTCTATACACTTTGTCCAACGCTTCTCCAATTTTTTTATCCCTTCCCAAAAAAAATGATTTGTCGAGGTCCTCAAAATAGGCCTTTGTTTGCGAGATGACTTCATCATTGGAGTCAAATCTTTTTCCACCAAGCCATTTCTTCAGGTTTGGGAACAAGAAGTAGTCGCTCGGAGCCAAATCTGGAGAATAGGGTGGATGAGGGAGCAATTCATAGCCCAATTCATGGATTTTTGCCATGGCAACTGCACATGTGTGCACCCTTGCCAAATGAGGTCGTTTTTTTTTCAAATCGTCATTGAATCGGTCCAATAAGTTGGCATAATATTCCCCATTGATTGTTCTTCCCTTTTGAAGGTAGTCAATGTGGATTATCCCGCGTGCATCCCAAAAAACAGTCGCCATAACTTTATTGGCTGACAAACCCACGTTGGCCTTCTTTGGCGCCGATTCACCCTTAGAAACCCACTGTTTTGACTGTTGTTTGTTCTCTGGTGTGTTGTGATGGATCCATGTTTCGTCCACGGTTACAAAACGGCGCAAAAACTCCTCCATATTGCGATTAAACAACGCCAAACCTTCCTGTGAAGTTGTTACACGATTGCGTTTGTGGTCGACCGTGAGCAAACGCGGCACCCATCTTGTGGAAAGCTTTCTCATGCCCAAGTGATCATTCAAAATTGAAACCACTGAGCCATGCGAGATCCCTACGGCTTCCACAATCTCTCGCACTTTCAATCTTCGGTCGGCCAACACCATATCGTGAATTTTTTCGATTGTTTCGGGTGTAGAGACCTCAACTGGGCGTCCAGGACGTTCGGCATCTTCAGTGCTTGTACGGCCACAACGAAATTCAGTAAACCACTTTTTTACCATTGAAATCGATGGTGCAGAGTCCCCATAGTATTTATCAAGCTTAGCCTTGGTCTCGGTAATGGTTTTTTTTCGCAAGAAATAATGCTTAATAAGCACACGAAATTCATTTTTTTCCATTTTCTCCTCAAATTAGTGAGTTGTCTGATAAAAATAGCTGTCAAACACAAACTAACTGACGCAGCAAGTTTAAATTTTGACAGGAATCAACTGACAGATGCCTGTTGACAGGAGCAGTGTTGCTGTTTCAGTAAAGAGGTCAGAAATTCAAAAAGTCACGGACTTATTGACCCGCCCTCGTATCAAAAGCAGACAAGTGCGAGTTGACCTCGCATAGAGAGGGTTCCGTATGCTGTTTTCCATTTTATTAAACAAAGTATATTGCTTTGGATCTACTGAAAGACGAAGAACTAAATACTACTGTTTTATATTATTTATACATTCTTTCTTATTCATTCTTTTCATATAAATGAATGAATAGCTTAACTTTAAAACACATGAAAAGGTGGATTGAAAAGAAATTCATTATACTAAATATCTTTCCAGCATTTTTCTTTGTAAGAAGACTTATTAAAAGCTAAATTATCTTTCTCGAAACACCTAGTTTTATAAGAGAGGGAGATGAAGTGTGAAGAGAAAACGGGGAACAAATTTGTATCCAGAGATGAAGCGGTTGAACATCGGGGTGAAATTGATAAACACATAAGTTGTCAGTTTTAACACAAGAAAGACGGGTAGTGGTCATTTGACCGCTTTTCATATTTGACTGACAATATTTCTTATATCAGTTATTTTTTCAAATTGATATTTCGTGACTTTTATTAAAAATGCATCAAATTTAATTTAAGGTCATACATATTTTATTTAAGTGTTTCGAACTTAAATAAATAGTACAACTACCTAGCAAGACAGGATGTCTGACGTAATTTCACCGCACAATATATGAGCCAATTGCAAACATGCATATTATGTTTTTCTTTACTTATAAGAAAGTTGTTATTTCTGTTTTTGTTTTCTCTGAGAATGCAATTTATGATTCAATGTGATTTTTGTCATTATTTAGTACCGATGTGCAATTCAAAAGGTCTTGTATATGATTGTATCATTACAACCATTGGTGTTTTATGTAATCGTTTTATATTTTTTATATGAAACGGCAACAATGCCAGTGGAGCATACAAGATCATGCAGATCACATAGAAGATCTTCTGAGTTGCCCAAGTTTATTTTTCACCAGTTTTTGATCAGTATGCCAACGTAGACATGTAGTCTGTGCGTATTTAAAATTCCGTCATGACGACGTAACTGCTGCAAATTTTTTCTCGGTTTATTTGATTCAGTGTGTTTTTGTGAAATGAATTTTGCGAAATGACTCGATCCCTTCCCGAAAAAGATATTATTGCTTATTTGCAATCCTTGTCCGAGGATAGATCTGGCGATGAATGTGAAAATTAACCATTAGTAGAAGTGGAAGATAGTGATAGCTACGTTCCAGAATCAAGTTCTAGTAATAACTCAAATAATAACACACCGCTGTTTTCTTACTTACTTGTGTAAGTAGTAATTATTTTCCACTTCAGAATGAACAAAATATATTGTCAGCAGGCGGAGTTCTTTGGAAAGGTTATTCCCAAAACAGCTCTAGATCAGGTCGCCGTGCTGTTCATAGCATTTTGGTTGAATGTACGGGACCAACTCATTATGCGGAACAACGAATTAGTGGGAGAGATGATAATCGTTCACAAAACGAAATGTTGGGAGAGAATGGAATGTAACCTTACATAAATAAAAGAAGAAATGTGACAACTGACAGCTTCTTTACTTCAGCATCGTTGGCACAGAATCTGCTTTCGAAGCGCACAACACTTGTCGGCCCCGTAAACAGAGCAAGGCGCAATATTCCACCTTATGTGAGAAAATTAAAGTTAAATTTGCACGCTCATGAAGTTTTGAGAACGGAAGATAATCAGTGCCTTTTGACAGTGTACCAAGCAAAAAGACTCAAAAATGTTTTATTGTTGAGTACTTTACATGATACGATTACGGTTGATATAAATTAAGAAAATAAAGAAATAAAAAAACATAACACCGTAACTTTTTATAACACAACTAAATTTGTCGTTAACCAAATCGCAAGAAAATATAGCACAAAAGTGTTTTTCAATCTATTCGATTTAGCTGCAATAAGTGCATGGGTTTTAGACCAAGAAGTAATGAAAAGAATTCGTAGAAGAGACTTCATTTTACAAGTGGCATCTAAACTCAGTCGTAATGGAGAAGAGGAAAAACTACAAGCTGTGAATATTCAACCTAAAGTTTCACATAGACGACAGTGTCATACAACTGGCTGCAGAAATAAAACAAATAAAATATGTGAAACCTGCCAAAAACCCATATGCGGAACATGCAACAAATCAAAACGGTTTCTATGTGCTACCTGTGTGGGAATCAAGGATGTCAGAAGAATAGAATCTAATTTGTATATTATATTTAAAAACAATAATTTTTTTTTAATTAGTAAATTATTTTAATTGAATCCTTATTATGTACCTTATAACAAAAATTTATGTTTTGTTACAAAAAAAGGAATACAAATACTTTAATTGTTATATTTATAAAACGAATAAACTGTTTTTCTTTCAAATACTACATTAAATGAATTATAATTATAATCAATATGAATTACTTATTAAAAAATAAGAATACAAAAATTAAAATTTGGTATTTATGTTACTTTTAAAATTAATACATAATTTTTATTTTCAAATTAAACATTTTTTGTCATAGCGGTCAGAAGACTGCTTTCCGTCTTTCTAAGCATATCGAATTTCCCGTCTTTCTAGTGTTTAGTGTAAGAAAATTATCAGAAATACCACTTCAAACAAAATCGGTTAATATGTATAGGTATACATCATTTTACAGCGAAACATTCATCCCGTGTGCGATTGAAGTAGTTTAAGAAGTGCGGTTTAACCCCGAAGAAAAGTTAGTCCAGTGTGCGGTGGCCCAACGGCAATCATTATACACGAACTTACTCATAGTGAATAATCTCTGGATCGCACTCAATCACGAACGCATAGAAAATGGACTAACACCAGTCTGATTCCACTTTTGCACCCTGGGGGGAAAAAAACAGCTCACAAAAATCTCTGGATCGCAAGTAATTGACGGGTAGAATATTGTATGCATTCTGAGACAAGTAAAATTAAATGGGATCTAGAATTTTAACCAAAGTAATGCGATTTAGTGAGATGTTGTTGTTGGTTTTTTTCCACGCTGAGTGGATTTATTCACTCAAAGAGGGAGGGATCCTTCTTGTTATTATCCTGACGAGGAGTGACAGATGCCTGGTCTATTATTTTATTACATGATTATTATTATTTAGTCGAACGAGAAGTACCAACAATACCAATACTTTATTTAACGAACAAACTTAACATTCTAGTAAGACAAAAAAAATGTTCTATCCCAGATTTAAACGGCAAATGTAAATGTGTTCACACATTATTGAAAGATTTACCATGTTATGTTCAGACTTTGGAGTTCTTGTAGGTTTTCGTTTAATCTATTAGTAAAAAAATATTTTCCGTAGTTTTTTCAATATTTTAGGCTTTAGGCAGTGAGAACACATTTAACTTTGGAACTACTTACTTTAAAATTATAAAAAAAATATACTTGGGACCAATACAAAAAGCCCTTTCATGTGATATGTCGCATGGTACAGTTTGAAATGAAAACATTTTTTTTTAGTTTCCTAATTCGCCACCCAATGCCAAAAATGACCCCCATGTTGAAAATTCATTTATTTACGATTTGTATCCGTGTTGGGTCACAGAAATACTATATATACGAGTATGTATAATCGAGTAAACATAATCGATCCAGTATATTCGGAGTAAATTGGCTGTGACAGACGGACAGACAGACACACGAGTGATCCTATAAGGGTTCTGTTTTTCATTCAGACGTACGGAACCCTAAAAAGGCTAAGTATAGTGAACATAGAGCAGCGTAGTGCAGAAAACGTTTTTAATTGCACAGAAATAAAGCCTCTGATCGGCCGCGCGCACGTAAATATCTCTGGAAAAGTTGAGACACGCGACTTGCTAATTTTATTCCTTTTTGTGTTCAGAACTTGTGAAAAAGCGGGTCACTCTAACGACAAGTATCCCGTTAAAAAACAAAAGCAATAAATCGTCAAGCTCCAAAGAAGCGTCTTAAAAACCCCGCTCTTTTATTTTTTCTGTTTTGCTGGTGTTTTATCTTCTTTGCCGGGAAGTTTTTCTCTTTTAGATTCGTTTTTTTTCTTCTCGTTACAGTGAAGGTTTCGTGGTTCCGTTAAAGATCACGTGAAGCCTGACATTCTTTTCGTCCCATGTCTAGTTGCCGCCAAAGCACTTCCTGGAGGAATCCACATATAGGAATCCACACTGTTTTTGACTCAAACCATAAGAGTTGATCTAGAAAATATAACTAAAATACAATTTCTGTTTATTTTCCGCGTTTTCATTCGATATATTCATCTCTTGATTCGATACATCTAGGAGTATTACAGTGATTCAATAGTGTTTCAAATACCTGCTCTAAGTCATTTTGCGGAATGGCCTCAAGTGTCGAGCTGGTTGAATGGTCGGAATGCCCAAAAAAGTATCGTTTGAATTTCAATTTCAATTTCGGGGACAACGAGAAGCAACACTTGATTTCGAGCCAAATACTGACGAACAATGAGTGCTGTGTGACTCGGTGCATTGAGCAACAGAGACCAACTCTGTTCTGCACAATTGTTCGAATAGTTTGTTTTTGATATTTAAGGCCTACCATCATTTGCAGTGAATGATGTTATCACATACTTTTTGGATCATTTCAGGAGTCCGAACTGAAATTGCCCTCCTGTGTGTTTGTCATCCTCCAGTGTATCGTATTCGAAATCAAATGCTCTACTCAAACAATTATCAAGGTATACTTGTTGCATTAATCGGAATGTTTCTGATGCATTTTTAAGGTTTTGCTTGATATTTAATGGACGCTCTTTGATCCATGTTAAATGAAAAGGTGTTCTGGGAAAATATTTTTATAAAGATACTTGTAAAATCCCAATTTTATGTCAAAACATGTTGAGAGAGCAAAAAGATGCCGCACTTGGTTGCCGAAATATGGCACGTGTCCGGAATATTATTTACAACACTGGGTATTCCGATTTATATGGCAAAGAGGGTACATAGATCCTTTCTGGTTTTCCTGTCTTCCTTTAACTAGTGGAGGCGCGAAAGCTCTCTTTGCCACAATCACCGATCGTTCATTCTATTGTAGTCCTGGATTTTGTGGTATTTTTTCCTTGTTTGTATGTTGGTGGGTCCGGTCTCGTATTTTGTTGACTTTGTTTCTTTTGTTGTTTAAGTTCGCATTCTTGTTCTTGTTCTCGTTCTAGTTCTCGTTTATATTATTGTTTTGTGCACTTTAATTTTGTCTTTAAGTTGGTTTGTTTTTGTTTCTTGCAATTGAGATTAGGTATTTAATGAGCTTGCTAGGCTTTTTAGCTATACCCCCCACTCCCACACTCATTTAACAAGCACACAAAAACAAGGATTCCATCAATTCAGCAAAGGAAATCGTACCCAGAGCTCTTCTCGAATCCCCAGCCAATCATACAAGTCGATGTTTGTCGGTCATGTCTGTTAGTTTTGTCGTCCAAGTGATGCTTCGATTCGAGCCAGATATCTGATTTGCAACCAAAGCTTAGAGATCGAGAGCTACAATTGAAATAGTCGAATAAGTAGGAAAACTTTGTAATGAGGGGTATATGGAGGATAAACCTAAACCTTCTTGAAGGCACATGGAGCGAAGAACGATCGTGGGGAATTGTGGGCTTTCCTTACAATTGTGTTTGAGTTTTTGAAGGGTGTAGGGAATTCTTATCAAGCCCTATCTTTGCCGATTAGCAAACAATTTGTATTAAACTTGGGCGCTCGACCATTGTTGTTGTTCCTTGCGGTCATCTAGCGGTGTCGGACCATCTATCTGTATAGTCTATAGACGATTCAGCTGGCTATATCCTAAAGTCATCTCTGCAGCGGTAGACAGTCCAGTAAATCTATTCTATGCAATGTCAATGTCACCAGATGGGAGAGGTGAAAGAGAAGGCCAACAAACAACAAATGGGAAAGGAAATGGTGTATTTTTGGGGAGTGAGTAAGGAATAAGATGTTATACAAGAGGCTTATCATCTCAGTCCTGTAGAAAGGTGCTGGGACATTGCCAATCTTAAGCTATTTTAGTTTCTTTATGCGAGAAATTGTTCGCCTCATACCTATACAGATAGCTACGTTATACAGCCTTGTCATACCTGGACACTAGTGCTCCAACGCGAAGGATCTTAAATCCTTCCCCAGCAATGCAGTATTAAAACAACTAATCTAAGGCAGTGCATGCAGCGTACACAGAGCAATACAGGGGGCGAGATAGATGCAGAAGTCTGTTACTATAAGGACAGTTTTTAAAAGAATGCAATCTTTTGTGAATGCACTCTTTGAAAGACATCGAAAGGAATTCAATTCAAGGATTGCATTGACTGCCTTCACTTTGAGACTTAAAAAGAAACTATGCAATCACCATTCATTTGAAAATAAATAGATTGCAGTCATTTTTCTTTCATTCATCTCACAGCAGTCCATTGAATGCAATCTTATGCATTCTTTCGCATTCATTGACATTCTTTATTAGAGAGGTGTTATAAGTAAGTTCATATCATTTCCTTGCCTGATAAGCGAATAAGAAGAACAATTTTGAATTGAAACAAATGAAGCCGGCACACACTTTTATTTAAGGTTCCAATCAGCGACAGCTTTGAAAGCGTTATATTAGCAACAAGGTCCATAGGGACCCACAAGGATTTGTGTAGAATTTTTCAAGAATGTACGATATTATCATTATGCAGTTGTGCCTGATTGTTTTTCTTTGTTTTAATTCATAGTTGTTTTCAGTCCGAAAATGTATATTGTAGAGAGAAATAACAAAAAATAAACAAGAAATTTATAAGTCAAGAATTTATATATTAATTAAATATTTATTTTGTCTGTGTAGCTAGTGCAGTTTGCAGGTTTGGCACTCATATAAAAGTGCTGAGTGTTCAGCACAAATCGCATTATTGCAGCAACAGCAATACGCTCGAGTTTTCCATTGGCTTTTGTCTCCCCCTAGACATAAGTGGCATGATGGCCGATTTGAACGCGGTACAAACGAAGGAGCAGGTCCTGATGTTAGTGTTGCTCCCTAATTTTCTTTGCGTGGCCTTCAGTTCAACTTACCTCAACATCAAATGTGTTTCTCAACAAGTCGTTTGTCCGATTTTTGGACTGGATTAATTTCATCGTGTATTATGATTGATGCCAATGCAGCAATATCGATTATATTGTAGAACATTGCAAGCGAAATATGATTTTTTGGCCTGCATTGACTGCCTTCCTATTCCGGCATCTTTCCACCATAAATCATACCCTTCGAATCAAACAACCAACATACTTTTATTCCGTACTTGCATGGCTTGGATGGAATGTATTGTTTAAAACGTCCGCGTCCTCGATAAGGAAAAGTTGTTCGTCCACGGTCGTCGAATCGTGCGGATTGTAAGCTGCTGTCAAATTAGCCTGTAAGATAAGCCACAAATCATCAATAGCAGCAGTTTTGCTAATGTTTTTGTTCTCCCGCCTTGTTATCGCATTATCAAATAGAATAAACTTTGTGATAGATATGAAACGCTCATATGATAAAGCGGCTTCATACTACGAGTATATATTGGAGACTATGTTGGACCCCATAGTTCCTTAGAAGGCTCGCTGTGTGACTTTAACATGGCAGCAAAATGATAGCAAAAAAAGAATTAAACGCTTTTAGAGCCAACACTATTTTGTTTCTGCTTTGCTAGATTTGCTTCATTCCATAGAGCTGTTATCTGCTTGGCTTTGCGATTCGATTCTCGAATGATGATGTGAGCCATATCTTCGGTGATTAAAGATCGGAAGATGGTAAATGGATCATGAAAGACGTTTTTCAATGGCCCTGGCTTGCTTCTAGTGTAATCGACCATATTATGAGGATGAATGCGACTACTCGTCAATGGATCTTTTTACCATTTTGTGGCATTTTTAACAATAAAATTGGCAACAGTGGCAGTAGCAGCTTCTTCACGAAGCTTTTCTATCTCATCATCGTAATCTTCATCGAACTCATCATCATCCATTTCCACATTCACTTGGCTTTCGACATCGGACACATCAATAGCACCTTCCGGATAATTTGTCATATGGCACCCAAAGCAGATACAGGAAAATTCGAGATGCTTGACCAGGCTAAAACAAGCCCCGTAAGCTCACTCTTTTTTAGACAAAATGCAAAAAATGAAAACAATAAATAATTTTCGTAGAATAACCATCAACTGATGCACTAATGCTGCCTGCGATTCGACTGCACATGGTTAGTAAACAACCGGAAATCGTTATTGCAACCTTTTTCCTCCAAATCATTTTATTGGTCATACGACATAGGTAAGGATGTTATTTCATATACCAGGACGACACAAAAATTATTTTCTTGCCCAATTCTTGTGTATATATATATTTTTGTTAACGCTTCTCCCTTATTTTCCATAATCCTTTCTCCATAATACACGTAGGTTCCTAGGGACCTTGTCAATAATTACCGTACTAAATGTCTTCAAAATGGAAAAAACTCGAAATATAGTGCGCGCATCGTTTCGGAATAAGATTTAATCGTTTTAGCATTGTTTTTTATAGAATACAGTAAGCATCAAGCTTCTAGCACTTGTATAAAAATATTTATAAGCATTCAAAAAATCAAAAGGTCCCTGGGGACCTTCTCGCTAATCGGAGGGTTAAGAAGACGGATAAGGGAGGAAATGCAACCACGAATTATATAAGGAAGTGGAAAATTATACTTCAGCAAGAGGACCTTCATATCACAGCTCCCAAGTTCGAGAGAAAAAAAGGGGTAACATCCGTTTCAAGTTCTTACGGGTGCCATAGTGCTTGCTCTTGACAACTAGAAGCCGTGCACTCTGTGATCAGAGATAGTGGATGGCTACTATGCCTCAAGCAGAGACTCTTCACTGGTGGTATTAGGCTAGGCCCAGGCATGCTGTAAGCTGAAGAGGTTTTATAGAATTTTCATGTGATGAGAGATGTTTTGTCGAATACCTTCTCTTGCCAGGTTTTTCATTTTGTGGTGGCATAAATAAGAATTAAGAGTGAAATGTTTAGTGAATAGACGTGTTTTATACTCGCTCCACTTACTTCTATCCACTTTTTATTAGTTTTCATCAGTTTTTTTTCTTTTTTTCCCCTCGAAAACATTTAAGTCATTCGAATTTGAAACCTAACTTTTGTTTCCAAATTAAAAGTGAACTTTTTTTTTAAATTTTCCGTGTTAATTTGTGAAAGTTAAGAACCATGACAACACGCCAACAAACACTCAAAGAAAAATCAGCACTACTTTCTCCAGTGGTCCTCGACAAATCTCCAGCAGCCACCAGCATTTCGAAGCAAAATCATGCAGATCCAAAAACCTCAGAAAAAAAACTATCTCTATCTGAGCAGCTTCACGAAGTAGAGTCAAATCCACTGCTTAAATTTAAATCGATACTCCAAGAATTTGAATGCAATTTTAATGATAAACTTAGTGCTGCCATTTCCTCTCTTGAGATCAAAGTTCAGCAATTTGAGAATGACTTGTGTGAACTTCGCAAGGAAAATAAATCAATAAGAGAAGAATTAGCCGATCTTAAGAGAAAATAACGACTCAAGGACGTCATTGTTCGTGGAATACAACGAAAACCTGGGGAAAGCCCCACAGACGTGGTAAAAACCATTGCCACCAAACTTCGACACCCTCTTTCACCACATTTTGATGCTTTTCGATTGAAGTCTAAAACCGCCGATGATGATGATCACAGCCCGTTACTCATCCGTCTCTCTTCGCACACCGAGCAACGTGCATGGCTAGCTGCTTTCCCTGCCAATAAGGGATTAACACTGGCACAGCTTGACGGCCTTTCTTATGATTCGGATGGCAATAACAAAAACAATGATCGTGTCTAGCTCTATATTACGTCAAGCTCTTCGGTTACGTAAAGAGGGTATTCTCTTTTCTGCTAGAACCCGTGATGGTTTGTTCTTCTTCTTCTTATCCTTTTATTAACCCTTTCCTCGTTGTACGAACTTATGCGTAACGAGTTTCCCATTTTTACTGCATCGCTGCTGCTCCGCTTATGGGGTTGGCTAATGTCGCAGACCGCAGAAAGCGTCTACATAATGCTCGGTCCTGGATCGCTTCAGTGGTTAACCCCAGACGTTGTTGCGCATTTGCCATCTGAGAAGTCCAGGAATTCTTTTTCCGACCTCGTTTTCTTACAGTTGGAGTGACCGTAGTTGATAGTGCCTTTTTAACCGGATTTTCCGCAGATCTTCTTTGAACGTGATGGTTTGTTCTACGTAAGAAAGAGCAAGGACGACAGTGAGCTAAAAATTCTTTTGCCAACAAATCTTCCCTAGATGATTTGACTATGTGCAATCAACTTTATCCGAATTTCTGCTTGAGCTAATTTAAGAACAACATAAAATGAAAATGAAAAAGGGAATGCATATCTATCTATATAGTAAGTGCGTGTTATATATTTGCTTTTCATTAAATTCTGATATTGTTCTTGGTTATTTGTTTGTTAGTGTCTTGTCTTCTCCAAAGATTGTTAATTGCTGTGTTGGTTAATACACTGAGATTCTTGTTCTGGTAGTTGGGCGTTATTCCCACTAAAAATGGTTTCTCCAACTATGCAGACACCAATGCGGATCTTTTTAACAACTTTTTTGCGACAATATCTGTTTCAGACAGTTCTATTCCTTCCACTGAAGCTAATTTATACCGTAGTTCCTCAGACCTGTTAGGCCCAAAAGTTTCTTTCCAAACTATAAATAGCATCGATGTCATTTTTGCCATTAAATCTATAAAGTCTAATGCCATAGGTCTAGATGGAATATCTCTAAGATTTATTAAAATAATTCTGTTACATGTGGTTAATACGCTTACTCATATTTATAACTGCTGCCTTGTTAAATCCTGCTTTACCTCCGCCTGGAAACTTGCAAAAGTAATCTATTCCGAAGAATTGCAATCCGTCTGGATACGCTGACTTTCGCCCAATAAGCATTCTCCCGAGTTTATCAAAAGTTCTGGAATTTATCATTAAGAATCAACTTCAAACTTACGTTGACTCGCTCACTTTGATAAGCCTGCATCAGTCTCCCTATCGTGCAAGTCATAGTTGTACTACTGCACTTTGGAAAATAGTTGATGATATTCGTCTTAACTTTGACAAATCTTATATAACCCTACTATGTTTCTTAGATTTCTCAAAGGCATTTGATTCAGTAAATCATGAAAAATTGTATTGGAAACTCATTAATAGTTTTGGTTTGGGTAATATAGCTGCTGAGCTTATTTTAAACTATCTTAGCGGTAGATATCAGCAGATTTCATTAAATGGAAAAATGTCAAGTAAGGTTAGACTATATCATGGTGTTCCTCAGGGGTCAATCCTAGGTCCATTGCTTTTCGTCCTATTCATTAATGACCTACCCCTTGTTTGTAAACATGCCAATGTACATCTTTACGCTGACGATGCTCAACTATATGTTTCTTGCCCGAGAGTTAAAATTGATAGTTGTGTCAGTAAATTGAACGAGGAATGAGGAAGTTCGACTTTGGGCTTCTTGTAATGGGCTTCAACTTAATACCAAAAAAAAATTATGTTTGCCTATTGGAAAGAACTTAGGGCATGTTGAAGAGTACCCATATGTTTACCTGTCTGGAGATAAGATTTGTTATTCTAATAATGTCAAAAACCTTGGTGTCATCATTAATAACTCTCTTAATGCCAATGATCATATTAACGCATAAGTTAGAAAAATTTACATTGGATTGCGGTTGATTTGGAAATCTGTCCGTTATACTCCAGTTGAAATCCGGCTAAAATTAGTAAGATCCTTACCTGTACCACACATAACTTACTCTAGTTTGGTTTACAGCTTACTGGACTCGGCATCATTCAGAAAATTGAAACTCGCTTTTAGTTCCATGATAAAATTTGTGTTTCACTTGCGTAGATTCGACCACGTTTCTAGGTTTCGAATGTCAATATTGGGGTGTTTATTATTACAGTATTTGAACTATCGGAACTGCCTATTCATTGCACGACTTATAAATTATAAGAAGCCACATTACTTATACTGCAAGATACAGTTTCCCAGATCATCTAGGACTTTTAATATTAATACTCCTAATTTCTTTTACTTAGAAAGTAGCCGTCTGTTTTTTGTTCACTCTGTTAGGCTGTGGAATTCACTTCCATGGGAAATCCGGCGTTTGGTCGGAACAAGATATTTCAGTGTGTATCCATTCGGTTTTTTTTAGGGATCTTTGAGGCATACATGGCACTAGCATTAATCAATAGATATTTGGTATATATATACACAAATATATAGCACCTAACTTACTTTGTAAATTTTCTTTGACAGAATACGTTTTTTTTTTCATGGAAATGATCGCAATTAATAGCACTACCCCGCTGGGCACCACGGTTGCAACGCACTCGGGTGATCCCAGAGCAAGCAGAAGTGCTTGTGTCAGAGCCCGACGGATTCCGGGGGCGGGCAAAATGAAGTTTCCAAAATATTTTCCTAAACTTCGGTTTGCAAGTTGGAACGTCGGATCGATGACCTCAAAAAGTTTGGAACTGGAAGCGATTATGCGTCGCAGAACTCTACAAATCCTGTGCGTACAGGAAACGAAGTGGTGTAATACAGGAAATAAAGCGCGTTTTGTAGATTTAAAAACTAAGGCATTTAAGATGTTCTACCATGGAACGGTCAATGGACGAAACGGTGTTGGAATCGTTGTTGCAGCGGATCTTCTAAACAACATCGTTGGTATCTTGAAAATAAGCGACCGCTTGATGAGTGTTTAACTCGCCATACACAATGAAACGTGGAACATTGTTAGCGCGTACGCTCCACAAAATAGATGCGACCAATCGGAAAAAGATACATTTTGGTCAGAGTTCGGTAATTTGCTTAGAAATATACCTATCGATGAGATGCTCTTCGTAGGCGGAGATTTAAATGGCCACGTCGGAGAAACAAATGTTGATTATGAGGACTGCCACGGCGGTAAAGGCTTTGGAAACAGAAATTCAGCTGGCGAAGACATCCTTGTAGCGTGTAGGGCGTACGGCTTAACCGTCTTAAATACAATGTTTATTAAACATCAACGACATCTCATCACCTATAGCAACGGAGGCCACTAAACGCAAATAGATTATCACCTCTGCAAAATGTCGATGAGAAACCGTGTTAAGGACTGTAAAGTAATACTTGGAGAATCGCTAGTAAGCCAACAGCGTCTGCTCATTACAGAATTCTTCACAGCGGAACCACCGAAAACACGGGCATCGTTTGGAAAGCCAAAAATCCGGTGGTATAATCTATCGAAGGAACGAAGCGTAAGATTTATCGCACTGGCTAAAGAAGTACTTCAAAATATAAATGGTATAGCAGACTCACTTAGTCCGCAAGAAATGTGGAACAGCATGCACGAGGAATGCATAACACTCGCAAAGTCCCATCTGGGGACTATATCGAAATACCATCACGTGGGCAAAGAAACATGGTGGTGGAATGACAAAACCAAACGAGCTGTGGCCGACAAGAAGAGTGCATTCCAAGCGTGGACAAAATGCGATCGGAGCGACGATATCGAAAAAGCTCGACTGGCTCTTGAATACGAGCGTCTTAAAAAGATCGCAAAGAAAGTCCTGGCTCGAACTCGAGCGGCAGAAGCGGAAAACCTGTACCAGGAGTTGGAACAAATATCCTCACGATAGGCGGATAGAAGGCAAGCTATCCAAGAAGTTCAAACGTCGTACAGTACTAAAATGCCAAATATTTTTAAGCTCGCTGCACAGAGGAGAAAAAATTCAATGGAAATAACCTCGCCGAAATACATCAAAAACGCAGACGGTCGCCTATTAACAAATGAAAATGAAATTTGTGACCGGTGGCTTGAATACTGCAAGGAGTTGCTTAACAAACAGTTTCCACGTAATATCGTGCCGACAGCTGGTCTATTCGAGGAGGAAGTTTCGGACTTTTCAATCGAAGAAATAAGTATAGCAATTGGAAAAATGAAGCGGGGGAAAGCGGCGGGACCAGACAGCATTCCATCAGAGTTTTGGTCGAAGATGGAGGGGATCGGCAGCGTTTGGCTATCGAAACTTTTAAATAAATTAAAATGTGGACAACCTATGCCGAATCAATGGAAAAGTAGCTTCTTGGTTCCATTATACAAAGGAAAAGGCGACACTCGAGAATGCAACAACTACCGTTCAATCAAGCTTATGTCACACACAATGAAAATCGTCGAAAGAGTCTTAAACGAACGTCTTCGGCAAATAATAAAGCTCGATAATAGCCAGTGTGGATTTGTTGAAGGAAGATCGATGGTGGACGCTATCCAAAGCCTACGAATAATAATGGAAAAGCACCGAGATTCGTCTAAGGATCTACACTTGGTATTTATCGACCTCGAGAAAGCATTCGATCGAGTGCCTAGGGATCTCATATGGGCAGCGCTGAGGTCTCAAAACGTACCCGAAACGTATGTTAGAATAATACAACACATGTACATGTTTAAAATAAGTCGTTCAAAGACGGATCATTTGCGCATCTGTTGCGATCTGTTCTGGATATAATGTTAAACGGAATAATTCTTCGGAGAGGCACTATCTTCAAGTACTTAGGATCAGTCGTTAACATGGAAGCGAAATGTGACGACGACGTAAACCACAAAGTGACTGTGGGGTGGATGAAATGGCGGGAAAATTCGGGAATCTTTTGCGACCGAAAATTTCCACTTAAATTAAAGGGGGAAACTCTACACCACGGTTGTTAGACCAGCTCTTATATACGGTTCACAGTGCTGGACAATGTACGAAGCGTTTAAAAACAAAATGACGGCAGCGGAAATGAAAATGTTAAGGATGTCTAGTGGAGTCACTAAACGCGATTGCATTAGATCTACGCGTATAAGAGGAAGTCTACATATAAAGAATTCGGTAACCGAACAGCTTGAGGCGAATAGGATAAGTTGGTATTGCCACGTTCAAAGAAGATCTGCGGAAAATCCGGTTAAAAAGGCACTATCTACTACGGTCACTCCAACTGTAAGAAAGCGAGGTCGGAAAAAGAATTCCTGGATTTCTCAGATGGCAAATGTCTGGGGTTAACCACTGAAGCGATCCAGGACCGAGCATTATGTAGACGCGTTCTGCGGTCTGCGACATTAGCCAACCCCATAAGCGGAGCAGCAGCGATGCAGTAAAAATGGGAAACTCGTTACGCATAAGTTCGTATAACGAGGAAAGGGTTAATAAAAGGATAAGAAGAAGAAGAAGAATACTTTTTTTTTTTTTTCTTTTTACATTTCTTCATTATTGACACTTCATTAATATTGTTGAAAAATTATTATTATTATTGTTTTCTCCTGATTGGAATGTAATTATTATTTTTTTTTTTTGTTATTATAA
This sequence comes from Volucella inflata, assembly GCA_928272305.1. NCBI lineage: Eukaryota > Metazoa > Arthropoda > Insecta > Diptera > Syrphidae > Volucella > Volucella inflata. The sequence goes on from OV743718.1 coordinate 64,916,706, forward strand.
TAACGACTTTTTCCTTTTCCTCTTTTTTTTTAATTGAATTATTTTTTCCTTTATGGATGTGCTTGTAAAAGAGCATGCCTCTTATTTGTACAAACCGCTGTAATTGTTAATTAAATAAATAAAATAAAAAAATAAAATACTCATCTTGTCAATTTAATTCATCTAATGATACAATTTATTTTTATTAGTTTTAAGCAAACCAAGACTAAGATTCGAAAGTAAGATTTAATAGACCAACATTTAACATTGACGAAAATGGTTAAGAACGAAGGACCTGCGATTGACATTGGACACAGCAAGTTTTGGGTTGACCTTTTAAAAGTTTGTATTCTCGTGGTTATATAATAGATAAACATTTTACGATTTCAACCTCAAAGCAATTTTCAATCAGCAAAAAAAAAAATTAATCATTTTCGAAAGATAAGCAGGATTACATTCGAATTTCCTTTTGAAGTTGATGAATTGAAAAAAAAAAATCAAATAGTTCTCTATAGAAGACAGAGAGGGTTCATCACTTCAATTGAATTGTAAATTAAAAGAGGTAATCGGTGCAGTAGACGGTTTATACGTAGTATAAATATGTAGTAAATATCTTTTACTTTTAACCAATTGGTCCAGCCTCTGTTATCGCTCAGAAGGCATTTATGTTGTTTTCAACTTTTTAATTGGGATGAATCCAATATTGGATCTCCTACGAAAAGCTAAGGTACGGACGTGAAAGTGAGTCGAAAGGATAATACTACTTGAGAGGTAACGGACAATTAAAAGTATATAATTGCCTATCCCAACTCGTAAAGACTGAATGTTCAGACTTTTCTTGTTAGAAATATTCTTATATGGAGCAGATAACTTTAATGTACAAATAACTTCAGACCAGACCAGAAATTTGTTCGTCGATATTAATATCTTTAGGTAAAATTAGTTTTGAATTGGGTTTCAATTAGGTAACTTAACTCGCTGCCAGTTGAATTTCAGATCATCAATTAAGTATTCAAAGCTATTACATATACATACATATTTTAATTACTAAACTTGATGAATACTTTTACTTGGGGTTGATAAAATAGGGTAACGGAACGTGCCAATATTTCACATTTCAAAAGAAAATTAATTGCCCTTGATCCTGTGAAAGAGTGAATTTTTGTTGAAGTCATTCAGATCACTAAAGTAGTTGAACATTAATAATAGGTGCAAGAGAAATGTATTCCTACTAAATTGCTATAATCCATTGAAAAAAGGGCGAAGAAAACCCTTTAAACCTTTGAACTTAACGTTAAGAAAATAACGCAAAAATACCCAGAATGTTTTTCGATGTAGCACTTTTTTAGGGACGACTCAATTTACTACATACATGTGGCTGCATGAAATTTTTAATAAAACATGACCTCTATACAGGTGGTCCAGTGAAATCAACAGAAATCTTCTTGGATGGTTGGGTTCTGTAGAAATGGAGTAGACACTAAGAGGTGTCAACCTGGCAATGCCAAGTTTTGAAACTGTTTATGGACATCAATTTTGCTTATTTTATTTCTAAATAGTAACTATCTGGTTATGGTCGGGGTCCATCCAAATTCGGCTTGTTAAACTTACAAGCGCAAGTGCTGATCAGCAGGCAAATACAGCAGATAATTAATTTCGCAGAAGGAACCAACGGTGAAGTGAGATCCTTGAACAAATGAGGCCATTTCTTGCCAATAATCAACATATTTGGAGCCTAGGCCGGTAGGATTTCCGAGACTTAGTCAGGGTCCTGGAAAATACATTAGATGATGGCGGATGTAAACGAATTAATGACCATGAACTTCAGATATGTACGTGGAATGCTGGGTCCCTTAACAGGATCTTTGGTAATACAGTGGGAAGGTATAGCCTACATGACACTACCTCAGATATCGGATTTAGGCTAATTGACTTTGCGGCGTAATGTGAAACATTGTCGTAGCTAGCACGCAGTTCTTACATCTCGATATTGACAAGGTGACCGTCAATCAGATTGACCATACTACTAAGACACTCCTCTAGTATTATGGATGGCCAAACGCATATTTTTAATTTTTTTTTTTTAATTTAATTTTATTTATCTATTTCTAAATAGTTTCACAGTAAGATAACAATACCTCATAATTTGTGAAAGGCTTAAGAAAAAATTCAAGTTAAGAATTAAAAATTAAAAATTTAAAAAATGTTGAGCTAAGAAGTACAATTTGTTAAATTTTGATAAAGGGAACCTTTTACAAAACAAAAGTTGATTTTATTCAAAGTTTATTGTGTATCACTTGTCAATTGCTCAAAAAGATTGGTTTTGAATTTTTTTGCGCTAGTGGCTCTCCTGTGTGTCGTGGGTAATGAGTTTCATAAGCAAGTGGCGTGAAGGAAAAATGTGAGTTCAGATTATATACATTTAAATCTGAGCTGAATCAGAACACCTGTTTTTTGGAAGAAAGCAAAATTTAGTCTGCTGTATAAATACTCGGGCTATCGAGTCTGTATGCAGTAGAGTTAATGAGAAGGTGGATATATCCGTTTACGTTTTCTGTTAATAAATACATAGAACTTTCAATTTCGCTGTATTAAGGGACAAGTTGTGGATGGCAACGATTAGTATAAGGCCTCGTAGAAGTAGCATCTTCCGACAGGCGCTGGTTCCTTAAATGACGAGAATAAGCCTCTGCAGCCGAACATCTTGCAGCTCTGCTAATAAGTCCTACTTCACGCCTCCCCGTTGCGCCATCTGGGAATCTCAATAGAGGTTGCGAAGTGAAGGGGGCAAATGGCAAATTTCCTGCGCCATTAACCAGGATTAGTGTCAGAAAAACAAAACAAGACCTTATCCGGGCTACTCCGAAATATTTGGAGCTCAGGCCGGAAAGGATTTCCAGGACCTAGTTAGGGTCTTGGAAAAGAGATGGTGGCGGACGAGCCCTATAAAGGAACGGGTTACTGGCTTCGGTGTAACCGACCCCTCGTCCTAGGGACACTCAAAATGGAACTGGTCCTCCAGGTTGGGGGTTGTGCCGCCGGGGTAGCTGCCCGGCCATTTAAAAAAAAATTAAGTCACGAAGCATCAACAAGCCTCGGATATGGACGGATCTACTGTTGACAACCCACACAAACGATTTAAGGACAATGAACTTCGGATATGCACGTGGAATGTTAGATCCCTTAATAGACCACGTGCAGCCAAGCAACTAGCGGAGGCCCTAGACTGCTGCAAAGCAGATATAACCGCCATCCAAGAAATGCGATGGGATGGGCCGGACAAAAAGAAGATGAAAAACTGCGACATCTACTACGGCAATTGCTATCGACGGCAAAAGCAGCAATTATGTGGATGCCGATTTGTTGTCGGAGGCAGACTAAGACAAGAAGTCCTCAGCTTCCGGCATGTGAGCGAGCGCCCCGTAGCTACCCGCATCAAAGCTAAATTCGCCAACATTAGCCTCATATGCGCGCATGCCCCCACAGAGGAGAAAGATGACGACACCAAGGATGCCTTCTACGAGCTCCTTAACAAGACCTACGAGCAATGTCCTAGCTATGACATTAAAATTGTCCTCGGTGATTTTAATGCAAAGCTAGGAAGAGAGGGTGTCCTTGGTGGAACAATCGGAAAATATAGCCTGCACAACACCATTTCCGATAACGGATTCAGGCTAATCGACTTTGCGGCGGGACGAAACATTGTCTTAGCCACCACGCGGTTCCCAATCTCGATATACACAAGGGGACTTGGAGAACTCCTGATCAATCAACAGTCAACCAGATTGATCACATTGCGATCGACGCAAGACACTCCTCCAGTATTATGGATGTCCGTACGTTCCGAGGAGCCAACATCGACTCGGACCATTACCTTGTTGTAGCCAAGGTACGGTTGCGGATATCTCAAACTACGCCAAGACAAACTAATGTTGTGAGCAAATTCGACGTCAGACGGCTGCAATCGCAAGAGATCGCCAAGTCCTTTTCCGATCGAGTGCCTCTTAATCTCTTAAGAGGTCCAATGCCGCCAGCATCAAGCATCGAAGACCATTGGAAACACTGCCAAAACGCCATCAGAGATGTCGCTTCTGATGTGCTGGGTTTCACTCGTCCACCACAATGAAACCCCTGGTGCGATGATGAATGCCGGCAAGCACATGCAGCTTAGCAAGATGAATGTAACGCGGCGCTGCTTAGAAGGACCAGAGCTGCTCATGAGCTCTATGAGCGGAAGAGGAGAGACGAACACCGGCTTTTCAGGAGGAAGAAGAAAGAGCATAAGAAACGCGCTGTCGAGGAAATTGAGACATGCTACTCCAGGAATAGGTTCGGAAGATTTACCAAAAGGTAAAAATAACGTCCCACGCAAACAAACCCCGAACCGAAGTCTGTAGAGATGAACAAGTGAACATCGTAGTAGAATCGCAGTCGATGCTGAGGATTTGGAAAGACCATTTCTGCAGACTGTGTAACGGCGATGACGGACCAAATACCGCTGTCAGGCAGAATCAACCTTTCAACCTGGACGATGATGACCAACAATTCCGTCCACCCGACCTGGATGAAGTGAAGATAGCCATATCGAAGCTTAAGTCCAACAAAGCTGCTGGAGCGGATGGCCTGACTGCCGAGCTCTTCGATTCTGCAGGCGATGACTTGGTAAGGAGCATACACCAACTCATCTGTAAAATATGGTCGGACGAAAGTATGCCCGATGAATGGAACCTCAGCACTATTTGCCCGATCCTCAAGAAAGACGACCCTCTGAACTGCGCATACTTCAGAGGCATTAGTCTTCTTGACATCGGAAACAAGATCTTATCTCCCGTATTGTGCGGCCGCCTGAAGCCGTTCGCCAACAACCTGATAGGTCCTTATCAGTGTGGCTTCAGACCAGAAAAGTCCACCATCGACCAGATATTCACACTACGGCAAATCTTGGAGAAGACCCTTGAGCTTCAGATCGATACCCACCACCTATTCATCGATTTAAAGGCCGCGTATGACCTCATCTATAGAAACGAGCTATACAGAGCAATGTCTAGTTTTGGCATCCCTGCTTAACTCGTCCGTCTGTGCAGGATGACGATGGAGAATACACGCTGCTCCATCAAGTTCGGTAAAGATCTCACCGGGACCTTTGATGTCCAGAAAGGATTTAGACAAGGCGATGCGCTGTCATGCGATTTTGCAACATCATACTTGAAAGAATAGTGCAAAACTCACGAGCAAACACAAGAGGCACTATCTTTCAAAAGTCCGTCCAACTACTCGCATACGCCGACGATATTGACATAATCGGAAGAAAGCAGCGTGATGTCAGTGGCGCTTTCACGAGTATTGAGACAGAAGCGGCGAAAATGGGTTTAGCGGTCAATGTGGGCAAGACCAAGTATATGCTGTCAAGCAAAAAGGACAACCAACACCGACGTCTCGGGCAGAATGTCACCCTCGACAGATATAACTTTGAGGTAGTTAAGGACTTTGTCAACCTAGACTCCGCTATAAATACAGACAACGACACCAGCGCTGAGATCAAGCGAAGACTAACTCTTGCCAACCGCTGTTTCTTTGGGTTAAGAAGGCAATTGAGTAGCAAAGCCCTCTCTCGGACAACAAAACTCACCCTTTATAAGACTTTAATAATCCCGGTCCTGCTCTATGGTGCAGAGGCATGGACATTATCAAAAATGGATGAGGGTATTCTTGGTTGATTTGAGAGAAAAATTCTTCGGGCGATCTTCGGTCCCGTCTGCATTGACGGTGAGTGGAGGAGGAGATACAACTATGAACTGTATGGATTGTACAGCGACATGGACCTAGCCAGAAGAGTGAAGATCCAAAGACTGAGATGGCTGGGTAATGTAGAGCGCATGGACACCAATGCTCCGGTCCGAAAAGTCTTCGAATCCGCCCCCGAGGGACAGCGCAGTAGGGGAAGGCCAAGACTCAGGTGGCGCACAGAAGTGGAAGAGGACCTCAGCCAACTTAGCGTGCGAAACTGGAGGCAGCTAGCTAGGGATCGAGCTGGCTGGAGAAGCTTGTGGACTGAGGCCCAGGTCCAACCCGGACTGTAGCGCCACCTAAAGTAAAGTAAGTAAAGGACAAGTTGTGCTTTAATGGCCACCGCTGAATAATTTCCATGTCTTCGTTTATGTTTTCTATAGCACAACTAGTTCTGTTCAACGGTCTGCAAACATATGGACTCAGTAATGTTTAACTAGTTGAGGTAGTTCATAGACCGAGAATAATAACGGCCGAGAATTGAACCCTGTGGTACTCCTGCAACCAACCCAAGATAGGAAGACATTTTATTTCCTACTGCCACACATTTTTCAGGATTTATTAAGTATGAGTGCAGGAGTTTGACTGCAAGGGGAGAGTATTCGAATCTGTGCAGCAGCTTATCGCAAGGAATAGCGTGATCCAGCATATCGAAAGCTTCTGAGAAATCCAATAATGCAAATATTTTCCACAACCAGTAAAAGTGCGTTTTGCAACTCCTTTTTCACGAAAGCCAGACTGGGTAGGACTTACGAATTGCTTGCTGGAACAGTCTTTCCAAAAACTTTCGACAAAAACGGGAATATAGCAATCAAGAGATAGTGGCAGGATCATTCGAGTTACTGTTGATACTTTAACAGGTGTTAGGTCAATACTCTTAAAATTTTCAACCATTTAAGCAGAAGAACGTACATTAAGTAGACTGCAGTTGAGGTCTCCACAAACACTTATATTCGGCGTCGAACACAATATCCCATTTAGGATTCTGAAAACGGGCCTGTTATTAGGCCTATATATTACTCCAAGTAGCAAATGCTCAATAGCACATGCAATATTAAGGAACAGATAATCGGAAGAACTACTGCGGACTGACTTGTAAGCAGTTGTACTTACTAATTTGTCCCGAACATAAGCAGCAACACCACCGTCCACTCGACCAATCCCATCCCCACGAAAAAGCCTATAACCATTAACCTAGTAAGCGCTATCTCTGATATCAGAATCGAACTACGTCGCGGATATACAAATAACATCAACCCCAGAATCAACAAACAGCAGACGAAATTCATCCAGTTTTGGCTTCAAGCTTTGTGCAGTTATGTGGCAAACATGTAGGCCTCTTTTTTGAGAATGCAAAATCCGAATCATCTGAAACATATTTCCATCTATATCACTCTCGTTAGAACTGAACCCACCACGGTAAATATCTGACCCAATTGATAAAGGTTTTCTGACTCGCCAATTGCGAGATACGGTGTCGAGTTATTTCCTGAAGATGGTAATTCGTCTGATTCCGTTAAGGAATCCGAGTTGACCCCCGTCGGGCACGCACGTCTTTAAATCGCGGCCGTCTGCAGTGACAAAAAAAAAAATACAAAAACCCTTGTGCTGTGCAGTCGTGAAAAAAAAAAATAAAAAATACATACATATTTAGTACGGGCATCCTCTATCCCTGCCCCCGATCGGAGTGCTGTTGCTTGCACTTGGTCACTGCCGTTGCTGTTATACGGCAATAGCAATGACTGAGTGTATATAACAACCGATGGATGGCAGGTTGCGAATGACAATTTTGTTGGTGTACTGTCTCATATTGTTGGAAGGGCTTAACACCCACAACAATTTGTTTCGGTAAACCAACGTCTAGGTTTTCACTTCGCAGCCTTGCTTAGCATCGTCGGTGTTTGTGTTTTATTTGTTTTTCTCTTGTAATGGCTCAGAAATTCAGAGTGGACGTAGGAAATATTCACGGGCTAAAAAGTAATCATTTTTCTGCGTACGTCTACGTCAGTAAATGCAGACCAGCTGTTTTGGTACTAAGTGAAACACAGGTAGACCCCGCCCACACCTCTCAGATCTCTCTGATCTGAAGCTACCTGGCTACGAACTAGTGCCATTATTCTTCTCTCACCGCGGCCTCGCCATCTACGTGCGTAGTGATGTAGCTTACCAAACTCCACCACAATTTAGTCCTTGTTCCAATCCGGAATTCAATTTCATGTGGTTAAAATTGCATCTCCGTAAGCAAATTATCCACTACTGCTTTATTTACAGAAGCCCCAAACTAGACAGCAATTCGACCTTTAACGAGTTTGATGCGCTGTCTGACTCCATACAAAGAATTGTATCCATGTATCCTCATACTGAAATCGTTAATACGGGCGATTTCAATATACACAATTCTGGGTGGCTTCGACATTCTGGACAGACGGAAAACAACAAATTAGCCCACGCGAATCCCAGACGTTGATAGTCATACCGCCAATACCCTGGACTTCTTTCTAACCTCTCACCCTGATAAGTACACTGTTGATGTGCTCTCACCTCTAGGCTCGTCGGGCCATTGTGTCATATCAGCTAAATTCTCGTACACTAACCAGACAGTTATAGAAAAAAATTCCTAAAAGAACAGTATGGCAATACGAGAAAGCCAATTGGAGCAGACTTAACACTTTCTTTAGGAATTTTAACTGGTCGTTATGTTTCCTCGATAACGACGTGGACGCCGCTGCTGATATGATCGCAGACACATTCTCTTTGGAATGAGATCCTTTATCCCTCACCGGATAAAGAGTATCAGACCAAAGGAAAAGGCGTGGTACGACTCGAGCTGTAAGGAGGCTGTCAAGTTGAGAGAAATGTTTTTTTTGGTCCTATAAGACCAACCCCACAGAGGAAAACCGGAAAAAATTCAAACGACCAGGAATGACTGCAACGCCTTTTTTAAGCCTGTCAAATTTTTATACGACCAAAAATTGAGGCAAAAAATACTACAATGTCCCAAAGGTAGTAAAAATGTTTGGTCGTTCGTCAAAAACATTAGAAATTCTGCCTCATCCTCCATCCAAACGCTCATTCACAATGACATTGCAGCTGTCAGCTCTTTGGACAAAGCCAATCTGCTTGCTGCACACTTTGCGGCCAGCTCAACGCTTCCAGATTGTGCTTTGTCTCCGCCTACACTTGAGTGCGTCGAATCTTCTATGGGACGAATCCACTTTCGCACTCATGTAGTAGCAAGAATACTTAAAGATCTTAACGCTCACAAATCTGCTGGTCCAGATGGTATATCTCCCCTTCTTCTGAAGAGGTGTTCTTCTACGCTGGCAAAACGACTGCGTAAGCTTTTCCATCAATCCTATTCTTTAGGACTCTTTCCGAGCAGATGGAAAATAGCATTTGTCCAGCCCTTCCCTAAAAAAAGCGAATCTTCTTTTCACTCCTCTTACAGACCCATTGCACTTACGTCCCTTCTTTCAAAGGTCATGGAAACGCTGATAAATCGTCAGCTCATGAAATATCTCGAAACATGAAAACTTCTTAATGACCGGCAGTACGGTTTTCGTAGCAAAAGGTCCACTGGTGCTTTGATGGCATGTCTCACCGAAAAGTTGAATCAAAGTTTACATCAATCTGGCGAAAGCAGGATAGTTGCACTTGATATTTCTAGATATTTCTAAGGCATTTGACAGAGTTTGGCATCAGGCTCTTTTGTCGAAAATGCGTGCATTTGGGATCGATGACTCTCTTCTTCAATGGATTAGAAATTACCTTTTGGAACGTTCAATTCAAGTTGTCTTGGATGGTTTCAAGTCCGATATTCACAAAATAAATGCTGGTGTGCACCAGGGTACCGTTCTGTAAGACACTCTTTTTAATTTTCATCAATGATCTCTTGTCTGCTACTTCTAATCCAATTTACTCCTTTGCTGACGACAGTACTCTCTGCTTTTCATGTTCGTTCCCGAAATCACCTCCCTGGTCATCGGCTGTAGAACGGGAACGGCAGCGTATGTTAAGCTCATTAAAGTCCGATATAAACAGCCTAACCAATTGTGGAACTACCAACAGAGTGGAATTTAATGCTTTCAAAATACAATGCTGTCTGCTGTCGCTTTAGCGAAATTCAAATACCCAGCCATTATCCATGAATGGCACCTACAGCGTTGAAACCGAAAAACTTTCCATTCTCGGTATGAGTGTCAATGACAACTTACGTTGGAATGACCACATATTCGAAGTCGCCAAAAATGCTGCGAAATATCTAGGTTTCCTTGAGCGATGTAAGAAATAGTTCACCCCCTCTGATCTGGCTTCAATATATAATGGCTTTCATCCGCCCAAAACTGGAATACAATGCTCACATCTGGTCTGGTGCTGCCAAGGCTTATTTGCGCCTACTAAATAGGATTCAAAACCGTGCGATAAAACTAATAGGTGATGCTTATATTACACAGTCGATTGACACCCTCGACCACCGACGTAATGTCTCCTGTCTCACCTTGTTCTATCGCTATTTTCACCACCAGTGGTCCTCAAAAATTGCCAGTAGCATTCCGCCCCTTCAAACCTCCAACCGTAACACCCGTCTCGCTACGAATGCTCATCAGTACACCCTCAAGCCCACTTTCGGACGCACCCTGAAATATCGTGATTCTTTCCTAAGCCGAACAAATCGCTCATGGAATGCCAATGCCAATGCCCTGCTCTTTATTTCCTAGCCATTACAACCTCCAAACATTTAAAACCAACGTACATCGGTACCTCTCTTTTCTCTCTCGCTAAATTTCCTTCGCCCGCGCTATGTGCAAACATTTTAATGGTACATAATCCCTTGTGCGCGCGCAGATTATAAAAAAAAAAAAAAAAAAGGTCTGGACAGTCATATAAAATTTGTTCAGCTGTTTCGGCTTCTTCAAGACAAAGTCTGCACTATGAAGATTCGACAAGTCTTATTTTGTTGATGTGATATCTTAAGCCGTGATGTTCTGTAAGGTACCCTACTAGGTTTCTGATACCTTGCCGACTTAGATTAAGACATATATTGGCGCTTTTTGTTGATGGCAGAACTACTCATTTGGCATGTCCTTGATCTGGAGTGTCCTCCCAAAATGAGATGTTATTCGAGTGCCTTAAGCTATTTATGGCTTGATAGACTGCGGGTTTTGGCGTACAGCAAAAGGGTTCAGATCCGTTAAACGAAGTGTCTAAGCCTTTTCTTGCCAGTTCGGCCATTTCATTAACATCGATTCCCTCATGGCCAGGAACTCACCACAGTTTGGTATTATTCCTTGCGCTGAAGCAGTAGTCTATTATGAGGAAAAATGGCCATTTCAGACAAATGTAGATAAGAGATTCTTTTTATGTCGCTGACTTTGTTTGCCAGGGTAGTTTGCAGATGACGCCTTCCTACAATTTGAAATTAACGTTATCTAACGCATCCAGTTTAAGGATTAGCTAAAATGCAGCGTATGGCCTTGTGAAATCGGAAGGATGTCTGTAACTCTCGCACTTTTGGCATGTATGAGACTTTTTAGTTTACCAGAAGAATATATGGGTGTCCTGGTGGCCAGGATATGTGTAAAATGAGCTATTTTCTCACCAGAGTTCAAAGATTTTATAGCTTCTTGGCTATCTACAATGGATGTATTGAAAATTGTTTGCAAAGCTTTCATTTCTTATACTGATGACGCCCACAAACTTTACGAGTAGGTATCAAAAGTTATTTAGCGTAATAACATCTTGTTTGTTAGGACTGTTGGAAAACTTTTCTTTAGTCACGTGCTCTATTGACAAAATAAGTCAATAAAGCCTACATCATCTGTCAGAGAAATTCAGCAATGTGTTGATCCCATGTGGTAATCGTGTGCATACGACTATACTCGTACGTCTCTTATTTTATTTATCCTAATCCTAGTAAAACAGGTGTTGACTTTTGTTTGTTCGTTTCTGTCAAATGCAATTATACTTACCGTAACATCAATCCACATGAAATATATTTCTATTGCTCCCACCCGCTAAGTTCAGTCGACATAATCTAATACCAACGATATACTCGTATGTATATCGCACAAAGTTCGTAACTTAAGTTTAGGATATGTACATACTTTTGTACATTTGTATATAAAAAAAAAAGAAATTGTGAATATCTGGAAACAAAATGTCAGCAGAAAATGTACGCAGAACTTATACCCCATGGATTGTGCTTTGTCCCAAACCAAAGACAGATGTCACAGCTGAACAGGCACTCATCACCGTGGTAATCTTTGTATGTCAGCCAGGACAACACAACTAAGACATTTGCCAACGAGATAGTCTCGTTCAACATACATATGCTCGTACAAACATCCCTATCATGAACAGACATTTCGGTGAATTTCTGCTTCCTTCTTTTTTTTTCGTCCCAATATAAGGTGGAAAATGAAGAACCTACTCCGCGAGGCGTTTATTGCATTTAAAGATAGCGCTCTTTAGTATGCTTGAACAAGTCTCGCATTTCCTACGTGTACCCGACCGAACTTTATCAAAAGTCCATGAATGGAATTTCCAAGAACGGAGAAAAATATCTCAGGACGAGATCCGAAAAATGACAAACAGAGCGTTCATTTGAACGAATCTACCAACGAACACACCCCGAACGACTTGAATGTGACGCGCGTATCGTAACTCCTATTCGTACCTACTATCTCACAATGTCAACGAGATACGAAAAATGCTTGACGGGGAAAATAATCGATTCGATTATCTTGATTATGCCGAATTATTTGACTTTTTATTATATTAAGGTTATTCAACGTGCTTCTCATAGAGTGTGAACGCACGTGGGCGAAGGCGTGAGGTAGGAATCCTTAACGCTGATGATGTTCTTACCACTGTCTCCACCACACACATCCAAAGTGACAGTAACCTTCAAAGCATTGTGAGAAACGCTGTTGAAGTGGAAACGAAGAGCCTGCATCTTCAGTTGGTACAATGTACGTGTCATACCGATGAATATCGATACTCGCACTATGAAATATCGATAAAGCATGAGTGAATTAGAGACGCGAATTTGCACGTCATTATCAGTGGCAGGAGTGGAGATACTCGTAGATACCCCCTACTGTTTGAGTATTCTTCCGGTGTTTTTGGTTCTTTTTAATATCGAAGATGGAAGTGATAATAATAAGAATGATTACGTTTGGGAATCAGAGTGGTTCGAATTCTGTTTGATATGTCCTGGCGATGCTTTTCCTTACAGCTATCTCAGTGGAACACGTATTTGGCGACAACATCTTACCTTGCCATGTTAATTTCGATGAGCGATAAAAGAAAATTGACGACTCTAGTAATTTTATTTGTTCGATTCATCAGACACTTTTGAATGAATTCGATTCGATAATAAATATACGAGTAGGTACAATCACCAAATTCGTGACATGTTTGCAGTCCGCGTATACTCGTACACCCGTGCGTCGCTCACAAATTTCACTCAAATTTTCATCTAAAATTTATCTAGTGATGGGGTGTACTGCATCTTGAGTTTATAATCATTCTTCTGTCTTTATTGTCACTGTCGTAACGAGCGACGTGGCATTTAAGCGATGACTTATAATTAAAGTGTGAGAACTAGTGCCACTTGTGGTACCGGAGGGTACAACTAACACTAGATGACAGTGGTGATTAGGGTACTGGAAAATAAGAAGTGCGGTACTCTCATTAAAAGGTAATTTATGTCGTGAAAGTCATTTAGGTTTTATTACAATTTTAATAGTTTAATGGCACTACCAACGTAGATTACTTCACTCTACTAAAGGGTTTCAGAAATTGCCCCATTAAAGTTTTCTTTGGTTGCACTCATCAAGGTTTTAAGTGCAATTTTTCATAACTTCACGTAGTTTCATTAGGTCAGTTAAAAGTCAGCTAAATCCATTTGGGCAGAACTATCCTGAAGAAGGTTTTATCGGTTACAAACATCGTTGCCCATGTTATATAGATTCTGCTGTGAAATGTAGAACAGATATCGAATCATTCATTTTTACTTTACCTAACCGTGTATGCACGTGATTTTTTTAACCGTTTATGTTAAAGCCAAGACAAACTTTACATAAATTGGACCGTTTTTCTGTATAAATTATTTATGTTAAGTTAAACATCACCCCTTTGCTGTTTTCTAACTCATGGCCCACCTCATGCAGGACAAGCATGGGCAAAGACGAACTCCTCTACCAATGGTGCTATTTTGAAGGAAAACATGGCTTCCATGTTAGGTGCTGATCGATATACATATGTACTGTATGTAGATAAAATTATTTTGGACTTGGAACTTGTCTATAAAACCTCATGCTCACATGTTGTAAGTAACAACTTCAACACTGTTTTCTTATCAAATGTGTTTTTCTGTGTTCTTTCCTTTTTCTGCCATCATCGTAAGAAATTCGCTTACAAATAAAGTTGTTTGATAAAAATCGTTGTTGAACCTTTTTTTTGTATCTACGTCAACAGGTTATGGCTCCGACATCGATTAAAAAAATATTTCTGTATTGTTTTTATCTTTGTTCGTATCGAGAAAATTACTTAACACGGACGACTCAGATGGGGACCATTCTGCACAAAATTCGGGCAAAGAAATACCTAACCGAAGAATTACCCCGAACGGACAGTATCGGAAACAAAAAGACCACATGGAAAAAAAAGGACCTCAATGCCGTGAGGTGCTAATTTTGTCGATGGAGTCTAACATTGTAAATCAAGTGAAAGACATGATAACGTCAAAAGCAGTATGGGATTTTCTCGCTAGTTCATATGACAAAAAACAGCCTAGGCAAAAAGTAGATGAAGATACTGGGTCTACAGACGGAAAGTGGGCATTCAATGATACTTAGAGCACATTATATGTTTTGAAGTGACTGTGAATCGATTAAACGAGCTTAATGCCGAGATGGATGGAGACTTATTAGTTGTTCTCTTTCTAGATTGACTATAGGAGGGCTACAAAGACGTCCAGGCGGTATTCGATGCACAAAATACCTAAACTAGGCCTCAATTAATAGGCCACTATAGCTAGCCTATTTTTTAGTTATCTGCCTCCAGCTATGTACTTCAAGGCGGTTTCAGTCTCCTTCTGATACTGCACGCCATACAAGGTGAGGTCTTTCTCTACTGCGTTTCTGTTTTGATTGAGGTCTGAAGCATAAGCATTCATTTGGCATACAATACTAAGCTATCTCAGGCGACTGATGCACAGTTTTCTGACTTGGTTGATGTCGCCGTACAGCTCGTATAGTTTCCCCTCATTCAAAAGCCTTCAACGCAAGCAGGACTCAATATTTGTGGGAGGATTATTCTCTCGAAGCAACTGAGGAAATCTCTATCCGCTTACTTCTTCTTCTTTAAGTGGCGCTACAGTTCGGGGTGGACCTGGGCCTCAGTCAACAAGATTCTCCAGCCAACTCGATCCATGGCTAGCTGCCTACAGTTTCGCACGCTAAGTTGGCTGAGGTCCTCTCCCACTTGCGTGCGCCACCTGAGTCTTGGCCTTCCTCCACCGCCCTATCCCTCGGGAGCGGATTCGATGACTTTTCGGACCGGAGCATTGGTGTCCATGCGCTCTACATTACCCAGCCATCTCAGTCTTTGGATCCTCACTCTTTTGGCAAGGTCCATGTCGCTGTACAGTCCACACAGTTCGTCGTTGTATCTCCTCCTCCACTCACCGTCAATGCAGACAGGACCGAAGATCGCCCGAAGAATTTTTCTCTCGAAGCAACGAAGAACACCCTCATCCATTTTTGTAAATGTCCATGCCTCTGCGCCATAGAGCAGGACCGGGATTATTAAAGTCTTATAAAGGGTGACTTTTGTTGTTCGAGAGAGCTTTGCTACTAAATTGCCTTCTTAACCCAAAGAAACAGCGGTTGGCAAGAGTTATTCTTCGCTTGATCTCAGCGCTGGTGTCGTTGTCTGTATTTATAGCGGAGCCTAGGTAGACAAAGTCCTTAACTACCTCAAAGTTATATCTGTCGAGTGTGACGTTCTGTCCGAGACGTCGGTGTTGGTTGTCCTTTTTGCTTGACAGCATATACTTGGTCTTGCCCTCATTGACCGCTAAACACATTTTCGCCGCTCCCATTTCAATACTCGCGAAAGCGCCACTGACATCACGCTGCTTTCTCCCGATTATGTCAATATCGTCGGCGTATGCGAATATAGTGGTTGGACGGACTTTTGAAAGATAGTGCCTCTTATGTTTGCTCGTGAGTCTTGCACTATTCTTTCAAGTACGATGTTGCAAAATCGCATGACGGCGCATCGCCTTGTCTAAATCCTTTCTGGACATCAAAGGTCTCGGTGAGATCTTTACCGAACTTGATGGAGCAGCGTGCATTCTCCATCGTCATCCTGCACAGACGGACGAGTTTAGCAGGGATGCCAAAACTAGACATTGCTCTGTATAGCTCGTCTCTATAGATGCTGTCATACGTGGCATTAAAATCGATGAAGAGGTGATGTCACACAATACGGCGGATAAGATCTTATATGCGATGTTAAGGAGATTGATGCCTCTGTAGTTGGCGCAGTTCAGAGGGTCTCCTTTCTTGAGAATCGGACAAATAATGCTGAGGTTCCATTCATCGGGCATACTTTCGTCCGACCATATTTTACAGATGAGTTGGTGTATGCTCCTTACCAAGTCATTGCCTGCCGCTTTGAAGAGCTCGGCAGTCAGGCCATCTGCTCCAGCAGCTTTGTTGGACTTAAGCTTCGATATGGCTATCTTCACTTCGTCCAGGTCGGGTGGACGGAATTGTTGGTCATCATCGTCCAGGTTGAAAGGTTGATTCTGTCTGACAGCGGTATTTGGTCCGTCATCGCCGTTATACAGTCTGCAGAAATGATCTTTCCAAATCCTCAGCATCGACTGCGATTCTACTACGATGTTCCCTTGTTCATCTCTACAGGCTTCGATTCGGGGTTTGTCTCCGCGGCATGTTATTTTTACCTTTTGGTAAAACTTCCGGACCTCATTCCTGGAGTAGCATCTCTCAATTTCCTTGATCGCACGCTTCTCATGCTCTTTCTTCTTCCTCCTGAGAAGCCGGTGCTCGTCTCTCCTCTTCCGCTCACAGAACTCATGAGCAGCTCTGGTCTTTTTAAGCAGCGCCGCATTATATGAATCTTGCTTAGCTGCATGTGCTTGCCGGCATTCATCATCGAACCAGGGGTTTCGTTGTGGTGGACGAGTGAAACGCAACCCGTAACCGCACCTTGGCTACAACAAGGTCGATGTTGGCTCCTCGGAACGTACGGACATCCATAATACTGGATGAGAGTCTTGCGTGGATCGCAATGTTCTCCAAGTCCCCTTGTGTATGTCGAGATGTGGGAACCGTGTGCTAGCTAGGACAATGTTTCGCCCCACCGCAAAGTCGATTAGCCTGAATCCATTACGGAGATTGTGTCGTACAAGGATACTTTCTCTTCCTAGCTTTGCATTAAGATTACCGAGGGCAATTTCAATGTCATAGCTAGGGCATTGCTCGTAGGTCTTTTTAAGGAGCTCATAGAAGGCATCCTTGGTGCTGTCATCTTTCTCCTCTGTTGGGGCATGCGCGCAAATAAGGCTAATGTTGGCGAATTTGGCCTTGGTGCGGATTGCTACAGGGCGCTCGCTCACATGCTAGAAGCTGAGGATTTGTTGTCTTAGTCTGGGTTCGACATCAAATCCGCATCCAAATAAGCGGATAAGATGTCTATATCATCGGCATACTTTTGAAAGATTGTGCCTCTTGTGTAAGGTGGTGAGCCCTGCGCAGTTCTTTCAAGTATTATGTTAAACAAGTCACATTATAGCGCGTCACCTAGCCTAAAACTTGTTTTTGACATCAATGGTCTCAGTGAAGTCGTTTCCGACTTCGGCGGAACTTCAATCGTCAGACATACGAGCCTAACAGGTATGCAAGAACTGGTATTAGGTCCTTTTCCTTAAATACTGTCATTTGTTCCTAAAGGGCGATGAAAGGATCCTGTCCGAATGTGAAAATTTGGTCGATTGTTGGATTTTCTGGTCTAAAACCGCACTAAAAGGGATAAATCAGGTTATTAACGAAGGGTTTTAGACGTTCATACAATATGGTACATAAGATATTGAGGAGGCTTACCATATACCTGCACCCATAATTGTCACAGTTTTCTACTTTTTTGTCGTCCGGGCAAACATACTGAGATTCCATACCACAGGCATACACTCTTTTGTCCAGATATGTGTAGCGTGCTGGTTTTTACTCTCTACATTTATTTTCAGCAGCTTAGAATACCATGGCTGCGCCCTAAGGTTCAATTACTCTGTTTGATTTCAGCTTAGATACAGCACATCAATTACGGTGTCTCTGATGGCACGTTGGCAGCGATGCCTCTGATCTTCGTTACTTGAAGCTACTTACTGCTGGCGGCAAAGGATTTTTTTGGAAATTCCGGAATACGTTTTCGGCAAAAATTCTAGCCGTCTGTTTTGATTGCTATTTTTCTAGGTTATACTTCCTGACGGTTGTTTTTCTTTACTGTGGCGTTAAGGAAATCCGCATTCATATCTTGACTGCAACAAGGTAGTGGTCCGAGTAATGTGGGCTGTCTAGGCCGCTCGGACGTCCAAAATACTGGAGGAAGTCTAGGCGCTATAGCAGTATAATCAATTTGATTTAGCGTTTCTTGATCCGGAGACCGCCATGTATCCTTATGTTTACTGAGATAAGGAAACAGTCTGCTTTGTTATGTGATATTTCCTTTCGACTCAGAGTTAATAAATTTAAGGCTTTTCTTACCAACTGCCCTACTAAAGATGACCTTCATTCCTGGCGTTAAAATCGCTTAATATGATTTTGACGATATACTTCGGAAGTTGCTCATATTCCTTGTCGAGAAGCTCGTAGATATAGGTTGATAACATGGGCGAACATTAGGCAATGTCAACGAATTAAGCCTTGATGCGGATTATTATAACACGCTGTTCTCAGAAGCTTAAGACTTCTTGCATAAGTCTGCTGCATATGAAAAATCCGAATCCGAATAATCGCTGTTTTCGTTCCTTGTAGCAATAACGATATAACTGTTTTGCTCCCTTCTTATCTCTGGACCATTCTTGTAGGGCGGTCACAAATTCGTACTAGCAATCAAGGGCGACTGCATGTGCCTTGTTTAAGGCCCAACTATTGCACGTGCAGATCCGACTGTTGTTGTTCTTTTAACGTTTGCAATGCAGTGAATCCATTTATATCCGAGGCCACTAGTTGGTACGTCACATCTTTCCTATCTTTTCCATATAGGGTTGTTATACCTATGACGACATAGACTAGTTTTTGGTTATAGACGAGATTTAACACACAATGTTCATTACTGATTTAAATACAATATTTGACAAATCTCTGCATAAAAGTGCGTTTCTTAGTGAGGAGAAAACTTCTTATTTGGTTCATATCCATAGGTCGGGACACAAGAATTATATTGAAAATTGTTATAAGCCTCGTATGTCATAACCCTTTCGAACCCAAGCAACACAATTGTGTGGTTTAGTTTGAAAAAAATGTTTTTTCCCAAAATTTCCT
The DNA here is from genome assembly GCA_928272305.1 of Volucella inflata. Classification (NCBI taxonomy): domain Eukaryota; kingdom Metazoa; phylum Arthropoda; class Insecta; order Diptera; family Syrphidae; genus Volucella; species Volucella inflata. The sequence goes on from OV743718.1 coordinate 64,936,049, forward strand.
AGATTAGATTAGGTTAGGTAAGAGTGGGTATTGGAAAAGAAAACCCAAATCACTTAGGCCTATTGGCCCGTTGCGATGCCCCGTGGATCTGTGATCCCCCTTCTCCAGAAACCATTTGGAGCTTTTGATAAAGCGTAGGAGACTTTTGATATATGTATTGCTTGAGTCGCTTGAGTCATTTTAGAAGGCCCCTAGATGGAGATTTATTCTTTGGGAGAGAGCTGAACATGTAAAGAGGAGGTGAGGGATTCTCTCTCCCTCCTCTTCGTCCATGCAGCGTAAGGAAAGATTTTAATCTTTGGTCGCTAAACATGTCGATCCAACCGTCCACCTATGGTTGTTATTCTATTAGCATCCAGCTTTAGTTCTAGTTTGCACGTCGAGGGATTTGATAGTGGCCTGATTATGGAAAAGATGCGAATATCCATTGCAGATATTACATTTTTCTTAAGCCAGTACAGGGCTTCCTCAAATTGCCCTTCCGCCTGGAACGCGCTACAGTGATTGGGGTGGCGGAAGGAGAGGCTACGGCTAAGCTTATCGGCAGGAACATTACCATCAACCCCACTAACGGTCTTTGAACCGTCGGTGTAGAAGTGGATGAGTTGTCATCCAAGAAGGCATTTTCCTCCCACAAGGATTCGGAAGGAATGTTTACGTGGAAGCTCTTGTCACAACATTGTTTGCGTATGGTGTAGTAGATGTTTTCTGATATGGCCAAAATGTTTATTTGCCACTGTGAAGTCGCTTTAAGGCGAATAGTAGGGTTGGCGGGGGGAGTTGTACATATGGCTCCGCTCATGCCCAGACATGCTGTTCTTTGAACTTGGCTTAGCTTTATGCATTTGACTGTTTTATCTAAGGCAGTCCACCAAACAAACACCCCGAAATTTAGTATCGGTCTTTTAAACCGAGACGTATAGCCATCGGGCAATGTGAGGTTGGAGGCCCTATTAGTTCCCGATGACTTGCTTTGCAAGAGAATTAAGCTACTGAGGGTTTCTTTACATTTTCTTGAATATTAGGTTTCCAGCTAGGCTTCGTGGGAAATGAAACCCAAAATTACTGCATTCAGGTTTTTAACAAGTCAAATTCAGAATTGCATGAACACGTTTTGTTTAAACTAAACCCTACAATTGTGTAGCTCAGGTCTAAAAGGGATAAATGCATTAGAGCACCATGTGTAAGCCGATGCTAGATACACGGATAATAAAGCTGTTGATTCCGTAAAACATCAATTTTTATGAAAAAAAAAATTAGTCTTCTGGAATTTTGCTGGAAAATGTTAAGCTGTTTGTTGCATACATTATTGGTAAAGAGCGACTGGTTAGAATTGGTTACACGTCATCTAAAACTATTTAACATCATCTGGTGTGGTCACTTAGGTCACTACTTTTAAAACCTCCTTCGATGAATTCATTTCTAAAATAAATTATCGCAAAATGTTTCTTGTAAGCGAATGACCTTAAGTTGTTCCTCAAAATTCAGAATGGCTTGAACTCACTTTATTATTGGTAAAATGCCAATCATCTAAACCTTAGTATTGAGCAAATGTCAGACTATATCTTTCTCAAAGAAAATCAGTGAGTCTGCTGAATGCATTTACGATTTGTGCTCTAAAATTTTTATATATTATTATTATTCTTTATTCTCAATAATCAATATCAAACCTTACTGTCTTGCGAATTACCTGATTTACTTTTTGTATTTTAGTTCTTTACAAAATTGATCTCGTAAAATTCCACATCTTTTTCTAGCATCATCTTTTAGAAATAAAATAGTATAACACATACACTTTTTTTTGCAGGTACTTATCAAAGTAAATATCATTAAGACAAATTGCTTTTACATTTGGAATATCAAAATCGTCTGTAGGCCCTATAGTATAGAGGTTTTTTATGAGCAAGATGTGGGTGCCTGCATATGGAAAATATAGAGACGCAGGAGTTTTTGCAAGTCCGGCCTATTATAAAAACATCGAAAGTGGTAATTTAACTTTACCGAAGAGATACGCTGCACCCCACCTACCACCTCTGAACAGAAGGCTTCATTGTGTTCCTAGGAGATGAAGCATTTCTCTTAAGAACTTAACTAGAAATTTGGTGGCACTTTTTCTTTGTAAATTCCTCTCTTTGACCAGCAGATTTTGAAAAAAATTTGTTGTTACTGTTTTTAAAATATCGAAAGGTCAACCAACAGGGGTAAAAAAAAAGTTTTCCAAATCGTCTCCATTTTGTGAATTTTGTTTTTCCAAGGGCCGAACCATTGCGACGAGTTTCCAATTTTTTTTTTTTTCAGATCACTACAAGGGTGGAAACCACCTGCAGGTGCAGTACGCACCTTTTTTTTTATACTTAGTCTTTACTTCGGATGGCAACGATTAGTATAAGGCCTCGTAGAAGTAGCATCTTCCGACAGGTGCTGGTTCCTTAAATGACGAGAATGAGCTTCTGCAGCCGAACATCTTGCAGCTCTGCTAATAAGTCCTATTTCACGCCTCCCCGTGGCGCCATCTGGGAAACTCACTAGAGGTTGCGAAGTGAAGGGGCAAATGGCGAGTTTCCTGCGCCATTAACCAGGATTAGTGTCGGAAAAACAAAACAAGACCTTATCGGGCTACTCCGACATATTTGGAGCTCAGGCCGGAAAGGATTTCCAGGACTTAGTCAGGGTCTTGGAAAAGAGATGGTGGCGGACGAGCCCTATAAGGGCCAACGGCAGCGCTCACATCCCGGAACGGGTTACTGGCTTCGGTTTAACCAACCCCTCGTCCAAGGGGCACTCAAAATGGAACTGGTCCTCCAGGTTGGGGGTTGTGCCGCCGGGGTGTAACTGCCGGCCATTTAAAAAAATTAAGTTACGAAGCATCAACAAGCCTCGGATATGGACGGATCTACTGTTGACAAAACCCACGCAAACGATTTAAGGACAATGAGCTTCGGAAATGCACGTGGAATGTTAGGTCCCTTAATAAGCCACGTGCAGCCGAGCAACTAGCGGAGGCCCTAGACTGCTGCAAAGCAGACATAACCGCCATCCAAGAAATGCGATGGGATGGGCCGGACAAAAAGAGATGAAAAACTGCGACATCTACTACGGCAATTGCTATCGACGGCAAAAGCAGCGCTTTATTTGGATGCGGATTTGTTGTCGGAGGCAGACTAAGACAAGAAGTCCTCAGCTTCCGGCATGTGAGCGAGCGCCTCGTAGCAATCCGCATCAAGGCTAAATTCGCCAACATAAGTCTCATATGCGCGCATTGCCCCCACAGAGGAGAAAGATTGACGACACCAAGGATGCCTTCTACGAGCTCCTTAACAAGACCTACGAGCAATGCCCCTAGCCATGACATTAAAATTGTCCTCGGTGATTTTAATGCAAAGCTAGGAAGAGAGGGTATCTTTGGTGGAACAATCGGAAAATATAGCCTGCACAACACCACCTCCGATAACGGATTCAGGCTAATCGACTTTGCGGCGGGGCGAAACATTGTCGTGGCTAGCACGCGGTTCCCACATCTCGACATACACAAGGGGACTTGGAGAACTCCCGATCAATCAACAGTCAACCAGATTGATCACATTGCGATCGACGCAAGACACTCCTCCAGTATTATGGATGTCCGTACGTTCCGAGGAGCCAACATCGACTCGGACCATTACCTTGTTGTAGCCAAGGTACGGATGCGGATATCCCAAACTACGCCAAGACAAATTAATGCTGTGAGAAAATTCGACGTCAGATGGCTACAATCGCAAGAGATCGCCAAGTCCTTTTCCGATCGAGTGTCTCTTAATCTCTTAAGAGGTCCAATGCCGCCAGCATCAAGCATCGAAGACCATTGCAAACACTGCCAAAACGCCATCAGAGATGCCGCTTCTGATGTGCTGGGTTTCACTCGTCCACCACAACGAAAACCCTGGTCGGAGGATGAATGCCGGCAAGCACATGCAGCTAAGCAAGATGCATTAACGCGGCGCTGCTTAGAAAGACCAGAGCTCCTCATGAGCTCTATGAGCGGAAGAGGAGAGACGAGCACCGGCTTCTCAGGAGGAAGAAGAAAGAGCATGAGAAGCGCGCGATCAAGAAAATTGAGAGATGCTACTCCAGGAATGAGGTTCGGAAGTTTTACCAAAAGGTAAAAATAACATGCCACGGAAACAAACCCCGAACCGAAGCCTGTAGAGATGAATAAGGGAACATCGTAGTAGAATCGCAGTCGATGCTGAGGATTTGGAAAGATCATTTCTGCAGACTGTATAACGGCGATGACGGACCAAATACCGCTGTCAGGCAGAATCAACCTTTCAACCTGGACGATGATGACCAACAATTCCGTCCACCCGACCTGGATGAAGTGAAGATAGCCATATCGAAGCTTAAGTCCAACAAAGCTGCTGGAGCGGATGGCCTGACTGCCGCGCTCTTCAAAGCGGCAGGCGATGACTTGGTAAGGAGCATACACCAACTCATCTGTTAAATATGGTCGGACGAAAGTATGCCCGATGAATGGAACCTCAGCATTGTTTGTCCGATTCTCAAGAAAGGAGACCCTCTGAACTGCGCCAACTACAGAGGCATCAGTCTCTTTAACATCTGATCCAGGATGACGATGGAGAATGCACGCTGCTCCATCAAGGTCGGTAAAGATCTCACTGAGACCTTTGATGTCTAGAAAGCGATGAGCTGTCATGAGATTTTTTCAAGATTGTACTTGAGAGAATAGTGCAAGACTCACGAGCAAACATAAGAGGCACTATATTTCAAAAGTCCGTCCAACCACTATATTAGCATACGCCGACGATATTGACATAATCGGGAGAAAGCAGCGTGGTGTCAGTGGCGCTTTCGCGAGTAGTGCAATGGAAGCGGCGAAAATATGTTTAGCGGTCAATGAGGGCAAGACCAAGTATATGCTGTGAAGAAAAAGGACAACCAACACCGATATATCGGGCAGAACGTCACCCTCGACAGATATAACTTTGAGGTAGTTAAGGACTTTGTCTAGCTAGGCTCCGCTATAAATACAGACAACGGCACCATCGCTGAGATCAAGCGAAGAATAACTCTTGCCAATCGCTGTTAAGAAGGGTTGAGAAGGCAATTGAGTAGCAAAGCCCTATCTCGCACAACAAAAGTTACCCTTTAAAAGACCCGGTCCTGCTGTATAGCGCAGAGGCATGGACATTATCAAAAATGGATGAGGGTGTTCTTGGTTGCTTCGAGAGAAAAATTCTACGGGCAATCTTCGGTCCCGTCTGCATTGGAGGAGAATGGAGGAGTATATGCAACAATGAACTCAACGGACTGTACAGCGACATCAACCTAACCAGAAGAGTAACGATCCAAAGACTGATTCTGGGTCATGTAGAGCGTATGGACACCAATGCTCCGGTCCGAGAAGTCTTGGAATCCGGTCCCGAGGGACAGCCCAGTAGAGGAAGGTCAAGACTCAGGTGGCGCACGCAAGTGGCAGGGACCTCAGCAAACTTAGCGTGCGAAACTGGAGGCAGCTAGCCAGGGGTCGAGCTGGCTGGAGAAGCTTGTTGACTGAGGTCAAGGTCCTACCCGGACTGTAGCGCCACTTTAAGAAGAAGAAGAAGAAGTTACTAGCATTTCAACGGATCATGTTGCTACCGCGGTGTGGCATAGTATCCCAATACTATATACAAAACGGAAGGGTTTACTCTGTAAGAGAGCGTGTCATCTAGCTCTCTCTTATCTTTCGTTGTAGGATTTGAGCATGAGAGATCTTCTGGTTTGCAGTACCTATACGTATTAAATTAGATAGAAGGTTGGAACTTTGTAAGGGACAAACTCGGGTTTCCACATTTTTAAAATTTTTTAACTCAAACAACTTCCAGAGTCAGACATGAAAATAAAAGTAAATCCGGTTGACTATTATTAGCAGCAATATCCCCACCCCCATTCTGGTGAGCTTAGGAGCCCATACTTTCATGCCAACAGCTGCTAATTGGGCAAAGCACCTGCTGCTCTATGCCCGGGCTGGCCTCTCGAGTGACCCCTGCTGAGAGGTCATAAAGCTGAAGAAAAGGTAGAAGCGAGGGTCCTTTTGAGCTCTGATAGCACTAGGATGCACTTCTTTCTTGATTTTCTTCTTTTTTTTTTGCGAGTCACCTAGGCACTAGGGTACTAGGATAGGGTAATAATATATAATAATATTGTTACAAATTTATAGCGGAAATTATGAGTGATTTTGCTTTGTTGCTAGTAATTGTTTTTGGCCAAAACGTATCGGTTATGTATGTATCGAGTTGTTCCTCAACAACTATTCTGTAATTGTGGTCATCTATTATTTTCGATAGCTCACATTATTTGTAATAAATTTAATCAATTTCGATAGAACGTTTTATAATATTTCCAAATACCTAACTTCGATTAGCGATAAATTACTTAAATTGCTTTTAATGTACTCTAATGATTCATGCGAACCCCAAAGCATTCGAATTATCACCTCTTCAAATCTCGAACCTTACCACTGAGATAGCCTGTCAAAGGTGACATGTAAGTTCGTTAGTAAATTTGTACGTAACAATTATCACTTTAACCTGGGTGACATTGAGTTAAAACACCTTGTTGATTGGCTCTCAATTAATTAATTTGCTTAAATATTTTATCGAGTCACGATTGAGTGCACGCAGTATTACCTGCGATTCCATGCAGCCATACGAGTACCACAACACCACTGTAGATACCGTCAAACGTTTTCGAAACATATGCTTTGATGCATTGATTACAAAGAGTATAACCGTCTTTTTTAAGCGTGATATAATTGGCATTAAAACCGTTAATTTCATAAAATTTGTTAACTACAAAAACCTCCGTCCAGCGCTCGTCTGCTTTTAATTTTATAAACGAATTCCTTTACTCTGAAATTATGGGGAATTATCAACACTGCAACAAAGTAGGCCAGATTGTTGGCCATAATCCAGTTTCCTTCAAAAGTTTGCGTCCATTCTGGTCATATCCCTGGTCATGCACGTAAAGCTACAGATTCTCTGTTCGCCTTTGTTTTCATCATCCACAATTATTATTTAAAAAAATAAAAATTCATCTTCCACACGACTGATAATTAAATGGAAAGAGAAAATCCAGAATATTCACAGCATGATTCAAATAAACACGTATTAAGCCAATACACAAACCAACATATATAGTATTTATACTCGTATGTATGGCTTAATAAGGTGCAGAAAGATCCGATGTATCTACGTCTAAGAAATAAAAGGAAGACACTTCCAGTTGCTCTACGTGAATCGTTAACTTAGCGATGATGGATGTAAACGTTATCAGTACATTCCTTTGAAATGAAGATGTGCACGACCAACAAAGTAAGAGTATTGGAAGATGGATACTCAGAAACCCAGATAAATAAATATGATACGAATAGAACGAGAGAAAAAGATGGAATCGCATGATACAATCAATCATTTTTAAGCGGTTTATGTCAACTTGAAGAATCATTTTCATTTTCTTCTGTGTCCCTGTGCTTTTTTCATTTTATTTGTTTCCCTTTGTGAGGAATGTGGAAGAATTACTGAACAATGCTTTGGTGACGTAAAAACAACAGGATTGAATGGAACTTAAAGTAGTTGTGGGAAGAAGAAAGACACCTCGCCAATATCTGGGATCAAAGTTGTCCAAAGTGATTCTGTAGAATTGATGTTCGCACACATTAAGTTGTGAGTTTTGTCAACAAGAGAATTACGATATCCATTTGTTGTAATTCAATACCTATCTGAAAATTAAGCTGGTCTACATAGGATTTTTTTAGGTTGGGTACACTAAGAGTAATCAGCTACTGATTACTTATGCCAACGATTGGGCTCGTTTTGTTCATTTTAAGTAGATTTCCTCCTTTTTCCGATTTCGTCAACTGTTTCTGCCTTGTATATCTCAATTATATGATGGATACAATTCCTTACAAACCTTTATCAAGAAGTGTATAGCCTTCACACTCGCCCAAACCAATATGTCGTTATATGGAATGTAGTCGCAACCTTGATAATACTTCCTTACAAAATTAGTAAGATTTCGACGTGCCAGAGGCATCAGCCTTAGACATGACAGCCTTCCATACTGTAAGAACTAAAACTGTCGCAGTTCTTCATCCTCTTTTTGGCTGCTTTGCAGCTGTCTAGGGCCTCTGCTGGTTGTTCACCTGCACGTGGCCTAGCAGTTTCATTTCCTTGATACCCCAAGGGTCGGTTACACCGAAGCCAGAAACCCATTCGGAGATGTGAACGCTTACGTTGGTCCATTTAGAGATCACCCGCCATTGCCTCTTTTCCAAATCCCTCATCAGAAACTAGCTTTTATTCTCATTCTGTTCGCGAGTATTATATAATAAGTCACAAAGTTTTTTTACTAGTTATTCTTAGAGGGTAGTTCAACAACCATAAACCTTACACCACAATTCCTATCCGGTGTTGCTTGCGCCCTAGAGTATGGAAGAAAAGTTGATGTACTCTAAATGGATTCATTAAAGTCTTCGATAAACATTAGAATAAAGTCATCATTTTCAAGCTAAATGCTCAGAACCCATTTAAGCCCTTTCCTATGTATTGGGCCATCCCTTAGACCTCACACCTTCTGTTCTATTAAGCTAGTAAGCTTGAACCTGCTTGTGTCACGTCTTTGGTAACATAAGTATCAGATTTTAAATGGTAGCAATGTAACATGTTAACTCACGAAACCATAGATCAGTTCCCCTATTCCGTTTTTATCCTCACCGCAAGAATTATGGATATTATGTACAGAATTCTACGCAAAGGCGACTCGATTCCATCTATCTTTGACTTCCGACTTGGTACAATACTTTATACCCACTAAATACTCTTCTTTACACTTCCTAAGCGTACGGTCTAATATATCCACTCCATAGCACTTAGTTAAATTGTTTAATATTTTATTTTGTTGGGTTTTACCCGGGTCTGAATCCCTTTATGGCACGCATATGGATTTGCCCTCGCTTTAAGTGATTTCTTTAATGATTTCTATATAAGCTGCATGGATGAAAGAGGGTGAGCAAAGCATCTATCATCAACCTGCAAGTAAATCTAATAGATTCCCAGATCCTCTCAACCTTCTGATAGCAATACGTTGTAGATTCGAAGGCGTTGTGTAACCGGATATCATCGATTACTTTAAGACTTAAAGAAATCAAACTACGATGAGTATTTTCCCACATTGCTATACAATTCAGCTTTCTTTTGAAATAATTTTAACAAAGGTCTTGTGATTGACAGTTTTGAAAATCGTTAGCACTTCAAACTGATTTGAGGAGTCATATAAGCTTTTCTTGTGAGTCATTTATACTTAAAGTGGTGACTGCAAACCCTTGTCAAAACTCTGACAGATGTGAATTTTCAGACTGGCTTACAAATACGTGTTATTTGTTTTTATTAAAAGACTTCCTGTTTCCGGAAAATGTCAAATTTAAGAAGGAAATTATTCATGATTGAACTCAAATGAAACGAGAATCTTCAAATTAATTTTTTTTTTAATATGCCATCGGTTCTACATTACGGAAAGAATTTTTTTTAGCTTGAACTGGTGGAATTTTGTTGTCAGTATTTCTATGAACAGAAATGTGGTTGAAATATCGGAAGGCTTAAAGGAGTTATGTATTTCGAAGAATTAGAAATCGATATTCTAGTTAGAATTTAGGCATGCTACTTAGATTGAATCCTCCTTGCCGTCACCAGACTTAAGGTTGGCCTTTTACTTCTGTTAAAAGTTCGTTACTACACAAAAACTCGTAATAATTTGTGTGCAATTTTGTGTGTAGATTTCTATTAGCGACTACGTTTGGTCAGCAGTATAGACATTTTGTGAAATATGTACCTACCATGTCTAATTTCGAGATCCTAAGCCCCGAGCACCCAATGTTATAAGTCGGGCAGATATTTGAGAAAGATGCGTAGTTTTTAGCGTCTCATGTCAAGTCATTTAGAAACGACGAATTGCTTCTGCTTTTTTTAATATATAGAGCATGTTCACAAAACTGGTATTCTAGTTATTAGGCTGGGCTTTGTCGAGTCATAGTAACTGCTCGGCTATTTAAGCCTGGTGCCTTTTCAATGCCGGGCCGACCTCTTTGTCAAATTCGTCCCTCTATGCAATGATAATTTAGAAGGTACCGCAACTGCCACTTCCTCTGTATTTCGGTCAGTAAGATTCTTCCACTTGAAAGTCACTTTACTTAGTTGATAGCGTTAGAATTTGCATTCGGGAACAGCTTTGCCTCTATCTTTAAGCAAATCTCTGTGGTCCAATTTCTCCAACTACAGTTGATATACCATGTCTACTCAGTCATCAAACAAGCTTCAAGCCAAAATCTTACAAGTCTAACGTCCAGCTATGCCGTTCTATCTCATTACATAACTTAAAGTTCATTGTAATGCACCCTCCTCAACTCAAAAAGACCGCAGCAATCATTTCTCGCTTCTGCTAGTCTTCCAAAATGTGACTCTGTAAGGTAGAGTTTTTGACAGTTGATTTAAGGGGTTTTGAATCTGCCTTAGATTTTGTGCTTGTATCTTTAAAAAATCCTTCAATAAAATAGTTTTCTTGAAAAGAATTCTTTATTGCTTGACCCGCGTCTACGGTAGTGCACAAATTTGGTCTATAGTGAACTTTCGTGGCCTAAGGCTACTACATTTATATGGATCTACAAGATTGTCCTAGTATGCTTGTACTCTTTGCATTTAGTTCTCAACTCTGTTGCCTTAACATGTGCTACTTCCTTTTTGGTCAATTCTTCGAATCTCATTCTTGTAATCGTGTTCTTCTTTATTCAACTTAATTGAAAACATTGGCTCCTTTTCTCGTCGAATCAGGGTCTTTGTGGTAATGACGAAGGTATCCTCGCCTGGCATCCAATAACTGATGGATTTTCGCAGCTCTATAAGTAGTCCGTACTTGTGTCATGGGATTTTGTCATTTTCGTTTGACAGATTTGACGATATTCGGTAGGCAAAAGCTCATCTAATCGCTTGTGCTTGCTCATTCTATCTTTTTGCTTGCAGCCATACGACGTCAAAATTTCACTTACCACCCAAACAAAGTTGAGTCCTAAGAACTTCATGCCACGCATTGTAGAAGACACAGAAAATCTTACCTATGGCTGGCTTCATTGACTCGAATTAATTAAAACCAATTCACAAACAGCAGACTTCAGCAAAAAATCTCGAGAATTTAATACGTTACCAATCCGCACCAATTAAAAATATTTTAAACCTCATTAGGCAGCAATAATCTCAGTGTTATAGCTATAAAAGGAAGCCCTCAGAGAGGAGTACTCTCACCCCTATTATGGCCCATCGCAGTTAATGAACTACTGTTTATGATGGCTTCTATCTCCAAGGATATGCAGATAACACAGAGGTTAATTCGAAGACACAGTATCGGATTGCCTACAGTGGGCTCTTTATCTAGTTGCTGAATGGTACACCAAAGTTGGCCAAAAACGTAATCCCAAGAAAAGCACCATTGTTGATTTCACTAAGAGAAGAAGGCTAGAAAGACTTAGAAATGCCACACTCTTCGGTAAAACAAAAGAGATCTCTACAGAAGGCAAATATCAAGGAATTACACTGGATGAAAAACGTAAGTAGAACTCTCACCTTTAGAAAACCATTTACAAGGCCAGGACCTCACTATGGACCAGTAAAAGTCTACTCAGAAAAAATTAGTCACTTAACCCCAAAATGATACTTTGGATGTACAAGGCCATAACGAGACCTATCATCACGTATGCAGCCGCCGTAGGCTAAACTCTACAAAATACAACTCAAGACTAGCTGTTTGTGCAACTGTCCAAACATCCCACCATTCCATAGCTCATCACAGAACATGAACCTGCAATCCTTCAGGAATTCAGCAAAATGAACTATTGTACAATATTTTGAAATAAACTAAACAGACAAATGTCTACCACAATAAAACTTTCGGCACAACTTTAAGGCAATATTTCCAGACCGTCTTAACTGGAAACAGAAAAAATCAACATTTGCCAAGGATTTACATGTAAGGTATCCAGAGTTTGAGCCGACGTATACGATCCTCGCACGAAAACATCCCTACACGCCAGTATGGATACGAGCAGCTCCAAAGTTTAAGCTGAAATCCATGTAATAGAGTTCTGCACTCTGCTAGCATATAGCGGATAAAGCGGATGAAGGCAATGAAACAGTAGAAGAACTAGCCAGAAAAGGATTCGCATCTTAATTCATGATGCCAAGACGATTCTTGGGGCTATCGATGAACACTACAAAAGTACGTATCAAAACCTGGCTAGAGGAAAAGAAGCTACATTACTGGAGAGAAAACGAAAGAAACAGACAAGCCAAAAGCTTTATGCCAAACCGATCCCACAAAAAACGAAACAATTACTACAATGAAGTAGAGGTCGACTGATCATAGGTTTTCTCACAGGGCAATGAAGTGTCAAAAAATACCTGATGACCATGGGTATAGCACAAGATAAAACTTGCAGATTGGGCAACAAGGAAGAAGAAACAGCAGAACACAAACAACGTGACTGCAACTGTTTAATCAAAAGATGTCAACGTTACCTAGGTTAATTCTAACTCGAAGCAGTGGGTATAACTGCCAGCTCACCTAAAGAGTTAGCCGCCTTTCTAGCGAATTGTGGCATGATCGAAGAGCTCTAAACGGAAGACATCACAATAGGCCCACTTGCGGCCACAGTTATCTCAGAATCACTATACCACCTTCCCCTACAATCCAATCTTATCTTATCTTCATCCGGCAATATCTACCGGAAATGAACTAAAGTTTTTACAAAATAATTGATACATAGATGCTTATGCAAGATTTTTGACAGATCCTACCAGAAATGCCCTTGATATACCGTAACATTCCAGATGATTATTGTAAACTAAGATAAATGACACTAGTTGCAAACAATGTACGTCTTATGATATCTCAGATACCACAAACATGGTATGTAACTTGTATCAAATGCCAGTTATCAGTGGCTTAGATACCAAAAAGCTGTTTTACTCAACAAGCCCCACTAAACCCCTTGTTTGATGACAATGAGATATTAGAAGATGTAGCAAAATAACCCCCTATGCAGAGGCGTTGTGTAGATAGACAACAGAAGTCCATGTTATCTACTAAACAAAAAAATGGAAAAGAACAGGTGAGAGGCAAACAATCGAGGAAATAGAAAGATGCCAACGGACAACGCTTAGAACCAATATATCTTAACAAAAACCTGCAAAGATGAGCAAGGATACTAAGAAATAGACTTAAAACCTATGCGCTGAGGATATATTGTGGAAGAATATTTCTACAGACTATATGACAACTGAGTCCACCCGAATTCCCCAGGCTGACATATAGTAACATGACATTCTATGTTACTGTGGTGATGAACGAAAATATTCTTTGCTAACTCTAGAGGCATGTACCAGTCTAGTTAAAATGTCCTGCAGGATAATTTTGCTTTAATGTCTGATAGGCTGAAACCAGTTGGCAACTATGTAATTGGTTTCAATTAGTTCAATCCAATGCTCATTCCGGGAGAAACTTCAAAAGTCTAGAAATAGAAGCGATCTTGAACATAACAATCACAGTTCAATCACACCCAAACTTATTGCCAAAAAGATCAAAAAGTGTAAAGTAAGCAAGCAGACTTCTGGAACGTGTGTTACGAGTAATTAAAGAGGAGAACAACCAGCTAAGTATCGAGGTTGCGAGGTAACCAGGGGGTTGAAGAGATAAAAGCCGAAAATGAGCACTCAAAAGTGGCAAGTAGGGAAAAGCCTAAGGCCAGTTGAACAACAAAAGTCATCAAACCTTAGACGGCTTAATACGAAATGGATGCTCAAAGAACCTACAGGGAATGCTAACGGACTTTTACAAAAACTTAATAAATTAGAAGTATTCATACGAGAGAATAATATTGATGTTTGCCTCATCTCTGAAGCCCATATGAAAAAGGGTTCGTGTACAAAAATATGAGGCTCTAGGAACTTTCACGCTTAACATCCATCTGAAAAGGCGAGAGGCGGATCCTCCCTGTGTATTAAAATAAAAGAGTTTATCGAATATACTGAAGACCTTAAAATAGAGCTTGAACCCGAGCAAGTAATCACGGTATGCATTAGAAATAGACATAATTTCCTTAACTTTTCAGCCATTTACTGCCCACCGAATTTAAATCACTTGCATCGAATTATATTATTGGCAGCGATTTTTATCCAAAACACATCTTCTGGACCTCAAGATACATCTCACATTCTGGTGGATGTTAACATATGTTTGAGATCCTGAATTGTCATAGGGTTTGGGCAACTCTTCAAAAAACCTCAAAGAAGTTTAAAGGTGTCAAATCGCATGACTTTGGAGGCCAATCAACTTCTCCTCCAACCGAAATAATGCGATCTTCAAACTTCGTACGCAATAAATTGATTAATTGATGGCTTATGTGGGCGGTAGCAGCCCTGCTGAAACCAGAGATCGTCTACACACTAAATTCATTCAATTTCGGGAAAAAATATCTGGTCAACATGTTACGGTAACGTTGTCCATTCACTACAACTGTCTCTCCAGCCTCATCTTCGAAAAAGGACGGGCCAATGGTGGCGCCAACACATAATCCTCACCATACAGCGACTTTTTTAGGATGCATTGGTTATCGTGAATCTCGTGTGGGATTTCCGGTTCCCAGAAACGACAATTTTGTTTATTTACGTACCCATCCATCCAAAAATGGTTTTCATCAGAAAAGATCAAATTCGATAACAAATTGTCCTGGCGATCCAACATCCAGTTAACAAATCGGCGACGTCGTAGATGATCCAAAGACTTCAATTGTGTAATGTGAAATTTATTGGTGTGCAAATGAAGATTAACTTTTAAAATTCTAGGTAAAGTGCCATAAGTGAGGCCCAATTAGTTGACTTCGGCTACGGTTTGAGGTGCCTGTCTGGTTTTGAACACTTTCGCTTACAGTGCTAAGTGGTATGTATGTACGTTAGGGTGTACCTTATTTTTCAAAGTTTTAAATTTCTAACGCAAAGGTCTTAGTTTTGTTCAGTTGCCTCTAAAACACTCAGAAATGACTTTTTACCTTATTTTGAGTACGATAACCCCTTCCGATCAGCAACGAATCATGTTCATACATGTTGCGCGGCAGTAGCGATGCGTATTTACGGCATTTGTCATTTGTTCATTCGGGAGTGTATTATATTTTGGGAAAAGCTAGAATCCCTACCAGAGTCCAGGGTGTTTAGCGGGTGTAGACAAAAGAAAAAGAAGAAAGAGCAAGACAACGGAAATTAAATGAAGAGAAAAAAAGATGAGAACAAATGTGTTTCGGAGGTTAATTGCCATCTGTTACTACGCAAGATTCTATTCAGGCGCAAGGACATCACTATCAACTTACCAGATCTGATGAAAGCCTTGAGGAACCCTTGGCATCCACCTCTTAAATGGTAAGTTCTGAAACTACTACAAAAAGAGGAAGGAAAAACTTTATCACCCCTAAGTTAGTTGCAGCTTTAGATAGATGTCAGTTAAGAATAAGGGATTCTGTATATATACTTCAGGCTGAAGTAGAAACACTAGATCTTAGCTGTAATAATTTTCCGATAAATAAATCGTCTTTTCAACGTATTCGCGCACAGAGTTGAAAAGATAGAGCGGAATCTAGAAAATCTGATTTTCAGAATAATGTGCCTGAAATGGTGACTTTCACTGGGATGGGAAATTGTTACCTGGACTTGACGTGAGAAGTTCTAAAGAAGAACGCCTGTCAATTCTAATTTCATTTGGAGAAAAGGAACAACTTCTGGCTGCACCCAAACTGGAGAGCTCTTCCGACCAGGATCAAGCTAAAGCTGTGTTGAACGCACTTTATGACTGGAACCTCGATGACAAAGTACAAATGATGTGCTGTGACACAACTGCGTCTAATACAGGGCGATTGAAAGGAGCTTGTGTACGAGTACTTTTGGAACAAAAAACTAGGGAATTACTACTCTTTGCTTGCCGCCATCACGTCTACGAACTGGTTTTAAAATGTGTGTTCGAAACAAAAATCCACCAAGTCACAAGTAGCCCTGATATCCCACTGTTCAAAAAGTTAAGAGACAACTGGAAGACTATTAATCCTGCTGCCATTGAAACATATACCAATATCGTCACACGACATTTTTGTAATACAATAATAGAAGATTTGTTGACAATTTATATTCAAGAACTGCAAAAAACCATTGGACGTGACGATTATCGGGAACTGATTGAACTATCTATTATTTATAAGAGACAGTGAAAAAAAAAATTAAAATAAGACTTCCTGGAGCGATGCATTAAGCCAGGTGGATGGCTAGAGCTATTTACTCTAAAGATATGTTTGTTGCAATCCCAGTTCAAAATTAGCACCAACGATAAGCGAGCACCTCAAAACGTCTGTTTATTCATTGCGGTTGTATATGTAAAACCATGGATTGAATGAAGTCTGGCGGTGAAGGCACCAAATCAAGATTTGTGCTTTTCACAGAGGCTTAAGGAATATGAAATTTTGACAAATTGATCCAAAGCAGCCCTGAGCAAGTTTAGTCAACATCTGTGGTACTTGTCAGAAGAAATTGCCGTTTTATCACTCTTTGATGATGAAGTTAATGAACAAACTAAAACGAACATTGTAGTGAATTTGCAAGAGCGAGTGTGTATGATTCTGGGGAGAGATACATTACATCTGAAGAAGATATGTCTGTATATAGTAGTAGTAAGTAGGAATACAATAAATAGTACTATTTTTCATACTTTTTTCAATAAACTGTTAACAAAATGCTGCCTTATTTATTGTTGCAGGAAAATCATTAAGTGATTTTGTGTCTGTCAATAGCACAGATTTATTTTCTCGATTAAAAATTCATAAAAATTTCCTTCAGAGACCCGTTTCTACATGGGATGAAGATGTTGCCTATTCAGAGGCGAAAAGGAAAGTGCTTTCTTTAACGGCAAAAACTTATACAAGATTTTCATGGTTTGATCACTGCAAAGGAAGAGCGAAAGCAATTTTTGCTATGCTGTGTTCAGGAGCATAGAAATATGTATCCAGACTGTAAAAAAGAGACCCTCAAAAGAAAATATCCTGCCTGATCTGCTATTTTATATTTTCATATATTAAATATATTTTAATATTTCAATTGATTTAGCTATATAACGGAAAGGGTTAAAAACAGCAATTTTCAAAATTTTCAGAGTTCTTTCGGCACGGGTTAACATTGACGTAGGAAGATGAAATTTTATATTTAAGTAAGTCTGGGTAGTTTAAAAAGAAATAGGAGGTATGCATTTCGATATCTAAAAAAAAAAATTTTTCCACCCATATAAGGGACACCCTAATGTACGTGCTTGCCGAGCATGCTGATATAGAGTTTTACTCTGTACCGAACTACTTTCTTGAAATTGCTTTGCCATTGCACGAATTCTGGATTCATTAGGGCGATAACGTTGACTCAAAAATTCAAAAACTTTGCGAAATGTTACTTTTACAGATCTCAAATTTTCGTAATAGGATTGAATATCTAACGAATATGCATTGTTGTGAGGTAAACGACTCCATGACTAAAATTGCCAAAAATTGTATGATATCTGTCAAAAAGATAGAACTCAACGTATCAATTAAGACTCCGTATGAACTAGAAATTGAGGTTGATCGCTTTGTTGAAATCGATCAATATATCGTGTTGCATAGCACACCCTAACAAAGGAAGACCCCAAAAAACTGCAGTCCAAATAATCCGCCTGAGGTAAAAGAAACAGTAAGAGAAAAAAGAGAAGCCCTTAAGTAATGACAACAATATCGTGCTCCACAGCATAAAACACGTTGGAATAACCTGTGTAACATTCTGAGACGATATTTTAAATCTTCATAAACTACGGAATAGAAACTTACATATCTAGACGGCCTGACAGCAAAAAGGGAATAAATTTATTTGCTTTGACAAGCATTAAAAGGTACTGAAAGACCTAAAGCCTCCGCCCCACCCATTCGAAAAATAAGCAATGAATTGGCGAAGGAAGTTAAGGAGAAAGAGGAAAACTTCGCTTTTCATTTAATAATTCTAAGACGTACTCGTATACAACCAATTATTCAAGCAAAAAATCTTACCCTAGATCACAAGTTTGGGTTCCTGAGTAAGCATTCCACTATTGATCAGGTGCATAGAATCACCGATGTAATTGAGAAAAGAAAAAGATTTGCTTTAGCGTATTAATTGATGTATCGCAAGCTCTTATCGTAAGGTATGGCATGAAGAAATTAAGCTCAAATTACGGCAGGAATTGTCCGTGATCTATTATAACGTACTGACAAAGCATCTCGATAGTAGAATCTTTCGTTTCAGACTCGGAAACGAAATATCACAATTAAGAGAGATTTTAGCCGGGTAACGCAGGGAAGAATTCTCGGCCCACTTCTGTATCTCCTATATACTCGAATCATACCACACGAAGAGGGAACCATTCTAGCTTCATTTGCCGATGACCCTGCTATATTAGCAGTAGGTAAAAAGATTGAAGAAACAATGCTGAAACTGCAAAGCACTCTCGATAAAGTATATGAATGGACAAGGGCTTGACGAATAGCCAAGCCATCAACGAAACCAAATCTACAAAAAAAAGTAAAAGTAAAAAGGGGTGAAAAGTTACCTCCTTGGGAATGAAAAAAAATTTTTTTTAAATGTTTTTTTGTTATTCAATATAGTCCCCTTTTAGATTGATACACATATTCCAGCGATTTGTTAACTTCTTGATCCCATCCGAAAAGTAATTTTCCGGAAGGTCTGCAAAATACTCCTCCGTGGTGTCGATGATTTCCTAGTGTGAGCTGAATTTTATATTGATGAGCCATCTTTTGAGGTTTGGGAAGAGATAAAAGTCCGATCCAGGTTTCATCAACAGTTACCAATCGACGCCAAAAGTCCGCCCGATTCCGCACCAGCAAGTCCAAACACTCTTTCGAAGTGCTCTCGCGTTCGTGTTTTTGGTCAGGAGTAAGCATGCGCGGCACCCAGCGGAAGGATAACTTTTTCATATGCAGAATATTGCCCAAAATATGGCCACCATTTCATGTATTTTTTTGACATTGTCCTCTGTAGCCGCATCGGAGGGCCTGCCGCTGCGGACTTGATCGGTTGTGGAGTTGCGGCCACCACGAAACTCTCGAAACCAATATTTGACGGTGTAATCTGACGGAGCATTAGCCCCATAATATTTATGCAATTTTTCTTTTGTTTCCTTCGCCGTTTTGCCTCTCAAAATGTTGTATGAGAGAACGAAAATCGTTTTTGTCCATACTCAACATGGACAAACACGTCAACAAAAATCAGCTGTCAAAATAAAACTAAAGACAGTATTGCACTGAAATTTGGCATATCTGCCTAAATATGAGCGGAGTTCAAGGTACCATTACCTATTTTGCAGTAGCAGCGCATTCTGGCGGTCAAGGAGGTTACTTTTCACCCCACCTAGTATAGGGTGTAGTGCACTGCGACCTTCTGGTCTATTATTGGTCTATTAAGCCCCCAACTTGTAGAGGTTTGCTCCCCCTTCCAAAGTCCCCTCACAGCTTAGTTCACCAGGAATTTTAATGCAGTGTTTATGCTCTGGCTTTGGCCTTGGCAAAAAAAACCTACTCAGAGCACGTCATCCAGACCAATTTCTTTTATGATTCTGAGAATGAGCAATGGATCCGTGGTTGGTAAATCCTTGAATTTGGTGTTTTCCCAGATATGTAAACTTGTTTTGGGTCAGTGCTCCGCAAAATTCCAGAAGTTTTCTGGAGTTTCTGTGGAATCATTTCAGAATCTGCAGAGACCTTCATCTGATATCCCTATTTTCCTTAGGTGTTCCCTGAGTTTGTAATGACTGATATATGCTTTGAATCTTTTGATTATTGTAATCTCCGAAGAGTTTTTTGGTTTGTCTCAGACCTTACAGATCCCGAAAGGTTCTAGCCCTTTTCTCCTTTTCCGATTTCCTGAATTCTTCGCGTAGGGTGTGTTCCCCTATCCCGCAGAATGGTTCAGGCCCTATGAAGGGTTCTGCTGCCCCTTTTCTCGCTAGAGAGTCCGTCGCCTCATTACCAGTGATGCCCACATGGCCTGGTATCCAGCAGACAAATACTCTGTTTTTCTTGCCCAATTTGTTGAGACTTTGTAGGCATTCCCATACAAGCTTGGATTTAATGACAAAGGAGTCCAGTGCTTTGATAGCTGCTTAACTATCTGACATTATTGCTGTGTTACATTTTCTGTAATTCTTTTCGAGATTGATTCGAACGCATCTTTCTGTGGCGCATACTTCTGCTTAAAAGATTCTGGTATACTTGCCCATGGATTCATGGTGTTTCGTTCTCGGCCCAAACACTATTTCACCAGTTCCCTCGTCAGTTCTCGAGCCGTCTGTATACCACTTTCTCGTGTGGTTGCTTAGTCTATAGATAGTGGATTCATCGCTCCATTCTTTCTTGCTGTTGAGCCTTGTTACGAAATTCTTTTTAAAGTTTTATTTCTTAATGCTGTCATCTCTTGGAATAGCCAAGAGTGGAAGTTTTCCGATTAGTGCACCATATTCTTTCGAACTAATGAATTTCCCCTTTCCAGTTCCTTCTTTTGCTATTCTTAGAATGGTTTTATTTGCCACCTCTGAGACAATGAGGTATAGGGGAGGTAATTCCAATAGCACCTCCATTACAGCAGTTGGGCATGTACGAATTGCGCCGGTAATGCATAGGCACGCCAGTCTTTCCACCTTGTTGAGTGATTCTCTCATTGTGGCAGGACTGGTTCGTTTTGCCCATGCTACTGCACCATATGTGATCATTGGTCTCACAATCGCTATGTACATCCATCACAGGATGTTAGGGGTGCAGCCCCACGACTTTCCCGCTAGGCTCTTACATATCATAAGAGCACGGGTTGCTTTTCTAGCAGCTTCCTCAGTGTGGTTTCCGTTTGTAAACGAGGTTTAACAACTTGGAATGACATTCGACGCCTAGCTAAAATCAAAACCGAGCGCTAAAAAAAAGCAAAGAACTTGAAAAAAAATACAGAGAAATGTATTGGTTGCTTCGTAAACACTCCAGGCTGAGTATCGATATCAAACTTGTCTTATATAAGCAAGTGCTCAAACCGGTGTCGATCTATGACACATAACATTGGGGTTGTACCAAGAAAACGAATGGCAATATTTTTCAAACTCTTGAAAATAAAGTTCTAAGAGAAATTGTCCATGCACTGTGGTACCTAAGAAATAACGGCTTACACCGAGACCTGGGAATTCCTACTGTCGAAGGCGAAACTAAAATGTTCGCGGGAAAACACAAAACTCGACTAAATGGACATATTAACAAAATAGCCCAAGAAATTTTAGAGGGAGGAACTTAACCTAGCGCTATAAAATGAAACGGCGCCATACGAGTTTATTGGATGATAAGTCGAAGCCCTCATCGGAAAAAAAGCTGCCGCCTACTCCTGCATCACTAAAGTCTCTGTGGCTAGTAAGACTGCCTACAATGGCGCCCTAGTGTGACCTATTATTTGAAATCATGATAAAAAAAAATAAAGTTAACAATAAAAACAATTGGCAGAACCGAATAGTTAGTATTATGACCAGGCAACAAAAAGTGTCGCTAAAAAACCTATCATCAAAAAGTAACAGCTATGAAATTATGCAGCACTACCAACTCTTTCATTTATTCCTAAGCATAAGACATAATATAGTACATAAACTACTTAATCTACTTAATCACCTTATACATCACACAAAAAGTAAAACGCATGCTTACTTAATGCCTCACAAAACTACTCAACTTTATGACGAAGTTCCTTGAAACAACTACTTCAACTTAGCCACGTTTTGAATATAAATAAATTTAACCATCATTAAGTTCTCCCATCCCCCGCAAGCCATCAATTCTTACACAAGTCATTCAATGGGAAAACCAAACCACAACCACCACTATGCTACTGCTGTTCACAACCAAACCGTATTATTTTGTAAAAGCCACTTACTACAGCAGGGCACTGTCCCACCGAAGGCAAGGAAAGAAAAACACCCCCTTTTAGCAAAATTACAAGCAAAATCAAAACTAATTTTCCCCTTCCTCCTGCATTAGTGCCCGTCAATAGAAAAGAATAGTTTTAGTCCCTTAAGGCACAAGCCGTACGAAAAGGCCACTTGGCCATTTAACTTTTATCTCACATGCCACAAATTCGATTACATGATTAGGGCGTTCATGAGAAGAAATTTTTGTAAGATTCTCTCGGACCATACTCGTATGCTCTTACATTGGCTAAGTGCTGACTAATAGCCTGTGGCGGCAATGAATTAAGTTTCCTCAAAAATGTACCAACTGCCATCGTTATCCGATAGATACGAGCACGAAAGGCTTTCTATGTACATGAAGAGTGAATGCAAGCAAATTACAATATTATCATAGTCGTGGCCTTAGTTTCTTGCCTTAGTCTTAGCCTTAGCATTTGCCATTCATTTGGCTCTTTAGTGCATCGTTTAATGGCAACCAATCACTCATGGTTTCAATTTTAATTTTTTTTTTTGCATTCCTCAAGCCAGGCGAAGCTTTAGAGGTAAGCAAACTGATGTACGCAAACCGTGGTAAGCACACCGAGATATTTCATCTCCCCAACGTATGTGTACTTGCATGCAACTGACGCCCTAATGACATTTCCGTCCCCCCTAAATGACGTGCTCGTACTATGAAATGACAAATAAAATTTTATCATGCCATAGCTCAATACTTCCGATGGCACTCGAATAAGAGAATCTGCTTCTGTGTCCTTAAGGGTAGGTTAGGGGTTGAACGGAAACCTTTAAATATGTATCTACTCGTACATGTCGATAACGAGGTAAGGAAAAACGTCGACGAAAATGGCTATGACTAAAATGAAAACTAAATACGATGGTTAGATGGAAAGTACGAAATAATTATCCGTAACGAGGAAGGAAGAAACTGTGTCCTTTAACGAAGGACGACATTTAGGAACTCCAGATGGGTTCTCATTAGAAATGCAAGTGACATACTTACAACGCCCCGAAAAGAGCTTTCTTTCTATCTTTCGTTAGTGGTGGGAAAAGAGATCGCAGAGCTTTTATTGCTTTTAAGGAGCAACCCCAATTTGATAAGGGGTAGATTTCGTTAAGTTCTCCATCCTTCAGCTGTTTAGTGGAGACTTTTCTCCTCATTTTGGGTTTTCAAAGGACGAAAAGCTTTTATGAATGAGGCAGAGAAACCTTGAAGGTTCCTATGCGAATAAAAGTGATATTGGATAGGTTACACCAAGCCAAGCTGTCGTAGGCAGTACTGGTACTACTCTGATGCTGACTGTATTCGGTCATTAGGTACATTGCAAGAGATGAGTGGTAATAGTTTCGAGGTCACACTGACCATGGATACCACCAATGAAAATAGTAATCAATCATTTCGCCCTAAGGAATGAGTGGATTGATATGGCCGTGGTTTTTGGTAGGTGTGTAAGCGGAAATATGAATATGTTAAGGACACATTTGTATCTATACGTATGAGTACTATATGTGCGTGCACATGTTACTTTGAGAGTTATCACAGAGGTATCCATTTGAGTGCGTTGTCACATTTCGGCAAAAATTTCAGGCAGCGCTGTTTCACCTGGTGTGAACTTACATCACCCAAGGGGTGATTCTATGTTTAGGGTTGATATTTGTTTATTCTGCTATGTGGCAGAGTGACATTTTCTGGTGAGTGTCTCTCATTCAGGGCCTTCGAGTGTGTTGTTGGTAATAAAACCACAGTTGTCCATATCCTTTTCACCGCCGCTGCCGTATGCTCATTTGGTCCAATATTTTGCATGGACGGAGGCATGTGTGCTCTTGTTTGGTATTGGGTAAAGGATATGTGTTTGGGGAAGGTCTGTGTTGGTAGTGAAAACATTGGTTTGGGGTTAGTTTTATGCTACAGGCGCCATCAAGCGGTACTCGTTAAATAAGTTTTAATTAACTTTTCCTATTTCTTTTTGTTTTTCTAATATTCATTTGTGTTTTTTTCTTGCAAGGTTTCTGCGCAATTTTTTTTTTCTAATTGTTTGTATGGAGTTGGGAGTTTTTTTTTTTTTGTTTCTGCATATGACCATGGAGTTGTGACGTGAGGAAATCGTTTCGAAGCCTCCTCGGATGGACGACTTTACTTTTATGGGGCATCATAAAAATGTTTATGAACGGAAAGCCGTCTCTGCTTTGTTCTGTTCTACTCAGGTGCGGAATATTGAATGTATTAGATGGCCTACAGCTTGCAGCAGATGTATCACACATTGATATACGGTGTACATAGCATTCGCGTACGATTTAGATCGAATTTAACTTATGAGAATTCAATTCGAAAAGATTAATACGTGTGGGATAGGTCTCTCAAAATCGGTATCGGCATCGGATTCGCAGTCGAAATCGGAATCGGAGTGTTAAAAAAACAAAAATTTAGACGGAGAATTTTATCCTCTGTTGTTGCATCTACCGTTCTATGTTTGGGAAATCTCTGCTCGGGGACACGTTTTGGTCGTTAAATTCGAAAATCTCCAACAGGAAAATTAAAAAAAAAGATATATGTTTCCCGTTCGCACTATATATTGTAGGTATAGGTATTTGGGGGAAATACATTTTGATTACTTTGCGCACACATATTTATAAATACATTGTCATAGATGGATGCGAAAGGGGATGAGAATGGGAAATGACTATGACGATGGTGGAGTGCCAAAAGGATGATTAAAGTGCTCATCTCGACCTCTTAAATTCGATGACACAAATGCCAGCCACATTGTCACAGCACGTGCGGAATTCCATTTGATATTTTCGTATATACTCGTAGCGCACCATGGAGTTGGAGCTTATACGAGTACCGAATGCGCAGAGTTGGATGATGTGGCGCTTTTGATATTTCCACATGATTGCCAGGTTTATCGATGGACGACGCACACAAATCAACAACATACAAATTCTCGTGTACAATATCCATTGTCACTTTGGTATCGATATTTGATTCTTTTTACAAATTTTTGCAATCGAATTAGATACGTGATGGTTTTAGAGTACTTTCTTTGAGAGTTGATGCGAGAGCGCTAAATAAACCAGTGACAAGTGAAATTGGGTACTCAACGTTTTTAATTGAATGCGGAAACGGTCCTTGATAGGAATTAATTTACCCCGCATGTCCAGTCGATAGTGTTGAGTTGAAATCCTTTTGAGATGTATGTATGCATGGAGTCACTTCATTCTATATCCTTGATTTTTTAGTTTGTTTGCTTTTTTATTTCAATTGTGCGAAGAGCAAGGAGAATTAATCAAATTAAACTGTGGTCGCAAAGAAGAATAGAACTACTTAGCGAATTAAGTGCAGAAATACATTATTTGATTTCATTCACTTTGTAATTGCTTGATTGTTTACTGTGGCAAGAGAAAACAAATTGTAGAGTGGGTTTTAAACGCAGATATTTTTCATGTGGTGCCGTTCCTTAGAAATACAAATCAAGTTGTCTGAAGATCCTTTATTGTCGAGGATGAAGCAGAGTTTTTTTGACATAAGCAAGAAGTCACTCTAACCAAATTCCTGGAATTGTATAAGAAGGTGATGTCGCTGTCATCTTCAAAGCTGTTTGAAACCAAGCCAGAAGGGATAAGATGTTTTCAATAAACATATTATTTAGCTGAATGGATGTGAACTGGTGTTAAACTTGTAAGCGCGAGTGCTGTCTAGCAGACAAAAAATGGCTACTCCGACATGTTCTGAGATCAGATCGGTAAGGCTTCCCAAGACTAAGCCAAGAAGAGATGGTGGCAAATGGGACATAAGTTGGCCAAAGGCAGCGCCCAAATCCCCGGATGGGTTACTGGCTTTGGATTGATCACATAGACGCCAGACACTCCTCTAGTACTACGGATACCGCTTCTAATGTATTGAGCGTCATTCGATCACCACAACGAAACGCCTGGTTTGACGACGAGTTCCCGCAAGCGCGTGCATAGAAGCACCAATATTGTTCAGCGACTTCTCAGGATTATAAAGAAGGAACCAGAGAAGCAGGCGGTCGAAGAAATTAAGAGATGCTACTCCAGGAATAAGACAATTCCAAACCGAAGCCTGCAGAGACGAACAAGTAAATGTTATAGTAGTCACTGTCGATGCTAAAGATTTGGAAAAAGTATTTCTGACAACTGTATTACGGCGATAACGAACCAAATACCGCTTTAAGACAGAATAGCAATATCTAAGCTGAAGTCCAAAAAGCTGCTATAGCGGACGGCCTGTATTGTGTGAACGCCTGATGCCGTTCGTCAACAACCTGGTAGGTCCACATCAATAAGGTTTAAGGCGAGGAAAGTCCACCATCGATCAAATACTGTAAAGAAAACCCATGAGCTCCAAACCGATAAAATTGTTATCACTTCGAAGAAAAAATAGTAAGTGCTTCAGTGATAACATGCTAATTGTACAAATAAGTATCAATACATTAGCGCCGAGTACCTGCCTCTAGATGTGAACTTTCTTACCGAACACTCTTAAGTGCTAAGCAAAAGCATATTGCCATGGTGCCTGCAGTATGTTTACTGACCAAAGTAAGTCAATTCTAAAAGAGGTTCAGGTCCTTGTCTAGCAAGTTCCCATTATGACGTGGCACACAAAAAAGACTTAGTCAATAAAGCCTTGCACTCTCGAACTGGCTTGGAAATCGAGAGGAAGGAAATCAGTAGCACCTTACCGCAGCTCGGCTGACAGTACAGATTCAAATGCGTTGGCTCCTTCACCGATTTTTCACAATATCGTCCGTTGCTATCAGAAGACAACATTTTCCTAACGAAAAGTAAAATCCAATCGAATCTTCTGTGAACGCCAGACTGTTCTCCTTTTTGGGCCCAGCTGCTGTCCCAGAGCATTTCTAGGCATATAGAGCCAATTTTTTTATTTCTCAGCAAAGACCCATTATTTTAGAATGGAATATGGCCTTGAAAGTGTAACCGATGATATGGTTTCGTAACAAGCTTAGTCCAACGAAGTTTGTTGTCCAGGATGACACCCAATGGCTTATCTTTGTTTGAGAAATGGGTGATGCCTTTAGGAGCAAGATGAGTCAGACCAGTCAGCTAACACGTATGCATAGAGAAAACAATGTTTGTTTTTAGAGGATTGAAAGCCATATATATCAGGGTCATATTCGCCTTTGCTTTCATCTATGAGACTAGCTTTTCATCTACGACGTGTTGTCTGATACAAACCATCTAAAGCGGTACCTACGGAGAGGTGTGAATATCTGTGGAGCATAATCTCCCTGTGATTTAGTAATCGCGGAGATTTCGCTGTGATATCTGATCCGCCAAAATTTTTCAAACCAATAGTCCCGAAATATTCTACAACTTAGAGCTGGAAAATTCCTTGATGAAACTCATAGTTGGGTTGCCTTTTCCTATTATTTTACTGATGTGCGCAAGGAATATCAGTTCGTTATAATAGGTAACACCTAAACAGCGCATTGCTGAACACTCAGAATAGCTCAATTTCGGCCGATAGAACTTTAGCAAGAATGGAATATTCGGTGGACATCTGATCTGATGGAAATGCTCTTAAAAAAAATAATACGTAGCAAGTGTGATCTTCAGAAGGAGGGCATACAGCCGAGAAATTCGCTTCAATGGAATCAACGGAAACATTCACAGCCATATTAATAAGGTCAATATGTAGCTTTCAGGACTGAGCCTGGGGCTTAATTACCCAACGACAGCGCTTGAGTGGCTTAAGTAAGTTACTGGAATAAGAGCAAGAACGAAAGCGTCTAAAAACACAGGCCTACACAACAACACGTCTGGCACCGGACTTAGGCTTATTAACTTTGTCACGGAGAGAAATATAGTAAGCAAACGATTTCTTCATCTCAATATACACAAGGGAACATGGGAGTCTGCGGATCATGAATCCGTGAGCCAAATTGATAATTTTGCTATGAATGTAAGGAATGCCTCCGGTATTTTGGACGTCCGTCTAGGCAACCAAGGTACGAATGCAAATCTCCCAATAGCTGCAACAAAGAAGAAAAACTGTCCATGATATAACTTAGAAAAGTTGCAGTTGCAAGAGGCCGTCAGAATCCTTGGCGTAAGGATATCCTGAAATCTCTTAACAACTCTAATCATACCCGGTATCCCGTTAGAGACAGCGCAACTGATGTGCCGACGAAGACATTGAGAGTTCGTATTCTAGAAGCAACGTACTAAAGTTCTATGAACAGGTAAAAAGA
This sequence comes from Volucella inflata, assembly GCA_928272305.1. Taxonomy (NCBI): domain Eukaryota; kingdom Metazoa; phylum Arthropoda; class Insecta; order Diptera; family Syrphidae; genus Volucella; species Volucella inflata. Next base: position 64,964,395 of record OV743718.1, read on the forward strand.
ATGTGTCAAGGTAACAAGAGCCTTGAAAAATGAGATATCTCAGTCGGTGCCGAGAATATGGAAAAACTTATTCTGCAGATTGTACAGCGGTGAATAAGTCCTATATCTCACTGTCAGGCAGAATAGATCAATCAACTCAGACGAAAATAACAGACAAGTACGGATAGAAATATCAAAGCTTAAATAAAAAAGGCTGCTGGACCTAAGGACTAAGCTCTCGAGGTATTTAAAGCTGCTAGAATGAATTAATTGAAGAGCAAACACAAACTCTATTTTCAAATCTGATCTGCAAGGGGTATGCCTGATAAATGGAATCTCAGTATCGGTTGCTCGATCTACTAAATCGGACACCCCCTAAATCGCACCATCTATAAGAGTATAAGTCTTTACATCGCATACAAGATTTTATCTGACATACTGTGTGAACGTCTGATACCTTCCTCAGTAACCTGACTGGTCGCTATCAGTGCGGTCTCAGACCAAGAAAGTCCACACTCGATCAAGTGGCAGAACCTGGAAAAAAGTAGATTGTTACTCTTTCGAAGATACATAAAGATGTTCTCCGTCGTTTTGGAAAATAAATTTGTTCGTAAGATAATCATTATAGAACGAATGGACCTAATGCCTTATTCTTTGAATCCAACCCGGTGGGACGATGCAGTAGAAAAAAAACTTGCCCTTAGTGGAGCTTACGAGTTTTTTGGACGGGACCTCAATCGACTTGGAATGTGCAACTGGGGACAGTAAGCTAAGAATCGAGTTATTCGAAAGGTCACAATAAAAAAATATAGACATAAATAGAAAAGGATTATTGAGATCTTGTGCTAAGAATTTAACACATCCTTTTTTAAATATTGACAGGCAGAGCATTTCGACGAGTAGAGTATCCGTTCGCAAGTTCGTTCTTCTCAATCATTAATGTAGAAGAAGTCAAGGTCGTTTAGGTGTCAGTTATGAAAATTTGTATCGGAACTTGATTTTAGATAAGTGTGACATAGATAACCTTACTTGTTATTGATAGCGCGTAATTCTTTGTTATCCGCAGGTGATGGTAATGAGGAGTTCTTTGGGGAAAACACGCTTCATTTTCTTGTGTGTATATCGTTTTTTCTGTCCGTTGGAATAAAATTTAAATACCTCCGGCGGCTTATGAATCTTGAAATTGGTCAACAATACCGGCGAAAATGTTGCAAAAACCGTGTGGACACATGGACTCATGGAATTTGGCTTGTGAGTGACAAGAAATTTACTATGTTCATAACATGGATTAAACCAATTCCCATTATGAACGGTAAATTATTAGCGGGGACGTAGTAAAATAGTAAAATGCTCCTCGTCTAAACGACAAATGCATCACTCTTCGAGATACTTCGCCTCCACGAGATACAGGGGTTATTAGCAACTTCAAAACCTGTACCTGGTATTGATAAATAAAAAAAAGTCAAATTATTTTTTCTCAAGTCAGCGGTATATATTAAAATACAAATTTAAACAATTTTCGAAAAAGTAAAAAGTATCAATATGTATTTCACTTACATATGCACATATTTATTTTTACTTTTCTCCTCAAATCTTGTTAAGAGTGATTCTTTTAGCTTTACTTTTATCAAAAATAAAAACATTCAAACAAATTAATTTTATCTGGTAGTCTAGATGTGATGTCACATGATTCAGGCAGCCAATAAACCGGTCCAAAGCTGGAAATTAGCTAATTAATTATTCACCAACTCGTTTTCGCAATACAGCCACGATCTCACAGGCTGTTTAGCAAGTGGCATCGTCTTGTTTGAACCAAATGTCGCCGAGACGGGCTTCAAAATCAGGCAGCAAGTAGTCGATTATCATGACAAAATGGAGGGCGGCATTCGCAGTAACACTCCGGCCGGCCTCGGTTCTTAGGAAATATGGATCGAAATTGGATTAAATTGCAACTCTGAAACCTTTCGGATTCCTCCGATCCCCAAATATTGGTATTTTGCGTTTTGAGCCCACAAAGGGCCTCATCTCTGAACAGAAACAGTGAATTAACTTAAACCTACTTCAGAGCCCAAAGACTGAAATAAAGACGAAGGTCGGAAAATCGGGTGGCTTCAGGTTTTGCGCGAATTGAATTTTGTATCCTTTTAAAAGAAGGTCGTCCCGTAAAATACCAATACGTCCAGTTGTTGCGCACGCCAAGCCAACCTGCTGAGAATAACGCTGAATTGATTCATCATTGTTGTCACCTAAACTCTGTTACCATCGAAAGAGTCACTCACAAGAATAGTCGTGCGTTTAGATGGTAAATATGGGCGCCACGCGATTACTGTTCCTCTTCAATATCTCTTCATCCAGACTAATGACTGAAAATAGTACTCGGGATTTACCCGTGGCGACTAACCGACCGAATAAGAAAAAAAAAATGAAAAAAACAACATACACACGTTATAATCCTTAAATCCAAAATTATTATAAATTTCTAAAGCCTTAATAACTCACTTACAAAACACTCCACGACACATTTCTACTTATTAATCCTAAGAAATTATTTAAAAAAAAAAAAAAACGAAAAACAACTCTCCCCGAAAATCTGGATTTGAACCCGCGTCTATGCCCGCGATGAGTGTTGCTTCACTAATCCGATTCAAACGATTTTTACCAATTTCATTATTCTCTAAAGCAAGCGTATTGGGTTAGGCCACTCTAGAGGCCGAAATAACAAAAACGAGTATTTGTTTTACATATCAGAACTGTATACAATAATTTTTTGAAGCGATTAATTATAAAGTGGCGGCTGTGCAGTGTTTTTGAGATGACGTCTCCATTTTTTCAGGGTCCACGGCGTTTGTCCGGCTCCTGTAATTTTTTAATTTTGATAGGCCAATGAATTTGTTTGATTTTATATAATAACTGCTACAGAAGCATGTAGATTTTTTTTTCGATATATTAATCTTTGGCCAAATGGCGCACTCCCAAAGTCGAAAGTGAAAAATGTATCTTAGAAATCATCAGATTATTCTTTAACAAATGAACTATGCAATATGCAATAAAAAAGGAAATCCTACGTACTTCCATATACAATGTATTTTCCAAGATATATTCAATATTTCAAATGAATCGGTTACAAATTGTATGAGTTATGTTTTCGGCCAAATTAAAAAATGCAGTTTTGAAATGCATTTAAAATTGTAGGTTATTCCTCGTAGACTGGCTTAAAAGATTCGTACACTTCAATTGGAAGAGCTGGCTTACGTGTGTACTCAGCCAAACTACTTGTAGCTTTTGCCATAAGCACCATGAACTCTCTTCGATCGGACATTTAACGTCCCTCATTTCGGTAATAAGAGACTCGTTGCTTACCTGGCGATCTTGTACACAACTTTGAAAAACAAGTACTTTAAGATTATTTCCCGGCCATAATCTTTTGGGATATTATTTTGAGCCCATCGAAAGCAATAAAAAAAATCGATTTTTGAAAATCCTAGAAAATCCCCTTAATAACTAGGCGGACATTTTAAAATATCATATAATTCTGGGCTTATCTTTCCGATTCATCCCGTTTTAGTACAACTTCAGACACACTTGTCTACTGCGCCAAAGTTGACTGTCTTGAGATTTGAATTAAAGCGCATTACCGACAAAATTGAACCCCTTTTGGGCAACTACGAGTATTAATTGCACTTTTGCGTTTTACCTGCCGTATATGTTTTCGAACTGTTTAGTAACCTTTCTTTTATATTTTTTAGGTCTGTCGTTTGGCACCATTGAAAATCTCAGTTTTTTTATTTTCGATTATTTTTTTTTTCTTTCTAATACTTTCTTTTTCAAAGGAAAGAGAAAGGTTTTCTCTAATTCGGACCACCAAACTGCTTTCTCAGTTTTCCTCTACCCTCTTCCTAACAAGTCCTTCCTAACTTCGTAACTTTTACCTTTAGACGCAATATTCCTTCTAAATGTAACCTGAACTACTTAAAATGTAACATTGGGGACTTGATCCTGGAATCTGGCGGTTCTCAGCCGACTCACCACCCCTGCATTCAGAATATAGCTAACGACTATAGTATCCGCAGCATTGACGAAAAGGAAAATAAGAGAAAAAAGAGTCTAAGCTTACTTTCCAAAGCATGGACTTGAAGCTTAAATCCGGTGATTGGCAGTCTGGTCGCTACTCTTCTATATAAAAAAGGGTCATAACATCTTTCCCCTAACGCCACAATCTTTTTTCCACTACGTGCTAGATGTGCTCTATTCGGTTGCGTAGTATCTAATAATGATAATTGGATTTCAAACTCTTCAATCGTATAGCGACTTGAGCAGTCGGTAGCCCAATGATGTGAGCTCTAAACGCAAGAAAAACATTCCCCAAAGAACGATGATTTTCACAATAGAGCTGAATAGTTTTAAGATGCTGAGTTAAGCTTAGTCTTTCCGTTGTAAAATGATAAGATGCAAGCGTGTCCTCTTCTGAAGTCACCACTGGAAAAAGTCCTCTTAAAGAATCACCCCATATCATATTAGTTGTTCAAAGTACAGGGCATTATTTTGTCATTTCAATTTAAATGCATTTTTTTTAAATAATTCAATAACTCCTACATGCTAGATACAAAGAAGTTAAGTAAACAACTTTTTTTATGCAGCTTTGCTTTATTTACATCAGTGGATTTCGTCTTTCAAGACCTCTAACAATGCCCATTTACTATTAAGTATGATTATTTCGGATAAGTTTAATGTCATTTATCTGTACACATAATTAGATGTGCATTGGAGTCAATTCCAGGGACCCTACAGGCCATAGAATGTGTCCATCCAACCCTGCCCGAATTTTCATTTACGCGATCAAACTACTCTCTAACAGAATGGCCATAATGTGCGGGGCTGCAATCCCGCTGGTACACAATGGTGGTTGTATGTTAGAGACCTACTGACCGGTTGTTATCAGTACGGTCGTAGGCCAGAATAATAAGCTACGGCAACTAAGCTGATAAACATCAAATGAGGTTTAAGCATGACTTATCTGATGTCAACACCCCAACCTAACCCAAACTAATATTGAATTCTATTGAGGAACTTAATTTTTGAATTAATTTACAAAATGATAAGAAAACCTGATTGAGTGGTCCTGTACTCTGTACTAGATGCATATGACAGAATTTAATTTCATTCGAAATCCATATCCTGTAGATCAGTACGTGTATACATACTATATTTCGTACAAGGTATGACATTGTTCTTGGTAAAGTTAATCTAAGCCCCATGTTATGTATTCAGTTTCTAGTAAATTCTTCTGGCTTTATTGGAGTACTTGTCTGAATTTACTCATAAGCCCACACGTTATGATTGCCGAAGCATATCCCAGTAAAACCTTTCAATATTCAACCGAAGTATTTCATTTGAAAAGTATAAAAATTGAACAAATACCAAAGTGTGTTCAGGACATCTAAGGCAATCATATATCTCCTGCCATAGATGTGTTCCAGTTGAGTTGTGCCTAATCTTCAATTCACTTGTGCTTGACTTTGCCTTTGATCCGATCGATGTTTGCTATCTGAATTTTGTTTTTCCCAAACAAACACAGGTGGCAACTGGTAGTCAAAGAACGGCCTTACGTTCAATTAAATTCAGCATAAAAATTCAAACAAATTATTCACAGCACATCCCGTGGGCCATGTGCGATTGAGTATTCGTACCAACCTAAATCCACACAAATTGGCAGAAATCCTAAATAAATATGTTCGTTTCGCGAAAATGCAAAAGAAATCCTTGAATCAACCCATCAGTTTGGTCCTTTATCAATCAAATGCAAATTTATACAACCAAGTACCCTTCACCAGTGCAGATAAATTAATTTACCTCAACGAATAAATTAACGACAACAACTGACATGGCAACAACAGTACACAGCAAATGGCAAATGGCAAACGGCATAAAGTACGAGTACAACAGAGCACTGAAAACACAGAGAACAGTAAGTTCGAGATAATAAATTATCCTTGGTAATTGTTTTAAGTGATTTTCCACATTGAATTGCGTGCTGTGTGTCCTGACTATGTCCTGGCTGGTAGAAACGACAGGAGCAATTGTTCATCTTGTACGTGTAATAGGCATAAACGGATGTTGACCCTTTTCAGGCGACACAACAAAAATGCCCAAATGTGACATGCAATTAAACACTTCTGTTGGATGTACGTATTTATTAAGCTGAATTGGGTTTTTCTGGACTTCATAAGTTGGGGTTGTAGTAAAGGGAAGCTATAGGAGATAAGTGATTTTGGGTGAAGCAATTAAGGCGGCAGATTTGTGATTACGCCATGAACTTAAAGGGATGTGTGTTTTGTCTATGATGCACGTACAAATGGCCAAGTTGTTTTCTTCGAATTAACAAGATGTGGTGCTTATGTTAACATAGAAACAATTTTCATCCAGTTGCTTCACATAGACTGTAGGGCAAGTGTGTCTATCCTTGGGAATTCTGACAAAGGGATTCTGCTTCTCGTATATATAATGAAAGTCTATTGATTTTACTTGTTACTTTCGGTTAACCTTCATTTTCATTTAACAGTGGAGTGACTCTCAACCACTTTCAGATACAGTTTTCTACTGATTGACAAAGTGGCAGAAAAGTTTTGAGGACATATGTAGGCCTATACATACACATCTAGCTGAAATCGTTTTTGTTTTTGTCTATAAAGCAAGAGACAAGACTAAGGAAGCGGGGTAAGCTTTAAGATGTGTCGTCATATGTTTGGCACTGCCTATAGTGACCAACCCACCGCAAAGTCAACCGATGTCACTTAAAAGAAAATAAGTTTTTCTTGGATATATGAATGAAGGTCAGGCATTTTATGAAGATACACTCAAGTCTATATTAATTAATCCTCACTCTTACCTCCACGTACATAATATCACATCGAACCAAGCATTCAGTTCTTTGAATTTACTCGGCGTAACCTCTCAGTAGCCAGCCCTCGGTTTCCATATCTCAACATCCATAAAGGGAATTGCCTATCTTGTGATTAATCAACAGTTAATCATATTGATCATATTGCGATCGACACCAGACACTTTTACCGTAATCTGGATATCCAAACTTTCTAAGTAGCCAAAATCGACCGGAATTATTTACCTTGTTGCAGTTTAACCTTTTCGCTGAAAGAGTACACATATGTGGGCTCAGATATTCATTCTCTCCTAAATGTTTTGAAGTTCGTTTTTTATTCTATTATTATTGGAGTCAAAAGAAAACGTATAAATTTTCTTAGAAACACATACCCTTAAATCGTCTCTTACTATTTTGGCGCATTTTTTCGAAAGTGAAATACAACGATGTCGCGTCGGAAGGCTTGTTTCCTTGGTAAGTTAAAAACTTAAGTTTGTAACTCGATTTGTTATTCAAAATTTATTTAAATGTGAAGTGGACGTACTGTTGAATTTGTGAATTGCGAAACTTATCAAGTTAACTCCAGTTTTTAAGAGTTATTTTCATCTAAACAGTGGGTACACATACGTGTACTTTGGGTATTTCCACAAGAAAAAGTTTCCACCAGCAAATTTCGCTAGCTCCAACTATGTGTATTTCGGATTCATCGACATATAAAAATGTCAACAGTATTACTCGATTTTTTTATATCTTCAATTCAATTTGTTACTCAAAAATTTCAATCTGAATTCGTAGATCTTACCAAAAAGCTCACTGATGCAGAGCTGGAAAAATGTTTGAATGACAGTGATGCAGACATCTGATGACTTTTTTGAATGCATATAAAATGAAGTATTTGAAGATGAAGATGCAGAAGATGATGCTGTCCAAAGTCAGGACATCAACGATATCGAAGGAACTTTGGATCCATCACTTGGATCTGAGGAGCTTGAAAATGATCCTGAACGACAGAAAACTATGAAATGGCTGAAGAAAGGGATGATCACCATCCCCTAGGCACATCAACGGACGAAATTGTACATTGGACTGGAATTCATATCTTGGTGGGTTGCTTAGGATTCTCACAGTTGCAAATTTACTGGTCAAATGACTTGCGGGGGTCGAAAATAGATGAGTGCACGAGCAGAAGGTTTCTACTCGTTTGCAGAAAGCAAAAGCGGAAATCAACCGGCATCAGATCGGTTGTGGAAAATCCGATCATTTATTGATCCTGTGTCCAAAAAGTGTTTGACCTTGCCGATTCAATACCACACCGAAGAAGCAAATGATTCCTTTTCTTGGACGATGCGGCTTTCGTCAGTACATGCCCGCAAAGCCAAATCTACTGGGCTTGAAAAATCTCATTCTTGCAGCTAGCGATGGTAAAGTCTTGAATTTCCATATCTACTCGTATACTGGAAAAGGTTCTGTTGGAGAAGCAGATATGAAGGAGTTCGGATTGAGAGCCTCTATAGTAAAGGTTTTGACCAATGTTATAACAGATCGTTACACAGATCCTTGTGTCAAGTGTATCGATGCACTAAGACAGAATAATATTCACCAAACCGGCACTGTCATTAAGAACTGAATTGGACCAGTTATCTAAAAGTTGAAGGAGAATAGAAAGATGAAAAGAAATGAGTGGATTCGAGATGTTAATGGTATTACAGCTGTTAAGTGGAAGGACAACAAAGATGTGCTTCTTCTATTATCATATGTTAGAGTTCAACCCGAAATGATATGTCAACGGTGGTCCAAGGAGCAGGCTTGTAGTGTTGCATTACCCCAATCTTCTGTAGTTAATATGTACAACCGATACATGCCGGGGTTGATCTCGGCGACCGCTACATCTCACTATATCGCTGCTATGTCCGAACTAACAAATGGATCAGTAGAGCATTTAGGTAACCATTTTGTAGACCTGGTTACTGTAAACTGTTGGATAACGCACAAAAGACAGCAACATAAAGATGCCGAAAACAAAATTACACTTTTGGAGTTCAAACAGGGGGTGGCCGTGGTGTAGTGGTACTAGCCACCGCTTCTCACTCGGACATTCAAGGTTCGAATCCTACTCATGACAAGTTTTTTATTGTGTACTTGGAACTTAGTAAGAAAAATCTGCGTGTGAAGGCATAACACTGACATGCAGATTTGCCTGTTGTAGAGTTTCACGCACAAAACAACCGTTAAAATTCACAACCTGAATCATTCCGAGTGAAGAAAAACTCTCCGTCCTATTCGGACTCTCCAACCCCTGGAGAGTCCATATCGAAACCAAATATATCTGAGTTTCAAACCACTACATCACAACAATGCCTTCCTTTCTCCTCCTTCTATCTTTCCGCCCGCGCCCTGGCGGGTACCATAAACCCCTTGAGGCGCGCGTAAATTATATAAAAAAAAAAACCAAAAAACTATATTAGAAAAGCTTTGATAGGATTTTCCGAATCAAGCAAATCACCCGAAACATCTGGATTTGCAAAAAGAAGAAAAGTGAACCGACCATTTATAAGGACTGAAACGAATAAAATCTGTAAATTTTAATACGGGCTATAATTCCAATTCGTAAATATTGCAATCCCATTTTGTACCCAAATTAGCATGGATACTCTCTAGTTTCAGTTTGTTATTGATTTTAGTTCAGTGCAGTTTAAAATATTTATAAAATATGAGTCAAGAGGAACGCCGTAAAAAGATCATCGACAAATGGCTCGAAAATACTTCGCGTCCAAACCATTTCATCGCAAAAAATTTAAACATAGCACGCAGTACAGTGGAATATGTTATTAAACGATATTTGGAGATGTTGACAGTTAAGCAAAAACAGAAAAGTGGAGCTAAAAGTGGAGCACATGATACATAAAAAATCGTAAAAAACCGAACTATGTCATCCAGAGATATTGCTCGGAAATGTAATACCAACCAAACAATGGTACAGAGATCTTAAAACCGTAACGGTTTAAAAACACGAAAACAACAAAAAATACCAAAACTTACTGAAAAGCAAAAAAAAAGTCATAAAAACACGAGCCCGAAAGCCATACGAGTTGATCGGCAACAAGAAAGCGTGCTTGGTTTTGGATGACGAAACTTATGTCAAAGCCGACTTGACTGCTCTGCCAGGTGCGCAGTTTTACAACTCGTTTGAAGCTGAGATTCTTCCGCAATCAACAACATCGATTGGGATGGAAAAATTCGAGTCAAAATATTTCGTTTGGCAGGCCATTTGCATATGTGGACACAGAAGCTCATCGTTTATTACAACGCGAAAAATTAACGGAGAAGTGTACATTATCGAGTGCCTAAAAAAACGGTTGATTTCTTTCTTAAACAAACACGAGGGTTCAACATTATTTTGGCCAGATTTATTTTCAGCTCACTATGCTCATGCGACGTTGACCTTTATTGTTGCTAAAAAAGTCGACTTTGTCCCAAAAGACATGAATCCACCCAATGTTCCACAGTGCCGTCCCATTGAAAGGTATTGGGCTTTGGTCAAAGCTAAATTGATGAAAAATGAGCAGTGTGCAAAGGACATAAAAGATATTAGTGCTACGAGTAAATGGAAAAGAGGGTCCAAAAATATCACGGATGTAACTGTCACCAACCTTATGAAGGACATTCGAAAGAAGTTGAGGAAAGAATGGGAACTCAAATAATTTCTTTTATTTTTTGTAATTGTGAATGAATTTAATAAAAACAGAGTTTTAAAGCAAATAAAAAAAATTTACATGAATTATGAAAATTTTCTTTTTTTACTTTGAAGTTTCCAAATTTTATTCGTTTCAGTCCTTAGTAGAAGAGTTGTTTTTGTTTTTAAATGCATTTCATTTAATTTTTCTTACATTTACTATACTTACATGCTAACAGAAAAAATGCTTAAATATTAGCTTAAAATAACTTAACGAGCTTATACTGACTTAATGGCCCTCCAAACGGGCACTCTAAGCTAAACTATTGTATGTTACTGTTTTATGTCTTTCGACGTCATTACAAATAATAATTACTATTCGTATACATCTACTTAAACTAAGAAAATAAGTATTTAGAAAAAACTTAGTGCCCGAACAATTTTTTTTGTATTTACATAAAACTTATATTTTAACCTTAAACTACTTAGCCTAACTATATCTAACCTAGCCTAATTGTTAGCAAACTTAAAGTTGCTAATCTGATCATAAGCTAACCCAAGGTTGCTAACTTTAAACACTTAAAGCTACCCTAACCTATGTAAGTCGGCCATTCTAAAAGGAAAACTAAAGAAAAAATAAATAAAAATAAAAACAAAATGGCCCACCTTGCCTTTTGACTAGGCTAACTCGGACTTGAAGGAAACGACGAAGGAATCAGATCTTCTTCACTCAACCTCCAAATATTTTGGTGCTGCAAAAAAGCATCTTTTTTATCGCGGGTTGAAACCGCCCTACTAAACCTGAGACGTTCGATACTGCCGTGCGCGACGTCTTTGTTGAAGTTGAGTCGCCCCTCACCCACTACACGAGCTACGTGGAAGATTAGCGGCACCGCAAAGTTATCCTGTATAAGCCCTTTCATGTCAAGATAAATGAACGCTTCAGGGGGGACGAAGCCCTTCAAGCGTACACTCTCATGATATAAGTAGTTGGGGTAGTAGGCCCCAGATATCAGGTTATTGGACGAGGTCATTGCTCTTGCAATATGCCTTCGAGTCAACTTAATAGCGAAGTTGTCCACTCTATTTAGATTCGCCCTGTTGTATAGGACCTCATTGGGATAGAATTTTATGTACTCCGATTCTAGCGTTCTGTAAAGGCGAAGGCAGACCCTAAGGCAAGCCCTCTCAAACACCCTAATCTTTTCCATTAAGCTTGCTCTCACATTAAACCACACGGGACACCCGTATACCAGCATGGGCCGGATGAGGGCCATGTAGCAGATAACTTTCACCCTCGCATCGAGTTGGCTGTTATAAAACAGTCTCTTTGCAAGGGCAAAAGCACCTTTGGCTCTGGCCAGAGCAGCATCTACATTCTTGTTAAAATATAGATATTGGTCTAGCCAGATCCCAAGGTATCTAACTACATTTCGACAAGCAAGTGGCTGGCCGTGTTGTCCAATGATCGAGAATATTCGCCAATTTTTTCTGGTCTCCCTAGAGGCACCAGACAACGGCGTCCTAAACAGAATGGTTTCTGACTTCTGAAAGTTGATTTTCAACTTCCAGTCGTCGCAAAACCGCCTTATTTGTTCGAAGTCACGTTGCAAAAGCATATTAATGACTTCGACTTTTGGACCTGATCTGTACGCTATCAGATCATCTGCGTACGCTATGCTATGGGGAAGTGAACCTATCAAATCACCTGTGTAAATGTTGAATAAGATCGGCGAGTTAACTGCACCTTGTTGCAGACCGTTTTTAATGTGAAATGTTCCAGCAGAAGTTGCTTCGCCATTTTCCACGATGAACTGTCTGTAGGTAAGCATATTATGAAGAATATACAAAAGTGGCTTACTGATGCCCAGTCTGGTCAGCTTATAGAAAAGTCCCTCTAGCCATACGGTGTCGAAGGCCTTTTCCAGGTCAACCAGACAGGCTCCAGTGCACTGGTTCTTGCTTTTTATTCCATTGGATATCTGACACCAGTTTAGACGCGGCCTGTATTACATCATGTCCTGCCTTAAAACCGAATTGATTATCCGGAATTATATTTTTGTCCTCAACCCACTTAGTCAGGACTCTATTGATTACCTTTTCGAACACCTTACTGATATTCGGAAGGAGCCTTATCGATCGGAGATTCGCCGGATTGGATGTATCTTTACCCCTTTTAGGGATGGGATAAATCACCGCAGTTTTCCAATGCGCTGGATAATACGCATTATTCATTAAATTGTTAAACAAGGTGGTGTAAATGTCTACCGCTTCTAGAGGGAGATGTCGAAGCACAATGTTCGGTATTCCATCAATTCCCGCTGATTTTTTACTTCTTATTGTGTCGAAGATCTCATGGAGTTCCTCCTTTGAAATGAACGGGGGTAGGTCCCCTTCATTGGCGATGACATTATTTGCCATATTTTCGTCACTGAACTGGGTGAAACCCGAGCTCTCGAATCGCCAGTTCTGTATGTCATTTCTCAGGTAAAAATTTTGCAGAAGGACTCGATTCTCCAGGTCGTGATTTGAACCAATGACGTCATTGGACTTAAACACTTCCTGAAAAGTCGCTCCTACGGCCTCAACCTTCTCCTGAGGATCTTCGATCACAAAGAAATTATCATCATCTGCGGCTTCACTTGGATCTATGCCTGCCGTAGTCAGTATTCGTTCGTTGTCCATCGTTCGAGGAATTTTAAGACACTGATGGTCGTAATGATTTTTTCTCCGAAATATTTTGTTTATTTGGGGGAACATACTCGGACTGCGAAAATTTACAGCCCGAATTCTGTTTTTCCAGTACAAGCTTACAGCTGCTCTGTAATTCTCTCTTATCAATATTTGGAGTGTCCTGATCTCTGGGTCTTGTCTGTCTGTAAACTGTCTGTATAAGTTTTTAAGTCTTGTCAGAAGTCTACTTTTGTGTCGGTGTAGTGCGTCAATTGTAGCATTGCGGAATAGGTCTTCGTTGGGCGTGTGTTCATACCGAGGTATTGTAATGTCCATCATTTGTTTAATTGTTTGGTCCATTTGTTTCAGGTATCTGTCCAGCTCCTCGTTAGACAGATTCCTATTGGACGGTGGGTAGAGCAAATTCGAGGAAAGTGCTCTAGTCAGCGTTCTAGAAAAGTGCGTCCAGCGAGTCTTACTGTAATTGTAAGAATGCCTAGGAACAAACTCCTGCAGTTCCGCAATTTCGTTAGGAATTGTTACTCGTATTTCGGTACTAAAACCGCAATGGTCACTATCGTACACGAAAGTATGCAGACAGTTTAGCGTTTGTAAATTACTCCCAGTCAGTTTTATCCGTACGTCGTACAGCAATAGGTCCAAATAGGAGCCGAATCTGGGAAACGACGGACTTAGTAGAAGAGCGTTATGATTGTCATGATTCCTCTATTCAAAAAGCGAGAAATGCTTCAAAGTGTCCGGCTCCTGGTTGCTCTTCTCGTACACATACTATTTGCATAAAATGCAAGTTGTACCTTTGCGCAAATGGCAATAATTGTTTTTTGACACACAATAAGAAGCAATTTTAAATTTCCTTATTGTTTTTCTAGTTCCTTCATTACTCTTATGTATTTTTAAAAGTACCTTTCAATTTGAGGCTTAGAAGTTTTCTTAAATTTGGAAGACATTATTTTTTTTACATTTTAACTTTTTGAATTGAAATTATTATTTAATATTTTTCGTTATTATTCGTTGGTGACTGAGCATGAAATGTATTTATAGTTTGGTTTATGTAAAGATATCCCTGTTGACGATAAACGAGCAGAAGAGCAGTAACGAGCACAGGTTTCTTGAAAAGAAAAGGAAAAAGTAAGAAATGGGGAGACAACATGCAAGGGGTAGAAACCCAAAATACATGTCTGCGAAGATTGACATTGACAACTAGTACCTAGTAGAGATATGGTATACAGCACTACTTCTTAAATCTAGGAAAGGTGCTGGTACAGATGAACTGCCTGCTAAGCTATTTAAAGCAGCGACGGATGACTTTGTTAGGAACATGCAAAGCTCATCTATAAGATATGTTCGAAAAAAAAAGAAACTGTTGAATTCAGAATCACAGATATATCTTGTAGTATTATGATGCCGTTTGAATTTGATCATGAACAACCTGGTTGAATCATTTTTTGTACAACTGTAGGTCAGGAGAATATATTGTATCAACCATCAATTATGCCAACGTTGGCAGCTCTCAGAAAAAAATTGGATGGGCGGGCGTATTGACAAGCTGTACTACTTCATGTGTAGTTTTGACATACCTGCCAAACTCGTCAGGTTGTGCAAGATTACTTACTGCTTCAGCAAGGTGGGTAATCATTTATGCACCTGCACTCAATATTAACAAATTTTTTAACCTGGCCTCATGAAATGTCGTATTTATTTCTATTGTTTCAATAGTTTTGTTTGTAGATCCAGTCAAAGTTGAGTAACTTTTTATTTTAAAACACTACTTCCGGCACCCAGGGGAGGCAACTTGCGGCCCATTTTTTATTGGTAATATGCAAAAGATATAGTTGTATGTACGGTGCTTTTTAACTGATTGGACACTGATGAAACTATTGGAATCAAGAAAGACGAAAAGAAGAAAACAAAACCTTGTCTGCGATGAGAATGGGCTCGATGTGCATCAGTGGCGTGGCGTGAAGATTTTTAAATGGTAAGTCGGAAAAAATATGCACCTGCAAACGCTTTCTGAAATTATGTTGTGTATTGCAAATACCATATAATCATATGAATTCAAGCCAATTTTGTATATGTACTCCAAGTCATTAAAGATTAAATTAACAGTGAACCTAAAGTATAACTACTGTATCTATAAAACGTTCCATTAATTTACGATTCCTATCAACTTATTTGTTGTGAGCTACAAGGGAATTAACTAAGGAGGTATCAATGCGTTTAGTGCCGAGTTCGTGCGAAGATAAACAGCTGCGAAGGTGTTTTGCGTTTTGACATGTTTTTTGTCGAATTAACTAAACTGTTGGATGGCAACGATTAGTATAAGGCCTCGTAGAAGTAGCATCTTCCGACAGGCGCTGGTTCCTAAAATGACGAGAATGAGCCTCTGCAGCCGAACATCTTGCAGCTCTGCTAATAAGTCCTACTGAAGTAGGGACTCCCCGTGGCGCCATTTGGGAATCTCACCAGAGATTGCGAAGTGAAGGGGGCAAACGGCGAGTTTCCTGCGCCATAAATCAGGGTTAGTGTTGGAAAACCAAAACAAGACCTTATCCGGGCTACTCCGACATATTTGGAGCTCAGGCCGGAAAGGATTTCCAGGACTTAGTCAGGGTCTCGGAAAAGAGATGGTGGCGGACGAGCCCTATAAGGGCCAACGGTAGCGCTCACATCCCGGAACGGGTTACTGGCTTCGGTGTAACCGACTCCTCGTCCTAGGGGCACTCAAAATGGAACTGGTCCTCCAGGTTGGGGGTTGTGCCGCCGGGGTAACTGCCCGGTCATTTAAAAAAAATTAAGATACGAAGCATCAACAAGCCTCGGATATGGACGGATCTACTGTTGACAACCCACGCAAACGATTTAAGGACAATGAGCTTCGGATATGCACGTGGAATGTTAGATCCCTTAATAGACCACGTGCAGCCGAGCAACTAGCGGAGGCCCTAGACTGCTGCAAAGCAGACATAACCGCCATCCAAGAAATGCGATGGGATGGGCCGGACAAAAAGAAGATGAAAAACTGCGACATCTACTACGGCAATTGCTATCGACGGCAAAAGCAGCGCTTATGTGGATGCGGATTTGTTGTCGGAGGCAGACTAAGACAAGAAGTCCTCAGCTTCCGGCATGTGAGCGAGCGCCTCGTAGCAATCCGCATCACGGCTAAATTCGCCAACAAAAGCCTCATATGCTCGCATGCCCCCACAGAGGAGAAAGATGACGACACCAAGGATGCCTTCTACGAGCCTTAACAAGACCTACGGGCAATGCCCGAGCTATGACATTAAAATTGTCCTCGGTAATTTTAATGCAAAGTTAGGAAGAGAGGGTATCTTTGGTGGAACAATCGGAAAATATAGCCTGCACAACACCACCTCCGATAACGGATTCAGGCTAATCGACTTTGCGGCGGGACGAAACATTGTCTTAGCCACCACGCGGTTCCCAATCTCGATATACACAAGGGGACTTGGAGAACTCCTGATCAATCAACAGTCAACCAGATTGATCACATTGCGATCGACGCAAGACACTCCTCCAGTATTATGGATGTCCGTACGTTCCGAGGAGCCAACATCGACTCGGGCCATTACCTTGTTGTAGCCAAGGTACGGTTGCAAATATCCCAAACTACGCCAAGACAAACTAATGCTGTGAGAAAATTCGCAAGAAATCGGCAATTCCTTTTCCGATCGAGTGTCTCTTAATCTCTTAAGAGGTCCAATGCCGCCAGCATCAAGCATCGAAGACCATTAGAAACACTGCAAAAACGCCATCATAGATGCCGCTTCTGATGTGCTGGGTTTCACTCGTCCACCACAACGAAACCCCTGGTTCGAGGATGAATGCCGGCAAGCACATGCAGCTAAGCAAGATGCATATAACGCAGCGCTGCTTAGAAAGACCAGAGCTGCTCATGAGCTCTATGAGCGGAAGAGGAGAGACGAGCACCGGCTTCTCAGGAGGAAGAAGAAAGAGCATGAGAAGCGCGCGATGGAGGAAATTGAGAGATGCTACTCCAGGAATGCGGTTCGGAAGTTTAACCAAAAGGTAAAAATAACATGCCGCGGAAACAAACCCCGAACCGAAGCCTGAAAAGATGAACACGGGAACATCGTAGCAGAATCGCATTCGATGCTGAGGATTTGGAAAGATCATTTCTGCAGACTGTATAACGGCGATGACGGACCAAATACCGCTGTCAGGCAGAATCAACCTTTCAACCTGGACGATGATGACCAACAATTCCGTCCACCCGACCTGGATGAAGTGAAGATAGCCATATCGAAGCTTAAATCCAACAAAGCTGCTTGAGCGGATGGCCTGACTGCTGAGCTCTTCAAAGCGACAGGCGATGACTTGGTAAGGAGCATACACCAACTCATCTGTAAAATATGGTCGGACGAAAGTATGCCCGATGAATGGAACCTCAGCATTGTTTGTCCAATTCTCAAGAAAGGAGACCCTCTGAACTGCGCCAGCTACAGAGGCATCAGTCTCCTTAACATCGCATACAAGATCTTATCCGCCGTATTGTGTGAACGCCTGAAGCCGTTTGTCAACAACCTGATAGGTCCATATCAGTGTGGGTTCAGGCCAGGAAAGTCCACCATCGACCAAATATTCACACTACGGCAGATCTTGGAGAAGACCCATGAGCTTCAGATCGATACCCACCACCTATTCATAGATTTTAAGGCCGCGTATGACAGCATTTATAGAGACGAGCTATATAGAGCAATGTCTAGTTTTGGCATCCCTGCCAAACTCGTCCGTCTGTGCAGGATGACGATGGAGAATGCATGCTGCTCCATCGAGGTCGGTAAATATCTCACCGGGACCTTTGATGTCCAGAAAGGATTTAGACAAGGCGATGCGCCGTCATGCGATTTTTTCAACATCGTACTTGAAAGAATAGTGCAAAACTCACGAGCAAACACAAGAGGCACTATCTTTCAAAAGTCCGTCCAACTACTCGCATACGCCGACGATATTGACATAATCGGGAGAAAGCAGCGTGATGTCAGTAGCGCTTTCGCGAGTATTGAGACGGAAGCGGCGAAAATGGGTTAAGGGTTCAATGAGGGCAAGACCAAGTATATGCTGTCAAGCAAAAAGGACAAACAACACCGACGTCTCGAACAGAACGTCACCCTCGACAGATATAACTTTGAGGTAGTTAAGGACTTTGTCTACCTAGGCTCCGCTATAAATACAGACAACGACACCAGCGCTGAGATCTAGCGAAGAATAACTCTTGCCAACCGCTGTTTCTTTGGGTTAAGAAGGCAATTGAGTAGCAGAGCCCTCTCTCGGACAACAAAAGTCACCCTTTGTAAGACTTTAATAATCCCGGTCCTGCTCTATGGCGCAGAGGCATGGACATTATCAAAAATGGATGAGGGTGTTCTTGGTTGCTTCAAGAGAAAAATTCTTCGGGCGATCTTCGGTCCCGTCTGCATTGACGGTGAGTGGAGGAGGAGATACAACGACGAACTGTATGGACTGTACAGCGACATGGACCTAGCCAGAAGAGTGAAGATCCAAAGACTGAGATGGCTGGGTCATGTAGAGCGCATGGACACCAATGCTCCGGTACGAAAAGTCTTCGAATCCGCCCCCGAGGGACAGCGCAGTAGAGGAAGGCCAAGACTCAGGTGGCGCACGCAAGTGGAAGAGGACCTCAGCCAACTTAGCGTGCGAAACTGTAGGCAGCTAGCCAGGGATCGAGCTGGCTTGAGAAGCTTGTTGACTGAGGCCCAGGTCCACCCCGGACTGTAGCGCCACCTAAAGTAAGTAAGTAAGATGTACTTCATGACCGGTTTGAATTGAATTGTATAACCATAAACCGTTCTCTTAAAAACTTCACTATCAAAAGATAAGTACAATGTGTTCTTCGAAAGGGATAGCATAATTCATAACAACATTTCCTTTTAAGAAATTTCTCAGAGGGAAGGAAGTTCTTACAATTGCGACAAGTAATTACAGAATTAGGAAATGCAAGATGGAGCAATTTCCATGTGATTCATGTATACCAATTTACGAAAATTAGTGTCGAAAACTATTCTCCCAAGAAGATTTAATCCTTGTTGTTTCTATGCCTTTTTTTCATTTCTCTCCACAGAACACTTCGTTGCCCTATGAAATCCATTTACATTTATGCACATGTGATTGTGAATTTCTTAGCTTCTTTTGGACTGATTGCAACAAAAAAAATGGTCGACATTAACTTGTCCTAAATATTCGCACACTCCAACAAACATTCAACTTCTTTAGCATTATCTCTAACTATCTAAAATGACCGTCACTCCGCAACTGTCTAACATATAGCATTAGCTATGCGACAAGTCTTGAATTCATTTTCTAAATTTCGGGCATTCATATACATATTCGTACATATGTATGCCTCAAAAACCAATGTAGACTCTGTTCATTTGAACAACCAACACTTTCCGGATTAAATATTGCACGTCAGTCGTAAGAGGAATACTACTCCCGTCGACAAGTATTCTTACAGGACAATTTTGGTGATGTTGAAATATTTAATTTCACAAAATAATTTGTGTTGAATCTTCACATACTCGTACGTACGAGTATATGTTGTATGAACCAAGTGGCAGGGAGTATGTAGATGTGTTCGTATGTGTTTCAAAATAGCAATATCAAGACAGGATGACAGCAATGCGGCAATGTTAATTGTTATTGTTTTATTAGAGTTCGGGATGTTGTAATGGCCATGAGCTTTCAAATTGGGCTAAATTGAATAATTTATTCATGAGCGTATCCTTTTTAGGATGAAAGGATTTCTTTAAAATGCCGAAATTGCCTTACTTATGTATCTTGTGGTAGTGTGGTGTAAAAGAAAATCAGTGTTTTAAGTTTGCAAAAGTTCTTATACACGAATACAAGTGTGTGGATGCACACTTTAAATTTGAAAGGACAAGTAGAACAGATACTTGACAAGATACAAGCATTTTGCAAATTTTCTGAGCAATCATCTCAGCTATAACATACTAGTACATAAGTATTATGTACCAATGTGTATAAATGAATAATATTCTGTGTTCTAGAGTGGCACTGATAGACTGATATTTGAGGTTTAAATTTTGTACATTTCGCTTGCAATTATAAAAGCAATTCCGCAAACGAGCTAAAGCATGCGTTTGAATCACTATTTATTCGCTGTTACAGTTTTATTGAATTGCGAGGAACATCTGGCATGTTTTTGTTTTTCTTCCCGGTCGAGGAAATTGAGCGATGCTACTCCAGAAATGACATTCAGAAACTTACCAAAAGGTAAAAAAAATATGCCACGGACACAAACACCAAACCGAATCCTATAGAGACGAATAAGTATCTGGAAAGACCATTCCTATAGACTGTACCTATATAACACCGATTACGAAACAAATACAGCCTTCAGGCAGAATGAGCCTTTCAACATACACGATGTAGACCAACAATTCCGTCCACCCGACCTGAATGAAGTAAAGATAGCAATATCTAAGCTGAAGTCCAAAAGGCTACCGGAGCGGATGGCCTGACCGCCGAGCTCTTCAAAGCGACAGGCGATGACTTGGTAAGGAGCATACACCAACTCATCTGTAGAATATGGTCGATCGAAAGTATGCCCGATGAATGGATCCTCAGCATTGTTTGTCTGAGCCTCAAGAAAGGAGACACTCTGAACTGCGCGAACTACAGAGGCTTCAGTCTTCTTAACATCGCATACAAGATCTTATCTGCTGTTTTGTGTCGACGCTTGAAGCCCTTCGCCAACATCTTGATAGGTCCATATCATATTCGGATCGATACACACCATCCATCTATCGATTTTAGGGCCGCGTATGACAGCATCAATAAAGACGAGCTACACGATTAAGATATGAAACGCACGCTACTCCATCAACGTGGATTACGTCGTCACTGATACCTTTGATGTCTAAAAAGGGATGACAAGGGGATGAGTTGTTATGTGATTTCTTCAACATCGTTCTTAAATGAATAATGCAAAACTCAAGCGCAAACACAATAGGCAGGATCTTTCGGAAGACCGTCCAGTTACTGGCATACGCCGATGATGTTTACATAATTGGAAGAAAGCAGCGTGATGTCAATGGCGCCTTTGCAAGTAACGAGGGTAAGACTTAGTAAGTTGCTGTCAAAACTGACACCCAACACCGATGTTACGGATTAAACGTCGCCCTCAACAGCTATAACTTTTAAGTGGTTAAGGACTTTGTCCACCTTGGCATCGCTATCAGTTCAGACAACAGAGCCAGATCAGCGCTGCCTGAGAGCTGAGATCAAACGAACAATAACTTTTATTAATCGGTGCTTCTTTGGACTAGGAAAAGCAGGCAGTCGACCAGCAAATCTCTCTCTCGAACAACTAAAGTGAACCTATATAAAATGCTAATAATCCCAGTCCTTCTCTATGGCACAGATATATTGAAGTTATCAAAACTGGATGACGATACTGTTGGCTGCTTTGGGAGGAAACTTCTTCGGGTTATTTCTGGTGACGTCTGCATAGGCTGTTAGTGGGGGAAGAGATGCAATGACTAACTGTACGGGCTGTACTGCGACATCTACATATTTATATTAAGTAATTTTTTAGGTATACTGTAGATCAGCTCTAAAGACTATTTTAGCTGATCTCCTGATTTCCTGGTTAAGGAAAGCCCCTGAGGAACTGTGAGAATAGACTGACTTTCTTCATGTTGAATAGCTTGATCGAGATTTATATACTTTTCGAATGAATTCTCTGTGCAAAATGCACTGTGACTAACAACGAGGAAAACTCTAGCATGTAGAATTGAACTCTCCCTTGACAGGAAGTTAGTGCTGAGTTTTGTCACTGACATAAGGGTGTCCTCGATGCATCTTGGTCGATTTACTACTTAACGTTCCCGATGGTGCTGTCTTCTAAACTTAGGCAATACTAGGTGGGGTGAAAAGCAACCTCATTGGGAATGAAAAAAAAAACTTGTTTAAATGTTTTTTTATTGTATTCAATATAGTCCCCTTTTAGCTTGATACACTTATACCAGCGATTTTGCAACTTCTTGATCTCATCCGATCGGCGATGGCGATGGCGCGATAGTTAGCTCATTGGACTATCACGCAGACAGTCTGGGCTCGATTCCTGGCTGGGTCACCAACAATTTTTCAAATCGCCATCACTCTTTCGGCTTGCAATGGCAAACTAAGGAGTGCCGTTCGAACTCAGCGATAAACCGTAGGTCCCACTCAGATGTGATAAAAATAAACATGAGCAACACAAATGAGTGTCAAGAAGCTAGGCCATGGCCCATACCGGGTTGCCACAGTGTTGTTTGTTTTTTTTTGATCTCATCCGAAAAGTAATTTTCCGGAACGTCTGCAAAATACTCCTCCGTAGCGTCTATGATTACCTCGCATGAGCTGAATTTTTTTTTGATGAGCCATCTTTTGAGGTTTGAGAAGAGATAATAGTCCGAGGGAGCCAAATCGGGCGAATACGGTGGATGCGACAGCAATTGGAGCCGTAAATCATTGATTTCAGCCGAGGTTGCGATGCTCTTATGCGCCGGCGCATTGTCTTGTAAAAACAACAATTTTTTCGCTTCATATGAGGCCGTTTTGCAGCGATTTCGGCCTTCAATTGCTCCAATAATGCACAGTAATACTCGCTGTTGATGGTTTTTCCTTTTTCGAGGTAGTCCACGACGCCGTAAATTTTCCGACCCATTGAACCTCTCTCGGCCGCTTCGGAGCACTCGTGCCGACTTCAGTCCACTGCCGGGCACTCATTCTGTTCTCTGGTGTGTAATAGTGGATTCAGGTTTCATCATCAGTTACCAATCGACGCCAAAAGTCCGCCTGATTCCGCGTCAGCAAGTCCAAACATTTGAAGTGCTCTCGCGTTCGTGTTTTTGGTCAGGAGTGAGCATGCGCGGCACCCAGCGGCAGGATAACTTTTTCATATGCAGAATATTGCCCAAAATATGGCGTGTGCAATCAGTACTAATCTTTGTAGTATCTGCTAGCTCGCGCACCTTCACTTTCCGGTCAGCCAACACCATTTTATGTATTTTTTTGACATTGTCCTCTGTAACCGCATCGGAAGGCCTGCCGCTGCGGACTTGATCGGTAGTGGAGTTGCGGCCACCACGAAACTCTCGAAACCAATGACGGTGTTATCTGACGGAGCATTAGCCCCATAATATTTATGCAACTTTTCTTTTGTTTCCTTCGCCGTTTTGCCTCTCAAAAAATAATGTTTTATGAGAGAACGAAAATCGTTTTTGGCGAACACGTCAACAATCAGCTGTCAAAACAAAACTAAAGACAGTATCGCACTGAAATTTGGCATGTCTACCTAGATATAAACGGACTTCAAGGCACCATAACTTTTTGCAGTAGCAGCGCATTCTGGCGGTCAAGGAGGTTACTTTTCACCCCACCTAGTATGTCTACGACGAGCTCATGCCTTCTTGGAGAATGCTGCTCGACATACGTCAGTGACTTGAAACACTGTAGAGAGAAGACTGTAGTCTATTTGTTGGCACTATAGCGTGACACAAAGTTCTTACTTGGAATCTAAGAGCGCTGAGCATAAATGGCGACTTGTAAAACTTGCTGTGTAAGTGATGACGAGACCACAGAACACTATCTCTCCCCTTAGTAATACTAGTATTACTCCACGTTTACTTTAAGAATGTTCTTGCAATTTATTTTCTTAAATAAAAAGTGACTAATTTAAACTTTAAACTGAATGCCAAGCCTTCGACCTATGTATCTCTTATCTCAAAATCCAGTATCAATAAATCTTCTCTGTCTAGGAAAACAAAATTGTAGGCTTGATAAATGAGATTTGTTACAAAATTTGACTATCATTCAGCCACCCTTATATCCAAGGGGTAACGATCTATCTGTAAAGTTGTTTAAAGATAATTCTACATTCCTAATATAATAACTTTCCCTTTAAGCAGTCCTTTATGATGTTATTTCCGCCAGCAAGCTATGGTGGATAAATCCACCCATTGTTGGATTCATTTGCACAAACTTAAGACCTCATTTTACCTTACACGCTAACCTTAATTACCAGACGTTTCCTTTCAGAATGCGATTACAAAACAAAGTGGAATTGTCAGCATAGTCAGAATGTTAACCAAGGACTGTACACCCTTAAGGGAGAGGCAGGATAAATATTCTGGACAAGCAAATTACGTATCTTTTTATTTAATAAGCAAATCCATCCATGAGAAACTCTTGTACACATCGTTACCTAACGTTTCTCTTAAAGCACTGAAAAAGTAACAACCACTGGCAAAGGGACGTACGAATAGCTAATACAAAGTCATTTACAGCGCCCAGGTGAATTTAACAAGCAAAATCCAACAGGCAACTCTAGAGCAACGAGAATTCTTTACCAACCCCGTCGACGATGCCTATATTTCACCTCCATCTCTTTCCTCCACTTCCAAAGGAGACAACTCCTTCAATAAAATTTATGATCCCTAAACAGGATATGGAGGCGAAAGAGCAGTTGTGAGGAGTCAAGTCAGAGAAGGAGAAAAAAAAAATCAACCAAGTCATTTGTCGAGGATAGATGTCGGATGGATAAAAGGAGCAAAGCTCAGAACAACAAAAAAATATGTCCTACGGTTTACTCTACATGTGTCACTAATAAAGGACCAAAAATGCCTGTCAGTGTAGGTATGCTTCAATGGCATAAATTGAAGCAAAGAAAAGTGGGTGATGGATTGGAAGACTAGGTACAGATTACAATGTTACACTGACAAACTTCGAATATTACTCCTTTCCATCGAACTGCCATCTTCAGGTTTAGGGAAGCATAATTTTTTTATTGTTTCCATTTTCTACATCAGCGAACAATGTGCGCAATTAAAATCAATTGTCCAGCTAAGGCATTCCCACAAACATACAACTCACAGTCAAAAGCAAAAGTCAAAAGGACGAAATTAGTACAACTCCTGTCGACGATATCAGTGCTGTAGGGGGGGGGGATTAATTGGCCACCCGCTGCAGAGACTGACAGGCAATTTTCATCCGACATGGGTAACTCCTGTTTCGTCAATAATTCTTTTTGTTTGTTTTTGGACTAATGAAATTGATTATGATACAAGGAGAGAAGGTAAGGATATGAGTAAGCTTGGATTGTTTCAAGTATCAAATTTTACGACACTGGATTACGATGATTGGTGTGGAGATATTGTATGTAATTGAGGAATAATTCAGGATATGGCGGTGGTAATCTGTTAAGGAGCAATATCGAGATCAATTCTCATGTCTCAGCGGAAGAAACTGCGAGCAATAAGCTATTGACAATTACCAGTTGCTGCAATCCGTGATGATTTAATCGAACACCCGCCGGTTAGATGGCAATAATTTGTGCGCCCTCCAATTTCAGTTGATTGAGGAAGAGGGTTATTGATTTGGCTATAAAGTTTCTTACGATTCTATGTGGGTCCTCCTTTCAGACTGTATCGAATATACCACGAAGTGTATATTATTTTCAAATTATCCTCGTATCATCGTTGGCTTCCTTCCTGCCTTTTGTTCAAAATTTGGCATCATAAAGTTAAAGTGCCAATAATAGGATTGTGGAGATAATCGTTTTGGTCTTTTGAGTTTGAAGCCTTCAGCCCACTTTCTGCAAACTGTTGTAGATGAGTTCGTAGAAATTTAAATGGAGTGGCACTAGACCTGGAACCGACTCTGTATAATGTATAATTTTTCATGTCACAAGGTTTCAGTAAGTATGTTAGTATTAATGTGGTAGTGATAATATTGCTAACCTTGTCCTGAAAAATATTTCCTTTTACATTGTTGACATTTTAGCACATATCTTTAATTTGAGTGTTATGTCCGGAGTTTTCCCCGAACAACTTAAATGTGCCCTTGTAATATCACTTTTTAAGAAAGGGGATAGAAAAGAGAAAAATTATTACAGGCCGATTTCACTTTTGTCTTCGATTTCTAAAATTTTTGAAAAGGTGGTTAAGAACAGTGTTTTGGAATATTTAGTCCAATGTAGTTTGGGTTTAGAACAGGCCTTTCAACTGAGGATGCTCTTTTGTACTTTTGCTCTCTTATACAGAAAGGATTGGATGACAAAAAATCTTTCGCTGGGTTTTTTGTTGATATAACTTAAGCTTTTGACATGGTTGATCACACCATACTTTTGTATAAATTAGATAATGCATGTTTATGTATAAATGGTTTGAGTCGTATCTCAATGACAGGATACAACAGGTTAAAGTAGGGCTGAGTCTTAGTCTCCCTAAATCTATTCATCTTGGAGTTCCTCAAGGGTCTGTCCTTGGACCTATCCTGTTTTTGATTTATATCAATTCCTTATTTGCACTGCCTTTTGATGGAAAAGTTAAAGCTTATGCTGATTATCTGGGAATCGCATATGACTCTGTCAACCCTTTGAACCTAGTAGCTGATATCAACCATTATGCGCATCTTATGAGAACCTGGTTCGCTGAACATAAGCTAGTAGTTAGCAACAAAATAAAATTCATGTTTTTTAGTCTAAATCCACAGGAATGTCCCGACATAGATGTCATATTTCATTTCCCTAACTGCCGTAGTTATATATTGTCTATGTGTTCTGCTCTAAACGTTGAGAAAAAGTTTGATGAAAATGCTTCTTGTCTTACCACATGCTTTGAAGTTGAAACTGTAAATCACTTTAAATATCTTGGTGTGACAAATGATCGAAATTTGAATTGGTCCGAACACATTTCAGTTTTAAAGCAATATCTCCTCTCTACCATTCGATGCTTTTATCGCCTCAACAAGTTTTGCTCCAGCGATATTTTAAAAACAATTTATTTTGCGATTTTCAACTCAGAGCTGCAATATGGCATAAGCTGTTGGGTTTGTGCTTACTTAAATAAAATATAGCAGTTGAACATCCTGCAAAAGTGTGTCGTAAGGAAAGTTTGCAAGATCACGCGTAGAGCCCACTCCTTTGAACTTTTTAGGCTAATGAAAATTTTCCCAGCTAGGCACTTGTAATATTATAGGGTTCTAAAAATTTCCTTTATGAGATGTGGCTACTTGCAGAGTCCAATCTCGGACGCTTATTGCTTGCGTACCTAGGAATCTACTTTCTATCATTCGTATCCATGCCTTTCGTACAACTAACTTCTGGAACTCGTACAGCGTTTTATCTTGTAAGTCGTTTAACAGTCTTCCTGCAGAAATACGATCCATTAGTACTTTTTTTAAACAAAGTTAAACTGTGACTTCTTGATTTCGATCACGATGAAATTGAAACTTTGGTTCGCTATACTATGTAATGTTTAAATCCTCTATCTTTCTATGTGCACATGCATTCGCTTGTTTTTTGTATCCTACAATAATTTTTCTTTTTATATTGATTTCTTTGGTTTGAATTTTGGATTTTTCTTTTTTTAATATGTTCACTCCACAACATAAATAACTTTTGAAGTGACATTACCACTATTCCTTTATAATATCAAATGCCACTAACTATTCTTTATATTGTAATCTTGTTAGCTTAAGTTTATATCTGGAATACTGATACCATTGTGATAGAGAATAATGAATAAATAAAAAAAGTTCGCAGAGTAAAAAAGCTTAAAATAAAACGTTATATGGTAGAAATATTGCTCTGAATACAGAGTTCTATACCTTTGTGCATCTAATACTTGACTAAAAAGCTTTTCGAGACTTTTATCATTTCTGTTTTAAGAAGTGTCCTTATAGAAAATAATCCTGAATGCTACAGAGCGATCAAAAAATTGGTAGATCGTTAGGATTCAGGCACGCCGCGATGCCTTTCTCGATGTTATCTCTTAAAATTTCTGGGAATACACACAGCGCAGGGACGGAGTGACAGACAAAAGCTGTGTTCATTGAGGTATTTTCACGTCGAAGAAACAGTTTATAACCAAAGAAATGCTTCTAAAATGTTTACTGTGGTCTGGACGCGTCGCGAAACAATTGTAAAATGTTTATGAAATGTTTCTGTGTTTTCACTTCATTTCAATCGGACGACTTTCTCTGTTTTGCAAGCATTTATTGTACGTAGGAACAGAGTTAGTATGGAACGCTGGAAATGTTGGAAAAGTGTTTCGGCAAAGATTCTTTAAAGAAAACGGTCGTTTATCAGTGCCACGAGCGGTTCAAATGTGGTCGTGAGTCAATCGAATATAATGAACGTATTGGCAGACCATCGACATCGAAAACCGACAATGAATGTTTGATGAAGTAAAAGAAATGTTGGTCAATAACCGCAAATTAACCATCAGAGAGATAGCGGAGGACTTCAACATTGCCTATGGAACCGTCTAAGTTGGTGCCAAAAGACCTCAATTTCATGCAAAAAAGAGA
Organism: Volucella inflata; assembly: GCA_928272305.1. NCBI lineage: Eukaryota > Metazoa > Arthropoda > Insecta > Diptera > Syrphidae > Volucella > Volucella inflata. The sequence continues at coordinate 64,992,996 of OV743718.1, forward strand.
CCGTTTTGACGTCGCAAAAGAGATGATTTGCGAGGCTGAATCCGATCCCACATTCATCAAAAGGATCATTGTTGGGGACGAGACGTGGGTTTATGACACGCAATCCAGACATCAGGCAAGTGAATGGCGTTCACCAAATTAGCCGAGACCAAAAAAACCATGTCGTTTTCACTCAAAAAAGAAGGCAATGGTCACGGTTTCAATAGATTACAACGGTGTAGTGCATCATGATTTTTGCCAGAAGGCCAGACAGTAAACAAATAGTATTATTTGGGCGTAATGAGACGTTTGCGTGAAGCAATTCGCCGAAAGAGACCAGAATTGTGGGCAGAAAACTCGTGGATTTTGCACCATGATAACGCACCAACAAATACCATCCAACAGCCACCGAATTCACCTGATTTGGCTCCCTGTGACTTCTTCCTATTCAATCGAGTTAAAAAACGAATACGGGGAACGCGTTTCAGCAGCCGAGAGGAAGTAATGGAAAAATCGCAGGAAGCACTGATGGACATACCGAAAACCGAATATAAAAAATGTTTCGAGGATTGGATCAAGCGCTGGCATAAGTGTGTTGTAGTCGATGGGGATTACTTTGAAGGGGACATTATAAATTTAGATGAATAAACTTGTATTTTTAATTTTCTGAATATCAATGGGTATTGAGCAGGGCTTTTTTGATTTCATGTTTGTTGCTTTTTAGCTTCGAAGTGACCGTAATTGGTGCGGTGAGTTTGGATAAGGAGAAGTGGGACAGATCTTAGATTACGGGGATTGGAAGCGAATAAAATATTTTGTGTTTTCCTCCGGCAGTCGATGTTTCCAGTCAATAACTGGTGTAAAATAAGTACATCAGCGACTTCACGACATTTTTTTAGGGTATCCATACCAATTAGCTTTAACCTATTTTCATAGGGAGGTAATCCATTTAGATCGGCCCAAGGTAGACCACGAAGTGCAAATCGGATAAACCTGCTTCGATTCTTTGAATGTGGATTTGTTTATAGGGTGACCAAACTTGACTGCAATATTCCAGAAGATTATTGTATATTCCAGAAGAGTAATGTACAGAGACCTTGCTCCGTAGGGGTCGTTTCACCATCGTTTGATAAAGTCAAGTACAGAGTTCGCTTTATTCACAATTCTGTCAATATGTGAGTCGAAATTCAATTCTCTGTCACATATTATTCGTAGATCCCTTACTTCGGTAGTGGAGGGAATAGGCTCATCGCAGATAAAGTAGTTTCTTGGAGGCGGAGAAAGACGTTTGCGGGAATAAGTTATCGCTGGCATTTGTTGACATTAAGCTCCAAAAAATTTTGCTTGCACCAAGTAATATTGCTAGGGGAAAATCTCTACCTTCATCAACAATATATTGTCGTCCAAGTAAATAAATTTTTGTTAATTGATAATAAATTAACCACACTCGAGACACACACAACAAAAGAGGAAATATAACACTTACTGAGGTACATAACAACCAAAAATTATTTTTGCCTATGATTGATGGTAAAGTATGTAAAACTTTGACCCACACTCTTTCCATACAAAGATGCTACATTTGTCTAGACAGCCCTAGGGATATAAATACCGAGCCTCAAAAGTTTGCTCATAATAAAGTTAAATATGAATTTGGGTTATCTACTTTACTCGTACATGTATAGACTCGCTGTCTCGAATGTTTGCTGCGTATGAGCTGTCGTATTCATGTAAAAAAAAATAAAGATGCTGTAAACAGTGTAAAATTGAAATTCAGCTTAGACCGCAATGGGACATTGTGCATAAATGGAAGGAAGGATATGGATCCACCAAAGATGGCAATACTTCTCGGAGATTTTTTAAAACTCCTGAGCTTAATTCAAAAGTAACGGGACATAACGATTAGCTTATTTCTAATTTAAACTTTGTATTAAGGGATTTATTATTAATCTGACTAAATTTAAGAATTTAGCATCAAGGAAGTATACCTGAGAAACTATTTGTGGCACTATATGCTCGTTACTTTGAATAAGATTTTAGTTCACTGTACAGAAATAATCAAAACTTCTCTTCTGCCACACAAAGATTGTTGTAGGTTTGGTCAGCATTATACTAGAAAACAGGCATGTTGTGCCACCAATCGTGATTTATTAAATATGCTGCTCATGGAAACCTGGAAAACTTTTTTACCTATAAGTCTGCTGACTTTTATAAAAGAGGCATTATGCCTCCTCCAGAACGTTGGAAGAAAGTAATAGACTATGGTGGACAGTATCTGATGGATTAAATATAAGCTTTTATACCAAAAATGTGTGCTTAATTTGAACCCTAAAAAACCGCAGATCCTATTGAACAACCTGAGAGGTTAAGTTAGGTTAGAATGGCTCTTGGTTCCAAAGCAAATGTGAATGTACAACTGCTCATATAACGGTCTTTGAGTTAAAAGAACACAACTCCAGGTATATAACGTCCTGAATTAATGCTTTTCTTTTACCAGGACAGCGCTTCCTTATTTGTCAGAATTTTCGCTAGGAACGTGATACAGTGATTCGAAAGGCCGAAGGAGAGGATTATGCTAAGCTCATCAGCGAAAATACCGTCACCAACCGCACTATCAGTCTTTGAACCATCTATATAAAAGTGGTTTGATTTATCGTCAATGAAGGCATCTTCGTCCCAGAAAGATCTAGAAGGAATGCTTATATGGAAGTTTTTGTCTAATTAATGTTGGGGCTTGACTTAGTCGATGTTCTCTGCTAGAATGCCTTGTGTGTTAAGTGGCTCAACAAGCCTTTTTTGTCCACTGCGAAATGGCCTTAAAGCGAATAGCTACGTTAGCAGCTTATTAACCGAACATCCAGTAGAGCGGAGGAAATTGTGGGTAGGCCTCCGCTTATCCTCAAACACGCTGTTTTTTGGACTTTGCTTAACTTCATGCAGTTTTGTATATTTGCTGTTTGTTTTGACATCTACACCTTTGTAAAATTTCACTCACTCAAGAATTTAAACCGAAACATCGGCGTTTGGGTGACTAATTTCACAAAACATTTTCTTCAGCGATGAGGGTTATTTTTTACTCGGCAGATACGTCAACAAACAAAATTGTCTTCTTTCATCATAGTTTATGCTTACATTAAGATTCCCTACCAAGTTTAATGGGACACAATTTACCTCAGATCTTGTATGTTGTATGAAAATGACTACTTCACTTTCTAATGATATCGATTGAGTTTTTTCTACAAGTCCAATTACAATTAAGTGCGCCCACTAATGAGCTAATTTTCTCAACCATTTGATACCAGCAGTATCTCGATTTGTATTATTACTGCCGCTACCACCACTACCTATGGTTTTGTTGTTTTTGCTCGTTCCTTTTCCGATGTTGTTTTCTTTTATTCGCATCACATTTTTGCAAAATAACCCAAGAATTGAAACAAAAGCGGTTAATTTTAAGCGTCGTTCAAAAGCCGCATTTAGACGGCAGTTGTGAGCGCTTTCTTTTTTATGTCATCTTTGACATTTGTGAAGAAGACATATGTTCAATTTTTACTACATGCTAAAACAAACTCGTAATGAAAATTGTCGAACTTTAAAATATACATATCGTAAAATTAGTGATATTTTTGTTATAAATAATCATCCGAATGAGTCAACAATTCAATGGTTAGTAAACAAATTTGAAAAAAACTGGTTCTGAGAACATCACTGCTGTAGTACAAAGTGTTGCCGAAGAACATCGACATCACGAGGTTCCCAGACATTAGGCGTTATCCATCGACTGTTACTTACTTACTTACTTTAGGTCGCGCTACAGTCCGGGGTGGACCTGGGCCTCAGTCAACAAGCTTCTCCAGCCAGCTCGATCCCTGGCTAGCTGCCTCCATTTTCGCATGCTTAGTTGGCTGAGGTCCTCTTCCACCTGCGTGCGCCACCTGAGTCTTGGCCTTCCTCTACCGCGCTGTCCCTCGGGGGCGGATTCGAAGACTTTTCGAACCGGAGCATTGGTGTCCATGCGCTCTACATGACCCAGCCATCTCAGTCTTTGGATCTTCACTCTTCTGGCTAGGTCCATGTCGCTGTACAGTCCATACAGTTCGTCGTTGTATCTCCTCCTCCACTCACCGTCAATGCAGACGGGACCGAAGATCGCCAGAAGAATTTTTCTCTCGAAGCAACCAAGAACACCGTCATCCATTTTTGATAATGTCCATGCCTCTGCGCCATAGAGCAGGACCGGGATTATTAAAGTCATATTAAGGGTGACTTTTGTTGTCCGAGAGAGGGCTTTGCTACTCAATTGCCTTCTTAACCCAAAGAAACAGCGGTTGGCAAGAGTTATTCTTCGCTTGATCTCAGCGCTGTTGTCGTTGTCTGTATTTATAGCGGAGCCTTGGTAGACAAAGTCCTTAACTACCTCAAAGTTATATCTGTCGAGGGTGACGTTCTGTCCGAGACATCGGTGTTGGCTGTCCTTTTTGCTTGACAGCATATACTTGGTCTTGCCCTCATTGACCGCTAAACCCATTTTCGCCGCTTCCGTCTCAATACTCGCGAAAGCGCCACTGACATTGCGCTGCTTTCTCCCGATTATGTCAATATCGTCGGCGTATACAAGTAGTTGGACGGACTTTTGAAAGATAGTGCCTCTTGTATTTGCTCGTGAGTTTTGCACTATTCTTTCAAGTACGATGTTGAAAAAATCGCATGACAGCGCATCGCCTTGTCTAAATCCTTTCTGGACATCAAAGGTCCCGGTAAGATCTTTACCGACCTTGATGGAGCAGCATGCATTCTCCATCGTCATCCTGCACAGACGGACGAGTTTGGCAGGGATGCCGAAACTAGACGTTGCTGTCTATAGATGCTGTCATACGCGGCCTTAAAATCGATGAATAGGTGGTGGGTATCGATCTGAAGCTCATGGGTCTTCTCCAAGATCTGCCGTAGTGTGAATATCTGGTCGATGGTGGACTTTCCTGGCCTGAAGCCACACTGATATGGACCTATCAGGTTGTTGACGAGCGGCTTCAGACGCTCACACAATACGGCGGATAAGGAGACTGATGCCTCTGTAGTTGGCGCAGTTCAGAGGGTCTCCTTTCTTGAGAATTGGACAAACACTGCAAACACTCAATTTCCTCGATCGCGCGCTTCTCATGCTCTTTCTTCTTCCTCCTGAGAAGCCGGTGTTCGTCTCTCCTCTTCCGCTCATAGAGATCATGAGCAGCTCTGGTCTTTCTAAGCAGCTCCGCGTTACATGCATCTTGCTTAGCTGCATGGGCTTGCCGGCATTCATCATCAGGGGTTTCGTTGTGGTGGACGAGTGAAACCCAGCACATCAGAAGCGGCATCTCTGATGGCGTTTTGGCAGTGTTTCCAATGGTCTTCGATGCTTGATGCTGGCGGCATTGGACCTCTTAAGAGATTAAGAGAAACTCGATCGGAAAAGGACTTGGCGATCTCTTGCGATTGTAGCCGTCTGACGTCGAATTTTCTCACAGCATTAGTTTGTCTTGGCGTAGTTTGGGATATCCGCACCCGTACCTTGGCTACAACAAGGTAATCGTCCGAGTCGATGTTGGCTCCTCGGATCGTACGGACATCCATAATACTGGAGGAATGTCTTGCGTCGATCGCAATGTGATCAATCTGGTTGACTGTTGATTGATCAGGAGTTCTCCAAGTCCCCTTGTGTATGTCGAGATGTGGCAACCGCGTGCTAGCAATGACAATGTTTCGCCCCGCCGCAAAGTCGATTAGCCTGAATCCGTTATCGGAGGTGGTGTTGTGCAGGCTATATTTTCCGATTGTTCCACCAAAGATACCCTTTGGTTCGCTTATGTTGGCGAATTTAGCCTTGATGCGGATTGCTACGAGGCGCTCGCTCACATGCCGGAAGCTGAGGACTTCTCGTCTTAGGACCAGGAGGACCAGGAGGACCAGTTCCATTTTGAGTGCCCCTAGGACGAGGGGTCGGTTACACCGAAGCCAGTAACCCGTTCCGGGATGTGAGCGGTGCCGTTGGCCCTTATAGGGCTCCTCCGCCACCATCTCTTTTCCAAGACCCTGACTAAGTCCTGGAAATCCTTTCCGGCCTGAGCTCCAAATCTATCGGAGTAGCCCGGATAAGGTCTTATTTTGTTTTTCCGACACTAATCCTGGTTAATGGCGCAGGAAACTCGCCATTTGCCGCCTTTACTTTGCAACCTCTAGTGAGATTCCCAGATGGCGCCACGGGCAGGCGTGAAGTAGGACTTATTAGTAGAGCTGCAAGATGTTCGGCTCATTCTCGTCATTTAAGGAACCAGCACCTGTCGGAAGATGCTACTTCTACGAGGCCTTATACTAATCGTTGCCATCCATCGACTGTACTGGCGTATTTTAAATAAGCATTTGCATTCGCTATACTACAAAATCTGATTAACACAACAATTGACTTCAAGTCATAATCAACCCAGAACTTTCGTCATTTGGTTGTAAGAACATGATGCTGGATTTTTACGCAAAATTATCTTTTACAATGCGATAAAGTTAATTTTACAAAATCGTAGAATAATTTTAGAAAAACCATCCGGTTAGGTTATACAGGGTGTGTCATAAGACACATCACTAGTCACCAAAACGGGCCCATCGCGATCCCTGTGGGTCCAGTTGAATTTAACTTCAAGTCTCAAAAACCTAAACAATCTCTCCAATTTCTTTACAAAAGCCAGAAAGGCTTTTTAAATCCGTACCATCTATTTCCTTTAAGTTTTCAAAGAAATATTTTCCTATGGATTTCCTTCGGCTACGCGATATTGCCTCACATTCACACAGTATGTATGTTATGTCCTCGAACCCTTGTAGATCGCCACAGAATCTAGAAATGTCCGTACCTGTCATTTTGAGTCTCTTTGCGTATTTCGGTAGGAGACAGTGTCCTGTCAGTATTTCTATTAATGTCCTAAGCGTATCCCTGTTTGGTTTAATTAGCTTTCTTAATCTTTTGCGAACGAGAAGTGGCTATAGAGCCTCGGATACCCTGTGTCCTTCCAGTTTCGACCACCTTATGTTGGCAGTCATTATGGTTTTCTCCTCGATAGTGTCTCTTACTGTGCAGAGGGGTGGTTTGATGTTAGCAACCTTACTATTGCCGGGTAGCCCTACTATTCTTGCAAGCTATACCGCAGTGTCCTGGCACCCAGCACAGTCTCACCCGGTTTTGAATTCATAATGCTTTGAGCACTGCGCGACAGCCCCTGACTGTATCAAAGCTAATGTCGGTTGATTCCATTGCCTTAACAGCGGCTTGGCTGTCGATGTGGATAGCGGTATCTCTACTGGATACCGATCTCATCTGCATCAGCTCCGCCGCCATCACAAAAAAATGCCCAGTTCGATGTTTTTGGGCTAATGGGATTCATTCAGTAGGTTTTTCTTCGAAAATGCAAATATAAGAGCTGTTACTGTAATGGAGGGCACTATTGAGCCTGCAGACCTGCTCTTGGTGGACGTTTATTGTTCACACATTACCGTTGTTTTCTTAAAAATTGAACACTAAAAAAAATATTTACTTGTTTTTTAAAAACAAAAAAAAAACAAAAAACATCACGAAGCGACTTTTCAAAGATCCGAAGACCCTTTATTAACCATTGCAACTCCGCACAGAGGTTAAAAACTCAGATCTAGGTGGACAAAGGCCTTTTTTTGTCATTTTTTAAAATTTCTTTTTGACTGTGCATAATATGCTTTATTTATTTAAGCAATTCCTGCGAATATAACGGTTCAAGGTAAGCTCAAAGTTAACATTGTGGATCATTCAGATCAGAATGAATGTAAACAAATGTTGGTTCTCGAACTTCAAGCACGTGTTTAGCTTAGTTAAGTGTGCTTAATATATTATTTCAATATGGAATTTATTTTTGGAATCAAGAATAATAAAACAATGTGGTTAGTCTATACGTGGTTACATGTTGATATATTTTTGGTGAATTTTTTAACACACCAATAACATGGAATTTAACATACGAGTACAATCGCTCTTTTGTCTTCCAAGACGATAGACAGCCGGAGACTAGATGAAATTTACTTTGACTATTGGTACGAAAATGTCTGTGCCTCTTCCTGCCTATTACGAAGCCATGAGAAATTGTTTCAGACCAAGCTCATATATCAAAAATGGACTTCTTTGAAGGCTGGAAGAAGACCGAGCACGGGGGAAGAACAAAGAGATGCTAGACCTTATTTTAGAAAAAACTTAGTTGTGAAGATGTCGATAGCGATGGCGATGGCGCGATAGTTGGCTCATTGGACTATCACGCAGAGAGTCTGGGTTCGATTCCTGGCTGGGTCACCAACAATTTTCCAAATCGCCATCACCCTTTCGGCGGGCAATGGCAAATTCCCGAACGTTAAAATTGCCTACGAAAAAGCTTCTAAAGAGTGCCGTTCGGACTCGGCGATAAACAGTAGGCCCCACTCAGATGTGACAAAAATGACAACATGAGCAACACAAATGAGCGCCACAGTGTTTTTTTTTTTTTTTATTTTTTTTTTTTTTAAATAAACCCTTCACATAAAACAAATGGCTACCTGCTGTTATCGAGGATGTTATAATGGCGTTCACAGATTGTTTTTATAAAGTGTCTTTCATTAAGCGCTTCCTTCTTTTAAATTTAAATCAAAGTGTGTGTGAGATATCTTCGAAATTTTTTATTCGTTTGAGAGACCTATCGATGCTTTTATGTATGGAATATAACAACGTTCAAATGTCCATCGCAGTTTCTCTGGGTGACGCGCATCCGAAATGTCCATGACTCTGGCGCATAAATCAGTCTGAATTTGATCGATGGCATGGGTTATGTTAGCTTTGAGGGCCGCTGTGGTTTATGGCTTATTCGCATAGATCTGCGACTTAAGATAACCTCAAAAGAAAAAGATCTCGGTGGACAGCTCACATCACTTCCAAGTGAGATGACAGTTTACCTTCGGCTCCTGAGTCAGTTGGATTTCGTTCGAGTGCAGGACCATGTCACGATGCAAAATTCGCCAAGTTATGGTCTGCGAAAGGCCGAGTTCTTGTGAGCGACGCAAAATCGACTGTCGCAGATTCTTCTGCACACTCTCACGGACAGCGGCAATGTTTTCGGCAGATCTTGCGTTTTTGTCGATGTTAGTGAGTTGGTTTATCGTTAACTGAACCAATTGACTCAAATTTATCCAGCAAATTGCGAATGTTGGTAGGACGTCTCGATAGGACGATTATGGCGACCGTAAATGGGCGATGCGCGCGGAACGTTGCCCGAACAGAACACCAATTTTGATAAAACAACTTCATCATTTTTACGTATTGTTGAACGCTATGTCCATTCATGGTGCTTTAGCAAAACAGACAGAATGAATGACAGCCAATTTGACAGATGTAGATGTAGGAAGTCCCTATTGGATGGCCTTTAACTTAAATCAAGCAAATATTCATTTTTTTATTTAAAAATAATTTAATATCGATGACAACCAATATATATATGATGTTAAATTAGAAAATATTGTGCTCAGGTAGATTCTAATTTTTGACCCCTGTGCGCCTTGCTATCTTGTGTCAATAGATGATACCGGTTTCTTATCCGGATCCAAAACCCCTTTGTCACATTTGCCTGTTCATGGATTTAAGATGTATCAACGCCCGTTTAATAGTTTTTATTGAAGTTTTTTTGTCTTTGAATGACTATTTGACCATCAAGCATTCCTCCTTCGTATTATGCATCACATGCGCATTGTAAGTCACATTTTCTTAGTTCTGGGCGCAATATTGTTTTAAATTCTGCGAGCGATTTAATTTATTTTTTAATAATTGAATTGAAGTAAATTTATTCAATCGCAATGCTCATTTGTGGTACAGTGTCCATGAAATACTAATAGAATTTCACTCAACTTTTTCTGTTGTACCTAATTTTTTTTCAAAACTTGCTGGTTGCTGTTGAACACCATTAACAATCACTGTCGCACAACTACTGTTCGATCAAGTTACAAATTTTCAGAATCATCAATTCGGAAAGGCGAATTATAAATAAGTTCGTCGACTACCTGTCCGGGGAGTTCATTCAAAGAGCGTGGGCTTTGTCTATTCATCATCACTTATCATACCATAGGAACCACTCTATTCCTTAATCCCAACAACTTAGTGGTGTGAATTGTCTGGTTTTATGAGAATTTAGTTTTCCTTCTGACACTATATATTAACCTAGCAGATAAGTAAATCGTTGATGCTTTATTTTTGAGTCACCAAGACTCCACAAAATCCTTAAAAAAATCACACTTCTGCAGCAACACAGATACAATTATACAATTTCTATGCCTTAAATCAAAGAAAACATAGGTGAATTTCAGGTTGCAGAAGTGTATATCTAATGGGGGAAGCCTGCAGTAAAGTTGTTAATAGAAAGATATAAACTCGATACAATCACAACATGTAAGCACTCTCACTCAGAAATAATAAAATATATTATCCTTAGCCAGGTTAACCGTCGAGGTACATCCATGACTACAACTTTCAATATTTGTACTTCGCGGCTAATTCCCTACTGTCCCTGGAGCAAATGTGTATCTACGTAGGTTGGATTTACGTTTATTCTCTAACGGATTTGCATTCCGGGTATTTTTTTTTTGTAGGGCAGACTAAAAGCACACATTATGGTGTAAGACCTTACACACACATACAGCAGGTCATGCTATTCTACTATCCGGCTTATACGCTCCCGTTATGACAGACAATGGATTCCCCTAACTTTTGCCTGTTTTAGGTTTATTTTTAAGGAAGTGTTAACGTGCAAATCCTTTAACCTTTATTCTACGTCAAAACACACAAAAACGGAAAAAGCTTTCCATTCATTCAATATAATTAGTTACACCGTACACTCTGTCATGTAATACTATAATTTAATGTTAAACTAAAATTGATGTCCTTCCAGGAAAATAAACTCTACATAGGATAGCTACTTAATCAGTGGTGACATTATTTCATAAAAAAAATGGGAAGCTTTCTCGGAAGTCTCTTGAACTTTTTAATCATTTCATGAGGATCTGTTAGTCCTCGTATATCCTTCTAATGTTGACTTTGTATTCGTTGAATTTCTACCAATTTCATGGTTAAATACTAAGAAAATCATACCTTTTTTTTCCATCTGCCGCAGTTATCTTTTCTTATTGAGTTCGAAACGCCACACTGTGAATTACTCTCTAGTGCATGAACTACTTATCGTCATTTTCATCGTCGTCATCATAAATGTTTAGGGATCCACTAAATTGATTCGTCTACCTCAATTGCGAGGGTACCTTAGGGAATCTATTTGCTATAAACATGTGTACCTATGCTTACAACAGATTTAATGGAATTGATTCTGACCCACCGTCGGTCGCGTAGAACTAAGATAAGCTGGACAAATGAAAGTCAGTTAGAGGTATTAATGAGGGAACGTTATTCGACCTATGGAAAATATTTTCCCAGGAGGTGAAGCCCCCACCGTAACAAAACCTATATTATGGAGGTTTTGATACGGACTGCCTGCCCAACGCCAATTTGCCATTCAAGCAAAAGTTAAGAAATACTTACTCCTCTCCAGAGAATTCAGCAAAAGAGATTAAAAAGAAATGGCCAGAACTGAAGAACTGTGGCCATGACTGAGGAATGTGAAGTAGGCTTTACTTTGAAAAGTTTTGGATAATTGTTTGGAAATACTCGTATATTTTTAGCTTGTAGAGCCATCCAGCTTGATGAGTCTTGGCAGATGAATTGCACAAGTAAATTTCACTTTCATCATCCCTATGGTGTTAAATTTGTGCTCTAGTGTAGGCAGTCTATTAACTAAGGACGTAGGAATATTGATTGATTTGGCATCTCTAATGAAATATGTTATGTCTGGACGATTAAGTGTGTCTGGAATTTTCGCCACTTAACACATACCATGTCTGGGCATTTCCCCAGTAAAGAAAAGAATAGAATATTATCCACTGAACCTAGACAAATTAGAATTGGGAGTTGTAACTGGGAGATATTTGAATATCTTACGCTGTAGCCATGCTTGAGGCGAGAAAAGTAATAAAACTTCAAGGACGACTAAGAGTTTGGCACTTGAAATTCACGACAATCTATGACTTATCGTGGTCCAATAAATTTCATGTAGATTTTCAATTTAAAATAGATTTGATGATGCTGTCGAATTTATGGCCGAATCCTTGTAGAATTGGAAATAAAACGTTTGCAAATTTAATGAAATCACTTTCAGAGTGACATAAAGTGGTATTACGATAATTGCCTTTGGTGTGATAAACCTTTTAATTGCAGATTGGATTTATCTATTAAAAACTAGACAAAAAAAAAAAACCCATATTGTGGTAAAATTCAATAAAATAAAAAAAGAAATTTCAACCTTACCAACTTGCTTGGAAGATGGATGTAAAATTCAGATGTCGTTAGTTGATTGGGGTTTGAAGTGGCAATGACAGGAAAGGTCGGGTGAAAAAGAAAATATTGGTTGATATGTGTACAGGGTAACGCCTCATTTAAGTTGAACATATACAGTCCCTGGCCATATTATTATACGCACTGTAGAATCTTTTATAATTATTACATTATACGCAATATTTTCAACTTTTAAAGCTACAGAAACTAAGTTTTGCTTATTATATTTGTTTTGTGGTTCTATTTTGTTTATTTTTATATTTTGATATGTTGTATTATACATGCATAATGTCTAAGTATTAGTAACAGAGCGTAAACAAGTACAGACTTCTTTAAGTCGCATTTTCGCATTCTGGCGGTTAGGACTTGTTCGTGTGACTTTAAGAGCTTTGTGTGCTTATTAGCGGTATTGAATTGTATTGTTTGTTTATTGTGTGCGTCTTTACTGTTACTAAACAACATTTTTAACAAACATGGGTAAGTGAGGACCTTTTTCTATCCGATCGATATCTCGAAAAGTGTGCGTGTCTGAGGCTAGCGTGAAACGAATAAAGAAAAAAATTGAATGCGGTGAAAAACTAAGCCCAAAAAGAAAGAGCAGATGCGGAAGAAAGCTGATTTTTCCACCAAGATCGGAAAGATGTGTAAGAAAATTTGCTTCGACAAGAGATTTGCAACCACAAAGATGATAAAAACTCAATTAGTAGGAGCTAATATAAATGCTTCTGCGCGCACGGTACGCATAAAACCAAAAGGTTTGGGTCTTAAGGCCAACAGACCCGCTGGATAAAGTAATTAAAACTCAGTATAGTTCTAACGGCAACGATTAGTATAAGGCCTCGTAGAAGTAGCATCTTCAGACAGGTGCTGGTTCTTTTAATGTCAAGAATGAGCCTCTGCAGCCGAACATCTTGCAGCTCTGCTAATGAACTGAAGTAGGGACTCCCCGTGGCGCCATAGAGATTGCGAAGTGAAGGGGGAAAATGGCGAGTTTCCTGCGCCATAAATCAGGGTGAGTGTTGGAAAACCAAAACAAGACCTTATCCAGGCTATTCCGACATATTTGGAGCTCAGGCCGGTAAGGATTTCCAGGACTTAGTCAAGGTCTTGGAAAAGAGATCGTGGCGGACGAGCCCTATATGGGCCAACGGCAGCGCTCACATCCCGGAACGGGTTACTGGCTTCGGTGTAACCGACCCCTCGTCCTAGGGGCATTAAAAATGGAATTGGTCCTCCAGGTTGGGGGTTGTGCCGCCGGGGTAACTGTCCGGTCATTTAAAAAAAAACAAAAAGTTACGAAGCATCAACAAGCCTCGGATATGGACGGATCTACTGTCGACAACCCACGCAAACGATTTAAGGACAATGAGCTTCGGATATGCACGTGGAATGTTAGATCCCTTAATAGACCACATGCAGCCGAGCAACTAGCGGAGGCCCTACACTGCTGCAAGGCAGACATAACCGCAATCCAAGAAATGCGATGGGATGGGCCGGACAAAAAGAAGATGAAAACTGCGATGTCTACTACGGCAATTGCTATCGACGGCAAAAACAGCGCTTATTTGGATGCGGATTCGTTGTCGGAGGCAGACTAAGACAACAAGTCCTCAGCTTCCGGCATGTGAGCGAGCGCCTCGTAGCAATTCGCATCAAGGCTAAATTCACCAACATTAGCCTCATATGCGAGCATGCCCCCACAGAGGAGAAAGATGACGACACCAAGGATGCCTTCTACGAGCTCCTCAACAAGACATACGAGCAATGCCCTAGCTATGACATTAAAATTGTCCTCGGTGATTTTAATGCAAAGCTAGAAAGAGAAGGTATCTTTGGTGGAATAATCGGAAAAAATAGCCTGCACAACACCACCTCCGATAACGGATTCAGGCTAATCGACTTTGCGGCGGGGCGAAACATTGTCGTGGCTAGCACGCGGTTCCCACATCTCGACATACACAAGGGGACTTTGAGAATCAAGTCTCATCTCGAGAATCAAAAGTCAACCAGATTGATCACATTGCGATCGACGCCAGATACATCTCCAGTATTATGGATGTCCGTACGTTCCGAGGAGCCAACATCGACTCGGACCATTACCTTGTTGTAGCCAAGGTACGGTTGCGGACAATTCGACGTCAGACGGCTACAATCGCAAGAGATCACCAAGTTCTTTTCCGATCGAGTGTCTCTTAATCTCTTAAGAGGTCCCATGCCGCCAGTATCGAGCATTCAAGACCATTGGAAACACTGCCAAAACGCCGCCAAAAACGCTGGTTCTGATGTGCAGGGTTTCAGTCGTCCACCATAACGAAACCCCTGGTTCGATGATGAATGCCAGCAAGCACAAGCAGCTAAGCAAGATGCACATAACGCGGCGCTGCTAAGAAGGACCAGAGCTGCTCATGAGCTCTATGAGCGGAAGAGGAGAGACAAACACCGGCTTTTCAGGAGGAAGAAGAAAGAGCATAAGAAGCGCGCAATCGAGGAAATTGAGTGATGCTACTCCAGGAATGAGGTTCGGAAGTTTTATCAAAAGGTAAAAATAACATGCCGTGGAAACAAACCCCGAACCGAAGCCTGTAGAGATGAACAAGGGAACATCGTAGTAGAATCGCAGTCGATGCTGAGGATTTGGAAAGACCATTTCTGCAGACTGTATAACGGCGATGACGGACTAAATACCGCTGTCAGGCAGAATCAACCTTTTAACTAGGACGATGATGGCCAACAATTCCGTCCACCCGACCTGGATGAAGTGAAGATAGCCATATCGAAGCTTAAGTCCAACAAAGCTGCTGGAGCGGATTGCCTGACTGCCGAGCTCTTCAAAGCGGCGGGCGATGACTTGGTAAGGAGCATACACCAACTCATATGTAAAATATGGTCGGACGAAAGTATGCCCGATGAATGGAACCTCAGCATTGTTTGTCCAATTCTCAAGAAAGGAGACCCTCTGAACTGCGCCAACTACAGAGGCATCAGTCTCCTTAACATCGCATATAAGATCTTATCCGCCGTATTGTGTGAACGCCTGAAGCTGTTCGTCAACAACCTGATAGGTCCATATCAGTGTGGCTTCAGGCCAGGCAAGTCCACCATCGACCAGATATTCACACTACGGCAGAAGACCTATGAGCTTCAGATCGATACCCACCACCTATTCATCGATTTTAAGGCCGCGTATGACAGCATCTACAGAGACAAGCTATACAGAGCAATGTCTAGTTTTGCCATCCTTCCCAAAATCGTCCGTCTGTACAGGATGACGATGAAGAATGCACGCTGCTCCATCAAGGTCGGTAAAGATCTCACAGAGACCTTTGATGTCCAGAAAGGATTTAGACAAGGCGGTGTGCTGGCATGCGATTTTTTCAACATCGTACTTGAAAGAATAGTGCAAAACTCACGAGCAAACACAAGAGGCACTATCTTTCAAAAGTCCGTCCAACTACTCGCATACGCCGACGATATTGACATAATCGGGAGAAAGCAGCGTGATGTCAGTGGCGCTTTCGCGAGTATTTAGACGGAAGCGGCGAAAATGGGTTTAGCGGTCAATGAGGGCAAGACCAAGTATATGCTGTCAAGCAAAAAGGACAATCAACACCGACGTCTCGGACAGAACGTCACCCTCGACAGATATTACTTTGAGGTAGTTAAGGACTTTGTCTACCTAGGTTCCGCTATAAATACAGACAACGACACTAGCGCTGAGATCAAGCAAAGAATAGCTTCTGCCAATCGCTGTTTCTTTGGGCTAAGAAGGCAATTGAGTAGCAAAGCCCTCTCTCGGACAACCAAAGTCACCCTTTTTAAGACTTTAATAATCCCGGTCCTGCTCTATTGCGCAGAGGCATGGACATTATCAAAGGGTGTTCTTGGTTGCTTCTAGAGAACAATTCTTCGGGCAATGGTTCCCGAATGAAAAACCATATCTTTTTATGCAAGATGGAGCTCCATGCCACACAGCCCGGTCTGTAAAAACTTATTTGAGGGTCGAAAACATCCCTCTGTTGGACTGCCCAGGAACCAGCCCTGACATGAAACCAATTGAAAGCGTGTGGGAGCTGATGAGGAGGGAAGTGGCTAAAAATGCGGTCACAACAAAAACTCAGCTTATGGAAAAAATAATTCATGTCCGGAATCACCACCCAGAAATGCAGAAAACAGTCCAATATCGCATTGACAGTATGCCGCGCAGAATTGAGGCTCTAATTAAAGCACAAGAACGCTCAACAAAATATTGAAAACCATAACAAATATATTGAATAATGAATACATTGTTTTATTTCTATGAAAATATGGAAATAGTTTGTATTCTGCATACAAATTAATTTAAATGTAATACAATATTTGAAAACCTAATTAAAATAGCTGTTAATTGAGATTTTGCATAAAATCTATAGTGCGTCTAATTAGATGGCCAGGGACTGTAGGTCCACTTGAAATGCAGTGGGGAAGTTAGTACCACGAGAATGCATCTGTAGATAGATTGTTATTTCTGTTCAACCCTCACAGTTCGTGGTTGTATATTCCCTTTCATTCCTCGTTAGCATAAGTATATATTTATTGGCTTCCGATAAGGTCCAAGCCTCTGCGACAAAGAGCAGAACCGTGACGATCCTTCGTAAAGTCCAATTGGTCTTACGAGACAGTGCTCTGTTATTCCATTGCCACCTAAGCCTAGCAAACGGTGCTAAGCAAGCGTCGTTTGAGCTTGGTACTGCAGGGCTAAGATAAATGTTCTACTACGTATGTATGTGGCGAACGTTTCCTTCTGATGACCGTATGTATTTTATTTTGCCCTCCCTCAGCGTTACATCCATTTTACCTGTTTCCGCCTCGATATTTAAGAAAGCTCCATTGACGGATCTCTATGTAGGCGAATCATATCAATGTCACCCTCGTGCAGAAATAAACATTCTTCTTTTGTTGACTGGTGTTTTATGCATAAATTTGTTCTACCCTGATGTTTAAGAAGTCACATAGATAGTGCGTCACCTTAGTCACTTTTATCTCTTACGATGCTGTTAATCCTGTTAGGCTGGAATTTTTGTTGCATGCTCTACCAAAACTTTTGAGGTCATTTCGTTAGAAAATTTATTTATAGTGTACGTAATTCTCATTGCATGCAAACAGTCATCACCTGTTCGTAAAGGCTCTCTCCAGAGACGGCCTTTCAAACTCTGTTACATTTACTTCCTTAGAAAGTGGACCATTATCAGAGATCCATTTTTGTAATCTATCAAACCACAGGCTGGGTAATATTTCACAGGTAAGCCATGAAGAACTAATTTAAATACGACTTAAGATTTGCCTTCTTTTTCTATGTTATAACTCCATTGTTGTGGTATATCTGTATGTTATCCGAAGTGTTACCTTCTTCGATGTCATGGAATTCACCATTATGCGAGTGAGTTCTTTATAGATCATCGTTACAACGTGATTAATTGAACCCAAATCTGCTCTTAATGATGTTGCGAATTCTTTCAGGGATTTTTAAGGGGAACGGGTGATAGATTTAAGATTATTCCAGAGAACGTGCAAACAAAAACCACGTATACCATAGTCTAAGCACTGATTAGTGTACCATGAACGAAACAAGCTTATTGAATGCATAGAACGATTCCTAATATTTCTAAAGGAATTTTTAGGATGCTCAATTACGGTTAAATCTCATGTTGGTGTTTTACGACTCTACGATGTAAACTGCCGATCTTAGCTTTCTCTCGCGATTGTGTGCGTATTGGTATACCTGAAGATGCACAGATTGCATAATCAAAACCATAACATTGGTCTTATGTTTTTGATTCAACAAGAAGGCAGACGAATTGATGGAAATTTTCGATCGCTAGCATGCTAGCTTCAGCATCCCTTCTGACAAAGTTTCAAAAGATTTCTCGACCTTTCCTTAGCATGATTACTTCAGAAGTCTTTCCAACTTACATAGAACTCGTTTGAATTTTTAAAACAATTGCAGATCCTAGTCAACCGATTTTTCTGTAGTTATCCTCCACTGCGAAATATCTGGCTATTTGCTACTATAGTTTAAGAGGTTTGCGTTCAAAATCTTTCGACGTAAAACGTAATTCACAATCAAATAAAGTGGTTGGACTTGACGGCACTAGAACTGTTGGAAATGACTTTGTTGAGATCATATGTACACCATTTTATTTTTCAAATCTGCTGAAAAGAGTGTATGCCTGATGAAAGGAATCTCAGTATCGTCCGTAGCCCACAATCGACTAAATCTTCAGATTCGCTCAGACCTTGTCATCGGTCTTAAGGGCGTATATTGCAGCATTTATAGAGACATATAGACGAGCTATATGGAGCCATGTCTAAGAATGGCAATTGAAAACCCTCCCTACTCCGTCAAAGTCTGTAATCACTTAAGTAAGACGTTCGATGTCAAGAAATGTTTTAGATATGGTGATGCTCTGTCGTATGGAATCTTCAACATTATACCGCGAAAAATCATGCCAAACTAACCAGCGAACACCTGAAAAACAATCTTTCAAAGTTGTTGCAACTTTGTGGTTTCGCGGTAAATGGTAAATAAGGGCAAGACTAAGTATATGATGTCAACAAGAAGGCACATACTGTTTAGAACATAAAGAATATGTCACGAACAATGTCGCCGAAACAATTCACCTTGAACCCACAGAAGCTAAACAAATACCAGGTGCTTTCACTGCAAGGTTGTTTGGACGAACCCTCCGTCAAAACGACGCAAAACATCCTATAATTCAAACTTACGTGAATACCTTCTCTATGATGATCATAACAAACATTCAAAATGAAAGCAAACATGTTGGACCACAAACACCTTAAGCCATAACAACAGTGTTTTTGGCCAATAAAGGGAAAGAAAATTGCAAGATCTACCTACAGTCCAGCTGTGCACTAGATGTGCAAGGGCCAAGCCAAAATTGGCTTCCCACTTAATAGGAAACCTACCAAATACAAGGGTACAACCAGCTCGACCATTTATTAATTCAGGAGTGGAGGAAGTCGACCGTAGAAAGCGTACCTGGCAATATTTTGTTGTTCTGCTACCAAGGCAATTCACCTGGAAGTGGTAAGCGCCTTATCAACAGAGGCCTTTATCGGTACCTTAAAATGGTTTATGGGACGCGAGGTCAAGTTCAAAAGTTGTATTGCAATAATGCAACTAATTTCGTAGGAGCCAAAAATCAACTTCAGGAATTGACCAACACAATATATACCACTCAAAGAAGGGTCCCCACCATCTCAATCTACAGTGGAAAGGGTATCGATTTCCACTTTATACCTCACAGATCTTCACATTTCGACGGATTGAGGCTGCAGTTAAGTCAACAAAACATTTATTACGGCGTAGCATTGCATCGGCAACCCTTACCTACGAAGAATTACAAATATCAGTAATTGAAATAGAGGTAATACTAAATTTCAGACCATTGACAGGATTGTCATCTGACCCAAACGTTCTTACGGCACTAACACCTAGAAATTTTTCAATCGTTGAATCTTTGTTAGCATCTCTGGACCCAATAGCTGAACTTACAAAGGTTAAGTTACTCACTCGGTGGAAATTGGTCACGCATCTCAAAAGATAACACACCAACAATGAAATGGTCGCTAAGGCGCATACTTAAAACTCATATCGGAGAAGACGGTGTATTTCGCAGAGCTATACAAAGGAAGTAACACCGGTATTGAAAATGACAGTCAACAATCAGTCGCATCAGTCGCCTGAGATGGCTAGTCCTCTTAGAGCGAAAGGACACCAATGCTCCGGCCCGCAGAGTCTTCGAATCACAGCAGAGGAAAATCTCACCATAGGTGGCATGACTAAGCATTTAAAAGAGGACATAAACCGAGTTAGAGTGCGCAACTGGGGGCAGTTAGCTTAAGGCCGGATTAACTGGAGAGGCTTTTCAGTTGAGACTCATGTTCAGCCCTGATATGTAACGCAACCTCTCTAAGTAAGTAAGTAAGTAAGTAAGACCGTGTGATTTGCATCAGGTTAAAATATTTTTATTTACTGAGTTTCATCGCCCAAGAAACTGCCGAAATCTGACATGAATGCATGTATTCGTCGGCGTTTAGGTGTACCAGAAGAGTAAACATTAAAAAAATTATAGACATTGAAAAAGCTGCACCAAGCCAGTTATGGAAGATACTTGCAACTGTGTTGGGGATAAAAATCCTATAAATAACCGCATGGATAAGATCTGTTAGGATGATTTGCGAAAAGATATTGATAAATTTGTAATCCCAAAATTCACGGCATTTACGTGGTGAACTATTGTCTACGAAAAAGAAGGCAGCTTGATAGCTGATAGTTCAGAGTTATCAAAAATAGAGCACTACATGAAAGAACCACGCATTTTTATTGCTGAACAATATTTGAAAACTAAGGAAGGTTTGGCAACTTCATTTTGTAATTTTCGTACAAAATATGTTCGAAACTTCATCAACTATAAGGTAATTGATTAAAAATTCATGGAGACTCGATCTGATTGAAGAAACTCTGGCCATCCCTCAACAAGTCGTCAGCAAGAATGTCAAGAATTGGACATTTGGAGAAACGCTCTATAGAGTATTCTCACGAAAGACTTCCTTCTTTATTCATACAAGTGAAATTAACTCAAGAACTGAAGTCTACTCACAACGCATAGACAATCGACATTCATTCGTTGAATGGATTATGAAACAATGGCATCGTCATTGTTGTCGAATTGTGGGTTGAACAAACGACATTAACCAAACTACCATCACATGCTACACTCTACCATAGCGTCTTCTATTTGTTATGCAATATTTAATATTTAGACATTCACGGCCTGAATTATTTACACAAGTAAAATACTTACGAATTTGTGTTGCCCATTGATGGTTTCCGTTGAGCTGTTAAGGATGCGCTCATAATCGCAATTTACAAATCACAAACTGCAAACAGAATAATCAATGTTGCAGAATATTTTAGCAGAACGGATTTGCAAATCCACATTGATGACAGGAAGCTGGATTTGGGCCCTATAAATCATTCGACTACAGTCATGTTCATCGCCCCGAAAACCGAAACGATGTGGTTGTGTCAATTTACCTATGGCTAACCCATAAAAACGAATCAAATATTAGCAACGAAGCATTGGGATTTTGCTGTTTTGTGTATCTGACGATGCATTATTTAAATTAAATCTAAGACCGACTGCGATTCGAGTTTGTTTTGTTTGTTTTTTTTTTTCAGCAAACCATTGACATAGTTGCGGAAATAAAGTGATTTATTGATAGTGAAAGGAGGGATGCGGAGACTGAGCTGATATTGATTTATTTGCATAGTTTCCATGCAGATAGATTTACTTACTTTGAATAATATAATAACTTCAAATACTCCTATATTTATTTTCTCTACTAAAAATAGTATAGTTCCTGCTAACATCCTGACAGCTTTCACTTTTGGGATACATTTAGGATAGATACATTTAGGAAACATTGAAAAGGGCGCTATAAGACAGGTTTTTTAAGAAATAGAGCACTGAAACAAAGAACAAGTCTATAGAACTCCTTGAATGTTTCTTGAACTGATATTCTTCAGACTTTTATACAAAGATGAATTAATGCTTGCGTGACAAAATAGCAACCGTACCTGAACCCTTAACCTTATAAGTGCCAAGAATCTCCAGTCTGATGCTAGCTCACAGAGTTAGTGCTCTCAAGTGAGTGTTCACCATCCTAACAACATGCATAGCAGTATGTCGAATCACTTGCGCCTTGCACATTTAAGAGCTTCGTCACGATATCATTAAGCAGTCCACGTCCACAGTCTTTCCGTCAGAAAAGATAGAAATAAGATCGTGAAACTAACAAATTAAATGCTGGCTCTCGCCAAAACGTAGTGAAAAATAAGTCCTTGGTTTCGTTTAGAATACGAGCAAAAATACATGGCTAAGTAAGTAGCTTAGATACAAGCCTTCACTGCAACGAAGGATTAGTAACGGTCGCAAGCCTTAAGAGCAAAATAGAGGGAAAAATATATTTTTCTCCAAAAGAAGAAACCAGAGCTCGAAGATATTGAGAGTTTGTAATCCAGGATCAACGTTGTAAATGTTTCACATCCCGCTATCAGGCAGAATAGACAGAATAGAAGCTCAAACTTTCCACCACTTGAAAACGATGTAAGGATAGAAATACTTTTATTTTTAAAGAAGTAAACACTCAAGTGGGCATGAATACACTTATGATGCCTCAGCATGTTACGTTTTTTTTTGGAAAATTGGAAAGATGTTTGGGCGCTCGGTGGTTATTTTGCTCCATGGGCGGCATCCAACACTGAATGCGGAGACTAAATTGTTAGTGAGAACTGGCTTGTTGTTGTATTCTAGTGAACTACACGTCTTACTTGACTTTTGTTGACTGAATAAATTCAAGTCTTTCGAGTACGGCTGCAATTGGAATATCGAACATTCCGGTTTGGAAGCCAGTTCACTACCACTTGAGCCATGGCAACCCTTGCGAAATTTACAATCGAATACGGTAGGCTTAATATTTAAAAAGTCTGGTTTCGACAATTACAATTAACAATTACAATTTAACTTTATTGAGACATAACAAAAATTTCGATCAGTTAGGTTTTGTATTCACAAAGTATATAAATGTGGCCGACTTCAGCAAGTACTCGTATATCTGGCTATTTACAACTTAACAAAATGTATCTTTTACATTTACATATGCAATCAGAATGTACAATTCTACTTAATTTGAATACTTACTAGTATATGCTTGCTCCCGACATATATTTTCAGTGATGCTCTTTTTGGCAAAACTATACTGAATAAAACATACAACAACTTAAACTAAAAATACGAAATACTGGGTTTTAGAGTTTCCAATCTCATTAATGATCTATAAAGTTAGTTTAGCATCTTAAGACAGGTGCTGGTTCCTTAAATGACGAGAATGAGCTTCTGCAGCCGAACATCTTGCAGCTCTGCTAATAAGTCCTACTTCACGCCTCCCCGTGGCGCCATCTGGGAATCTCACTAGAGGTTGCGAAGTGAAGGGGGCAAATGGCGAGTTTCCTGCGCCACTGACCAGGATTAGTGTCGGAAAAACAAAACAATACCTTATCCGGGCTACTCCGACACAGTTGGAGCTCAGGCCGGAAAGGATTTCCAGGACTTAGTCAGGGTCTTGGAAAAGAGATGGTGGCGGACGAGCCCTATAAGGGCCAACGGCAGCGCTCACATCCCTGAACGGGTTACTGGCTTCGGTGTAATCGACCCCTCGTCCTAGGGGCACTCAAAATGGAACTGGTCCTCCAGGTTGGGGGTTGTGCCGCCGGGGTAACTGCCCGGCCATTTAAAAAAAAAATTAAGTTACGAAGCATCAACAAGCCTCGGATATGGACGGATCTACTGTTGACAACCCACGCAAACGATTTAAGGACAATGAGCTTCGGATATGCACGTGGAATGTTAGATCCCTTAATAGACCACGCGCAGCCGAGCAACTAGCGGAGGCCCTAGACTGCTGCAAAGCAGACATAACCGCCATCCAAGAAATGCGATGGATGGGCCGGACAAAAAGAAGATGAAAAACTGCGATGTCTACTACGGCAATTGCTATCGACGGCAAAAACAGCGCTTATTTGGATGCGGATTTGTTGTCGGAGGCAGACTAAGACAACAAGTCCCCAGCTTCCGGCATGTGAGCGAGCGCAAGGCTAAATTCACCAACATTAGCCTCATATGCGCGCATGAACCCACAGAGGAGAAAGATGACGACACCGAAGATGCCTTCCACGAGCTCCTTAAAAAGACCTACGGGCAATGCCCTAGCTATGACATTAAAATTGTCCTCGGTGATTTAAATGCAAAGCTAGGAAGAGAGGGCATCTTTGGTGGAACAATCGGAAAATATAGCATGCACGACACCACCTCCGATAACGGATTCAGGCTAATCGACTTTGCGGCGGGGCGAAACATTGTCATGGCTAGCACGCGGTTCCCACATCTCGACACACACAAGGGGACTTGGAGAACTCCTGATCAATCAACAGTCAATCAGATTGATCACATTGCGATCGACGCAAGACACTCCTCCAGCATTATGGATGTCCGTACGTTCCGAGGAGCCAACATCGACTCGGACCATTACCTTGTTGTAGCCAAGGTACGGTTGCGGATATCCCAAACTACGCCAAGACAAACTAATGCTGTGAGGAAATTCGACGTCAGACGGCTACAATCGTAAGAGATCGCCAAGTCCTTTTCCGATCGAGTGTCTCTTAATCTCTTAAGAGGTCCAATGCCGCCAGCATCAAGCATCGAAGACCATTGGAAACACTACCAAAACGCCATCAGAGATGCCGCTTCTGATGTGCTGGGTTTCACTCGTCCACCACAACGAAACCCCTGGTTCGATGATGAATGCCGGCAAGCACATGCAGCTAAGCAAAATGCATATAACGCGGCGCTGCTTAGATGGACCAGAGCTGCTCATGAGCTATATGAGCGGAAGAGGAGAGATGAACATCGGCTTCTCAGGAAGAAGAAGAAAGAGCATGAGAAGCACGCGATCGAGGAAATTGAGAGATGCTACTTCAGGAATGAGGTTCGGAAGTTTTACCAAAAGGTAACTATAACATGCCGCGGAAACAAACCCCGAACCGAAGCCTGCAGAGATGAACAAGGGAACATAGTAGTAGAATCGCAGTCGATGCTGAAGATTTGGAAAGATCATTTCTGCAGACTGTATAACGGCGATGACGGACCAAATACCGCTGTCAGGCAGAATCAATCTTTCAACCTGGACGATGATGACCAACAATTCCGTCCACCTGACCTGGATGAGGTGAAGATAGCCATATCGAAGCTTAAGTCCAACAAAGCTGCTGGAGCGGATGGCCTGACTGCCGAGCTCTTCAAAGCGGCAGGCGATGACTTGGTAAGGAGCATACACCAACTCATTATGGTCGGAGGAATGTATGCCCGATGAATGGAACCCCAGCATTGTTTGTCAAATTCTCAAGAAAGGAGACCCTCTGAACTGCGCCAACTACATAGGCATCAGTCGCCTTAACATCGCATATAAGATCTTATCCGCCGTATTGTGTGAACGCCTGAAGCCGTTCATAAACAACCTGATAGGTCCATATCAGGGTGGCTTCAGGCCAGGAAAGTCCACCATCGACCAGATATTCACACTACGGCAGATCTTGGAGAAGACCCATGAGCTTCAGATCGATACCCACCACCTATTCATCGATTTTAAGGCCGCGTATGACAGCATTTATAGAGACGAGCTATATAGAGCAATGTCTAGTTTTGGCATCCCTGCCAAACTCGTCCGTCTGTGCAGGATTACGATGGAAAATGCATGCTGCTCCATCAGGGTCGGTAAAGATCTCACCGGGACCTTTGATGTCCGGAATGGATTTAAACAAGGCGATGCGCTGTCAGGCGATTTTTTCAACATCGTACTTGAAAGAATAGTGCAAAACTCACGAGCAAACACAAAGAGGCACTATTTTTCAAAAGTCCGTCCAACTACTCGCATACGCCGACGATATTGTCATAATCGGGAGAAAGCAGCGTGATGTCAGTGGCGCTTTCACAAGTATTGAGACGGAAGCGGCGAAAATGGGTTTAGCGGTCAATGATGGCAAGACCAAGTATATGCTAAAAGGACAACCAACACCGACTTCTCGGACAGAACGTCACCCTCGACAGATATAACTTTGAGGTAGTTAAGGACTTTGTCTACCTAGGCTCCGCTATAAATACAGACAACGACACCAGCGCTGAGATCAAGCGAAGAATAACTCTTGCCAGCCGCTGTTTCTTTATGCCTAGAAGGCAATTTAGTAGCAAACCCCTCTCTCGGACAACAAAAGTCACCCTTTATAAGACTTTAATAATCCCGGTCCTGCTCTATGGCGCAGAGGCATGGACATTATCAAAAATGGATGAGGGTGTTCTTGGTTGCTTCAAGAGAAAAATTCTTCGGGCGATCTTCGGTCCCGTCTGCATTGACGGTAAGTGGAGGAGGAGATACAACGACGAACTGTATGGACTGTACAGTGACATGGACCTAGCCAGAAGAGTGAAGATCCAAAGACTGACATGTAGAGCGCATGGACACCAATGCTCCGGTCCGAAAAGTCTTCGAATCCGCCCCCGAGGGACAGCGCAGTAGAGGAGGGCTAAGACTCAGGTGACGCACGCAGGTGGAAGAGGACCTCAGCCAACTTAGCGTGCGAAACTGGAGGCAGCTAGCCAGGGATCGAGCTGGCTGGAGAAGCTTGTCGACTGAGGCCCAGGTCCACCCCAGTCTGTAGCGCCACCTAAAGAAAGAAAAGAAGAAGAAAGTTAGTTTACAAACAAAAGAGATTGGATACTGTTTAATATCAGAGACCGGAGTCCATGAAACACTAAGTGGTTGGTTAACCCCTAAGGTTACATGGAGATGCTTTCTCGTAAAAGTGAACGACTAAGCCTCCACTTGCCTCAGGTCTTAAAAGCTGTAACGATGCGGTATGTAAGAGTTTAAACGGCGAAAGATAATAATTATCGTTCACGCAGCTGTCAATATTGGAGTCTAACAAGATTCTCACAAGTTTGTTGGGATGCTGTTTTATTCGATACAAATTCTTGAGTAGAATTTCTGCTTGATAAATCATCAGGGGGGTCATTCTCGTTGTCTCGTAGAGCGTTTTATTAGAGAACCACTTTTTATCTGGTTTTCTAAATTTACCACAGCAAAAGCGTAGTATTTTCCTTTCAAAACTCTCCATTTCCTTGGCAACTGTAGGTGAAATTGTAAACCAAGATGCAAAATCGTAAGTCAGAATTGGCCTAATGATCGTTTTATACATCAATATCTTCATGTTTTGCGAGAGTTGTTTTGAATTGAGCAGAGGTTTTAGAACACCTGTTAAAGTTGTTGCTTCAGCTAGAGCTCTCCGGCCATGTTTGTTAGATAAAAGTCTATTTTGAAAATGAATACCTAGATATTTAGTTTCAATTCGCAGTGAATGGGACTTTCATTAATTTGAAGTTCTAACCGTTTGCTTTCCTTGACTGCAAGATAGTGACCTTTTCCACTAGCATTTCTAAAACATGTTAAGCCGCTTTTATGGGTATTTATCTTTAGTCCCCACTTCCCTAGATAATTCTGTAAGATATTTATTCTATCCTTAATCTTTTTGAGGGCATTGATTGGTCTTATTCCACTGGCCAATATTGTGGTGTCGTCGGCGTAGAGAATAGAGCCAGGATCTTCTATGATAGGGTGCTTAAAAGGAAAGTCATGGAGGAATATATTAAAAAGAATTGGCCCAAGGACAGACCCTTGTGGTACACCTGAACGCACATTTAAATATTCCGATTGCTCTGTGCCGATGACGATAGAAGTGGTTCTGTTTTGCAGGAAATTGTAAATTAATCGTGTCTTCCACGTCGGGCACCCTAGCCTTATGATTTTGAATAACAGTCCCTTGTGCCAAACCTAGCAAAAGCTTTTTCAAAATCAAGATCCAAACTCACTGTACATTTTTTGTTCCTTAAGTTTTGAACAATTTTGTCGTGCAAGGTAATGGATGCATGTTCGGTTGAGTGACCTTTTTTAAAACCGAATTAGTTGTTTGGGATTACATTTGCTGCATCGCAAAACCTATTTAGTCCGTCCGCCAGTACTCTTTCGAAAAGTATTCCCACGTTTCATAGCAGTGAAATGGGCCGAAAATCTGGTATTGACACTTCATTGTCCCTTAGAATTTGAATGGAGGGCACCAAAATGGTTTTAGTTGTAAATGGGTGCAAAACCGAGCACTATATATGTATCTTGTCAACAAGAAAGGATGAATATCATCGACAAATCGAGCATCTCTATAAATAAAATGAAAGTGGTCATACTTTGTGAGCGTATCACACAAAAAGTCCTGCATTGATTTCAATTTTTTTTTTCTTTTAGTTTTACTCCTTACATACTTGGTCTCAAAAAAAAAATTAAAAGTATAAGTGATTTCCTTAGTACATACAAAAAAATTTAAGTCTAAAAAACTCTTGCTGAATTAAGTAACATTATAATGAACTTAAAACCGAAAAAAGCTACCGGATACGACCTGATAACAGGAGAAGTCCTTAAAATGCTGCCCTTAAAAACACTCACTAAGCCCTTATATATTATTAACGCGGCTTTTAGGCTAGAATACGTTCCGTGCCAATGGAAAGTTGCAGAAGTAATTATGGTGCTAAAACCAGGTAAACATCCGATTGATAATAATTCGTATAGACCTATTGCTCTCCTTCCGATCCTGTCGCATATCCCCAACCATCAGTTTGGATTTTGGATAAAGCATTCGACTATTGACCAGGTGCATAGAATTTCCGACGTAATTGAAAAAGCTCTGGAGAGGTTTGCTCAAGCGTATTTCTTGACGTCTCTCAAGCCTTTGATAAGGTTTGACACGAAGGTTTAAAGTGAAAATAACGGCAAATTTTGCCAGGGAAACCTTGCAAAATATTGACTAAGTATCTTGAAAATAGAATTTTTCGTGTTAGATACGAAAATAACGTATCGCAGCTTAAAGATATATTGACTGGTGTACCCCGGGAAAGTGTGCTCGATCCACTGTCTCTCTTATATACAAGAGATACATCACAAGTCGAGGGGACTGTTCTTGCCACCTTTGCCGACGACACTGCCATTTTAGCTGTCGGAAAAACAATAGAAGAACCATCAGCGAAACTGCAAAGACCTCTAAATAAGGTATACGACTGGACAAAGATCTGGCGAATTGCTCTCAACAAGACAAAATCTGTGCAGGTAAACTTTACTTACAGAAGAATAAATCACCTGCCAATCCACATAAATTCGGTCTATATTCCGTTTGCTAATGAGGCTAAATATTTGGGCAATACACTCGATGCAAAGCTCAAATGGAAGACGCACCTGAAAAAGAAACGTAAATAACTAGAAACTAAATACAGAGAAATGTACTGGCTACTGGGTAAATATTCAAGGCTCATTGTAGAAAATAAGCTACTTTTATATAAGCAGGTGCTAAAACCGGTGTGAATTTATGGTATTCAACTCTGGGGTTGTACCAAGAAAACAAATATTAATATTTTCCTAACTTTTGAAAATAAAGTCCTACGAGAAATTGTACATGCACGCACCGTGGTTTATAAGAAATAATGACCTGAATCGTGGCCTTGGAGTTACTTCTGTCGAAGATGAAGCAAGAATCTTCGCAAAACAACATAAGATCCGGTTAAATGGGCATATTAATAATACAGTCCTAGAAATTCTGGACGAACATAATTTATTGCGCCGTCTTCAAAGAACTAAGCCCCTGAGTTACAAGTTCGTGGTCCAACAAAAACACAATTTAGAATTTTAAGGAAACACGTCTTTATTTGTTAACAGACAAATTAAAAGTGAGTGAGCAAGCTTGGTTTAAACGGTGGAATGGCGTGTTTTGTGTTTCACAACGGCACATTCCATTTGTTGTTGATTCTAACGTTGACACTGCTAATGCTTTTGTTGCTATTGATGCTGTTGATGAAGTCTATGTTTGTATGTATATATGCGTATGTAACTCCTCCCGCCGAAGTGTGGGCAACTGGTGCTACAAACGTGTCCATATGTTGTATTATTGTAAGTGCACTGCTTAACTGATTTTTGAATTCCGTTTTTTTTGTCTCCCTTTTTTCTTTACATACACACATTATTTTATACACGAATTTTTATTATTTCATATTTCGATATTATGTTTGTTTTGAAGGTGATAAACATTAACTTTATAATTTATCTGTTACAATGTTTAATAAGTTACGTGTTTAGCTTTCAAACAATATTATTTTTTCATATATGTACGAGTATGTCTTCTTCTTATTCTTTTTTTTAGCCCTTTCCTCGTTATACGAACTTATGCGTAACGAGTTTCCCATTTTTACTGCATCGCTGCTGCTCCGCTTATGGGGTTGGCTAATGTCGCAGACCGCAGAACGCGTCTACATAATGCAGAATGCATAATGCAAATCCAGGAATTCTTTTTCCGACCTCGTTTTCTTACAGTTGGAGTGACCGTAGTTGATTGCCTTTTTAACCGGATTTTCCGCAGATCTTCTTTGAACGTGGCAATACCAACTTATTCTATTCGCCTCAAGCTGTTTGGTTACCGAATTCTTTATATGTAGTCTTCCTCTTATACGCGTAGATCTAATGCAATCGCGTTTAGTGACTCCACTAGACATCCTTAACATTTTCATTTCCGCTGCCGTCATTTTGTTTTGTCCAGCATTGTGAACCGTATATAAGAGCTGGTCTAACAACCGTGGTGTAGAGTTTCCCCTTTAATTTAAGTGGAAATTTTCGGTCGCAAAAGATTCCCGAATTTTCCCGCCATTTCATCCATCCCACACTCACTCTGTGGTTTACGTCGTCGTCACATTTCGCTTCCATGATAACGATTGATCCTAAGTACTTAAAGATAGTGCTTTTCGGAAGAACTATTCCGTCTAACATTATATCCGGAACAGGTCGCAACGGATGCGCAAATGGGCACGTCAAATGCTCCGTCTTTGAACGACTTATTTTAAACCCGTTTCTCTCTAGCGCATTTCTCCATGAATCTAAGGCGTTCTGTAAATCTTCGACGTTATCGCTAAGTATAACTGCGTCGTCGGCGAAGAGAATTGGCGTTACATTTGCTTCGCGCATGCAGTCTTTTAAAAGATAGTCGAATACTACGTTAAAGAGGAAAGGGCTAAGTACGCTTCCTTGATGCACTCCGACATTAACTGGAAATTCTCTCGTTAGTCCAGCAGAGCTTTTAACCGCAGTTTTCACGTTTCCGTACATGTCTTGTATTATTCTAACATAGATTTCCGGTACGTTTTGAGACCTCAGTGCGGCCCATATAAGATCCCTAGGCACTCGATCGAATGCTTTCTCGAGGTCGATAAATACCATGTGTAAATCCTTAGACGAATCTCGGTGCTTTTCCATTATTATTCGTAGGCTTTGGATAGCGTCCACCGTCGATCTTCCTTCAACAAATCCACACTGGCTATTATCGAGCTTTATTATTTGCCGAAGACGTTCGTTTAAGACTCTTTCGACGATTTTCATTGTGTGTGACATAAGCTTGATTGAACGGTAGTTGTTGCATTCTCGAGTGTCGCCTTTTCCTTTGTATAATGGAACCAAGAAGCTACTTCTCCATTGATTCGGCATAGGTTGTCCACATTTTAATTTATTTAAAAGTTTCGATAACCAAACGCTGCCGATTGCCTCCATCTTCAACCAAAACTCTGATGGAATGCTGTCTGGTCCCGCCGCTTTCCCCCGCTTCATTTTTCCAATTGCTATACTTATTTCTTCGATTGAAAAGTCCGAAACTTCCTCCTCGAATAGACCAGCTGTCGGCACGATATCACGTGGAAACTGTTTGTTAAGCAACTCCTTGCAGTATTCAAGCCACCGGTCACAAATTTCCTTTTCGTTTGTTAATAGGCGACCGTCTGCGTTTTTGATGTATTTCGGCGAGGTTATTTCCATTGAATTTTTTCTCCTCTGTGCAGCGAGCTTAAAAATATTTGGCATTTTAGTACTGTACGACGTTTGAACTTCTTGGATAGCTTGCCTTCTATCCGCCGATCGTGAGGATATTTGTTCCAACTCCTGGTACAGGTTTTCCGCTTCTGCCGCTCGAGTTCGAGCCAGGACTTTCTTTGCGATCTTTTTTAGGCGCTCGTATTCAAGAGCCCGTACGAGTATGTACATGGATATATTTTTTTATTGACGTTGTTGTTATTACAAGAGCATAAAATTATTATAATACAAATAAAATAGAACCAAATTGATTATAAAAATTCTTCAATTAAACAAACTTAAACAAAAATATAGAATTAGAAATTAGAAAAGAAAGGATTATTTGATCAACATAAAATCTTAAACATTAAATTAATTCTTCAGTAATTAGTTATTTTTCTATTAGAGTAGTCTCTTCCTATAAGCTTCCTATCAAAGGACAGATCCCTAATTGAATGTTGGTATTTATAGCGTCGTTTAACAATTTGCCGATCGCGTTTCATACCACTATTGTCCTTAAAATACGTTTTTCCTTTTTCTTTAACATCTTTGATTATATATCTTGGTAAATGTTTTAAATTATAAAAACCTTAATTCTTAACTAGTTCTTTGTCTTTGAATTAAATATTTTGTTCTCTTGTCTGATTAATTTTCCCTGTTTGTTTTTCCTTCTTTTCATGAATTCTTCGCCTAAGCTCGTTCCACTCCGATTTGGTTAATTTACTATGTAATAAATCAATCGGCTTATATTGTGTTACTGAATGAATACTGTCATTATAAAGTTCTACGGCCTTATAAATCAATGATTTGCCCTCCAAATCATAATTGTCTTTGTTGAGTTTTAAAAGTCTCACATGTTCATTCAGAGTAAGGTGAAATCTTTCTATTACCGAATTACCTGTATGAGTATTAGGGGACGTGAAATGAAACAATATTCCCTCTTTGCTTAAAAAATTCTTTATGTATGCGTTATTGAATTCATTGTCTGCAACAATTTTAATTGGTTTTCCTAAATTCGCAAGCCTATATCCTAAATTTTCAACTATAGTTATTGAATTTCGGTTTGACAAAGGATGAATAGAAACATGTTTAGTAAGCTTATCAATAAAGGTCAAAAACATGTTGCTTTTGTTGAAAAACCATATATCTGTATGAACTATTTCATTCGGATTGTTAGGTGTTTCGGATACCATCAGGGAAGATTTGATAGGGTGTCTATCGTATTTGCACATATTACAAAAAATGCAATTACTCGTATTAATAAATTTACAAATTTCGAGTCTAAAATTGGGATAATAGTAGTTTTGCTTTAATACTAAGTAAGTTTCTTCAATTCCTCTATGATTTTTATCAATATGTGTCTTTTCAGTTAATGTCAGTAATGTTTCCTTGTTAGTGATGTCTTTTTGGAATTTTGTAAATCGAAGAATTTTCAAGTTTGGTGAGTTAGAAAAAAAATTGACAAACGTTTTTTGAAACTCAACAAATATATTATCATTAGAGCAAAAAAGTCCAACTACACCTTTTATAGGAAACAGATCCTTCAAAATATTCAAAACGAACTGTTCGTCGTAAGTTTTTAAGGTTATGGTAAATCTTCTCTTTTTCCTAAACAAAATGGTGTTAGTAAATGATTTCGAACTTTCCATGCTTATTATAATCTGATATTTGTAAATATTCACTGGATTTTCGGTAATAAAAATGTGGTCGTTAAGGTTTTCAATTCCACTATGAATCGTTGCTAAATCGGATCTTGCCTCCTCCTGTTCTTGTTCGATAAAGTGAGTATCTAAACGGCTTAGGAAATCAGCAACATTATTTTCTTGACCCTTAATATATTCGATGTCAAAATCGTATTCGTTTAGTTTAATTTTCCAGCGCTGTAGCTTAGAATTAGGTTCTCTTAAAGAATTAAGCCATACTAACGGACGGTGATCAGTTTGAACTTTAAATTTGCGTCCAAACAAATAGGGTCTAAAGTACTTGGTGGCCCATACTATCGACAAAAGCTCTTTTTCCACCGTGCTATAGTTCATCTCATGAAGATTTAATGTTGGAGAGGCAAAAGCTATCGGGTGGTGATTTTGTGAAAGAACTGCACCTAAGGCCGCATTGCTAGCGTCTGTTGTTAATGTGAACAATTTTGAAAAGTCTGGATAAGCTAAAACAGGACAATTACATAAAAGTGCTTTAAGCTTGTTAAAGGATTCAATGTATCTCCTTTCTTGAATATTTAGTTTAGCACCCTTTTTCAAGCAATTTGTCATCGGAAGTCTTTTATGAATTTTCGATAAAATCCAGTTATACCCAAAAACGACTTTATTTGTCTGCTTGATTGTGGTAAAGGAATTTTTTTTATTATTTCGATTTTATTCGGATTTGGCTTTACACCGTCTATTGAAACTATGTGGCCTAGATATTCTGTCTCTCTTTTTAAAAAATTACATTTATTAACTTGTACCTTGAGATAGAATTTTAGCAGTTGATTTAAAATTTTATTCAGGGAGTCGATATGCTCTTGGAGTGATGTGGAAAATATAAGAATATCGTCTAAATAGACAACACAAATTTTATTAATATATTCGGATAGCACTTCATTCATCATTCGCTGAAATGAAGCTGCAGCATTTTTCAATCCGAATGGCATTCTTGTAAATTCAAAGTGGCCATTGGCGGTAGAAAATGCTGTTTTGTGTCTGTCCTCTGCAGTAATAGGGATTTGGTGAAAACCTTTTGCAAGGTCAAGTGTTGAAAAGTATTGCGCGTTACCTAGTTTTGACAATATATCCTCTATATTGGGGATTGGAAATTTTTCCTCTATTGTTATGTCATTCAATTTCCTATAATCGACTATTATGCGCCAACTTTCTTGACCGGAATTGTCAACCTTTTGAGGGACAACCCAGATGGGGGCGTTGTATGGGCTCATAGATTTCACAATTATACCCGACTTTAACATTTCCGAAATCTGTTTCTCTGCCTCTTTTTCATGGGCTTCGGGATATCTGTATGATTTTGTAAATACAGGAATATCATTTTTTGTAGGTATTTTGTGACTATATGCGAAAACGCACGAAAGATTTTCTCCTTCGAAATAAAATACCTTTTTGAACTTTCGAATAGTAGAAGTCAAAGACTCGATTTCCTCAGAGTTAAGATTTTCGGTCTTTAGCTTGTCAACTATCGTTTCAATATCTGGCTCAACAAAACTTATATCGGCTATGTTTTTATCTAATGAGTTAGTTACTATTTTATTGTTATCAGTAGAACTACTAAAAATTAATGGCAAGGCTGATTTTTCAGTTATAAGCTGTAAGCTTCCAAAATCGATTTTTGCTTTTAACGGTTTCAAAACGTTGCAACCAAGTATACCATCAAAATTACCACTTATATCTGTTTCTAACAAATCAATTGTTGTAAAAGGTCGATTAAATCCCTAAAATAAAGGAACTGTGATTTTTGAATATACAAAAACATTTGCACTGACTGACTTGAGTGTCAAAGGTTTTTCTAGTTCAGATTTTAAGGAATTATGAAAAATACCACTTTTTATTAGTGAAGTGCTAGTTCCAGAATCTACAAGTAATTTGAGTGGAACATTATTCACTCTGACAATTATAAAGGGAAGTGTTCTGAGGTGGTTGACCGAAAATTTTGAAAGCAATTATCACACTCAGTCTGAATGTGCTCAACTTCCATGACACCACTATTTTTACTGTTTCTCGTTCTTTCTGAGTTTCGGGGATTTTGTTGAAAATTCCTACTCATGTCATTTGGTTGGAATTGGTTTGAATTACTTGAACTCGGATTCTGAACGGATGGATTGCAATTTGGAGGATAGTGTCCTGAACTTCCAGGTCTATTGTTTGTAGAATATTGTGCATTATTATGATTGAATTTGGGATTTTGAGAATTAACAAAATTTTTCCTAGGACTTTGTATGTTTTTATAATACGAGTAATTCTCCATGTTTTGCTTACTTGTTTGTATACGAGGGCGGGTCAATAAGTCCGTGACTTTTGGATTAAAACACAGATTTTTTGATAAAAAAATAATTTTATTTTTCAACGTAGTCTCCCTTGAGCTCTATACACTTTGTCCAACGCTTCTCCAATTTTTTTATCCCTTCCAAAAAAAATGATTTGTCGAGGTCCTCAAAATAGGCCTTTGTTTGCGAGATGACTTCATCATTGGAGTCAAATCTTTTTCCACCAAGCCAATGCTTCAGGTTTGGGAGCAAGAAGTAGTCGCTCGGAGCCAAATCTGGAGAATAGGGTGGATGAGGGAGCAATTCATAGCCCAATTCACCTTCCTGTGAAGTTGTTACACGATTGCGTTTGTGGTCGACTGTGAGCAAACGCGGCACCCATCTTGCGGAAAGCTTTCTCATGCCCAAGTGATCATTCAAAATTGAAACCACTGTGCCATGCGAGATCCCTACGGCTTCCACAATCTCTCGCACTTTCAATCTTCGGTCGGCCAACACCATATCGTGAATTTTTTCGATTCGATTGTTTCGGGTGTAGAGACCTCAACTGGGCGTCCAGGACGTTCGGCATCTTCAGTGCTTGTACGGCCACAACGAAATTCAGTAAACCACTTTTTTACCATTGAAATCGATGGTGCAGAGTCCCCATAGTATTTATCAAGCTTAGCCTTGTTCTCGGTAATGGTTTTTTTTCGCAAGAAATAATGCTTAATAAGCACACGAAATTCACTTTCTTCCATTTTCTCCTCAAATTAGTGAGTAGTCTGATAAAAATAGCTGTCAAACACAAACTAACTGACGCAGCAAGTTTAAATTTTGACAGGAGTCAACTGACAGATGCCTGTTGACAGGAGAAGTGTTGCTGTTTCAGTAAAGAGGTCAGAAATTCAAAAAGTCACGGACTTATTGACCCGCCCTCGTATTTTCTTTCCTGGTTGTTGTCGTGTTAATTACGTGAGGAGTTTTGTATATATATATATATTTTTTTTTTTAAAGATTCTATTTCAATGCGGAGTTTTTCCTCCCACTTCCAATTGTGTTTCTTTCACTTTTACTATCACTTTTATTTTCTTCTTGGTATTAACACTTGAAAGTTTTATTTTTTTTTCTTTTTTTTCCGATTGGGCCAGTTACAATTTCGTGGTCAAACAAAAACACAATTTAGAATTTTAAGGAAACACATTTGTTAACAGACAAATTAAAAGTGAGTGAGCAAGCTTGGTTTAAACGGTAGAATGGCGTGTTTTGTGTTTCACAACGGCACATTCCATTTGTTGTTAATTCTAACGTTGACACTGCTAATGCTTTTGTTGCTATCGATGCTGTTGATGCTGTTGATGAAGACTATGTTTGTATGTATATACGCGTATGTAACTCCTGGACCTGGCACGATAAATTGAAACCGCGTTAAAAAAGCGGAGCATGTAGGTTCTTTCAATGGAAAGTCACCTACCAAATGAGATTATATTGTGATGAAAAGATGAAGGGAGGTGTTTTTAGTGAGTAAGAATCTCACAATACCATGAGCACGTGCTCGCGATCCTCATAGTGTCTGACTGAAGATTTTCAATTCCTCTTGCCGGGAAAAAAAAAACAAAAACAGCTAGTAATACAATATAATAGATAGTCAAGG
Source organism: Volucella inflata (assembly GCA_928272305.1). NCBI lineage: Eukaryota > Metazoa > Arthropoda > Insecta > Diptera > Syrphidae > Volucella > Volucella inflata. Next base: position 65,030,625 of record OV743718.1, read on the forward strand.
ATCTTATATACGAGTTCCTTTGCTCTGCTATTATTAGAAATCGAATTAGGTAAGCGATAAACTTGCCAATAGCTAATTTGTCGGCCTAAGTAGTCAAATACGCAATGTGGCATTACCAAGAATCATTAAGGATGAAGACCCATTCTCTCTGACGTTTGCATGTCAATATCTGATGAATATGACGATGTTAAATACAACAGTAACAATTTCATTTCCATTTTCCAATATCCACTGGTTCAATGGAACTAGATCTGAATCATTCAATTTTTGTAGAATTTTGTCGCATGATTTTGGTAGATTAATTGGAGTAACCTCCTCCCATGCAAAGTTTAGCAGATCAAGTACATCGCGTATTGTGAACGCTTTCAAGTCCCGATTGAGATCGCCATAATCACACTCATTGACCTATCATAATGCAAATCGATATTTGTGATTTGTTTTAATCTTATTGATCATATGCTGACCCATTGGTTTTATTTACGGCATGGTAAATACATCACAACAATATCACCATCATCAGTTTGCAATGACTTCCCTTGTTCATTGTAGTGAGCTGAGAAATTACCGACAAGCAATTAATCTACTATCGCGACAGCTTTCGGTGGCAACTTAAGTGCGTGTGCCTTGCCCGAGTAAAAAGTAAAACGAAAAGTTCTTCGCATGTTGATGCAGATACAAAAGAAGGAGATGGTACCCAAACAACAACATGATAGAAATATTATCTTGAATGCATTTTAGGTGGAGCTAGAAAAGAAGGACATTATTGGAAGCTCATTAGACCCTGCCCCAAGGCAGCATTTAGTCGTACCCTGCATATCTTAGGCACTTGATTTGTTTTGAATTTAATAAATCATTGTGGTCAAGTTGATAAAGATATACTGCCTAATCCAAACTTTTACTTATGAAGACGTTTGACATCGAAAACCTAAAATTATGAACGACTGCTTTACATCATTGCCGTCCGACCAATAGAAAGGGGTAAACAGACCGACGTTGTATATATTGGCCAGACCTGCTTGTAGGACAAATGAGGAGAAAACAAAAAACGGACGAAGTAAAAGGGTCATAAAATAACTCAAAAAGCGGATGTTCCTGTAGAATTTATTCCATTCGAATCGAAGCTTAGAAAAACGATCAAATAATCAAAGCAGTCAGTGCTGATGATATAGACAGATCATTTCTGAGCTTGCTTAGCGACGATTATAAAGCAGACTTCCCTGTCAGACAAAGTGCACGATTCAGAGCACTTACTCAACGTCGAGTGCATGATTTTGGTGTATTAATGTGTTGGAAATCGTAAAGCCTAACAACTTATAAGGAAATTATTTAAAGCAGCCGACGATGTTTAAGTTAAATGCATGCCTACATTTATTTGTTATATATAGACTAAACATGTACGTACAAATTGAATCTTACAATCGTTAGCGCGTTTCTCTCTTAACTACGTCATCTACAGAATAAGTAGTCTAAACATCGCTCACATTAAGGGGGACCAAACTGCTACAACCTGATGAAAGGAACCCCAGCATTGTTTGTCCGATCCTTACGAAAGGAAACCAACAGGACTGCGCCAACTACAACTGAATTAGTCTTCTTAACATCGTATGCCAGATCTTTCTTGATGTATTGAGTAAATGCCTGAAGCCGGATTGGCACATATCACTGTGGCTTCAGGCTCGGACAGTTTATCACTTACCAAATAATCACACAGAATCGCAGATCTTGTAGAAAACCAATGAGCTTCAGATCTATACACACCACCCATTTATCGATTTCAAAGCCTCGTATGACAGCATCTATAGAGACGAGCTTTTCAAAGTAATCTCAAATTTTGGCATCCCTACCAAACTCGTCCGTTTGTGCAGGATGACGATGGAGAATGCACGCTACTCCATCCACGTCGGCAAAGATCTCACCGAGACATTTTATGTCAAAAAAAATTAAGACAAGGCGATGTGCTGTCATTCGATTTTTTTAACATCATACTTGAAAGAATAGTGCAAAACTCACGAGCAAACACAAGAGGCACAATCTTTCAAAAATCCGTATAATTACTCGCATACGCTGATGATATTGACATAATCGGAAGAAAGCAGCGTGATGTCGGTGGTACCTTTGCAAGTATTGAGACGGAAGCGGCTAAGATGGGCTTAGCGGTCAATCAGGGCAAGACTATGTATAAGCTGTCAAGCAAAAAGGACATTGGACACCGACGTCTCGGACAAAACGTCACAGTCGACAGGTATAACTTTGAGGGAGGCAAGGACTTAGTCCACCTAGGGTCCGCTATAAATTCAGACAACGACACCAGCGCTGAGATCAAACGAAGAATAACTCTTGCTAATCGCTGCTTCTTTGTACTTCTTGTAATGTCTCGGGAATTAAGAGTGGACATAGCTAATATTCACTTTTCTGCCTACATCCACATCGGTAAATACAGGCCAGCTGTTTCGGCACTAAGTAAAACACAGGTAGATCCCCGCCCACACCTCTCAGATCACTCTGATCGGAAGCTACCTGTCTACGAACTAGTGCCATTATTCTTTTCTCACCGCGATGTCGCAATCTACGCGCGTAGTGATGTAGCTTACTAAACTCATCCACAATGAAGTCCTTGTTCCAATTATAATTCAATTTCATGTGCTTAAAATTCCATCCCCGTAGGCGAATTATCCACTACTGCCTTATTTACAGAAGCCCCAAACTAGACAGCAATTCAACCTTTAACGAGGTTGATGCGCTTTCTGACTCCACACAAAGAATTGTATCTCTGTATCCTCATACTGAGATCATTATTACGGCCGAATTCAAAGTACACAATTCTGGTTGGCTTCGACATTCTGAACAGACAACACCCGAAGGACGGTGTGTTAAGATCTTCGCTGCGGAAAACAACTTGATCCAGCTTGTAAATGAGCCCACGCGAATCCCAGACGTTTATGGTCATACCGCCAGCACACTAGACTTGTTTCTAACCTCTCACCCTGATAAGTACACTCTTGACCATTGTGTCATATCACACGAATTCCTGAAAGAACAGTATGGCAATACGAGAACGCCAATTGGAGCGGACTTAACACCTTCTTAAGGAATTTGAACTGGTCGCTATGCTTCCTCGATAACGACGTGGATGCCGCTGATCACAGCCCCTACTCTCTTTGGAATGAGATCCTTTATCCCCCACCGGATAAAGAGTATGAGACCAAAGGAAAACGCGTGGTACGACTCGAGCTATTAAAAGGCTGTCAGGGTTAGAGAAATGTTTTTTTCGTTCGTATAAGACCACCCCAATAGGGGAAAACCGAAAAAAAATCAAACAAGCCAGGAATGACTGCAACGCCTTTTTTAAGCGTGTGAAATTTATATACGACCAAAAACTGAGGCAAAAAATACAACAGTATCCCAAAGGTAGTAAACATTTTTGGTCGTTCGTCAAAAACATTAGAAATTCTGCCTCATCCTCCATCCCAACGCTCATTTACAATGACATTTCAGCTGTCAGCTCTTTGGTCAAAGTCAATCTACACTTTGCGGCCAGCTCAACGCTTCCAGATTATGCTTTGTCTCCGCCTACACTCGAGTGCGTCGAATCATCAATGGGACTCTTTCGCACTCGTGTAGATGGAAGAGTACTTAAAGATCTTAATGCTTATAGATACGCTTGTCCAGATGGTATATCTCCCCTTCTTCTGAAAAGGTGTTCTTCTACGCTGGCAAAACTACTGTTTAAGCTTTTCCATCAATCCTACTCTTCAGGACTGTTTCCGAGCAGATGGAAAATATAATTTTTCCAGCCCGTCCCTAAAAAAGGCGAATATTCTTCTCTCTTCTCCTACAGACCCATTGCACTTACGTCCCTTCTTTCCAAGGTCATGGAGACGCTGATAAATCGTCAGCTCATGAAATATCTCGAAACACGAAAACTTCTTAATGACCGGTAGTACGGTTTTCGTAGCAACAGGTCCACTGGTGATTTGATGGCATGTCTCACCGAAAAGTGGAACCAAAGTCTACATTAATCTGGCGAAAGCAAGACAGTTGCACTTGATATTTCTAAGGCATTTGACAGAGTTTGGCATCAGGCTCTTTTGTCGAAAATGCATGCATTTGGGACCGATGACTCTCTTCTTCAATGGATTACAAATTACTCGTACCTTTCGGAACATTTAATTCAAGTTATCTTCGATGGTTTCAAGTCTGATATTCACAAAATAAATGCTGGTGTGCCCCAGGGCTCCGTTCTGTCTCCGACACTCTTTTTAATTTTCATCAATGATCTCTTGTCTCCTACTTCTAATCCAATTTACTCCTTTTCAGACGACAGTACTCAGTACCAGGACTCATGTCCCTAGTCTTCTGTAGAACGGGAACGGCAGCGTATGTTAAGCTCATTTAATTCCGATATTAGCAGCATAACCAATTGGGGAACTATCAACAGAGTGGAATTTAATGATTCCAAAACACAATGCTGTCTGCTGTCTCTAAAGCCATTATCCATGAATGGCACTTGCATCGTCGACACCGAAAAACTTTCCATTCTCGGTATGTGTGTCAATGACAATCTAAAGTGAAAAATTGTTCGAGTGATCTCCGGTCAAGTCTAGATTGACGGTGGTTGTACAGACTGTCAAACGACTGGCTTGGTTATGAAGAGCGGATGGACACCGTTCGAAAAATCGTCGAATCTGTCACCGAAGGACAGTGTAATAGGGGCCACCAATATTCATGTGGCCCACACAAGGTAAAGGGGACCTCAGCTGGCTTTGCAGCTAGCAAAGGATCAATTCAAGCTAAATTGTTTGAATACAAAATGTGTAACATGTATACTATGCGGTCCTGTCTTAAATTATTTTCACGGCTACGGAACTCAGACAAAAAATTTCACATTTCACCTGCAAAAGTCATTTTGCGGTCATTCTTCCATCTGTCGTATTTGCATCAGGTACATCCAAACAATACGTACTCGTATTAAATATTTGCCGCATCACCATACAAATTCTGTTCAATTTAGAATGCAATGAATGAAATTTTAGAAATACGTTTCTACTACCACAAACACTAAGACAATACACAAATTTTCAGTTTCTAATTAAAATTAATAGCCCTGATCGTATATTGCATTTGGTTTTCATCTATTTGCAAAATTAAAAGCACTCTCCAGAACAAAGAATTTGGCGACATAAACCAAACTTACAGATGAAATGACCCAAAATTCGCACTGCATCGATTTAATTGTTAAGCTCAGCAGTTTACTACCACAGAATACGTATGGCAGAAAGTTGTGGCTACCTTCCTCAACACGCACATCCTGGCCCTGGACACGATTTGAATTTAGTTTGCAATTTCAAATGATTAAAACCCACAATTTGTTCATTTACGGTTTGTGAAAGAGTTGAAAATGCCCAAGGAGAAACGCAGAGAGATATTTCTAAATGTTATTCTCAGGGACGAAGGCACACTAGGCGGTTCTATGAATAAATACCTAGGTCTCAATATTGAGCCTTAACATTTCTCCACTCATCCTGTACCGATGGGTATATCCTTCTCTTCGAAATACAATTTCCAGTCAATTATTCACACCTAATTAATGCATGAGTTTATCGTGCTGTTCAGTGCGCAATGAGTGGGTTTACCATACAATGCCAGATGGCATGAGAAGAATAATTTTCTATCCTGCCTGTGCGTTTGTTAGCTTAGAAAATATTTTCCCAATTATGCGGTAGGCTGTTGTTTTAATACGTATTTTCAATCGAAAAGCGGCAACAGCAAAATTATTAGACACAGCGTTGATTTTGTTCTCAATTGAAGAACTGCCGAAAATGGATTTTAATTGAAACTCAACACGAGAGGACGGGTAATACTCATAATATTTAGATTTCTGCACTTACAGCATCGAGATAATAGAGATATTAATGTAGTTTTGTGTAAGCTTGCCTTTGGCAGATAACATTTCGATTATTTGAAAACAAAATGTGAAATTAAGAAAATATCTTTTATTGGAATAACTCACTGGATGCGTTGGTATACCCATATTTGCATTTTAAAACAACAACTGCCATACGATTCTGATTAATTGAAAAATAACTTTGGTGGAAAACTTTTTTCACCCTGTCGATGCAGAAATCTACACATAATATGGAAACCTTACTAGATATAGGTAACATAAGCAAGTCAAAATAAACAATGAAGCAGAGCTTTAATTAATGTTAATGTCATATCCCCTTTATTTATAAATTTTAAAGAATTTTTTTTTTTTATTAGGTAATTATATTGCCAACTATTGCTCCGTTACCCTTTATTAAAGTTTTGTATACTCGTACTTTCATAAAAGCTTAATATGAGTTGATTGATCAATTGTAAAAGCTCTCTTTTGTGGTTGCGTAATATAGTATGTAGTATAAAAGCCCAACAGAAGACAGCTTAAACATAGAGTATCATCGGAGCATTGGAAGACGACAACCTAAGGTGAGTTCCTAGGAGGTTCTTTTTTCGTTCGCCCACTGACTGCCAATTTGTCTATTAAGGAACGAACTAAGCGATTTCCTGTGTCTTCCTCAATACCCAAATTGTAAGTTAGTTTGGACGCTAATACACATTTTCTTTTGTTTTCTTTTTCCGTCGTAATAAAATAGTAAAAACGAACCGGATTGTTTTTTTTTTTCATCGAGGGAATTTCTTTCCTGTGAAGCAAACCCTAAACATTGAAGAGTCTCGCTCTACAACAATTAATTTTCTTAGTATCTAATCGACTCGTCCTCTCCTCTGTTGTAACATGATAACTAACACGATTACATACGAGTATGATTATTTTTCTACTTAACAGCTCCGGCAGTCCGGATCGGACCTGTACCTTCACCAGCTATTTTTTCGATAATACCCCTAGCTGGGTACACCAAATAGGCTTGGTAGAACTTAGTACTTAAACTAGGATAACAAGTTTTTGTATTCTTCGGTCTTTGTAATCGTCCTTTTTAAATTTGAACTTACTACCTATTATCAACTTTCTTTGTGATCTCCTCTAAGTCAAACTTTTTTTTCTGTTGCCTTTTAAATATCACATTGTCATATTAATAATTCTTATTGCTTTTCCATGCAACCAACTACACTATCATCCTAAGCAGTTGTGGGGCACGATAGCCTTTTCTTTAGATATATGTACAGTGAGCAACAAAAGTCTACATATGACCTCCATGTTTGGAAACCCCACTAGTTCAAAAGCATTACAAAGAAATGTATTGATGCAGTTTTGTCTTAAATATCTTTTTATTATTATACTCGTAGCACTATAAAATTAGTTAATTTAACATAAACTTAGAAAATAACATTCTTAACTTCTTTTCATTAAATAAAACTATTTTAAGTGATGAATTTAGTATTTGGTGCATTTAGAAACAAGCAAGCTGTTATATCTTGGAACTATTCCTGGAGCTACTCTACCCAGTTCCAGGAATCCATTCCTTTTCAACATGTTCCTGGGCAAACTCTACGCCCAGTTTTCGGTTTTTTTTTTCACTTATTAAGGGGCTTTTTGCATGAGGTGTTTTTGGATGCACTGTCGTATTTGGTATTTCTGCCAGCTCTTTGGACAATATTGTGGTTCATTTTTTCATTTTAAATGCATTTTTATTTTTGAAATTCAGAAATTCTTACAAGCTATACAAAAAAACGCTTAAAAATTAGCTTAATTAACTTAAAATTATCTTATTCTAACTCTCTGGCCCCATGCGGACCCTCCAAGTTAAACCTAACAATTCAATTTTGTCTTTCGACTTATCGTTCAGATCTTTATTTTTTATTTTTACATTGGATATAATTAAAACTAAGAAAACATATTTTTTAAATTAAAAAAAACTTTGTGAATTTACATTTTCTTTGTTATAAGATAAAACTTAAGATTAAAACCTAAAAACTATCTAAAATAAATCTTAATCTACTTAACCTACTTAAACTATCTTATTGTATAATTGTATAAGTATTATTTCTTTTTGGTGTGGTATGGACTACCACTTTTTTTTAAATAAGGTTACCCATCTGTTGTTTTTTATTTTTTTTTATAATTTTTATTCTTAAAACTACCTTAACCCTACCTACCCTATGTAAGCCGGCCACGGCTAATAAGAATTAGGCTGACCAATTCTGCTCCCTAATGGAGCTACTCTGCACTAGAGGAATTCGACGATGGAGCTTCCCCTTCTTCTGCAAGCCACCAAAATTGTTGGTGCTGCCGAGCAACATCCCTCATGTCGCGACTCCCTACCACCCTACTTAACCTTAGACGCTCCGCACTGCCGTGTGCGACGTCTCTGTCGTAGTTGAGTCGCCTGTCCGCAGCTGTTCGAGCGACGTGGAAGATTAACGGCACCGCTAATCAATCCTGAATCAGACCTTTTTTGTCGAGGTAGAGGAATAAAGCTTCTGGAGGAATAAAGCCGTCAAAGCGAACTCTATGGTGATTCATATAATTGAGGTAGTAGGCCCCAGAGATCAGGTTGTTCGACGAGGTCATTGCTCTTGCAATGTGCCTTCGAATCAACTTAATAACAAAATTGTCCACTCGTATTAGGTTCGCCCTATTGTACAAGACCTCATTAGGATAGAATTTGATGTACTCCGACTCTGGTGTTCTGTATAAGCGAAGACAAGCCCTAAGGCAAGCCTTTCAACCCGAATCTTTTCCAAAGGACTTGCTCTCACGTTGAACCACACTGGACAACCAAATGTAAGCATAGGCCTAATAAGGGCCATGTAGCAGATCACCTTTACCCTCGCATCGAGTTGCCTGCTATAAAACAGTCTCTTTGTAAGGGCAAAAGCACCTTTGGCTCTGGCCGGAGCAACATCTATATGTCTGTTAAAATATAGATATTGATCTAGCCAGATCCCAAGGTATCTGACTACATTTCGACAAACAAGTGGCTGCCCGTGTTGTCCAACGATTTGAAACTTTCGCCAATTCTTTCTGGTATCCGCAGATGCCCCAGACTAAGGCGTCCTAAAAAGAATGGTTTCCGACTTCTGAAAGTTGATCTTCAACTTCCAGTCGTCGCAATATTGTATAATTTTATCGAAGTCACATTGCAGAAGAATGTTTATAACCTCAATCTTTGGACCTGATCTGTGCGCGATTAAGTCGTCTGCGTACGCTATGGCATGGTGAAGTGAACATATCAGATCACTTGTGTAAATTTTGAAAAGGATTGGCGAATTGACCGCACCTTGTTGCAGACCGTTTTTAATGTTGAATATACCAGTAGAAGTCACATCGCCATTCTTCACGATGAACTGTATATTAGTGAGCATATTGAAAAGAATGTACAGTAGTGGTTTACTAATGCCCAGTCTGTTCAACTTGTAGAAGAGTCCCTCTAACCACACGGTATCGAAAGCCTTCTCCAAATCAATCAGGCAGGCACCCGTGCACGGTTTCTTGGCTTTGTTCCATTGGATATCAGAAACCAGCTTAGACGCGGCATGAATGACATCATGCCCCGCCTTGAAACCGAATTGATTATCCGGAACTATATTTTTGTCCTCAACCCACTTAGTCAGGACTCTATTGAAAACTTTTTCGAAAACCTTACTGATGTTGTGAAGGAGACTGATCGACCGGAGATTCGCCGGATTGGAGGTGTCTTTATCCCTTTTGGGGATAAGATGTACCACCGCAGTTTTCCAATGCCCTGGATAATGTGCATTGTTCATATAAATAATGTATAAATGTCCACCGTTTCTAGTGGGAGATGTCGAAGCACAATGTTCGGTATTCCATCGGTTCCCACTGATTTCTTACTTCTAATTGTGTCGAAGATCGTGTGAAGGTCTTTCTTCGAAATGAACGGGGGTTGTTCCCTTTCATTGGCGATGACATTATTTGCCATATTCTCGTCACTGAATTCGGTGAAACCCGAGTTCTCGATTCGCCAATTTACTATTTCATTTCGAAGGTAGAAATTGTGGACAAAGACTCGATTTTCCAGGTCGTGCTTGGGACCAATGATGTCAATTGTCTTGTACACTTCCTGGAAAGTTGCTGCTATAGCCTCTACCTTCTCTTGGGATCTTCGATCACAAAGAAGTTGTCATCATCAACAGCTTCATTTGGATCGATTCCTGCTGTTGAGAGTATGCGTTCGTTGTCAGTCGTTCGGGCGATTTTTAGACATGAAAAGTCGTTTTGATCTTTCCTCCGAAATATTTTATTTATTTGCGGGAAAATATTCGGGTTGCTGGTATTTACGGCCCGAATTTCGTTGTTCCAATACAAACTTACAGAAGCCCTGTAATTTTCTTTAATTAATGTTTGGAGGTTTTTGATCGACGACTTTAATGTCAAAATCTCCGGGTTGTGTCTCTCAGTAAACTGTCCGTACAAGGTCTTCAGTCTTGAGAGTAGTCTACTTTTATGTCGGTGAAGTGCGTCAATAGTTGCGTTGCGGAATAAGTCTTCGTTGTCAGTGTGTTGATACCGAGGTACCGTTTTGTCCATAGTCCGTTTAATTGTCTCGTCCATTAGTTTTAGATACCTGTCAATCTCCTCGTTTGACAGATTTCTGTTGGACGGTGGGTAGAGCGAATTCGGGGAGAGTGCTCTAGGCAGTGTCCTGGAGAAGTGTGTCCAGCGCACTCTACTATAGTTGTAGGAATGCCTTTCAACATACTCATCCAATTCCGCATTTTCGTTCGGAACGGTTATTTCGGTACTAAGACCGCAATGGTCACTGTCATACACAAAAGTGCGAAGACAGTTTACAGTTTGTTGTTTCGTACCTGTCAGTTGTATACGTGTGTCAAACAACAGGAGATCCAAATAAGAGCCGTGTCTAGGAAACAACGGACTATCCGTTGCCTTTAGGCCGAGTCGGGACATCACACTGTGCTGACCCCACCAATTGAATAGCAGATTCCCTCCAGTGTTTGGTGTATTATTTCCCCAATCGCTATATTTGGCGTTGAAATCTCCGCCGATAATGAAGTAGTTTTCCTCCGATTCCAGTCTTAGAAATCGAAAAACTGTCTCGAGCTCTGAGATGAATAGGGTGGATTGAGTAGCCTTAGGTGCATAAACTGACACCATGTATAACCGCTTTCCACTACGGAGAGGGATATACATGATGCATGCCTCTAGCACCTGAAACCTACGCACTACACGACTGTATATTCTTTTAAAACGTATACCTTTTCTTACGAAGATTGCAACGCCTCCTCCTTGTATGGAGTTGGGTCGATTTCTTCGCATGATTTTATACCTTCTGTGCCTCATTTTGTGTCTTTTGGTTAGCTTGGTTTCGCTAACCAAAAGCACATCAGGGGTTTGGTCTTTAAGCAACTTAAACAGTGTGGCTCTTCGCTCAATCTTAATCAGTGAATTAACATTCACTGCAAGGACCTTCAGGGTTTGCTCCGTCATGTACGTACCCATTACGACTGAAGGTGCGTAAGGCTCGGCAGTAGCGCGTATATTTGATCTACCCGCGTAGCTTGCTCGGTAATTTGACTTTGCAGCTGAGCCATCTGCCCCCGGATAGAGAGCAAGATAGCATGTCATTTGCCGGTTCCAGTGCTCTAGGCGCTGGGGCCTGAGAAGCAACCTTCGCTTGCTGTGCCGTATTTCCCCTACCTGCCGCCATTTGGGCGTAGGTAACCTGGGGAGTAACGGCTGGTGTTTGTGGTAGAACAGGTGGTCGCTTTACTTCCACCTTTTGCTGTCGAGCCAGATTTACTCTTTTTATGTATTGGAACTTAGGATAGTTTGCGGTGTGTTCCGTGTTCTTACATAAAACACATGAGAGTTGGCTTTTTTCTGACGCTCCATCCCTACCTAGAGCGCATTCTTCAGACTTGTGGTTCTTACCGCACTTAACGCATCGAGGCTGCATTTTGCAGTTCGACGCGGCGTGCCCGAACCTTTGGCAGCGAACACATTGCAAAATGTTTTCGTGCCTTTTTACTTTTTCCCAGTGAACCACCTGGTAGTCTAGGACATTGATACTCCTAAGACTATCCAGACGGCTTTCGGGACTGAGCTGAACCAGGAAGAACGGTAGCTTCCGTTTCTCCCTTTTGGCTCTGGTTGTGGTGAATGGCTTGACCCCTACGAACTTGATCTCTTCGCACTCTTTCTCTTTGAGCTCTCCGGACTAGTAGACGGTTCTAACCCCCTCAGCAGCATAGTTTGCAGCTTTTTCCCCTTCGGGGTGAAGGAGAAGAACTCCGTCGTCGAATCCCTTAACAAATTCTTTATTTTGTGGTAGCGCTCCACTGTGTTGCAGTGTATCGCATGTCTATCTATTGTTAATCTTTTTATAAAAAAATTATAGCCTATGGCCGACTTACATAGTTCAATAGTTTCTTTTAATTCCATTTTATAGGTGTTGATTGGTGGCACCCTTTGCTTGACTTCTCTGGTTTGTTGCTGCTGTTTAAGTTTTTGTTGTTGTTTCTTCCGCTGCTGCTGTTGCTGTTTCTTTTGTTGTGCATGTAGTTGTTGTTTCTGCTGTTTTTGCTTTTCTTGTGGTTGTGAATATTTTTTCGTTGTTTGTTGTGCTTGTTTCTGTATTATTTGTTGTTTTGTTTGTTGTTGTGGTGCCTTTTCACCGGTGTTTTGTTGCTGCTGGGGTCCCTGGAGTTGTTGTTTTTTCACCTTTTCTCGTCTTGCAACTTGCTTGGCTTTAATTTCCAGCACTTTTTGCGGCAGTTCTTTAATGCTGCTGTTTAGAACCTGCACTTCTTCTTCGTCCTCTGACTCGGAAGCCACCAGAGATGCGAAGGTATTATCATTACCCATGTAGTGGCCTTCCCCACCGTCAGATATGTATGGATATTCGTCATATTCCGACTCCTGACCCATAAGGTTTACTGCTGCCTTTAACGAAGTTGTTGGCGCCTCCTCCCTCAATCCACCAGGCAGCTTTTCGGTTAACTTTGAAAGAGAGGGGCGCTTGATCAATTTAGGAGTTGACCTGGGCTTCCTCCTGCTCTTGGCATTGCCGTCAGATGCCACAATTGCTAGGTGGCCTGACATCTCGTCCTCCTCGCATTTGTTGCCACTAGCGTCTCCCGCTGGTGGGAGAGCGGATCGCTCTCTATCACTCATCAAGTGATTTTGTGTTTATTGTTTTTTTGCACTGTTTAATTCACACGCAAAAAAAAACAAAAGGATGTCTCTGGGTTGGGAATCGAACCCCGAAACTTCGACTTGCTACACCAGTTCTGGTGCACTGGGCCAACTGGGTCCCTGCAAAATCTTGTCAAAATTTCGATGTAATACGATTTCACTACTCGATAGGGAAAAGCCGAAACACATCCGCACTCTACAAAAGTCAGTGAACGACTGGACAATATTGTGGTATTCACATAAGGATTCTTGCCTACTTCTTTGATGATAAAGCTGATATCACGGCAACTTAGTTATTTTAAGCGGCCACTACGAGGATTGATTTTAACTGTAACTATGTTTTTAAAGTTACTGAATACTGTTTAGACTCTTGACCTGCTTCAATTCAATAACTTTGATTATTCCCCGAACGATTTGTCATATCTTTTATATATGAATACTAAATTTATTTTCAAAGAGTCATTGTAGCGTTAAAAAACTAGCGAAGTTGACCAAATTACAACTGAGAGCAGCCTATTTCAAATTTAAACAACCTTGGTTTTTCGTCACCATTAGGTGAAAAAGAAGAAGGTGAGCGTCTGTTTTAGCTGCGATCGTATTAGTTCGATATATGCAGATCCTCCGCTAAAAACATCTGATTTAAATGGATTGGCGACCCAAAAGAAAAGGCAAACTTTTTTCGGAGCGACGACCGGCCTCAATACTCTCACAAAGTAGGTGAAGATGTAACCCCCTTTGTTTCGCTAAGAGAGATCTATACATCCATTCAAAAACTTTTGAATAAAAAGTCTTGATCTAATAACTGCCCAAACTCTGAAAGAACTACCCTTTATAGCATGGCTTAAGCTTAAGCTTATTATAAATGCTTGTTTCAAACAAAGATATATTCCACGCCACTGGAAGATAGCAGAAATTATTCTTATACCTAAACATTATAAGCCTCCGTCAGATGTTGCCTCATATAGGTCAATCTCATTTTTACAAATTTTATCAAAACTGTTCGAAAAACTGTAGTTTTTTATTCTAACTCAGCTAAGTATCTAGGTAGGTATGAATCTAGCTGCGAAACTAAAATGGAAGGAACATGTGAAAAGAAGGTAGAAGAACTTAATATAAGATACAGAAAACTTTACTGGTTGTTAGGATATAACTCAAAAATGTTCACTTGTAACCGGGTATCCTCCTTACACTCTAGAACGAAAGTTTCCAATGTTTCCTTAACGTGTGGTCCGGGCAACCGTACACACACTATGTAGCTGCTACTCAGCCTACAAAAATGCAGACGACTTGGATTACTGGCCCGGGAACCGTACACAACAATCTTTTAATAAATAAAGAAAACCAAAATTGTTTGTCTTTAATTGTCTAGTCATGACTTTATTGATTCTATTCTTCTTTCTTATAATAATATTTGTTTCAACTAGATGTGGCGATATACGAGTAGTTAGCTCATTGGACTATCACGCAGAGAGTCTGGGTTCGATTCCTGGCTGGGTAACCAACAATTTTTCAAATCGCCATCACCCTTTAGGCGGGCAATGCCAACTCCCGAAAGTAAACAATTTCCTACGAAAAAGCTTCTAAGGAGTGCCGTTCGAACTCGGCAACACAAATGAGTGTCAAGAAGCTAGGCCATGGCCCATAGCGGGCTGCCAGCGCCACAGTGTTTTTGTTTTTTTGTTTTATAAGTCCAGAGATTGCTAAGTGTGTTCTAAGTGCAACTTTCCTGGTGGACGGAGAGAAACCAATCAATCGTCGTCTGCAAAAGGCTAGAAAAGAAAGTGAGCGAGCAGGTGAACAAGCCAAGGAAAACTGTAGTTATGGTGTGACTCGGTAAGTAAAAGTTCGAAACCAAAAAAAAAAAAAACATAAAAGAAAGTTTTGTTTTGCAAGTGATATAAAAAACTAGTATACGAGTATATAGTGATATACAAAATATAGTGATATGCCAAATAAAGGAACATAATCGAGCCAAAATCACAAAGTAAAGTGGAAAGCAGAACTATATTTCTTCACCTCCCTTCCTTATCATAATTTCTGCGACCAAACAAAAAAGTTATTGAGTATAATGTTTAAATATTTATTAGGTAAGTTCTTTGTTTTTTAGTTTTGATTCCATTTAGACACCATAAGTAGAATGTCATGAGAGGACATTCCTTAAATTTTTTTTGATATTTTTCAGGACCGACAACTTGTATGCTGTATTGAAATTATAGAATGAGTGCAGCGTGAAAGCATCGTATGCGCAACGATTTGAGGATTTAGTCGCATAACAAATAAAGGAGTAGCTTTTTGAGTGGATTTCTGTACTACGGTGTTGGTAAAGCCACTGTCTTTACCAGCATATGGATGGGCTTACACTCGAAGTAAGCAGGTAAATGACACATCACGAGCGAAAGACATATTAGGCTAAGATGATGCCATTTCAGAACATTTTTGGGGCTTACATAACCGTTAAATTTCTCTCAGTCAACATCATTCAGTAATCATAAAACAACTTAACACAGGAAAGGCAATAGCAATATCGACCCCCAATACGGCGAGCTTCCTTCCGAGCTGCCTTCCGAATGCCCGTACATTTTGCTTGGTTTAGCTTTGGCTATACCTGTTTTCCAATGGTCATAAAATCGAATATCAACTGGAAGGTATAGATATTTTTAGTAAGGATGGGTTTGTATTTTTTTTTCACAAAGTTTCCCATTTTACAATATGCGTCGTCTAACAATCGCTGAACGTCTCCATCTAGCTCGATCCCTGGATAGCTGCCTACAGTTTCGCACGCTAAGTTGGCTGAGGTCCTCTTCCACTTGCGTGTGCCACCTGAGTCTTGGCCTTTCTCTACTGCGCTGTCCCTCGGGAGCGGATTCGAAGACTTTTCGAACCGGAGCATTGGTGTCCATGCGCTCTTCATGATCCAGCCATCTCATTCTTTGGATCTTCACTCTTCTGGTAAAGTCGATGTCGCTGTACAGTCCATAGAGTTCATTGTTGTATCTCCTCCTCCATTCTCCTTCAAAGAAGACGGGACCGAAGATCGCCCGAAGAATTTTTCTCTCGAAGCAACCAAGAACACCCTCATCCATTTTTGATAATGTCCATGCCTCTGCGCCATAGAGCAGGACCGGGATTTTTAAGTCTTATAGAGGGTGACTATTGTTGTCCGAGAGAGGGCTTTGCTACTCAATTGCCTTCTTAACCCCTTGCGGTTGGCAAGGGTTATTCTTTGCTTCATCTCAGCGCTGGTGTCGTTGTCTGTATTTATAGCGGAGCCTAGGTAGACAAAGTCCTTAACTACCTCAAAGTTATATCTGTCGAGGGTGACGTTCTGTCCGAGACGTGGGGACGAGCACGAGCGTGCATTCTCCATCGTCATCCTGCACAGACGGACGAGTTTGACAGGGATGCCGAAACTAGAAATTGCTCTGTATAGCTCGTCTCTATAGATCCTGTCATACGCGGCCTTAAAATCGATGAATAGGTGGTGTGTATCGATTTGAAGCTCATAGATCTTCTCCAAGGTCTGCCGTTGTGTGAATATTTGGTCGATGGTGGACTTTCTTGGCCTTAGGCCACACTGATATGGACCACTCAGGTTGTTGACGAACGGCTTCTGGCGTTCACACAATACGGCAGATAAGATCTTACATGCGATGTTAAGAAGACTGACGCACTTGTAGTTGGCGCAGTTCAGAGGGTCTGCTTTCTTGAGAATCGGACAAACAATGATGAGGTTCCATTTATCGGGCGTACTTTCTTCCTACCATATTTTAGGGATGAGTTGGTGTATGCTCCTTACCAAGTCATCGCCTGCCGCTTTCAAGAGCTTCGCGGTCAGGCCATCCGCTCCAGCAGCTTTGTTGGACTTCAGCTCAGATATTGCAATCTTGACACGGATGGATGGGGTTTATTGGTCTATATCGTCCAGGTTGAGGGGTTCATTCTGCTTGGCAGTGGTATTTGTTTCGTCATTGGTCGAAATGATCTTTCCAGATTCTCAGCATTGATTTGGTGATCTCCTGCGACAGTATTAGCTTGTTTTGGCTGTGTTCGGGATATCCGCAATCGTACCTTGGCTACAAAAAGTTAATGTGACCATGCTGCGATGCTAGCTCTTCGGAACGTTAGGACATCCATAATACTGGAGGAGTGTCTTGCGTCGATCGCAATGTGGTCAATCTGGTTGACGGTTGATTGATCAGGAGTTCTCCAAGTCCCCTTGTGAATATCGTGATGGGGGAATCGCGTGCTAGTAACGACAATATTTTGTCCCGTCGCAAAGTTGTTTAGCCTAAGTCCGTTATCGGAATTGGTGTCGTGTAGGCTATATCTGTCGTAGACAAATTTTTGTTCCGCAAGTAAAAGTTGTTTATTTGCTTCAACAAATGTACTTAAATTATTACCATTGCACCTACTTCTGTTCTCTCACTAAATCGATACTATCAAGGTCAAGTGCAGATCGTTGTGGCAACATGCCATGTTGAATGAGTGCGTTGTTGTTGATCGTTTAGCATATGCCTTCGATTTCGAATAAAGCTTCATTGACAATATTGTCCGAAAACTCTACGGAATTGTCATTGCTAACGGTACGGAGACGTTGCAATATGTCTTCGGTAAAATTATTTCTGAATTTTTCCACAAATCTTTCGGGTTGGATGGCGAGCATGTGGTCAAAATGATGGCGAATAGCGTTCGAATTTATCGCAGATGAGGGCTGGCACATGCGTTATTCAATGTTATTTCCTAGTGATCCAAGCGAATGTAGATAAGTCGTTCGGATTCGATTTTCGCATACATATCGACAATATATTGGTGGAACAATTGACGACATTTCAAGATGAGATTATCAGCGTTTTCACGTATCATTAGCTATCATTAGATACGAATAGTTGTTCATAGCGCTGACTTTCTTATTCGTTTCTGCATCGGTTAGCGGATTTTTCATTTGGATTCCGAAATGATACCTATCTTCTCCTTACATCGTATGAGCGATTCGTTTTTGGGACTCGTTGGTCCTTACTATTTCTGCGATGGAGAATAATATCGCGTGACTCCAGTTCTTGGCCAACTATAACGATTGCTGTTTCATCAATCGTTGGAGCATTATATTGTCTTACATGTGGACGAACGGTTGCCTTATCTGCACGATTTACAACTTTGTAATCGTCAGCTGGCATTCGTTCAAGGGCAGTTCTGAACAGTTGAATCAATTCGTTGTGTTGATTGAATAAAGTTTACAGTTCAGCGACAATTTCTCCTCTAGTGTTCCTATTGAATCGACAACGTTGATCGATTTGTTCATCACATGAAATAAAACTGGTGATCTGCGTCTGGAAGTGGCATGCTGATAAATTTGGCCCTGCACTTTGAACGTTGGTATATAATTCTCAAGTATAATATTTGTTGCGCCGAACGATGTTATTTGGAAACACGAATGGTACTTCCAAATGCTTCCCAAGAAATGTTCCAATTGGCTTGTATTACCTGATACCAACGTCGATAATGGATCAGGCGGAAGCAAAAAAAACATAAAAATTCCTAAAAGAACAGTATAGCAATACGAGAAAGCCAATTGGAGCGGACTTAACATCTTCTTTAGGAATTTTAACTGGTCGTTATGTTTCGCGATGACGACGTGGATGCCGCTGCTGATATGATCACAGACACTATTCTCTTTGGAATGAGATCCTTTATCCCTCACCGGATAAGTGTGGTGTGGTACTACTCGAGCTGTCAGGAGGCTGTCAGGTTGAGAGAAAGGTTTTTTCGGTCCTAGAAGACCAACCCCACAGAGGAAAACCGGAAAAAATTCAAACAAGTCAGCAATGACTGCAACGCCTTTCTTAAGCGTGTCAAATTTATATACGACCAAAAACTGAGGCAAAAAATACTACAATGTCCCAAAGGTAGTAAACATTTTTGGTCGTTCGTCAAAAACATTAGAAATTCTGCTTCATCCTCCATCCAAACGCTCATTCACAATGATATTCCAGCTGTCAGCTCTTTGGACAGAGCCAATTTGCTTGCTGCACACTTTGTAGCCAGCTCAACGCTTTCAGATTGTGCTTTGTCTCCGCCTACATTTGAGTGCGTCGAATCTTCAATAGGACGAATCCACTTTCGCACTCGTCTAGTAGGAAGAGTACTTAAAGATCTTAACGCTTACAAATCCGCTGGTCCAGATGATATATCTCCCCTTCTTCTGAAGAGGCTGGCAAAACCACTGCGTAAGCTTTTCCATCAATCCTACTCTTTAGGACTCTTTCCGAGCAGATGGAAAACAGAATTTGTCCAGCCCGTCCCTAAAAAAGGCGAATTTTCTTCTCTCTCCTCTTACAGACCTATTGCACTTACGTCCCTTCTTTCCAAGGTCATGGAATCGCTGATAAACCATAAGCTCGTAAAATATCTTAAAACACGACAACTTCGACCGGCAGTAGGTTTTCGAAGCAACTGGCTTACAGGTGATTTGATGGCATGTCTCACCGAAAAGTGGAATCAAAGTTTACATCAATCTGGCGAAAGCAGGATAGTTGCACTTGATATTTCTAGATATTTCTAAGGCATTTGACAGAGTTTGGCATCAGGCTCTTTTGTCGAAAATGCGTGCATTTGGGATCGATGACTCTCTTCTTCAATTGATTAGATATTACCTTTCGGAACGTTTAATTCAAGTTGTCTTGGATGGTTTCAAGTCTGATATTCACAAAATAAATGCTGCTGTGTCCCAGGGCTCCGTTCTGTCTCCGACACTCTTTTTAATTTTCATCAATGATCTCTAGTCTGCTACTTCTAATCCAATTTACTCCTTTGCTGACGACAGTACTCTCTGCTTCTCATATTCGTTTCCGAAATCACGTCCCTGCCCTTCGGCTGTAGAACGGGAACGGCAGCGTATATTAAGCTCATTAAATTCCGATATAAACAGCATAACCAATTGGGTAACTACCAACAGAGTGGAATTTAATGCTTCCAAAACACAATGCTGTCTGCTGTCGTTTATGCGAAATTCAAATACCCAGCCATTATCCATGAATGGCACTTGCATCGTTGAAACCGAAAAACTTTTCATTCCGGTATGTGTGTCAATGACAACTTACGTTGAAAAAATGCTGCAAAATGTCTAGGTTTCCATAAGCGATGTTAGAAATATTTCATCCCCTCTGATCTGGCTTCAATATATAAGGCTTCCATGCACCCAAAACTGGAGTATAATGCTCACATCTGGTCAGGTGCTCCTAAAACTTCTTTGCACCTACTAGATAGGATTCAAAACCGTGCGCTAAAACTTATAGGTGATGCCAATACTCGTATTACACAGTTGATTGACACCCTCGACCACTGACGTAATGTCTCCTGTCTCACCCTGTTCTATCGCTATTTTCACCACCAGTGCTCCTCAGAAATTGCCAGTAGCATTCCGCCCCTTTAAACCTCCAACCGTAACACCCGTCTCGCTATGAATGCTCATCAGTACACCCTCAAGCCCACTTTCGGACGCACCCTGAAATATCGTCATACTTTCCTAAGCCGAACAACTCGCTCATGGAATTCCTTGCCGAGCTCTTTATTTCCTAGCCATTACAACCTTCAAACATTTAAAACCAACGTACATCGGAACCTCTCTTTTCTCCCTCCCTAAATTTCCTTCACCCAAGCTATGTGCAAACATGTTAAGGGTACATAATCCCTTGTGCGCGCGCAAATTATATAAAAAAAAAAAAAAAATGTAACTCTTGCAATTTACTTGTCCCAATCGCGCAGCACATCCACTCTCATGTTTCACTCTTAAATGTTTCCAAAAACAACACTCGGATGAAGATTGTATTCATAATTTGGATCATAATGGAACGCATTCAGCTCCAATAATGGCATCCATGAATCATCCAGTGTTCGTCTGGACCGAGCCGTGCGTGAACGTTGGGCATCGAATCTTTGCTCACGTTGCTCGCTTGTTTCAGACCAACGGGCTTCGCCTATGCGTTACCGTTGAGCTTCGAGTCTTTGCTCACGTTGTTCGTTGGATTCTGAGGTTCGCAACTGCTTTTTCGTTTTTACTCGAGGTGTATTTCTACCAATCGCTGCTAGTTTCGGAGGCATATTTTATAAGTATAAATCGCTATCTAAAATGCCACCGTTTTCAGTACAAGAAATTAGTATTATTCTTAAGCAATTGAAAGAAACTTTCTTGACGAATTTTATCGGCAAATAGTTTTAAATCAACTGAAAGAAATACAAAAATTCGGCATTGTAAAACTCAATGAAAAACTCAGGAAAAAATATGTACCAAAAGTAGATGAAAAGTATATCTCATGTGTGTATTCATAAACCGAAAGGACTATCACTGTTGTCAAAAAAATATAAAGATTCAATATTGAAAAGCAGAGCAAAGCACTTATGATTTAACCCTAGACCCGTATCCCTCAAAAATTCCAGTTCCCGTAAAAAAAAAATATTTGTTATTTGCACTAACTCACTAACTCGCTAACTCGCACTCGAACTTCTGATGTGAAATGAATCCTTTTACTCAATCTTCAACTTCAATTAGCGGAGCCGCTTGTCTAGGATTATTTTTATATATCCTTCATCTCATCCTTGTGTAGAAAACTACACAAAAAATTTTTGTTTTCTTAATTTCTCAAAAACTACTAGTTGGAAACTTCCGGAATTCTCAGACTTTGTTTATATCCTTGATTACCGAAAATAAAACGTACCTCCCCATAATAAAAATGTTTATGGCGGTTAATAATGCACTAATTACGTTGTCTACCCTCATGTGTAGATTTCTACACATATGGACAGTAAGTGCATGTCATATAAAAAGTCATTTGCGTTAAGTGTTTTAGCAAGCGAATATCGTTGGTATATTTAGTGAAATTTATAAAAATAATAAAAGATAATAATGTCAAAAGAAAAAGATATCTGACAGAGGAAGAAACGGCAGCATTTTTGAATGAAGGCGATGGCGAATTAGTGATGTTTCTGGTGACAGTGATGACGAATTTGTGCCAGAAGAGAATATTGATGATGACGATAACTTATATTCAGACGATAGCGATTCGGACGAAGAGCAAGCGAGTGGCTCAAATGAAACCAACGAATCAATTGCTGAAGTTGAAAATGTGGATCCACTGCTTGTTTCGAAAGATGGTATTGCTTGGCAACTACAGCCATTTCAGCATCAAAGTGGTAGATTGCGGAATGAAAATATAATTTCTCTTCATCCTGGAACAACAAGATATGCCAAAGCTATTGTTGATGGCATCAAAGATGCTTTTTTGCTTTTCTTCCCACTACAAATTGAAAATACCATTTTGAAGCATTCAAATGCGTATGCACAAGCAACATCTGGTAAGGATTTCAAACAAATCGACTCGAATATGTTGCAAGCATATATTGGTGTTTTGATTTTTGGTGGTGTTTATAGGTAAGTAGTAGTTGCTTATTTTCTTATTTCAACTGATTCTTGACTTTTTTACTTTTAGATCGAAAAGCGAAAAAAAAAAAGAAAACGAGGTCGGAAAAAGAATTCCTGGATTTCTCAGATGGCAAATGCGCAACATCGCCTGGGGATAACCACTGAAGCGATCCAGGACCGTGCATTATGTAGACGCGTTCTGCGGTCTGCGACATTAGTCAACCCCATAAGCGGAGCAGCAGCGATGCAGTAAAAATGGGAAACTCGTTACGCATAAGTTCGTATAACGAGGAAAAGATTTATAAAAGGATAAGAAGAAGATCGAAAAACGAAACTACAATTGAATTGTTTGATGATATTAACGGTCGTCCGGTGTTTAGGGCTATTATGTCGAAGAAAACATTTGAGTATTTGAATCGAGTTATTCGTTTTGATGATGTCATTAGCAGAAGACAGCGACGATCTACAGATCAATTTGCACCGATTCGGAATATATTTGATAAATGGTCCAATTTATTGAGTGACTTCTACAATCCACATGAATGTGTGACAGTTGACGAGCAATTACTTGGTTTTCGTGGAAGATGTAAATTTCGTCAATATATGCCATCAAAACCAGTAACATATGGACTAAAATTCTAGTTCCTGGTTTGTTGCTATACCTGCTATGTTTGGAAAATCCAGCCATATTTGGGAAAGGCGATTGGAGCCAGTTCGAGTGAAAAAAGACAAGGCGAACGAGTAGTTTTGGATCTCGTTGATGGCTTGAAAGGTCACAACATAACAATGGATAACTTATTTTCCTCATATGAGCTTGGGCAAAAATTGTTGTCAAAGGGCATTACAATGGTTGGCACGATGAGAAAAAATAAAAGAAACATCCAACCAAAGCTTCTTGAATGCAAAAATAGACCGTTGTATGAATCTACTTTTGCATTTACCGAAAACACAGCACTTGTTTCGTACATTGGACGGAAAAATAAGTGTACCGTGTTGCAAAGTACTTTGCATAACTCAATTGAAATCGAATCGACTGAAAAAAAGGTACCAACGATTATAGCCTATTACAATAAAACAAAACGTTTGTTCATATACTACTTTTTGAAATTTCAAGACCCTCTAATGTTTTTTTTTCATTCAATATAGGCTGGGTAGATACGGTTGACAAAATGCTCACTTGTTACAGCTGTAAAAGAAAATCTAACAGATGGCCAATGGCTGTATTTGCAAACATGATTGACATTTCTGCTTTGAATGCATTAATTATTTTCAAAGAAGTGAACCCGAATTGGCAAGCAACACAAAAGATAACAGTAAGACGGAATTTTCTACGTGAATTTGGAATATCCCTTGCAAAACCACTTATGGAAGCTAGAAGTGCGAAGCCAAGATCAGCATCGTCTGCTTTATTGCTTGCAACTGTTTTGGAAGAAAATTCACCATCGTCATCTTTAGAGGATGTTTCTGCATCAATCCACCACAAATTAAAGGCAGAGCAAGATGTCACGTTTGCTATGAAGAAAAATCCGCCAAAAGAAAAAAAAGTATGTCTATGAGACGATTTGTTGTTTTGGCACAAAAGCTGCATGTAAAAATCAGCATAATCGAAATCTATGTGCAAAATGCATTCAAGAAAAATTAATTTGAACCTACCTATCTTCTCTTATTATTTTAGAAATAAATTATAAAATCAATTTTTCGGTTTAATTTAAAAAAAAAGAATTTAGAAAATACATTAAAATCCCATATGTGTAGAAATCTACACACGAGGGTAGAGAACGTAATTTTTTTTGAGGATGAGATGAAGGATATTCTAATTACTAACCCAATGATCGGGTTATCCTACTCGCCTTACTATTTTTATGTCATCGCAGTGCCGATATCATATTGAAAGCAATTATTACCACACAAATTCGACTCTGGGCACTCAGTGCCCGAGATATGGTTTTCGAGTCATTGCCTTTGCAGTCTTGTTATAATTACAATAACAAATCAAACATCTCAAGGATACATTTTTGTAATCCAAAATGCTATTATCTATGTTGTGTGGGTCTATTTGGCATGGTCCAGTGTAAGATATATATTAGAATTTGAGATACAGGTCTAGGGTTAATGTGGGAAATCTGTATGAAAAAGTCATAAAATCTGAATCAAGTTATTTTTTTTAATATTTAGATCAAGTTTTAAATACACTGAATAGAAGATTTCGACAATTTTTGCTCTATATCTCGTCACTGGTGCTTACAATCGGGAAAATACCTTCACAAAAATCATAGCTTTCAATATTTCCAACAATTTTTCCTTACATTACTTCCACGTAAAATTCAAATTCTTAATTTTTACAAAAATAGATACTAAAATCAACATTTTCGATTGTAACTCATCAATTATGTCAATGGTCAATATAAGTGCCAACACCTTTTTCACAGAATTCTGAACAAAGTTGCCAAAGACATCAGTGCTCTACCTCTTACCATAGACTCTTACTATAAAGGACAAATAAACAAACAAACATTGATTTTTAGATATAGAGATATGATTTAAACTTAAGGATTATAATTACTTAATTTATATAAATACTCGTAAAGGCAAAAATCTGTTCACTTATTTTACTATTTTAATGGAAACCTTTGTAAAATGCATTGCTAATGGTCAGCCGTTTGATTACAATTAAAACAAGCCATTAAAATTTATAAATAAAATAGATGCATCCGCATTTTTAATGTAAACATCAGACATAGTTTTCGGATAGGAGTATGATTTTAAGTCTCATTACTTTTTAATTCATAATCTTGCTACGAAAAATGAAACTGTCTTAAATTTTCTGAGAAAGCTTTTCTGTTTGTCTATCTCTCACCCCTTCTACTTTAAGACCAAATCATCACGCATCTTCCCCTTGTACTCGGAGTCTGGGTGGTTCTCCCTTTTTCTCCCTTTCGTATTTTATTTTGATCGTCTTCTTTCAGTGGCCTGGTATTTGCTTGCAGTTTTATCTTTTATGCAATTGCTGTCATCATTTCCATTAAGAAAGAATACTTTCAAGGGACACTTTTTTTTCTGTTGCTTCTGGTAGACCAAGACGAACTCGGCTATCTACTTGATCCGAGGCTCCGTCCATTAGGTCATGAAATCCCTTCGTCATAGAGATTTCAGAGTCATCTAAAGAGCATTCAAACTGGGATATGCATTGTAAGATGATGAGTCGCAGCTTAGCCCTGACACCGAACACAGAGGGGTGATTAATTATTACTTTGAAGTCCACTATGAACTTTATCCTCTAAATATCCTAAGACTTGCGAATAGTGACTTTAATATTGTCGTACTATAGACGTAAGCCTGTGATAGTCAGGCTTTTAAGTAATTCAGTTTCCATTTAGCAGCTCCTAATGTATTGTAATACGAGTGTATCGCAAAAAGCGAAAATGGAAAAGTAAATTAATTATGGTTCAGCACAGAATGATACTCGTAGCATACAGTTGGGAATTTCAAGTTTTTTCATGTATCAAAAAAAATATGAACTCTTCAACTAAAAGCGCAGTCTTCCTATGGTGATAATTAAGACAGGTAGCTCTCCTGCATGATGCCGTAATGCAAATGAAAATTGGAACCGTGTCATATTCAGATTTTAATTCTTCATCATTGCTTTTAGCGCTCCGGTGTGCCTTTCATTCGAGTTCGTTTTGATGTACCGACTTAAAATTGGATCATAGTTGCGTATCTATGTATCACTATCATCTATCCACTACATATGTGTATGACAATGATTGATGGCATCTGTACATTTCCAATTATGAAGCGAAGTGATTTGGTTCTACGTTCAATGAATAAAAAAAAAAGATGCAAATAGCAAATCCAGCACTCGTGCGATACGAGCAAATTGGAAAATTGTCAATATACGAATATATCTGTGGGCGGATAAGGCTTGTGTCAGGGTCAGCCATAGTATCGATTTGCAGGCAATCCCCATGAAACGAGGCTTATGGAAACACAAACAAATCTCGTGTGTGATTTGTTTCCATTAAATTTGCCATATTTATGATAATGCAATCACATAAATTATTTTTAATGCTTTTTCCAACAATTATTAGACAACAAAAATATAGAAATTGTATGGAACGATAATGGTGGTGGTAATGCGATTATTATTATTAAAATAAATATTTTTATTGTTTTTGTTTTTAACCTTAAAATTAAGGAAATTGCAGATCATTATAGTATAATAGGTCTGTGGTGTGAATTACACTGTTAGCAGGTAATTAATAATGAATGTCGGAAGCAGAACTTAGATATGAGCATTTATGGTGAGCCTATTGCTATAAATTTGAAAACTGCTGGGTGTTTCGTAATTTTAATTAACGATATACTACGTACTTTCATTTTTAGTGCCAGTTATTGGTGATTTGTATGTTTGCGTAGGCGTTTCTCTTGCCCCAATGGGCAGTGAATTAAATAAATTCATGGTTTTCTCATTCTTAATCTGTGACTGTTGCAGAAATGGATTCTATCGAAAAATGAGTAATATACGAGTAGCAATCGAAAAATTAACATATGAAAATCGTCGATGTTACGAATAGCAAGCAGATGCCAGAAGTCCAAATCTTAGTGATTTCTACATCACTGATGTTCATTAGTAAAGGGTTTTGCAATAGGGACTTCCGAATTTTGACAGTTCATACCGACCATATTGTTGAAGCTATATCTGTCAAATTGGCTGTAATTAATTAAGTCTGTATTGCAAAATCAAAAATGACAACGTTAGGCGCGCTTCGCCCATTTAACGGTCGCCATAATCGTCCTACCGAGAGGACCATTCGCAATGTGCTGGATAAATTTAAGTTAACGAGTTCAGTATACGATAAACCAATACACTTATAACGACAAAAATGCAAGATCTGCCGAAAGCATCGGCGCTATCCGTGAAAGTGTGCATGAGAATCCGAGGCAGTCGATTTCGCGTCACTCATAAGAACTTGGCCTTTCGCAGACCACAACTTGACGAATTTTGCATCGTGTCCTGGGCCCGCATCCGTACAAAATTTAACTAACTCAGGAGCTGAAGATAAATGACCATAGACAATGACGTGTGTTCGCTGAATGGGCTCTGGGGGCGTTGAAAACTGATCCTAATTTTCATCGAAAAATCATCTTCATCGATGAGCCCCATTTTTTCATGAGTGAGTACGTCAACAAACAAAATTGTCGAATTTGGGACGATACCAATCCACATGAGATCCAAGAGCGTCCAAAAAATTCACTGTTTGGTGTGAATTCGTAAAACGATTCGTAGTTGGTGAAAGGTAAAGAGCAATACCTGACCTTTCTGGTCCTCATAATCGACTAGATGAGTTTGAATTTTTGTAGTGTAGTCTACATGATGCAAGGCCAACAAGGCTTCAGAGATTTGTCTATATAGAAGAAGCTGTGATTAAAAGTGTGTCGGTGTTTCGCACGATAAGTTGACTGAGGTCCCCTTCCACTTGCGTGCTCCATATGAATCTTGGCCTTCCTCTAATGCGCTGTCCCCCGGCATCGGATTCGCAGACTTTTCGGACCGGAGCATTGGTGTCCATACGCTCTACATGACCCAGCCATCTCAGTCTTTGGATCTTCACTCTTCTAGTTAGGTCAATGTCGCTGTACAGTCCGTAGAGTTCATTGTTGTAGCTCCTCCTCCATTCACCTTCAATGCAGACGTGCCGGAAGATCGCCGGAAGAATTTTTCTCTCGAAGCAACCAAGAACATCTTCATCCTTTTTGATATCCTTTTCTTCGTTTGATCTCAGCGCTGGTGTCGTTGTTTGTGTTTATAGCGGACCCTAGGTAGACAAAGACCTTAACTACCTCAAAGTTATACCTGTCGACGGTGACGAAGACGTCGGTGTTCAGTGTCCTTTTTGCTTGACAGCATATAGTTAGTCTTGGCCTCATTGACCGCAAAACCCATCTTCGCCGCTTCTGTCACAATACTCGCAAAAGCGGCACTGACATCACGCTGCTTTCTTCCGATTTTGTCAATATCATCGGCATATGCGAGTATACGGACTTTTGAAAGATTGTGCCTCTTGTGTTTGCGTGTGAGTTTTGCACTATTCTTTCAGGAATGATGTTGAAGAAATCCAGAGACAGAGCATCGCTTGGTCCAAATCCTTTTTTGACATCAAAGGTCTTGGTGAGATGTTTGCCGACCTTGATTGAGCAGCGTGCATTCTCCATCGTCATCCTGCACAGACGTACGAGTTTGGCAGGGATGGCGAAACTAGACATTGTTCACTTGTCTCATTGCTATAGCTCGTTTCTATAGATGCTGACATGCGCGGCCTTAAAGTCGATAAATAGGTAATGTGTATGGACCTAAATCTCATGGATTTTCTCCAAGATCTGCCGTAGTGTGAATATTTGAGCGATGGCGGACTTTCCTGGCCTGAAGCCACACTGGACCTATCAGATTGTTCACACAATACGGCAGATAAGATCTTGTATGCGATGTTAAGAAGACTGATCGCGCAGTTCTCTTTTTTTAAGGATCGGACAAACAATGCTGAGGTTCCATTCATCGGGCATACTTTCGTCCGACCATATTTTAGAGATGAGTTGGTGTGTGTTCCTTACTAAGTCATCGCCCGCCACTTTGAAGAGCTCGGCAGTCAGGCCGTCCGCTCCAGCAGCTTTGTTAGACTTACGTTTAGATATGGCTACCTTCACTTCATCCAGGTGGGGTGGATAGAATTGATGGTCTACATCGTCCAGGTTGAAATGTTCAATCGGCTTGACAGCGGCATTTATTTCGTCGTCGCCGTTATACATTTTACAGAAGTAATCTTTCCAGATTCTCAGCATCGACTGTGAGAGTCATCTACGATGTTCCCTTGTTTGTCGCTTCAGTTCAGGATTTGTGTCCGTGGCATGTTTTGTTTTACCTTTTATTAAAACTTCCGAATCTCATTCCTGGAGTAGCATCTCTAAATTTCCTCGACAGCGCGCCGGGGACAATTTTAATGTCATAGCTAGGGCATTGCTCGTAGGCTTTGTTCAAGAGCTCATCGAAAGGCATCTTTGGTGTCGTCATCTTTCTCTTCTGTGGGGGCGTGCGCGCATGTAAGGCTAATGTTGGCGAATTTAGCCTTGATGCGGATTGCTACGAGGCGCTCGCTCACATGCTGGAAGCTGAGGACTTCTTGTCTTAGTCTGCCTCCGACAACAAATCCTCATCCAAATAAGCGCTGCTTTTGCCGTCGATAGCAATTGCCGTAGTAGGTATCGCAGTTTTTCATCTTCTTTTTGTCTGGCCCATTCCATCGCATTTTTTGGATGGCGGCTATTCCTGCTTCACAGCAGTCTAGGGCCTCCGCTAGTTGTTCGGCTGCTCGTGCTTGTTGAAGGACCTAACATTCCGTTCTGGGATGTGAGTACTGGATTTGATCCATTAAGGGATCTTCCCCCACCACCTCTTTTCCAAGAGCCTGACTTATTTTCAGAAATCCTCACCGGCCTGAGCTCCAAATATGTCGGAGTAGCCCGGATAGGGTCTCATTTTTTTCGGGATTGTTTCCATTGTTTCCACCGTTGATTCCATCTGGAGAATTCATCCGCTGTCACGTTTATAGTGCTGTTATATTTGTCTGCTGGTCGGCTCTCGCAATTATAAGTTTAGCAAGTCGAATCCGGATGGACATTGACCAATGCCCGATGGTTACCACTTGGAATTAAAAAAAGCACAGTTGATGTATGCTTTTGCAACACTGGGTATCGGCAGGCTGATGCCTCTCAGTGCCGACCCTTTTCCTACAGCACCCAGCTATAGATATTTTATATTTATCCACACCATTAAGTTCATTTGGAATCTATTTCCAATAGTTGTCGTAACTTCATGTGGTATCTTGCTGACATTCGCAGGTCAAACTGTTCAACCTCACATACACAAGCAATTTCAAGATACCCTATGTTGTTTAATCATTAGAAAGCGCCTTATTTAGCACCATGAGGAAAATACAAACCATTTCGCTCACCAATACCATTTGCAGTTTTCTTCTCTGTTTAAAGAAATTTTAAACTGGCGTGTGGACTCGAATCCGATGATGCTTATTCACTTGGAGGTATTTATGACCCTTCGTCAGCTTTGGGGGCAATAAAGTAATAAACAGCCCATTTAATGGCGTAGTAAAGTAATTAAAGTTTTATGGTCTGTTATAGATTAAGGAACTTTGAAAGTAATCTCAAGTAGGCAGACAAAAAGTCCAACTGCCGTTAAAAGTTAAAGAGTCTTGCGATATACTTTAATTCAAGTCGTATTATCGGCATATTTATGCTAGTTTTTTTTTTTAACAATGCCATTTACAAGTCTGAAAATAAAACAAAATTCAGGCCACAATTATTGACGAATTTCTGTACTTAGGACAATAAAATCATTTTTGTTTCAAAATGACATCATTATCCCCTTTCCATTTTTTGGTATGAGACTAACGTCCTCTTTTGCTTTCTACCCTATTGTTGGGAGGCAAAACTCAACCAATAATCGAAAGAAAAATGCTCAATGTATAGATAGTCTTGTCAACCATTAAACACACAAGAAATAAGGGAAGGTTGGCTACGTAGCAAGTAGCATATTACCTTCACCACACAGTGACGACATTCTCTCTGAAATTAACGGTCTGTAGAAATAAGTTCTGTGGGACGGAGCTGGGTGTCAGCCTGGCGAAACCCATTGTTGCAATTGTTTTCACACATAAATTGGGCATTTTTAACATCCACTCGACTTGCTTCACTTATAAGCGCAAGTCCTGACCAACAGATAAAAGGAGCAGCACTATAAACGAAACCGTGGATGATTTCCCAAGATGAAATTAACGATGGCGATACCAAAGATGCTATCTATGAGGTCTTGAACAAGACCTATGAGCAATGCCCTAGCTATGACATTAAAATTGTCCCCGGCGCGCTGTCGAGGAAATTGAGAGATGCTGCTCCAGGAATGAGGTTCGGAAATTTTACCAAAATGTAAAAATAACATGCCACGGACATAAACCTTGAACTGAAGCCTGGAGAGACGAACAAGGGAACATCGTTTTATAGTGGCAGTTGATGCTGTGAATCTGGAAAGATTTCTTCTGTAGACGGTATAACGGCGACGGCGAAACAAAAGCCGCTGTCAGGCAGATTAAGCCCTTCAACCTGGACGATATAGACCATCAATTCCGTCCACCCGACCTGGATAAAGTGAAGGTACGAGTAGCCATATCTAAACGTAAGTCTAACAAAGCTGCTGGAGCGGACGGCCTGACTGCCGAGCTCTTCAAAGCGGCAGGCGATGACTTAGTAAGGAACACGCACCAACTCATCTCTAAAATACGGTCGGATGAAAGTATGCCCGATGAATGGAACCTCAGCATTGTTTGTCCGATCCTTAAGAAAAGAGAACTGCGCTATCAGTCTTCTTAACATCGCATACGAGATCTTATCTGCCGTATTGTGTGAAAGCCTGAAGCCGTTCGTCAACAATCTGATAGTTTCATATCAGTGTGGCTTCAGGCCGGGAAAGTCCACCATCGCTCAAATATTCACACTACAGCAGATCTTGGAGAAAAGCCATGAGCTTCAGATCGAAACACACCACCTATTGATCGATTTTAAGGTCGTGTATGACAGCATCTATAGAAACTAGCAATGTCTAGTTTTGGCATCCCTGCCAAACTCGTTCGTCTGTGCAGGATGACGATGAAGAATGCACGCTGCTCCAGCAAGGTCGGTAAAGATCTCACCGAGACCTTTGATGTCCAGAAAGGATTTAGACAAGGCGATGTGCTGTCATGCGATTTTTTCAACATCGTACTTGGAAGAATAGTGTAAAACTCACGTTCAAACACAAAAGGCAAAGTCTTTGAAAAGTATGTCTTACTACTCGCATATGCCTCTGACATTAAAAATATCGGAAGACATCAGCGTAATGCAGGGATTGTCGGTTCCATAGCTAGTGGTAGTAGTGGTGGAATTCTGCGCGCGATGGTTAATGTACTTAGTGGTCGAATAAATGGCTTTAAAATATCTCATATAAATGCACAGAGCCTGTGTCCAAAACTTGATGAGTTTAGAGATGTCTTTGAGAAGTCGAATGTTGATGCAGTCTGTGTATCAGAAACTTCGTTTTCCCCAGGGATAAAAGATAAAGTTTATTCACTTAACGGCTACAAACTCTTTCGTGGTGATAGACACAATC
The DNA here is from genome assembly GCA_928272305.1 of Volucella inflata. Classification (NCBI taxonomy): domain Eukaryota; kingdom Metazoa; phylum Arthropoda; class Insecta; order Diptera; family Syrphidae; genus Volucella; species Volucella inflata. The sequence continues at coordinate 65,063,364 of OV743718.1, forward strand.
GTGTTGGTGGAGGGGCCGCACTTTACCTTAGAGATGGTATTAGTTATGGGAGAAGGTATTATTCACCTGTTGGTTCTGCTATTGACTATGTGTTTGTAGAAATTATCGGTGGTGACAGCAGTCTGCTTTTGGGAGTAGTCTACAGACCCAACAACTATGTGGATTTATTACCAATGTATGCTTTACTCGAAGAAATGTCCACTAATGCGGCTAATGTTATTATCTGTGGTGACCTTAATAGCAATCTCATCACTGACAGGCATTTATGCGAAAACATGATTTGCTATGATCTGCATCCTGTAAATAATATTGTCCCAACACATTTTACTGGTACTTCTAGTACCCTGCTGGATGTGGTATTTGTAAGTCACTCTGATAGTGTACTGCTATACGACCAACTTTCTGCATTCTCTAAGCATGACCTATTATTTCTCACTTACGATTTTATTATTGCTATACGTTCGAATTCATTTTACCATTTCAGAGATTTTAGAAGTGTTGATAGGCTTTCTTTGGAGCAGGATATACAAAATATACCATCGCATGCCGTCACCAGATGACCAGGTTGAATTGCTGCATAACAGTATAAATATTCCCTTTGATACTCATGTTCCATTAAAAACTAGGATATCTGGAAGAAAGTCAACATTATGGTTCTCTCGGGAGACACGGGAACTCATCGCGCAGCGTGATCAGGCCTATTGTCGCGGGAAGCGTTATCGGGTTGAAGAACTCTACCAAGCCTATAAAACTTTGCGCAATAATGTCGTACGAGAGATCGGAGCTGTTAAGGTCCAGTTTTATGCCAACCGTTTTCAAACAAATGCGGAAGGTCGTGTATTGTGGAAAAACCTACGGGATTTGGGCATGGGAAAGCAAAATCCAGGTTTTTCTTGTAACATAGACGTTAACGATCTAAACCGCAAATTTTTATCGCATCCTCGGCCTGAACTTACGAGAGTAAATTACTCTTTCTATTGTGCTGCACCCTCAAGAGATACGGGCCTTGGTTTTGTAAATGTTGACAGTCAAGATGTTCTTGAAAGCTTTCTTTCTGTAAAATCTAATGCAGTGGGAATTAACGGAGTACATCCAGTGTTTATAAAAGTTATACTCCCATTGCTCTTGCCATACATAACGCATACGATGAACACGATATTGACAACTGGAGTTTCTCCCCAACGGTGGAAAATGGCAAAAAATAATCCCAATCCCAAAAAAACTCCATAGGTGATGAGCATAGACCTATTTCTATATTGCTATATCTCGCAAAAATCTGCGAACGTATAATACAAAAGCAACTGAGTGAACATTTAAGCCTTGACTTAACTTGTTGACTCCTGTCCAATCTGGTTTTCGTGTTAAACATACCTGCACTACTGCTTTGCTTAAGGTCATAAATGACATAAAGTCAAATTTAGATGATGGTCATATTACGTTCTTAGTCCTCTTAGATTTTTCGAAGGCTTTTTAACGTCTCACAGGTAGCAATAAGATTGATATCTTCCTACCTCTCCGGAAGGTCACAGGCGGTGGCCGTTGATAATAATTTATCTGAATTTCTTCCCCTCACGAGAGGTGTTCCTGAGGGGTCAATTCTGGGCCCTCTTCTGTTCATGCTGTATATCAATGAAATCTCTGGTGTCATTAAGCATTCGTCGATGCATATCTGCGCTGATGACGTACAAGTTTATAAAAGTTGTGCCCTTGGCCTTATCGAAGACTGTGTCTGTAAAATAAATGAAGACCTCAAATTGATTTCAGATTGGTCAGTAACAAATGGTTTGACCCTGAATCCAGTTAAATGCAACTGTCTAGTGATATCTAAGAAAACTTTAGATTTAACATATTTCCCACCCATTAAGGTAAATGGCTTGTCAATAAATTTTGTCAATTCCTCAAAGAATTTAGGCGTGGTGTTCAACAGAACGCTTACATGGAACGATCATATTAATGTCATAGGTGGTAGGACATACGGCGTTCTCCGTACTTTATGGACAGCACATCAATTTACTCCCTTGAACACACGCCTATTACTTGCAAAGTCTTTGGCAATTCCAGTTCTCATTTATGGTTGTGAAATCTTTTATAATTGTGATGCTGCCAGCAAAAGAAAGTTACAGGTAGCATTTAATAGCATCATTCGGACTTTTTGAATTTCTGACCTCTTTACTGAAACAGCAACACTGCTCCTGTCAACAGGCATCTGTCAGTTGACTCCTGTCAAAATTTAAACTTGCTGCGTCAGTTAGTTTGTGTTTGACAGCTATTTTTATCAGACTACTCACTAATTTGAGGAGAAAATGGAAAAAAGTGAATTTCGTGTGCTTATTAAGCATTATTTCTTGCGAAAAAAAACCATTACCGAGACCAAGGCTAAGCTTGATAAATACTATGGGGACTCTGCACCATCGATTTCAATGGTAAAAAAGTGGTTTACTGAATTTCGTTGTGGCCGTACAAGCACTGAAGATGCCGAACGTCCTGGACGCCCAGTTGAGGTCTCTACACCTGAAACAATCGTTTCACGATATGGTGTTGGCCGACCGAAGATTGAAAGTGCGAGAGATTGTGGAAGCCGTAGGGATCTCGCATGGCTCAGTGGTTTCAATTTTGAATGATCACTTGGGCATGAGAAAGCTTTCCGCAAGATGGGTGCCGCGTTTGCTCACAGTCGACCACAAACACATGTGCAGTTGCCATGGCAAAAATCCATGAACTGGGCTATGAATTGCTCCCTCATCCACCCTATTCTCCAGATTTGGCTCCGAGCGACTACTTCTTGTTCCCAAACCTGAAGAAATGGCTTGGTGGAAAAAGATTTGACTCCAATGATGAAGTCATCTCGCAAACAAAGGCCTATTTTGAGGACCTCGACAAATCATTTTTTTTGGAAGGGATAAAAAAATTGGAGAAGCGTTGGACAAAGTGTATAGAGCTCAAGGGAGACTACGTTGAAAAATAAAATTATTTTTTTATCAAAAAATCTGTGTTTTAATCCAAAAGTCACGGACTTATTGACCCGCCTTCGTATATGGTCTGAGAAAGTATGATCACGTTACCCATTTATCTAAAAATCTACTAAGCATGACTTTCGAAAACTACATCAAGTTTCGGACGCCAATTAGGCTCCCGGATCTGGCCTCTTTCTTTTTTTTTAAGTTGTGCCCCTTCCTTTTTTTTACTGACGACAGTTATGATGTCTTCACTAAAAAGTCAGTGGTAACTTGTTAGTGGTTCACTTATGGGGGCCTCTACAATCTTTACTTGGTGTTATTTCAGCAAAGATAGTAATGTACGGTATTTAGTTTTTTTTTTTAAGACCTGAAATTGAGACTATCTTTGATGTAGATTTTGAAAATTTCCCATGGGACAAAAATACATCTAAGAAAGTATCGTCTGCTAGAAGCTCTTAGAGCCATGTATTCATAAAGATTTATTCCGCAGCTTCGTCAACTTCAATGAACAGTCGACATACTCGTATATGTAGTTTCATGAACCTATAAAATTGTTTGCAGGCGAGATCGTAGGTGGTAGTGCCTTGTTAAGAATTCTCCCTTTTGATTTCAGCCCTTTTAAATTGTATGGATTCTTTGGATTTGTTACGTGAGGACTTGATGGATTTTATTGCCTAACGAAGCCCTGGGAAGCCTTCCCAGTGGAATTTACACATTCCTCAACACATGATAGATATATGAGTACAACACTCCCAATTAATTGCGCATGTAGCTCACAGGCACTGACTACTTTTATCACGATGATGATGTGGTTTAATTGGATTTTCCCCTATAACCATTCAAATTAATTGATTTGTTGTTATTTGACATGAAGACCGCGAATGTTTGTTGGAGCAGCCGTCCGTTTTTGTTATCTACAGGATGAAAAAATTGGTATAGGAATTGTTCCAGTTGTGTCAAAGAATAACTGCCCGAAAGATGGCACTGATTTTCGCAGACTAATTTTTTCAGTACTTGTCTGCTGTGAACTACTATGGCTCCAATTTTCGGTTGCAAAACTCAGACCCTCTAACCAACTGCGGCAGAAGGCCACAATCGTTTCAGTTGCACACTTAACAACAGCATTTTCAAATCTGTCGTCTGTGGGATACAGATGCTGCCTCATATTGTGTGCTTCTCCTCCTATATTGGCTCATATAACTCCGGAGTGTAAAAAATTGGTTGGTCCTGGGACGTATTTACATATATTTGGGTGTTTAACTGCTGCACTTGTTGATGTTGGCTTATTTAATGGACTGGACATTGTATCTATAAGTGTCTCAATTAACCAGAGCAACAATTGCTTTTAAAGGCCAAAATACAGTTCAACATCGCTCTCTATTGTCACGGCCTAAATCTGTTGAAATGAATTTAGCATCTCCTTACATTTTCGCTGAAAGCTTTTCACCTTTATGCTGAACATCTTTGGATTAGATTGGCTCATGGACGGGGAATCTAGACGGAAATTAATTTTTCTCTGTAAAACACCAATTTGTATGCTTCCATAACGTGACTGGATATAGTGTAATGTGAGGGAAACAAAGTACGCAAAATTGTTGAATAATTAAGAAAAAGAACGGTCACTATTCAAAACATCAGCACAACTAGATACATTCATGCGTATAACATCCGATGGCATTGATGGCATAAGGAAAATTGAAAAGTCTAAAAGAAAAAACCAAACTTTGTGTGGTATCTCCATATGTACTCGTATTAGGATACTGCAAAACTTTTCCACATACGTTTCCGCCATCAAAATCTACATTTGTGCGTACGAAAAAAATTCAAAACAAACGAAAACAATTTCAAAAGTCACACACGAGTGCCCCAAAGCACCCAAAGCATTCTTAGAATCATTCCACAGAATTGATAACGAACAGGTATAGACAATTTTCTCAAAAGATTCATGGTCTAACCGAATCTGACAAAGCCAGGAAAAGCCAATCAGAGCAACTAGCTGATGTCATATCACATCCACTGCTGGAAACTGATGGGAAAAATTTTCATTTTTATTACCAAAACTTTTCAAATAGAACGGGCGAAAGGATCTTCAGCTTTCTCTTTTAGTTCGGAGAATAATTTTTCATTGAACAAACGTGACTACATGGGTGGTAAAATCAACTGCGACCATGTGCGCCCTTAGGGTTTTTGGGATTTTCTTTCATTTCATGTCGCAAGTTTAATCCTTTCCTTCAACGTTTGCACTCTTGAAGCACTTCACATTGGGATAATTCTGCTTCAAAGTTTTATTTGAAAAATTCTTTCGGTTGTTTTCCGTTTCGATTCGTCCAATTTGGAACATTTAAGCGCAATGGTGTTAGATGGTGGAACTTTGGCCGAAATCTTTTGGGAGAGACCTTTGCAGATGCACGTATGGCCGCGTTTATTTCTTCTTACAAGATATTGTATATGACAGCGAAAAGTTCCATTACTAAAGGCTGTCGAAACTTGTAAAACTATCTACAACTGACAGATGTTGAGGTTAAACAATGACTCCTTTTAAGATGTGAATATATATTCACTGATTCTGTTTACAATATTATAGTATATGTATACAGTGTTCTGTTGACAATGGTTTGAAGTTAATTTATTTTTGGCTTTAAAAGCGCATTTACTATATTCCTAAAGATGCTCCCTTTAGGGCTCGAAGTTCTATTTTAGAACGAAATATTCGGGGGAGCTCTGCGCCTTACTGACAGTGTTAGTCAGCAGGGAGATTCAGTAATGAGTTTGCTTTAGTCACTTCAGCAAGACTCTAGAGTTTATGAATTCTCAAGCTAAAAAACAAAACAAATAAGCCAAAGAAGTTCCTAAAATATCTCAAAGTGATGCTCAATAGCATTCGAACATCGCTGGCCCGCACGATCTCGCCATTGAGAGTGGCCAGTTCGGTCATCTTTACTTTGTTCCAAAATAGACGATTGCACTAGTGTCGAAAGGGTTAAGAAGAAAATTGTCACCAGCGTACAAGATTTACGCTATCAGGAAAGTCAGTAGCTTTCGAGCACTCCCGAACGAGGCAGCCTACGTATAAGCCGAAATGATACTCGTCGATATCTATGAGAATGAAATGCGGAAGGTGTACGTAAGGCATATTTCGAACTGAAGGACAAAATTATGAAAATGGAAAATGAAAGGGCAGTAACGTCAGCAATACAGATTGCCGGATTGGATGGCTTCCTAAAAGGACTGAGGACTCACAACCTAATTACCGGTATAAAACTGTGGACAACTGGCACAAGGAGTGGAATATAATTTTATAGGCACGGCGGCTAGCGGAAATATTTAACTCTGAAGTGCAGAGGTGGAGAATGCACGACACCACCACCGATAACGGATTCAGGCTAATCGACTTTGCGGCGGGGCGAAACATTATCGTAGCTAGCACGGGGTTCCCACAACTCGACATACATAAGGGGACTTGGAGAACTCCTGATCAATCAACAGTCAACCAGATTGATCACATTGCAATCGACGCAAGACACTCCTCCAGCATTATGGATGTCCGTACGTTCCGAGGAGCCAACATCGACTCGGACCATTACCTTGTTGTAGCTAAGGTACGTTTGCGGATATCCCAAACTACGCCAAGACAAACTAATGCTGTGAGAAAATTCGACGTCAGACGGCTACAATCGCAAGAGATCGCCAAGTCCTTTTCCGATCGAGTGTCTCTTAATCTCTTAAGAGGTCCAATGCCGCCAGCATCAAGCATCGAAGACCATTGGAAACACTGCCAAAACGCAATCAGAGATGCCGCTTCTGTGCTGGATTTCACTCGTCCACCACAACGAAACCCCTGGTTCGATGATGAATGCCAGCAAGCACATGCAGCTAAGCAAGATGCATATAACGCGGCGCTGCTTAGACAGACCAGACCTGCTCATGAGCTCTATGAGCGGAAGACGAGAGTCGAACATCGGCTTTTCAGGAGGAAGAAGAAAGAGCATGAGAAACGCGCAGTCGAGGAAATTGAGACATGCTACTCCAGGAATAGGTTCGGAATATTTACCAAAAGATAAATATAACATGCCACGGAAACAAACCCCGAACCGAAGCCTGTAGAGATGAACAAGGGAACATCGTAGTAGAATCGCAGTCGATGCTAAGGATTTGGAAAGACTATTTTTGCAGACTGTATAACGGCGATGACGGACCCAATACCGCTGTCAGGCAGAATCAACCGAATCAACCTTTCAACCTGGACGATGATGACCAACAATTCCGTCCACCCGACCTGGATGAAGTGAAGATAGCCATATCGAAGCTTAAGTCCAACAAAGCTGCTGGAGCGGATGGCCTGACTGCCGAGCTCTTCAAAGCGGCAGGCGATGACTTGGTAAGGAGCATACACCAACTCATCTGTAAAATATGGTCATATATGTATATATATGGCATATAAGTATGCCCGATGAATGGAACCTCAGCATTGTTTGTCCGATTCTCAAAAAAGGAGACCCTCTGAACTGCGCAATCTACAGAGGCATCAGTATCCTTAACATCGCATATAAGATTTTATCCGCCGTATTGTGTGAACGCCTGAAGCCGTTCGTCAACAACCTGATAGGTCCATATCAGTGTGGTTTCAGGCCAGGAAAGTCCACCATCGACCAGATATTCACACTACGGCAGATCTTGGAGAAGACCCATGAGCTTCAGATCGATACCCACCACCTTTTCATCGATTTTAAGGCTGCGTATGACAGCATTTACAGAGACAAGCTATACAGAGCAATGTCTAGTTTTGCCATCCTTCCCAAAATCGTCCGTCTGGTCAGGATGACGATGGAGAATGCACGCTGCTCCATCAAGGTCGGTAAAGATCTTACCGAGACCTTTGATGTCCAGAAAGGATTAAGACAAGGCGGTGTGCTGTCATGCGATTTTTTCAACATCGTACTTGAAAGAATAGTGCAAAACTCACGAGCAAACACAAGAGGCACTATCTTTCAAAAGTCCGTCAAACTACTCGCATACGCCGACGATATTGACATAATTCGAAGAAAGCAGCGTGAAACGGAATCAGCGAAAATGGGTTTAGCGGTCAACAACGGCAAGACTAAGTACGAGTATATGCTGTGAAGCAAAAAGGACACTGACGACCGATGAAGTCTCGTACAGAATGTCATCCTTGACAGGTATAACTTTGAGGTAGTAAAGGACTTTCTCTACCTAGGCTCCGCTATAAGTTCAGGCAACGACATCAGCGCTGAGATCAAGCGAAGAATAACTCAATAATCCCGGTCCTGCGCTATGGCGCAGAGGCATGGACATTATCAAAAATGGATGAGGGTATTCTTGGTTGCTTCTAGCGAAAAATTCTTCGGGCGACCTCCGGTCCCGTCTGCATTGACGGTGAGTGGAGGAGGAAATATAAATGTACGCACGCAATTGGAAGGGGACCTCAGCCAACCTAGCGTGCGAAACTGGGGTTAGCTAGCTAGGGATCGAGCTGGGTGGAGAAGCTTGTTAACTGAGGCCCAGGTCCACCCCGGACTGTAGCAGCACTTAAAGTAAGTAAAGTAAGTGCAGATATGGTTGGGTGCTACACATAAATTGTGCTTCTTCTTTTTGAAAGTGGTAACCACTGGGTACTGGTCTATGTCCATGTGGACTTAGATGGGATTAACTGTGAGACTCTGAAATGAAACATATGTGAACTTATCCGGGTTACTGTGAAATATTTGGAGCCCAGGCCAATAAGGATTTCCAAAGCTAAGTCAGGATCTTGTTAAAGAGATTGTGACGGATGAACCCGTTACGGACCAAACGCAAATACAAGCATATACTATCAGGAAGAGCTGATGGGAACCAACGCTCTGGTATGAGAAGTCTTCGAAGTCGTCTCCGAGTGACCGCACGGTAGATGAAGACCGGTACTCAGGGGGCGGACGCCTCCGTGCGAGTCCGATGGTCACGTTTGTAAACTTGTTAACTGTGGCACAGGTTCAGTTTGTGTCAGTGAAGAACTAGACTTATAGCTGCAGAAAATTTTGTGCGAAAATTGGTAATCTAAACGTTGATTACCAACACAATCTGTTTTCAATTCTTGAGTGACTTGAACTTTATGATAGTGCAGATCCAAATGCAAAATATGCTATAAGGGTAAGCCATATTTTCCCTAAAGCGAAGATGAATCAGCTTTAAGACCTACTATATATGACAAAACTATTGAACAATTATGTCGACAGTAATCTGCTCGTAATGGACTACGCGTGCCTACCACCGAATCACTATTTTTGTAGTAAGTTTTCACAATTTTAGCACGTTCAGTGATTTTGAAACGATCCAGATTGTTAAATAAAAATCCTTAGACTAAGCATATACTGCCTCGGATGACAGTTCGATTTGATTTATTTGATTGAAACAGGAATATCAAATTCCGACCACAAATTGGATGACCCTATACCAACTCATTGCTTAATTTGTACGACTAACACATAGCACACAACTTAAATGTACAATTTTAAAAATCTTGTACCAAAATGTACATATGCCCTCAATGTTGACAAACATAATAAAACCAAGATGTCCAGGTCTTATGTTTGTCATTAAAGTGCAATATCTAAGGAATTGAAGATATATTTGCCAGAGGATTAAAAGATTAACATTTCAAGAACCTGGGGTACTGCAAATGATAATCGTGATAATGATAAATAACAGCAGAGTGCGATTAATCCAACAACTATTGTACACGGTGTTTTCATGTCAGGAAATTTCATATGGAAATTGTTTATTGCTAACGTTGTTGGGAGCATTTTGCTGACCACTATTCGTGACATGTATCGAATTAACATTTTTGGGCACATGAAATCATATGAATATTAATTAAATTGCCTTTGATAGTCCTTAGTTGTGTCCATTTAATTGAGATAATTTTCAGTACAACTGATGATTTAGTAATCGTATTCGAGTAAAAGGCTCTAATGCTACTGCATAACCGAACATACCAGTAAGTGGTACTTATACACTTAATTGTCTATTGATTTACCATAAATTGCTTAGCAAATCTCATCACAGAATCGTGTGCTTTATATTAAATTCACTTCAGACTATTGGATTACTTGAAGTTGATTCAAATATTAATTAATGTAATATAAACACTTCACAATCGATGAGTGAACAGCTAAGCTGGCTAAAGTTGATCACAATGTAAATTATGGAAGATGCCAAGGCAACAGATATATTTGAAACATGTCCTCCTCCCTTTTAGTCAGAAATATCTTTGTAATTGGAGGAAAACACAAGTTTCAATCTTACCTTTGTTCCTCTTACAATTTGGACTTCCAGGTGTTAGCACTCTGACAATGTTATTCAAAAATAGAATACTTTAAGCCCTATGCACTGAGCATTTTGAAAAAGGGCTGTCAATGGTGAAGAGCATCTTACTTACTTACTTAAGGTGGCGCTACAGTCCGGGGTGCACCTGGGCCTCAGTCAACAAGCGTATCCATCTAGTTCGATCGCTTGCTACCTGCCTTCAGTTTCGCACGCTAAGTTTGCTGAAGTCCGCTTCCACTTGCGTGCGCCACCTAAATCTTCGTCTTCCTCTACTGCGCTATCCCTCGGGGGCGGTTTCGAAAACTTTTCGGATCGAAACGTAGGTGTCCATTCGCTCTACATGACCCAGCCATCGCAGGCGTTGGATCTTTACTCTTCTGGATAGTTGAAGTCGCTGTACAGTCCATACAGTTTGTCGTTGTATCATCTCCTCCACTCACTGTCAATGCAGACGGGATCGAAAATCACTTGAAGAATTCTCCTCTCAAAGCGGCCAAAAGCACCCTCATACATTTTGTTAATATCCATGACTCTGTGCCATAGAGCAGAACTGGGATTATTAAGGTCTTATATAGGGTAACTTTTATTGTTCGAGAGAGTTATTTGATAGTCAATTGGCTTCTTAGCCCAAAGAAATTGCGATTGGCAAGAGTTATTCCTCGATTGATCTCAGTGCTGGTGTTGTTGTCTGAATTCATAGCGGAGCCTAGGTAGACAAAGTACTTCACTACCTCAAAGTTATATCTGTCAAAAGTGACGTTCTGCCCGTGATGACGGTGTCGAGTGTCCTTTTTGCTTGACAGTATAATGTACTTGGTCTTTCTCTCGTGGACCGCTAAACCCATGTGTGCGAGAAGAAGAAAAGCACCAGGAGCACGACACTTTGAAGCATTTTTCGTTTTTGTGAATAGAGGAAAATGCTAGACAATTATAATGCTCTTCTACTATAAGTGGTAGGTTCACTCTTCTTCTTTTTGCAGATCCAGATGTGATCGGGTGATTTGCTTTATTCGGGCGGGAAGCTAAATGGTATGTTAGACCGATTCCTAACGACCAGTTCTTTTGCTTTGCTAGAAAATCCAAGCTTTTCCAATATAGTTGTAACCCCAAAAGTGTCATTTTGTTTTCGGCATCTATATGTTGCTGTCTTTTGTGCATTATCCAACAGTTTACAGTAACCAGGTCTACAAAATGGTTACCTAAATGTTCTACTGATCCATTTGTTAGTTCGGACATAGCAGCGATATAGTGAGATGTAGCGGTCGCCGAGATCAACCCCCGCATGTATCGGTTGGTAATGCAACACTACAAGCCTGCTTCTTGGACCACTGTTGACACATCATTTGTAACGATATTTATTTATTATATTACCCTATCCTGCCATCAAAATAGAGCAATAATAATAATAGGGGATAGTGCCTAGGTGATTCGCACTTAACCAAGGACCCTTTAATGAAGTCTCACACAAACTTAAACGAAAACCAAGAAAAAAGGTGCAACCTCGTGCTAGCAGAACTTAAAAGGACCCTCCCTACTACCTTTTCATCACCCTTATGACCTCTCAGTAAAGGTCACTCGAGAGGCCAGTCCGGGCAAAGAGGAGCAGGTGGTTTGACCAATTAGCAGCGGTAGGCATGCAAGTATGGGCTCCGTCCTAAGCTCTTCGGATTGAGGGGGGATCTTGCTGCTAATACTAGTCAACCGCAGCTACTTTTATTTTCATGCCTGACTCTGGATGTTGTTTGACTTAAAAGTTTAAAAAAATGTGGAAACCGTTTACAAAATTCCCCCTCTATCTAATTTGATACGTAGAGGTACTGCAAACCAGATGATCTCTCATGATCTAATCCAAAACCGAAGGAGAAGAGAGAGCTAGATGGCTCGCTCTCATACGGAGTTAACCCTCCCCTTTTGTGTATAGCATTGGGATACTATGACATACCGTGGTAGCTTCATGATCCGTCGAAATGTTAGTAACTAACGCTTTTTCATCTACATAACGCTAAACAACTTTCGCTGCCCCTTTTCGATCCTTCACGCCACTATATTTCCAAAACTCAGCACGTCATTCTACAAAGAACCGTTTAATTGGGAAAAAAAAAGGAATGACTTCCCATGAAGTTTCCTATCTGGATTCAACAACAAGCTTGTACCCTTCGACATTAATTTTAGGGTCGTGTATTGAGGTATCCTCTCGAATCCGCTGTCCTCGTTTTGTTTCGATTCCTCCAATAGATCTACCAGAAGTTTTTTCAATGGGAGATCTTCATCCCCTCCTTCAATCTTATGAAGAAGATAGGCTTATGCGAAAAAAAGTCTTGAGCAGTAGCGATAGATAGATTTGGTGATGGTGTTTTTTTTTTTTGTTTTTTTAATGCAATCACTTTCTTTCACTTTCGATTTAACCTTCAAAATACTATTATTTTATTGTTCATATTGACTTAGTTTTTTCATATTTCCAATTGAATGTTCGTTGTCTTTTTTCTTTTGCAATTATTCACCAGAAGTTTAATCATTTTTTTTTTTGGTACAGTCACTATCACAAGGCTTTAAGGCTTACATATTTTTTTTTTCTTAACGTTCAGCTGCAATTCTCTAATCTCAACTCTTTCCTTTTTTTTTTCACACTTAGAACCTTCTTCCTTCTGCCAATTTGATCGACTGTCGCGTGTCTCCTATCATGGCTTATATGAAGAGTCGTTATCCTTCAAGATTCATACCACCTTATTATCAGGCCATGGTTCCAAGTTCCTTCATTCTCCTTAAAATGCATGAAGCCATGCATTAGGTCGTTCACCCCATCGAGCTTTACAATCATATGTTTCACTTTTTCAAAGCACAAGTGTAGTGTTCAATGCACGAACCAAATAGAAAAAAAAAACATAGAAAGGGACTGATTGTTGTACCTGGAATTATCCTTACGGATCATACTTGAAGGTGGCGCTGCCGTCAGGAGGAGGGTGGATGTCAATTTATTATTTCCTTCAGTTAATTTTTGAAAATTGGTAAAAAGAAATTCTTATATTACACACACACATGCATTGACAAACAATAATCTTTATTAGCGTTTCCCACACATTTCGGCACATCTTTGTTGTCCTTCCACTTAACAGCTGTAATACCATCAACATCTCGAACCCATTGTTCCCACTAATTTCTTTTCATCTTTCTATTCTCCTTCAACTTTTAGATAACTTGTCCAATGCAGTTCTTAATGACAGTGCCGGTTTGGTGAATATTATTCTGTCTTAGGGCATCGATGCACTTGACACAAGGATCTGTGTATCCTTATGTTATAACATTGGTCAGCCTTTACTATAGAGGCTCCCAGTATCTGATTCCGATCTGATTCCGGTTGATTTCCCTTTTCGCTTTCGGCAAATCGTAAAAACCTTCTGCTCATGCCCTCATCATTTTTCGACCCCCGCAAGTCATTTGACCAGTACATTTGCAACTGTGAGAATCCTAAGCAACCCACCAAGATATGATTTCCAGTCCAATGTATAATTTTGTCCGTTGATGCGCCTATGGGACGGTGATCACATTTTTGAAAAGCAGAACAGTTTGTAGCGTGCGCTGTTTCTTCCCAGAAAGGTATATCAAGGAGCTGAAAGAATTTGTCTAAAATGCTTTCGGGCGTGTTTTCATCGGGCATTAATTGATCTTGGGCAATATCTCGGAGCAGAAATCTTAGAGTAAAAACCAAAACTAATAACGAACAACTCCTTTTTTGTTTTTGTTTTACCCTTTCTTCAGCCATGTCATAGTTCTCTGTCGTTGAGGACCATGAGGACCAGCTTCTCGGCTGGTGTTCCCATTACTGGATTTCCAAGTGATGCCTCTAAAGTTTCTTCGATATCGTTGATATCCTGACTTTGGACAGCATCATCTTCTGCATCTTCATCTTCAAATACTTCATTTAATATGCATTCAAAATAGTCATCATCGTTATTAGAGAGGTCTGCATCACTGTCGTTCAAAAATTTTTCCAACTCTGCATCAGTGAGCTTTTTAGTAAGATCAACGAATTCAGATTGAAATTTTTGAGTAACAAATTGAGTTGGAGATATAAAAAAATCGAGTAGTGCAGTTGACATTTTTATATGTCGATACATCCGAAATACACATAGTTGGAGCTAGCGAAATTTGCTGGTGGAAACTTTTTCTTGTAGAAATACCCAAAGTACACGTATGTTTAGATGAAAATAACTCTTAAAAACTGAAGTTAACTTGATAAGTTTTGCAATTAACAAATTCAACAGTTCGTCCACTTCACATTTTAATAAATTTTGAATAATAAATCGAGTTATAAACTTAAGTTTTTAACTTACCAAGGATAGAAGCCTTTCGACGCGACATCGTTGTATTTCACTTTCGAAAAAATGCGCCAAAATAGTAAAATCGTCTTTAAGGGTATGTGTTTCTAAGAGAATTTATACGTTCTCTTTTGAGTCCAATAATAATAGAATAAAAAAAGAACTTCAAACCATTTAGGAGAGAACGAAAATCTGAGTCCACTTATGTATGTGTATTTTTTCAGCGAAGGGGATAACCTGGTCCGCCAATTCAACGAGAAAATGAATTAATGGTGTCTTCGTATGCCTTGTTTCTTGAAAAAGAATCCAAGAATTAGATACGCATTAGATGCATGAGTAGCTTATGAAAAACTCTCTTTCACCATTTTCCGGATTTCCTGCCAGGATCATAAAGAGATGAAAATTGATCTGAAAGACCCACTCCGCCCATATATTTATTGTAGAAAGGAATGTCGTCAGGACATGGAATTTGCATACCGTCTCCTGTTTTACTGGTTCTTTGTACAGATTATATTGTTAAATTTGAGGACATATTCACCCCTTTCTAACTTTGAGCCATCAAGATTTGGTAGCAATTTCCCATTTGTCATAACTGTGCCTACCCCAAAAGCGAAGCAGCAGCGATGCAGTAAAAATGGGAATCTCATAACGCATAAGTTCGTATAACGAGGAAAGGGTTAATAAAAGGATAAGAAGAAGAAAAAGAAGAAGATGAATGTGCCTACTAAACCAAACTCCAAAGTTTGCACTAAGTGTACGGTAGTAAAAACTCGATCGCTACATATAACGGCTAAGGGATTTGAGAGTATGAAACACAGTTTCCTTAAAACTAGTTCTCCAAGAGTACCTTCGGACGGAACTATTTCCTAAGTAAATGTCGAAATCGTAGCTGTATCAGGGGGTGTTGTAGTGGTACTAGCCATCATGACAAGTTTTTCATTGCGTACTTGGAACTTAGTCAGAAAAATCTGCGTGTGAAGGCATAACACTGACATGTAGATTTGGCTGTTGTAGAGTTTCAAGCACAAAACAACCGTTAAAATTCACAACCTGAATCATTCCGAGTGAACATTAGACTCCCACCCCTGGAAAGTAAATATCGAAACCAAACACACTTAAGTTTCAAACCACTACATGTAGTCATCACAACAACTTTTTATTTCTCCTCCTCCTATCTTTCCGCTCGCGCCTTGGCGACAGTAAAAGGGTATCATAAACCCCTTGAGGCGCGTGTAAATTATAAAAAAAAAAAAAAAAATCCAGTTGTAGCATCGCATCTTTCCCAAATTTTGATGCCTCTTTTGCAGGGTTTCATTGGGTTGTATTGCTTCAAAGAAGATATGCCCTTGAATTTTGTCATAGCTTCATCGATTGATTGGAACACGTAGTCGGTCCGGTATACTTTAGACACGAAACCATTTCATCAGCATAGTATGTTTTCGTTTGATCTGAACGGTGATCTGAACACCGACAACAGCTATAATTTCATATGGATCAGTACCCTACACTGACGGTTTTGCTTTTTTAGCGGAAGAAGAAGCTTGCCTGTCGGTATTGAATATATTTCTCTTTATTATTTCAACTCACTTATTTGTGCAATTGGCGATTTTTATAAATAAACTTGTTGGAAAAGCTTTGAAAGAAAACCTCAAGTTCTTTTAAAATCAACTTTTTCACTAACGTGTCACCATTAATTGTAAAACTGAAGCCTGATTGTGCACGAGCACAAGAGCAGAATTTTGTGTGCAGTGAAATTAGAATACACATTCGCGAAGCTACATGTAAATGCTGCACGCAGATCTGTTCTGTAACATATCTCTATTTATAAATTCGCTGCAAATGACAGTGTCGCACATAAGTGACAGTAGCTGACAGCAACCGATGCGATTGACTTCAAAACATATCTGCGCATCTGTTTCAGGAGCAGAGCTGCCAGCAGTGCTGCAAGTAGATTTTCTGCACACGTGTTTTGGGCATAATACTTACATTGCACGTAAAACACAGATGGGAAAAAAATGCTTAGCAAAATATAGAAATATTTGCCCTTTAGTTAGACGAGAACAACCAATGGAACGTATGTGTCCCGTAAGTATTGAAAGGGTTAATACACAACCACTTTTCTCAAATTCATAAATCCAAATTACAGAAGCTTCAACAAAATCAGGTATACCTACCAGTGAACGAATTTAGATCGAATATCTGAGATACTTAATTTTCCCTCAAGCTTCTGATCCGTTCTTCCCATTTCGAGACATTCAAAGCGTAGGTAAAAAATCCATATGCAGTACATTTTTCAGTTTAAATAAAAAGAATTTGAGAAAAAAAATATTAAAGTGCATGGCCATCGAAGGATCAAATTTTGATGATTTTCAACTTTTCACATTAATATTTCGATATTCTTCAACCATACGTACGAGTATTTGTACCCCCACTGTCGTAACCTCTCTAGTGTGGTTAATATATACATAGATGTACTTATACTAAGTCAATGAAAATGAAATAAAATGTCTGTTCAATGTTTGTATATATGTTTCAGCATTCCCAAATGTACATCATGCAGTTATTTTGCATACTTTGTCCTACCTTGAAGGGGTTTTAGGAAACTTCTACACAATGTATACACTGAGCTAAAATTTAAACCATCCTGGAGTTGAGGTGTTGGTATATGGTCTCCATTGTTGAACGAATGACACCACTGGGGTTAAACTCGACCGACTGTATGTATATTTTAAAATGTGGTCATGTTGGTTCAGCCAATGAACCGTAACATTGAAGGGAAGGAACAAGGTCAATGTAAGGGTTCGACCGTGTTGGAGTTTTTTGTTGACAAGGTCGCTTGTGGTGTAATGACTGCGGCCATACTCACTCGTTGGATGATTACAATTTAAATGCAATTTTGTAAATGTTTTCTTAAGACCTTTACTTTAACTGCTTGTATTTATTTACAAATTGAGATACATTCAGTCTCTCAAAGGTCGAAAGTTTATACGAGCGTCGCTTTTACAGACGAACTGTTTGAATAATAGATTTTATTTGTTTTAACACAAGTAATATCCTTGGTCCTCTTTCAACAGTTTCCAGCCATTAGTCATTTCGTCTCAGAAATTTAAGATGCAATCCTTGACTGTTTGGACAACAAAACATACCTCCTAAAGGTAACTGTTTCAGTAAGATGAATGGTGATGTTTAAACATCTTTGAACGAATTGAAGTTGAGTCAGAGGCTGGACATTTCAGGTTATTCTGTTGAAACAGCATTACATAGTGGTCGATGTTGGAGATTTACTTGTACTCATTTCAGATTTCTTGTAGGAAACTGATGTAACTGCCATTAGAAAGACCAGTTGATACAGTACGACCCAGGCTTATGCAGGCGTCTAAATCAATCAACTGCATATTAATCTCGGGCCGATGTAAACTTCTTTAATTATTTTTGATGGCAGCAGTCGCAGAAGCAGTCATTATCTTTTTGAATCGTGTATTATTTTCACGCAGAGCTCTAAAGCGCTCGAAAAATTCACAGAAATTCGCTTTTATATTTTGATAGAAATAATGCACTATTCGGATCATTCACTTACAAAGTCCAATTGACTCAGGAATTGATGTTAAATGAAACCCCGCTTCGTGACGCTTCTCCATTTCCATTTCCACTTGCAGCTTGATCGCCACAGCTTGTCGTCGATGTTAATGCTATTAAAAATCGATACTATGCAAACAATCCTAGACACTCAAGAACTATTGGTAAAGCTATTCGCAAAATAGAATCCGAAACCATATAAAATGTTTTGAAAAACCGAGTTGGTAGGATGGCCGACTGTCAAAACAGTCGAGGTAGTCGTTTGAAGAGGATAATATTCCATATTTAATGAAGGAAAAGAGATTAATTTTCAATGTTTTCCGGTACGATCTTTTTTTTTTAAAAAGATACCAACGTATGGCCCAACATTTATAAAACTGAATGTACTTTATATATGCTATGGACTAAGAAACCAGCCGAAAGTGCCTCTGTGAAAACTGATGTAATTAAGTACAGCAGTTTGCCCACAACTGAATTTTGAGTGAGACGCACACATCTCAATTTATTCGATCCTGGACTCACGTCCCTGTTCTTCGGCTGTAGTGTATGCTAAAATTACTTAATTCGGATATTAACAACATAACCAATTGGCGAACTATTAACTTAACTTTCCAGAATACAATGCTGTCTGGTGTCGCTTAAGTAAAATTTAATACTCAGCCATTGTTCAAAAATGGCACCTGCATCGTTTAAACTGAAAAACTTTCCATTTTCGGTATGTGTGTCAATGACAACTAACGTTGAAATGACCACGTATTCGAAGTCGCCAAAAATGCTGCGAAATATCTAGGTTTCCTTAAGCGATGTAAGAAATATTTCACCCCTTTGATCTGCTTTCAATATATAAGGCCCAAAATTAGAGTATAATGCTCACATCTGGCCAGTTGCTCCAAAGACTTCCTTAAAGTTGCTAGATAGGATTCGAAACTGTGCGATAAAAATTATACAGTCGATGGACATCCTTGACCACCGACGTAATGCTGTTCTATCGTTTTTTCACCACCAGTACTCCACAGAAATTGCCAGTAGCATTCCGCCCCTTCAAACCTCTAACCGTGGCATCAGTACACTCTCAAGTCCACTTTCAGATATACCCTAAAATATCGCGATGCTTTACTAAGCCGAAAAACTTGCTTATGGAATGCCCTGCTGAGCACTTTATTCCCTAGTCATTATAACCTCCAAACATTCAAAACTAACGTACATCGGTAACTGCCTCTCTTTCTATCCTCTTTAATTTTTGTTCGCCCGCGCTGTGTGCAAAGATTTTAAGGGCGCTAATAAACCCTTGAGTGCGCCCTTATTATAGAAAAAGAGTGCGGTTTCCATTCAATATTTAATTGATTGAAATTGCATCGAAGTTTTCAAACTGAAATCATGTGTTGCCTGTTTTACGCATGCAAGTGTGTATTAATATATTTCAATACATTAAAAATAAGTAAAAATTAAAAGACTGTCGTTTATTTCTTTAACATACCCTACCCTTAAACTTGGCGAATATAATAATGGTACGTTGTTACGCACTTGAACCCAAAGTTCCTCGATCGATGGTAAAACTTCAAAACATCCGAGACCAAGGCTAGGTATCTTAGTAAAAAATCTTTAGAAACCTTTCCTACTACCTTTCTCTTACCCTAATGGCCTTTAGGCAGAGGCGACCAATGAGGTTGTAGCGACAGGCATATTTGCTTCAGCTCTTTCGCATCTTTCGCTAGCTGTAATCGGGGGGATCTTGCAACTAACATTGACCAGCTGCAGTTAAATTTATTTCCATACTCCAGATGAAATTTGAGCTAACATAATCTGAATATTTTTTTGGAAAGTCTTCGACCGACTACAATATCTTATTCCGCGCAGAATCACGTGTCTGCCCCCCAGTGGAACTTAAAATCGTATGTCGTATGTCGGAAACATAAGAGATGAGAGCTAAGTTTAAGACTCTTATGGGGAACTACCCCCCTCCAAGGAAATAGAGTACAATAGCTATCTCAAACATTGGTAGGTACCTACTGGATTCGTCGACTTATTTAATTGCTGCTTCCTGAATTCTCTTACCAATGACACAGACTGCAGGGCATTGTTTCGGTTCGTGTGCTTGGTATCACAAACGGAAACCACTTATCTCCTTCAAAATTTCTGGCTTTCCTTTGGGAGGAATTCTTTGCTATGCTTAAGATTCATTTATGTAAACTGCGGGTGGTCCCAAGGCGCACAGTACTGCCGCCAATCACATCCATTTCCAAAGGTTGGTCGTTCGTGAATTTCACCATGATAAAAACGTAAACATTGGCAGTGCGTTTGAATTAAAATACAAAATTGTTATGTCCCTTTTGAAAACCCGTTTTTGAAGACTTTCGTCCTACGATCTCAAGAGTACATATTTTAAAAAAGATTTTTCTATTTTCATTGATTATTTATCATTCTACGAATTATTAGGAGCTTGAGAGAGAACTTTAAACACACCTTTTCCCGATCGCTTATATGATCTTGTTGTAAGTTGTAACGGGTTCATTCTTTAAGAGGCACTGTTTTTGAAAAAAACAAATTCCTTTTATCAGGTTATGAATAATGAATCATTCTTGGTCATTTTTTTAAAGATGATTTCCTGACCGTAACTTGGGCTTACAAGTTCCATTCTGAAGTTCCAATTTTCGATTATCTGTTCGAGCATTACGAGTGGAATTTGGCATCCAATTACTAAATCTTACTCATAGCCGGCTTATAAATGTTGACTTTTAGCGGCTTCAATGGAAAAGCCGACCCATCGTTTCAATAGCGTGAAATTATTTATTCACTTAATCGTTCTCGCAATAACGCCATGTGACAAGTGGCGCAGTCTTTTTGAAACCACATGTCGTCGAGACCACCCGCTTCAATTAGGTAGCTAATAGTCCATTATCAGGGTCCGATTGTCGGCGTCGATAATTTTACCAGCCCATAAACCACACCAAAGAGTTGTTTTGTCCAAATGTAATGGCAGCTCTTAAATCAATTAACGTTACTCAGCAACCCAGTTGATTATTGATTAAGCCATTGAGCTAGAAATAGGTCTCATCTCTGAAAAACAGTGAATCTTCTTAAAGTTTTTCAAGAGCCCAACGACTGAAAGGGACACGATCCGAAAGGTCAGCCAGCTTCAGTTCATGCACGAATTGAGTTTTGAGTGCTTTTAAACCAAGGTCCTCACTTAAAGTACAACAATTTGTAGCATACAGTAAGCGAACCAACTAGAAGGGCGCCGATTCATCATGGTCATGGGGTACACTCTTCGATTCCGCCGCCATATTTTCTTCACCTGATGTGCCTGTGAATGAAAATTGATTTTTGGACTATTCGATGGCAAAGCATTTGCCAGGCCGATTATGTGGACATGAATTACTCTAAGCGCTCGAAACACATTTCTCGTAGAACGCTGATTATCGAAATATATCTGTATAATTTGGCACCGTAAACCGTTTGACTAGCGCTACTTTCATTTCCCCCTAGCTGTTGGACCTAAACATCTCACGTTTCTGATTTTAACTTCTGTCTACTTCGGCTAGAAAGTAACTGGAAAACCCTTTCTGTGAGTTAAGGTATAAGTCTCAGCTACAATTGGGGTGCCAACTCCTACAAAATTAGGTCAGGACTGAATTGCCAGGAGCCTAGTTTGCCATGGTCCCGGCTTTTAAGCCGTAGTACGGGCTTCCAATAGCTCTGTCACCCAATAGGACCTTATGTCCAGCTGCTTGTAACTCGCTACCAAGTATTGCAGAAAAAAAGCTGAACAGATCTTAGATAACGCAGGTTGGTACTGAATGGAATTTGGGAGAGTATTGTGGGACTGTCAATGATGCCAGTTAAGAGTTTGTGGATGAAGAAAATATCGGTGGACTCTTGGCGTTTTTTTTGAAGGCAGGAGACCGAGTAGTTTAAGTGGATTAACGTATGGCGGTAGAATATTGTGGTCGGCCCATGAAAGCCCACATAAGGCGAAGCGTAAAAATCTCCATTGCATAGCTTCAATGTACAGAATAATATGTTAATTGTAGTAGGGGGACCATATCTCGCTGGCATACTCGAGAAGTGGGCGAACAAAGTTTATGTACAGGGATTTGATGACCATCGTTTCACAAATCCGAGAGTGGAGCTGGCTTTGCTAATTACGGATCAATATGGGTTCGAAAATTGAGCTGTGTATCACAGATGACTCCCAAGTCACGCACTGAAGTAACTGCAGCTACTCTTTGATGAGATAGTTAATACGTGA
Source organism: Volucella inflata (assembly GCA_928272305.1). Classification (NCBI taxonomy): domain Eukaryota; kingdom Metazoa; phylum Arthropoda; class Insecta; order Diptera; family Syrphidae; genus Volucella; species Volucella inflata. The sequence goes on from OV743718.1 coordinate 65,085,782, forward strand.
CTGTTAGAAGTGTCAAACGCTTGCGTGAGTAAGAAATGGCTTGGCTCAAGAAAGTTTTCTTGGCACTAAATCGACAACCTATTAAGATCATCTTGTAAAGGTTGAGGGTCAGAGCGGTTTAAAAGTGCTCTAAAGATTGTCATATCATCGGCCTCCATAGATATGTGGGAGTGCTTTATGACTCCAACAACATCGTTTATAGTCAAGATAAAACTAAATGGACCAAGGTGACTGACTACCTTGTGGAACATCCGAGGTGGCAAGAATTGGGTCAGAAAAATGGGAACAAAGTAGACAAGATAGTAGCTATCTGTAATTTAGGAATTAATTTAAAAGTTCAGTCTAGGTTCAAAACCAAGAGCATTCAATTTGAATAGAATATGAATGTATGGTCACATACACTGTTTAATTCGGAATGGGATGAGAACGACTAGCCCTATAGAGAGGGTAAGACAACTCCTTTTTGCTCGTTTTTTTAGCCTAAGTTCGTTGGTTTTGCTGGTAATGTGTTCCTTCCAGGAGACCCGAGCATGCTTGTAAAATTATTTTTGCGTCCTTCCTGACGCTCAATGCATCCTTTATCTACGATACGCATTTTCTGCCCCATGTAACCATGAACACATACATACTAACCTATTGCTGGCCAATTTCGGATTAAAGTGCCTCGGAAATTTTGCTAACATGACAGGAATTCAAAACCATTTGTAAAATAACAAATCTATTTCCAAGTGAGCTTTGGTTTTTTTCGTGCCATCATTTTCCAAGGCTATTAGCTGAAGGTGGTTTGATAATGCAGAAAAAGGTTTTATAACTGTTTCTGAGCATCAATTGTGCTTATTTTGCCTTCAATTGGTAACCATTGGGTACTGATCGGTGTACCCGATCGATCAGTAAAGTAAAATCCTGGACACAACAAACAAGGCCTTATCTGGGCCATTCAGATATATTTAGAGCTTAGGTCGGTAAGGATTTCTAAGATTAAGTCCCTGCAAACGCATCAAAGTCAACGTGGTATGTTTGAGCCCTTAATAAGCCAAGTGTTGGCAAGAAAATAGCGGGGGACCTTCACTGCTCCAAAGCACTTCCGTCCTGACCGTCATCAAAGAAATGCGATACGAGTGGCTGGACAATGAAAAACTGCAACATCTACTGCGGCGATTGTTATCGACGCCGCACTGATAAGATTTTGCATAGATGTATGCTTCTAACTAAGTCATCGCCTGTGACTTTGAAGAGCTTGGCGGACATGCCGTCGGATCCAGCAGTTTTGTTGGACTCAGGCTTTGATATGGCCGTCTTCATTTCATATCGGGCGGTTTGATATAATTGCTCGTTGCTGCTATCTTTTTAGTCTCATCATCATTAGCTTATATACGTGCGCATTTATAGTATATCGACTACCATCGGCTAAATATTCACATTACGGCAGATCTTTAAAAAACCATGACTTTCAATCGCTTACACAGTACCTTTTCATCAATTTTAAGGCCGCGTTTGACATCATCTTTAGTGACGAGCTATACAGAGCAATGTTGTAACATCTGTCCAGGACGACGATGGAGAATACAAAATTTCACCAAGACCGAGGTTTTCGGTCGATCCTACAAAGACGGCAAGTGAAAGAGAAGATACAACGGAGACCTGTACGGACATCGAATTAGACAGAAGAGCGAAGATATAACGGCTAAGATTGCTGTAGAGCCCATGGATACCAACGCTCAGGTCCAAAAGGTCTCTAACTCTATCCTTGGGACAAGGTCGCGGTCTTCCGCGACTTAAGTTGCGCACACAAGTGGAAAAGAATCTTAGCCAATTTAGAGTGGGAAACTCGAAGAAGGTAACTAAAGATGGAGCTGGCTGGGAACAATTGTTCGTTGAAATCCATGTCCAACCCAAACTGCAGCCCCACCTGAAGTAAGAAAGTAAATATTGATTGTTTTTTATTTTATAATAGTTTTTTGCAGGTTCGACCTTTGACTTTATAAGCCGACTTAAAGTTAATTAGGATTAGACTTTTCCAAAAACTGAAAATTAACTTAATTAACTTCGTTGCATTCCCAGAATTGCAATAGCAGAGAGAAGCTGAATTTTCCCATTATTCGAAAAGTGCCAATTTTCCAATGTCCATGACCCTAACTTCATCATCGGACAAAATATCTGATTTGTGTATATTGATGCTACTGGATGCATCAATCACTCCCAAAGTGAATAGTGCTGAGACACACAAACAAATCGACATGCATCTCAAACCAAAAGCCTAATACAACGAACTGAGGTTTCCGTTTTTCGTTTTCCGTTTTTCGTTTTCCGTTTTCCGTTTTCCGTTTTTCGTTTACCGTTTCCCGGCTCCAGTTGCCATGGACTAAATAGTCTTCAACTCAGCTGCAGTGGTAGTGCATAACTAGTCAAAAACTCATTGATACGAATATGAATAGCTCGAATTTCTCCTTCGAAAAGATTAATTAGTTACCTACAGAGGCGCCCGAAGACTTTTCGGTATAACCTTGTTTGTACGTGACGAAGCATAAACCACTGAAGCCATCCAAAGGAACGCACTAACATATCAGGCTCAGTAGATGCTAAACAAAGCCAGAAACCCATATACTCGTATTCGTACGGTGTGCTGCAGAATTCGTCGAAGTCCCTTTTCTGCGTTTGAGAAAACTCACAAGGGATTTGTAAAGTAGTAGCTCTAGTTACAGGTACATGTTTACAGAAGTATTCAACGAAAATTTCATTCGAGCTGAATAGACCTTTCATTAACTCTCGAATGCATCGACGGATTTTGAAAGTTTTTCAGTACATATGGCTACTTGGGGCTGGAGCAATGTGTCGAGTGGACAAGTGTACATCCTCTAATACCACATATGGCCATTTAAAATGCAAATCATCGAGTATGGGAACAAAATATGAACAAACTTAACCCGATGGCTATCACCGGAATGTGTTTGGTAAACATAGAGAACACTAGTGCACAGAGTACAAATCTACAGTGCTGGAACTCATGTTACGAATAGTTAGGGATGGACAAGTTTTCAATGCTTGTTAGGATGTGTCCTCTTTAAGGGTGTGTAAAATGTGAGTAGACTTTTGGTTGACTGTAGAAAATTTAGGTCAAAATAAGGTATGGGTTGGTATGATAAGGACGGTTTGCGTCTGGTCAAAGGAGATAAATATCGGCAAATATCTCTGGGGAAATCGTAATATTCCGGGTAAGAAATGGAACGTACAAACAATTAGGGGAGAGAGATATACCATTGGGAAATTAGCATACTAATTACTAAGTTGACCCAAAAGCCAACTGGCCCTTTCAATGAAAACCGAACATATTCCATGATATTTATAGAGAACTCCCTTTCCTGAGATTTTTCCACAAATTTGTGTTTTTCAAATTAAAGGGTTAGATAAATGGCGTTATTATCTTTTATGTTAATATGACGAAAAAGATAGAGGATTCTTTCGGATAAAAGGATAGATGTCAATGAAAGCAGGATTTTATAAAATTTTTGTGGAGAAGTGATGATTACAAAGGTATGCAATTGTGGGGCTCTATAAAGAGGACCTGCCGTAGATGTATGCAAACTTTTAACTCGACTTAGTGTCAAGTTTGTTTTCATAATAAGCTCTGTACTAGGAAATGGCAATTAATAACTAATTGAAGGTGTGTTGTTCTTGAACCACTTGTTTGTCTTACAAAAAGGGCTTTTAACAGAAATATACCCTTCGTCTCGTTTGCTTTGGCTGTAATTAAAATATATTACACTGCTTTCGAAGGTTGCTCAGCATATGGCCATAAGAATACAATGAACCTTTCCGAGAATGCATGAATTTAGGTGAGCAAACGCACACTGAATGACACTTACAGACTCAAATCGCAAACAGCAATCTTTTGAGTTAATGAATGGATGCTGGGGAAGATGGCTTTCCAAATGAATCTTGATCGACCTCGTTTTTCTAAGTAATTTTATGGTAGTGTCGTAAAACTATTCTTAAGTGTCTGACTTTTTCCCAATAGGCCCCTGAGCTCTTTTTTCACTTGTCTGCAGTTACGCATTCCAAAGTGGATGAGAACGTTTGCATCTTTCGCACGCCAAATAGGAATCACAGAGATTTGACTGTCAGATAACTAGTTCTACATACTTTATTCATCTCAGTTCGCTTATGGATCGACCAGGTCGAAATCTCTCGTAGAATCCTAAATAAAATTCACGGGATACGTAAAGTCGATAGTGTCATTTAGGACATACGACCACAAATGCTTGAAAAGTGGTCGAAAACCTTTTCTCTCGGATAACATTCATCATAACTTGAAAATGAATTGCAGAATATATATTATTGATTCCAGCTAAATAAATGGCTATTTGAAGAAATTTTGTGCGTTTTGCTCAAAATATGAGTTAATTCCAGCTAAAAAAAAACACCCTTTACGATCTGCAGAAATAGTTTCTCTATGTTCTCAGTATTGGCAATGAAGGTTTTCATCTTCACCTCTACAGGCTTTTATATGAGTTTGCTTGCTTTGATACGTTCCTTTTACGTAGGTATTGGTAAAATTTCGAAATTTTTTCCCGGGGTACCTACATCCTCTCAATATCTACGACGCGCGCTTCTCTAACTTTTTGTTCTTTTTCGGGTGAAACAAGTGTTCTCTTCTGCTCGTAGAACTCACGAACAGCTTTCTGCTTTGTATCCTTCGTAAACCTTTATATGCTTGCCGGCATTGTTCAGCAAATCAGGGATTGGAGGTGGTCGGGCTAAACCCTGCACATTAATTACTTCTCCGATGGCATTTTGACCTATTCAGAGTCCGAAAATTCTATGCGCACATCCGAGTGCCATTAAAATTTTGATGCGAGGAATTCACATTTAAAACAAGGATGCGGTATAAGGGAACAGCTATTCATATTACTCATCATCGACGTTAAATGTGGTAGATGGAGGAATTGAGTTTAGCAAAAAGAAATTCCTGCGCTTATGTATGCGGATGTCATCGTATTTCTCGGCGACACAATTGAAGGTATGCAGTTGAAGAACAATTGACTTGAGGAGTATTGTGGATGTAGATGTGGAACTTATTTGCCAATTTGCAAAAGTAGAAAATAGTCATATTCAGTCATTCTCTTCAGTGGCGCTATAGCCCGGAGTGAACCTGGGCCTCAACCAACAAGCTTCTTCAGCTGACACGGTCTTTCGCCAGCTCCTTCCAGCAGTGATGCACCCTTAGTTGGTTGAGGTCACCTCCCATTTGTTCGCACCACCGTAGATTCGACCGTCCTCTGCTAGGTAGACCTCGGGGCTCCGAATTAAAGATTTTTGGGGCCGGAGCTGTGATGTCCACTCGCTCTTCCTGGCCCAGCTCCTTTAGGCATTAAATCCGTAGACGCCTGACCAAACCGATGGCGCTCTACAGCACGTACAGCTATTACCCAGTGAAATTTGCACCATTCTTGAAGTTCACGGTTAATTCGTTATCGACTTTAATGGACCAGTGAGTATTCTCCATTGTCGTCCTGCACAACCTGGCGAGTTTGGTAGGAATGCGAAAACTAAACATGGTATAATACAGCTCATCTCTGTGCACGCTATCAAATTCCAGGGTCATTTCCAAGATCTGCCGTAGTGTGCTTATTTGATCGATGGTAGACTTCTCTGGTCTAAAACCACCCTGATATGGACCTATCATACTGCTCATGATGGGTTTTAACCGATTACACAAAACGGCTGAGAAAATTTTGTATGCTATGTTCAGGAGACTAATTCCCCTATAGATAGCGCAGTCGAAGAGATCTCCTTTCTTGTGGATTGGGTAAACGATGCTTAGGTTTCATTCATTTGGCATGCCTTTTTCTGACAATATCCTGCAAGATAAGCAGGTGCATGTTCCTAACTCAGCTAGAAGCAACTCTGGGCCAGCACCTTTGTTCCAATTTAGTCTCGATATCGCAATCTAAACTTAGTCTAGGTCAGGTGGACTGAATTCTCCTCTATTATCGTCCTATGTTGATGGTTCATTCTGCCTGACGGCGGCATTAGGGTCGTCGTCGCCATCATACAGTCTGCAGAAGGGGTCTTTCTATTTTTTCAGCACCGGCTGCGATTCTACCATTAGGTTTCCATTTTCGTTCTTGCAAGCCTCCGTTCTGGCTTTGTAGCCCTAACATAATCCCTGTATTCTTTGGTAGAATTTTCGAACAGCATTCCTGCCTTACCATCTATCCATTTCCTCGACCGCGTGCTTCTCGTGCCTTTTCTTCTTTATTCTAAGAAATCTATGTTCTCCCCGTTTAGGGAAACGCGGTCGGAAAAGATTCTAGAGGTCTAGAGGCCAGTCCCCCTGGCTGGCTGCTATTAGGTTACGTCCTGCCACGAAGTCTAAAAACCTGAGTCCCTTTTCGAATGTGGTGTCGTGCAGGCTTTGTTTTCCAATGACGCGTTCGTTCTTTGCTCATCTTAGCATTCAAGTCTCCTACAACAATTTTGGTGTCATAGGTTGGGCACTGGCCATATGTCCTCTCAAGGAGGTTATAGAAATCGGATCGCTTCTTCCTTTTCTTCTTTAGGGACGTTTACGCCAATATGGCTGATGTTCCCGAATTTGGCCTTGATGCGGATTTTTACGAGGCCTTCGCTCACATGCCGGTAGCTTAAGACTTTTTTCCTTAGTCTGCCTCGCATCCAAATACGCGCTGCCTTCACTCTTTCTTGCAGTCACCGTCTTTTACCTGGCCCATACCATCGCAGTTTTTGGGTTGCGATAATATCTGCTTTATAGCAGTTTAGGGTCTCCGCGAGTTGTTTGGCTGCACGCGGTACGATATGGGACCTTACATTCCTGGTGGAAGTCACGTGCAATTCTCAGCCTGGAGCGCCAGTTTCTTTGTTTATCCACAAGGACAAAGGACTGAAGGATTCCATCTTGGGAGTTCATTCGCCATACGTCCTCCTTCTGAGGGATTCTGATTCACATCTGAGATGCATATTTCAGCCATCAGGCTAGCAGAATCAGAATAGAAGAGGTTGTGCACTTTATTGTGATTTGTTCATTTCTCAATGAACTTCGCGAGAGATTTTTTTGTTCGTGCTTATTAGAAGTAAGCAAGGCAATCAGCACCCTGAATTCAGTTTACAACTATGAAGCAAACACACTTAGCTACGGAGTAACTGACTAAAAGCAAACGAGCCAAAGATAATAATATTGTCTATAAGGCCTAGCATCGAGTCGCAAATATGCCCGGTACTTCGTTATATCGTCCAATTTGTTTGCTTGACATAGTCCAATAGACTCTTTAAAAAAATCGAAACAGCATAAGGTATTTTAGAAAACCAATTCAGTTTACCTAAGTCACGGCCAACAGTCGACGTACTCAATATGATGACATTTTATCTCAAGACGCTTTACTGCCCAGGCTATGAAAAGAAGAAACCAAAAAATACTGCGTACGAAGATACGGGCGGTATACCACAAAGTAGAGTATTAGGACCCCTACTGTGGAACCTTATATATGATGTAATATTAATCCTACATACACTACTACTATCGTCGATTGTAGCGAAACGCTAGAAATTTGCAGCAGCAAAATAATTGCGTTGTTGTTGGTTAACTAGCACTGGCATTTTGAGACGTAAATCATAAAGCTGAAGCAGTACATATTAGGAGTAAGAAGAAAACCTTTGTGACGCAAATTAATAAATGGAATAGAACTTACCCTTGGAAGGAAGATGAACAAATCATCGTATATCAATGATCGACGGACAGTTTAAATGGAATTTCGAGTGACGAACCCATCGAACCATCGATTGCAATGCCAAACCGCTACGGAGAGAACGCAGGTGATCAGAAGGATGTGGTCTATTATGAGCTGCTAAAACTTGCCGCATTCGTTAATACCGAACACTACCTACAACAAATGATTGATTTGAATTAAACTTTGCATGAAAAATGAAAAGAATAATAAGATCGCCAAAACAATGTATTCTGCTTCATGAAAATACACAATCAAAACTGTTCAAGGAAATTATTGAGCCATGCAAATCGAGTACTTTCACATACGGCCTACTCACTAGGACTAGATTCACCTTTGTCCAATTACAAAATACTTATTTGCATCGAAGTGACACGCACTTGCTAAGCAGTACTTCACTCCAAAGACTGGTTTGCCTCAAAACAACAACAGTTTTTTTGGCGGGGCTTCCACAAATTGTCAGATAGATTGGTTGACCTTCCAGTTGGCCCCTGTCATGACATATTGATAGAAATACTCCTGGCATACTCCTGGCATACTCCTGGCATACATCGTGTCAAGTGCATGGCTTGAAGTCGCAGTACGTTTTTAAGATATTATTGGGGGGTTAATGTTGAAGTAAATATCTATCCTCAATATATGTCACATTATTTGTTATAAGTGAATTCCATCTAAAGATAATGTCAAAATTGTTAAGTAACTGCATAATTTAAAATAAAAAAATTTGAAGACTCATAGCCATGTATCCATTTCTACTATTACAAAGTTAGTACATCTTACAGCTTTGGTCGCTTAAGAACTCAGTCTTTAAGAAGGGATTGTTGATGTCTGTATTCTAGTCAGTTTGCTTAAAAATTAAATAATCAGATCGTTTATACTCAACACAGGTCAAGTTCTTGGTGACCTCCCATCACGAATTTTAATTAGATTTCATGTTTCTAATGATTTCAATCTGGTGCCCAAAAAGATTTTTCCAAATTGCCACAAAGTTCACGGACACAAGCCAAAGTAATATCCTTCTCTGGGGCCAATTCAATGTTACTAATTCCTTCTTTTTCGAACTAATTCACATCCTTACAAGAGCCACTTCCCACATTAACATATAAAAATTGCCATTAAGACGACCAACCGGTTGCCATTTTCACACCAAAAGCAATGTCAGGATATGTGTACATACATACATGCTCGAGCAAACTTTTTTCTCGCACGCTCACCAGAATCTCAATTCTAATTAGCTATTGAAACCATCTGACATGTGTCAATGAGTAGATTTCCTATTCTAAATGCCCATAAGGAAGCTCACAACAAAGTAAAAATTTGTTGCAGCACAGTATGTTATGTAATGGTATCAGATTTTAGCTAATACATGAACCACGCTCTTAATTAAAGATGGTTTTACTCGTAAATGTCTGAAGAACACTATTAGATACGTTCAATATCTAGTCTGCTCCATAAACCAATCAATCCTCGGTTTATGACACTATTTATGGGCAGCATCTATATAATGTATCTTCCTACTTGGAATGGAATTCAAATAGATGGAACGTCTTGGTTTCTCCTCAATAAAGTAAATCTCGCATCACATACCCTAAAACTAAATTAAGAAAAAAAAAAGCACTAGTTCCCACGACTCAATGACTCAGTGCTAGTGCAAACTTTATCGTTTCTCTACGCCTCGTGGAGCAATGTGGTAATGCAAGGGTCAAGGGACGAATCAGAATCAAAGAAAAATATAAGCGAATCCAAAATAAAAGTTAAATCCAACTGCCGACGACGGAAAAGTTTTTCGAAGCTCCATTTTCTCGGCCACCCATAAATACGTTCTCAGAGATTAAATCTTTCACGTAATGGAATTAATGTTGGAAGTTGAAATTAGTAATTAGCTGGTTTAAGTGGTAATCCTTTTCTGCAAAAAAAAAGAAGAAAACCAATTACTGTCTCATTTTTTTTTCTTTTACATATACACTGTGCTTTCTTTTACTTTAGTTATGTGCATGAGTGTACATCCATGGAGCTTTCAAAGTGAGCAGTTCCTTTTGTAGACTAAGTATGACTTCTCTATATAATCACTCGCATCCGCTTTCAATAGCTCTGCCCGAATTTTGCATTTCTATAGATATACAGCAAATTATTTAAAAGGAAGAAACCTCTCCGACATGAGCAAATAAATCATTTCTTCATAATTATTCATCCCTGTCTGTTATTTAGACAGCTGCAACTATGGACACGCGGCTACTTATTATACTAACTAACAGCATAAGAAATCTCGCATAAATAATTTTTTTTAAACGGCTCTGTGAATCATTCTTATGGCCAATCTGTACCTTTCACTTTAAATGGTATCTCTTCAGAGGTTTCGTAAAATTTGATTGGGTTAAGCCCTGAGTTTTTCAACATGTATTGGTTTTCCCAGTATCCATTTTCGAGAGGCAGCTTATGGAAACTCCAGATTCGATGACTTTTCGGAACGGGGCGTTGGTGTCCATACTTGACTTAGCCATCTTAGTCGTTGGATCTTAACTCATCTGGGTAGTCGTTGTCGCTGTACAGTCCGTAAAGATTGTCGTTATATCTCCTCCTCCACTCACCTTTTATGCAGATTGGAACAAAAACCCACTCGAAAAATTTCCTCTCAAAATAGAACAATCACATCCATAATGTTCATGCCTCTGTACCATAGGGCAGACTGGAATTATTAAGGTCTTATATTGGGTAACTACTATTGTTCGAGAAACTTGTTAGCTAGTTAATTGCCTTCTTCTTGGCAATATATTCTCTAGCCTCATCCTGCATAGAAGAACGAGTCTGGAAAGGATGCCTCAACTAAACATTGTCTCTATAGATGTTGCTTTTAAATTGATGAATAGGTGGTGTGTATAGATTTCGATGTATTCATGATCTGCAGTAGATTAAATATTTGGTCAATGGTGGATGAATTAGGTTTCAGGCTTTCACACAATATGACAGGTGAGTTCTTGTAGGCGATGTTTTGAAAGACTGTTGACTCTGTAGTTGGCGGAGTTCAAAGAGCTTCCTTTCTTAAACAACAGCACTGAAATTCCATTCATCGGGCATACTTTCGTCCAATCATATTTGAGAGATGAGTTGATGTATACTCCTTACCAGGTCATCATCTGCCGCTTTGAAGAGCCCGGCAGTCAAACCGGAAAAGTATGTGGCAACTTCTTGCAATTGTTGCCGACTGACATCGAATTTCCCCATAGATTAGTTTCCCTTTGTGCTGTCCGGGATATCCGCAACCGTACCTTGACTATAACAAGGTAATGGTCTGAGTCCAGATTGAGCATTGCTCGTAGGTCTTGTCTTAGAGCTCGTATCTATATTAAGTGTCGTCGTGTTTCTCTTCTATGGGGGCGTGAACGCATATAAGGCTAATGTTGCCAAATGAAGCTTTGTTGCGGATTGGAACGTGGTGCTCGTTTACATGCAGGAATCCCAAGACTCTTGTTGTGCCGTCGATAACAATCAACTTAGAAGATTTCGCAGTTTTTCATCCTCGTTTTGTCCAGCCTATATCCACTGTTCGAAATTAGGCCAGGGTAGTGAAAAGGAAGACGGTAGCGGCAAGGCACTAATCACATCCACAAAGTGTGTTACAAGCATTGAGTAAGGGCTCTCTTCTCCCTTCGAAGATAAGGATGACCGACGATGCCACACAAAGACTTTTTTTCAAGGTCTTATACAATACATAGCAATACTCTTAGTTTGACGTGTTTAACGATTCTTTTGTCACGATAAAAAAGGGAAACATTTTTAGAAGGAGAGTTTGTGATCAGAGGCTACACGACATGACGCCTAACAACAGCCTTAGACTTATTAATCTTGCAGTTAATGTACCAGAGTACATGGTTCATAGTATAAACGAGGGGCATGGCGATCTCTGAATTATGAAGCACTAAGACCAATTGACGATTTTGTTATCGACTTAAGGCATGCCTCCGGTATCAATCAATCAATCGCAAAAGACCACAAGAATCATTATCGAACGAGTGCCCCGAGTTCCGAGTTGCTTAGCTTCTCTCGACAAACATCAAGATATCCTCCTAATGACCTCTACAATTCAAAAAGACGGGAAGCACGAAAAACTCACTTTTTTTCCGGAAGGCATAAAAACGATTTTTTAAAGGATTAAAAGAAAGTATCAAGGTGGCAGAGACTGTACCGAAACACGTAGAAATGCAGAAGGAATATTTGAAGTAGAGTCCATTTCCGGACTCATGTCCTACCCTTCGGCTCTAGAATGAGATAGGAAGCTTTTAATTACAAAACTCTTTAAATTTTTATATTAACAGAATAAATTATGGAGCAACTGAATGGACTTAATTCTTCTAAGATAAGAATCAAGGTTCAAAACCCAGCCGTTTTCCGTGAATTACTGAGGACAAAAACTACGAGTACTTAACTATGTGTCTATGCGTATTCCCCCTTGGGGTCGAAATCGGTTTTCCAGGGGTCAACATAAACGAAAACTGATTTTGGGGGTCGACGAGGTCTAAGAATCGACCCCTATTAATTAACACAAGTTTTTATTTGAAACTTTCAAGATACTGTATAAGTTGTGTTACGTGTACCAACTTGTTGTAAGAATGACTAATATTTTAGTAGGCAGTATCATTGTTGTACTTTTAAAAAACTCAACAAGTCGATAAGTGTGCACAAGTCATTCAGACACGTTTTGACTTTCTCTGCATTTGACGCATATACGCGATTTAACACGAACGAAATCATTTTTTTTTTTTTTTTGGTTGGTAGGTGTGAAAATCTTAATAGACACTATGAACCCGTTGCTCATAGTAGTGTGAGATTCTTACTAAAAACACGCCTCCCTTCTTATCGACTACTACTAAGTAACCTTATCAAGTAGTTTCCGTTTCAAATAACGTTCGCGTGGGGCAGTCCGGATAGTCATTGTCGCGCCAGATCGAATGGTCTCATTCTTTGTAATCGACGCACTAAGTTTGTCTCGTCCAGAATTTGGAGTATTTTATTATTACAATGACCATGAAGACGAATATGGAGTTTGCGAGCAAAGTTCATTATTTCGTCCTCGACGGTAACTATTCCTAAGTCTTTGTGGATATCACTGTTTCTGATATACCATGGGGCGTTCACGATTTGTCTTAGAACTTTATTTTGATAGCCTTGGAGAATATTTCGGTTGCATGGTTTAGTACAACCCCAAAGTTGTATACCGTACGTCCAAACAGGTTTAAGCACTTGCTTATAGATGAGCAGTTTGTTATGTATGCTTAACTTGGAATGTCTTCCTAGTAGCCAGTACATTTGTCTGAGTTTATTTTCAAGTTCATCATGTTTCTTTTTAACATGCGGCTTCCATTTTAGTTTTACATCTAGTGTCATTCCTAGATACTTTGCTTCATTTGTATATGGTATTTGTACCGAGTTAATGAAAATGGGAAGGTTGTTTATTTTCCTGTAAGTAAAATTAACATGAGTAGATTTGGTCTCGTTGAGAACAATTCGCCATATCTTTGTCCATTCGTAGATTTTGTCCAAAGCCGTTTGTAGCTTTCCAGTGGCTAACTCGACTGAAGTATCTATAGCTAGTATCGCCGTGTCGTTCGCGAACGTGGCTACTATGGTACCTGATTCTTCCGGTATATCTCGAGTATAGAGTAATAACAATACCGGACCAAGTACACTTCCTTTCGGAACTCCAGCAGCGATCTCTTTAAATTCAGAGTATTCGGTGCCATGTTTAACACGAAAAATTCTGTTTTCCAGGTACGATTTCAGAATCGTATGCAGCTCTCTCGGAAGAACCTGACTTAGCTTAAAATTTAAGCCTTCATGCCATACCTTATCGAAGGCTTGGGACACGTCAAGAAACACGCTAGAGCATATCTTTTCCCCCACTAGGGCTTTCTCAATTTCATTCGTAATTCTAAAGACCTGGTCAATTGTGGAGTGCTTAGTTCTAAAACCGAATTGATGATCAGGAATTAGACGCCTCTCTTCAATGATCGGTTGCAAGCGCTTCAATAGGAGTTTTTCAAATATTTTAGATATTATCGGCAGAAGCGATATCGGTCTGTAGGACTTTTTTTCATTTAGATATTTGCCTGGTTTCGGGACCATTATAACTTCGGCAACTTCCCATTGGCTCGGAACGTTTAATAATCTTAGCGCGGCATTTATAAGTTGGAGCAGTTTGATAAGGGCTTTCTTTGGCAGCTCCTTGAGAATTTGACCTGTTATCAAATCATAACCAGGGGCTTTGTTATTTTTCAATTTTTTAATTGCTTGGTTAAGTTTTCGTAGGGATACTGTATTTATTCAAAAAATTTTCCGGTGCCGTAATTATATAATTAGAACCTCCTGTTAACGCCTGTCCATCAAAAGGCTTAAACGTTTCTTCTAGGTGCTCGGCAAATAGATCCGCCTTTTCTTTATCTCCTTTTGCCCATTCGCCATTATTTTTTCTTATGGGAGGAAATTGCATTTGAGGCTTTTTGATTCTCTTCATGGCTTTCCAGAGCGAGTAATTTGAACTTCTTTCCGATTTTTTTAATCTCGTATTGCTTCCTTCAACTTGTTGCATAAGTGGTTTAAGTATATTTTATGCTGGGGACCACGGGATTGTTGCCATCTTTTGCGCGCTCTCCTCTTTTCTCCCACCAGTTCTTTTATTTACGGCGGATAATTTATTTCACTACTTGCTTTCTCTTTTCTTGTTGGAGTTGGAGTGTTGTTCCAGGCAGCGTTCTGCAGGACTTTGATGAATCTGTCGACTTCGTCTTCTATTTCGTTTTGTGTTTTTAGCGACACGTTAAGAACAATATGTTCATTGCAGTAATTTCTAAAACCGTCCCAGTTAGTTTTGTTGTTAGTTAATCTAGGCGCCACTTCTTTCTTAATTAAGAGTATGCTTAGTGTCAAAATGACTGGTGAGTGATCTGAGGAGAGATCATAACTTTCCTCGATGTTTGTAGAAATTTTGGCTGCTCCCTTTGTGACAAAGAAGTCTACAAGATCAGGGGTCTTTGTTATATCCGAAGGCCAATATGTTGGTTTTCCTGTCGAGAAAGAGTCAACTTTACATTGCATTCCGGCTTCATAGAGTTGTCTGCCTTTCGTTGAATTACATCTTGAGCCCCAGAAGGTATGTTTCGAATTAAAGTCACCACCAATTATAAAATTCGGTCCGAATGAATCAAAGATACCTTTAAAGTCATTCTTTAGTGCGTTGTTTTCGTCCTCCAAGCTTTTATTTGTCACTGAGTCCGTTTTTTCGCGCGTAGGCGCTTCGGGCGGACTTCTTTTCCCGGAGAAATTCGATCTTGGTGGTGGAGATCGTGATACCTTTGAACTTTTAGAGAAGGGATCAAACGACTGCGGTAAATTCGTTGAATTTACTGCGTTATTTGCGTTGTTTGTATTATCTGTTTTGTTTTTGTCTTACTTACTTACTTTAGGTGGCGCTACAGTCCGGGGTGGACCTGTGCCTCAGTCAACAAGCTTCTCCAGCCAGCTCGATCCCTGGCTAGCTGTCTCCAGTTTCGCACGCTAAGTTGGCTGAGGTCCTCATCCACTTGCGTGCGCCACCTGAGTCTTGGCCTTCCTCTACTGCGCTGTCCCTCGGGGGCGGATTCGAAGACTTTTCGGACCGGAGCATTGGTGTCCATGCGGTCTACATGACCCAGCCATCTCAGTCTTTGGATCTTCACTCTTCTGGCTAGGTCCATGTCGCTGTACAGTCCATACAGTTCGTCGTTGTATCTCCTCCTCCACTCAACGTCAATGCAGACGGGACCGAAGATCGCCCGAAGAATTTTTCTCTCAAAGCAACCAAGAACACCCTCATCCATTTTTGATAATGTCCATGCCTCTGCGCCATAGAGCAGGACCGGGATTATTGAGTTATTCTTCGCTTGATCTCAGCGCTGGTGTCGTTGTCTGTATTTATAGCGGAGCCTAGGTAGACAAAGTCCTTAACTACCTCAAAGTTATATCTGTCGAGGGTGACGTTCTGTCCGAGACGTCGGTGTTGGTTGTCCTTTTTGCTTGACAGCATATACTTGGTCTTGCCCTCATTGACCGCTAAACCCATTTTCGCCGCTTCCGTCTCAATACTCGCGAAAGCGCCACTGTCATCACGCTGCTTTCTCCGGATTATGTCAATATCGTCGGCGTATGCGAGTAGTTGGACGGACTTTTGAAAGATAGTGCCTCTTGTGTTTGCTCGTGAGTGTTGCACTATTCTTTCAAGTACGATGTTGAAAAAATCGTATGACAGCGCATCGTCTTGTCTAAATCCTTTCTGGACATCAAAGGTCTCGGTGAGATCTTTACCGACCTTGATGGAGCAGCGTGCATTCTCCATCGTCATTCTGTAGAGACGGACGATTTTGGGAAGGATGCCAAAACTGGACAATGCTCTGTATAGCTTGTCTCTGTAGATGCTGTCATACGCGGCCTTAAAATCGATGAATAGGTAGTGTGTATCGATCCGAAGCTCATGGTTTTTCTCCAACATCTACCGTAGTGTGAATATTTGGTCGATAGTGGACTTTCCTGGCCTGAAGCCACACTGATATGGACCTATCAGGTTGTTGACGAACGGCTTCAGGCGTTCACACAATACGGCGGATAAGATCTTATATGCGATGTTAAGGAGACTGATGCCTCTGTAGTTGGCGCAGTTCAGAAAGTCTCCTTTCTTGAGAATCGGAAAAACAATGCTGAGGTTCCATTCATCGGGCATACTTTCCGACCATATTTTACAGATGAGTTGGTGTATGCTCCTTACCAAGTCATCGCCTGCCGCTTTGAAGAGCTCGGCAGTCAGGCCATCCGCTCCAGCAGCTTTGTTGGACTTAAGCTTCGATATGGCTATCTTCACTTCAACCAGGTCGGGTGGACGGAATTGTTGGTCAACATCGTCCAGGTTGAAAGGTTGATTCTGCCTGACAGCGGTATTTGGTCAGTCATCGCCGTTATACAGTCTGCAGGAATGATCTTTCCAAATCCTCAGCATCGACTGCGATTCTGCTACGATGTTCCCTTGTTCATCTCTACAGGCTTCGGTTCGGGGTTTGTTTCCGCGGCATGTTATTTTTACCTTTTGGTAAAACTTCCGAACCTCATTCCTGGAGTAGCATCTCTCAATTTCCTCGATCGCGCGCTTCTCATGCTCTTTCTTCTTCCTCCTGAGAAGCCGGTGCTCGTCTCTCCTCTTCCGCTCATAGAGCTCATGAGCAGCTCTGGTCTTTCTAAGCAGCGCCGCGTCATATGCATCTTGCTTAGCTGCGTGTGCTTGCCGGCATTCATCATCGAACCAGGGGTTTTGTTGTGGTGGACAAGTGAAACCCAGCACATCAGAAGCGGCATCTCTAATGGCGTTTTGGCAGTGTTTCCAATGGTCTTCGATGCTTGATGCTGGCGGCATTGGACCTCTTAAGAGATTAAGAGACACTCGATCGGAAAAGGACTTGGCGATCTCTTGCGATTGTAGCCGTCTGACGTCGAATTTTCTCACAGCATTAGTTTGTCTTGGCGTAGTTTGGGATATCCGCAACCGTACCTTGGCTACAACAAGGTAATGGTCCGAGTCGATGTTGGCTCCTCGGAACGTACGGACATCAATAATGCTGGAGGAGTGTCTTGCGTCGATCGCAATGTGATCAGTCTGGTTGACTGTTGATTGATCAGGAGTTCTCCAAGTCCCCTTGTGTATGTCGAGATGTGGGAACCGCGAGCTAGCCACGACAATGTTTCGCCCCGCCGCAAAGTCGATTAGCCTGAATCCGTTATCGGAGGTGGTGTTGTGCAGGCTATATTTTCCGATTGTTCCACCAAAGATATCTTCTCTTCCTAGCTTTTCATTAAAATCACCGAGGACAATTGTAATGTCATAGCTCGGGCATTGCTCGTAGGTCTTGTTGAGGAGCTCGTAGAAGGCATCCTTGGTGTCGTCATCTTTCTCCTCTGTGGGGGTGGGTTGTCAACAGTAGATCCATCCATATCCGAGGCTTGTTGATGCTTCGTAACTTAATCTTTTTTAAATGGCCGGGCAGTAACCCCGGCGGCACAACCACCAACCTGGAGGACAAGTTCCACTTTGAGTGCCCCTAGGACGAGGGGTCGGTTACACCGAAGCCAGTAACCCGTTCCGGGATGTGAGCGCTGCCGTTGGCCCTTACAGGGCTCGTCCGCTACCATCTCTTTTACAGGACCCTGACTAAGTCCTGGAAATCCTTTCCGGCCTGAGCTCCAAATATGTCGGAGTTGCCCGGATAAGGTCTTGTTTTGTTTTTGTGACAATAATCCTGGTTAATGGCGCAGGAAACTCGCCATTTGCCCCCTTCACTTCGCAACCTCTAGTGAGATTCCCAGATGGCGCCACGGGGAGGCGTGAAGTAGGACTTATTAGCAGAGCTGCAAGATGTTCGGCTGCAGAGGCTCATTCTCGTCATTTAAGGAACCAGCACCTGTCGGAAGATGCTACTTCTACGAGGCCTTATACTAATCGTTGCCATCCATGTTTTTGTCTAGGTTCATATTTAGATCCCACGAGTATGGGGGAAGGGAGGTCCACCGCATCAGAGACCCCTGCATGCGGTAAGGCCACGTTTCAACCAGAGGACGCCAGGTATCCGGAGGGCTCCGTTCATGATCAAGTTTTTTTTTTTTGTTTTTGGTGGGTAGGTAAGAAATCTTCATAGACAATGTGAGCCCTGTGCTTATAGTAATGTGAGATTCTTACTCACTAAAAAACACTTCCCTTATGCAGACTACGACTGAGTTCACACTCAACAAGCAGTTCTTCTTTCGCGTTTTATTTTATTTTAGTAAGATATTCTGCAGGCGATTTTGCATTAAAGTTTCCTACTACTTTCAAAATTAAGTGCTGCTGATCACCGCCCTAGATCGAGAAGCTTAATCCTTTTCAGACGGCTCAAAAAATCTGTTGAACAGAAATATTCGTACTTGAAGACCAGCCTTAAGCTCGCGAATGTTTCTAAATTGCCTTTGTGCTACTTGACGTCCCAGTTCATCCCATATATGCTCGATTGCATCAAGGTCAGATGATTGTGCAGTTGTTTTAAGCACTTTGGGACAGTAACGAGTATATAATAACCACGACCTAGCTGAATGTGACGTGTGCTTTGGATCGTTGCCTTGGTAGAAGATAAAATTGTCTTGTATTCCAAGTTTACTGACACTTGGCATCGAATGTTGCTTCAAAATGTTGATGTATGCCATTTGATCCATTTTACTTTCAATTTCAAATTATTCCAGTACGACATATCCTTCGTGAGATGTTCTTTAGCAAATTTCAGCCTTTCTTTTCTACATTTCTCACTAATGTATGGCTTCTTTCGAGCTACATTCATTCAAATCGTGTTTTCGAACTACTCTCCGGATTGTTTCGTTGCTAACTTCCTTATTCCTCGTCTCTTTCACAAAAAGCTTTAGAGATTCCGAGGATAAGAAAGGATTCTCGTTGATTTGCCGGACAAGTAGCTTCTCATCATACTTCTCCAGCTTTTTTTCTTGCGCCCTTTTCTTCTCACATTATGGATCCAATTTTCATTTTTGTAGCGTGAAATATTGTCATGTACTGTAGAATGGCTCCATTTCACAATTTTGGCTATTGCACGAACTGATTTTCCGCCCTGGCTATGCGACAAAACTAATCTTCTTATTTCCACGGAAGTTCGTGGGCTTTTTGGTGCCATTTCGATGCGTCTTTGCAGTTAACTAACCATAAAGTGACTGAATATGTGTAAGCGTATTGCAATCAGTAAAACCACTGTATGTCCTTGTAGTCGATTCTTGTGTTTTTGTGCAAGGTCTCTGTGGATATCATCGTTTCTTATGTACCACGGTGCATTAACGAACCCCCCGAGAGCTTTGTTTTGGAATGTCTGTAAGACGTTAACGTTACTAGTATTGATACAACCCCAAGGCTGTATACCATATGTATACAGGTAGATTGTCAATTTCCTTGAGAGTGAAGCTCACATGGACATACATGTTTTCATTAAGCGCGATTCGCCAAGTCTTTGTCCAATTGTTAATGCGTGTAAGGGCACGCTGTAACTTAGCAGTTGCTTTTCGACGGTTTTGGCTGTTGCCAAAATGGCAGTATCATCAGCAAATGTGGCTAGTCTGTTAGCCGATGTCGCGGGTAAAACGCTGCATCGTTTAGGATTGATCCCGTCGTTTTTGCAACTCCTTTGCGACTTCGCAGCCTCGATAGTTGATTGGATGTTTTCCCCTGCAGTTGGGACTCTTTCGCGGCACTGCACTCTCGCGTCAGATGTTTTCCGGCGCATTTCATATAGCGAGGCTCCTTCTGGCGAAAGCGAAGGGCAATTGTCTCGATTAAGGACATTAACAGTCCATGTATCGTTATTGCGATTTATGCAATTTCTTACAGACCAACAGATTCCATCTTCAGTTGGACGAGTCTACATTGCCCGGTAATGAAGCTCCGTTGTTAGGATATGTTCGATATATTGAAGATGAAAATATGTGCCAAGAACTGCTTTTTGCTAAATATTTAAAGACTGATACTAGAGGAGAATCGATTTTTCAGGCCGTGGAACATTTTTTTTTATCGGCAAAACTATACCTTGGAACAAAATTGTTTCTATTGCTACTGATGGTGCACCATCTATGGTTGGTCGTCATCGTGGTTTTATTGCCCACTTAAAGCGACAGATGCCTGAGGTACTGGTAATTTATTACGTGATTCACAGACAGCATTTAGTAGAAAAAAATTTGAGTCCCAGATCGCATTCAGCATTTACGATACTATATATTATAGATACCATCAGCAAGATTCGAAGCAGTTGTTTGAACTCTCGGTTATTTGTTTAGCTATGTGAGGAAAACGACAAAGTCTTTACTCGGTTACTTCTGCACACTGAAGTTCGCTGGCTATCAAGAGGCTCTTGCTCAGCAATATTTTCAGCTTTTGTTCAGAAAATCTTAACAATTGTAAAATAGATAATTGATCTTCTTCTTTTTATCCTTTTATTAACCCCTTCCTCGTTATACGAACTTATGCGTAACGAGTTGTCCATTTTTACTGCATCGCGGCTGCTCCGATTATGGGGTCGGCTTATGCCGCTGACCGCAGAACGCGTTTACAAAGTGCTCGGTTCTGGACAGCTTCAGTGGTTAGCACCAGGCGTTACGTATTTGTCATCTGAGAAATCCAGGAATTCTTTTTCCGACCTCGTTTTAGTACAGTTGGAGTGACCGTAGTTGACAAGGCCTTTAAACTGGATTTTCAGCAGATCTTCTTTGAACGTAGCAAACCAGCTTATTCGATTCGCCTCAAGCTGTTCGGTTTCTGAATAATACATATGTAGACTTCCTCTTATACGCGTAGACCTAATGCAATCGCGTTTAGTGACTCCACTAGACATCCTTAAAATTTTCATTTCTGTTGCCGACATTTTGTTTTTAAACGCTTCGTACATTTGCCAGCGCTGAGAACCACACATAAGACCTGGTCTAACAACCGTGGTGTAGAGTTTCCCCTTTAATTTAAGTGGAAATTTTCGGTCGGAAAAGATTCCCGAATTTTCCCGCCATTTCATCCATCCCACACTCACTCTGTGGTTTACGTCACCGTCACATTTCGCTTCCATGTTATCGATTGATCCTAAGTACTTAAAGATAGTGCTTTTCGGAAGAACTATTCCGTCTAATAGGTCGGAATAGGTCGCAACGGATGCGCAAACGGGCACGTCAAATGCTCCGTCTTTGAACGACTTATTTTAAACCCGTTTCTCTCCAGCGCATTTCTCCATGAATCTAAGGCGTTCTGTAAATCTTCGACGTTATCGCTAAGTATAACTGCGTCGTCAGCGAAGAGAATTTGCGTTACATTTGCTTTGCGAATGCAGTCTCTTAAAAGATAGTCGAATACTACGTTAAAGAGGATAGGGCTAAGGACGCTTCCTTGGTGCACTCCGACATCAACTGGAAGTTCTTTCGTTAGTCCGGCAGAGCTTTTAACCGCAGTTTTTACATTTCCGTTACCTTTTGAAACCTCAGCGCGGCCCATATGAGATCCCTAGCAACTCGATTGAATGCTTTCTCGAGGTCGATGAATACCATTTTTCCATTGTTATTCGTAGGCTTTGGATAGCGTCCATCGTCGATCTTCCTTCAACAAATCCACACTGGCTATTATCGAGTCACTTGACTGATATCTTTGGTATGTTCAACAAGAATAATTTGCAGCTGCAGGGTAACGATTTCAACTTGATTAAAACAAAATTAATAATATCGGCCTTTGTGGATAAACTCATGCTTAATAAACAAAATTTAAGCAGAAAAGAATATTCACAGTTTCCGCATTTGTCAAAATTACCAGAATTGCTCCAAGACGATGTTATTTTATCATATTTCACTCATTTGGATGCATTACACAAGGATTTTACTAAGACGTTTGAGGATCTCCTAAATTTACAAGTTCCTCAATGAATAATAAGTCCGTACAATATCACAACCTATGGAGAAGCCAATTCGATAATCCAAGAAGAGTTGATTACCACCGGCACAGACGAGGAGCATATGATAAGCATCTTACCAATATTGAACCGGATTTAGTTAGATAAGTAAAAAGTCACCAGGTGGCACTCAATTTTTCATATTTTTTTTTACTTTGCCATTTTAATGGTTTTTTCAAAAAATAATTATTTACTTAAGTATTTATTTATTTTGTTAAATTTTGATAAGAAAATTACGTCAAGTTTACTCACTTAACCAACCGCAAAGTCTTCAAATTGGTAAGTATTTTGTATCAATAGGAAAAAAAATAGAGGTCTGAGGTTCCAGTTAATTTTTTTGTAAAAGGAGTCTCTTGCCCAAAATAGTTTGGGAATCCTTGGTTTAGATATTCCCAAGCCCTTTTATCACACTGACTTCAAAGGAAAGAAGGTAACTACATAATGTCAGGCGAGAATAACAAGGTCGCATGTGAGAAAACATGAGCTTGAGATACAGCGAAAACAAAAACTCACACATTTTTTAGTGCAGTTCTAGTTCATTTTGTCCACAGATCAAGTGCTTTATATGGTCATACAATAGATGCAAACAGAAGTACATTGAAAAAATATTGTAAAATTGTCCACAAATTGTGTAAATAGCATTTAAAAATTAACATGCGACTTTGTCGCTAAAATTTGTGTTTCATTTATGAGTTACAAGGTTGTATGTTCATTATGCGACTTTGAGCTAAAATAAATAAAGAAAACGAAACTTCAAACACTAGCAACAAGAATTAGAAACATAGTTTACATTTTTATTTTGGCTTTCAATTGAATAAAGAAAAGCGACATTACTTCGTCTTTTTTTTTACGTTTTTTAGGACCGTGTAGTTTTTATTGGTTTATTTTGAAGTTATGTTGAAACACTTTATCTTTTGGGTAGATATTTCCGTTCATAGACCTAACTTTTTCGGTTTTGGTAATTCAAATGTGCTCGTTGTGTTTGTCCTGGTAGAAATTTTGGTGTACTTTAAATTGATTTCAATATAGTTACTATTTAGGTATGTTGTTTTGTATACCATTGATGCCAATTCTTGAGAAAACCTCAGATTTTTTACCTTGAAATAAGGTATCAGCTTAAAATTTAAAAGTGTCGGACAAGCTTGAAAATTAAAAAAGTCTTGGGCTTGCATTTGCAATAATGCAATTTTTGCCCCTTGGACTTCGCCTTCAGTAATATTCGCATGAAAGAAATGGGAGAAAAAAATTCTTTCGGCTTCAAAATTCTCTCCAAAACGCTATGCACAGCATCTATATCTTGAATGCTGTAGTGGCCAGGGGTACAAAAGTTAATTTTCAGGTCAACGATTTGGCTGTTGGACTCCAAAAATAAAAGTATTGCCAGACTCATGATTGAGTTTCTCTGCTGTGGAACGCAGGAATCACACCAAAGAATAAGTTCTGTTATACCGGGGTTGTCTGTAATAACCGCCTTTAAGATTTTAGCCAATGCACTTGCAATATCATTTGCACTTCGACCCATCATGGTTTCGTTCCAAATCGCGCAATATACTTGTCCAGAGCTGGATAAGTGAGCTGTGAGGTTGTAGATATTCATTTACTTAAATAATAAAATGATCCTTTCTCACTCTTTGGGTAAGTTATAACGTTTTGGAGGTCAAAACATAAAACTGGTATACTGTTGTCCTTATCACATTGCCTCTGGTTTTGGCAGCCAATTTTTTCCCCATTAAAAAAAAAACACTGTGGCGCTGGCAGCCCGGTATGGACCATGGCCTAGCTTCTTGACACTCATTTGTGTTGCTCATGTTGTCATTTTTATCACATCTGAGCGGGGCCTACGGTTTATCGCCGAGTCCGAACGGCACTCCTTAGAAGCTTTTTCGTAAGCAATTTTACTTTCGGGAGTTTGCGATTTTTGAAAAATTCTTGGTGACACAGCCTGGAATCGAACCCAGACTCTCTACGTGATAGTCCAATGAGCTAACTATCACGCCATCGCCATCGCCAATTTTTTCCCCATTATGCCTTTTAAATTTGGCCTCTTCATCTAAATTTGCTTGAAGGGTTTTACTATTTTCGAATGATTTGAACTCTTCGCAAATATCGCACCTGTCTTTCTTCGGCTTATGAAATGAAATATTAAATTCAAAGTTAAATATTTGCCTGTATTGGCTTTCTTTAACATAGGATACTCCATTATCTTCGCACTGAGCTTTGTACTGCCTATACATTTCTGCAATAGAAAGTCCGGCCTCCAGGTATTTTTTCGACGTATTCTGACGACAATAATGAGACTCTACAGGTGGGAACGAGAGTATATGCAGTCTTATCTTGTCCTTCAAATCAGATGGTATTATTTTTTTTTGTATGTAACCCGCTTTGAGTTGGTCTAGGTAATCCTGTTTCTCGATCCATGTTAATATGTACATTTCGGACGGGTTTATCACTTATGCTTAGAGTTCCAAAGTAAAACTTTTTAGACACTTGAATTGTATTGTTGGAAACATTAAAGAAATATTTAGAAGTATGTATATTTTCTTCTTCCGTCTGCTGTTTTCCCAGCTCTACCTCCAATGCATTCGAACTTTTCCGTTGTTGAGGGTAGGAACAATTTTTTTTTTTGGCGGCGTTTAAGGAATAGTACCTTTGGAAAATCTGGAGTCTTTCTTGTTCCGTTATGTGCATGCATTTGTCATTTTAATGGGCCTTGCCATACAATTTTTATTTCTGCCAGAGACCAGCTTGATAATAAGTGCTACGGATGTTAGATTTCCATTTGCTAGGATTTCGCCTCTTCTTTTTTGTCGTTGTCGTGGTTTCAGAATAATCATCAATAACCTCTATCATGGTCCCATTACATATTGTTCGAGGTCCCGGTACAAGACTGCTTAAGTCAATTTCAGTTTCTGGTTCGTGGCATTTTTTTGTACTATAGCGACAGAAAGGAAAATTAATGTTATGAAGGTTTTAAATCCAAATTTGGTATATACTGACCTCCCCGCAATGACTTTTCAACTGACTAAACTCTTAAAAGTGTTAACAATGAAAATGAAATCAAATGAAATCTTTTATACAGCCCGTAAAGGTAACTGTAAACAAAAAAGTTATATGGAGAAGAAACCTTCTGTGTTTTACAGCACTATTGTATGAACTATTGTAAGTAACATACGACTTCGCTAAAAAAAAAAAAATTGTACAGCTCAAAATCCCAACGTTGTATGTTGACATACGACCTTGATCTAAACATTCGATGAAAAGTCTTCTTACAACTTTGATTTGATGGCCTTATTCCGCTTTATTTTGAATTTGAACCGTTTTGTACCAATATACCTATCAAATTTAAATTTTTTTAACATGCGACCTTGCTATTTTCAACTGACGATAAATAAGAACCTAGACCTGTGTATAGTACTTCCACGCATTAAGTCGGCTTTAGAGATGTGTAGAACAATTTACAATGAAAATCTGGCATGAAATCTCTGGAAAAAAATTCAATAACTCAAATTGACGTTTGTTCCAGAATAGATAGATGTAAACTCAACCTATATGCTGTGCATGTTGATCCAGCATTTGTGAATTTAAGATTTAAGGCATTTAAACTATTTCTTCCTCTTTGATATACCTTTTTTAGCGCAATGGTCTCACCGCCGTTTATTGACAGAGTGCAAGACGTGTTCACTAGGTATGTAGAACACTTTCACTTAAACAAACACTAATCAGACAAACTTAGAACATATCTATTCCTCAATCAGATATCAGGCACTTCTTTGATGTTTTAAATGACAGCATCGTGTATTTTCGCACTACGTCACCTATCACACATACGTACAAAATTCTTGGCAATTTATCCGCATGATCTCGAGTTTCAATTTCTTTTCAGTGAAGGCAAAGTGAAATTCTTCTTGACCATCTTCTCCAGAGATAAACCAAGAAGCTCTGAGTTTCGATGAATTGTAGCACACTTAGCTGCATACATAGATTTCATGCACCCTTCTGGCATAGTAGCCGTTAGAGGTTTTCAAAAATCCAAAAACGTCTAGAAATTATCTTCATAGTCGATTATTATCTACTCGTATGTACATATGTCTACATGAGGCTACTTTTCCCCTTCTCTTTTGTCCTCTTTGACATAGTTTGGAGGCAAACTTTTAATAGCCTCAAATAACTCTAACCTCGCAAAAGCCAAACACCACAGGCCGGCCTTTGAAAACACGAAAACACATTTCCATATCTTTGCGGGCTGTGTTCATCAATGCGGTGCGCTCTTATATCTTAATGGACTTTGGTAAACTCTTAAATGGCTGTCAATTTGTTATGAAAATAAGTTCCTTTGTTGTATCGTAATTTCGCAAACGACGAAAGGGGTTGCACACGGAAAACTTCATTGCTATCCAATTGATGGTGGAGATTAGTCGATGCGACCGGACAGGCGGATTATTGTGTTTTTGGAATGAAAATTGATGACATTAATGGTTCGCCATTGTTGTGCATAACTTGCCTTCGCTTTGGTCGTTGTGACATTTTCACTTTGCGACTTTGCTATTGATTCTGTCAAACTTAATGCAAATCTTATTATTTTCATTTTAATAGTTTGTTCTACTTTGGCCATTCATTAGATTATTTTTAGGGGGTTATGCTGATCTGATTCTATGGCGAATCGGTCAATGAAAATGACATAAAATTGACAGAGAATTGACAGACGGAATATAGATTACCCACGGGTATGTTCAGAAAATAAGTGATGGATGTACCATTAAAAATGTCGCATAATGTTGAAGTGATTAAAATGGATGAATTCATCTTTTATTTATTTATGATTGCATTCAACTGGATGGCTTAAATTGACAAATATAACGGCATCAAGGGAAATTGTAATTAATGTGTTGAAATTTTAATATCCTTGACAATCGGATGAAGCCAATTAAACTTTTCATGATTTCTGATGTTTTTAAGTGATAAAATGTATAATATTTCTAAAATAGAATCCTTTGAAAACTGGCGTCATCGAGGTCAATTCTGAAGAAGTACACAAAAAGAGTACATTCAAAGTAAATTTCTGTGTTTATACAATATTTAAATTCTATTTGAAATGCTATTGGAAAATGACCTCATCATTGGGATATTTCTTTTTTAAGATTTTTTAAGAGACCACATTGTAACACGTTCTGAAGTGCACAGTCGAATTAAAAAACCGATATTTCTTACATGAAATTTATACCAATACAATGTCGAAAATAATTTGATTAATTGTCATTCTGATAATCCAAATTATGTCATCACAAATCAAATTTCCAAAAAGACAAATAAACGCTATTTCAAAAATAAGTTTCCACCCAAGGACAAATTTCCAGTGGAATCTCTCTTCGAACAACAAGTGAAAAACTAGAGTTAAAACACAAAAAAAAAAAATAGTGAAATAGAAATTAAACTAACAACATTATTGATCACATCTTTAAAAAAAAGGGCCTCCCAGCAGATCAAATGCTCCACATTTGGGGGAATTTCACTTTTATATTAGCAAAAGATGCTCTATCAATTGGTGCAAGAACGAGTCAGTTCCGTTAATTTTGTTGGATGATGTACGGATCATATTTATGTGTTATCTGCATTTAAAAGTGCTGACAACGAAATACATATCTGCAGACTGTATGTGATTTTACAAGGGGCTAAGTTGCCAAGGAGAAGAACAGACTAACCAGTCTGAAGACAACTTCACAGATGGTTTATTTATAGTTATGAGAAAGGATAATTATTTTATAACACTTTCATAAAAAAAAATGTTTAACAACTATTTTCTCTCATGATATTTAGTAATGAGTAAAGATTAGTGCTAACTATTAAACATAAATATTACTTGCGTTTAAAACATTTCCGGTGCAAAAAGGAGGCAGCTCCAATACCTTGTTTTTAAAACTTTAACAAAATAATTTAAAAGTTTGAAGCTGAACGTGTTTCTTACATACTTTCTAAGTTAAAGAGTTAAAAAAAAAATAACTGTGGCGCTGGCAGCCCGGTATGGGCCATGGCTTAGCTTCTTGATATTCATATGTGCTGCTCACGTTGTCATTTTTGTCACATCTGAGCGGGGCCTACGGTTGGTCGCCGAGTCCGAATGGCACTCCTTACAAGCTCTTTCGTAGGCAATTTTACTTTCGCGAGTTTGCCATTGCCCGCCGAAAGGGTAATGGCGATTTGAAAAATTGTTGATGACCCAGTAAGGAATCGAGCCCAGACTCTCTGCGTGATAGTCCAATGAGCTAACTATCGCGCCATCGCCATTCGCGTTTTTTGAATTATTATAGTCTTCAAGTAAATGAGCGATATATACTTTCAAATATATATAAGCGATAAGCTTTTGTATATATATTTTGTAGCAGGATTGCTAGCCAGTCCCGTGATGTAATACCCAACGGCGGTCCCGCGGTGACAGTGGTAGAAGTATGCCGGGTGTGGAATAGTACGTAGTCGGATCTGCGCATCGTGCATGTTAGTAGCTACGAGTAGTAGTACCTTTAAAAGACTACCACACCCCTTGACGCACTAAAGAAAAAACAAGAAACCTAGTTGATTCGGTACAGACCATATCCAAATTCATTTCCGAACGTTGAGTGGGAAGAACTCAACTCAATCTGCTATTTTAGAATTTATCAAATTATAATTGAGGGGAGTCGGGCTACCAGCAGCCAAATAAAACTTTGCAATAACTAAACAGACGAGAGAAAAAAAAAACGCAGCCACAGGGATGGCGGTTGGTAAACAAACAAAAGGGAAAACGAAAAGCGGAATGGAGGTCCAAACGAAAATCGGCAAAAAAAAACAGAATTGTAACAAATAGCTGGATCAAGCTGCATTTGCATGATAACGGGAGAATCTAACACGTCGTGTTGGGAGGTGAGGATACAACAGTCAACCTTCGCCAACAGAGAGTCCCAAGCCCTATGGTTCTCCGACACATAGGCTCTAAGGGTAGACTTAATAATTTGGTTTATCCGCGCAGCCAAACAAAAGAAAAACGTTGTCCTCGAGTTCTCTAAAATCTAAGGAGGCGGTAGCTAAGGAGAATTTGGTAAGGTAATAAACCACAGTGAGGATATATATAAAACCCCAACTGGATTTTGGAAGTGGACCAACCAAGTCGGCGACAATTTGGAACTTCTTGCTTGAATCCGGATTTATATATTTGTGATAATGTAGAACAATTCCATGTATTTAAGAATTCATCTTTTCAATGAGTGGCTAAAAATAAGATGCAATACCTCAGAAACTTAATTAGAACAATTTTTGAAATGGCTTAAGTTACCTTTAGAGAGAGAACTTTACCCATTTTATTTGAGATAAAGGAAATATTATCAGCATAAACAGATTGAAAGTGTTAAGCAAACAAGTTACAAATAACTGAAAGATCGGATAATGTAACATCATCATAGAGCGTTCTAAGAGCATAAGATGGTGAATACAATTCAACTTGAATGCAATAAAGTGCAATGCAATATTCCGATATTTACGAAAGTCGTTATTCTGATCGACACTAAAAATCTCTGCATTGTGATGTTCACCATCTAATCATGTCCCCACGAAAACAATGACGTCATACTGAGCTGATGAGAAAATGGACAACACCTGACTATGTATGACAATGGTTCGGAATGGAAGGAGGTACTCTTAGTATCATGACTATCCATTGGCAGGGCGTCTGGTAGTTAGGAAGACATATGGCAGAGTAGGGTGTAGGTATAATTGGCCGAAGATGAGGTCAGATATAGCAAGGTATGCTAGGAATTTTAAGACTTGCCAGAGTGTAAAACCAGTGAATGGAAAACTAACTGGTTTGATGGTGTAGAGGAAAGGGATTTCGAATCGCTAGGAGATGATCTGCGCCAATTTGCAAAATCGCTTTTATTCATAAACTATTTGAAAAACTTATAAACAACAAATTGACCGCTCTGCTGAATGGTGCATTATCACCGTATCAATACGGTTTCGTTCCCGGAAGATCTACCACTACCAACCTCACTATTGTGTTTTTTGCAATCTCGCTTTGAATGGACTTGAAAAAGGTTTTCAATGAGACGTATTGTACACTGACTTTTCAAAAGCGTTTGACCGAATCAATCATAATCCCCTACAAGTGAAATTACGCAAGGTAGCTTTTCACTTAACTTTCCTTAAATGGATAATTTCTTATTTAAAAAACCGTATTCAATACGTTCGTATCAATAAGGCTTCTACTTCGATTGTTGTTACATGGGGTGTCCTACAGGGAAGCCACCTCGGTCTGTTTCTCTTTCTTTTATTCGTAAATTATATTCCTGATATATTTTGACATTCACAATGCCTAATGTATCCCGATGATTTCAAAGTTTTTTGTTGTATAATATCTGAACAAGATTGCAAGCTTCTTAAACAAGATCTCGATAGATTATCGATTTGGCGTTAAAATAATGCCTTGCATCTAAACGTTTGACTTTAAATATCAAATTGACGATAAAGCATTGCCTATTATTACCTCAAAAAATGATTTAGGCGTTATTTTTGACAATAAATTAGTCTTTATAAAACATATTGACTTCATAGTATTGTAGTTAAAGATAACTTAATGCCAGGTTTTGTTGTTAGTAATTTAAAGGACTTTTCAGATCCACATAGTTTAAATTGCATGTTTTTTACCTTTGTAAGATCTATTTTTGAGTACTGCTGTATCCCTGGAATCCCTCTTATAGCGATCATTCTTTAGGATTAGAAAAAAACCAAAAACGCTTCACTAAAACTGCAATAAAAATACTTCACTGGAATATAGATATGCCTCCATATGAAACGTGGCGTAAATCACTCGACATTTTGCGTCTGCATAGTAGAATGGTT
The DNA here is from genome assembly GCA_928272305.1 of Volucella inflata. Lineage (NCBI taxonomy): Eukaryota > Metazoa > Arthropoda > Insecta > Diptera > Syrphidae > Volucella > Volucella inflata. The sequence continues at coordinate 65,116,905 of OV743718.1, forward strand.
TGGGAAGTAAGGAACAGAAACAGAAGCTGATAATTATACATTTTGATAGTAAAGGTAGCTTCGAGTGATGTTCATAGTACTTGTTTTTTTCGTTGTAGTGTTTGTATGTATATTTCCTTACGTTCATAACTTCTCTCCCCTTAAAGTGAAGTCTTCCTCGGCTTCTAGTTGAATAACTTCTAACACGTTTGTTAACATCAGTATTTTTAGTTTTTTGTATTTTTTGTTCATTGGAATTCAATTTTATTTGAATTTTCACTTAAAAACTAACGAACACATTCTAGGTTACTAGAAAAAAAGTATTCACTATGGAAAACTCAAGTATTTTGGGATGTTACAAAATATCCAAGGCGGATGTTTAAGGGCGTGTATTTCGGATCATTGTCTTGTTAAAAGATTTTGTGCATGTCCTAGAATGTCCTAGAATATGTCATAGAATATAGAGGAATATCGATTTACTGCTTTAATACGTTCACTGCCAGGCACCCACAGGTGCGTGGTGCAACGCTTGAGCGAGGTGCCGAACACGCATCGGTCGCAGAACGGGTTATATTGGTCGGCACTGTGGATGCAATTTTAATCTGATTTTTAGTGTTTGTGGTTTTTGAATATGTGCTTTGATTTTATATTTAGTGGTTTGCTATTTATGAATAGATGTGCGGGGCCTTCGCGTCCAAAAAGGCAGAGACTTCCAACTAAATATATGATATATTAAATATATATTTTTTATTTCACGTGGGCACTTTATCTCTGTCTGGAATACGAGACTATTGGAAGACAAATAGACTATTTTCAATTCCAATATTTCCCGAAAAAATGAGAAGAAATAGGTTTTTATTGATTATGCCGTGTCTCCATTTCACTTCCGAGGTAGACAGTGAAGACCCCTTGATTAAAATACGTAAAGTTATGGACTATTTCAATAACAAAATGTATGAATGCTATTATCCTGCCAGAGAATTATCACTTGATGAAAGCATGGTACTTTGGCGAAGGAGACTAAATTTTCGCCAATTTATCGAGAACAAGCGCCACAAATATGGAACAAAATTATACATGCTCACCGAACGTGATGGCTTAGTCTTGAAGTATAGAGTGCATACAGGTAGACAAGACGCGGATAGGAAAGGGTCATACGCAAAAAGTTGTCATGCAACTTCTTTAAGAGAAATTGAACAATGGACAAGAAGTCTATATGGATAATTTCTGTAATAGTTTTGAACTTGCGAAAATGTTAACTGAAGATAACACACACTGCACCGGAACTCTTAGAAAAGGCTTGAAATCGAACCCTGGAGAAGTCACTAAAAAAAATTGAGGAAAGGGGAAAATATTTCCATGTTTTGCGAAGAAGTTCAAATAGGCCGGTGGTGAGATAAACGTCCAGTGCATTACATAACTACTCATTACGAAGATAAAATGTTGCCCGCCGCTTATAAAAGAGGCTATATTACTCAAAAACCAGAAGCAATAGTCAAGTACAATGACTTCTGGCATATTATCTTATTATTATTATTATGTGAGAGGAAAACTCTTCGCTGGTATTTGAAGATTGCCATCCTTACCTTCTAGCTTCTTTTGATGAATTCGTATAGAATTTACAATAACTGTTCTTGTCAACCCAATATGACTCTGTAAGACTACCGATTGAGCATTATAAACGAATTGCTTTCGGGAAAAAAAAATACCTCGATGCCTACTCCAGCCAAATCTACGCACATAATAAAGAAAAGCACTGATTTGACATTTGAAAATGATGATTTGAAAATGGAATCAAGCGTTAATCGTGTCGCCAGTGTATGAAGAATAAAAAACGTACTGATACACCGTGATTTTTTGGCACTTGTCCTGAAAAACCTGGACTTTGGGTATTATGCTTCGAAAATTATTAGAATTGTAATTTTTTTTTGATATGAAAATGTTTTCAAAAATTATTTTTAATAAGTTTCATGTTTTAGTTTGCGAAAAAAAACTTATTTTTTTCAAAAAAAATTTCATTTAGAAGTTTATCTACGTTGTTAAAACTTAAAACTTAAATTATCAGTTATCCTTGATTGTTATGTAACTTTATACTAAATGCTTATCTTTAAAAATTTATAACACGGAGTCGGCACTGCGGATGAAAAATTCATCGCCCATGCACCGGCGCGTGTTATTTTTTTGCGAATTGAACCCCTTTGCACATAATACGTTTATTTAAGAAGTTTTTAAGCCAAAATTAACATAAAACGTATTCGGCTTCTTGGTTGAATCTTCGGTATGCGTTTGGCAGTGAACGTTTTAAGTCGATAGTGCCGTTAATGGAATGTTATTTTCCTACACCTAATGCACCAAAACATTTCCATACATATACATCAATGAACCATCCCCATGTTTAAATGTAGGCAGAAGGTTGCGACAGTCTTGTGCTGTTTTCATGCCAGATTTTAACACGTCCATCCGATATCATATCAAACTAACGACTAAATTCCTTAAGTCGTTCAAGAGTTCAGTTGACTTACGGCCCAAATTGAAATTCAGGTTTTTCCTCTACAATTTTCAACTGATCTTGAATAACTGATATTTGTTGTGTTTCACAAATGTGAAATCACACACAATGTTGGTAATTGAAAAAAAAACTTCCAGAAATACTCGTATTCTGAGTAGCGGATTACGGATTTTGTTTCAGGAAAATGCAAAAAACATAAACTATAGTATTTCGAGTCATTCCTTTAACAATTTCATAATTTTTTTGTGAAGTTACTCGTTCTTAGTTATACTCGTATGAATTATTTTGCAATTACTTATCTTCAAAATATCTGGTTTGAGAGAATATATCTCCTCTAAAGGGGTGGTGTAAAAATACAAGTTTTTTTTTATATTTTTGAAGCTTGGTATTTTTTGTGTGGTTTGTACCTAAGGACTTTTATAAGTCTTCAGTAGTATTAAGCAATTCCAAGTAAAGATCGTAGAGCGCGAAAGGTTTTAGGAAACTCGAAGTCCCCAATATCCTTGGCTTTATCTGGGAAAGTTTTAATTTCCTTACCTGACACAGTAAAACCCAGCCACTCCACCTCTTATTCGAAAATTTTTTTTTCGAATACAACTCGCATATTTGCTTTATAAGGTTTTACGTCTTCAATGTGCTCTTTTGGCATTTTCGTGAATAATCTCACATCGTCAACATAAGTATATCCTTCCTTTCTCTTCTCTGAGCACCTCACCTAACGCCCTTTGGAAAATACTGAAACCTAAATAGGGGTCGAAAAAAGTCATACTTTCCATTATCTACAGCAAATACAGACTTCTCTCTATCTATCTATCCAGCTCGGAGTTTAAATAGGGTAGGCATTGAGAGATATCAACCTGGCGATATCCAGTATTGCAACTGTTTTCTACATATCATTTGTGATGTGGTAACCGTCGGGTGCTGGTCAATGTCCATCCCGACTCGACTTGCTAAACTTATAAGCGCGAATGCTATCCAGCAGACAAGAATAGCAAAACTATAAATGTGATAGAAAATGAACTCCCCAGATGAAATCAACCGTGAAGTAAGACCCCAGAACAACTGAGACCTTATTCGAGCTACTCCGACCTATTCCAAGACTCAGTAAGAGTCTCGGAGGAGATGATGACGGATGAGCCCTTTAAGGCCCAAGGGCAGATCTCAGATCTCCGAACGAATCACTGGCTTCGATCTAACCAATCTCTCGTCCTAGAGGTATCAAAAAAGGAACTGACAGGTTAGGGGTTGTGCTCTGAAAAAAAGATAAAACTTAGGAATCAACAAAGCGCCTCGTGTACAGAGATGGGGGTTGCTGTGGTGTAGTGGTACTAGCCATCGCTTCTCACTCGGACATTCAAGATTCGAATCCTACTCATGACAAGTTTTTCATTGTGTACATGGAACTTAGTCAGAAAAATCTGCGTGTGAAGACATAACACTGACATGTAGATTTGGCTGTTGTAGAGTTTCAAGCACAAAACCACCGTTAAAATTCACAACCTGAATTCATTCCGAGTGAAGAAAAACTCTCCGTATTATTCGGACTCCCACCAATGGAAAGTGAATATCGAAACCAAGCACACCTGAGTTTCAAACCACTACATCATAACAACTTTCCTTTCTCCTTCTTCTATCTTTCCGCCCGCGCCTTGGTGACAGTAAAAGGGTATTATAAGCCCCTTGAGGCGCGCGTAAATTAAAAAAAAAAAAAAATCTTCTATTAATAACCCATGCAAATGAATTAAAAAAAAAACACTGTAGCGCTGGCAGCCTGGTATGGGCCATGGCCTATCTGCTTGCCACTCATTTGTGTTGCTCATGTTGTCATTTTTATCACATCTGAGCGGGGCCTACGGTTTATTGCCGAGTCCGAACGGCACTCCTTAGAAGCTTTTTCGTAGGCAGTTTTACTTTCAGGAGTTTTCCATTGTCCGCCGAAAGGGGATGGTGATTTGAAAAATTGGTGGTGACCCAGCCAGGAATCGAACCCAGACTGTCTGCGCGATAGTCCAATGAGCTAACTATCGCGCCATCGCCATCGCCATGCAAATCAATTAAGGACACCTAAATGGCCACGTGCAGTAGACCAACTAGCGGGGGCCATAGACTGCTGCAAATCCGTCATCCAATATTTGCGATAGGATGGGCCGGAAAAAAAGGATGGAAAATTGCGACATCTACTACGGTGATTGTTATCGACGGCAAAGGCAGCTCCCATTTGGATGCAGATTTGTTGTTGGGGGCAAACTTAGGCAAGATGTCTTGATTTTCGGGCATATAAACGAGCACCTCGTAGCAATCCGTATGAAGGCTTTATTTGTCAACATTAGCCTGATATCAGCGTACTCCCGCTCAGAGGGGAAAGATGACGACACCGCAGGTAGCTTCCACGAGCTCTTGAACAAGGCCTATGAGCAACGCCCTTGCCAAGATAGTAAGAGGGCATCTTTGGTAGTACTGTCAGAAAGTAAAGCCTGTACGACACCACCGTCGTACAGTTTCGGATATCTCGAACAGTGCAGAGACCAACTATTGCTGTGAGGAATATACGAGGGCGGGTCAATAAGTCCGTGACTTTTTGAATTTCTGACCTCTTTACTGAAACAGCAACACTGCTCCTGTCAACAGGCATCTGTCAGTTGACTCCTGTCAAAATTTAAACTTGCTGCGTCAGTTAGTTTGTGTTTGACAGCTATTTTTATCAGACTACTCACTAATTTGAGGAGAAAATGGAAAAAAGTGAATTTCGTGTGCTTATTAAGCATTATTTCTTGCGAAAAAAAACCATTACCGAGACCAAGGCTAAGCTTGATAAATACTCGTACTATGGGGACTCTGCACCATCGATTTCAATGGTAAAAAAGTGGTTTACTGAATTTCGTTGTGGCCGTACAAGCACTGAAGATGCCGAACGTCCTGGACGCCCAGTTGAGGTCTCTACACCCGAAACAATCGAAAAAATTCACGATATGGTGTTGGCCGACCGAAGATTGAAAGTGCGAGAGATTGTGGAAGCCGTAGGGATCTCGCATGGCTCAGTGGTTTCAATTTTGAATGATCACTTGGGCATGAGAAAGCTTTCCGCAAGATGGGTGCCGCGTTTGCTCACAGTCGACCACAAGCACATGTGCAGTTGCCATGGCAAAAATCCATGAATTGGGCTATGAATTGCTCCCTCATCCACCCTATTCTCCAGATTTGGCTCCGAGTGACTACTTCTTGTTCCCAAACCTGGAGAAATGGCTTGGTGGAAAAAGATTTGACTCCAATGATGAAGTCATCTCGCAAACAAAGGCCTATTTTGAGGACCTCGACAAATAATTTTTTTTGGAAGGGTTAAAAAATTGGAGAAGCGTTGGACAAAGTGTATAGAGCTCAAGGGAGACTACGTTGAAAAATAAAATTATTTTTTTATCAAAAAATCTGTGTTTTAATCCAAAAGTTACGGACTTATTGGCCCGCCCTCGTAGATTTCAGACGGCTATAATCACAAGAGATCACCAAATCCTTTTCCGATTAAGTATCTCTTAATCTCTCAAAAAATCCACTGCCACCATCACCAAAACCAGTAGCAACACTGGCAAAAATCTATCAGAGATGCCGCTTCTCATGTGCTTGGTTTTATTCGACGACCACAACGAAACTCCTAGTTTGATGATTAATGTCGCCAAGCACATGCAGCTTACGAAGTGCATACAAAGCGGGGCTGCATAGAAGGACCAGAGCTGCTCACGAGTTCTTCGAGTATTAGCAGAAGAGAAGAGACGATCACCAGCTTCTCAAAAGAAAAAAGAAAGAGCTTGAGATGCGCGAATTATGTTTGGGACGTACCCGGACAAGAAAAAAAAAAAACTTGATGTTACAAAAGTTTGACCAAAAAGCAAAAGTATTTATTTCTCCAAAGGTTTTTATACATAGTTTCTGCTGACAGTTTCTAAAAGGTGTGTGAACATAGGTGTAACTCGATATTTGCATATCGTGGGACAGTTTTGAATAAATGCAAAGTTAACAATTAATATCGCGAGACAATTTATAATAAATGAAAAGTGCAATATTAACAATTTATATAAAAAAGAAATTTGGTGTAGTGTGTTTGCTGAGTGTAACGTAACTTGCGCAGTCGAAGAAATTTAAAAATGCTACAACTATGACCAACCACATACCGTTGTTAAGTAGAATATACCTTTCAACCTGGATGTAGACTAACAATTCCGCCCACCCGACCTGGATGAAGTGACAATAGATGGACTGCCAAACTCGTCCTTCGGTGTAGTGCAACAGGAATAATAACTATTTTTTGATTCTCATTAAAGCAAAAATAACCTAAAAAATAGCTCACGTCTACTCTTTGTAAAATTTGTACTTTTATTCAAAATATAATCGACTATCAAGCGTTACCACTTGGAGAATTGTCAGCAGAAGCTCATGGTTAAAAAATAAAGACTATAAAAAAAGTATAGAAATACTTGCAATGTCTTAAGGATGCGGTGGATATCAGAAGCGAAAAAGATCTCGAGGCACAATACTCGCCAATAATAATAGGTTTATTGCCAACCTCCCAAAAAATTTAATTTTGGTTACCAAAGAGAAGGACTCTGAAAGTCTTTGCCTAACTAGATTTAAAAGGGAAAAAATGATATCCGACAGGTGGCGTGCGTTAGTGTCAATGCACTGCGGCAAATGGACAGTGCAACTGTCGGTAACTCTCTCAGGAACGGCTTGTCAATCTTGCTTATTGCTTATTGCAATGTCACTCCCAGAGAAATCAACCGACCAGGAAACATTTCCCTGCAGCGATTTTTTTACAATACAATGAATTCGCCTTAAAGTTTTCACCCACCACAAAATAGACTTTTGACGTATGAGGAGCAATTTCAAAATCCGTATGAAACGCATCTTGGATCGGGGCAACTAAGTCATTGTTCCGAGTGAATGTTTCTACAAAAAATGCTTATTGTGCATTCGTCCGTGTCATGTTGGCGACTTGTACTGCTCGGCACAAATACTTCCCCTATCCTCCATCGATTGCCTCTATCCCCCAATCCCATAAGACTCTTCCATTGCTCACTGCACACTTATAACAATTATTTTACTGCACCCTGTACATCGGATTACAACTTAAATTACCCTAGGGCTTATCTCAAGTCATCATATTCTAAAACCGTTTCCATGTATATCTTGAGATAAGATTTCTGGTACCATAATTTCCAGCAATCATCTATGAGAACAGATTCCATACATATCGAATTTAAATCCTGAAAGTTATCGATTGAAAATCCACTAACTCAATTTCGTACCCACCAATATATTCGTATTCATACCTTTCGTGTTCGATATTTTATGTATCTTTTTTATGCAATTCAATATGAAATGCAATTCCTCATCTGTACAAACATAACCCCTGCTGATAGTTGTGCATTTGAATGAAGGATACACAGCAGAGTCCTTATCGAATTCCCGAAAATATTCACATGCAAATATCACCACACTAGAAAAAGAAAAAAGTCATCCTGGGAAGAGAGCAAACAAGAAAAAAACAACGATAACCGCATACAGACTCCACATATCAGCACATACAAACGAATTGTGAATTGTCCATAAATTATGCAGGATATTGTAGCAGCACAATAACATCTTCGCCTTGACAAAAAATACTAGACAGAACCACTGAAAGCAAGAACGTAGAATCGACACAAAAATATCCGTCTATTGGTACACTTACGAGTAGGTATGTACCAATACCTTTTGTTGAGAAAGTTAAACCTTGCCCCGGAGGCATATTCAACATGCAGGCAATACAAGAATGTTGGACAACAACAACAATAATCACAACGAGAACAGCAACAAAAAATGAAATCTTTGCCAGCTTCAAGGCAAGAAGGATAACAAGCCAATTGGAAAACAAATGTCATATGTCGTAATGGGAAAATATTGTATCTTTTCCAGGTCGTATGATTCGCAAATAAATGTCCCTTTCAAATGGAAATCACATTCAGCGAGTATATTATGTGAATGCGTTTAGTATTGTTGTGGTTGTACCTATAGTTGCTATTTTTTTTTACTTCTTCTCCTTCACCGCCTGCATTAAGGAAAAGATTCACATTTTTATAGAAGCGGTCACGTCTGAATGTGTCTCATTCGAAAACACAGAGGACTGACTGTGTTCTTATTTTTTATCCAATTCAGAATTTAGCCCATAAGGAAGAAAGGATTTCTTAGCAAAGCATTCCTTCATGAAAACATAGTTGAGTATGCTGGTGGATTTGGAGAAAATCCTATATGACCAGGAAATACATTTTATTTGCGGTTATGGTTTGTGTTACTGTTCTTTGAGATACACTATGGGATTAGCTTACCGACGACACAGAAAAATTTCATGTGTAGGTTTCTGGAGACGGATTGAGATGCTGGCCAAAAAATAACTGCTGACTTGGGAATGGTAAGCTTGAATAACTTATCGTCCGTAATTCTTGGTATTCATGGTATCGCAACATGTGTAGCGAAATTTGTATCTGTTATGTTAAGTCTGAAAACAATTTCGTACAAAAAATACAATTTTACTTTCTTAGGTAGAATAATGTTGAATATTAATGTTTGAAATATTGGTCGAAAGATAATATTAGGATTTATGTATCTTTACCTTGAATAAAGCTGACAGACTTTATTTCATAGCAAATGTGTCAAGCGCACTTTAAAGATATGCGAACAAATTGCCTTCCAGATACCGTCAACTGTTTTTTATCTAACATCCATCTTTTTTCAAACATGTTTTGAATAATCAAAAGAGACCGAATTTTATTGCAATAAATAAATCAAACCAACAGGCAATACCATATATCTTTATATCTTAACCAAAACACAGATATCTAAGTAGCAAACCTTTCAATGGTAATAGAAGTAGATAGGAGTGCTACGAAAATAGATTCTCAGGTGTTTGCAGAAATTCACTAAGTTCACCTCATTAACGATTTTGACCGGAAAAACACTTGTCTCTACAACAAGTACAAATATTCGAACACCCGAGCTTACATCTTTTACAATGAGCTGACAAATAAAAGAAACTTGTTTCACTGCTTAAAACCAAATTACGAGTATGTTCCGCAAACCAGTTTCTTAACAAGATCCCAATTAATATCTGATTCAAGATTCAATGCACTTTCTTATCCATTAGCGAATTCACCATCATCCGCAATTGGTACACCTTTAAAGTTCACACTGAACAATGAGTTGATGTATATGAGAAAGAGTATTGGTCCCAGTACAGAACCTTGCGTCACCCTTTGGTGAGAAACTTAATTTTGCATCCCATACCATATTTTTCCACTTTCCGAGATTTATTTTTCAAGCCATTCAAAAATGAAGAAACGAAATCCAGCTAACAGCTACTGTGTAGCTAGCTCCAGCTAACTACTGTTGGGGGGCAGTGTAGTCGATGTTGAAAATTAACAGTTGAATTCTCTTTTGCTAAAGTATAATTGTAATGTCTAATTCTTTCTCTTACTATATATACATTAACTACTACATTCATACAATCCACGCTATATATACTCATGTCATTGTCATTAAAAGACTTACTTACTTACTTTAGGTGGCGCTACAGTCCGGGGTGGACCTGGGCCTCAGTCAACAAGCTTCTCCAGCCAGCTCGATCCCTGGCTAGCTGTCTCCAGTTTCGCACGCTAAGTTGGCTGAGGTCCTCTTCCACTTGCGTGCGCCACCTGAGTCTTGGCCTTCCTCTACTGCGCTGTCCCTCGGGGGCGGATTCGAAGACTTTTCGGACTGGAACATTGGTGTCCATGTGCTCTATATGACTCAGCCATCTCAATCTTTGGATCTTCACTCTTCTGGCTAGGTCCATGTCGCTGTACAGTCCATACAGTTCGTCGTTGTATCTCCTCCTCCACTCACCGTCAATGCAGACGGGACCGAAGATCGCCCGAAGAATTTTTCTCTCGAAGCAACCAAGAACATCCTCATCCATTTTTGATAATGTCCATGCCTCTGCGCGATAGAGCAGGACCGGGATTATTAAAGTCTTACAAAGGGTGACTTTTGTTGTCCGAGAGAGGGCTTTGCTACTCAATTGCCTTCTTAACCCAAAGAAACAGCGGTTGGCAAGAGTTATTCTTCGCTTGATCTCAGCGCTGGTGTCGTTGTCTGTATTTATAGCGGAGCCTAGGTAGACAAAGTCCTTAACTACCTCAAAGTTATATCTGTCGGGGGTGACGTTCTGTCCGAGACGTCGGTGTTGGTTGCAGCATATACTTGGTCTTGCCCTCATTGACCGGTAAACCCATTTTCGCCGCTTCCGTCTCAATACTCGCGAAAGCGCCACTGACATCACGCTGCTTTCTCCCGATTATGTCAATATCGTCGGTGTATGCGAGCAGTTGGACGGACTTTTGAAAGATAGTGCCTCTTGTGTTTGCTCGTGAGTTTTGCACTATTCTTTCAAGTACGATGTTGAAGAAATCGCATGACAGCGCATCGCCTTGTCTTAATCCTTTCTGGACATCAAAGATCTCGGTGAGATCTTTACCGACCTTGATGGAGCAGCGTGCATTCTCCATCGTCATCCTGCACAGACGGACGAGTTTGGCAGGGATGCCAAAACTAGACATTGCTCTACATAGCTCGTCTCTATAGATGCTGTCATACGCGGCATTAAAATCGATGAATAGGTGGTGGGTATCGATCTGAAGCTCATGGGTCTTCTCCAAGATCTGCCGTAGTGTGAATATCTGGTCGATGGTGGACTTTCCTAGCCTGAAGCCACACTGATATGGACCTATCAGGTTGTTGACAAACGGCTTCAGGCGTTCACACAATACGGCGAATAAGATCTTATATGCGATGTTAAGGAGACTGATGCCTCTGTAGTTGGCGCAGTTCAGAGGGTCTCCTTTCTTGAGAATTGGACAAACAATGCTGAGGTTCCATTCATCGGGCAAACTTTCGTCCGACCATATTTTACAGATGAGTTGGTGTATGCTCCTTACCAAGTCATCGCCTGCGGCTTTGAAGAGCTCGGCAGTCAGGCCATCCGCTCCAGCAGCTTTGTTGGACTTAAGCCTCGATATGGCTATCTTCACTTCATCCAGGTCGAGTGGACGGAATTGTTGGTCATCATCGTCCAGGTTGAAAGGTTGATTCTGCCTGACAGCGGTATTTGGTCCGTCATCGCCGTTATACAGTCTGCAGAAATGATCTTTCCAAATCCTCAGCATCGACTGCGATTCTACTAAGATGTTCCCTTGTTCATCTCTACAGGCTTCGGTTCGGGGTTTGTTTCCGTGGCATGTTATTTTTACCTTTTGGTAAAACTTCCGAACCTCATTCCTGGAGTAGCATCTCTCAATTTCCTGGATCGCGCGCTTCTCATGCTCTTTCTTCTTCCTCCTGAGAAGCCGGTGCTCGTCTCTCCTCTTCCGCTCATAGAGCTCATGAGCAGCTCTGGTCTTCTAAGCAGCGCCGCGTTATATGCATCTTGCTTTGCTGTATGTGCTTGCCGGCATTCATCATCGAACCAGGGGTTTCGTTGTGGTGGACGAGTGAAACCCAGCACATCAGAAGCGGCATCTCTGATGGCCTATTGGCAGTGTTTCCAATGGTCTTCGATGCTTGATGCTGGCGGCATTGGACCTCTTAAGAGATTAAGAGACACTCGATCGGAAAAGGACTTGGCGATCTTTAGCGATTGTGGACGTCTGACGTCGAATTTTCTCACAGCATTAGTTTGTCTTGGCGTAGTTTGGGATATCCGCAACCGTACCTTGGCTACAACAAGGTAATGGTCCGAGTCGATGTTGGCTCCTCGGAACGTACGGACATCCATAAAGAAGGATGAGTGTCTTGCGTCGATCGCAATGTGATCAATCTGGTTGACTGGTGATTGATCAGGAGTTCTCCAAGTCCCCTTGTGTATGTCGAGATGTGGGAAGCCACGACAATGTTTCGCCCCGCCGCAAAGTCGATAAGCCTGAATCCGTTATCGGAGGTGGTGTTGTGCAGGCTATATTTTCCGATTGTTCCACCAAAGGTACCTTCTCTTCCTAGCTTTGCATTAAAATCACCGAGAACAATTTTAATGTCATAGCTGGGGCATTGCTCGTAGGTCTTGTTGAGGAGCTCGTAGAAGGCATCCTTGGTTTCGTCATCTTTCTCCTCTGTGGGGACATGCGCGCATATGAGGCTTATGTTGGCGAATTTAGCCTTGATGCGGATTGCTACGAGGCGCTCGCTCACATGCCGGAAGCTGAGGACTTCTCGTCTTAGGCTGCCTCCGACAACAAATCCGCATCCAAATAAGCGCTGCTTTTGCCGTCGATATCAATTGCCGTAGTAGATGTCGCAGTTTTTCATCTTCTTTTTGTCCGGCCCATCCCATCGCATTTCTGGGATGGCGGTTATGTCTGCTTTGCAGCAGTCTAGGGCCTCCGCTAGTTGCTCGGCTGCACGTGGTCTATTAAGGGATCTAACATTCCACGTGCATGTCCGAAGCTCATTGTCCTTAAATTGTTTGCTTGGGTTGTCAACAGTAGATCCGTCCATATCCGAGGCTTGTTGATGCTTCGTAACTTCTTGTTTTTTTTAAATGGCCGGGCAGTTACCCCGGCGGCACAACCCCCAACCTGGAGGACCAGTTCCACTTTGAGTGCCCCTAGGACGAGGGGCCAGTAACCCGTTCCGGGATGTGAGCGCTGCCGTTGGCTCTTATAGGGCTCGTCCGCCACCATCTCTTTTCCAAGACCCTGACTAAGTCCTGGAAATCCTTTTCGGCCTGAGCTCCAAATATGCCGGAGTAGTCCGGATAAGGTCTTGTTTTGTTTTTCCGACACTAATCCTGGTTAATGGCGCAGGAAACTCGCCATTTGCCCCCTTCACTTCGCAACCTCTAGTGAGATTCCCAGATGGCGCCACGGGGAGGCGTGAAGTAGGACTTATTAGCAGAGCTGCAAGATGTTCGGCTGCAGAGGCTCATTCTAGTCATTTAAGGAACTAGCACCTGTCGGAAGATACTACTTCTACAAGGCCTTATACTAATCGTTGCCATCCGTCATTAAAAGACACAGTTGCAAAATATCCATGAACCCGTGTAACAAATCTAATTTCTAAATTGAAGTGAATTGCATTTTTATTCGGTTGTGTCTAATTTCCATGGTAATTTTCAAAAGTCGATGTTTCTGGTAGGAATCCTAGCACTCTAAGAATATTAGCAAAAGAATATTGGCCAATATCCAGGGAGTCAACTAAAAAAGAAGAAACAGTTCTGCGAACGAAGTTGTACGCAAGGTTCCGCTTTAACCCAGACTGCTTTGTCTAAGGCCGGTGACCAAACAACCACTTCGGAGGTGAATTTCGGCCTTGTTACCGAAACGTTTAGCCCATGGGTGATGCGAGGTTGTTATCTGTGGCTTTTTACAATAGAATAAGGCTGCTGCCCTTCTTACTATTTCTGCATTATTAGATTTCCAGCTTAGTTTCCAGTCGAAAATTAGACCCAGATTTTTTGCTGTGTCACAGAAGTAGATCAATTTGGCATCGTTAATTAGGTTGGTATTTAATATTTCCTATAAAGGAGGACAAGATCAGTTTTATTGAGGTTATTACCAATCCACGGCGATTATTCTTGGTTTTCCTAGACGGCTATAGCAATATCATCCGCATACGCAACCTGCAACTATCCACTATCAAGTACTTATATCAGCAGTTCGTTAACGTAGATACTCTCAAGCGTTTGCAGGATGTTAACAGAGGAGTGTGGAGCTTGGCACGTATTATACCGTCCGACCCAGCAGACTTGTATGGGTTTAAGCTATTCAGTACCCAAAGTAATTTGTTTCTTGTAATCAGACCATCAATTTTTGTCGGAGCTGCAGTCAGGTTGTTACTGACAGCTGCATGGAAGGTGGTCACTGGATACGGTATTTGAAGCCGAGAAATAAGAGCTGTCCTTTCACTTTATAGAAAATTGAATGTAAATATCTTATTTTGAAGACTTACAAGATCCAGCTCCAGCAGGAATTACAACCCAATGACTATCGTTTACGGTGGTGACGGGGTCCAAAATCAACTGCCATCAGATCAGCTGTTTTATCGAAAAATGTGTTCAGCGAAAATCCACATGCGACTATCGAAACGTCATATCATACCGAAAAATAAACAATTTGATGCAGTTTGTGGTCTGATAGAGCCATTGGACCATATTTTTTTCGAAACTGAAGTTAATCAGCATGTTCAAAACTTTATAAAATTATATTTGGTACATAGAATTGCTATTGCAAAACGATGTACTCGCAATCCTCACCAAAGTAGTGTTTCTAATCATAACAATCGAACTATTGTGAACAGCTTCCCAGATTCTGCTTCGTTTTCCACTTAATTAAATGCTTCTTGCGATGGGAGTTATATTTCATAAACGTGGTTACCGTTGTCGTCATTGTTTCGACAAGGACATGCTCATGTTCGAAATATCAACATTATGGTTTCAAATGTAAGTACAAATCTAAAGTACTTCTGATTTGGCCCTTTGTGGAGAGAAATTTGGAGGGATACTACCGATAGGAACAACAAAGTTTCCCCGAAAATTTAAAAAAAATACTCACAAATATGATTGAAATTGTTTTATTTAAGTTTGTCAAAAGCAATTCCAACGATGATAGCTATGTAGCAACAGATATTCTGTCCCTATGTCCCTATAAGAGCAGGTCAAGGAAGTATCTTACACTAATATTCGCCTTAGTTGTATCTAACTCAAATATTTTCGTGCTGTTCGATAGCACACTATATATGAAAATTAGTTCGGTTTAAGAAACCGAAAGTACAGCAATCACTCCGCATACCTCTTCAAATGACCTGAACACTGACAGCTGTTGAACAGTGATAAATACTCGTACAACTCCTTTTATAATATTGATTGTCTCAAACCACACATATTTCCGTATGTATGCTTGTCTCAAAGGTGATATGTTATGCACCTTTGTCTCTACATATATAAATAATATAGATCTATAACAGACAATACAATCGTCGCATATGTCCGCAAATAGGAAGTAGGTACATAAAGGTATCTATATTGAAACAATGCGGTCTGTGAAGTTATCGTACCATAATATTGCGTTTGCATGCTGCTTCCAATTACGCAAACGTACTGGGCTGCCTTACCATGCCTTATACCCAAAAAGCGATACTAGGAATATCAATATTTTATGGAGCGCTTTTTCAGTTGTCTAAGATAGGGCCATGCCACTCGATTGCCTCCTGACCCAAACAAAAAAAGAAAATTCGATTGGCATGCGTTACTCTTAAAGGGTTCCCTTAAGTGGTGGCGTTAGCTATATTATTTTGCGCAAGCTAGATTGATTAAGACCTTGACTTTCTCGTGGTTATAGCTGTTTACTGTGAAATTTTGAAAGAGTCGTCGGTATTGTGTCTATTGTCTCGATTTTAGCATGGTTTGATGTTGCTTACAAATTAAATGTTGAAAATATCACAAAGAAGTGGCCCTTTTTCAAATTCAAGGTTTTTTCATAATCATTATCTCTCTCTATGGAGCAGTAGGCATTGGAAGAGATTAAGTCAAGGCCTTGAGAAATAGCTGGTGTCGGATGAGCCCTTAATGGACAGGTTACTAGTTGTGGTCTAATCGAAGGGGTACATTTAATGGAATTTGGTTGTATCGCCAGGGTAACGACCCAGGCATGAAAGAAAAACCAAAGTTACTAGGAATTAATGGACGGATCTACTGCTGACAATCCATGCAAACGTATCAAGGACAAAGAACTTTGCATCTGCAACTATTATTATGCCAGTTTGTTGTTGGGGACAGATTTTTGGCAGGAATTCTTGCCAAACTGGCATGAAAACGAGAGCATAGTAAAAACACGTACTGAGACTAAATTTGCCAACATTTGTCTTATAAGTGCACGTGCCACCCCAGAGGAGAAAGATGACGACACCAAAGGTAGTTTCTGAGAGCACTTTAACAAGACCTACGAGCGCTGCCCTGGCTATGATATTATAGTTGTCATCAGCTATTTTAATGCGAAGCTAGGAAAAGAGGGCATCTTTGGTAGATGGCAACTGTCAGTTGGTATAGCCTGTACGACTTCGCCTCCGTTAACGGATTCAAGCTAATCGACTAAGCGGCGGGGCGAAACATTGTCGCAGCTAGCACATTGTTCCCACATCTCGATATTCACAAGGGGACTTGAGGAATTCATGATCAATCAACCGCCAACCAGACTGACCACTTTGCGATCGGCGCAAGACACTTCTCCAGTATTATGAGCATAAGAATGATCCAAGTAGCCAACATCGACTCAGACCATTGCCTTGATGTAGTTTTACTCGACTACTAAAACGAAGCTCCTGGTTTGATGACGAGTCCAGGTAAGTATAAACAGCTTAGCAAGATGCAACAAAGTGGCGCTGCTTGGAGCTGCTCACGAGCTCTATGAGTGGAAGAGGAGAGACGAACACTGGCTTTTTAGGAGGAAAAAGAAGTAGCATGAGAAGCGCGAGGTCGAGCAAATAGAGAAATTCTACTCCAGGAATTTAATTCGGAAGATTTACCAAAAGGTAAAAAAAACACACCACAGACACAAGCCCCGAACCGAAGCCTGTAGAGACGAAAGAGGGAGCATCGTTGAAAAGTCGCAGTTGATGCTGAGTATTTGGAAAGAGCATTTTTGCAGACCATATAATGGCGATGTCGAATCAAATACCGCTGTCAGGAAGAATGAACCTTTTTACCAAGATTATGTAAGCCAATTCGTCTACCCGACCTGGATGAAGTAAAGGCAACCATATCTAAGCGTAGGTTTAACAAAGCCGCTGCAGTTGACTGGTGTGAGGTCAATAAATATAACCTTAGCAGTATTTTTCCCACCCAAAAAAGGAGATCTTCCAAACTGCGCCAACTATCATCGACCACACATTATCACTACTACAGATCTTGGAGCAAACCCATGACCTTCAGATCGTTACACATAACCAAATCATCATTTTAAAGCCCTCTTATGACAGCATTTATAGAGACGGGCTATGCAGATTAACTCCTAGTTTTTGGATTCCTGCCAATCACGTCCGCCTGTACAGCACGACGATGGATCATATACGCTCTTTCAACAATGTGGTTAAAGATCTCACCGAGATCTTTGATATCGGAAAAGAATTGAGAGAAGGAGATGCGGTATCATGCGACTGCTTTAACATAATTTCTGATAGAATGGTAAAAAACGCGCAAACACAAGGGTCATTCGAAATTTCGTCCAATTAGTCGCACGGCAACCTCGAATACAGTGCATTATAATAAGTCGACACCTTTCATGCCAGGGAAGAGTAAACAACTCGACAAGTGGGTACCCGATGAACTAAACGAGTTCTGTTTTTGCGTCGTAGTCAATTGCGATGAGAAAAGGATTTTGAAGACATCTTCTTAAGACCTTGACAGTACTTAGATGCAAGGCAATAGTAAAACCCACCACGAATTTGATCTTCAAGCTTGGCAGTTTGAATTCTTCGGTGCTAGAATTCCAATTATACGAAGCATATGTCCAAATTCCCAACGTTTCAAAAAGGACAATTTACGACTATAACTTCTTCTTATCCTTTTATTAACCCTTTCCTCGTTATACGAACTTATGTGTAACGAGTTTTCCATTTTTACTGCATCGCTGCTGCTCCGCTTATGGGCTTGGCTAATGTCACAGACCGCAGAACGCGTCTACATAATGCTCGGTCCTGGATCGCTTCAGTGGTTAACCCCAGACGTTGTTGCGCATTTGCCATCTGAGAAATCCAGGAATTCTTTTTCCGACCTCGTTTTCTTACCGTTGGAGTGACCGTAGTTGATAGTGCCTTTTTAACTGGATTTTCCGCAGATCTTCTTTGAACGTGGCAATACCAACTTATTCTATTCGCCTCAAGCTGTTCGGTAACCGAATTCTTTATATGTAGACTTCCTCTTATACGCGTAGATCTAATACAATCGCGTTTAGTGACTCCACTAGACATCCTTAACATTTTCATTTCCGCTGCCGTCATTTTGTTTTTAAACGCTTCGTACATTGTCCAGCACTGTGAACCGTATATAAGAGCTGGTCTAACAACCGTGGTGTAGAGTTTCCCCTTTAATTTAAGTGGAAATTTTCGGTCGCAAAAGATTCCCGAATTTTCCCGCCATTTCATCCATCCCACACTCACTCTGTGGTTTACGTCGTCGTCACATTTCGCTTCCATGTTAATGATTGATCCTAAGTACTTAAAGATAGTGCTTTTCGGAAGAACTATTCCGTCTAACATTATATCCGGAACAGGTCGCAACGGATGCGCAAATGGGCACGTCAAATGCTCCGTCTTTGAACGACTTATTTTAAACCCGTTTCTCTCTAGCGCATTTCTCCATGAATCTAAGGCGTTCTGTAAATCTTCGACGTTATCACTAAGTACGAGTATAACTGCGTCGTCAGCGAAGAGAATTGGCGTTACATTTGCTTCGCACATGCAGTCTTTTAAAAGATAGTCGAATACTACGTTAAAGAGGATAGGGCTAAGTACGCTTCCTTGATGCACTCCGACATTAACTGGAAATTCTCTCGTTAGTCCAGCAGAGCTTTTAACCCCAGTTTTCGCGTTTCCGTACATGTCTTGTATTATTCTAACATACGTTTCCGGTACGTTTTGAGACCTCAGCGCGGCCCATATGAGATCCCTAGGCACTCGATCGAATGCTTTCTCGAGGTCGATAAATACAATGTGTAAATCCTTAGACGAATCTCGGTGCTTTTCCATTATTATTCGTAGGCTTTGGATAGCGTCCACCGTCGATCTTCCTTCAACAAATCCACACTGGCTATTATCGAGCTTTATTATTTGCCGAAGACGTTCGTTTAAGACTCTTTCGACGATTTTCATTGTGTGTGACGTAAGCTTGATTGAACGGTAGTTGTTGCATTCTCGAGTGTCGCCTTTTCCTTTGTATAATGGAACCAAGAAGCTACTTCTCCATTGATTCGGCATAGGTTGTCCACACTTTAATTTATTTAAAAGTTTCGATAGCCAAACGCTGCCGATCCCCTCCATCTTCGACCAAAACTCTGATGGAATGCTGTCTGGTCCCGCCGCTTTCCCCCGCTTCATTTTTCCAATTGCTATACTTATTTCTTCGATTGAAAAGTCCGAAACTTCCTCCTCAAAAAGACCAGCTGTCGGCACGATATCACGTGGAAACTGTTTGTTAAGCAACTCCTTGCAGTATTCAAGCCACCGGTCACAAATTTCCTTTTCATTTGTTAATAAGCGACCGTCTGCTTTTTTGATGTATTTCGGCGAGGTTATTTCCATTGAATTTTTTCTCCTCTGTGCAGCGAGCTTAAAAATATTTGGCATTTTTGTGTTGTACGACGTTTGAACTTCTTGGATAGCTTTTCTTCTATCCGCCGATCGTGAGGATATTTGTTCCAACTCCTGGTACGACTATAACATATTCGTAATAGCACTTCGACGTTGTGGGTAATACTTCCTAAACTGAAATGTCTGTATTATTAGCGTGGGTCATAGAATTACAACATATCACACTATTTTAAAAGTATTTATTGCGTGGTGTCGGGTCATGTTAATTGATTTGTCACACATCGCTTCATCTTAGCAAGAGTCATTCTGTGCCTCAACATTTTTTCAAGTCATTAAGGAGATTGTACAATATTTAAAGAAACCCGGGGAATGGCAGACTGAACTGTGAACTATATTTCTTAGCACAACATGTACAAAAATCCAGCCAAGGCATATCTTTCAGAATTTGAGTTACGTAAAAAAGATGATGTGCTGAATAGTCTACGAATTGTCGGATCAATGTGAACGATTTTCGTAAATTTTTGGGGCGATGACAACTTTTATTTTCCTCTTTGTGTGACCAATTTTAAGAAAGTTTGTGTAAATTCGCACTCCATGAACTCAATAGATTCAGACTTTGATATGAAAATCTTGTCAAATTCTTAAGATTATCCCCAATGGTCTGTGACGAGTTCATTTAGTCAAAAGCTCCCTTAACCCATATGTGTGTGAAGAAAAAACGACTTAAACTATGTGGCGAAGTACCCGGGTACCTTTTTGTAAGTTTAAAGCGAAAGCTTTTATTGCTTGCATAGTTTTTTTTAAATGACATTGAAATTTAAGAATTTGTTTATTTCAGATCATAAACTATACTATACTTCGACATAAAAGTTCGTAAGTTTAGGCATTATTTCAGTTATTCCTCTTACTTATAGCGGACCATTACTTAGCAATTTACCGAATTGAAAATTTAAATTGAAAATGGATATTGCCGGAACAAGTTCAAGTGCAAAGATATAATTCTGAGGAAATTCGAAATTTGCTATGTGAAGATTCAAGCGACGAAAGCAATTTCGGTGCATCAGATGAAGAAGTCAATTTCATTTCAGCTGAAGATGAAGTTGGAGCTTCGGATGACAGCGCCAAAAAAGAAAACTTTTCTGACAGAAAAATTTTCCCCAAATGTCAAATATTAGGGCGAAATATTTTCCATCAACGAGGTGGACCAGGAACAGGCTACACCAAACATTTTACTGCGAGTGAAATTTTCAAAGGTATTTTGTCAAGTGCTATCTTTAATATAATACTAAAGGAAACAAACTGACGCGTACAACAAAGTTCTGGCAGACAAATACAAGAATTCTACGAAAAGACCAAAAGACAGAATTTTCAAAATATTTACCGAAAAGGAATTTCACGCATTTCTTAGTATTCTTATCTATTGTGGTGTGTTCAAATCAAATAGAGAATATTTATCCAAGTTATGGAAGCCAGATCATTTTCATTTTCAATGTCGCACGACCGTTTTCGAATGTTTCTTCGTTTCATAGAATTTGATAACAATGTTACGAGTACTTGTCAAATAGGGTTACAACGGACAAAGCTGCTGCTATTCGCGACGTTTGCAGTATGTTGTTGGAGTAAAAACTATAAGCCCAATGATGAGCATTTTTTTTGGATATCTAGGACGTACTCGCTTTACCCAATAGTTACATGCCATCAAAGCCCCAAAAATATGAAATAATAATATTTTGGGCCTGCGATTCTTCAAATTCTTATCCACTCAAAATTTATACCGGAAAACCTATAGGAAGGTTTTTGTGCTGGGTTTTGTTTGTAAATATAAGAACGCTAAAAGAAATGCAACAAAGGACAATTTCTTTACGTCTATGCAACTAAGTCACACGCTGAATTTTTGGAATATGTCACTAGTTGGAACAGTGCGAAAAAATAAACGTTACCTTCCTGCAAATATGCAGCCTTACAAGGAACGGGTCGTTTTTTCAACAAACTTTACATATCACAAAGAACCAACGATTTGTTCTTACGTGTCAAAGAACGAATATACAGTTGTAATGCATTTTTCTATGCACATGCCGCAAATGTAACAAGCAATCAAACTGCCAAACCCGAAATTATAACCCACTATACCTATAAAACAAAAGGTGCAGCCTCTGTAACTTCTGAATGTGTGTTTTCACAGCGTTTCCCCAAGCAAATATACCGTACCGCAGCTTTGACTCCACTAAGGCATAGTAGACTTGTTTCAGAACAGGCACAGTAGCATGGTGTCGAAAATGAGCTACCGCAAACAAGGTTTTCTTCAGGTCCATTCGCAGCTTTTCAACATGCTTGTCCCAGAGAAAGCATCAGTCAATGATGACTCCAAAATACTTGTAGCTATCTACTACATCCATAGTTTTTCTGGGCGTACTAAGGCATGCATCGTTTTCGTAGTAGATTCTGTTTGGTGTAGTTTTGAAACTAGGTCCTCGAATATGCATCATCTTTGTTTTTCCAGCATTCATCACCAAACCGTTGTTGTGGCACCATCTCACAGCAGCATTAAACTCTTCCTGCATCATCCTCAAAGCAGACTCCAGGCATCAGTGTCGAACAACAATTGCCGTATCGCCCGCAAAAGCAAAAGCAGCGCTCTGTTTGAAAACTCGAAGTAATTCGTTTGCATATAGTATAAAGATGATTGCACCCAGCTTTGAACCTTGAGGGACACCTTGTTTCACATTCTTATTTTCTTAATACTTTTTTAATCATAACGTTTTGCAATCTGTGGCGCAGTTACTCTGCAAACCAGTCCGCCATGACCCCTCTTATGCCGAGCCTTCCAAGCACTTAAAGCTACTTTGCATGGTCTAACGTGTCGAATGCTTTTCTAACATCCATGAACAAAAGTAAGACATGGTGGCCTTTGTTGAGTCTCTCATTAACACAGTTAACGAATTCGCCTAGCAGTTTTCCCGTACGTTTGTTTTTTGGATAACCGTACTGACTGGGTGAATGATAGAATGCCTTTTTATGAAGCTCTGTAATCTTCTAACAATTACTCCTTCCAGGCATTTTTCAATTACCGGCAGTATCGATAGTTATTTAGTTGATTTTTAGCTCCATCCTTATAAATTGGTCCAACCACAGCGGTTTTAGGCATTGCCGGAATTTTCGATTGCGCGAGATTCGGATTTATCAGCCTGCAAAGGATGGAAGCAAAAATGTTGGCATGGGTTTTTATGTCGACAGCTCGAATTCCATCTATTCCTGCGGATTTAGTTCCTCCCAGTGATCCGATGATGGCGTTTATTTCACATATATTTGCGTCATTCGCAAACATTGTATCCGTTATGACGATGTTACTGTGATTCGGAAAGATCGCGGCACAGTTGTGTAGAATGTTCGACGTCTGCACAGAGAAATGATGTGCAAAATCGTTGGCCAATGTCTTAGCTTCAGTCGAAAAATTGTTGGCAATATTTTCATCTATGCTGTTTTACTCTCTCTTATATTCGTTCTCGTAGCCTTTAGCCATCCAATTATTTTTCCATCTCCTGTATAGCTCATCTCTTCGCTGACACTCTGCACCCAGATTTGGCATCATTCAGGCATTTGTTTTTCTCATCGGAGGCGAACGTTTCTAAAGGAACTAAGCCTGCAATTGTGTAAGCCAAATGTCGAAGACAGACCAAGAAATCAACAATTGTGACAGCAAAATTTCATTACAGGACATTCTTGGACGGAATCTACAGTCATTTATATTTCCTAGAGCTTTAACTTCACAAAAACGAGACACAAGTGGATGCATTGCAGTCGTGTGGAGTTGCTATATATGTAGAGACCAGAGAAAGAAGCAGCGCAAAATCAGAAAAGTTTGCCCCATGTGAACTCACTCGACTTGCGATGAACTTTCGATTGCTCAATCGCAGTGTAGTTCATGCCTCTAAAATCATGAATCTGTATAGAAAAAAACTACTTGCTCAATAAAGAATATATGTACTTAATATAACACTAAATTTTTGTTTCATTTTCTCAACAACAACAACACTGTGGCGCTGGCAGCACGGTATGGGCAATGGCCTAGCTTCTTGACACTTATTTGTGTTGCTCATGTTGTCATTTTTGTCACATCTGAGCGGGGCCTACGGTTTATCGCCGAGTCCGAACGGCACTCCTTAGAAGCTTTTTCGTAGGCAATTTTTTACTTTCGGGAGTTTGCCATTGCCTGCCGAAAGGGTGATGGCGATTTGAAAAATTGTTGGTGACCCAGCCAGGAATCGAACCCAGACTCTCTACGTGATAGTCCAATGAGCTAACTATCGCGCCATCGCCATCGCCATCGCCTTTATTTTCTAAATTTTCTAGCCAAAAAAAATATAAATAGCAGTTGCTCACATTCGCTTAACACATTAAGGTACCCCGTACCTTGTCACACGGTTTCGTGCTATTAATATAAATTTGTCACCGGAGCTAACTAGTAAAAAAATGTACAAAATTAAAAGATAGGAGATGTTTGGATTTTGAAAATGGAAAAGGTGCCCGGTACCTTGTCACTCACATAAGGGTTAAGAGCTCTCCTGATGGAGTTTGATAATTTTTTTACGACCTAACTCTCTCCTGACTATATTTTTTTTTGGTTTTGCTCATGTATATTTAGAATCGGTAGAAAGTCTAACGATTTACTGTTCCCTTTATTTCAACCTGTATTTATGTACATTCGGCTTTGGCAGAAACCAAAGAAGCTTTTGATATAAAACCTAACTTGACTACATTTACAATTTAAATGCGCATAGCATACGAACACTATAAAGACGGCAAATTCTCTTCATGAAGAACAGTTCTTAGAAAGTTAAATGCCAGCAATCCTGTGGTTAAACCTAATTGAAAACCTGGAGCTGCTTCAAAAAAATAAAAAATAAATACAACTATTTGCACTTGTTGCCAACTCTATGTGTCAGACTTAACTTTTGTGAAAATACGTCCTTTCTTGGCACAGACAAAAAACGTGCATTGCCACAAATAACACTCACAGAAGCAAGAAAAATGGTAAATAGAACTTTTTCTCTGTCGAAATTTCAAGAATAAAACTAGAAAAAATTGTCTTGTCTCAACTGCCTCGGTCCAGTGCAATCTAAAAGTCAAATTTACCATTCTCTTGCATCGGGGGAAATGTTTCAACTTTTCCAAGTCTTAAAACGAAACCAACTAACTTTAACCAGAACACCAAAAAACCAGAAGAATTCTTGGCAATTTTCCGAATTTCATATTCGGATCACAAAACGAACAGAATTTCACTAAGAATACAGTTTCAAGTTTGGTGCCACATCCTTGACCCATGGCACAACTACATTTTGAGGTAAAAAAAAAAACCACTACAACCTGCTTGTTGTTGAGTTTTTTTTTCGGTTTTCCCAAATATGAAAATGAAAAAAAAAAAAAAAAAAATTGTTTTCTAATACAAAGCAAAAAAAGTAAATCTTGCAAAAGGACTAGAACCTCTCCATACCATGACTGTCTCAACCCTGTTCCCTGCTTATTGCTTGGAAAATAATTCAAAGCCATAAAATCCGTTTCCCATAAAATCATCAAGCGTAAAAATTAATTCCGAGTGAATTTCCCTTTCACTTGTATGGCACTGGACAATGCGTCCTTTCAGATTCATCCAGATCCTTTTTTGCCTTTTTTTTTTGTTTTGTTCATATGAATATCCCAGCAAGAATCCTTCTAACCCGATGACAGTAAAAATATTTGAGAAAGGATAACAAAAAAAACAAAAAGGAGAAAAATAAGTTAACGTTATTTTTGAATAGGCGAAGGACAACTTTCTACACCCAAGCAGCACACAACTTACACCATTGTGAAAACAAAAGCCAACATAAAAAAAGGACATCCCACAAGGACGACAAGCTGGAAAGATTTACGCACGAAATTCTCACTAAGCGGTTGAGTTTTTTGTCAAAACAATTTCTTCGTATTATCGTTGTCTGTTGGTCTCGAACTAAGGATATCTTGGTTGTGAGTTAATCGCCTGGGAAGGGGGGCAAAAATCTATTGATGAGGTCCTTTCAAGGCGTACGTGTGCGGCATGCCGCTCTATTGAAAAAGATTTGCGGCCTGACAGGCAGTCAGTCAAGTGGGATAAAGGCAATTTCGACATCCAAAACAACTGAATTCTGTGCGATGGCGTGAAAATGACGATGCCAGCAGAATATTCGTATCTGGTGAAAGAATCTGGCTTCCATGTTAATTTTGTGTGTCAGATATGGGGCATTCCTAGAACCCTTACGGTTATACTATATTGTATTAAGATGTGATGTTGTGATGTTGGATAGGCAGACTTTCGATAACATAAAATTCAAAGTGTAACTTTAGTGTCAAATTTGATTGACACGCAAAGGGGTGTGTCCTTTGTTTATTGACGCATTCGAGTAAAGTCCTTCCAAAGCAGCGATGCGAAAAATGCCAAAGCATGTGAATCGGTTATGAATGAGTGAATTTATGTAAAGTCAACGAATAAATTGTTCACTTTGTGGGTTTTCTCGAACGATATCCGTACCGTACTCGTATCATGGATGGGAATTCGTCCTTGTGGAAGAAATCACAACTCAGTTTCAGTCAGCCAAAATAATGTAGACAAGTCTAGTGAAGAATTCATGGAATGCTAACACTGATGGCTTGTGTTTAATATTTTAAAATGGTATTTCGTACGAGTTCAGATTCACAGCGAAACCACACCCTGTAAGAGATAGAATGGAATCTGTTCATGTGTTAACGATTCACTGACTGAGGTTAAAGTGCTTGGTCTAAGAAAATAAACCTGTTTCATAATATTTACATTCTAAAGTAAATTCTGTTTGTTGATTTTGAACTTTCTTCTCAATCTCAATATAAAATAAACACAACAAAATAACTTGCGCGCAGAGAAGGCCAGCTCATGGAATAGAGGTCTTTGCTATACACATATAGTTACAACTTCAAGGTAGTCGTTGCCAAGACCGGTCAGACTTACGAAAATGAACTTTATAACATTGAAGTTACGAGTATTACACTTTACATTTGAGTGTTGGCTACTGGATGTTTGACTCATCCAATCGAGTGCAACTTGTTTGACTTGACCATAGAGGATAATATTCAGTTGCTTTAACCAAAAATTGTATCAGAAAGGGTTTGCTTGGGGATATCTGCCTGCTGTAGAGTGAAGCAAACTATTGAATCTGAGTTGTGGCAGCTAAGCTTCCTGTTCACCTGGCCATAATAATGTAAGGAAACCAGTATCTTACATTAACCCAGTTTAAACTCTCAAACTAATGAAACGTAAGGATAACATCCAAAACGTCATGAACTAAGCTTAGATATATGTTAAACAAACCATTTTGACACACTAGTGGTTTTGTTTTGGGTTCATATATCTACTTTTGGTTGCGTGAAAGTGTCTGATTTTGTGCCAAATAATCAGCATTTGCGGAAAGTGCAGATCTTTTTCTTTCATTCGAAGAAAATGGCGGCTGAAGCGCATCGTGACGGGTGATGAAAAATGGATTCATTGATGCATACAGCAACTGAAAGAGAACAAAGTCATAGGGACTGCTCGGTTATACTTCCCGGTCTGTGTATTTGGTGGGACCAGGTCGGTGTTACTTATTACGAACTGCTGAAACCCAACTAAACCATCACTGGGGAACTACTTCAATTAATGTAATTGAGCCGAAAACTGTCACAATACGAACAGAGGCACGAACAAGTGATTCTACAGCATGACAACTTTCGGACTCACGTTGCCGGACCCGTTTAAATTCACCTGAAAACGCTTATATGGAAAGGCTCACCCCACGCGGAATATTCTTCAGATATTTTGTTGATGGCACTTGCGTGCGCCACCTGAGTCTTGGCCTTCCTCTACTGCGCTGTCCCTCGGGGACGGATTCGAAGACTTTTCGGACCGGAGCATTGGTGTCCATGCGCTCTACATGACCCAGCCATCTCAGTCTTTGGATCTTCACTCTTCTGGCTAGGTCCATGTCGCTGTACATTCCATTCAGTTCGTCGTTGTATCTCCTCCTCCACTCACCGTCAATGCAGACGGGACCGAAGATCGCCCGAAGAATTTTTCTCTCGAAGCAACCAAGAACACCCTCATCCATTTTTGATAATGTCCATGCCTCTGCGCCATAGAGCAGGACCGGGATTATTGAGTTATTCTTCGCTTGATATCAGCGCTGGTGTCGTTGTCTGTATTTATAGCGGAGCCTAGGTAAACAAAGTCCTTAACTACCTCAAAGTTATATCTGTCGAGGGTGACGTTCTGTCCGAGACGTCGGTGTTGTCCTTTTTGCTTGACAGCATATACTTGGTCTTGCCCTCATTGACCGCTAAACCCATTTTCGCCGCTTCCGTCTCAATACTCGCGAAAGCGCCACAGACATCACGCTGCTTTCTCCCGATTATGTCAATATCGTCGGCGCATGCGAGTAGTTTGACGGACTTTTGAAAGATAGTGCCACTTGTGTTTGCTCGTGAGTTTTGCACTATTCTTTCAAGTACGATGTTGAAAAAATCGCATGACAGCGCATCACCTTGTCTAAATCCTTTCT
Organism: Volucella inflata; assembly: GCA_928272305.1. Classification (NCBI taxonomy): domain Eukaryota; kingdom Metazoa; phylum Arthropoda; class Insecta; order Diptera; family Syrphidae; genus Volucella; species Volucella inflata. The sequence goes on from OV743718.1 coordinate 65,145,324, forward strand.
GGACATCAAAGGTCTCGGTGAGATCTTTACCGACCTTGATGGAGCAGCGTGCTTCTCCATCGAATTTCTGACCTCTTTACAGAAATAGCAACACTGCTGCTGTCAACAGGCATCTGTCAGTTGACTCCTGTCAAAATTTAAACTTGCTGCGTCAGTTAGTTTGTGTTTGACAGCTATTTTTATCAGACTACTCACTAATTTGAGGAGAAAATGGAAAAAAGTGAATTTCGTGTGCTTATTAAGCATTATTTCTTGCGAAAAAAAAACAATACCGAGACCAAGGCTAAGCTTGATAAATACTATGGGGACTCTGCACCATCGATTTCAATGGTAAAAAAGTGGTTTACTGAATTTCGTTGTGGCCGTACAAGCATTGAAGATGCCGAACGTCCTGGACGCCCAGTTGAGGTCTCTACACCCGAAACAATCGAAAAAATTCACGATATGGTGTTGGCCGACCGAAGATTGAAAGTGCGAGAGATTGTGGAAGCCGTAGGGATCTCGCATGGCTCAGTGGTTTCAATTTTGAATGATCACTTGGGCATGAGAAAGCTTTCCGCAAGATGGGTGCCGCGTTTGCTCACAGTCGACCACAAACGCAATCGTGTTGCCATGGCAAAAATCCATGAATTGGGCTATGAATTGCTCCCTCATCCACCCTTTTCTCCAGATTTGGCTACGAGCGACTACTTCTTGTTCCCAAACCTGAAGAAATGGCTTGGTGGAAAAAGATTTGACTCCAATGATGAAGTCATCTCGCAAACAAAGGCCTATTTTGAGGACCTCGACAAATATTTTTTGGAAGGGATAACAAAATTGGAGAAGCGTTAGACAAAGTGTATAGAGCTCAAGGGGGATTACGTTGAAAAATAAAATTATTTTTTTATCAAAAAATCTGTGTTTTAATCCAAAAGTCACGGACTTATTGACCCGCCCTCGTAGCTCGTCTCTACAGATGCTGTCATACGCGGCCTTAAAATCGATGAATAGGTGGTGGGTATCGATCTGAAGCTCATGGGTCTTCTCCAAGATCTGCCATAGTGTGAATATCTGGTCGATGGTGGACTTTCCTGGCCTGAAGCCACAGTGATATGGACTTATCAGGTTGTTGACCAACGGCTTCAGGCGTTCACACAATACGGCGGATAAGATCTTATATGCGATGTTAAGGAGACGATAAAAGAGCTACTGTAGTATAATCTTAATATATTAACAAGCTGGGTGGATCACTGTGGACTGGGAATAAACCCCCATAAAACCGATCTTGTCCTCTTCTCTAGAAAATACAAAATTCCGAATTTAGACCCTCCCCCAAACAATGGTACCAGCTTGGTCTTCTTCGGTACAGCGAAATATCTGGATCTAATTTTGGACAGGAAACTAAGCTGGACGCCTAATATTCAAGAAAGAGTAAAGAAAGCCTCAGTAGTTTTATTCCCTTGGAAAAAAGCCATCGGGAACAAATGGGGCCTCCAACCCCATTGGCTATATATCTCGGTCATAAGACCGATACTCACCTTTGGGGTGGTTGTGTGGTGGACGGCCTTAGACAAATCAATGAACTGCATGAAGCTGATTAAAGTCCAAGGAACAGCATGTCTGGGCATAAGCGGAGCCCTACACACTACTTTCTCCGCTGCTCTGGACACCCTGTTTCACCTTACACCCTTCGACGTATATAGCAGACAAGTAGCCGCCAACGCAGCTATTTGCCTTAAAGCGACTTCACAGTGCACAAATAAATATTTTGGCCACGCCACATACTATAGGTGTCATCACTGGACACTTCCTTATAGATTAGGAGGAAGAGGAGGCAATCCCTCACATCCCCCGTATATGTTCAGCTCTCTCCCAAAAAAAAAATTTCCACCTAAGGGCCTTCTTTCACAACGACTTAAGTGAACTCCAAATGGTTTCTGGAGTAGGAGGATCACAGATCCACGTGGCATCACAATTGGCCAATAGGCCTAAGTGGGCTCGCTAACCTAACCTAAGGGTCTATCTCCGATGTTGACATCATTTATCGAGGAAAGGGGTTACTTTGGTGTACCCTAAACCCTAATTTATATAAAGGGAAATCGCTCTATTAATACTAATGGTAACAACTGCACTTAGGACTTTATTTTTGAAGAAATACTAGCCTTTTTAAACGCGTTTAAATAAAGTTTATACCTTATTTAAGGCTTTAAACATCTAATTTCTAAGCCTGTTCCATGTTGCTTGCCATGCTAAATTCTGATTTTGAGGTCACTTTTCTCCACAAAATAAGTAATAAACATAACGTTTTACTATTTTTTCTTATGAACGTAGCAATAATAAAAAAAAAGTCATCGACAAGTTTGCAGAAAATTTAAGAAAATGGTTTTGTGTTGCTTAAAGCTTCAATGGCTACGAATGAAAAACGTGTGGTTTTAGATAATTTTTATTTCATTTAGTACACGCATGAAATTAAAAATAAAAAAACAGTTATAACAGATGCCCAAAGTGTCCTCCTTTTTTTGATGCTAACTGCTGCCTTACCTTTTAAGACGTATCAAAAATACGGTCTTCAAATTCACTTTAAGTTGCTATTTCGTTTGAATAAACAAGTTCTTTGATTTCTTTACAAAAAAAAATTCGAAGATGTAAGGTCAGGAGATATCGCTATTTTTCTAGCCACTTCTTACCCTCATAACAATTGTGCGAAGATGCACCATCCTGTAGGAAATATGATAAAGCTAGTTGAATCAGTGAAATGTCCTCCAAAAGTTCTGCTAAATCATCTCGTAAAACTTCAGATTGCTTGTAGGTGGCACACATTTTGACGCTGAATTTGAGTTTAAATGATTTTGTCTCCTTGTACATGGATTGTACAATATCGGATATGCACGTGGGATGTTAGATCCCTTAATAGACCACGTGCAGCCGTGCAACTAGCGGAGGCCCTAGACTGTTGCAAAGCTGGGCCGGACAAAAAGAAGATGAAAAACTGCGACATCTACTACGGGAATTGCTATCGACGGCAAAAGCAGCGCTTATTTGGATGCCGATTTGTTGTCGGAGGCAGACTAAGAAAAGATTTCCTCAGCTTCCGGCATGTGAGCGAGCGCCTCGTAGCAATCCGCATCAAGGCTAAATTCACCAACATAAGCCTCATATGCGCGCATGCCCCCACAGAGGAGAAAGATGACGACACCAAGGATGCCTTCTACGAGCTCCTTAACAAGACCTACGAGCAATGCCCTAGCTATGACATTAAAATTGTCCTCGGTGATTTTAATGCAAAGCTAGGAAGAGAGGGTATCTTTGGTGGAACAATCGGAAAATATAGCCTGCACAACACCACCTCCGATAACGGATTCAGGCTAATCGACTTTGCGGCGGGGCGAAACATTGTCGTGGCTAGCACGCGGTTCCCACATCTCGATATACACAAGGGGACTTGGAGAACTCCTGATCAATCAACAGACAACCAGATTGATCACATTGCGATCGACGCAAGACACTCATCCAGCATTATGGATGTCCGTACGTTCCGAGGAGCCAACATCGACTCGGACCATTACCTTGTTGTAGCCAAGGTACGGTTGCGGATATCCCAAACTACGCCAAGACAAACTAATGCTGTGAGAAAATTCGACGTCAGACAGCTACAATCGCAAAAGATCGCCAAGTCCTTTCCGATCGAGTGTCTCTTAATCTCTTAAGAGGTCCAATGCCATCAGCATCAAGCATCGAAGACCATTGGAAACACTGCCAATAGGCCATCAGAGGTGCCGCTTCTGATGTGCTGGGTTTCACTCGTCCACCACAACGAAACCCCCGGTTCGATGATGAATGCCGGCAAGCACATGCAGCTAAGCAAGATGCATATAACGCGGCGCTGCTTAGAAAGACCAGAGCTGCTCATGAGCTCTATGAGCGGAAGAGGAGAGATTAGCACCGGCTTCTCAGGAGGAAGAAGAAAGAGCATGAGAAGCGCGCGATCGAGGAAATTGAGAGATGGTACTCCAGGAATGAGGTTCGGAAGTTTTACCAAAAGATAAAAATAACATGCCGCGGAAACAAACCTCGAACCGAAGCCTGTAGAGATGAACAAGGGAACATCATAGTAGAATCGCAGTCGATGCTGAGGATTTGGAAAGATCATTTCTGCAGACTGTATAACGGCGATGACGGACCAAATACCGCTGTCAAGCAGAATCAACCTTTCAACCTGGACGATGTTGACCAACAATTCCGTCCACCTGACCTGGATGAAGTGAAGATAGCCATATCGAAGCTTAAGTCCAACAAAGCTGCTGGAGCGGACGGCCTGACTGCCGAGCTCTTCAAAGCGGCAGGCGATGACTTGGTAAGGAGCATACACCAACTCATTTGTAAAATATGGTCGAACGAAAGTATGCCCGATGAATGGAACATCAGCATTGTTTGTCTAATTCTCAAGAAAGGAGACCCTCTGAACTGCCCCAACTACAGAGGCATCAGTCTCCTTAACATCGCATATAAGATCTTATCCACCGTATTGTGTGAACGCTTGAAGCCGTTCGTAAGCAACCTGATAGGTCCATATCAGTGTGGCTTCAGACCAGGAAAGTCCACCATCGACCAGATATTCATACTACGGCAGATCTTGGAGAAGACCCATGAGCTTCAGATCGATACACACCACCTGCTCATCGATTTCATACGTATGACAGCCTCTATAGAGACGAGCTATACAGAGCAATGTCTCGTTTCGGCATCCCTGCCAAACTCGTCCGTCTGTGCAGGATGACGATCGAGAATGCATGCTGCTCCATCAAGGTCGGTAAGAATCTCACCGAGACCTTTGATGTCAAAAAAGTATTTAGACAAGGCGATGCGCTGTCATGCGATTTTTTCAACGTCGTACTTGAAAGAATAGTGCAAAACTCACGAGCAAACACAAGAGGCACTATTTTTCAAAAGCAGAAAGCAGCGTGATGTCAGTGGCGCTTTCGCGAGTATTGAGACGGAAGCGGCGAAAATGGGTTTAGCGGTCAATGAGGGCAAGACCAAGTATATGCTGTCAAGCAAAAAGGAAACTGAACACCGACGTCTTCGTCACCGTCGACAGGTATAACTTTGAGGTAGTTAAGGTCTTTGTCTACCTAGGGTCCGCTATAAACACAAACAACGACACCAGCGCTGAGATCAAACGAAGAAAAGGATGAACATGTTCTTGGTTGCTTCGAGAGAAAAATTCTTCGGGCGATCTTCGGTCCCGTTTGCATTGAGGGTGAGTGGAGGAGAAGATACAACGACGAACTGTATGGACTGTACAGTGACATGGACCTAGCCAGAAGAGTGAAGATCCAAAGACTGAGATGGCTGAGTCATATAGAGCACATGGACACTAATGCTCCGGTCCGAAAAGTCTTTGAATCCGCCCCAGAGGGACAGCGCAGTAGAGGAAGGCCAAGACTCAGGTGGCGCACGCAAGTGGAAGAGGACCTCAGCCAACTTAGCGTGCGAAACTGGAGGCAGCTAGCCAGAGATCGAGCTGGCTGAAGAAGCTTGTTGACTGAGGCCCAGGTCCACCCCGGACTGTAGCGCCACCTAAAGTAAGTAAGTACGTACATGGATTGTCCGCAGCCCATGTATGAAGATTATGAAAATTTGCGATCATCTCTTGTAAGTTTAAAATCGCCCGTCCAAAGAATTCTGCTAATCCAACAACCAATAAGTAAACTCAAGTCTCTTTCCAAATCAGTGGAAAGCAGTTGCTGCCCAGGTGTATGGTGGCATGAATAAAGATTTTCTCCAGGCAGTACATTAGAAGTTTTATGCCTAGAAACATCGAATTGCAAAACTAAGTGTCTGATGCTGATCGAAGGATAAGTTTTAACGGCTACCAGTATTCTTAGATCAGCCGAAATTCTTCTTACTTATGGATACTTCTCTTTGAGTTCCTTTCTCGAATCCGTCTGCGTATTCTTCATTTGTAAATGAAGACATTTCAAAAAGCAATTCTAAGCAACTGTTACCTTGGGGTAAGCAATTAAACTGATAAACTCATTTATACCAGTTTCATTTAGAAAATTTCTCAATAACGCCTTTCAAACCTAATTCTTTCACAGAACATTTTAGGACAGGTCGTCGTTATAAATTCTTGGAAAACGACTGTTATTGTTAACTCTTCTTAGAAACGTAGGTAAGAAATCATAAATTCTGTTTTCAACTTCTGCGGGTTTTCCCAAGTATCATAAGATCCATAATTTTTTCTGGAAATTTGTTGACGGTTTTCTTTTTATTACTGTTAGGTTTATAATAAATAAAACATTATGTTTATTACACATTTTCTGGAGAAAAGTGACCTCAAAGTCAGAAATTAGCATGGGCAAGAAAAATGGAACAGGCTTACAAATTGGATATCTGCAGACCAGATTAGGGTAGTAACTTTAGTTTTTCATCTAAAAATTAAATCCAACAATATTATTCTTCTTCTTAAGTGGCGCTACGGTCCGGGATGAACCTGGACCTCAATTGACAAACCTCTCCAGCTGACACTGTCTCCAAGTTGGTTGACGTCCCTTTCAACTTGTCCTCACCTCCGTAGATTCGGACGTCCTCTGCTACGTACTCCTCGTGGCTCGGATTTAAATATTATTCGGGCCGAAGCTGTGGTGTCTATTCACTCTACATGGCCCAGTCATTTTAGGCGTTGAATCCGTAGACGCTTAACTAAGCCGATGTCGCTTTACAGCCCGTACAGTTCGTGGTTAAATCTCCACCTTCATTGCCCGTCAATACAAGCGGGACCAAAAATAACACGTAGTATTTTGCTCTCGAAACGGCCAAGAACTTCTTCATCCTTTTTCAATAAAATCCCTGTCTCTGCGCCGTAGATCACGACGTGAATGATCAAGGTCTTCTATAAAACCAGTTTGGTCTTGAGAGAGAGGGCTCTGCAACTTAATTGCTTCCTGAGCCCAAAAAAACAGCGGTTGGCAATAGTTATTCTATGCCTGATTTCCGTGCTTTTATCATTGATTGCTACTTGCAACTGCGAAGCCAAGGTAGACAAAGTTTTTAACTACCTCGAAGTTATAGCTGCCAATTGTGACACTCTGACCAAGTTGTCGAGGTTGGGAGTCGTTTTTTGATGACGGCATATACTTGGTTTTGCCTCAATTACCGTGAGACCAATTTTAGCCGCTTTCGCTTCGATAGCTGCGAATGCATCAATGACGTCTCTGTGTCTTTATCCAATAACTTCGATGTCATCTGTGTACGAAAGCAATTGGGGAGACTTGTAGAACATCGTTCCCCTTCTATTGTGCAATGAATTTTGCACGATTTTCTCTAAACCGATGTTGAAAAAGACACATGACAGCGCGTCGCCTTGTCTTTATCCTTATTTGACACTGAAGTTCTCGGGTAAATCGCTACCGACCTTTATGCAGCAGCGAGTATTCTCCATTGTCATTCTGCACAACCTGATGAGTTTGGCAGGATGCAAAAACTAAACATAGCATTGAACAACTCGTCCCTGTGTACGCTGTGATATGGGGCTTTAAAGTCGACAAACGGGTGGTCGGAGTCGATCTAGAATTCCAGAATCATTTCCAAGATCTGTCGTAGTGTGAATATTTGATCGATGGTAGACTTCTCTGGTCTAAAACCACCCTGATGTGGACCTATCATACTGCTCATGATGGGTTTCAAGCGATTACACAAAACGGCAGAGAAGATTTTGTAGGCGACTAATTCCCCTATAGATTGAGCAGTCGGAGAGATCTCCTTATTGTGGATTGGGCAAACGATAAAGAGGTTCCATGCCTGCTTTATTCTGACCATATCTTGCAAGATAAGCTGGTGCATGTTCCCAACTCAGCTGAAAGCCCGTCTGGGCCAACAGTTGCGTTCAAATTTGTCTCGATATCGCAATCTCAACTTAGTCTAGGTCAGGTGGAAGGAATTCTCTTCTATCTGAAGTTGATGGTTAATTCTGCCTGACAGCGGAATTAGGGTCGTCGTCGGCGTTATACGTCTGCATTACCATCTCTCCATTTCCTCCACCGCGTGCTTCTCGTGCTCTTTCTTTTTTCTTCCAAGAAATCTATGTTCCATCCGTCTTTTCTGTTCGTAAAGCTCACGAGTAGCTCTCGTCCTGCGATGCAGAGCAGCTTTGTATGCCTCTTATTTGGCTACATTCTTCATCGAACCAGAGGTTTCTTTGTAGTGGCGGTTTGAAACCAATTACGTCAGATGCTGCTTCTCTGATGGCTCATTGACAACATTCCCATTGGTGTTCTATGGATTTTGAGAGAGTTTGAATGAAATGGTGTCAGCGAAGATTCTAGCGGTCTCTTGCGATTGCAGCTTTTCAATGTCGAAAATTGATGGTCTGACTCGTCACTTTTGTGCTCGTGATATCCGCATCCGTACCCTGGCTGCAACAGGGTAGTGATCCGAAGCTGAACTGGTTCCTCAGAAGGTTCGGCCATCAAAAAATGTTGGATGAGTGTCTGGCGTCGAGCGCTATGTGGTTCATCTGATTGATGGTGGATTGGTCCGAAGACCGCCAAGTCCTCTTGTGGATGTTGAGGTGTAGAAACTGCGTGCTGGCTACTATGAGGTTGAGTTCCGTCACGAAGTCTAAGAACCTTAGACTGTTTTCGGATGTGGTGTCGTGCAGGCTTTGTTTCCCAATGACGCGCTCAAAAACGAGTTCTTTACCCGTAGCATTCAGGTCTGCTAGAACAATTTTGGTGTCATAGCTGGTGCACTGAGCTACGTTCTGTCTAGTAGGTCAAAGAACTCGTCTTTGATCGCGTCATCCTTTTATTCTGTAGGGGCGTGTACGCCAATAAGGCTGATAGTTCCGAATTTGGCCTTGATGGGGAGTGTTACGAGGCGTTCACTCACATGCCGGTAGCTTAAGACTTTTTGCGTCAGTCTGTCTCGGATAACAAATCCGAACCAAATATGAGCTGTCTTCTCTCTTTCTTGCAGTCACCGTAGTAAATGTCTCAGTTTTTAATCAGTCTTTAGTCTGGTCCATCCCATCGCAGTTCTCGGATTATATCTGATTTATAGCAATCTAGGGCCTTCACAAGTGGTTCGGCTGCACGCGGTCTGTTAAGGGACCTAACATTCCAGGTGCAGAGCCGAAATTCGTAGTCCTTTTTGAGTTTGCTGGTTTGTGGATGCCAGTTCCTTATTTTATCCCCAAGGACAAAGGAGGTATGCAAGTTGCCGTTGGCTCATGATAGAACGCGTCCACCACCTTGACTAGTCCTGGAAATCCTCATGGACCTAGGCTCCAAATGTGTTTAAGTAGCTCGCATACTACCGATAGTATTAACAGAGCAAATATTACCCCAAGTAAAACCCAAAGTATTATCCACAGTTAGTTAGAACACTCTTTGTTTTTATTTATTTATATAAGGGAAAAACAATAAATTTGTATGCCTCAATCACAGACAAATTTTTTTATCCTGATTTTCGCATAGGAATTCCTTCTTATGCCCGACCGAAACAGAAACAATTCCTCGTCTGATCGGAAGACATGACAGAAGAGGGGTAAAGAGCTTTTTCTTTTCTTTTTTGTAGCACCGTAAATACTACAAAGTTAAAACTATTATCGTTCTACTACAACTAATAGGGTGTGGGTTACTAACACGATTTTAACAGAAAACTGATGTCACTCAAATCTAAGATATCCTCATTGTAGATGGCCAAATGGATCGCAGTGGCATCAAACATTTACCAATTGAAGGAACATCAAGGCGTCGCTATGTAAGTTGCATTCAATCCAAAACAATAAACCAGGACTGTAACACTACCTAAAACATGCATGCATGTTAAAATGAATTAATGTTTTTTTGTTTATTTAATTAACGAAACTTTTCTCAACCAGGTCCTCCGAAAGATGTAACGAAAAGGTTGAAAAAGTTTGAATCATTCATTTTCAGTAAAAACTGGTGAAGCAGAAACTAATTAAATTAAAAGTCAAAAAAATTTGTATCGAGTTCACAATGCCTGCCAACGCAATACCTTCACAATTCGATGCGAGATGTTGTATTAAATGCAACAATTTTTTTTCAGACTTATTCCTACAAAGACTATGCTTTAGCTGCTCGAAATCATCCCTTGGTGTTTGTTGTTTTATTCACAAAATTACCGTTGCAGTTGATCTTCCCCTTGCGGCTTACTGGTAAATGCTTGTTTCTATGGAAATGTTGTTTTTAACTATAGTCTTTTTTTTCTGTTCTCGAAAATGCAGAACAAATTGTTTTTGTATTTTCTAATTTTTTTCTCGGTTTCCTAATTAAATGTAAGTTCCCATGTTATCAGATGAAAGTTTATCTCTGGTTTTCAAAGTTTAAATAGTTCCACTGAAAATATACAACGAACGCTCTTACCTTCAGCCTCCATAGCCAGTTGTTGAGAACTGCATACGTGGATACTATGGTTGTTTATTATTTTAAATTCTTCCAATTCGAAAATTTTCCTCAAAATACTTGCTTAATCCGGGATGAACCTGAGCCTCAGATAACAAGCGTCTGCTGCAAGCTCGATCTTTTGGTAGCTGCCTTCAGTTTCGTACTCTATATTCATTTCCGTGCGCCAATAGAGTCGCGATCTTCCTCTAATACGATGTCTCTCTGGGGCGGTTTCGAAGACTTTTCGGACGAGAGCAGTGGTGTCCATTTTTATACATCACCCAGTCATCTCAGTCGTTGGATCTTCACTGTTCATTAACAACTTCGGAATTACATCTGCAAGGGCTCATATTCTGTTCGAGACGTCGCTGTTGGGCATCCTTTCTTGTTAACAGCATATAAACTTTACGTGTTGTTCCCCTTGTGCAAGCGCGTCAGTTCTGCACTATTCTTTCAAGAATGATGTTAACGAAGTCGCAGGACAGCTCATGATCTTGTCAAAGTTTTTGTTTTTTTGCGGCAAAGGTCTCGGTGAGATCTTTACCGACCAACATGGAGCGGTATGTATTCTCCATCATCATCCTGCTCATACGGACTAGATTGGCAGGAATGTTAAAACTGCTATATACAGCTCGTCTCGATAGATGTTAAGAAGACTGATGCATCTGTTGTTAATGCAGCTCTGAGTCTCCTTTCGTGATAATTGGACAAACAATGCTGAGTTTCCATTCATCCTAATATACTCGAACGAGTATGTTTTGTATGAGTTGGTGAATGCTCCTTACCAAGTTATCAACTGATGATTGAAAGAGTTTGGAAATCAGGCCGTCCGCTACAGTATCTTTGTTGAAATTACAAAGTCTGTATGACAAGTTCCCGCGTTTACCGACTGATGGCACCACTGATGCAAAATGTGTACGCCATTTTTACAACAATGACTGTCAAAATTTCAGACAGATGTGTCGAGTAGTTTTGTTTTGACAGCTGTTGAAAGTCATCAAGTTCGTGTTTATTTGCAATCATGGAGAAAGAGCAATATCGATAAGTGATTCGATTTATTTTTTTAGATGGGAAGACGTGTGAGGAAATCAAAGTGAAGTTGCATGACGTTTAAAAGGACCATGCACCTTCGATGACTACAATCAGATATTATAAGAGCACCCAGGCCGTCCGACTAAGGTGACTACGGAGGATATGGTTAATAAAATCCATGATATCGTGTTCGCAGATCGTCGGGTGAATTTCAGAGAAATTGCTGACATTGTACACATCTCAATTGAATGCACACAAAATATCCTACACGAAAAATTGGGAATGAGCAAGATATCGGCGAGATGGGTGCCGCGTTTGCTAACAGTGGAGCAAAAACGTAATCGCATGACAACTTCGGAGCACTATTTGGAAATGTTGAAGCGCAATCCAAAAGAATTTTTATGGCGTTTCGTAGCTGTTGATGAAACATGGATCCATCACTTTACGCCAGAAATGATTTCACCGGGCGAAACTGCTCCAAAGAAGGCGAAAACGGTTCCATCGGCCGGAAAAGTCCGGGCCACCGTTTATTTGGATTCGCAAGACATCATCTTCACCGACTATTTGGAGAGAGGAAGGACAATCACGGGGCAGTAATATGCTGATTTATTGGACCGATTCAATGCTGAATTAATGAAAAAACGGCCCCACTTGGCAAAAAAAAGTAATATGCTGATTTATTGGACCGATTCAATGCTGAATTAATGAAAAAACGGCCCCACTTGGCAAAAAAAAGTCCTTCTTCCCCATGACAACGCAACTACTACTCTACTCGTCCGCAATCGCCACAGCAAAGCTGGTCGAATTACGCTACGAATTGCTGCCTTACCCACCCTATTCTCCAGATTTGGCCCCATGTGAATTCTTTATTGTTCCCAAATATGAGAAAATGGCTTGGCAGAAAGCGATTCTCGTCAAACGAAGAAATCATTGCCGAAACGGAGGCCTATTTTGCTGAGCTCGAAAAATTATATTTTCTGAATGGCTTGAAAAAGTCAGAATATCGCTGGACTAAATGTGTCGAGCTGAAAGGAGACTATATTGATAAAAAAATTTAAAAAATTGTTTTTTTTTTGTAATGCGTTTTCTTGCCTAACGCAGGTACTTATCATACAGCCCTCGTAAGATTACAAGTAGATGTGGCTATCTTCACTTCATGCAGGTCGGGTGGAGGCAATTGTTGGTCTACATCGTCTGGATTGAAAGGCTGATTCTGTCTATCAACTACTCATCGATAAACAAGAGGTTTGTTTCTGGTGATCGAATGAGAATCAGCACATCAGTGGCGGCATCTCTCATGGCTTTTTAACGGTGTTGCCACTGGTCTTCGATACTTGATCCTGGCGGTATAGGACTTTCGGTTAGATCAAAGGTAGTATCCCATTTGGAAATGTGTACATGCCATTGGTTAATTAAGGGCTTTAAGTCTCGGAATTACTCACCGGCCGGACCTATAAAGATATATCGGAGTAGCCCGGATAGGGTCTCGCAACAACGAGATTTGTTGTACTTAACGAAATTTGGAATCAGCTCCATCTTTTCAAAATGGATAATGACTGAATAATGTTTTTGATAAACGGAATTAAAGTCTTACACTAGGCAACATTCAATAAGATCAAGTTATCACTGATAACGTAGTAGACTTTTGATGTCTGTATTGCTTAAATCGCTTAAGTCGTTGTAGGAGAAGGCTCCTTCTTCTTTGGGAGAGAGCTGGACATGTACAAAGAAGTTGTAGGATTGTCTCCTCCTCGTTCTCGTCCAAACAGCTTCTGCACAAGTCGTTAGCAGATGTTTGCTGTTCAAACTCTTAGAGCGATTCAGATACTGGTTTCGGTCAACCTATGGTTTTTTTCTTCTATTACCATCCAGCTTTAATTCTAGTTTTCACGTGGCGATAGGTATACCAATGTTACCATTTTCAGGTATAATGGGTATAGTGGTTCCAATTTTGGCAAGTTCGTCGTTCATAGAGTTCGCTGAAATATCTCTATGTCCCGGCACCCAGCAAAGGTGAATGTTGAACTGCTCTGCCATCTCCATGAGAGATGATCGGGAGTCTATGATTGTCTTTGAGTTAAAAGATCATGGGTCCAGGGCTTGAAGCGGCCTGACTGCCAGAAAAGAAGCAGAATGCACTGCTAATATTACGTTTTTCAATTGCCAGAATTTCTACCTGGAACACGCTACAACTATTGGGAAGGCGGATGGTAAGGCACCAACCCCACTATCGTATTTATCAAACCAGTGTTTAGGTATGGTGTAGTCGATGTTCTTGGAAAGGATTCCTAATGTATTAAGAATATTTGCGTAGCCAGAAAAGGTTTATTTTTCCACTGTGAAGTTGCTTAAAGGGAAATAGCTGTATTAGCAGCTACTTGTCTGCTGAAAATGTCGAGAGGTGTCAGATGAAACATAACTTCCAGTGTAGCGGAGGGAGTTGTACGTAGGGCTCTGCTAATGCCCAGACATGCTGTTCTCTAGACTATGCTTAGTTCTATGTGGCTGTCTTCTTTTTCTAAGGCCATCCACCAGACAACCTCCCCGAGAGTCAGTATCGATCTCATAACCGAGAAGTATAGCAAATGAGCAATACGAGGCTGAAGGCCCCATTTGTTCCCGATGGCTTTTTTGCAAGCGAATAAAGCTACCGAAGCTTTCCTTACTCTTTCTTAAATTTTAGGTTCCCAGTTCAGTTCGATGTGGCCAGTTAACGAATGTATAGCCATTTCCACCGACTTTCCTCTAGAGTAGGCATGTGTGTGGTTTATAAAAGTCTAGGATTAAGACTAGATCGTATATGGGTAACAATGAATTGTTCCAGAGTTTTTAGAAGGAAAGATGATAGACTAATATGTCTTAGATCCTTTAAGTCAACATGAGGACATTTTCCGGTCTCGGGAAACCATTTTCTTCTCCCCATGACAGAGGAATGTGAATTAATTCTACGCATAACCTCATGATATTCTCAAGCGATGGCAGGATTATGTCAGAGGATCTTTGTAGCTCGGCAGGAATTGTACCGTCCGGCCCAGCAGACTTGTATGGTTTGAAGCTATGCAGTGCCCAAATCAGTTTCTCCCTTGTGAATAGACCATCAATTTTTTGTCTCGGCCACCGCAGTCCTGTTGAGGTTGTTGGTGGTTGTTTATGGGGCTACCTAGAAAGTGAGGCATGTCTAAGCGGCCACAGTGTGGATGTCTACCAGTAGATATGACATTTTTTGCACCTAGGTTGGATTAAAGGGAAGGAGTCGGCTAATATTTGATTGAAACCCTGGGTGAGAGACTCGACTTTCAAAACCAATTCTTTGGCGTTACCAGAAGGGGCTTGAAATTTCAGGGGATATACGTTTTAAAGTATTTCCCTGTATTTGTGTCACAAAGTTTTCCGAAAAATTCGAAATACTGTTTGGCATGGGGAAGCATTGATCAAATTGAATTTGATATCTTTGGTCTAAAAAAGGAATGTTCCGACGATACCATCCAGTTCGTTATTAAATAAGTGATGCGTTCGGAGAGGAGAGTAATACCCAGCACTTCTGGTCGCTTTCTTGTAATGGAAGTGGGTTCATTACGAGTGTTGCAAATAGTAAGGTTAGTTCTAATATACTCGTAATATAATCAAAATGTGACTCACCTTTATCGTTGGTATAGGTGCTGCCTACTGTGCATACTGTGTTATGCGCGTTAGCATCGCATCCTATGATGAGGTCAGCTTTTTGTTTTCGAACCTGCAGTTCCACACTTTCCAGGTTATCACCAGGAAGAGGGCCCATTTTGTCATGGTCCAGATATGCTGATACCAGGCAGAAGGTGTCTTTGGCCGTTTCCAGTCTGGCAACGATTGAGTCGGGGTCTTTGAGGTCAGGAAGTAGAAATGCATAAAGGCTGCATTTCAATAGTATTCAAGTTCTCTTCGATAAAATAACCTGGAAAAAAGTTGTTGCTTCTTTTTTGTGAGAGGATTATAGAATACTCGGATTCTCCCAAAATTGCGAAGGTTATCGTCTCCAACTTATCACAGCTATCTTATTAAGCTAACGAGCCACTACGATTAAATGTAAATCAAATGTCAAATTTTAACTTAGATTTTAAAATGAAAGGTAAGATAATCCTTGATTTTTTCTAGACGAAAAAATCCGCTAAAACTTAAAACATGCTATAGTAACAAACTTTTTTAGCCGCTGCAAAGATACAGTGTGGACCAATTTAAATACTTTAAAAGTCAATTCTTTAATACTACCATGTACTGATAAACTTTCTGAAAATATCTCAGTGATTTTAACCGTTAAATGCTGCAGAAGCATTGGTATGAAAATATCGTTATTTTAACCATGTCATTCTTGTATTTTATGTTTATTTGTAAAATTGCCTCAGCTGCAACAAAAACAAATTGGAAACAAAATCAGTGCCGGGAAAACCAAACAATGTGTGCAAATAAAGTTTGTTCAATGGGAAGTTGCATAACGGTTGCCTGGACTTAACAATCAAAATTGAAAGTATCTCAATTACATGTACTCGTATTTGCGAAAAATTCATCTGAAATAATTCCTGCCGCTCATTCAGCTCCATCAAAAAATTATTTTATCAGTGATATTAAATTTTATGCCATCCATGGACTTTCTATTTAGTCTCGATAAAAATTCCGTTTATTAAGGCCGGAAAATATTTGCTTTTATTCGAAATAAATTGATTGGCAGTCATTAATCTATAGGTATACGATAGGCGTCGAAATAAAATTCGCAACAGCAAATGTCGAGACTCCAATGATCTGAATAACGTTATTTCCACATGGTGGAGCTTACGATTCCTACTTATGCCTCAGTGTCGATATAATGTTAATAGCTCTTTGAACGAATTCTGGATAACAAGTAATTTTTGTAATTACAAAATTCCCTTTATATTCCCTGAGAGTGAGAGTGTGTACACTTAAGCTGTAACCACAGTCAAGTATGCCTCAGATATTCATTAAATGCACTGTGGCTGCAAAAGCCTCAATCGGAATAAAGTATTTAAAAAAATTGTGACAAAGAGCAACTACCAGGTCCAGGTCCTCAAAATTCCTCCTCTTAACCTTGTATGACATGTTAATGGGTGTTTTTATTTTCCACGATGTCATTATGATAGACAATGTACCAAAACAAGACTCAGCTTCATTACTGCATTCAGATAATACGTTTTTCTTAGCTTAAGTAAATGATAGCCGACTTCAACCTATACTCAGACGTAATTGCGCCAATGTGATAAGACTCAAATAGTGGGCGCTGCACCGCTAATTGTACCACAATTCACTTTTTAAACAAACTATTAAACGATTTTTAGAGCGTTGACCGAAAACCAATGGCTGTCTGATGTTTTGAAACAGAGCAGTCTCTAGGCATGATCAGAAAAACAGTTCAGCTTCATATTCTTCATATGCCAGAGCGTAGGTATTAACCCATTGAAAGTTATTTAGAGAGAGTCGTCCACCATAGTAGTCGGAGGAGGACGCCGCATATTGACGGTGGTCATTTGCACTGAATTGCCGAACGCTCATCAAATTTTGATCACTACATTTTAAAGCTTAAGATTCGCAAGACCTTTTGGGTTGGTATGCATGTTACATCTCATAAACAAAGCAATTTCGCGTATTTTTAGCTAAGTTTGTTTGTCGGTTTAGAGGACTTTGATATACGAATTTATTGTAATCTCTTTGCAAAAGTTCCTATACTTTCCTCTTTAAAATTTGAATTTTCCCCTTGCACCACCGTTGTGAATATATTGGCATTATTCCTTCATCGCAAGGATGCAAAATTATTGATAAGCACACTCAGGGATGTCTCACGTTGTACTTGCTACTGCCATAAAATAGGGTGACAAGCAACATTTTTTCTTTATTTGCTGCAATTTCGGAAACTTTTGACGTATAGCTTCGATGTGAGCACTTTTAAATATTTTCAATGCTTATCAACCCGTTACTGTAAAATAAGTCTTTCTATTAAATTCGAGGTAAAACATGCCCTGTTGCGGGCTACCTCGCTCTTGGGGTATATAACCACGGGAAAAGGGTGGCTAGCATCACCAAAGGGGTGGCTTACAGCTACAGTAGGTTGCAGAAAACGACAACATAATCCACTAATACGGTTAAGTTTTTATATATGCCTAAACCATAAAAATTGCAGCCTGAAAAAAAAAGTAATAAATGTTATTAATAGATAATTCAACAAAAACCAGACACACTCTTATTTTGGTATAGGGTAGGTAGCGATTTTCGTTACCCTAGTGTAGTTATTAGTCACACCTTTGCTGTGGCCTATCACCCCGTTCTCGTGACTAAGCACCCCATATTCGTCAAAAAAACATCTGTTTACAAACTTTTGCCTTAAATTTGTATAATATTTACTTTCTCTTTTAACCTCTTGATAAATAACTAGGCTTTGTTGTAAACATAATTTCAATGACTAAAATCCACTTTTTCACGACGAAAATATTAAATTCTTAGGAGCACAACAAAAAACACTTCACAATGTATGCCACACTCAAACTCAATTTGGCGCCAGAGAAGGTCTGACATTTGGAGTTGCCAGTTTGCAATACCAATACTTCCTTTGCTTTTTTCCTGGAGATTGTTGCTAGTCACACCGTCATTTTACGGTACCACGAAAGATCCCCCAACGTTCTCCACCTCCGATTTGCCTCAGAATTGATAGATTTCCACTGGAATGATATGAATCATAAGGCAAACAAGGTTTGAAAAATTCGACATATTTCGATTGCGTGTAATAATACTGCAATAATACGGCTCTGTTCATCAGAATTTCGTAAAACAAACTTACCTGGTTGAATCATAAAAACATTTATTGTTAAAGCTTCAACATAATTTTCTACTTTCAACGATTGCCTTCTTAGCAGCGTGTGGCAAGAGTAACACTTCGTTTGATCTCAGCGCTGGTATTGTTGTCTGAAGTTATAGCAGAGCCTAGGAAGACAAAGTCCTTAACTACATCAAAGTTATATATGTCAAAGATGACGTTCTGTCCGAGACATCGGTGTTTAGTGTCCAGTTTACTTGATAGAATACATGTATGTATCTACTTGGTCTAACCCTCGTTGACCGCTAGAACCGCTTCCGTCTCAATATTCGCTAGAGCGCAACTGACATCACGCTTTCTTTCGATTATGTTAATATCATCGGCGTATGCGGCTTTTTGAAAGATTGTGCAAGAGACATAATAAAACACACGAGGTGTTGGGTCATGACTTCTGCACTATTCTTTCAAGTATAATGTAAAAGAAATGCATCACAGCGCATCGATTTGTCTAAATCCTTTTTTGACATCAAAGGTCTCGGTGAGATCTTTGCCGTCATCCTGCATCTGGGTGGCTTCGACATTCTGGACAGACAACAACCGAAGTACGGTGTATTGAGGTCTTTGCTGCGGAAAACAACTTGACCCAGCTTGTAAGTGAGCTCACGCGAATCCCAGACGTTGATAGTCATACCGCCAACACCCTGGACTTGTTTTTAACCTCTCACCTTGTTGATGTGCTCTCACCTCTAGGCTCGTCGGACTAATGTGTCATATCAGCTAAATTCTCGTACATTAACCACACAGTTAGAGAAAAAATTTCTAAAAGAACGGTATGGCAATACGATAAAGCTAATTGGAGCGGACTTAACACCTTCTTTAGGAATTTAAACTGGTCCTTATGTTTCCTCGATAACGACATGGTTGCCGCTGCTGTTATGATCACAGACACTTTTCTCTTGAGTTTGAGATCCTTTGTCCTTAACCGGATAAAGAGTATCAGACCAAGGAAAAGGCTTGGTACGACTCGTGCTGCAAAGAGGCTGTCACGTTGAGAGAAATGTTATTTCCGTCCTATAAGACCAAACCCACAGGGGACCCATTGCACTCAAACTCTTCTTTGCAAAGTCATGGAAACGCTGATAAATCGTCAGCTCATGAAATATCTCGAAACACGAAAACTTCTTAATGACCGGTAGTACGGTTTTCGTAGCAACAGGTCCACTGGTGATTTGATGGCATGTATCACCGAAAAGTGGAACCAAAGTTTACATCAATCTGGCGAAAGCAAGATATTTGCACTTGATATTTCTAAGGCATTTGACAGAGTTTGGCATCAGGCTCTTTTGTCGAAAATGCGTACATTTGGGATCGATGACTCTCTTCTTCAATGGATTTGAAATCACCATTCGGATCGTTCAATTCAAGATGTCTTGGATGGTTTCAAGTCTTATATTCACAAAATAAATGCTGGTGTGCTTCAGGGCTCCGTTCTGTCTTCGACACTTCTCTTTAATTTTCATCAATGATCTTCTGTCTGCTACTTCCAATCCAATTTACTCCTTTACTGACGACTCTCTGCTTTTCATATTCGTTCCCGGACTCACGTCCCTGCTCTTCGGCTGTAGAATGGGAACGTCAGCGTATGTTAAGCTCATTAAATTCCTATATAAACAGCATAACCAATTGGGGAACTACCAACAGAGTGGAATTTAATGCTTCCAACACAATGCTGTCTGCTGTCGCTAAAGCGAAATTCAAACACCCAGCCATTATCCACGAATGGTATGGAATGACCACATATTCGAGGTCGCCAAAAATGCTGCGAAATGTTAACTTTTCCAAAAGCGATGTAAGAAATATTTCACCCCCTCTGATCTGACTTCAATATATAAGGCTTTCATCTATCCAAAACTCGAGTACAATGCTCACATCAGGTCAGGTGCTCCCAAGACACCTTTGCGCCTATATAGATAGGATTCAAAACCGTGCGATAAAGCTTATAGGTAATTTATTTTTTTTTTTATAATTTACGCGCGCCTCAAGGGGTTTATGGTACCCGCCAGGGCGCATGCGGAAAGATAGAAGGAGGAGAAAGGAAAGCATTGTTGTGATGTAGTGGTTTGAAACTCAGATATATTTGGTTTCGATTTTGACTCTCCAGGGGTGGAAGTTCGAATAGGACGAAGAGTTTTTCTTCACTTGGAATGATTCAGGTTGTGAATTTTAACGGTCGTTTTGTGCTTGAAACTCTACAACAGCCAAATCTACATGTCAGTGTTATGCCTTCACTCGCAGATTTTTCATGACTGAGTTCCAATTACACAAATAAAAAACTTGTCATGAGTAGGATTCAAACCTTGACCCTCCGAGTGAAAAGCGACGGCTAGTACCACTACACCACGGCCACCCCAATGCTAATGCTAATATTACCCAGTCGATTGACACCCTCGACCACCGACGTAATGTCTCCTGCCTCACCTTATTCTATTGCTATTTTCACCACCAGTGCTCCACAGAAATTGCCAGTAGCATTCCGCCCTCTTAATCTCCAACCGTAACATCCGTCTCGCTATGAATGCCCATCAGTACACCCTCAAACCCACATTCGGACATACCCTGAAATATCGTGATTCTTTCCTAAGCTGAACAACTCGCTTATGGAATGCCCGCCGAGCTCTTTATTCCCTAGTCATTACAATATTCAGGCATTCAAGACCAACGTACATCGGTACCTCTTTCTATACTCCCTGATTTTCCATCGCCCGCGCTGTGCGCAATCATTTAAAGGGTGCTTATAACCGCTTGAGGATGCGCCAATTATAAAAAAAAATCCTGCGTAGACGGACGAGACACTGCTATACTATACACCTTATTCTCGTCTCTATAGATGCTGTCATATGTGGAGTTAAAATCGATGAATACCAGATGGTGTGTATCGATCTGAAGCTCTTGGGTTTGCTCCACGATCTGCCGTAGTGTGAACATTTGATCGATGGTGGACTTTCCTGGCCTGAAGCCACACAAATATGGACCAATCAGGTTGTTGATGAACGACTTGAAGGGTTCATATAATACGGCAGATAAGATCTTATATACGATGTTAAGAAGACTGATGACCCAGATCGGATGGAAGGATTTGTTCCTCTACATCGTCCCGGTTGAAAGGTTCATTCTGCCTGACAGTGGTTTTCAGTTCAGTATAGAAATGCTTTCCAAATCTTCAGCATCAACCGCGACTCTGCTACGATGTTCTCTTGTTCGTTTTAGTAAGCTTTGATTCTTGGTTTGTGTTCGTGGTACGTTTTTCTTTGCCATTTGGGAAGAGCCGTTGTTCATCTCTCCATAAGATGGCTAATTTACTCTTGATAAGATCGTTCACAGACTTCTTGTCTAAGTCTGCTGATAACAAAAAATCCACATCCAAGTAGGCGCTGATTTTGCCGTGGATGATAAATACCCTAGTAGATGTTTTTCATACTCTACTTATCCTGTCCATCCGATCTCATTTCTTGGGTTGCCACTTAATCATAACTCCCAAGCGAATAAAGACATCCTGGCTTTTTTATTTCTGCTTAGAAAAGATTCCCGGAGCTGTGAGTTTTGAGAAATACTTTGTATATTTCAAAATTTTCTGTTGAAAAAGGACTTTCTCTTCACAGATAATAAATATAGTACTTTACCTTATTTTATTAAAAAAAAAAAATCCAAATGCTTATCCGAGCGAAATGATGAGTTAAAGCAAGTGCTCAAAATCAAATGAAAAGAGCTCCAGGATGTTGGGCTTCTTCTCCATTATACAATTTGCAAGAAAAGTTTTTTCATGTTCTAATACTGACTCCAGGCTTTCTTTCTCGATTTCTTCAGGGTTCTGTTTAGATCGTCTTGCTTTGACATGTTCATTTTATCTGTGGGTACAACATCTTCATATCACCTTTTGCGCGTTTGTCTAGAACAGTAAATTTTCTTTCCTTCTCTTCTGTTCTTACAGCTCACGACCCGCTTTCGTCCGTCACTGCAACTCCGTATTATACACTTTGCGTTTAGGTGCATGTGCTTTCTGGCCCTATTTATCGAACACTAGATTTTTTGGTGGTGGTCGAGCGAAACACTGCAGCACATAATTTTCTGCGTTTCTGATGGGACTTTGGCAATGATGCCACTGGGTTCTGTAGATGTTGCTGGCGGCATAGGAGTCGTTAAGATTCTGGTTGTGCCTTGAAATTGTATATTTTCTACGCTGTACCTTTTCATAATTGTTTTTCTTTGTGTTAGTGCTTCAAAATCCGCACTCGTATCTTGCCTGCAACAAGGTGGTGATCCAAGTCAATGTTGGGTAAACGAAACGTTCGGATGTCGAGAATACTGCCCTGCGTCTGCCGCAACGTGATTAGGTAGATTTGGCGTTTCAAAACCAAAGACCACCATGATGTGGAACCAAATGCTGGATATTGTTATATTTCGTACCGCCGCAAAGCCATTAACTATAATCAGTTGCCAAGCGTTGTATTGTCTATGCTGTGCTTGCCAACTGTTCCATCATGGATGAGCCCCCGTCAAATTATCAAAGTTTCGCACATCAATGACATTGTCTTATAAAAAAACGGGGTCAGAGTAAAAGCAAAACTAGACTTAACAACATCTTAAGAGACTTTAACGCCATTGGTTGCGAAAAGGACTAGGTGCTAGGACATTTATATCAGTAAGAGGTTTTAGATAGACTTCGAATCATACCAAGGGTTGAACCGCTGCCCTCAAGACGATTTCCGAATAAAAGCAATTAACGCATAGCGAAAAGGAGGTATATTCTTGCTCCTATGGATGTAAGTGCCTTCCATGAAATACGGGTGTTCACGTTAACCACATACAATTTTGTCCTACAATGGATGTCTTGCGTTCCCATCCCTGCGTCTTACTTCAGACATTGATCATATTTCTTGTGGAGGAGGTCGTAGAAAGATTCGTTTGTTACGTCGGTCTTGTCCCGTAGAGACATGAGCTTATATTAGCAAATTCAGCCTTGATTTGGATTGTCTTAAGACGCTCGCTCAAATGTAGGAAGCTCAAAATTCCTTATTTATAAGTCCGCATCCAAATTAGCGCTGTTTTCTGTCCCTATAGCAATCAGCGTAGTATATGTGTATCACAGTTTACCATCCTCACTATTTCCGATCAACCCCATGGTGATATTTGTATGACAGCAGCCAAGGACCAGCAGCTTTATGATGGCATAGCCCAGTATGTTCTTACTAGTCGAACTAGTGTTGCCATTTTAGCTTGGATGGGTAAGTGTTTACGTAAATTCTTCTTAACCTTTTATTAACCCTTTCCTCGTTATACGAACTTATGTGTAACGAGTTTCCCATTTTTACTGCATCGCTGCTGCTCCGCTTATGGGCTTGGCTAATGTCGCAGACCGCAGAACGCGTCTACATAATGCTCGGTCCTGGATCGCTTCAGTGGTTAACCCCAGACGTTGTTGCACATTTGCCATCTGAGAAATCCAGGAATTCTTTTTCCGACCTCGTTTTCTTACCGTTGGAGTGACCGTAGTTGATAGTGCCTTTTTAACCGGATTTTCCGCAAATCTTCTTTGAACTTGGCAATACCAGCTTATTCTATTCGCCTCAAGCTGTTCGGTTACCGAATTCCTTATATGTAGACTTCCTCTTATACGCGTAGATCTAATACAATCGCATTTAGTGACTCCACTAGACATCCTTAACATTTTCATTTCCGCTGCCGTCATTTTGTTTTTAAACGCTTCGTACATTGTCCAGCACTGTGAACCGTATATAAGAGCTGGTCTAACAACCGTGGTGTAGAGTTTCCCCTTTAATTTAAGTGGAAATTTTCGGTCGGAAAAGATTCCCGAATTTCCCCGCCATTTCATCCATCCCACACTCACTCTGTGGTTTATGTCGTCGTCACATTTCGCTTCCATGTTAACGATTGATCCTAAGTACTTAAAGATAGTGCTTTTCGGAAGAACTATTCCGTCTAACATTATATCCGGAACAGGTCGCAACGGATGCGCAAATGGGCACGTCAAATGCTCCGTCTTTGAACGACTTATTTTAAACCCGTTTCTCTCTAGCGCATTTCTCCATGAATCTAAGGCGTTCTGTAAATCTTCGACGTTATCGCTAAGTATAACTGCGTCGTCAGCGAAGAGAATTGGCATTACATTTGCTTCGCACATGCAGTCTTTTAAAAGATAGTCGAATACTACGTTAAAGAGGAAAGGGCTAAGTACGCTTCCTTGATGCACTCCGACATTAACTGGAAATTCCCTCGTTAGTCCAGCAGAGCTTTTAACCGCAGTTTTCACGTTTCCGTACATGTCTTGTATTATTCTAACATAAGTTTCCGGTACGTTTTGAGACCTCAGCGCGGCCCATATGAGATCCCTAGCCACTCGATCGAATGCTTTCTCGAGGTCGATAAATACCATGTGTAAATCCTTAGACGAATCTCGGTGCTTTTCCATAATTATTCGTAGGCTTTGGATAGCGTCCACTATCGATCTTCCTTCAACAAATCCACACTGGCTATTATCGAGCTTTATTATTTGCCGAAGACCTTCGTTTAAGACTCTTTCGACGATTTTCATTGTGTGTGACATAAGCTTGATTGAACGGTAGTTCTTGCATTCTCGAGTGTCGCCTTTTCCTTTGTATAATGGAACCAAGATGCTAATTTTCCATTGAATCGGCATAGGTTGTCCACGTTTTAATTTATTTAAAAGTTTCGATAGCCAAACGCTGCCGGTTGCCTCCATCTTCGACCAAAACTCTGATGGAATGCTATCTGATCCCGCCGCTTTCCCCCGCTTCATTTTTCCAATTGCTATACTTATTTCTTCGATTGAAAAGTCCGAAACTTCCTCCTCGAATAGACCAACTGTCGGCACGATATCACATGGAAACTGTTTGTTAAGCAACTCCTTGCAGTATTCAAGCCACCAGTCACAAATTTCCTTTTCATTTGTTATTAAAAGATCGTCTGCATTTTTGATGTATTTCGGCGAGGTTATTTCTATCGAATTTTTTCGCCTCTGTGCAGCGAGCTTAAAAATATTTGGCATTTTACGACGTACGACGTTTGAACTTCTTGGATAGCTTGTCTTCTATCCGCCGATCGTGAGGATATTTGTTCCAACTCCTGGTACAGGTTTTCCGCTTCTGCCGCTCGAGTTCAAGCCAGGACTTTCTTTGCGATCTTCTTAAGACACTGGTATTCAAGAGCCCATGTACCTTTTTCTATATCGTCGCTCCGATCGCATTTTGTCCACGCTTGGAATGCACTCTTCTTGTCGGCCACAGCTCGTTTGGTTTTGTCATTCCACCACCATGTTTCTTTGCCCACGTGATGGTATTTCGATATAGTCCCCAGATGGGACTTTGCGAGTGTTATGCATTCCTCGTGCATGCTGTTCCACATTTCTTGCGGACTAAGTGAGTCTGCTATACCATTTATATTTTGAAGTACTTCTTTAGCCAGTGCGATAAATCTTACGCTTCGTTCCTTCGATAGATTATACCACCGGATTTTTGGCTTTCCAAACGATGCCCGTGTTTTCGGTGGTTCCGCTGTGAAGAATTCTGTAATGAGCAGACGCTGTTGGCTTACTAGCGATTCTCCAAGTATTACTTTACAGTCCTTAACACGGTTTTTCATCGACATTTTGCAGAGGTGATAATCTATTTGCGTTTTGTGGCCTCCGCTGCTATAGGTGATAAGATGTCGTTGATGTTTAATAAATATTGTATTTAAGACGGTTAAGTCGTAAGCCCTACACGCTACAGGGATGTCTTCGCCAGCTGAATTTCTGGTTCCAAAGCCTTTACCTCCGTGGCAGTCCTCATAATCAACATTTGTTTCTCCGACGTGGCCATTTAAATCTCCGCCTACGAAGAGCATCTCATCGATAGGTATATTTCTAAGCAAATTACCGAACTCTGACCAAAATGTATCTTTTTCCGATTGGTCGCATCCATTTTGTGGAGCGTACGCGCTAACAATGTTCCACGTTTCATTGTGCATGACGAGTTTAACACTCATCAAGCGGTCGCTTATTTTCAAGATACCAACGATGTTGTTTAGAAGATCCGCTGCAACAACGATTCCAACACCGTTTCGTCCATTGACCGTTCCATTGTAGAACATCTTAAATGCCTTAGTTTTAAAATCTAGAAAACGCGCTTTATTTCCTGTATTACACCACTTCGTTTCCTGTGCGCACAGGATTTGTAGAGTCCTGCGACGCATAATCGCGTCCAGTTCTAAACTTTTTGAGGTCATCGATCTGACGTTCCAACTTGCAAACCGAAGTTTAGGAAAATATTTTGGAAACTTCATTTTGCCCGCCCCCGGAATCCGTCGGGCTCTGACATAAGCACTTCTGCTTGCTCTGGGATCACCCGAGTGCGTTGCAATCGTGGTGCCCAGCGGGGTAGTCCTATTAATTGCGATCATTTCCATGAAGTGTATCTAAAGTTTGAGTGGTTTGACACTTGTATGCTCATTTCGAATTGATTGACTGTTCTTTTACCCCACCGGTAGTCTCCAGACGTGGGAACCCACTGATTGCATACAAACTTGTGGGAAAGTTTTAAGGTGTTAAAGTGTCACAGGCTCATATTTGGTGTCATAGTTGCCTGTTTATGATTGGAGTCCCATTTAGTTGCCTCTTACGACAAGCTGGGACGCACTGCGGCACTATTCTTTATCCGATGTCGCACGGGTTTAACTTTTACATTACAATTGTATTATAAACTGTTGTCTTGATTTTCATTCTGAGAATAAGGAAATTAAATGAAATAATGTAGTGGCACTTTCGGTTCCAATTCTTGGATTCTTCGACTGAAACCCTGGAACTTGCCTGATTTTAACTAAAATCTTGTAAGCACATAAGTTATTGGTTTCTTTATGATTGTTTGGTTTGTACTGCCACAAGGGTGCCTCGAGAAGTAACCCAATCTAAGCGAATGCAATATGTTACGAGTACTCGTAAACACACGAAACTCAACTTTATTGATCAGCGAATCACATACACGTACTTAATAAAATGAGAAAATCTCACTCAGTGCTCGACGTACCTAATAACTTTGCTTATAATTCCCAAGGACTTTCAAGGAAGACTTTCGACTAATGACTTTCATTTTTAGAGTAAAAGTTAAATTAAAATCTGTTAATTACTCAAAATTCACTTTTTTATCTGAAATTCAAATAGCGTTTTGTCGAAGCCAATAAAGGTGTAAGAGCGAACACGTTCACTAATATCGGACCACGTCTACTAAAATGAGCATTTATTGCCGATGATTTCACAAGGGATCTACTCATAAACACTCTCTTATTGCAGGTAGTAAAAGTTATTTATTTTCGTGGAGGAAAAAAAAAAACTAAGATATATCTCCCCAATTCCACAGATACACATTAATTGCTTTTATTTGCCATCATTGCCTTCATATATCACGTTGAATCAAGAAACGTAATAAATACGTGACCTCGGACAAGATAATTGGCAAGGTAAACCAACGGCTACATGTGATGTGCACGTAATAATATTTAACGTGCCGTAAGTCATATCCGGCAGCTGGCACTGATAATAAACTGTCGGAAGGTTATTACTTTAAACGTTCGAATTATCTTTAGTTCAGTTCACGGTAGGGTCGGTTAACCGACGGGGTAGTAAAAACGTTTACAAACTACGGATACACTTATTTATGTCAATTTGGATTTCTGAATGGAAAATATGGTGACAGTGTCATTTGTGTACTTGTGCAGCTCGGTGTACAAGATACCAGGTGGGCTGTATGAAGTGTAAAAATATTTCAAATCTGTATCATGATTTATCGGTAAGAAAAATAGTTGTAAATTTCCTCAGTTCTCAGTAGAACTAAAATTCGTTGGTTTTTTCAAGGAACTGTCAAATGTTAGAGACAAGGTATTGACGGCTTACGGAAACACACAAAGAAGCCTGGAATGTATCCAATATGTGCCTAAGCTGCCCCTTTCGGGGGTAAAAGCAAGTAAAATACACCGTGGTGGAACCATACTTCGTCAAAACTAAGATCCGAAGTGCGCAAGCTGCAAAATGCAATGGAGACTGGAAAAGGTATCAAACGGCTCTTACCATCTACAATAAGAAAATAAGAAAAGCTAAAAGAAATAGCTTCAGGAAATTCTGCGAGACAATCTCAAGCACCCCTATGGCGGCAAGGCTACACAAGGCCCTTGCTTAGTCGTGAGGAGTGTCAACCTCGCTTAAGAAACCAGACGGCAGCTACATGGAAAATGATGACGAGAGGGCAATGTTACTTCTACGAACTAATTTTTTATGGAGCTCACCTAGTACTGGCTTTGGGAACAGAACAATTTCAGCTCGACTTCGGAAGGATGACTGGGAAATCGCACCAGCTATCTGTTCTAGGAGAAGGCTGGAATGGGCAATAAGTTCCTTTCACCGCTTTAAGTCCCCAGGTGTGGATGGTGTAGCGCCAATTCTACTACAGAAAGGGCAAGACGCATTACTACCATACCTGGTAAAATTAGCGAAGAGTAGCATTGCATTGGGATACATACCACTACAGTGGAGACGGGTAAAGGTTGTGTTCATACCGAAGGTGGGGAAAAAAGACCCGACACAGCCAATGTCGTACAGACCGATCAGTCTCACTTCATTTCTTCTAAAAACAATAGAGAAGGCTGTGGATAATTACCTGAGAGAGAAAACACTAAGTACGTCCCCTCTGCACCATCGTCAACATGCATACAGGGCGAGAAGATCGACAGACACGGCCCTGTATCAGCTAACAGAAATTATCCAAAGTGGATAGCATTGTGTGCCTTTCTTGATATTGACAATAATTGACAATACCTCGCATGAGGCTATCAAACGAGCCCTACAACGGAAAGGAACCAACAACACAGTATCCAGATGGATGTGCAAACTACTGAGCACTAGATCAGCAGAGACATAGACAGCAGCTGGAACTGTTGGAATAGACACTACAAGAGGGTGTCCACAAGGAGGAGTATTATCACCCTTAATGTGGTGCCTTGTTGTAGTCAAACTATTGGAAAAATTAACCACCCTTGGCATTAGCTGTCAGGCGTACGCTGGTGACATAGTATTAATTGCCAGAGGAAAGTTCGAAGAAACTTTCTGCGACATTATACAACGAGGTCTAAGAGTAACTCAGGAATGGTGCCTCACGGCAGGGCTGAACATCAATCCAGCTAAGACCACGATAGTGCTATTCACAAAGAAAAGGAACCTTCAGAGACTCAAAGAAATCCGATTGTCAGGCACGACACTGATAGACAGTAAACTGCTCTGGAAGAACCACACTGAGGAGGCTGCTAAAAAAGCAACCCGTGCTCTTGTGATATGTAAGACCCAAGCGGGAAAGTGGTGGGGCTGTACCCCTAACATTCTGCGATGGATGTACATAGCGATTGTGAGACTAATAATCACATATGGTGTAGTAGCATGGGCAAAACGAACCAGTTTTGTCACAACGAGAAAATCTCTCAAAAAGGTGCAAAGACTGGCGTGTCTATGCATCACCGGCGCAATGCGTACCGTACATGCCCAATTGCTGCAATGGAGGTGCTATTGGAATTAACTCCCCTACACCGCATTGTCTCAGAGGCGGCGAATCAAACCATTCTTAGAAAAGAAGGAACTCGAAAGGGGAAATGCATTCGAAAGAATATGATGCCCTACTCGGAAAACTTTCACTCTTGGCTATTCCAAGAGATGACAGCATTAAGAAATACAATTTTGAAAAGAATTTCTTAACGAGGCTCAGCAACAAGAAAGAATGGAGCGATGAATCCACTATCTATGGACTGAGCAACCACGCGATAAAGTGGTATACAGACGGCTCAAGAACTGACGAGGGAACTGGTGCAGGAGTGTTTGGGCCAAGATCGAAACACCATGATTCTATGTTCAAGAGTACCAGCATCTTCCAAGCAGAAGTATGCGCCATATAAAGATGCTTTCGAATCAATCTCGAAAAGAATTACAGAAAATGGAACATGTCAGATAGTCAATCAGCTATCAAAGGACTGGACACCTTTGTCATTAAATCCAAGCTTGTATGGGAATGCCTACAAAGTCTCAACAAATTGGGAAAAAAAAGTAGAGTAACTGTCTGCTGGATCCAGGCCATGTGGGCATAACTGGTAATGAGGTGGCGGACTCTCTAGAGAGAAAAGGGGCAGCAGAACCTTTCATATGACTTCAACCATTCTGCGGAATAGGGGAACACACCCTACGCGAAGAATTCAGGAAATCGGAAAAGGAGAAAATGGCTAGAGACTTTCGGGATCTCCAAGGTCCGAGACAAGCCAAAAAACTTTTAGGAGATTACAATCTTAAAAGATTTAAGGCAAATACCAGTCTAAGCAACTGGTTTCCTAACGGGGCATTGCAAACTCTGGGAGCACTTAAGGAAGATAGGGATATCAGATGAAGGTTTCTGCAGATTCTGCAATGATTCACAGAAACTCCACAACATATAGTATACTGGAATTTTGCGGGGCACTGACCCAAAAGAGGTTTACATATCTGGAAAAACAACAAATTCAAGGAAAGGATTTACCAACCACGGATCCACTGCTCATTCTCAGATTCATAAAAGAAACTGGTCTGGGTGACGTGCTCTAAGCAGGTTTTCCTCGCCAGGGCCAACGCAAGAATAAACCCTCCAACATGATTCCTGGTGAATTAAGCTGTGAGGGTGCTCTGGAGGAGGGAGGAAACTTCTCCAAGGTATAAGTAGGGGGCACAAGGTCGCACTGTAATACACCCTAAGTGCATAAAAGCCTTGTTAGTAATCAGCTTCAAAGAAATTTACTATTTTGCAGATTCAAATCTGTTAAAGTATGTTTTGAAAATTTTCTTTTATCGATGAGAGATTCGGGTTGTTGAATAATAAGCTATTATGTATGAGTACGCAAAAATGTCACATAAGTCCTTAACAAGATTCGAATCATCATTGTTCGAGAACATGCACATACATATAAGTCTAACAATGCAGAGGGCACTGACGTACAACCAAGACTCTCAAATGATAATTCAGGCCAACAAAGTTCGAGTAAACGCAAGAAATGTTTAAGCAATCTGAAGTGAGGGTAGTTACTATATATCATCATAACACATACGGAATAATGGCCATACTTACAGAGCTTTTTGGGGCAACGGAAGAAAGCTCCGTATGGAGTTTATACCAAGACTTGATGAAAATAAAGTATGTCTGATAATTGGAGCACAATTCAGCAAAAATATGATACCCCAATGTATACCAAACACTGGGGCATTTATCTCTATATGAAATGAACCCTTTTTAGTGCCGGTTAGAACTGGTAAGTATACAATGGACTTAAGTATGGTAAGTTCGGCAGAAAATATAAGAAGTCTTGAACGGTTACTTTATTCTTTTCAGTATCTTATGAGGCGAAGTGAACAGAGTTTCATGTGGTTCTACTGTCTGGGGAAACATCAGAACAACCTCTCTTAAGCATCAAAAACCTTTTTGTTTATGGGTTCTTAATGAGCGCAAAACATTTTGTTGAGCTGCCTTTCCATTTTTCGTAGTAAAACTAGGGATACTAGAGGAGCAAACCAAAATAAATAAACTCATTTTCGAGAAGTTAGCTCAGATCTAAAATAACTGCTACAGTAACCGAACTAAATCGAGAATATGAATACGGAACGCATGCTAAAAATAATTATTTGGAATGCTAACGCACTTTTACAAAATCTAAACGAATTAGAAATATTTATACGAGAGAAGAGCAATGCCCTAGCTATGACATTAAAATTGTCCTCGGTGATTTTAATGCAAAGCTAGGAAGAGAGGGTATCTTTGGAGGAACGGTCGGAAAATATAGCTTACACGACACCAACTCCGATAACGGATTCAGGCTAATCGACTTTGCGGCGGGGCGAAACATTGTCGTAGCTAGCACGCGGTTCCCACATCTCGACATACACAAGGGGACTTGGAGAACTCCTGATCACATTGCGATCGGCGCAGAACACTCCTCCAGTATTATGGATGGCCGTATGTTCCGAGGAGGCAACATCGACTCCATCCATTACATTGTTGTAGCCCTGGTGCGGCCGCCAAGTCCTTTTCCGATCGAGTGTCTCTTAATTTCTTAAGAGGTCCAATACCGCCAGCATCAAGCATCGAAGACCACTGGAAACACTGACAAAACGCAATTAGAGATGCCGCTTCTGATGTGCTGGGTTTCACTCGTCCACCACAATGAAACCCCTGTTTCGATGATGAATGCCGGCAACCACATGCAGCTAAGCAAGATGCATATAAAGCGGCGCTGAATAGTAGGACCAGAGCTGCTCATGAGCTCTATGAGCGGAAGAAGAGAGACGAACACCGGCTTCTCAGGAGGAAAAAGAAAGAGCATGAGAAGCGCGCGGTCGAGGAAATTGAGGAACCATTTCTGCAGACTGTATAACGGCGATGACAAACCAAATACCGCTGTCAGGCAGAATCAACCGAATCAATCGATGATGACCAACCAACAATTCCGTCCACCTGACCTGGATGGAGTATAGATAGCTATATTTAAGCGTAAGTACAACAAAGCTGCTGGAGCAGATGGCCTGACTGCCGAGCTCTTCAAAGCTACAGGCGATGACTTGGTAAAAAGCATACACCAACTCATCTGTAAAATATGGTGGGGCGGAAGTATGCCCGATGAATGGAATCTTGCTTGTCCGATTCTCAAGAAAGGAGACCCTCGGAACTACGCCAACTACAGAGGCATCAGTCTCCTCAACATCGTATACTTATTGGCCCTATTAGGTGAACGCCTGAAGTCGTTCGTCAACAACCTGATAAGTCACACTACGGCAGATCTTGGAG
Organism: Volucella inflata; assembly: GCA_928272305.1. Taxonomy (NCBI): domain Eukaryota; kingdom Metazoa; phylum Arthropoda; class Insecta; order Diptera; family Syrphidae; genus Volucella; species Volucella inflata. The sequence goes on from OV743718.1 coordinate 65,178,446, forward strand.
AAGACCCATGAGTTTCAGATCGATACTCACCACCTATTCATCGATTTTAAGGCCGGGTATGAAAGCATCTAGAGAGACGAGCTATACAGAGCAATGTGACGATGTCTCCATCGCTGCTCCGTCAAGGACGGTAAAGATCTCACCGAGCCTTTGATGCCCAGAAAGTATTTAGACATGGCGATGCGCTGTCTTGCGATTTTTTCAACATTGTACTTGAAAAAATAGTGCAAAACTCACGAGCAAACACAAGAGGCACTATCTTTCAAAAGTCCGTCCAACTACACGCATACGCCGACGATATTGATATACTCGTAATCGGGAGAAAGCAGCGTGATGTCAGTCGCGCTTCCGCGAGTATTGAGACGGAAGCGGCGAAATTGGGTTTAGCGGTCAATGAGGGCAAGACCAAGTAAATGCTGTCAAGCATCCTTCTTTTGCCCGACCTATTTCATTGCACACTGGATGGAGGTAATATCTGCTTTGTAGCAGTCGAGGACCTCCGCTAGTTTTTCGGCTGCTCGTGGTCTGTTCAGGGTGCGAACATTCCACGTACAGATCCGAACGTCGTTGGCCATATTTCCTTTATCGGGTTTGTCAACAGTAAATCCGTCCTTTGCCGAAGCTTTTGTTTGCCTCCAGATAGCAGGGAGGTACCTTAGTTGTTCCCCAAAGACAAAGGGGTGTGTCAGTAACCCACTCCGGTGGTGTGAGAGCTGCCGTTTACCCATGAGAGGTCTCATACGCAACCATCTCCATTCCAGAACCGTGACTACCGCTGGAAATCCTTATGGAGCTGAGCTTCAAATATGTTGAAGTAGCTCGCATAAGGTCTCTGCCATCCGATTGTTGACTCCGCCGTTGTTTCCATCTAGGGAAATCCTCCAGCGACCAACCCCCTTCTGAGGTACTCCTGTTAGACATTAGTTGAGAAGCTTCGTCGGGTGTAGTTCAAGTGCACTGGAGCTAGCCCAGCTGTGCTTGCGCAGGTCCGAGTATCCAGTTACACATGCACATACAATCAGACCAAGCGTACGCACCACGAGGAGCTGATGATGCGATTTTGCCCCCTAAGACTAGGATTATCAAGATCTTATATCGAGTGTCCTTCGATTTTCTGTTAAGAGCTTAACTACTCAATCGGCTTCTTGGCCCAAAGAATCAGGAATTGGCGAGAGATATTGTTCATTTTTTTTTACTGTGGTTTCGCTGGCAGGATTTATATCAGAGCCAAGGTAGGCAAAATCCCTTACTAGATCGAAATAAAAGCTGTCGACTCAGACGTTCTGTCCATTTTGTCGGTGCTGTATGACCCATCTTATTGAGAGTATATTCTTGATTTTGACCTCGCTTACCAGTAAACCCATTTCAACAGCTTCTGTTACAGTAGTGGTGCACGCACCAGTGGCAGGCCGCTGGGTTTTCCAATTATGTCGATATCATCGGCATACACAAACTTTTGAATGTTCATGCCTCCGGTCAGTTCAAATTTGTTTGTTTTGTTTCTTTCAACAGTTACCGATTTGCAATTTATTTACCACCAAATTCAGTTTGTATCAAATCTGTCCTGAGTTTGTCAAGGCTATTGTAAATATGTGTTACCAATGAACATTTTCTCTCCAATAGATTTGTAATTTATGCGATAAGGCCTAGCCTCAAAAGGACACAATCTTGTTACTTATCTTTCACGGAAACATGCCAGCATGAAAACATGGCCATGCTCATTAGCCACCAATCACCCTAGTTGTCGTTCAATGTAATTGCTTATTTCTTCTGTTATTTTGTTTATCTTTTCCTACCAGTTTTCCGTTGTCATTTAATCTTTCCAATATCCCAATTTGCTCCATGGTGGTTGAACAGATTCTGAGATATTTATATCTTTGCTTTATTGGCTCCCCTAGTAATGCACAGATTAATTCGCCACTTGAGGTTTTCGTATAAACAAGCAATTTACAGGCACACTATAACAATGTCCTTCAAGGGTTCCCATTAAGGTCAAATTACTTTAAAAAAAAAATCACAAATCGGTCTAAAATCTGCTTTAAAAGACTCTTTGCCCTACAGTTGCCGTAAGTTAATATCCAATTAAATATATCTTCACTAACCACACCTTTCAGACAAGGCGTTAGACGTTCCACTAAATAAAATTCTCTAAAGAAAATCCACTTTGTGGGATACAGTATCGTACGACTTACCTATGAGTATGTATAATACATCCCTTATTCACATAAAGCCTTACATACTCGTAGAGTCGCGGATAGAAAAAAAAATTAAATAAAAAAGAAAAAAGCAAATAATGAGATTAAGCACATTTCAGGACGTGACCCAAATTTTCATCACAAAGGTACTCGTAATAGCACAAGGTGGGGTGGTGTTACTAGCTATGGTAGGTAGGATGGGTGGTTCAGTAATCGTGTTGCGGTTACGAGTATTTCGCTCGCCCTTGATGAACTCTGGCCAGTAGAAAAAGTCTTCTTAAACTTTATTGCAATCTTACGAGTAACTTCCTCTCTCCCAAGCAAAAAACTTCATTCAGCTTCCAGCTCACATTGTATAAACAAAGAACGTTCAACTTTTGCACCGTGTCGTCTTCTCGTCTTATCGAATTAAGTCCTAACAACAGCCAACCCCACTTATTTACACTAAAGTAATGTGCCACCCCGAATACCATCATACTACTAGTTTAACGATGAAATTTATATTTAAATTCAAGATACAATATTGCAAGAAAAGTCTCAAGGACAGTCACAAGTCTATCCAGGTGAGATTGCACGCAATTCATACTCGTACGAACTGAATTTTTAAGTCACTTTAATACTGCCAATGGGATAAAGGATAAAGGATAGGGATAAGGATAAAGATAAAGTGCGTAAGTGAATAGCCTCTTATTGGAACCTTTTCTCCTTAAATGATAACTTTTTGATACTGTCTTTGGGAGATATGTTTAAAAAAGAAAAAAATGGAAATCGTACAACTTCAAAAAAAGTAGAGATGGATTCAAATTGTTTCCATAAAATAGAGATATGATCCTTTTTTGCTGGCAGGCATAAGGGATACAATAATAATCCTACTGTGGTTGGCAAAGATTGTCGATATTTTTTTTTTTTTCTTTTTGAAATCGTCACTAGGATATTATTTGTGTGGAAACGAAAAAAAGGATCAGCACCAAGTGGTTTTTGCTTGAGGTTGCTCTGGTTATTTCCCTTGAAAAGAAAGAAAAATTCAGGCATAGGTTGTGGTTCCAATGTCCTTTGAGGCAATTTGTTAAAGATGCTGGAAATGAGCTGTAAAGATGGCATTCATTCGTATGCTGGTACAGGATTTTTTTGCTCCCTTCCAGTCTTGCTTTATGACTCTTCTGAGCAATAAATATTTATTTATTACTAACGAGTGTGACATTTCTCCCTATTTAATGTCAAAGGGGAGCAATATATTTTAGTTTGTGGTCGGCTAGGTTTTTTAAATGAATACAAATTGAAACTAACACAGTTAATTGACACAGTCGAAGTTGATGACAAGGGTCGTGTGATGCTCTAAAAATAGAGTGTAACGAGTTCCTTTGATTCAAAAAACGAACTTTCTAAATTTTCCAAGAAAGGGAAAGGCAACGTCAAAGGAATGTGTAGCCTTTTTATGAGAAATGGTTTTGGGATTTCTATTGGTGCATAGGCGACTTATAATAAGTTTATATAACTGGCGAACTTGTTATTATTATTATAACCCTTTTCGAGGTCAAGCCCAATGTCAGCTGTTACCGACAATGTGCTTCTCAGCATTCAAAGTCTATTGGACCTACTTGAATGGAAAGCACAACAGCGTCGTCAACCCAGAAGAAGCACTTCAATCAGCTTTACAAGTCAAGCGAGCCGAGATCATGCAGACCAATCGAAAAATAACGAAACCGGCTGGTATCACAAACGCCACAGTTCGGAGGCACGTAAATGATCACCAGCTTGCGCATTCGTGCGGGAAATCACAGCCGGCAACATTAGTGGAGGGGGCTTCCTTTGGTGGTAAGTCCTGTTGCCTCTTTATGTCGGACAAAGTTACTGGACATTCATTCCAAGCTGACAGCGGCTCTGGAACCTCGGTCTTAGTTGTCAATCCTACTGCCAGCCTACATTAAAACTCATTAGTAGTATATGCGGTCAACATGGCAACAATCAGTACATATGGCTCAGTCACGATGAAGCTGGACCTAGGCGGGAGGTTTCGTTGGACATTTGTTTGTGCTGTTTGTCGCGGTACATTTTCCCGCAACAAGGTTTACCCTCTTCCCTGTTCTTCTCCCTTCGTTCCCTCTTTTCATTGAGTGGGAAGACCGAGCTCTGGCGGAGGTGGAGGGCAGCCATGGTCTCATCATAGGTGTACCCTCAGAGGAGGAGGAGGTGGTTCGGTCGGTGAAGCCCTAAGGATGGTAGGGAGACTCACGACGAACCAGGAGTCCAGGGTGCGACAGGAGGTCCACCAAGATCATCGTTGTCGGAGCCCGTAGGCTAGACGGGAGATTCGCAACGGGCAGCATCAGACTGGACGTCTGAAAGTCGCCGATGTGGGTACGGACTGTCCTTTCTAGCCAGACACCCCAACATGATGATGACGGGTGGGGGAGGAAGATCCCCGGAACTTATACCCCAACGAAAGCCAAGTTATACAAAGGCTTGAGGAATCCCACATCTTGCCATCGATGTGGAGACAAGAAGCATCACATCTTGTAATCGATGTGAATGCTAACAATAAAATGTTTAAGGAGGAAGAGATGACGATCTCTTTTATAGCTACAACCCCAACGAGGGAGCTACGGAGGAGCAACAGTGGTGTGTAGGCGGACGGCCATTATAATAGACACATCCCAACGTCGTTTCAACTTTAAAAGTTCGGTTCGATGGGTGAAGGGACGACGACCCCTTTCAAGCCAGCACCCCACTGATGGAGCACCAAGGGAGCAGCAGAGGCTACAGGCGGACGGCAAAAATACGAGGCAGCCTCCAACGAGGGAATACACAAACATAAACATATAAACAATTACAACAACAAACCATAACAATAACATAAACACAAACTATAGAATAATAACAAAACAAAAATGACAACAAAATACCAGGCGGGCAGAATAGCCCACAACACAGAGTAAACGAAAACAAAAACTAAAGAAATCAAAATAAATAATTATGTAAGGAATGACCCGCTATTGGTCAGTCCCCCTATTCCCCCCCAAATCTGAACGCCGATCCACCGGAGTAAGTAGGAACCCGGGGTAAAGTAGCACTGAGACACATGCATATACTTAGCTTTGAACGGGGCGCCGGTTTATAGAATGGCTAGACCGGGGTATAATCAGGTTAGGATTATACCCACACAACCTTCCTCCTTCGTCCCAACACTCCATCGACCTTGGATCATACTTTCTTTTTCCTTTGCGTTTGTTTTGATTTGCAATTTTGTTTTATGCGATGGGGGGAAATTAACCGGGCATCAGCAATGAGAGAAACATTGCTTCTCGCAATTTTCCATGTAGATCCATTGTCTAGGGAAATAGCGAGGCATAGTAAGGATCCACAAACTCTCATAAACTCGCTCACTGGCGTTCCCAACTATCACTGGAAGCGGGATAGAACTCAGTGACTGCGGAGTTTAGAATGAGAGTGTACAATTGGAAACAATTGGGATGTGTGAGAAGCCTAGTTGGATACGGGAGCACACACTAGCAAAGTGTATGTAGTCGTGTAGCTGGAAACCCCGTTGTTGGGTTCACTAGAGCCAAATGAATGTGTTTGTGAGTTAGTGTGAGAATGCGTGTGAGAGTCTGGCGGGAGTTTGTGGAAGAAAAAAGGATCTGGAAGTCACTTTTGTGAAGACCAGCTGAGGTTTTTTTTTGTGCGGATAGTTGGATTTTTTTTGTTAAATTGCGAAAAGCAATATTTCTTCTTAAAGAAAAAAAGTTGCGATTTGGTAGAGTAGAGTCGCGAATTTTGTTGTTGGCTTCTGGCGGCCGGTAAAGGAAAAGAGGGTAAGGAGAAGGGAATGAGATTAAAGGGATTATTCAGGAGTGTTTGGACGAGGAAACGGTGTCAGGAAAGGGCACAGGAACCGCAAGGAATAAAAGCTAAGTATAGTGTAGAAAAAGGTGCAGTGTAGTGTAGTGGGAAAAGCCGTTTTTTTTTTAATTGAAAAATAAAGACTCCGGTAGGCCGCGCGTGTATAAAGATCTCGAGATTAGACGAGACACGCGACCGTGCGTTCGGGACGGTGGAAATAGCGGGTCACTCTAGGGACGAGTGTTCCGGTACTTTCAATTTTAATAAATCGTCGTGCTTCAATGGAGCCAATATAATGTTTTGGAAAACACCGTCTTTTCTTTTTGTTGTATTCGTTTTTTTTTTCGGGAAGTATTTTCTTATTTCCGGTTACGTGATTTTCCCCAAAAATCACGTGGCGCTCAACAGTTCTTTTGTTTATACCCAGGTCTTCTTCACCTACCACAAGCCGATTACGTTACACCATCACCCACAGAAACTCCTCATCGGTATCTTCACCTGACTTCATTTCACAATTTTTGACGGATACACGACATGTCAAATTGAACCAAAATGCTGTTTCGTATTGCCACAATTACGTCATGAACACTGCCACCGCAAAGGAGCAGCTCAACGACCCGGACTGATCTGAACCTCTTGCCATTTTTCCGACTCTCTAGCCAAAGGCTAATGTAACTATTTTCCTATGGTTCAGTATATCCCTAAGCTTATAATTGGTTAGCAATGAAGATTCTCCTTAAAGTTGTATGCCGCAGATCTTTACCTTCTTGAAGCGGGATAAATAGATATATGCATCGATGGAAACAACAGCAGCAGGAAGTGCCTACACGATAAGCCGGTAGTTAATGTAAGAATATGGTGATCTGCTTAGTGTTTACCCTACCTATCCGTAGACGAATTCACAAAGGCACTGCCGAACCATAATGCTACTGATTATTTGCTCATCTTGTGTTGTCAAGTTCCTTAAACGTAACAAAATGCTTTCCCTTAAGACAAGTCGAAACAATAACATTTTATACAAAATAAAATCCTTATAGCAAATGGGCAAACAAATTGAAGTAGGAAATCTTAAGGAAGTACCCATAAACGTAAGAGGGTATAAAACTTTTAGCAAATAACGGTTAACACTTTATATTTCCATACACATGGACACTCAATACCCATCGAATAGCCAGTTGAATGTAAGTAGTAAAAGATGAAGGCAATATTTCTGCCATTTATGGCCGCTATAACTGGACTATTGTATTCCTTTGTTGGCGCCATAAAGAGAACATCGTATCTCAATTCCTCAGTGGATATGGAATCGTTACGGGAGAATTATATTGCACCTTACTTTGAGAGGAACCAAAATAAAATGTGACCTTTTTGTGTGTTTCCGTAGAGAAGGGGAAGGTGTAACTTGAAAAGGACTTATAAAACGTAGACTTTGCTGTACGACTACCGCATAGAAATTGTTTGCAAAAAATGTAAAATGTGTGATAGTCATCTTACATACACGTGGCAATTTTTCACGATACGTCTTTAATGGGTATCCTAGTACAGTGTGTATGCCGGTTTTCCTTCAGCCTCACAGACATTGAAAAAATTGTTTAAATTAAAAAAAGTCATTTATACGTACTTTATATTGTATTAGCACTCACATATTAATTCGGATCGAAAGAGGTACGACTACTCGTCCATTTGTTAAGTTAGTTACGAGTACATGCATTACATATTCATACGCATTTTGACAAAGTGTAGCAGTGTCGAAACAACAATAAAATGCTGAAGCTGCACCCGGTTGGCACATCTTGATATTCGCAAAAGGACTTTGAGAACTCCTGATCAATTAAGGGTCAACCATATTGACCACATTGGATCGATGCAAGACACTCCTCCAGTATTACGGATGTCCGAACTTTCCGAGGAGCTAACATCGACACGGACAATTATCTTGTTGTAGCCAAGGTACGGTTGCGGATATCCCGAACAACGCCAAGGCAAGCCAATGCTTTGAGGCTACCACTGCAAGAGATGGCCAATACTTTTCCGATCGAGTGTCTCTTATATCTCATGAAGTCTGCTGGCGCCACCATCAAGTATCGAAAGTTATTGGCAATAGTTCCAAACTAATGCCTCTGATCTGCTGAGTTTTACTCGTCAACCACAAGAAAACCCCTGATTTCAAGACGAATGTAAGCAAGAACATGCAGCTAAGCTTCCCAGAAGGACTGGAGCTCTTCGAGTAGAAGAGCCTAAATGAACAAGCGAACATCGTAGTAGTCACGCACTATGTGGAAGATGGCCCTTTCTTGTTGAAACTACGAGTACATGTCTTCCAACCTTTCGAGTTTTAATATTTTCAAAAAAGTGGTTAACATGCAGCTATAGTGGTCTCTACTGACTTGAGGCAATTGTCGCCTGCATTTTCGGCACAATGACAGCTCAACCAGCCCAAATAGTAATTTTTTTTTCGCAGAAAATGCACATTCTGTAATGCGCTTCACCAAATTTGGCAAAACAATGCAATTTAACTTAAAACTCGCCCCATCACCCGTGATAATTTTTCGGTGCACATCTTACCATGATCACACAATATGGTATGTAGACAACACCTATATCTAACCTGTATCTAATGTTGAAAACACTTTTATTTCTGTAATTGTGGCAGTGAGATTCCATTTATTAGGTATTCACTTTTCGGACCAAACCTGATAAATGAGTTCTTGAATGCTCTCCACAAAGACATTTCCCGGAGCTTTGAATTCATCGACAGATTTGCCGACAGATCCAGGTCTGAGTTGGATATCAGCTTAGATATAGCCATCATAATTCATTTTGGTCAGCTAGATGGATGTTTCAGCTATAATCGTCGAAGCTGAATAGTCGGTTCTGCCTAATGGTGCGATATTCGGCTTCATCTTTTTTTTTATATTCTCAGCACCGACTGTGACTTAACTGCAATGTGTTCTTCTTCATCTCTAAAGGTTTCATATCGGTACTTTGGTTTTGCCGCATTACCTCTACCTGCTGGTAAAACTTCCGTATGTTATTCCTGGAATGCAAACTTTCAATACCTACGATCGTGCGTTTCTCGTATTCTGTTTTCTTTTCATAGGAAAGTTGATGTTCTTTTCTTCTCTTCTGCTAATAGAGTTCTTGAGAGGCTTTTGGTCATTCGTTGCAACACGGCATTGATCTACTCTTTAAGCTGCATGTCCACCAAACCAGGAATGTCTTAATGCTCGGCTGAATTCTAGCAAATCAGTTGGGATATCTCTGATGGTGTTATTGGTGGCATTGGATTGTTGAGCTGTTTCGGGATACGCGTTCGGCGATTATCCTGGCAGTTTACAGTAGTTGTCTTTGTTATAGCGCTTGGGAGATCCACATGTTGTGCACCTGTGGACATTTATAGCTTTTGTCGAGACTAGTCATTAATTATGTAAAGGGTTTAAGAATTGATTTTTATCTGCTATAGCCGAACACGTTTAAAAGGTATTAAAATTTTTGTTTTCATTTTTTTTTTTAATTTTTTTAAATTAAATGCATAATATTTTAAGAATATTGTGTCAAAATTTCAAGGCGATTGGAGCAAAATTGACGAAGTTACGAGTATTTTTATACCTGTCGGATTTTAATTTCTACCTGACCCGAGCGCGCTATTGGTACCTAGCAGATGTTTCGCTCTCTATATAATATCTAATCTCACCCCTTAGTTCTATTTATAGAAATTTCGACTTAAGTACAAACGTCCTTATATTGGCATTGATGATCCAGTGTGAGGTAAGCCGATAAGATTTTTTAGTGTTCAAAACTTTAAAGCGTTTTACCCATAACTCACGTTTTTGAAGACGGTGCTCCTCATAACTTTAAAACTACTACACCGATCCTTTTGAAATGTTGAACACTATTTCTGTACATAATTTACGAGGTAACGCTGGAGAGTTTTTTCAAATTTGTTGATAATTTTTATTTTACAATAACAAATCAGCCGGTTTTTTTTCGCAAAAAATCACGTTTTTCCTCTCAAAGTGTTCCAAAAAAGTGAAAAATTAAAATTTCGAAAAACCTTCCCAGCATTGCCTGGGGAAAACTATTATCTTACGAATAAACTTTGATATTTTGATTTCAGATGATCCAGCACCAAGTTATGAGGGGCACCGCAATTCTACTTTTTTCCTAGATACGTCCGAATAATTGCTGCCATTGCCGTGTTTTTTAATATTTCTTCGTGAAAATTTTATACAATATTTTTCAAATGTCATACTTTAATGTACTATTGGTTTTAATCAAGAGATTTTAACTAAGTCGTCACAAGAAATTCACAAAAACGTGCTTTTCTTCGTACGAATTAACCCCCCCCCCCCCCTCCTAACAACTTCCCCGTTGATTTTGTGGATACATCAAGGAATTTGGGCATTATATTTAATAGATTTCTAACATGGAACGACCACATTAACACCTTCGTAGGGAAGTCTTATGGCGTCTTGCGTACCCTTTGGACATCTCAAGCAAGTAGACCACTGGATACACGAATCATATTGGTAAAATCACTATTAATTCCAATACTTGGGCATGGGTGTGAGTTTTATGGTAATTGTGATTCAATATGCACTCGAAAATTACAAGCAGCCTTCAACATTGCCATTGGATATATACATGGGCTAAGAAGATATGATCATGTGTCACATCTCTCAATAAAAGTCTTAGGCATGCCTTTTGAACAAATGCCTTTTGCACTCTGGTTTCCCCTTTAATATCCTTAGAACACGACAGCCTTCCTTCCTCTACAATAACCTACAATTCCCAGCGTGAAATTAATAGACCTATCTTATCATCCCGAGATTTAATTACTTAATATCTGAAAGACTGTTCTTTATTTATGCCATCCGTCTTTGGATTCACTACCTAACTCTTTAAGAGCACTAAGCGATATACATAATTTCAAAAGAGAATTACAGTATTTTCTGTCATGTCAAACCAATTGATTTCTTCGTAACCATATCCTACTGTTGTTTAATTGTTTTTAAATTGTTTTATTAATGTTGAATTCATTCCGTAACGCATATAGCTAATAAAATGTTAATTAAAATAAATTAAATAATAAACAAAATAATTATACCTAAATACATATTGCACCTAGCTATTACAAAATTATAAGATTTATTCTTAATGTTTTAGCTTTCATAAATTTCTAATAAAAAAAATTAAATAAAAATTTAGTGGCATTCGTCATTCTAGGACACAGAAACCATTATTGGAAATAAGTCTTAACGACCTCAAAGTCGTTGCTGAATTTTCTTTTGATAGCAGTTAAGCTTTGGTGTTGAGGCCTGTAGAAATGTTCTTAGGATTTGAAAGCTTTTCGGACGAGAATACAATAAATAGTAACTAACTTTAAAGGTTTAGTGCGGTTTGTGCTTAAGGGATCCATACCTAATGGTTTTTGTACTAGTGTTGGTCTTTCTTACTTTGGCTTGGTAGCTAATGGCCTGATGGAGTATCATTCTTTGGGGCTTAAAGAGTAGGTAGTATCATAAATATCATAAAGAAATGTAAGACTAATAGACAGCAATGGAACAAGCAGGAATTCAAATTAGACCATCTTTCGACCAGTAATAGCCCCTGATAGCCCCACTATTTCTAATCAAGTACAAGATCTACTCTGACGAAGCAAAACAAAAAATGCGACATTGAATCTTGGATTCGCATATATCTTTCACATAGTAATGGGAACGTACGATGTAAGTGTTATATGTGACAACAAACTGAACTTAGAACCTAGAAATCATCATAAAGAATGCCGAATCCGCTCTCGGTTCCATCAGGCTGTTGCATATTTACTTTTCTGAGCCACTTAATCCATTTATATTAAAACAATTTGTTGGACCTCTTCTTGTTGGCTTCAACCGCAAGTCTGGTTACTCTATTATCCGTTTCGCGTTGCGCGATCTCCCTTGGACTGACATTTTCAACTGAAACTGGTAAACTTACAACCCCTTATAACACCTCATGATTTTGTTGCATACTCTTTGTTCCCCAAGTTTTAACTGGTAACATTGACTCCCCTTTTCTATTTCCCACTGGCTGCCATGTAGCCATGCATACCCACCAAATAAATTCTAGGTATCTCGAACCCTTTTCCAGAATGCTTCTCGAGGTCAGTTTAGCTGGTATTGATCACAATGAAGCAAATCTTTATCTTATCTTCCCAGTCCTGTTCTGTGGTTCACTTAAGACAGAAGAAAATATAATGTTCCAGAGAATTTTGATCATGTTTGCGTTGAGATGCATTGGAGAAGAAATATGTGTATAGCAAAATATTTATAGCTTTGTGCAAGCGAACGATGAACATTCACAGTGGTAGTGGCGGTCTGGTCTAGTCCGCCGAAATAGCAGAAATAGACACAACCCCGATGCAACCAGGATGTCTTCTAATTCCGCAACAAAAGCAATGCATGGGATATAATTAGCCGTATCATAGCCATGTAGATCTAAACAACCCTCCCTCATGTCTTGGGAGAACTTTTCTATTGGTACACTGCCAAAATGCTGATATCCTCGTATTGGTATTGAACGTGAAAAGTTTGTAGTCCAAGATGATACACAAACACTTGAAGAAAGAAATCTGGGGAAAGAAACTTATGGTGATCCCTTTGACCACTAGCAACGTCGAAGCTATTGAGAGCGATAAACAGTAAGTCCACCAACGAGACGCTACCTGGGAGACAATCCCTTCTTACTTCCGTCATCACATACTGCTGACAGTTAGCATCTGCAATCAGGCCATTATCCACCATCATCACTTTTAACCAAAAGTTTACAACAGTTTATCACCTACGCCCTACAGTCTGGCCGACATACACATACCGTCAAAAGTTGCATGTAGAAAGCACACTTAATGCTCAGGCCATAATACTTCTTGTCCACTGCACTTTCAATCCCGGCAATGAGCGCAGCTCATTCTTTCTATCCTCTGCAACATAAAGAGGGCTGGCCTATACCTTCTGTTGCATAACCTGGCTATCGGTGGGCGACTAGAAACCATCCAACAACTAAAAGCGTGTACGTTGTCATCAACTGCCATCACAATCTATGAGAGAGATCAGATCATGTATACGCACGTTCGTGTGTGGCAGCGATCACTGGACTCAGTACTGAAGAATTGCATTAGAATACATTGTCCTTACTGAAGTCATCAACGAAAAACTTCCAAATATCGAACAAAAAAATTGTGGAACTTCTGTTCGAAGAAAGAAATTCGGATCTCAAACACCAGCGCTTCAATCATGTTGCAACACCAAAATAATATAATTAGCAGAGGCAAGATAAAAACGAATTTCCCTGTCTAAAACTGCCAGCACGACGCACAGCGAAAAAGTATTGCAATCAGAGAATCTGTCTAGATGACAATTTTTTTGTGGTCGAAGATCTGCAAGAGTAGGATGACACCATAGGAGCAATTTTGCAGAAAGAGCACAAGGCGAGTGATGATATTGACTTGAGCTTCTATCCCCGCTTATTTTGAAAGAAGAGCTCTAAGAGGTGTTCGAATTTTTAATATTAAGAAGTCACTTTGCTAAAGATAACACCGAATGTAAACATTTGTCGGGGAACCCGGGTTGAAATAGAGCCGATGCCGTACAGGTAAGCTAAGATAATGCTTTGGAAAAATGCGAATTAGACATACGAGTACATACTTACCTTACATTTAGCGTCTCCAGCTAGCTCGATCCTTTGATAGCTGCCCCCAGTATCGCACGCCGGACCTAAGTCTCGGTCTTTTTATACTGGGCTGTCATTCAACAACAACAACAAAAAATACTTGATTTTTTTTATTGAATTTTTTTACCACTAGGAGGCGCCAAAGTCGAGGTCTCAATAAAATGGTATCCCATGGCGGTCTCAGGATTGGTAAATCTGAAACAACAAACTAAAACGGCATCCTCAAATGAAAGGTCCTTTACGTGGCAATTCACCATAATACATACGAAACATCTCAGTGAACAAAACAAGTTCAAAATTACTGAAATCGGCTGAGTAGTTTCAGAGATAAACTGTCAGCCATTTGTAAAAAAATATTTTCGAGAAAAACGCGTTTAAAAAGTTTACTCGCTGAGTCATCAAATATGAACTTCGCACTCACTTTCACTGATTTCAGTATGTTAGAATACGAATTTTAAAAAAAACTTTTTTGGAGGTGATTTTTAAAAGATAGGGATATAGAAAATGCAAAAAAAAACGATTTTTTGAAGTTTATAAGGTAGTCAAGTACGGTAAGCTAAGATATGGCTGGTTTCACTTCATCCAGGGCAGGTGAACAGAATTGTTGATCTAAGTCGTCAATGCTCAAAAGTTCAAACTGCCTAACAGAAGTTGTTGGCCCCTCTCCGGCATTATGCAGTCTAAAGAAGTGCTATTTCCAAATGCTCAGCATCGACCGCGACTCTTAAATGATTTTCCTTTGTTCGTCTCCACAGCTTTCAGTCCGTTGAATGTTATTTTTACGTTTTGGCAAGGTTTTTGAATTTTTTTTTGGAAAAGCATTTCTCATCTTCATTGACCGCATGCTTTTAATGCTCTTTCTTTCTCCTCCTGGAAAGACGGTGTTCGTCTCTCCTTTAATGCTCATAGAACGCGGGAGCAACTCCATTCCTTCTTTGGAGCTCCGCTTTGTACGCATCTTGCTAAGATGCATGTGCTTGCCGGCATTCGTCATCAAACCAGGGGTTTTGTTATGGTTGTCGAGAGAAACCCAGCACATCAGCAGAGACATCTCTAATGGCTTTTTGGCAGTGTCACCACTGGTCTTACATGCATGAGAGACTGGATGAGTAAAAGATTTGGGGATCTCTCGCGATTGTAGCCGTCTGACGTCGAGTTTCCTCACAGGCTTAGCTTGTCTTTGCGATGTTGGGAAAGACAACCGCATCTTGGCTACAACGAAGTAATGGTCCAAGTCGACGTTGGATTCTCGGAATTTGACATATAAAGTTAGCTTATCCTAAGTAGTCAGTTAGTCTACGGACGTGACTTAGCTTAAGTCACCGCCAACAAGTTTTAAACGACAGCTTTATGGAATCATGGCATCAAACGATAGGAACTATGAGACAGAAAAGGGAAGTAACACTTGGTGCAGAGCTCATCAAGAAGTCCTGATATTGGTACAAGGTAAGCATATAAAGTGACAACATGTTCTGTTGCTGCAATCTATCAGTTCACATGTATTTTGATAGTTATACAAGGTGGTGCAAAATTAATCATCCAATTTTGTATTTGAATTTCTTTTTTACTTAATAAAAACAAATGATTTTGAGTGATGGAAATCTTTATTTGGACCTTTACAATTTATTCTGTTTTTTCAATTTTCCGAATGGAAAAGATGATATCCGCCAAGTGGCTGCAGCCAGTGTTGATACACATCCGTGCCGGTTTTATCGCATTTTCCATGACTTTCCACAAGATTTCCGCTGATAACTGTTCGCATTCCTGTCGAATATTCGGGCGATCTTACTGGCCATGCCAAATCGCTCAAACGGGAGTTTACGCGACGAGAAAATGCTTCCTATCCATTGTTGCTTGTGCTGTGTGTGCGGTTGCACCGTCTTGTTGAAAACACATGTTCACCAAGCACCGCTCATCTGATTCCGGCAGTAAGAAGTCGTTTATCATGGCCCTTAAGTGTTCGCCAGTAATAACGTCCGTATTGCCGATGATGTCCTCAAAAAAATACTCCTCTCGCGTAATGGCACTTCGTGCATCACACGCTGATTTTTCAGTGCCCCAGAAACGAAGATTTTGCTTCATTCATTGTGATTTTCGACACAAAATCGTGCTCATCGTTTTTGAAATTGAGGATGGCTTCACATTAATACACACGCTACTGATGGTCAGGAGGCATTACCTGATGCACTGTTTACACTTTTTACGGGAGCATGTTTAAGTCTTTTACTGAAATTCGCTGCAGGGTCCGCCTGGTGATGCCCAATTGTGTGGCCCGTCGTTTGGTTGATGTTACTTCATTCCACAGCCGCGAAATTCTTGGCCGAACGACTAGTCCGGTAACGTCCACGCCCTGCATGGTCTCATGGTCAGTCTGTTCGAGTCGAGTAGGTAAGCGCCGGAATGTTTGCCCAGTTTGTGCGACACGATTAAGAAATCGATGTCGTAATTCACGCTTCGCTTACACCACCGATGGTCAAAAAAACCGACACAAATATTCCTCGCTCTTACGGAGTATAGCGCTCCATTGCTCTTCTGTTTTTATACTGCAGCTTTCTAGTTCACAAATAACAAATATGATTGACATACGACGTCATTTGCAAGAACAAGATATAACTCTTTTCAATACGGATGATTAAATTTGCGCCACCTTGTATATATGCTGTCTTGTTCTTTCAAGAGCCGAATATTCCTATCAAATAATAAGTCCTACAACTTATTTGATTTCTCAGGTATAATGTAGGAAGGCTATATGCTTGTTAAACTATCCAAAAACTCGTTTATACCAAGCATCCTTACCACCTTTGACAACTCAAAGTACTTCAGCAAATAGGCTACACAATAAAACTATTTCAGAACTTTGCTAAGCTGCAACGGTAAGTATCTTCGAGTATGTTCATGTTTATCACAACCAGAAATGGGTCGCAGATGATGTTGTTGGCCACAATCGGTTCTTTCCAGTCATGCACCTTTGCATTCGATTAAACTTCCAGCTCAGACGCTTTAAACTCTACAAATGCATGGTAAATCCTCTTTGAAATTAGTTTCCAAAAGTTGTTTTCTTTTTTTTTCTACACCCTATGGTAAACATTAGGGACTGTTGGCCGTTTTCCTTTCGGTAATATCCTGCATGTCCTGCCATTCTGCATCGGAAGCAAAATAACAGCAAGCTTTTTCCTTTTTCCTTCTGCCCGTTGTGCTATTTTGCATTGTAAAACCCTTAAGGCAATTAGGCCCCATCCAGCATAAATAGGACACTTGTGGTGGAAACTCTGGGATATAATGGTGGTGTAAGTAATTTGCATTTGACGTCCTTCAAAATACCCCTTGCGAAAAGATGTAAATCAATTTAATTGCATACGGTGAACTCTTAGGCTGGTGCTCTCCTTGCAACTAGACGGGCAAGTGGAACGTTTTTGTTCTTTCATTGCTTAAGGCTTGCATTAAATATTTTATGAAGGCAGCGGCAGTTATTTCCGTCACATAATTTCATGGTGTAAATGTTCTTGGCCAGAAGGAGAAGAGAATGAACTCTCTAAGCCAGGTGTTTGAACCTAATTAATTTACGGTCTTACTTTAGGTTCACTTTCGAACTTTACTCCAGTAAAAACAACTTCGCTAAAGGGTTTGAAAGTTCATTAAAAAAGTGCACTTGTACAACACATGAGTGCTGATGGAAAATTTTAGAAATTATTATTTTATTTTATTTTTTTTTCTAAAAAATTTAATGCTATTTAAATTTTGTTTGATAAAGTTTTTGTGGGGAAATGAATCCGTTTACGTTGGCAATTTTTAGATGGATCGTAAAGAAAGGTAAGCAGAGAGAGAAAAAGCTTCGAACTGGAAAGACTTTGTATTGCTAATACGAGCTCTCAATTAGGATCAGCATTTGTTTGTTTTAAAGTTTAAGATATCCTTTATCTTCCGTTGGGTTTTATTAATAATACAACCTGCTATCGATGTTGTGGAAATCCATGTTTGCATTTTCTTGCCCTTTAGTGGGGTGTATTCACGTTATACAATAGTCTCGTTTCCTTGCTCGTTATGGTCATTCAAGACTGTATAAAGATGATTTCCATTATGGAAGTATTAGATTCAAGTGTTATGTTTCTCAAGTGACTGAGACCCAGGTGGGAACAGAAAATGTGCATCTTATTATACACATAGCTATATACTCTTCGTATTTCGTCATCTAAATTGCATTTCATTATTCCTAATAAACACACGAAAATACCTGCTAGCATAGACAATGAATTTATCTCACACTACAAGGGGTAGTTATTTCAGCTATTGTCATACCCTAAGAATTTCATTGCAGATAATTGATTGCCGCCGGTTATGGGCCTTCTTTCGGATTTAGTTCTCTACACTTTTTCTGAGATTGCAGAAAAATTCGTTGATTAATCGAAGTTATTTATCCCTAAAATAAGAAGAGATCTTTTGTGTGAACCTTAGGTAGTAAGCGCAACGCTAATAAGTCGCATCTTATTTTAGTAGTAGAAATTGCCACACCAAGTTTGGAATGAGCCTACTCTGCCCTATTCTTTTTAGCGTCATAGGGGATAGGACTATAGTCTCGGTAAGAGGAAATGTATTCAGAGCTTAGAAACTTGGATCTCATCTTTGAATACGAGTAATACTTCTAGCTCACTCCAATTGAATAGGCACTTTGACATTCAATTTTTGTATTTGAGTCCGATTTCTAGATAACTGTCTAGAGTTGCGGACTCCAAACAGGGTCCTTCTACTACTGCGCACCATAAATGGTAATTCAAAGACTCTACACAACAGAACGTCGGTGTCTATTCGCATGTCCCAGCCATCTCATGCGTAGTCATTGCGCATTGAGCATTGTTCCACAAGGCCTGTTAACGCTTTTTTAATTTTTATTTTTGTTTTATTTATTTGTACTGAGGTGTTGTTGGCAGAAATTAATTCTTTACAGAGTCCCTTACTTACTTACTTTCTTTAGGTGGCGCTACAGTCCGGGGTGGACCTGGGCCTCAGTCAACAAGCTTCTCCAGCCAGCTCGATTCCTGGCTAGCTGCCTCCAGTTTCGCACGCTAAGTTGGCTGAGGTCCTCTTTCACTTGCGTGCGCCACCTGAGTCTTGGCCTTCCTCTACTGCGCTGTCCCTCGGGGGCGGATTCGAAGACTTTTCGGACCAGAGCATTGGTGTCCAAGCGCTCTACATGACCCAGCCATCTCAGTTTTTGGATCTTCATTCTTCTGGCTAGGTCCATGTCGCTGTACAGTCCATACAGTTCGTCGTTGTATCTCCTCCTGCACTCACCGGTAATGCAGACGGGACCGAAGATCGCCCGAAGAATTTTTCTTTCGAAGCAACCAGGAACACCCTCATCCATTTTTGATAATGTCCATGCCTCTGCGCCATAGAGCAGGACCGGGATTATTAAAGTCTTCTAAAGGGTGACTTTTGTTGTCCGAGAGAGGGCTTTGCTACTCAATTGCCTTCTTAACCCAAAGAAACAGCGGTTGGCAAGAGTTATTCTTCGCTTGATCTTAGCGCTGGTGTCGTTGTCTGTATTTATAGCGGAGTGTAGGTAGACAAAGTTCTTAACTACCTCAAAGTTATATCTGTCGAGGGTGACGTTCTGTCCAAGATGTCGGTGTTGGTTGTTCCTTTTGCTTGACAGCATATACTTGGTCTTTCCCTCATTGACCGCTAAACCCAATTTCGCCGCTTCCGTCTCAATACTCGCGAAAGCGCCACTGACATCACGCTGCTTTCTCCCGATTATGTCAATATCGTCGGTGTATGCGAGTAGTTGGACGGACTTTTGAAAGATAGTGCCTCTTGTGTTTGCCCGTGAGTTTTGCAGTATTCTTTCAAGTACGATGTTGAAAAAATCGCATGACAGCGCATCGCCTTGTCTAAATCCATTCTGGACATCAAAGGTCTCGGTGAGATCTTTACCGACCTTGATGGAGCAGCGTGGATTCTCCATCGTCATCCTGCACAGACGGACGAGTTTGGCAGGGATGCCAAAACTAGACATTGCTCTATATAGCTCGTCTCTATAGATGCTGTCATACGCGGCCGTAAAATCGATGAATAGGTGGTGGGTATCGATCTGAAGCTCATGGGTCTTCTCCAAGATCTGCCGTAGTTGTTGACGAACGGCTTCAGGCGTTCACACAATACGGCGGATAAGATCTTATAAGCGATGTTAAGGAGACTGATGCCTCTGTAATCGGCGCAGTTCAGAGGGTCTCCTATCTTGAGAATCGGACAAATAATGCTGAGGTTCCATTCATCGCTCATACTTTCGTCCGACCATATTTAACA
Organism: Volucella inflata; assembly: GCA_928272305.1. Lineage (NCBI taxonomy): Eukaryota > Metazoa > Arthropoda > Insecta > Diptera > Syrphidae > Volucella > Volucella inflata. Next base: position 65,198,494 of record OV743718.1, read on the forward strand.
GATGAGTTGGGGTATGCTCCTTACCAAGTCATCGCCTGCCGCTTTGAGGAGCTCGGCAGTCAGGCCGTCCGCTCCAGCAGCTTTGTTGGACTTAAGCTTCGATATAGCTATCTTCACTTCAACCAGGTCGGGTGAACGGAATTGTTGGTCATCATCGTCCAAGTTGAAAGTTTGATTCTGCCTGACAGCGGCATTTGGTCCGTCATCGCCGTTATACAGTCTGCAGAAATGATCTTTCCAAATCCTCAGCATCGACTGCGATTCTACTACGATGTTCCCTTGTTCATCTCTACAGGTTCGGGGTTTGTTTCCGTGGCATGTTATTTTTACCTTTTGGTAAAACTTCCGAACCTCATTCCTGGAGTAGCATCTCTCAATTTCCTGGATCGCGCGCTTCTCATGCTCTTTCTTCTTCCTCCTGAGAAGCCGGTGCTCGTCTCTCCTCTTCCGCTCATAGAGCTCATGAGCAGCTCTGGTCTTCTAAGCAGTGCCGCGTTATATGCATCTTGCTTTGCTGTATGTGCTTGCCGGCATTCATCATCGAACCAGGGGTTTCGTTGTGGTGGACGAGTGAAACCCAGCACATCAGAAGCGGCATCTCTGATGGCCTATTGGCAGTGTTTCCAATGGTCTTCGATGCTTGATGCTGGCGGCATTGGACCTCCTAAGAGATTAAGAGACACTCGATCGGAAAAGGACTTGGCGATCTTTTGCGATTGTGGACGTCTGACGTCGAATTTTCTCACAGCATTAGTTTGTCTTGGCGTAGTTTGGGATATCCGCAACCGTACCTTGGCTACAACAAGGTAATGGTCCGAGTCGATGTTGGCTCCTCGGAACGTACGGACATCCATAATACTGGAGGAGTTTCTTGCGTCGATCGCAATGTGATCAATCTGGTTGACTGTTGATTGGTCAGGGGTTCTCCAAGTCCCCTTGTGTATATCGAGATGTGGGAACCACGTGCTAGCCACGACAATGTTTCGCCCCGCCGCAAAGTCGATTAGCCTGAATCCGTTATCGGAGGTGGTGTTGTGCAGGCTATATTTTCCGATTGTTCCACCAAAGATACCCTCTCTTCCTAGCTTTGCATTAAAATCACCGAGAACAATTTTAATGTCATAGCTAGGGCATTGCTCGAAGGTCTTGTTAAGGAGCTCGTAGAAGGCATCCTTGGTGTCGCCATCTTTCTCCTCTGTGGGGGCATGCGCGCATATGAGGCTTATGTTGGCGAATTTAGCCTTGAAGCGGATTGCTACGAGGCGCTCACTCACATGCCGGAAGCTGAGGACTTCTTGTCTTAGTCTGCCTCCGACAACAAATCCGCATCCAAATAAGCGCTGCTTTTGCCATCGATAGCAATTGCCGTAGTAGACATAGCAGTTTTTCATCTTCTTTTTGTCCGCTCCATCCCATCGCATTTCTTGGATGGCGGTTATGTCTGCTTTGCAGCAGTCTAGGGCCTCCGCTAGTTGCTCGGCTGCACGTGGTCTATTAAGGGATCTAACATTCCACGTGCATATCCGAAGCTCATTGTCCTTAAATTGTTTGAGTGGGTGTCAACAGTAGATCCGTCCATATCCGGGGCTTGTTGATGCTTCGCAACTTAATTTTTTTAAATGGCCGGGCAGTTACCTTGGCGGCACAACCCCCAACCTGGAGGACCAGTTCCATTTTGAGTGCCCCTAGGACGAAGCCAGTAACCCGTTCCGGGATGTGAGCGCTGCCGTTGGCCCTTATAGGGCTCGTCCGCCACCATCTCTTTTCCAAGACCCTGACTAAGTCCTGGAAATCCTTTCCGGCCTGAGCTCCAAATATGCCGGAGTAGCCCGGATAAGGTCTTGTTTTGTTTTTCCGACACTAATCCTGGTTAATGGCGCAGGAAACTCGCCATTTGCCCCCTTTACTGCGCAACCTCTAGTGAGATTCCCATATGGTGCCTCGGGGGGGAGGCGTGAAGTAGGGCTTATTAGCAGAGCTGCAAGATGTTCGGCTGCAGAGGCTCATTCTCGTCATTTAAGGAACCAGCACCTGTCGGAAGATGCTACTTCTACGAGGCCTTATACTAATCGTTGCCACAGAGTCCCTTACTACCTCGCGATTATAGCTGTGGACTGTGACATTCTATCCAATTCGTCGAAGTTGCATGTCCCTTTCTGTTGACAACATTCACTTGTTTTAACCATCATATACCGCCTAAACCCATTTTTAGAGCGAGGTAGTAAGCAGTACAACAGACTTTCGAAACATTGTGCCTCTGTTGTTCGCTTGTGTACTTGACAAATTCTTTACAGTATGATGTTCAAGAATTCATATGACAGCGCAACACCTTGTCTTAAACCATTTTTGGTATTAAAAGCATCGGTTGAGTCATCACCGAACTTGATAGAGCATCGAGCGTTAATTATTTGTTGTTGCAGGCAGAAGGAACACAAAGGAACGCAAAATCCTTTTCCGATCGAGTGTCTCTTAATTTCTCAAGAGGTCCCTACCCGCCAGCATCAAGCATCGATCACCATTGGAAACACTGCCACCGCTTCTGATGTGCTGGGTTCCACTCGTCCACCACAACGAAACCCCTGATTCGAAACCCCTGCAAGCACGTGCAGCTAACCAGGATGCATATAAAACGGCGCTTCATAGAGGCACCAGAGCTGCTCATGAGCTCTATGAGAGGAACATTAGAGACGAACACCGGCTTCTCAGGAGGAAATAGAAAGAGCATGAGAAGCGTGCGGTCAAGGAAATTGAGAGATGCTTCTCCAGGAATGAGGTTCGGAAGTTTTACCAAAAGGTAAAAATAACATGCCACGGAAAAAAACCCCGAACTGAAGCCTGTCGCAATCGACGCCGAGGATTTGGAAAGATCATTCCTGTAGACGGTATAAGGGCAATGACGATTCAATTACCATTTGCCGGCAGAATGAGCCTTTCAACCTTCACTTTGTAGACCAATAATTCCTTCCCTCCGACCTGCTTGAAGTGAAGATTGCAATACCTAAAGTTGAGTCTGGCAAAGGTGTTGGTGCCAATGGCCTAATTGCCGAGTTCTTAGAGCGGCTGGCGATAACTTGGTAAGGAGTATTCTCCAACTAATCTGGAAAATATGATCAGACGAAAGTATGGCCAAGAATGAAAACTAAGCATAGTTTGTCCGATCCTCAAGAGAGAGGCGCCAACTACAGATGCATCAGTCTCTTCTACATCTTATCTGGTGCTCTGTGTGAACGAATGAAGACCTTCGCCAGTAATCTCGATACATACCATCTATGCGTAAAACAGCATTTATAGGGATGAGCAATACAGAGCAATGTCTAGTTTTGACATCCCTGCCAAACTTGTGGGTCTGTGAAGAATGACGATGGAGAATGCACGCTGCTCCATCAAGGTAGGTAAAGATCTCACCGAGACCTTTGATGTCAAAAAAGGATTTACACAAGGCGATGCGCTGTCATGCGATTTCTTCAACATCACTCTCAATAATTCGCATTCACTGATGATATCTGCATTATCGAAGAAAGCAACGTGATGTCAGTGGCGCTTACACGAGTATTGAAACAGGAGCGACGAGAATGGGTTTAGCAGTCAACGAGATCTAGACCAATATATGCTCTCAAACAAAACAGACACTCAACACAGACGTCTCGGACATTATTTTCGACAGATATAACTATGAGGATGCTAATGACTTTGTCTACCTAACCTAGACTCCGCTATCAATTCAGACAACGACACCAGGGCTGAGAGCCAAAAAACAATTTCTCTTGCCAATCGCTGTTTTTTTGGGCTAAGAATCCTTTTGTCGAACTATGGAAGTGCCCCTTAATAAGATCCCCTTAGTCCTGCTCTATGGCGCAGAGGAGTGGACATTATCCAAAATGATTGAGGGTGTTCTGTTTTGCTCTGAGAGAAAAATTCTTCGGGCGATCTTCGGTCCCGTCTGCATTGACGGCCAGTGAAGTAGGAGGTACAACATACGAATTGTACGGACTTTACAGTAACATTTATTAGGCCAGAAGAGTTGAGGTCCAACGGCTGAGATGACTGAGTCATGTAGAGCGGATAGACACCAACGCTTCGGTCAGAAAAGTTTTCGAATCCACTTCCGAGGAACAGTGCAATAGAGGAAGATCGAGACTCAAGTGGCGCGCGCAAGTGAAATGTTGTGCCTCAGCCAACAAGCGTCTCCAGCCAGCTCGATTCTTTCCTCGGGTCTACCGCGGGTTGTAGCGCTACCTAATGCATCTATAGTGTGCTCATTTAAGGTGTTCTCCTTTTAAGTGAATTGACCAAAAGATTTTGAGAGTTCATTCATCAGGCATACACTCAGCCCGTATGCTGTCAAATCCAGCTGGTAAGTTTAATTTCAGCTTGTATATTTCGGTCTATAACGAAGGTTTTGGCTTTCATCGCCTAGGTTGAATGGTCTATTCTACCTGACTGCGGAATGTTAGCTTGTTTGTTTTAGATCATTATCACTTAGAGATTCCTAAGGGTCATCAAGATTGTGTCCATTTAAATCCTTGACCATTAATTGGTTCATCACATCGATAAGTTTCTTTCATTTATTCTCCTAAGGTCCATGAGGAAGTAGTTTAGGGTAGGGTTTACTCATGCAGTCAGTAGGTCAGTAATGGATTTCCTATTTAACAGTACATCATACATAAGTTTGGTTTCGATTATGGCAAAAAAGTACAAAGTAAAGCTCCGTTGCTGAGTCACTTCTTATTCCCAAGAAGTTTTAGTTAAATTTTTTTGTGACATAATGCAGTTAAATATGTATAATGGCGATGGCGACGGCGCGATAGTTAGCTCATTGGACTATCACACAAACAGTCTGGGTTCAGTTCGGCGGGCAGTGGCAAACTCCCGAAAGTAAAAATTGCTTGCGAAAAAGCTTTTAAGGAGTGCCGTTCGGACTCGGCGATAAACCGTAGGCCCCGCTCAGATGTGACAAAAATGACAACGCGAGCAGAACAAATGAGTGTCAAGAAGCTAGGCCATGGCCCTTACCGGGCTGCCAGCGCCACAGTGTTTTGTTATATGCGCAATATGTCCCTGGAAATATACTTTTAAAAGCTCCATATCTGGTGTCTTCAAGGTTCCTCTACACAATCGTATGTTATATTAACTTCTTCGCAAATCTCAAAATATCTTCACTCCTCTGAGTTATTTTTTTATATTCACTTATATCAGAAGTTTCATCCATCTCACGATATAAAGCATCAAACACCTTTCAAATATAATTCTAAAAACAGCCATCTACTCGTAATTTGCGTGCCCAAGATATAAAAAAAAAACATCTTTTAACAATCTCAGACAAATTTGAATTTTCAATTGTCTACCACGCTCGCATAGATAAAATAAAAGAAAATAATAAAAAAGAAATTGAAGAAAAAATAAGGAAAACCAGCAAAGTGAGTATAATTTTCTTTATGCCAAAATTGGCGAAAGATTTAAGCCCACACAATTTCCACTTCACTCGGAAGCGTTCACCGTCCAACATTCGAGGCAAGTAAAAATCGCAGAAAAGAACCATAAAAGTGTATTTACACTCACATTCACCTCATCATCAATTCGATACTTCCACAATGAATATAAAACAGACTATGACTGAATACGAATGATTTATTGGTTCCTCATAGGCACGAATGAAATGCATTAACAAGCATTTGATTAAGGCCATTGTGGAAGTATGAGCTTGACTGGTTGTGTTGAGTGCTCTGAAACACCATTACCATGAGCGTTTGTGTTTCGAAAACATTATTTCTGTATTCTTCCCAAAGGAACACCTTTTCAGCTCAAAACACATTTCTCATTACGAAGTTGTACAAGGAATTTGGAAATATTGGCGCGTAACATCTGTTACCATGTTGGATTAGAAATGGTATTCCTTAAGAGGCTGGTACGCCCCAAACACATTTAGGGGCGAACATAAAATAATTGCTGAGTAGATTCTTGAAAGACAAGGCAATAACAATATCGATAAATATACTTGAATAAGTAGAAGGTAACATTATTTCCAGACTCGGAGAATATAAATTGCTTTTCTCAGAATGTGGAACAACTGTAGCTTTTGGATAAGGGTCTGATATGATACCTTTGGCCATAGGCATTTCAGTGTCATTTTTATGTCATGCTCCTTACGTTGATGACTGACAGCTGTCACAACAAACATTGACATTTTCATTTACAAAATGGCATATTAAGTTAAGACGTATTGTCCTTAACATTATTAATATTTGCTCTTTACGTAATCTGAAATGTTTGAAATACCAAAAAAAAAAAATGCAAACTAAACTCGTATGTATACTGCCGAAAACAAGCATGAAGGTACTATACTCGTATATGAGAATGAAACTGCTTTAAAATGCAATGAAACACAGAGTTGTGAGGAAAATAAAATCATCGCAACAAGCTTTATTTATTTTTTATTTTTTAATTAAAAACGCTTCTAATCTCTTCGACCCCGGGCATGGTGTTTCCAGTTTTGCAGCCCAACAGCTCTGGCATCCACGTTTGGTTTTCGTGGTCATTTCAAATCTGAGAACTATTATTGTTTGATTATGTAAATTGCCATAAAAGCCTTTTTGATGACGTATTGGCAGAGACCGATTGTTGCTAATTCCGCGAATTTATATAACTAATTATACTAACAAAGGTGCCGGGCTGCCGGCAACCAAATCAAACTCAAAGAAGAACGAAGATCGCGAGCGAAAAACCCCCCAACCACACGGATGGTGGTTGGTAAGCGAATGAAAAGTAATGCGAAAAATAGGATGGGAGCCCAAAAGAGGATCGCAAAAAAACCGGAATTGCAACAAGCAGCTGGTTCAAGCTGCACTCACCGGCTGCTCAGCACGGGTAGGGTTCGAAAAAAAGCGATGGTAAACAAAAGAAAGTGGACGCCACCCCATTTTTAAATGAAATTGTGAAAACACGATCAAAACACAAGGGGTTATTTTTCTTCCCTGATGGGGAATTAAAATGTGTATTGTTTTCTTTAACTAAGGGCGATGACAAAACCGTGCCCAATATATGTATACTAGCAAAACCACTGAAAGCAAAAGTAATTGTGGCACCAAAGGGGTTGCTCACACCAAAAAATTTAATATGTATTATAACTAAGGCAGCGGTCACGGGAAGGCGCACGATTCCGTACGATCACTAGGTACGAGTAGATACCTTAGATGACTCACTTGGGGTCGACGGGGTCGCGAGTGTTTAACATGTTTAAGGGAAAATTATCAATAAATCCCAGCTCGGGGGATGTCGCACAGTAATGTCATTCTATATATGAAAATGGCAAAAGGGGTACCTATCTTTTTTTTCCTTCCTACTTGGGGTCGCTCTTGCCTAACGTCGGGGTTGGTGAGGGGGTTGGATACTTCCCGCCACAGTCACAGGGTAGTTGAGGTTGCGTTGTCGGGTTACTTGTGTTCGTCGTTTCTTGGAGTCTCTCTTGCTCCGGGTTGCTGTGGAATTTTGTTTTGTTGACCTTTCTCTTTGTGCGTTGTGTAATTTTTCGTGTTCTGCTTCGTCTTAGTTCTTTTTTTTAATTTTTTTGGTCTTCTCAGTTTTCGTTTTTTTTCTATGTTTTCTTCTTTTTTTTTGGCACTCTCCGCTATGACGGCTAGTTATTAATTGAACTAGCCGCTCATTACGGCTAGTTCCCACTCACACATCTCACATACACACATACCTTCATACGTAGTTCCACTATTTCAGCTGCCAGAGCAAATGGACTCACTTCCAGAGCTCCAACAGCTTCTCCACCCAATCACACCAGTCGATGTTTTGTAAAATTTGTCATGTTCGTTTTGTCTGTCAAGTGACCGTTTGGTTCCATATCACACCCTCGGACCCGGGACGCTTTTGGGGGGCAATTAAGGGGAGCTCAACTATTGACCACCAAGTAGAGAGGAAAACTTTCCCAAGAATGCATTTAAAGGGGAGGGGGGCCGTAAGTCCCCTTACAGACAAGAAAATAGGGGTGTCGATCGTGGGGAATTGTGGGCTTTCTTTACAATTTTCTTTTTTTCAATTTGGGGGTGTTTGGGGGTTTTACAATTTACGTTTAACAAACAATAAAATTATTTATGGTGGGCTCTCGGCCATTACTGGTGGTATCGACATCTCGGGGCATCAAGGGGGCAGACCGTCCGTCTGCAAGAGTCTCCAGGCCGTCCGCCTGGCCTTATCCAGGGTACCTAGATGGTCATCTCTGAAGCGGTAGGCAGAGCGAGGGAACTGGACCCAAAGGATCCAGTGAATCCCACCTGTACCATGGCATCCAGAGAATGACGTGGACAACACAAGAAAAGGCAGGAGGGCAAAGGAGTGAACAAACGACAAAGGACCAAAGGGAGTGGAGGATTTTCGGGGCGTGATTTGCACGCAACACGATATCTAGCAGCACAGCCGGATTTGCTATCCCGAATTTAACTATCTCCTTGCAGAGCTAAACACGAGGAATACTATTATAAGGATTAATGTGAAAATTTTATAGATCGTCTATATGTCGTAGATCAAACTCGTACATGTGGTGGGGAGTGTGTTGCATGGTGTAATTTTGACGCGAAATTGTGCAGGTGTATGCCTCAGTATTACTTTCAAAACATAGCATTGCCAGTCATCGGGCATGCTTTTAAACATCATATTTTGTAGACGATTTGATGTTTGCAATCCACATCGCTTTCATGTTTCAAAAGTCGTCAGAGCCATCAGCCTTATTGTTCGTCTGCTCTTACTAAATAAGTTAACCTCTTCAATAGATAGAGGAGGGATGGCTTCTTTATGAACAGGGCAATCTGTTGTCCATTTAGTAGCTCCTAGAAGAGCTCCTTAAGCATATTTACCTTTCCTTTGAGCTTCGATAGCTAGATTTCTATCCTCGTTGGAAATGGCATCCAGGCTTCATGAGAGCTGGCATTTGCTTAGTTCTTGTGAAGAACATCTACATAATATTCCTATCGCAGTGTTGTTCTGATTTGAGCTCGAGAAGGCTTCCTTCTGTCTGGCCTAAAACCCATCCTTTACTGTTTTTGTTTTGCGCTTATAGATGTTCATTTCCTGGAACAATTTTTTCTTGCCCTCACTTGTCATCAAACCAAGAACTCTGTTTTGATTTTCGGTTGTGCCTAGTATTTTTCTAGATCCTTTCGGCTGCCTTTTGATGAAGTAGAAATATTGGTTCCACATGTCGATCACATTTGAGGATAGTGGATGCTATCTGCACGTTTTGGGTACTCCATTCGTGCTAAGGCTTCAACGCGCGTTTGTTTCTTTCGGCTCTTTGTGGTTTTCTGTCGCTATATGGTCGAGCTCTAAATTTGGCCCCAGAAAACATAGGCGATGTTTGTCGCTTTGAGTGCTTGCAGATTTCAAATTGTGGATGGGTGTCTCGCTTCTGTGAGCAGAGAATGTTATTGATGTAATTGGGGACTCGACTTTTAGCTGGACGTCAGGTTAGTGTTCGATTCTTTATTTTTACTTTTGTATAAAAACTATGAAAGCTGTTTATTGTCGTGCGGAGAGGGCTGTGCCTTTCGACTAATCCCTCGAAGTGCGTTTCCTCACCGATCTTCGATTGAAGTTTCCGAGCAAGACTTTGACATCATATTCTGTAGAGCATTAATTCACTTAAACACCGGACCTGTTATAAAATCAGCTGGGTTTTATTTGCCAGGCAGAAAACCACGAACCAGATAGACTACATTGCAATAAGCCACCGATGCAGTTTGGCAGGTTGTTGTTATAATCTCATGACTGCTCGCATATGGCTCTACTAGAATTTCTCCGCATTCAAGTTTATCTGTATTTTAGCTAACAATGGGTAGTACACGGCTTTTTACAAAGACTTAAATACTAGTAGACCTACTGAGAAAAGTCTCTGTTTGTTCCTTTATGGAATCAGGTTTTGGAAGTCGATTACACTTAAATGGAAGTCGCTAAATTCGGGGATACGATACGATGTAATTTTGGGTGGACTATCATGTCCTACATTTAACGCTTTCTCTAGGCTGTATGGACACATCTGCACGATGTGGGCAAGCCAATAAACGACGGATTTAACTTCTATTTTTACTTCTGTACAGCTCATAGAGTTTGCGGCTGTGCGTTTATTTCCATACGCCCTCCTCACAGATAGCACCAAATATTTGACGAAGAATTTCACTTTTAAAAGAGACTAAAACTTGTTCCATTGTCTTTCTTATCGTCCAACTTTCGGCTCCGTATTTCAAGACTAGCAAAGTTAACGCTTTGTGGAGCATGATTTTGACTCTTTGCATTCGAAGTTTTGCCCAAATTGGTTCGACGGACCGAAGTGTTTTTCTTGGTCATGTCCATTAACTGGTAAAAGTGTTGTTAAATACATCCAGAGTTTTCTATTGGTTAGTGACGAAATTACCTTCAAGATTTCGGAGTGCTTGGAAGCCCATTGTAAAGTAATAAGCTAGGTTTTTAGAAGCACCTGTTGTCCTTCCTTCTCCAGTAATCTTCGATATCCGTAAGCTGACAGATTACAAAGGCTGTTTTCTTTCTCCGCAGTAGTCTTTCCTCCTCCCTTCTTCTGGACCTATACTCATACCACGCTGTTCTGGTGACGGGTTGCAGTGTTTTCCTATATGCCACAGCTTTTTTTCTCTTTTCCTCACATTCATCTTCATACCACTGATTTCTCTTCTGGAGTTGTTGGATACCTAGTGGATTTTCGATCACCTCCTTGACAGAAGTGCAACAATAGTGTGGTAGGCAATTGGATATTAGAGAGTTTTTCATCCAAGCGCTCTCTGTAGTGTATGTGTATTTCTAGTGTGCGTAAGCGTCCAATGTTGAACCTCCTCTCATGATGTTGTTGCTGCTTTCTTCCTTCTGACAGTCGAGCTTTGAATAGGGCTGCTACCAGAAAATTGGTCGGAGTCAACGTTTGCCCTCTGGATATTTTTACATCCGCGATATTTGACGAGTGACGTCGTAAATAAACAAGTGGTCGATTTGGTTGGCAGTTCGACCATCCGGAGATAGCAAGTTTTCTTTGTGGATTCTTTTGTGAGGGAACCTTGTGCAACATAGCACTGTATTACAAGCTTTCACATAGTCTGCGATTCGGAAGCCGTTATCTGTTGTCGTGTCATGGAGCCTGTATTTTCCGATCGCTTCGCCAAAGATGCACTGTAGTCTTCGAGTACAATATTTACATCGTACTCCGGACAGGCTCTTTATCAGTCCCTGGACGCTTGTTAATTTGAAGCAAACACTACTTTTCTTCAATGTATCGTTTCATTTCATTAGCTTTTTCTACATAAATGGACCTTCTAGTGTTCCCCAATATTGATTTGATTGATAATACGTCGCACTGTGCCGTATTAGGGTATTTAATCAAACCAAAGCCAAAAACCCATTTTTTTGCCATTTGCCAACCCTGATTTGTTTCTTTCTGAAAAGCTTAATAGTAAGTGCAAAAAAAGGCAAAACAGCCAAGGCTCTAGCCTTGGTGCAGCGCGATCAGTCAAAAGTAAACAGTTGTGTACAGCGTCAGTGTGTTTTTGTAAAAATCTTGAATATAGTGACTTATCAGAAAGCTCCGCAGTTTGGTTCCTTAATTTACTTTTAACCATAGTAATCCATAGTTGGACAAGGTATTTACTATATTTTATTATTTAATAAAAAAAAAAGGCTAGCTGCCTCCAGTTTCGCACGCTAAGTTGGCTGAGGTCCTCTTCCACTTGCGCTGTCCCTCGGGAGCGGATTCGAAGACTTTTCGGACCGGAGCATTGGTGTCCATGCGCTCTACATGACCCAGCTATCTCAGTCTTTGGATCATCACTCTTCTGGCTAGGTCCATGTCGCTGTACAGTCCATTTAGCTTGTCGTTGTATTTCCTCCTCCACTCACCGTCAATACAGACGGGACCGAAGATGGCCCGAAGAATTTTTCTCTCGAAGCAACCAAGAACACCCTCATCCATTTTTGATAATGTCCATGCCTCTGCGACATAGAGCAGGACCGGGATTATTAAAGTCTTATAAAGGGTGACTCTTGTTGTCGGAGAGAGGGCTTTGCTACTCAATTGCCTTCTTAACCCAAAGAAACAGCGGTTGGCAAGAGTTATTCTTCGCTTGATTTCAGCGCTGGTGTCGTTGTCTGTATTTATAGCGGAGCCTAGGTAGACAAAGTCCTTAACTACCTCAAAGTTATATTTGTCGAGGGTGACGTTCTGTCCGAGACGTCGGTGTTAGTAGTCCTTTTTGCTTGACAGCATATACTTGGTCTTGCCCTCATTGACCGCTAAACCTATTTTCGCCGCTTCTGTCTCAATACTCGCGAAAGCGCCACTGACATCACGCTGTTTTCTCCCGATTATGTCAATATCGTCGGCGTATGCGAGTAGTTGGACGGACTTTTGAAAGATAGTGCCTCTTGTGTTTGCTCGTGAGTTTTGCACTATTCTCTCAAGTACGACGTTGAAAAAATCGCATGACAGCGCATCGCCTTGTCTAAATTCTTTCTGGACATCAAAGGTCTAAGTGAGATCTTTACCGACCTTGATGGAGCAGCGTGCATTCTCCATCGTCATCCTGCACAGACGGACGAGTTTGGCAGGGATGCCAAAACTAGACATTGCTCTATATAGCTCGTCTCTATAGATGCTGTCATACGCGGCCGTAAAATCGATGAATAGGTGGTGGGTATCGATCTGAAGCTCATGGGTCTTCTCCAAGATCTGCCGTAGTGTGAATATCTGGTCGATGGTGGACTTTTCTGGCCTGAAGCCACACTGATATGGACCTATCAGATTGTTGACGAACGGCCTCAGGCGTTCACACAATACGGCGGATAAGATCTTATATGCGATGTTAAGGAGACTGATGCCTCTGTAGTTGGCGCAGTTCAGAAAGTCTCCTTTCTTGAGAATCGGACAAACAATGCTGAGGGTCCATTCATCGGGCATACTTTCCGACCATATTTTACAGATGAGTTGGTGGATGCTCCTTACCAAGTCATCGCCTGCCGCTTTGAAGAGCTCGGCAGTCAGGCCATCCGCTCCATCAGCTTTTTTGGACTTAAGCTTCGATATGGCTATCTTCACTTCATCCAGGTCGGGTGGACGGAATTGTTGGTCATCATCGTCTAGGTTGAAAGGTTGATTCTGCCTGACAGCGGTATTTGGTCCGTCATCGCTGTTATGCAGTCTGCAGAAATGATCTTTCCAAATCCTCAGCATCGACTGCGATTCTACTACGATATTCCCTTGTTCATCTCTACAGGCTTCGGTTCGGGGTTTGTTTCCGCGGCATGTTATTTTTACCTTTTGGTAAAACTTCCGAACCTCATTCCTGGAGTAGCATCTCTCAATTTCCTCGATCGCGCGCTTCTCATGCTCTTTCTTCTTCCTCCTGAGAAGCCGATGCTCGTCTCTCCTCTTCCGCTCATAGAGCTCATGAGCAGCTCTGGTCTTTCTAAGCAGCGCCGCGTTATATGCATCTTGCTTAGCTGCATGTGCTTGCCGGTATTCATCATCGAACCAGGGGTTTCGTTGTGGTGGACGAGTGAAACCCAGCCCATCAGAAGCGGCATCTCTGATGACGTTTTGGCAGTGTTTCCAATGGTCTTCGATGCTTGATGATGGCTAGCTGCCCGACAAACAAAAGTGAAAGTTTCTTTACCTATTGCCGGTATGTAAAAAATATGATCTTTATAGATAAACGTCAGTGTGTTTATGATTCTGTTTAGTTTGAAATACTTATGAATATTCTTTACTGTTACAGGAGTCAGTCGACATCATCCTCAGAAATCTATTGGGGAATCAAGTCAAAGAAGCAAAGACGAATAACCGAAGACCTTCGATCAAAAAACGTATGAGAACTGACTTAAGCTACACAAATGAAATTTCGTGAAGGGGGCAATGCCGATACCTCAAAAGTCGTTAAAGATCTTATAAGTAGTCCTCGGAGAGCAAAGAAATATGCAGCGGCCATAAAAAAAAAATACTGCAGACCAACCGCAACCGTGCCAAATACCGCCATTGCGCGCTCTGTTCATGCTTACAGAAGCAGGACTTACTTAAGCCCAATATGAGATAGTAAGAGAAACTAACAAACATTTCTTTCCCTGTTATTCTATAGTTCAAAAGATTAAAAAAGAATGCTACCTAGAAACTCATTCCATAACCGAGACATGTGCTGAAGTGCAAGTGCAAAACTGATGAATCACACTGTAAGTAGAGTCATATTACATCTCGAAGAAGTTGTGAAGCGTTTGAGTGATGAAGATAAGAAATCTTAAATATTAATAAGTACGTGGGGTTGTGACGGGCCCCAGCAAAGTCAATATAAAATTAAGTTTGAAGGTGAAGTTGATTCTGATGTTTCACTTCAGTTGATGGTTTACGGGCTCGAAAAGAAAATTCTTTGGCCGACCAATAAGAACTAGGTTTATCTGAGAAACACATGATGTTATAAACGAAGAAATAGAACACAAAAAACACAAATTGCAGTACTTTCCGCTACAGAAGTTAATGACATATCCATAGAATATAAAATGTTATTCTCCGTGGTGGACGGTAAGGTAAGGTCTAGAAACTCCTGTTTAATGACTTATCGAAAAAGAGATCGTGCAAGAAAGAAAATTTAAACTTCGGCCTGTCCCAGCTTCTAATGAACACGAATGATGAATGATGAGAATTCAAACGTTGCCCAGAATCAAAGATAACGTTGGAATTCCGACTTTTCCAAACGAGGTTCGTTCGACCTTCTGGTAGCGCTTTAGGAGGCAGCTAAACCGTGGAAAACAAAAAAAAATTGTTAAGCACCACGTGATTTTAGAGAAATCACGAAAACCTCAATCAAGAAAAAAAGAAAACAAGCCGAGTCAAAAAAGAAAACTCTTCCCCGAAGAAGACTAAATCGCAACAACAAAAGAAAAGAAAAGACGGTGTTTTACACGACGCACGTTATAAATGCTCCGCTGGAGCACGGCGATTTATTGAAATAAAATTCACGGAACACTCGTTGTTGGGATGTGTCTCATAATATTTGCCGTCTGCCCGCAAGCCACCATTGCTCCTCCGTAGCTCCCTCGTTGGGGTGTAGCTATCGAAGAGATCGTCATCTGTTCGCCCACTGAAAATTTTACAGTTCGCATCCACATTGATAACGGGATCTGATACTTCTTATCTCCACATCGAATGCGAGATGTGGAAATTCTCAAGCCATTATTTGCTTTGCTTTCGATGGGGTGTAGGTTCCAGGGCTCGTCCTCATCATGTTGGGGTGTCTGGCTAGAAAGGACCGTCCATCCCCACCAGTCGACGACTTTCAGACAAGACAGTTGGCAAGACTAATAATAAATCCCACAATCTCCCATACATTTCATTTATCAAGAGAAAACTTAAAAAAAAATTGAAATGGTTTTTGTATTCAACCACCTACCATACTTTTCCTTCTTATTTCTGCCGGTCAATTTTAATCTGTTTTTGACTGTTTTTGGATTAACTTGCCCTAAATTCTAGTATGGTATGAAATACTATTTAAAGTTCTAGGTGTGATATATCGGCCGCATCCACTTCGCCTAATTTTAATATTTAAATTTTCTGTCAGAGTACGAGTATGTCTAGCGACAACTGCAGCAGAGTGAAGAGAGTTTGTCCTAATCTCCGCCCAAGGACTTTTTGGGTAACCTCAGTTCGTCTTTAGTTCATTTTATTTAAAGCTGCCCAAATTGATGGCATACTAAGAACATCCACCAATTTGGTCAGCATGTTTGATTTGGCTAGACCCCTCTACCTAACAATACCAAACTTATAATCGTATTCCTAAATTTGCGAAAAATATATCTTAAGGGAGGCATTTGTGGCCCCCTTCCGGGACACTTCGGTGGCGACCCTTGCCCGAACAAAAGGGCTAACTTTGCATAATTCATTTAATTTCTTTGGCTTGCTTTGGAAAAATGAATAAAGATATTTAATCTTAGCATTGAGTCCTTAAATATTCATGGAACTGGAGGACATTCATGATACTGGGCGCACACCATGTCAACCGTGGCATTGCAAATTCAACTTCATCCGCATTGAAAGGGTGAGGGTGCTTTAAAGGAAAAAAAGCAACCCATAACACATTGCTGATTCCGACGGGTTGGAATTATTTATTTTCATCACTGAAAGGGGGGAACAAAGCGCCAATGGAATGAATGTCATTATAAAAACGTTTGCCGGTCTTCCGTAAATCGCAGAGGCTCTCTTGGTATAGAACGATACAATATGTATTCATTCGTAAACGTAACGCAGGTGGAATAGACATGTTTTGTACAGTGGGACAGAAAATGAGTTGGTAGGCTACGAAAACTCTTATCCGATTGCCAGGAAACAGTTAATTTCGTATTCCACGTGCTTATTGGTTGCTCGTTAACTTTAAATTATTTATACACGCACGCACAGATATAGAGAACATCATGCAAATTAGATGACAGAACCGAAATCCCCTATTACTGCAGGGAACATGTGTACATACATATGTACATAAATTACCCCGGGGGTTATTCTCTTTTACTAGATGAGCTCTATCTAGTGTTGGTGGTGAGGTGGAGTTATTTCTATATTGGCCAAATAAGATTTCGATAAGGAAAAAAAAAAAATTATAATTCCAACAACATAAGTGTGGTAATCCTGAAAAACAATGATGCGTAGAGGTCCTTTCAATTATCTGGACATGATCTAAGAAGATGTCTTATTTTTAGTGTCGCCATTGGCATAGTCATCGCAGCAATTCGCATGCAAACTACCATGCTAAGGCGATTGCAAGATTGTCGTTGAAGCTGTGAATATGAAGGTGGGTTTGGTGGTGGTTTCTTTGGCACAAGAGGGAAAGGATTTGGAAATGAGAAATCAGGATAAGCGGATGCGTGCGGCATTTTGATGGGTTGTTTAGTAAGCCAAAGGATAGTTGTGTGGGAGACAAATAGAATTAATGGAAATACAGAAACGTGCAGAGAGCTTTTAGAAGAGCGGGAGGTCTTGAGATGAGGTATTTACAGATTGTAATGAGCCATATTGAGAAGCTTTATTAAGTATGCATAGGAATTCCAGTCATTAAAGTAATTCTTATAAAGTGTTGAAGAATGATTTTATTTGATTTTCGTACGAACATACTTTGAATGTGATCAGATTACACACTTGCCTTGCACTGATGTCGACCCAATCGATTAAAGATTGCATGATATTGTTCCTTTAAAAACGATGGTTTGTTAAATTGTGTCCTTATCTCTTTCGCCGAGAAAGAGTTTCTTCATCACAAACCAAGGAATTTGAATCCTAACATCAGGTTATGACATTGAGTGTTTAACAACGTGATGGTGCAAATCTGATAGGTGGTTTCCGCTCGGGTGACACTGAGTTCACGGTTCCAGAAAAGGTCATAGAACTTGTTGCCAAACCTGGCATCACTCAACAATACAGAAGCCCATGTAACAATCATCAGGAGAGTATACATACGAGTACATAAGGAAAGTGATTATGTCGTTTCAAAACAAAAAATCTGGTACAAACCAAACAGCCCCCAGACCACATCCCCTTCCGTCACATGCATGACAGACGGTGCTACTGAAAATTCAGATGACCACTCTGTTATGTCGGTTGAAAAAATTAACAGATGGTTGCAGTCCGTTGATCTTGGCCAGCAGGAATGTCTAAACATACCGAATGGAAACAAAACAACTGATTTTATTGATCCATGATAGCTTCATCGCTCCACCCAATAAAGTCATTACTACAGATAAAGTTGGTTTATCCACAATTAAAAATACTCCTAACGCAGAATAAACTGCGGCACGGCAAGTCTTCCGGCAAACGAAAAGAATGGTCTTTATAGGTATTTTTCAACGCACTAAAAAACTCGTCACGAATTTGAGGTTTCAGTTATGACGAAAATCTTATTCGCCTGTAGAAATCTCTAAAGGGTTAAGCCCTAGAAGCTGTGCGTTTCCGATTAATGTACCCTCAACAGGTTCCTAATGCAATCGATACATTGCAGATGCTTTGTGGAAAACCGGATAAAATTATAGGTTCCCTGTTAGCGCAAGTTCGTAGTGAGCTTACGCCAAAAGCTGAGAAGTTGAAAACGCTGGTAAACTTTGCCCTTGCAGTGCAGAATATTTGTGCTATAATGGAGGCAAACAACCTTTAAAACCATGCAAATAATCCATGTCTGCTTTAGGAACTCGTAAAGAAGCTTTCACCGGTGTTTAAGCTAAATTGGAGTATTCACAAACAAGGTTTGGAGAATGTTAATTTAACACATTTTAGTTCTTGGCTTGAGAGATGCCGCTTCTGATGTGCTGGGTTTCACTCGTCCACCACAACGAAACCCCTGGTCCGATGATGATGCATATAATGCGACGCTGCTAAAAAAGACCAGAGCTGCTCATGAGCTCTATGAGCGGAAGAAGAGAGCCGAACACCGGCTTCTCAGGAGGAAGAAGAAAGAGCATGAGAAGCGCGCGATCGAGGAAATTGAGAGATGGTACTCCAGGAATGAGGTTCGGAAGTTTAACCAAAAGGTAAAAATAACATGCCGCGGAAACAAACCCCAAACCGAAGCCTGTAGAGATGAACAAGGGAACATCGTAGTAGAGTCGCAGTCGATGCTGAGGATTTGGAAAGATCATTTCTGCAGACTGTATAACGGCGATGACGGACCAAATACCGCTGTCAGGCAGAATCAACCTTTCAACTTGGACTATGATGACCAACAATTCCGTCCACCCGAGCTGGATGAAGTGACGATAGCTATATCGAAGCTTAAGTCCAACAAAGCTGCTGGAGCGGACGGCCTGACTGCCGAGCTCTTCAAAGCGGCAAGCGATGAATTGGTAAGGAGCATACACCAACTCATCTGTAAAATATGGTAGGACGAAAGTATGCCCGATGAATGGAACCTCAGCATTGTTTGTCCGATTCTCACGAAAGGAGACCCTCTGAACTGCGCCATCTACAGAGGCATCAGTCTCCTTAACATCGCTCATAAGATCTTATCCGCCGTAATGTGTGAACGCCTGAAGCCGTTCGTAAACAACCTGATAGGTCCATATCAGTGTGGCTTCAGGCCAGGAAAGTCCACTATCGACCAGATATTCATACTACGGCAGATCTTGGAGAAGACCCATGAGCTTCAGATCGATACCCACCATATATTTATCATTTTAAGGCTGCGAATAACAGCATCTATAGAGACGAGCTATATAGAGCAATGTCTAGTTTTGGCATCCCTGCCAAACTCGTCCGTCTGTGCAGGATGACGATGGAGAATGCACGCTGCTCCATCAAGGTCGGTAAGGATCTCACAGAGACTTTTGATGTCAAAAAAGGATTTAGACAAGGCAATGCGCTGGCACGCAATTTTTTCAACATCATACTTTAAGGAATAGTGCAAAACTCACGAGCAAACACAAGAGGCACTACTCGCATACGCCTATGATATTGATATATCGGAAGAAAGCAGCGTGATGTCTGTGGCGCTTTCGTGAGTATTGACACGGAAGCGGCGAAAATAGGTTTAGCGGTCAATGAGGGCAAGACCAAGTATATGCTGTCAAGCAAAAAGGACAACCAACACCGACGTCTCGGACAGAACGACACCCTCGACAGATATAACTTTGTTAAGGACTTTGTTTACCTAGGCTCCGCTATAAATACAGACAACGACACCAGCGCTTAGATCAAGTGAAGAATAACTCTTGCCAACCGCTGTTTCTTTGGGTTAAGAAGGCAATTGATTAGCAAAGCCCTCTCTCGGACAACAAAAGTCTTCCTTTATAAGACTTTAATAATCCCGGTCCTGCTCTATGGCGCAGAGGCATGGACATTATCAAAAATGGATGAGGGTGTTCTTGGTTGCTTCGAGAGAAAATTTTTTCGGGCGATCTTCGGTCCCGTCTGCATTGACGGTGAGTGGAGGAGGAGATACAACGACGAACTATATGGACTGTACAGCGACATGGACCTAGCCAAAAGAGTGAAGATCCAAAGACTGAGATGGCTGGGTCATGCAGAGCGCATGGACACCAATGCTCCGGTCGGAAAAGTCTTCGAATCCGCCCCCGAGGGACAGCGCAGTAGAGGAAGGCCAAGACTCAGGTGGCGCACGCAAGTGGAAGAGGACCTCAGCCAACTTAGCGTGCGAAACTGGAGGCAGATAGCCAGGGATCAAGCTGGCTGGAGAAGCTTGTTGACTGAGGCCCAGGTCCACCCCGGACTGTAGCGCCACCTGTAGCGTGGTCCAACGACAATTTTTTTTTAATCTATCTAACAAAACTATTTACTTATGAATTTTCATAAATGAACAGTCAGCTTAAATACCCAAGCCACAAACCCGATAGTTTAGTGTAAATCCATCTTTTATACCAATCTTCATTGTTGGTCCTAACAGCGTTTGCAGTTGGCTAAACTTCTGTTGCTTACCGAAGGTATTTAAAGGAATGCAACATCCGACGCGTTCTTTCTGTTTCATAAGCTTCCTTCACATTTGCATCGAACATTCGCCAAGTAAGTTGTTAAAAGTTTCACACGTCTGAGAACCATTCCACATTGTGGGTATTCTAATTTTCTTATTATCTAGATTTCTTCTGCATTGCTCGTCTCATTTAGTTTGGTGCAGTCAGAAACTATAGCCATATTAAACCAGTGAGGTTTTATTTGATTATTCCGCTCGTTGTGCGCGCTCAAAAAGAACAAAGAAAAGGGGGAACATCAAGGGGTAAGAAATGTTTCATATATATATATATATATATATGTATATATATATATTTATATAATTATCTGAACACTTTCACAGATAAAGTAAACCTAGGAGAAAACCTGCCTCTCTACAAGTATTCACTTTTTTTTTCTGCACGAGTTGCAGACGTACAACATCAGTGAAATTAACCTTCTGGTGAAAGAAAAAAAAAAAAAAAAAAAAAAAAAAAAAAAAAAGAGGTTCTGACTTCCCATGCAAAAAAAAAACAGAAAAATACATATATATATGTTACGGCAAATGTCGAACACATGGCTACGATAACCTCAATTTCCAAATCAGATCCACCTGACAAAAAACATGCAGTGCTACCTGTAAAATCATATACATACATACATAATTCAACAGTCATACGTTCATCACATTCATCACATTCATCACATTCATTCCTTGACAAAAAAATAAAAATAAATGAAAACATACTTCAATCAAGTCCATAAGCCTATTAGCTATCACTCAGTGTCTTAAAACAGAACAGTGTTAAAATAAAATTTCTATCGATCACATTTCAATTCATTTTTATAAGGAAGTCAATTTATTTCTTAATTCAAAATATCAATTTAAACGTCGTGGTCAAAGCCAGAGAAAAGTGATTAATACACATGTAAATATATACATACATATTGCTATCAAAATTACATCCGCATGCTGAACTTTGTGCACAAATTTCAACGATTGGATCTTCAATATAAAAGTGAGTACATACTCGTAATAGTTGATTTCCTTTTCAATGGCTTTGTTTTATTATATATATTTTGATTAGCCTTTTTCTATACTTACATTTCTTAAAATTCTAAAGACTTATACTATTTAAAACTATCTTAAAAGCTAAACCTTTTTACTTAACCTATAAGCGTACCCATTGAATAATATCAAATTTGAAATATCCTTAAAAATACTTGACTTACATATACAGTAAAATGAAATAATTCATTACCTTAAGTTACTCTTATTTGTGAAACAATTAGTAATTCATTTTTCACATACACCTATGAAATATACATATGCATAGCATAACACACACAGTTTATTTAGTTTATTGATTTAATTTACTCCACAATGTCTAGAAGTATGACATTGTGCTAATCCATTATATGATCGCTGGAATGATCGACTAGTGAAGTATTCAAATATGGTAAGTAGGGACTACTCCAGTATAGATTTAGGATGGAGTAGTCATGGTGCAATTGAAGAATCAGTTGCTGTGGGAGGGTTCCTTCTGGCGTTATACCACCGATAACACCCCTATGGGTTTTAAAGCAAGTTCATATAACCCCCTTTTCACCTCTGCAATAGTCTAAGACCTTAAGTCATCAACTTTATTTGCTTACATCTCCTTTATGGCACGATAATTAAGTAAGTTTCAGAGAAAAGCAGCAAGATCCCACCCCTCCGACGAGTTAACGCCGCGCAACCGCAAGCGTGCCACCTGCTGCTATCAAACAAAGTGTTACTCCAACATCCACACACCTCTGTGAAACATTACACACCTAAAGTAAGTAAGTAAGTTCTTGGCTTTTTAATTTTGCTTAAGCTCAAGCCATGTTTATCCAACAAAAAGGGAGTTACTTAAGATACTGATGTCGATTTTTAACCCTTTAGGTTTATTTTCTAATTTTACGATTCTATCTTGGATCAACGGTGACCACAGGAAATGCAAACAATTTGTGAAATATTGGAGGAAACTAATAAAAAGGACTGGAGATGAGTTCAAAGTCAAGAAAATGCGGCAGACGACGCAACAAAATGGAAAGCGAACACCAACTTTCAATCGGCATCTCGCTGGGTTTGTGGTCCAACCTTTCTAACCCTCCCAGAATATGATTGGCCAGTACTGAGCGAATCTGTTCTTTCAACACCGGAAGATGCTAAAGCTAGCTTGCTTCACCATACCGTAACAAATGAGTGTATCATAAAATATGATCGAATTTCAAGATGGAACAAGTTAGTCCAAGTTATAGCCTACGTTTTACGGTTCATTGAAAAGGCACCCAAACTGCAAATAATTGCTCGGTCATTCTAAATCCTTCAGAGCTGTCATAGGCACAAATTTATCTTTTCAGACAATGTCAACAGGAATAATTTCCAACTGAATCAATTCTTTTGAGATCCACAAAGCTAAACGAATGTAAATCATCCTTGGACAAGAACAGCACCCTGCCTAAACTTACACCTTATATGGACGAATAGATGCGTTGAAATAGCTCACAGTCTTAGCAGTGGTACCGATAGAGATAATGACAGACAATGGGACGAACTTCAAAGGAGCATCGGAAGAGCTGCGTACGGCAATAATGAATATTAATAACAAAGAGTTGGCAAAAGAATTTATGGATTTGAAAATCAAATGGTCGTTTATACCCCCATTGTCACCGCATATGCAAGGAGTATGGGAGCGCATGGTGCACTTTGTTAAACAATCGCTAGCCGTAATAAAAGTGACAAAAACTCCATCCGAAGAACTACTTTTTAACGATGATGGTGCAAGTGGAATATGTGATCAATTCGAGACCTCTAACTTAGATACCTCTTGACAGTGACAGTGATGAGACGCTGACACCGAACCATTTTTGCTGGGTTCGTCAAATGGTGGAAACCTATTTGGGCTATTTTCTGATTGTGTTGTTATGCTCAAGAAAAATTGGATGATTGCCGAACAGTTTTTAAATCAATTCTCGGAAAAATGGATCCACGATTACCTGCCGTCACTTACCAGGCGAAAAAAATGGTTTGCGCCTATGAAAAGTTTGGAAGAGGGTGATGTGGTAATCGTAGTGTAATCAGCCCAGAAACGTGTGGTTTAAAGCGAGAATCATGTAACCTATTCGTGAAAAAGATAGGCGTTGCAGAAGTGCTTTCATCAACACCTCAAGTGGAACTTATACAAGGCTCCTGGACGTCCAACGGTTTGGCGAAGAAGGTAACCCGAACTGAAGCTCTGATTACCAGGGGGGAGTATTGCCAAACCTGACATCACATGTAACCATCACCTTAAAGGGTCGCCACGATGCTTGCTGGCTTCCACCATTTTATTTCTTTGAATCGCGGCATCAGAGAAGAAAACACACAATTTTTTTAGCTTCTCTTAAGAATTTTGAAAAATAATAAAGTAATAAATAAATTTTGAATTCCTAAATTATTAAACTTTTTTCTGTTTATACCTACCGCCAACAGTGCCTCAAAAATAATGAGCATCATGTTGACAGCTCAAGCGGAAGTCTGAATATAGAGGACTTTTATTGCCTCAATATAGTATAACTTTGAGACTCGTACGCTACCGGCTGACAGAAGCAGGACTAGATGGGTGTATTGCACCGAGGAAGCCGCTTGTATCAAAAAAATGTGTAGAAATGAAAGGTACTTGCAAAGACCACCCTAATAATCCTATGATCCTTTGGGGAAATATTCTCAAGAGGGTAGAGTGGAAGTTCGACAGGTTTGGCTCTAAAGCTCCATTTTCATCATCGGTTTTTGTCCTATAATAAGGGTATCGGATAGAATGGACCAGCATCAGTACAAGGAAATATAAGAGAATCAAATGAGCCTTTTGCTACCGAAAATTTACCATTTTGACAGCTTAACCTATTTTCGACAAGAATACCTGCAACCAAACACGTGATTCCTTATTCTGTCATCAAATACCTCGGTATATACTTATAAGCGTTCTCCATTGTAATTCTGAATAAGCTGATGGGTTTAGCACGGACGACAAGCTAACCATAGCTCTGTATAGGTCGCCTCTATAAATACGGCATTAGCAGAGCTTATGTTCTATCAAAAAGAAGGTAAGTTACGATTTAAATTTGTTGGGCTTTTTCTGCCGCAGTGTGAATACTTGCTAAGTTACGATGCTGAGCTCCATTTTTTAGACAAACCTAGGAAGGTAGTGTGGCAGCCTTTTTATACTTAGGTTAATATTTTGGTATCAGTATTTAATGTAAGTAAGATTTGCGAACATTAAAGCACTCATCGTCCAGTTTGAATGATTGGCTTAGCACGGTTTTAGAGGAAAACTTGTGGCTGCCTGTCTTAAGTTCCTTCAATATCTACATAAAAACGGCTTACCACTGCTAGGTATGCGGATGAGTAGAAGGAGCCGATTGCCGATATCATAGAATTTTTGATAAATGGAGGTTTACTGTGTTGGTTCCCACACAACGTGTCAATTCCTCCTGGATTCTATCGGGCCCACCAATTTAGATTTAAATTTAAAAAAATCAAAAACCACCTTGAAGAAACGTTAAAGTCGTAAGGGTCGCCCTTAATTCAACAGTCCAATAAAAAACGAATTCCATTTAGGAAAATGTTCAACTGTACCTCATTTGTTTACTTGATAAACCCTACTCTATGTGCATCGATGAGACAACTCCCTAATGCGATTTCAACCCAACAAAAGGAACCATCCAACCCTCTCACCGACAGATGTTGCTAATGACTTCTTTTTGTACGAATCCCATGTTTCTTGTAAACGTATATTACATATTGTGAGAACACCCGCTCTAGCATTAAAAACTACCGTCGTTCACAGCCCACTTATCAGCTTTGGATCTAACAATTTCTTACCAAACTGAAGGTAAATTATTTTAAATAATTGATTCCACCACGGCCAATTGTGGTTGATTTTACAAGAGTTTAGCTTGTAGAATTTTTTCACTATTTCACTATTTCTCCGTCGAGACTTCACTTCGGGATACTCGTCTATATTACTGCGATTTAGAAGCTCTTATTTTTAAGGAGGCAAGGTTTAGGAAAACATGAATGTATTATTTTTATTTAGACCTGAAGAAACTACTTTCGAGTAACAGAAAACTATTTCAAGTTTTATTTACTTACTTGCCTTAGGTGGCGCTACATTCCGGGGTTGGCCTGAGCCTCAGTCAACAAACGTTTCCAGCTAGTTCGATCTCATGCTAGCTGCCTCCAGTTTGGCACGTTAAGTTGGCTGAGGTCCTCTTTCACTTGCGTGAGCCACCTGAGTCTCGGTCTTCCTCTACTGCGCTGTCCCTCAGGGGCGAATTCAAAACTTTTGGGATCGCAGCGTTGGTGTCTATCCACTCTACATGACCCAGTCATCTCAGTCTTTGGATCTCCACTCTTCTGCCTAGGTCGATGGTGACACTATCGTACATAAATATACACCGACATATAGTCTATACAGTTTGTCGTTGTATCTCCTCCTCCACTCACCGCCAATGCAGAAGGGACCGAAAATAGTCCGAAGAATTTGCTTTATCCATTTTTTATAATGCCCATGCTTCTGCGGCATACAGCAGGCCCTGGATTATTAGGGTCTTATAGCCTGTTCGAGAGAGGACTTCAATAGTCAATTGTATTCATAGCCCAAAAAAAGCAGTGATTTGCAGGAGTTATTCTTCGTTTGAAGTCAGCGCTTACCTTAAGCGCTACCTCAAAGTAATATCTGTCGAGGGTGGCGTTCTAACCGAGACGTCGGTGTTGGTTTTCCTTTTTGCTTGACAGCATATACCACCTTGATCATTCTCGGAATTTATTCACAAAATTAAAAATACAAGTTTTTTCATCTAAATCTATATTGTCCCCTTCAAAGTAGTCCCCATCGACTGCAACACACTTTTGCCAGCGCTTGATCCAATCCTCGAAACGTTTTTTTATATTCGGCTTTCGTTATGTCCATCATTGCTTCCTGCGATTTTTCCATTACTTTCTCTTGGCTGCTGAAACGCGTTCCCCGTAGTGGTTTTGTTACTCGATTGACAAGAAAGAAGTCACAGGGAGCCAAACCAGGTGAATTCGGTAGCGGTTGGTTGGTATTAGTTGCATTTTTCGTCAAAAAATTACGACTTATGATGGCACTGTGCGATGGTGCGTTATTATGGTGCAAAATTCACGAGATTTCTGCGCAATATTCTGGTCTCTTTCGGCGAATCGCTTTACGCAAACGTGTCATAACGCCCAAATAATACACTTTGTTTACTGTCTCGCCTTCAGGCAAAAATTCATGATGCACTACATCGTTGTAATCCATGAAAACTGTGAGCATTTCCTTCTTTTTTGACTTAAAACGACGTGGTTTTTTTTGGACTCGGCTCATTTGGTGAACGCCATTCACTTGCCTGATGTCTGGATTGCGTGCCGTACTCATTTACCCACGTCTCGTCCCCAGTAATGATCTTTTTGATGAATGTGGGATCAGATTCAGCATCGCAAATCATCTCTTTGCGACGTCAACACGGTCTCATTTTTGCATGAAATCGAGGTCTTTTGGCACCAACTTTGCTGCTACACGACGTAAACCCAAATCATTAACCAAAATGTCTTGGACGGATCCATAGGCAATGCTCAAGTCCTCCGCTATCTCTCTGATGGTTAATTTGCGGTTATTGACCAACATTTCTTTTACTTCATCAATGTTTTCATCGGATTTCGATGTCGTTGGTCGATTGACTCACGACCACTTTTGAACCGCTCGTTTCACAGGTAAGTAAGTGAAATGTCAAGTGAATAGACGTGTTTTTAATTTGCTCCTGATCCAAAGGGAAAATTAACCGCCTTTTTATTAAACTAAAGTTAAAAATCATAGTATTCAATTAAACACATTTGTTATTTTGTTACTCAGTGTTTTACTTTAATTTCACGCCAAAGAAAGTTAAACAAAACTCTTTTTTATCTCTGCTACTGACCACCAATTTAACGCACTATGTCAACCACACGCGGACAAGCTCTCAAAGAAAAATCTGCTGTGGCCTCTACATCTACGCCAGATAAATCGCCAGCAAATTTACATCAACCAAAGTCCCACCCACAACCTAAGCTTCTCGACAAAAAATCATCCCTGTCAGAACAACTTCGGGAACTGGAGGATAGTTTAATGCTGAAATTTAAATTGTTGCTTTCAGAGTTTGAATGCAATGTTAATAAGAAAATCAGCGACGCCATTGCCTCTCTTAACGAAAAAGTGCAACAATTTGAGAGCGACATATCAGAGCTACGGGATGACAATCGGAGATTAAAAGAGGAATTAGAGCACCTCCAACGTAAAGAACGGCTTCGTGACGTGATTGTCCGCGGCATACCACGTAACCCAAACGAAAATCCCATTGAGTTGGTAACAAATATTGCTGCAAGTCTAAATCACCAAATTTCACCACATTTCGACGCTTTTCGCCCAAAAACCAAGTCCACCGATGATCCGCTGCTTATCAGACTCTCTTCGCACACCGAGCAAAGTGCATTTCTTGGTGCATTTCGGGCAAAGAGAGGTCTTACACTTGCAGAACTTATAATCAGCTCTAAGACGACGGCTGATGTCAACAACACCACCCGTAACAGACGCATCTACATCAATGAGAGTCTAACCCTAGAGAATAGCTCATTATTGCGACATGCTCTGCGATTACGTAGAGAGGGTTTACTCTATTCTGCTAGAACGCGCAATGGATTGGTTTATGTTAAGAAAAGTAAAGATGACACCGAAACGAAGATTCTTTCAAGAACGAAATTCTCTTGAGGTCTCTGCTTGGCTGCACAATCAACTTTACTGCTGCATAATCAACTCTACCGCTGCACACTCAATTAGTCCGCTGCCTTTATCACTGATCGGGAGCACACTCACAAGGTATACGTATTTATTATTTACCAAAAATTTTTTTTTTATATAACACAATATTTTGCATCATGTTGTTTTTCCATTTTTTCTTATTATATCTTTTTTCTTTTTCCTTCTATCCTGTCTACTTTCCGATCAATACTATTATTCGTACTCTACTCACTTCCTATAGTTGTTGTTGTTACTATCCCAAGAATGCTTGTTGATTGTTTACATTCTCCTTTCATTATTTGTTCTTGTCTTATGCTGAAATTATACACTTAAATAATCTATCAACGTCTGTTGGTGTTAATGAGGATGGGGTCGCAATGCGGTCAATGATTAACATTTTGTCCAGAGTATGTGAAGGGTTTAAAATCTGCTACCTTAACGTTCGTAGTCTAAATCTTACCAAATTAGACTACATAAAGAATATTTTTGTTAATTCTGCGATCGATATTATATGTATTACTGAAACCTGGTTATGGTCTGACCCTGAAGATGACGATGCCGTGGATCTTTTATATGAAATACCGGGGTATAAACTTCTTCGCAATGATAGAATTACTACTACATCTGGTGGAGGAGTTGCTGTATACTACAGTACTGATCTCATGTGTAGAGAGCTTAAGAAGTCTAAAGGAGACGCAATAGAATATCTTTTGCTGGATGTTAATGATGGCAATACAAAATGTTTTCTTGGCGTTGCTTATAACCCAAAACGCTGTTATTTTTTGGAGCCATTGTTTTCTGCAATTCAAGAGTTTACTGCTTTATATGAGCACATTCTAATCTGTGGTGATCTCAATTATGATCTTCTAAAACGTGATTACAAAAGTCACCTACTCTTAGATTCTGCTGCTGCTTGTGGCTTGTCGATTGTTACTCGTAACTCCTATGCTACACGTTTTGGCACAGATGTTCCCCCCAGTCTTATTGATGTCCTTATGGTGTCCAATCGTCACAATGGTCTACTTCAGGATCAGTTGTCTCTAGCAGGGATCTCCGCCCATGATTTAATTTTTTGTACGTACAATGTCCACTTTTCTCGGTCTCGGCTTCCATTGTCATTCCAGTTTAGAGATTTTTCTTCTGTAGACAACTATAACTTGCAACTGAATGCAAGCCAACTACCATGGCGTAATTCGTATTATGCCTCAAATGTCAACGATAAAGTCAATCATCTGCGAAGTCTACTACTTGACCTTTTTAATAGGTATGTTCCATTAAAGACAGTTGCCGTTGAAAACGGGAATTGCCCTTGGTTCACGTCAGAGGTTCGAAATGCCATGAAAGTCCGTAAAAAGTTATACTCTAGGTGGAAACAAAGACCAACTATCGCCAACTGGGAAACATTTTGTCGGGCACGCAATCATGCAACCTTTGTAACGCGAAGAGCTAAGAAAAGATATTTTTTATCTAAACTAAGTACTGATCAATCCCCAAAAAAACTATGGAGCAATGTACGTTCAATTGGGGTCGGGAAAAATGCTACCGTCGATACAAAGACACTTGATGTTGATAATATCAATGGCGCGTTTCTTTCCGGTGCCACAAACAACCCGAATTTTATTCCTGAAAATCAACAGTTGTTTGAGTTTGATTTTGACTTTGAAGTCGTTTCCGAAATTGACATAGTTAATACCATTTGCTTAATCAAATCAAATGCTGTAGGTGAAGATGGGATACCTATCTGATTTGTGAAGATGGTTTTACCTCATATTTTGAGTTCTCTCACACACGTTATTAATTACTGTATCACAACCTCTTCTTTTCCAGACAACTGGAAGTTGGCAAAAGTAATTCCTGTCTCGAAGAAGCCTCGACCTTTAACGGCAAATGACTTTCGACCAATTAGCATTATACCGTGTCTGTCGAAAGTCTTGGAGAAAATTCTTACAATTGAAATCTCGAATCACATCAATGAACATTCCCTGTTATCCCCAATTCAATCTGGATTCCGAGCTCATCAAATTTCATAAAATATCATAAATCATAAAATTCTAGATGATATTAGGATTAACTTTGATACGTAGGGATTATCTAACGGTACTCTGTTTGCTGGACTTCTCCAAGGCTTTTGACACAGTGGATCATAAAGTATTATGTCATAAGCTCAGACTGTATTTTGTTTTTAGCGAAAGGTCGGTGTGCTTGATGGGTAATTACTTAGGTAATAGGTACCAGAGAATGGTGCATGGTGACAGATCCTCCAGATTTGCTCCGTTACTTGCTGGAGTGCCACAAGGATCGATACTAGGACCAATCCTATTTTGTTTATTTATCAATGACCTTCCTAAAGTATGCTCTAATGTATCAATTCATCTTTACGCTGACGATGCCCAGATTCATTTATCACGGCCTATTGGTCTGATTGAGGACCTAATAGTAAGAATAAATGAAGATCTGTCAAACATATACAACTGGTCACAATGTAATGGGCTTAATTTGAATCCAGACAAATCTCAGATGATACTGATTTCTAGAAAACAATGTAATACGGATGAACTACCACCAGTGTTCTTAAATAACAGGCAACTCAAGTTCGTTAACGTTGTAAAAAATCTTGCTTTCAAGTAAATTATTCAATTGGTCGTATCTATGCTGGCCTGCGTAAGCTCCGGTTATCCTCCAGTTTTACCCCAACATGTACAAAACTTAAACTTGTAAAATCCCTGTTTGTGCCCATTATTGATTACTCCATAACTGTTTAATGTAAGCTTGATTCCCACTCAGAACACAAATTGCTCGTTACGTTCAATGCTATGATTAGGTATGTATACGGGTTGAACCGTTATGCCCATGTATCTCACTATTATAAATTGGTCCTAGGGTGTACGTTTCAGCAATTTCTAAAGATAATGTGCTGCCAATTTATGCATAAACTTATATATAAAAGATCGCCTAAATATCTATTTGATAAGCTTCAATATGCGCAATCGACCAGAACGATGAATCGTATAATGCCTAGTTCAAACTACTTAAACTCCTCTCGCCTCTTCTTCATTTACGTCACCAGACTTTGGAACTCTCTTCTAACAGCGACAAAGCAAATAATGGAAGCTAACAAGTTCAAAACTGCCACACTTTTCCTGACTGCAACAACTATACTTTCCTTTTTTCATTGATCTAACCTCCTTTCAAAACCCTTTTTACGCTCTTCTTTCTTTTACTCTCTTACTATTTCTTTTTCTACTTCTTTCTTTCTTTTTTCTTCTTTTTATATATTACATTTAAGAATTATTAATGTTACTTATCTTGCTATTTATGTCCTATAAAAGACAACGTCTTACTTGTACACACGAATTAGATAAATAAACGAAATGAAATGAAATAAATGAATGACTGTTTTCTTTAGAGAACCGTTGCCGAAACACTTTTCCAACATTTCCAACGCTCGCGCACAATTAAATTTGTTTTTAACGCAAAATTCAATACAAGTTCGTTGTATACTCTTGGCTACCTAACTTTTGCAAATGTCAAGCTATGATGCTAAGATTGAGAAGAAATATCAACAACAGATGCATCAATAATAACAAAGAAACAGAACTCAAATCGGAATAATGCGAGCGCCACTTGGTACTTGGTCTTGCCCTCATTGACCGCTAAACCTATTTTCGCCGCTTCCGTCTCAATTCTCGCGAAAATGCGACCGACATCACATGGCTTTCTCTCGATTATGTCAATATCGTCGTCGTATGTGAGTAGTTGGACGGACTTTTGAAAAATAGTCCCTCTTGTGTTTGCTCGTGAGTTTTGCACTATTCTTTCAAGTACGATGTTGAAAAAAACCCATGCCAGCGCATTGCCTTGTCTAAATCCTTTTTTGACATCAAAAGTCTCTGTGAGATCTTTACCGACCTTGATGGAGCAGCGTGCATTCTCCATCGTCATCCTGCACAGACGGACGAGTTTGCCAGGGATGCCGAAACTAGACATTGCTCTGTATAGCTCGTCTCTATAGATGCTGTTATTCGCGGCCTTTAAATGATAAATATATATAGTGTGTATCGATCTGAAGCTCATACTCGTAGGTTTTCTCCAATATCTGACCTAGTGTATTTGGTCGATGATGGACTTTCCTTGCCTGCAACCACACTGATATGGACCTATCAGGTTGTTAATGAGCGGCTCAAATTCCTCGATCACGCGTTTCTTATGCTCTTTCTTTTTCCTCCTGAGACCCCGGTGTTCGTTTCTCCTCTTTTGCTCATAGACCTCGTGAACAGCTCTAACCTTTCTTTGCAGCGCAGCATTGATCGCGCCTTGCTTAGCTGCATGTCCTTCCCGCCATTCGTCATCATACTAGCGGTTTCGTTGTGGTGGTCGAGTGAAACCCAACACATAAGTAGCGGCATCTTTAATTTTTTTTTGGCAGTGTTGGGACTTGTCTTCGATACTTGATGCTGGCGGCATCCGTTATCGGAGGTGCTGTCGTACAAGCTGTACCTTCCGACAGTACTCGTTCTACCAAAGATACCCTCTCTTCATCATATTTAGCTAGTTAGTTTTAAATGCATTTTATTTTACTTATCATTACTTCTTACATTCTAACAGAAAATGCTTAAATGCTAGCTTACAATTACTTTACAATCTTATACTAACTTACTGGCCCTACACAGGCACTCTAAGCTACTCTAAATTCTTATACCCATGTCTTTCGACTTCCTTATTATTTTGTTAAGGAATATTTATTTTCTATACTTAGGCTAAGAAAAGAATTGTCAACAAAAAACTTAGCATATGGACTTGCTTTTTTATTTCTATAAAAACTTAAAATCTAACTTAAAATAAACCTTAATCTACCTAACCTACATACAATACATACAAACACACATATAGACGTTGTACACACTTATATACATACATTAGTATATACCTTCGTATATACTAATATATATATATTTTACTTAAATGCTAACCTAAACCTATGTAAGCTGGCCATCGCTATTTACAAAGCAAATAGATTGGTCAGCTCTGCCTCATTAGTGAGGCTGGTCCGTAATTGATGGAAACGACGACGAAACATCTTCCCCATCATTCAACCACCAGAAATGCTGGTGTTGCCGAACGACATCCCTCTTATCGCGATTCCCCACCGCCCTACTGAACCTGAGACGATCCACCCTGCCGTGTGCGACGTCTCTGTTGTAGTTGAGTCGCCTGTCCCCAGCTGTCCGAGCGACATGGAAGATTAACGGGACCGCTGATCTATCCTGGATCAACCCTATCTTATCAAAGTTGAGGAATGCTTCCGGTGGAACGAAGCCTTTAGAGCGCACACTCTCATAATAAAGGTGATTGGGGAAGTAAGCCCCAGATATCAGGTTATTCGTCGAGGCCATTGCTCTTGCAATGTGCCTCGAGTCAGCTTAATTACGAAGTTGTCCACTCGTATTAGGTTTGCCCTGTTGTAAAGGACCTCATTAGGATAACATTTTTTGTACTCCGAATCTGGTGTTCTGTACAAGCGAAGACAAGCCCTAAGGCAAGCCCTCTCAAACACCCGAATCTTTGCCATTAAGCTTGCTCGTACATTGAACCACACGGGACACCCAAATACCAGCATGGGCCTGATAAGGGCCATGTAGCAGATTATCTTTACCCTCGCATCGAGTTGGCTGCTATAAAACAGTCTCTTTGTGAGGGCAAAAGCGCCTTAAGCTCTGGCCAGAGCAGCATCTACATTTTTGTTAAAATACAGAAACTGATCTAGCCAAATCCCAAGGTATCTGACTACATTTCGACAGGCAAGAGGCTGTCCGTGTTGTCCAATGATCGAGAACTTTCGCCAATTTTTTCTGGTATCCCTAGAGGCTCCAGACAACGGCGTCCTAAAGAGAATGGTTTCCGACTTCTGAAAGTTTGTTTTCAACTTCCAGTCATCGCAAAATCGTCTTATCTTATCGAAGTCACGCTGTAAGAGAGTATTAATGACCTCGATTTTTGGACCTGTTCTGTACGCTATCAAGTCGGCTGCGTACGCAATAGTACGGGGAAGTGAACCTATCAAGTCGCTTGTATAAATGTTGAATAGGATCGGCGAATTGACCGGCCCTTGCTGAAGACCATTTTTAATTTGAAATATTCCAACAGAAGTCACATCACCATTTTTCACGATGAACTGTCTGTTGGTTAGCATATCATAAAGAATGTACAAGAGAGGTTTACTGATCCCCAAACTAGCCAGCTTGTAGAAAAGACCTTCTAACCATACAGTGTCGAAAGCCTTCTCCAAGTCAACTAGGCAGGCACCAGTACACTGTTTTTTGGCTTTATTCCATTGGATATCGGACACCAGTTTAGACGCGGCATGTGAGATAGCATGTCCTGCCTTAAAACCGAATTGATTATCCGGAACTATATGTTTGTCCTCAACCCACCTAGTCAGAGCTCTATTGATTACTTTTTCGAACACCTTACTGATATTCGGAAGGAGACTTATCGACCGAAGATTCGCCGGATTGGATATATCCTTTCCCTTTTTGGGGATAGGTTGAACCACCGCCGTTTTCCAATGCGCTGGATAATGTGCATTATTCATTGCATTATTAAACAGGGTGGTATAAATGTCCACCGCTTCTAGAGGAAGATGTCGAAGCACGATGTTCGGAATACCATCGGTCCCCACTGATTTCTTACTTCTGATTGTGTCGAAGATCTCATGGAGTTCTTCCTTCGAAATGAACGGAGGTAGGCCACCTTCTCTAGCAATGACATTATTTGCCATATTTTCGTCGCTGAAGCGGGTGAAACCAGAGCCCTCGGATAGCCAGTTCTCTTCTTCATTTCGAATATAAAAGTTTTGCACCAAGACGCGATTGTCCAGGTCATAATTAAGGTCAATGATATCATTGGCCTTGTATACTTCCTGGAAAGTCGCCCCTATGGCCTCAACCTTCTCCTGTGGATCCTCGACAACAAAGAAGTCGTCATCATCAGCGGCCTCATTTGTATCAATGCCTGCTATTGTTAATAACCGTTCGTTGTCTGTTGTCCGGGCTATTTTAAGACACTGAAGGTCGTTTTGATTTTTTCTCCGAAATAGTTTATTTATTTGCGGGAATATATTCGGGTTGCTGGTGTTTACAGCCCGAACCTTGTTGTTCCAATACAAACTTACAGCAATTCTGTAATTCTCTTTGATTAACATTTGAATATTTTTAATTGACGACTTCAGTGTCCTAATCTCTGGTTCTTGTCTGTCTGTAAACTGTCTGTATAAGTTTTTAAGTCTTGTCAGAAGTCTACTTTTCTGTCGGTGCAGTGCGTCAATAGTAGGATTGCGGAACAGATCTTCGTTAGTCGTTTGTTTATACCGCGGTATTGTAGTGTCCATAGTTTGTTTTATTGTCTGGTCCATTCGTTTAAGGTACTTATCGATCTCCTCGTTTGATAAATTCTTATTGGACGGTGGGTGGAGCGTGTTCGAGGAGAGTGCTTGTCAAGGTTGCGGAGAAGCGTGTCCATCGAGTCTTACTGTAGTTGTAAGAGTATCTTTGGACAAATTCCCCCAATTCCACAATTTCGTTGGGAACTGTGATTTCGGTGCTAAAACCGCAATGGTCGCTGTCATACACGA
This sequence comes from Volucella inflata, assembly GCA_928272305.1. Lineage (NCBI taxonomy): Eukaryota > Metazoa > Arthropoda > Insecta > Diptera > Syrphidae > Volucella > Volucella inflata. The sequence continues at coordinate 65,234,429 of OV743718.1, forward strand.
ATGTGCGCAGACAGTTAAGCGTTTGTGAATTCGTACCTGTCAGTCGTATACGTTCGTCGTACAGTAATAGATCCAAATAAGACCCGCCTCTGGGAAACGACGGGTTATCCGTCGCTTTAAGACCGAGTCTATACATGGCATCGTGCTGACCCCACCAATCGAGTAGTAGGTTCCCTCTAGTATTTGGCAAATTATTTCCCCAATCTCTGTGTCTAGCGTTGAAGTCCCCGCCGATTATAAAATAATTCTCCCCCGATTCCAGCCTCAGAAGTCAAAAAAATGTGTCGAGCTCTGTAATGAATAAGGTGGATTGTGAAGCCCCAGATGCATAAACAGAGGCCAAGTACAGCCGCTTTCCACTGCGGAGCGGGATGTAAATGACGACTGCCTCTAACACCCGGAACCTGCGTAACACTCCCTTGTACACTCTGTGGAATTCTATGCCTTCTTTAATGAAGATCGCGACACCGCCTCCACGTTGGGAGTTAGGCCGGTTTCTTCTTCTTACAATATAATTATTGTACTCCAGTTCGTGCTCATCGGTTAGCTTGGTTTCGCTAGCGAAAAGCACATCAGGAGTTTGGTCTTGTAGCAATTTAAACATCGTGGCTCTTCGTTCGATCCTAATCAGTGAATTAACATTCACTGCAAGGACCTTCAAAGTTTGCTCCACCATGTGCGTACCCATTACGACATGTCTTGCGTTAGACCCGGCAGCAGTGCGTAGATCTGGTTCACCCGCTTGGCCTGTTCTTGCACCTGCTGTTGCAGCTGAGCCATCTGCCCTTGGATTGCGAGCAAGATGGCCAGCATATTAGGTGCAGCTTCTGATGTTCTCGGCATTGGCGCTGGAGAAGCAACAGCCGCTTGCTGTGCCGTAGCCCCTCTACCTGACACCATTTGGGCGTAGGAGACTTGGGACGTGACGGCTGGTGTTTGAAGCCTAACAGGTGAACGTTTGACCTCCACCTTCTGCTGCCGAGCCAGTTTTGCTTTTTTAATGTCGGCGAACTTAGGACAACCCCGATAGTTTGCGGTGTGTCCCACGTTCCCACATAACACGCACGAGAGCTGCGTCCTATCGGATGCTCCGTCCCTACCCAGAGCACACTCCTCGGAACTGTGGTTCTTTGCGCACTTCACGCATCGAGGCTGCATTTGGCAGTTCGACGCAGCGTGCCCGAACCTCTGGCAGCGAACGCATTGTATAACGCCTCCGCTCCTTTTTAATTTCTCCCAGTGAACCACCTGGTAGTCTAGGACATTGATGCTCCTTAGACTATCCAGACGGCTTTCGGGACTGAGCTGCACCAGGAAGAACGGCAGACCCCGTTTCTCCCGCCTGGCTCTAGCTGTGGTAAATGTCTTTACCCCCACAAATTTGAGTCCTTCGCACTCCTTCTCTTTGAGCAGTGCCAGGATCTCCTAAGGATCAGAAGACGTTTCCAACCCCTTCAGCAGCATCGATTGCCGCTTTTCACACTTCGGTGTGTATGAATAGTGCTCCGTCGTCGTTTCTTTGAGGAGCTCTTTAACTTTCGCATAGCCCTCCACTGTATTACAGTGGATGGCATGGCGATCGTTTCCCAATCTCTTAATACTAAAATTATTACCAATGACCAACTTACACAGGTCTTTGGTAGCATTTACCTCTAATTTATATGTGTTGATAGGAGGAACCTTCTCCTTCTTCTTCTGCTGTTGTTTTTGTTGCTGCTGGTGTTGTTGTTGCTGCTGCTGTTGTTGTTGCTGCTGCTGCTGTTTCGTTTGCTGCAGTTGCTGTTTCTGCTGCTGCTGGTTTTGTTGTTGCTGCAGTTGTTGTTTCTCTTTTTGTTGCATTTGTTGTTGGGAGCTCTCTACTTCGGATTGCTCCCTCTGCCTACGTGCAGTTTGTTTTTGCTTAATAGCAAGCACTTTTTCTCTCAGCTTTTCTATGCTGCAGTGTATCTCTTTTATTTCCTCATCCTCATCTTCCGACTCAGATGCCGCTAGAGAGCCAAAGTTGTTGTTGGCCCCCTTATACTGGATGTGCATTAACGCATCATCAGGTTGTTTTTTGTTTTGATGTGTTGCTGTTGCAGTTTCAGCTGTCAAAGCAGCACTTATTTTTATTTTACTTAGGTTAGGAGTAGTTCTTAACCTCCTCCTCCTTTTGATGGCTTTCGCCACGGCACCTCCCGTTATGGGAAGAGCGGAACGCTATCCACCATCCATCGCGTGATTTGTGATTTCTTTACACTTTCTTCACTTTACACTTCGCACAATTTGAAAACAAAACAAAAAAAAAGTTCAAAATTTGTCTGGGTTCGAACCCGTGTCTCACGATCGATCTGATGATCGGCGCCGCTACTTGAAAGTGAAATGAAAGTGCAACTAAATGTCTTTAAGAGAAAACTAAAACACAACTGTTTTACGAAAAGCCGAAACACGAACACGTCTATTCTCAGTCTAGATCTGCGAACGACTGACCATATTTAGCTAGGGCATTGCTTCCGTGCACATACTAGATAAAAAGAATGGGCAGATATAGATGTAAGCCCTGTGTTTTTGAATACTGTTTCAATTTGACGAGGAATGCAAACCTCTAGCATGCTTATGGTAGACGAAACAAAGATTCGATCCTACTACTGGTTCGACAAAGTACGAGATTCTATACTTGGCCAAACGAATTATGAAACTAAGCTTACCAAAAACTTTATGGACATTGCAATCGGTAATCTGGAATATCTTTGTCATAAAGTTGTTGCAATAACACTGAATATGGACGCTGGTAACACAAGTATGTTAAGAGTATACGGAGCGGTTTACTCAACACCCAACAAAACCAAACTCAAAACTATCTTTCTGAGTCCTCTACAGTCGGGTTTTTCGTATTGCCGGACAGTTTTTTTAGGAATCATTTCTCTGACGGGGGGTCAATGAGCGAGAATTTATGTGATTTCACACAATGGTCTGATGTTCTTACAGGAAAAAACATATAAACGGGGTGCTTATCAACCCAAAAAGGCTATTTAGCTTATTAGTATATAAATTCTAGCCGAAAACATTGGATCTTCTGAAACCTTTTAGAGGTTGAATTAAGTATGCTTTTAAACCAAGATCCTTACGTAAATACGCGGAGTCGCAGCTATTCTCATTACTACTCCAAAATCAATCATCCCGTTATCGTGTTGTGGAGGATATACGAGTACTTGCGAAGTTTTTGCTCTTATCTCCAGCAAGAGGCCATATTACCCCTCTTTGAAAAAGTCTTCAGCTTCGGCGTAAGGGGCATGTTTAGTTATAATGCAGATATTTTTCCATTATACTCTGATGAAAATCACAGTCAGGCGATTGTTTGTAGGCTTGAAGTTAAGAACGATTGAGCATAGCCGGCATCCCTATCCTATTTATCATATCTCGTATATATATTTGAATTGTACCAAGTGCGGACGGACATAAGCCCTCAAAACGCACTTCCAAAATATCTGTCAAAACAATGATACTCGTAAAAGCTCGGAGCTGGTGGGTCAATCTTCGTTTACTTGTGGGAAACGTTCCCCTAGTTCGATTGCACTTACGTCCATGTATGTATGTATGTGTATGTATTCCCCTTCATATTTATAAACCAAGAAAAAAAAAAAACAATAACAATTGATAAGAAAATCAATCCCATATCATGACAGCGCCATCTTTTGTTCAGATCCTGGCAATAGATATTGTCAATTACAACAACCTGATTTGTATTCCTTTTCCATCTACGTAAGAGTTTCCTTTCCAGTCGATGTTTCCCGTCACACCCTTAGCTCCTTGGTAAGGTTTGTGCCTAAGATGATTACTCGGCATTCAAAAAACCAACAATTGAATCGGTCTTCAAAGCTCTAATGGGGAATGACCATCAATTATAATTCGGTAATTTGGAAAAACGGAATTTTTTTTCTTTTTTTATTTGTCATACGACGCATTGTAAAAAGATCAGATGACGACAAGTGGTCAGTTAGCGTGGGATAGCAAAGGTTGAAAGTTGGCAGAAAAAAACAAAAATAAAAAAAAGGAAAGGAAAAGTCAACGTGGTTTTGAAGAAGTTCAGTGTTAAGAAATCGAAAAGTTATCGTGGCAGATTTTGTTTAGTTAATGTAAAAATTTAGTAAAGTTTAGTCAAAAAACAAAAAAAAAGAGAATAATATTGCCGAAAGAAAATGAAAGGGAATCATGCATGTTCAAAAACAAATAAAACGCTTCATAATCTAGAAAAAAAAAAAAAAAAAAATTCCAGACAAAAAAAAATTAAATGAGCAGATAAGAGTACCACACATGAAAACCGATCATCAGAGTCAGCAGAAAATCTCCTCTTAAAGAAGACCCAGCAAGTGCACTAAGCCAAGCCATTGCTCCGTAAGGAACAAGTGCGCAGGAGCCACCAAGTGCGGTAAGCCAAGCGATAGCCCTATAAAAAGCAAGTCGCAGAAGTCAGCAGTTGCGCCAAAGCCAGCAAGTGTACAGGATAAAGCAGTTGCACAGGCGCCAGCATCAAATAAGGAGCTTGAAAGTACACGCAGTCCAGGAAGTGCACATTACTACAATGAAATCGAGGATCACCGAGAAGAAGAGATACGCGAACTTGCGAAACCAATGAAGACGAGAAACCACATGGAGCCATACCCTTTTCCCTCTCCCTATCCTTTTTCAAGTTAGTCCCAACAAGGACCTTATCAGGTTGTAGAGTAAAATTTTTGTTTGCATTTAATAGTCAGCTTCTTTGCATTTAATTCTATTTTTGATAGCCAATAAGGTTCAAGTAACAAGAAAAGAAATTGAATTTCATTATTGTAATCTTTTTAAGAAAATATGAATTAAATGTGTGAAGAAGCTTTAGCTATCTACAGATACCCTCTGTATCTGTGACCTATGTCCATCATTTTACGAAAATGGCCTAAATTATAAATTTACATATGCATATATTACACATATGGACATACAAACATATATAGTGATGAAGAGGATTACGAACACAAGTGCATAGATATGCCCATATTGGAGCCATTTAATTTTTATTTTTTTTTGCTTTCCTTTTTATCTTTAATATTTTTTTTATATTTTTTTTTACATACTCGTACGCTTATACCTATTTAAGTTAACATTTCTCTTTATATATGAATTTTCTTCAGCTGTTTGATTTCCCCCTACCCTCTTCCGTGAAATAAATTTTGTTGAACCTTGGAATTCATTTAGTTTTCAATACTTTTAATAGTCAAGGAGATTCCATGTTTTGAAAAGATTGGTCCCCGTCGTTTTGTTTTTTCTTCTTTTTTTTCTGCATTCGATGTGACATTCTAGAATGATACGCTAATATTAAGATACTGATAGGGGCGTGAAGGGATCCTGCGGACAGCGAAAAATGGTGTAAACTTCGAGAACGCAGTGTATTTTGATATTTTTTTTAGGGGTAGCCACGCACCACGCCTACGGATTACGTAGCTACCACGGTGGGTACTAGCGATCCCATGCTAGACACAAAGGGGAGGGTAAACTCCGTAAGAGAGCACAACACCTAGCTCTTTTCTCTCTTTAGTTGATGGAATTCGGGAAGGCAAATTAAGTTTAATTTTGCAGGCTCATATCAACGGGAAGATAATTAAAGGCGGTCGGAATTCGCTCTGGACAAATTCGGGTCCCTTCTTTAAAATTTCAGCTCAACTACCATCGAGAGTAAGGCATGTAAAAATTGTAACAACGGTTGGCCGAGTTTAGCAGCAAGATCCCCCCCATTCCGACGAGCATAGAACGGAGCTCACACTAGCATGCCTGCCGCTGCTGAATGGCTTAACCCCGTTCTACTCTTTGCCCGGATTGGCCTTTAGGGTTGCCTGTGTTCGAAGGTCATAAGGGTGAAGCAACGGTAGAAGGGAGGGTTCCTTTTGCTTCTTGTATGATCGATTTCTTTTACATTTTTATTTTTTTTTTCTAACGAAAGCAACGGACCCTATGTTTAGTGTAGACTAGCTAAACACTACCCTATTTAGTTATTGCCCAGATCTGATGTCGGGGTAGTACGAGTAATTAAAAAGGAAGATTTGAATTTATCTCAAATTAAATACCGTTACATACTATTCCTTGTAGTGTAAACTTAACAAATTGCCATACACCGACTCTTCCCTAAATCGGTATTTTGGCGACAAATAATTCCTTAGAAGGAAATGGATAACGACGCATCGTGGTTATACACGCATATATGCAGTGGTTCTTAAAAAAAGTTCGAATCGACCTTCCTACAGATTTATAATTCTGATTTTTATAAGACCAAAGGCTCGAACCATTTCGAATACATTCCAGATAGTTCCGATGAAAATTGCCTTCCACATTTTAAGGCAATGCACGTCCTTCACCTTTTGTACATTAAACATGTTAAAAACCATATTTTTGTCGCAACATTGAGTTTGAAATACCTTCTTTTTCGGCTCGCAGATAAAGCTCATAGACCAACTTGCCTGTATGAATTTCAAATTAAAGCACGTTGCCACCATCCGGCTTATCCAGTCCGTAATTCAATCCATATTTTATCCCATTTCCTCAGTACCTTTTTTTTCAAAAACAAAAAATATATTTTGAACATAAGGAACATACTCAAATCTCAGAAGAAAAGGAATACATATAGGTATGTATGCATCTATAAAAGAACTTTAAGGCAAAGGAAATATAGTACGCTCAAGCAGAATCCAGTGCCGGCAGTTTAGAAAACACTGCACGTCATATTCATACATGCACACACACACACAGACTAGTCTTCTTTGTGCGAATTCGACAAAACAATTCTAAATCGAAGATATGTCAAAGGATATACCCTTCACACATGGCTGCACATCCAAACACACTCACTCAATCAATGACTCTGCAATCACATCACAACATTCAATCCTGGTCTCAAGGTTGTTTGAGGTAAATACAAGTGCGTTCCATTAATTTCGAATTCATGATTAATACAAGCACATCTGAGCAGAAAGCCAACATTTCTGTTTGTCATCCTGTCGTAAATAATGATGAACATAATTTAATTAAGGATCGTCCTATTCAAAGCCAGTCCTAAGTAGGAATCCAACGCCCCCAATCCCATCAAAACAACATTAATTATCTTAAGAAGCTAGACATGTCCGGGATCTTCCTTTTTATTTTATATGTCTGAGAACAAATGAAGGGGAGGGAAGAAACATAAATAACCAATTTATTCGTGTTCGGTTAATGAACCTGTGAGTAATGATGGCCGGATATTATTCGCTACCTTAACTGCCCAAACAGGCGACGAATACACGCAAACCCCTCTGGCTACAGGCTATTTCCTTGAAGGTAAGAAATTTCCTTAATTAATGATTTGTTTCTAAGGTTCACATCCTGGGAGCTTATAGGCTAATACCATGCAGGTATTCATATTGCATGTGCATCTAACAAATGTGCCATTGTTCTCGAAATTCACAAATTAAGGACGCAAATTCTTTTTTAAGTATTTCCCACTTTTTCTTTTTCTTTCGGAAGAGACGTTCAAGACTAAACTAAATACTTACTTGCCTTCAAAGTGACCTTCTTAAATGGCGCTGGATTCCAAGACGGATGTGGGCTCCAATCAATAAATTTATTGCTTGGCCAATTGACTTCAGTTGCGAACTGAAGTCTTTCCTATGCGGAGTACCAATAGCAGCTTTTTCTCTTCTTCTTTGGCCTTCTGGGTGGAAGTCAAAAGGTCTTCATTTCAGGATGTTGGTTTCCATTCGATCTACATGCACCAGGTACTATATACTACTGGCACCCACCTGTCCGAGTGGGTTAATGTTGCTCATAGACTTCGCTGCTATTTTAAATTTTTTTTGTGTGTCAAAGCTTAAAGTGGAAGCAAAGAAGAGAAAAGTCATTAACAATCTCACAGTAATAGCAGTATCTTTTGATGTACAGATTTCATTCATAGCTGAACACATTTTCCCCGCTCCGGTTTCAATACTTGCTAACGGCCCCACCAAAGCTCGTTGCAATAATAACAATGCTACCGGATATGGACGGATCTACCATGCAATCTACTGTTGACAACCCATGCAAACGAATTAAGGGTAACGAGCTTCTGGTATGCATGTGGAATGTTAGGTCTGTTAATAAGCCACGTGCGACCGAACGAATACCGAGAGCAATCCAGGAAATGCGATGGGATGGGCCGGACAAAAAGAGAATAAAAACCTTGACATCTTCTACGGGGATTGTTAACGACGACGGACGAAAACAGTGCCTATTTGGGTGACGATTTGTTGTTGGAGACAGACTTAAGCAAGAAGTCCTGAGTTTCCGGCATGTGAATGAGCCCATCGTAGTAATCCGTATCAAGGCTTAATTTGCCGACATTGCATCCACGCGCCTCACATAGGGAAAAGATGCCTTCTATGAGTTCTTGAACAAGATCTACGAGCAATGCTATAAAAATTGTCCTCAACGAGGGCACATTTGGAAGTACTGTGAGCCTTCACAGCATCACCCCCGATAACGTATTCAGATTGACTACATTGCGATCGACGCAAGACACTCCAGTGTTATGGATGTCCGAACGTTCCGGGGAACCAACATCGAATCGGGCGATTAGCTTGTTACTGTACGGTTGCGGATATCCCGAACAACTCCAAGACAAACAAATACTGCGAGAAATTTCGACGTAATACAGCTCCAATCGCAAGAGATCGCGAAATCCTTTTCCGATCGAGTCTCTCTTAATCTCCTAAGAGGACCCTTGCTGCCAGCATCAAGCATTGACGACCAATGACAACTCTGCCAAAAGCCATGGGATTTGCCGCTACTGACATAAGCCCCGAACCGAAGCTTGTAGAGACGAACAAGGGATCGATACACACTACATATTTATCGATTTAAAGGCATTTTAGAGACGAGCTATACAGTGTAATGTCTAGTTTCGGCATCCCTGGCAAACTCGTCCGTCTGTGCGGAATGCACGCTGCTTCATCAAGGTGGGTGAAGATCTCACCGAGACATCTTGAGTCAAAAAGGATTAAGACAAGACAATGCGCTGTCATGCGATTTTTTCAACATCGTACTTGAAAGAATAGTGCAAAACTCACGAGCAAACACAAGGGGCACTATCTTTCAGAAGTCCGTCCAACTACTAGCATACGCCGACGATATTGACATAATCGGGAGAAAGCAGCGTGATGTCAGTGGCGCTTTCGCGAGTATTGAGACGGAAGCGGCGAAAATGGATTTAGCGGTCAATGAGGGCAAGACCAAGTATATGCTGTCAAGCAAAAAGGACAACCAACACCGACGTCTCGGGCAGAACGTCACCCTCGACAGATATAACTTTGAGGTAGTTAAGGACTTTGTCTACCTAGGCTCTGCTAAAAATACAGACAACGACACCAGCGCTGAGATCAAGCGAAGAATAACCCTTGCCAACCGCTGTTTCTTTATAAGACCTTAATAACCCCGGTCCTGCTCTATGGCGCAGAGGCATGGACATTATTAAAAATGGATGAGGGTGTTCTTGGTTGCTTCGAGAGAAAATTTCTTCGGGCGATCTTCGGTCCCATCTGCATTGACGGTGAGTAGAGGAGAAGATACAACGACGAACTGTATGGACTGTACAGCGACATCAACCCAGCCAGAAGGATGAATATCCCACGAATGAGGTGGCTGGGTCATGTAGAGCGAATGGACTCCAAAGCTCTGGTCCAAAAAGTTTTGGATTCCGCCCCCGAGGGACAGGGCAGTAGAGGAAGACCAAGACTCAAGTGGCGCATGCAATTTAAAGGGACCTCAGTCAGCTTGGTGTACGAAGTGGTAGCTAGCCAGGGGCCGAGCTGGCTGGAGACGCTTGTTGACTGAGAACCAGGTCCTCCCCAGACTGAAGCGTAGCCTAAAGTAAATAAATATGGATTACGAAGTTATTTCTTGGATGTACTATGACTCAGATATGAATTAAAGAAATTATTTTTTTTACTCAATATCATTATAAATAAATCTGCTGTGTTATCATTTCGAAAATAAGGTTTCTCTCGCTCGCGTTTTTTTTTAACATTAAGTATACCATCCGTCACCAACATGAACCGTTTTTGCATCGCGTAATGAAAAGCGTATTTTCTATGACAACCGTAAAAGATCTGGTCAGTGGTTGCAAAAGAAATACCAAAACACAACCCCAAAATGGGTCTTCACCCCAAAATGGTTATGATGACAATCTGGTAAACATCGAAAGAACCAATTCACTTTTCATATCTTCAACCAGAGGAAGCGATAAATGCAATCAAATTTCTTGAGAAAGTCGGCACAGTGCCTGCGAAATATGCTAAAAAGCAACCTGTGTTGGCATATAGGCATGGTCCTTATCTTATTACTTGATAATGGAGGACCCCATAAATCACGCGTAGTGGTGCAAGAACTGTTACAGTCGCGATTTGAAATTCTTACGCATCCACCTTACTCTGCTGATATCTCTCCAAAGGATTATCACATTTTAGGCAATCTGGAGTTTGAAACCGGGCACAGGTCATAAAAGTCTTGGAAGCCTTTATAGCGTCGGAAAAAAGGAATAATAGACCTAGAATTCATTCAGAAAAAGGATCATATGCTCATATTTTGACAAAATAAAAAACTATGAACGTAAAATATTGGGTTTTTAATTTTTACCTAAAAATCGGACATTTCATGTGGCACAACCCAATATATGTTACTTTGATTTTTGTTATTGCGGGATGTGTTAAAAGCTCTCATTTTGATCCTTTTAAAGACGCCCCATCTCGCATTCTTCGAAAGAAGAAATATTTATGATTTTAAGAATTTTTTAAAAAGAGAGTTTTACCTTTTGTCCAATATCTTAAGTTACAAGGATAAAACAATTATAAGCTTGGAAAGAGTATTGAAAGCATTTTCTTGTAAAATGAAATTGGTAAATAAATACGTACCTATGGGATTGTACGAAATCATGTTAAAGGCAATATCTAAGCACTCTAAATGTTTAAATCGGTACTCTTTTGGACTTATTATTGTACATAAAGGAGGGCGAAACTAAGTTAAGTGCACTTTAAAATTGCTGAAACTTTGCTTAAAATACATACAGGAGACCTACCTGGAGATGATTTAATACCTTTCCTACGTATCATCATACTCGTAAAAATGTAGCCCTCCCTGAGAATGTTATTACGACTTTCGATTATGTTTTTCTTATACCATTCTTTAAATATATTTACATATGCGAGCATGCGAGTATAAAACGTTTTATTTTGCTTTCTATTCACTTCTGGCTCTCAGCTTTTAAGTATAAGTCTCTCGGATAAGCCACTCTAGGTGTTGGGCAACTCTGATGCGAAAAGATGTTCTCTTGTCGGTAGCACAAAGAGGAGAGATGCTCGTATAAATTAAATAAAACACATTCATAAAATAGTGTAGAGGACCTTAAGCTATGTAGTGCATGGTATATGTAACTTCACAGGATAATATCTCGTCCATGCACACCCTCAACCCTCAACTAAAAAAAGAATTTTACAAAATTTTTATAGAAAAGAAAAACTAGAACAATTCTTAATGTACGAGTATGTATAGTATAGGTACGAGTAAATTTCAAGTTTTCAGTTTGGCAAGGCGTTTCTTATTCTATTGCAGAATGTAGTCGTATCTTATGCACCCCGGAGGTGCAAGTGTGTAACTATGTTGGTCTTAAGATTCATAGTATGTTAAGCGCTTAGGGGATTTACGAGTATACTGCAGCAACAGCAGTTGTGGCGTATTCTTCTTTCCTATTCTATTGTGTGATTGTAGAAGTAACATTCATTGTTCCATTAACACAAATCCTATGCATACAGTTTTAATAGTGTTCTTGAGAATGTAAATGGAAGGATTAAGAGTAAGACATCCTTAAAATATTTATTCACACTTAAATGAAGAAAAGGAAGAATAAAATAAAGGCACAACTGAAAAGAAATAGAGAGCACATGATAGGCAACTGGGAAAAGTTTTCCTAATTTCAAGTTTTTTTAAATCAAATATTTCATCCTTACAATGACAACGTTGTTATCCTTTTTTTTATGTTCTTGTCTTCTCTCTCTCTCTGCTTTTCACTATTACACAATGAAACGCCAAGAATATTACTGAAATTGCAAGTAGATTCGTTGTTCTTTTGAGTCAGCTTTTACGTTTTCTATTTCACATTTCATTTTCACTCTCCATTTTACATTTGTGCTAGTGAATATGAGTATGCAGTCGTATATATTGTTTGAGCATTCTGGTGATGAATAAAAATTTGGATGCCTGCCAAGCTTAAATGCAATGTGTGGAAGAACAATGATAATAAGGCCGATACGAGTTTCTCAAAAAAAATACACCAACAACAATCGAAATAATTTTTTAAGACTCATCAGTGACTTTAACTGTTTTAAATTCGAAACATGATGATAAGCGAGTATTGAAACGGAAGCGGGGAAAATGGATTTAGTGGTCAACGAGGGCACGACCAAGGCTATACTGCCAAGCAAACTCCAACGACTGAGAAAAGTCTTCGAATTCGCCCCGAAACACCCTTTTTATGCAAATTTGCTAAATTTATCTATCTGATGCTTTAATCAACTGGCTAAGCACATTCACTTTTAATTCACTTCATCGTACTATCTACATATATTGGTGACATTATTAGTGTACACTACGAGTGGGCCATCTGTTGGTAGCTTTCGTCATATCATATCATATGTTATTTTGACACTGTGTTAGGTCTAATTCCAGGAATCAAAACTAACTAACTTGGAATGGGTTCGTTTGCAAGCCGGGTAGCGCTTTAATAGGCAGCTAAACCTGGGGCACGATAATCAAAAAGATGAAGTTGACCCCACGTCATCTTTAAGGATGGATTTAAAGAAGCAAAAAATAGACGGAATCTGGAAAAAAAATTGAACTCTCCCCCAAAAGAGAAGCTTCAACAGGAACACAAAAAACGGGGTTTTTAACTACGTGGTAAAAGCTCCTCATGAGCTCGACGATTATTAAAATGAAATAAACGGTAGAGTGGCCCGCTATTTTAACAGTCCCGACCTCAAAAGAATAAAGCTGACGGGTCGCGTGACTCGTCTTTTCCCGAGATATTCAACGCATACTGGCTGGCTTTGGTGTAACCGACCCCTCGTCCTAGGGGCACTCGAGTTGGAACTGGTCCTCCAGGTTGGGGGTTGTGCCGCCGGGGTAACTGCCCGGCCATTTAAAAAAAAAGAAGTTACGAAGCATCAACAAATCTCGGACATGGGCGGATCTACTGTTGACAATCCACGCAAACGATTTAAGGACAATTAGCTTCGGATGTGAGATCCCTTAATAAACCACGTGAAGACGAGCAACTAGAAGAGGCCCTAGAATGCTGCAAAGCAGACATAACTGCCATTTAAGAAATGCGATGTAATGGGCCGGACAAAACGAAAATGAAAAACTGCGATATCTATTGCGGCAATTGCTATAGACGGCAAAAGCAGCGCTTATTTGGATGCGGATTTGTTGTCGGAGGCAGACTAAGACAAGAAGTCCTTAGCTTCCGGCATGTGAGCGAGCACCTCGTAACAATCCGCATCAAGGCTAAATTCACCAACATTAGCCTCATATGCGCCAACACAGATGAGAAAGATGACGACACCAAGGATGCCTTCTACGAGCTCCTTAACTAGACCTACGAGCAATGCCCTAGCTATGACATTAAAATTGTCTTCGGGGATTTTAATGCAAAGCTAGGAAGAGAGGGTATCTTTGGTGGAACAATCGGAAAATATAGCCTGCACAACACCACCTCCGATAACGGATTCAGGCTAATCGACTTTGCGGCGGGGCGAAACATTGTCGTGGCTAGCACGCGGCTCCCACATCTCGACATACACAAGGGGACTTGGAGAACTCCTGACCAATAAACAGTCAACCAGATTGATCACATTGCGATCGACGCAAGACACACCCAACATCGACTCGGACCATTACCTTGTTGTAGCCAAGGTACGGTTGCGGATATCCCAAACTACGCCACGACAAACTAATGCTGTGAGAAAATTCGACGTCAGATGGCTACAATCGCAAGAGATCGCCAAGTCCTTTTCCGATCGAGTGTCTCTTAATCTCTTAAGAGGTTCAATGCCGCCAACATCAAGCATCGAAGACAATTGGAAACACTGCCAAAACGCCATCAGAGATGCCGCTTCTGATGTGCTGGGTTTCACTCGTCCACCACAACGAAACCCCTGGTTCGATGATGAATGCTGGCAAGCACATGCAGATAAGCAAAAGCACGCAATGCGGCACTGCTTAGAAAGACCAAAGCTGCTCATGAGCTCTATGAGCGGAAGAGGAGAGACGAGCACCGGCTTCTCAGGACGAAGACGAAAGAGTATGAGAAGCGCGCGATCGAGGAAATTGAGAGATGCTACTCCAGGAATGAGGTTCGGAAGTTTTACCAAAAGGTAAAAATAACATGCCGCGGAAACAAACCCCGAACCGAAGCCTGTAGAGATGAACAAGGGAACATCGTAGTAGAATCGCAGTCGATGCTGAGGATTTGGAAAGATCATTTCTGCAGACTGTATAACGGCGATGACGGACCAAATACCGCTGTCAGACAGAATCAACCTTTCAACCTGGACGATGATGACCAACAATTCCGTCCACCCGACCTGGATGAAGTGAAGATAGCCATATCGAAGCTTAAGTCCAACAAAGCTGCTGGGGTGGTTGGCCTGACTGTCGAGCTCTTCAAAGCGGCAGGCGATGACTTGGTAAGGAGCATACACCAACTCATCCCTAAAATATGGTCGGAAGAAAGTATGCCCGATGAATGGAACCTCAGCATTGTTTGTCCAATTCTCAAGAAAGCAGACCCTCTGAACTGCGCCAACTACAGAGGCATCAGTCTCCTTAACATCGCATATAAGATCTTATCCGCCGTATTGTGTGCACGTCTGAAGCCGTTCGTCAACAACTTGATAGGTCCATATCAATGTGGCTTCAGGCCGGGAAGTCCACCATCGCTCAAATATTCACACTACGGCAGATCTTGGAGATCCTACACCACCGATTCATCGATTTTAAGGCCGCGTATAACAGCATCTATAGAGACGAGCTATATAGAGCAATGTCTAGTTTTGACATCCCTGCCAAACTCGTCCGTCTGTGCAAGATGACGATGGAGAATGCACGCTACTCCATCAAGGTCGGTAAAGATCTCACCGAGACCTTTGATATCCAGAAAGGATTTAGACAAGGCGATGCGCTGTCATGCGATTTTTTCAACATCATACTTTAAGGAATAGTGCAAAACTCACGAGCAAACACAAGAGGCACTATCTTTCAAAAGTCCGTCCAACTACTCGCATACACCGACGATATTAACATAATTGGGAGAAAGCAACGTGATGTCAGTGGCGCTTTCGCGAGTATTGAGACGGAAGCGGCGAAAATGGGTTTAGCGGTCAATGAGGGCAAGACCAAGTATATGCTGTCAAGCAAAAAGGACAACCAACACCGACGTCTCGGACAGAACGTCACCCTCGACAGATATAACTTTGAGGTAGTTAAGGACTTTGTCTACGTAGGCTCCGCTATAAATACAGACGACGACACCAGCGCTGAGATCAAGCGAAAAATAACTCTTGCCAACCGCTGTTTCTTTGGGTTAAGAAGGCAACTGGGTAGCAAAGCCCTCTCTCGGACAACAAAAGTCACCCTTTATAAGACCTTAATAATCCCGGTCCTGCTCTATGGCCCAGAGGCATGGACATTATCAAAAATGGATGAGGGTGTTCCTGGTTGCTTCGAGAGAAAAATTCTTCGGGCGATCTTCGGTCTCGTCTGCATTGACGGTGAGTGGAGGAGAAGATACATCGACGAACTGAATGGACTGTACAGCGACATGGATCTAGCCAGAAGAGTGAAGATCCAAAGACTGAGATGGCCGGGTCATGTAGAGCGCATGGACACCAATGCTCCGGTCCGAAAAGTCTTCGAATCCGCCCCCGAGGGACAGCGCTCTAGAGGAAGGCCAAGACTCAGGTGGCGCACGCAAGAGGAAGAGGACCTCAGCCAACTTAGCGAGCGAAACTGGAGGCAGCTAGCCAGGGATCGAGCTGGCTGGAGAAGCTTGTTGACTGAGGCCCAGGTCCACCCCGGACTGTGGGGGTAAATTCCTTCTTTATAAAATAAAATATAAAATAAATTGCGTCAAAAATGCTGTAGACATCCAATGAACTCCAGGCTAAAAATTAGATATAAACGTGTTTGTAATTCAACAAACATGGAAATTCGGATTTGTCGTGATAACTACTACCACAACCTTATGAGAAAATCCCGAGGAAACCTGGAACAAGAGTGGAAAGTTGTAAACAGCATTATTATTCCCAGCGGTAAAGATCAACACATATCTGTAGCACTTCATTGTAGTGATGGTAATATCATTGATTCCTTAGCAGTAGCGAAAGAGTTCAATGATCACTTTGTCTCAAGTGGAGATAACCACTTTCCGGGAAATTCAACTGTTCATTGTAGCTTTTGCAATAGAACTGCTGATATCCATTTGTATAGCAATAGCTTCTTCTTTGCACTAATTACTGGCCTTGGGACTCCAAAAATTAATAAATCCTTGAAAAATTCATATTCTTTTACATTGCTGACATTTTAGCACATATCTCTAATTTGAGTGTTATGTCCGGAGTTTTCCAGAACAACTTAAATGTGCCCCTGTAATATTACTTTTTAAGAAAGGGGACAGATAGAGAAAAATAATTACAGGCCGATTTCACTTTGGTCTTTGATTTCTAAAAATTTTAAAAAGGCGGTTAAGAACAGGGTTTTTGGAATATTTAGCCAAAAGCAATTTTTTTTAGTCCAATGCAGTTCGGGTTTAGAACAGACCTTTCCACTGATGATGCTCTTTTGTACTTTTGCTCTCTTATACAGAAAGGATTGGATGACAAAAAATCTTGCGCTGGGTTTTTTGTTGATATAACTTAGACGTAACTTTTAACTATAACTTTTGACATGGTTGATCACGGCATACTTTTGTATAAATTAGATAATGCAGGATCGCAATGACAGGATACAACAGGTTAAAGTAGGGCTGAGTCTTAGTCTCCCTAAATCTATTCATCTTGGAGTTCCTCAAGGGTCTGTCCTTGGACCTATCCTGTTTTTGATTTATATCAATTCCTTATTTGCACTGCCTTTTGATGGAAAAGTTAAAGCTTATGCTGATGATCTGCGAATCGCATATAACTCTGTCAACCCTTTGAACCTAGTAGCTGATATCACCCATTATGTTCATCTTCTGAGAACCTGGTTCGCTGAACATAAGCTAGTAGTTAGCAACAAAATAAAATTCATGTTTTTTAGCCTAAGTCCACAGGAATGTCCCGACATAGATGTCATATTTCATGCCCCTAAGGTATAGGTATATATTGTCTGCTCTAAACGTTGAGAAAATGTTTGATGAAAATGCCTCTTGTCTTACCATTGGCTTTTAAATATCTTGGTGGACAGTTGATCGAAATTTGAATTGGTCCCAACACATTTCAATTTTTAAGCAATATCTCCTCTCTACCATTCGATGCTTTTATCGCCTCAACAAGTTTTGCTCCAGCAATATTTTAAAAACAATTTATTCTGCGATTTTCAACTCAGAGCTACAATATGGCATAAGCTGTTGGGTGGGTGCTTACTTAAATAAAATATAGCAGTTGAACATCCTGCAAAAGTGTGTCATAAGGAAAGTTTGCAAGATCACGCGTAGAGCCCACTCCTTAGAACTTTTTAGGGTAATGAAAATTCTGCCAGTGAGGCACTTGTATTATTATAGGGTTCTAAAAATTTTCTATATGAGGTGTGGCTACTTGCAGAGTCCAATCTCTGACGCTTATTGCTTGCGTACCTAGGAATCCACTTTCTATCATTCGTATCATTGCCTTTCGTACCACTAACTTCAGGAACTCGTACAGCGTTTTATCTTGTAAGTTGTTTAACAGTCTTCCTGCAGAAATACGATCCATTAGTACTTTTTTTAAACAAAGTTAAACTGTGACTTCTTGATTTCGATCATGATTAAATTGAAACTTTGGTTCGCTATACTATGTAATGTTTAAATCCTCTATTTTTCTATGTGCACATGCATTCGCTTGTTTTTTGTACCCTACAATAATTTTTCTTTTTATATTGATTTCTTTGGTTTGAATTTTGGATTTTTCTTTTTTTAATACGAGTATGTTCACCCCACAACATAAATAACTATTGAAGTGACATTACCACTATTCCTTTATAATAACAAATGCCACTAACTATTTTTTGTATTGTATTATTGTCAGCTTAAGTTTATATCTGGAACTACTAATACCATTGTGATAGAGAATTTTGAAAATAAATTTTGGTCGAAAAAGGTGCGCCAACTGCAGATGTTGTACGCATGAGACTTATTTGCTGATTGATAACCGAACATATTCCCGCATTCATATGGTTTATCTTTGAAAATGGCACCTGTTGCCAAGAGTGTGCTCCCAAATCCGAGAGCCTTAACACGCCAAAGATCTCAACAACTGAAGATTGGGCACACTAGCCTTAGGAGAATTTTGCAAAAATATGTAGGATTATTCGCCTACAGGGTCCAATTTCCTCAGGAATTGAAGCAATATTATCACCCGCTTAGTTGCCACTTTTCTGTTTGGAAAGCTTTAGAGCAGCTCGCAATAAAAGACAATTTCGCTCTAAATACCATCTTAGATAAGTTGCGATTTTCATTTAGACTGGTACGTAAGTAAGCAAAATTGCCACAATCAAAAGGAAGCCAATGCACCCTGATCCAGTGATTGTTTGGTGTGATTTTTTGAGTGGCCGCATTTTTGACCCATTTTCAGTGAAGAGCGCTACCGCGGCATGATAATCGATTTTAAAAGGCTTGGACTTGGATGAGCAATGGCTTCTGCAAATTGGAGATATGAGCCACACAAGCTGGACTTAGTTCAATAATCTTGTAATCAGTCAATTTAGTGAAGTTGCTTGGCCGCCACCGAGGTGCGATTTAAGGCCGTTGGACTTTTTTGTGAGGGGTTGCCATCAAAAATGAAAGATTTGCCATCAATCCAGGAATGTTTCAAGCATTATAGAAGAGTAACTATAGAAAATGTATTCAAAACTTGGTTTGACAGGATGGCCTACTGCCAAACCAGCCAGTAAAATCGTTTGAATGAAAAAATGTTTCACAATTAGTTGAAAGGTTTGCTATTTTCAGTGAAGCAACAATAGGTGGAAAATAGTGAACAGTGCTTTGTATAGCCTTTTTGAAAATATACCAACAGATGGCCCACCCGTTGCATGCTGGTAAAACAAACAAGTCCGCACTTTGCACAAATATTTAATATTTACCAATAATTAGTACCAACGATTTACAACTAATAAATTCATAAAATATCTTTGAATGAAAACAAGTTATTCAATAAATAGTCCACAATTCACCAATTTAAAATGATTACAGACAAATTACACAAATTGTAATCAAACAAGTAGATATAACAAGGTTTCATTGTTGTGGTGCCTCTTCATCCATTCTGATGTGGCTATTCACCACTTCCATCATAAGTGCATTCATATTGCCTCTTCGAACATATTCCAAGCCGCACTTTGTTATTTAACGTGTTAACATAAAATTAAATAATAGTTCAAAATCAAGGTGATATCAATGTGATTATTCGCTAAATAAATTCTATCGATTTTGATACTAAAGCTGACAGTCGTTTTTGTTACGTTTTGCACTTGTTTTTTCGTCAAGTGCGTAGGTGTATTCAAGGTTCTTTTATTTTGTGTGAATTTCACTAAGAATACTAAGCAAATACTAGACGAACTGGAAACGACAAAAAACTTGAAGCAGAGTGAATAATTTTTGAACTTTTACACGGGAATTGTATAAACAACTAGCAACCCGCCTCGGCCTCGGACGGGTGTAACTTAGAAAACAAAAGACGTGAAGAATGTGAAATACTGCCTTTGATTATAGAATTCTGTTTGCGGCTGACTTTTGGTTACACAATACGAACAAATTTTGTTGTGTGATGGGCGGAAGAGCTACGTGTAGCTGTGCATTGGAAGAGCACTCAACCCGTAGGTCTAAGCCCTCAACGTTGAATATCTGACATTGTGACTTGTTAATAGTAAATGAAAGTGACAATTTTTGAATTGGGATGGAAGATCCGGTGGTATGAATATAATCCGGGAAATAAACATGGTTTCTCCAGTTAAACATCCGGCCAGAATTTCGCACTCTATAGTAAAAATTTTTAAGCGTTTAACCTAGAGACGAATAACACAACAGGAGACCCTTCTTTTAAGGCCAATTTATGTGGGGGCAATCCAGAAAGCTGCAAGAAATTGAGAAATTCTGTTGGTAAATGTACAACCTCTTCCTGATCCAGCACTATGTCTACAGAGTAATATGTTTCCGGCTGTGTATAGGTATCAATTTTATCAATAATCATCAACTCATTCACCTTGGCTACTTGATCGTTATTAGGTGACAAAATAGCTCTCTCCTTGAACCAAAATATAGTCTTAGAACTTATATTATTAATTCTGGATAACGTTGTTGACTTATTCTTGAAGATCGTTTGGTTTTAATTGTTAAGATTGATTCTCGGCAACAATCACCGTTGCCCCGAATCAAAAATAACTTTGGAACCAACTGTTCCAATACTGGGTCCGACACGAACTCCAGGTAGCGCTTTAATGGCCGCTAAACCTGGGATAGAACAAAGAACTGTTTAGCGCCACGTGATTTTGCTGGAATCACGAAACCAAAAGCCCGACTTCGGAAAACTACAAGAAAGAAAATCTTCCCCGAGGAAAGACAACAAAAAAAACCACAACCACGGAAGGAAAATACAAGATTTTGTTTTTTTTTTTGACAACGTTATACAGCTCCGTTGGAGCTCGACGATTTATTAAAAAGGGAAACTAACGGCACACTCGTCGATAGAGTGACCCGCTATTACACCGTCCCGAACGCACAAAGAAAATAATTAACGGGTCGCGTGTCTCGTCTAATCTCGAGATTTGTACTCACGCGCGGCCCACCGGAGTCTCACTTTTCCAAAAAAAAAAAGGAAGCAAACGCTAAACTGCACTGCACTATTCAACTACACAATACTTGTCTTTAGTTCCTGGCGGTTCTATGTCCCTTCTGACACAGTCTTCCTATTCCCTTCTTCCTGCGACTCCTGTTCCCTTGTCTCTTCCCTTCTCCTTACTTTCTCCTCCTTTTCCCTTTCTGTCCGCCGAAAAACAAAACTCGCGACTCTACGTTAAAAGGGAAATTTTTTTTTTCTACTTTAATTTTCTTTTTGAAGAAAAGAAAAAAAAAGTGTCCAACTAGGCCTCTCACACATTCCAATTGTACACTCTCATTCTAAACTCCTCAGACACTGAGTTCTCTCCCGCTTCCAGTGATAACTGGGAACTCCACTGAGCGAGTCTATGAGAGCTTGTGTATCCTAGCTATGCCTAGCTATTGCCCTAGACATTGGAAGTCGATAAAAATTGCGAGAAGCAATGTTTCTCTCATTGCTGATCCCCGGTTAATTTTCCCCCATCGAACTAAACAAAATTGCAAAACAACAACAACCGCGAAGGAGAAAGAAAGTATGATCACTGGAATGTTGGGACGAAGGAGGAAGGTTGTGTGGGTATAATCCTAATCTGATTATACCCCGGTCTAGCCATTCTCTAAACCGCCGCCCCAAACAAAGCTAAGTATATGTGTCTCTGTGCTACATTACCCCGGGTCCCTACTTACTCCGGTGGATCGGCGTTCAGATTTGGGGGGAATGGGGGGACTGACCAATAGCGGGTCATTCCTTACATAATTACGTATTTTATTTATTTTTGTTTTGTTTTCGTTTCGTTTGTTTGTTTATGTTGTGGGCCATTCTGCCCGCCTGGTACTTTGTTGTGATTTTTATTTTGATATTATTGTATAGTTTTTGTTTATGTTATTGTTGTTGTTGTTATTGTTTATAGTTGTTGTCATTGTTTATATTTGAACATTCCCTCGTCGGAGGCTGCCTAGTAACTTGGCCGGCCGCCTACAGCCTCTGCTGCTCCCTTGGTGCTCCATCGGTGGGATGCTGGCTTGAAAGGGGTCGTCGTCCCTTCACCCATCGAACCTGACTTTTAAAGTTGATGCGACGTTGGGATGCGTCTTATTATCTTGGCCGTCCGCCTGCACACCACCGTCGCTCCTCCGTAGCTCCCACGTCGGGGGTGTAGCTACAAAAGAGATCGTCATCTCTTCCCCCTTAAACATTTTCTACATCCACATCGATTTCGAGATGCGATGCCGTTTGTCTCCACATCGATTGTAGGATGTGGAACTCGTGGAGCCTTTGTGTCTAAGGCTGTCGTTGGGGTGTAAGCTCCAGGGATCGTCCTCCCCCCACCCATCATCATCGTGTTGGGGTGTCTGGCTTACAAGGACCGTCCGTCCCCACCCGTCGATGACTTTCAGACATCCTGTCTGATGCTGCCCGTTGCGAGTCTCCCGTCTAGCCTGGACCTCCTGCCGCACCCTGGGCTCCTGGTTCGTCGTGAGTCTCCCTACCGTCCTTAGGGCTTCACCGACCGAACCACCTTGTCCTCCTCTGCGGAGATAACCGCCCGTGAACCTATGTGGGTCCTTTCCGAGGTCTGTGGTCGGTGGGCCAATGGCTGATGGGACCATGGCTGCCCTCCACCTCCGCCAGAGCTCGGTCTTCCCACTCAAAGAAAATAGGGAACGAAGGGAGAAGCACAAGGAAGAGGGTAAACCTTGTTGCGGGAATATTTACCGCAACATAATTATCCAGATTAACTCTGACATCTGTCCGTTTCCTATTTTGAGCAACAACTCTGAACAATGCCGGTTGTCGGCATTTTTCTTTTGAATTCTATTCTATTCACACACGGCCAAAGAAAAGATCTTTCCAATGAAGCATTGATTTCATCGGCATGTGTCCCTCTTGCTACCACTGGTAAGATTTGCCAAAAGTCACCGGAGAGAACAATATCATGCATCCACCCACGGGTGAATCCGATTTGCTGACCCCATAAACATAGAAAATGATGTTTGGGTGAAATCGGGTGAATCGTCCAAAAAAACGGTCAAAATTGTACAAATTTTAATTTCTTTTGGCCACATGCCATCGCCTTGATGTCCTCTTTCTATAGCATGTTCGGAATCCAAAATCGGTTGGTTACTTTGAGAGTCTAAGGCGATCATACTTTTTCTGAAATTTATTTTATACTCGTATACTATAGAAATATATAGATTTTTTTTTATATTGAAAAAATTAGATGTTGACATAAAAAGTCATAACTCACGAACGCGTCGACCAATTTCGTGAAAACTTTAGATAAACACGACCATACAAACAAGCCCTAAAAATTCGATCGAATTCACTTTGACCGTTCGTAAGGTACGAGTATAAAGTCACAACGCACTTGCAACCATTTATATAGATTCGGAAAATCTCTGAAGAATCATCATCAACATCACGGTCTTAGCCCAATAATAGGAAGTCTAAATAGGAACATGAATTTCGTCGCCAAAAGAATGACCACTATTTGTTTCCGGGTGCAAGGGCAACATAAACCTAAGTTCATGGATGAGAGTATCGGCAATATTGAGTCTTGACTAGAGTAAATAGAATTTCGGACCAATTCTGAAGTAACTTTGCAATGAATCAAAATCCGGCGGCTATTGTTCCAAGAGGTTGTACCTTGGATGGATTCGATAGTTCATTGAAAGATATTCCTAATCTGCAAAATTAGCAAAGATATTTTTGCATACATTCTGCATTTAAAATAGTGACTATAAAATAGTCAAGTTTGCTCAAAATCTTCGATTTCCCGAAGAAATTACCGAAACGAATTTCTTTCGTCCAATACACATACAAAGGCTTAATCTACGTATGAATACGTTTTACGAAAAGGGATGGTCCTTCTACTTATAATACTTTGAGTAGGAGGACGTCTTTAACATGCATCAATTAAACACAACACCAAGTTTTCGGTATTACAGAAAAAAAAGTCATGCCGGCATGGGTAGCTCTGCTTCGCGAACTCTTGAGACTAATAAAATCTGTACAAAACTGCGTGCATGGGTAACTGTTTAGCTCACCGGCTTAGAGTATAGCGATCGTTTCTTATATATGGACTGCATACCTCTCTTTAAAAGTACTTGGTCAACATTTATAGCTGCTTGCTTTACCTTCAAAGTTGTACATTTCAAGGTAGTCACTGTTCTATCTTCCAATTGCTTCAATCTCGCCCATTAAATATTCGAGTCGTAGAAAGCAGTGAAGTCCATAAGGAACCAACTACATCGCATGATGAGAAACTCGCTGCTAATAACTGTGAACCTTCTGATTATTCTGCTTAAGGCCTATCACAAACCTAAACACATATCCTAACGACTGCCCAAATACTGACAGGTAGTCCATTGTGAGCACTTCTACCAAACCAAGTGCCAGACCACTTCCCCACCATTAGACAAAAGAAAGGACCGTGAATGTCACCACAGGCCGGGACGAAGGGACAAAGTTGTCGACATCGAACCCAAAGGCAGGATAGTGAGATCACTGATAACCAAGCTGCCAATTGTTCCCAAAGGTGATTAAAGCCTGAAGCCCTTCAACGCGGCCGGTTAATAAAGTTTTTTGTTTAATTCCATTAAATTTATTCATTACCTAATATTGTGACCTACATTGTAAAAAAATAATTGGTTTAAAGTTTGAAATTGGAGCGTACGAGACATCTTCGTTTTTATCAGCCATTTTTGTATAATTGTGTAAAGTCAGACATGAAATGGACAGTCGTCCATAGACCTCGTGGTATTAATATGTGATTCGGCTTTTCTCTAAGTGAATAAAAAAAAAAGACAAGTTAACAAAAACATAATTAAATACAATTCTGGCAAGTGCTTCGGTAGCCCAGTGGAAGTGGTGGTGAACCGACAAACTTGGGGTCCTGGGTTCGATTCCCCAAAAAATAAAGTGTCCCTTTGTATTTATTAAATAATAATAATAATAATGATGAAAAAAACCAAAAAGTGCGATGAGTGGAAGCGAGTGGTTCGCTATCCGAACAGCGGGATCCGCAGGTGGCATGTTGTCATCTAACGATCAGGCCGTGAAGTCAGACCAGAAAACAATAACAACAACAAAGACAGAAATAACAACAAAGAGGAGGAGAAGGCCAACTCCGAATGTAATAAAGCGCCCCTCACTATCATCTTCAGCAGAAATGCTGCCTGGTGGAGCAAGGGAGGTGGCGTCAATGACGTCAAAGGCAGCATTAAGCCTAAAGGAGCAGGAGTCTGGGAATGACGACTACCCACCCATACGTTTCAGATGGTGGGAAAGGCCACAACATGGGAGGAGACAACAGCTTCGCATCCCTAGCTGCCTCTGAATCAGACGACGAAGAGCACGAGGTCGAAGCCTTGAACAGTAGCATCAGATTGCTACAACAAAACATGCTTGCTATAAAAGCAAAACAAGTGGCAAGGAGGGAGAAGGAGAAACAAAATCTACTCCAGAGCCCTCAGCAGCAACAGAATATAATTGTGGCCCCACCACAACAAAATATTCAGAAACAGTCGTCAAAACAACAAAGAATAGAAAAACCTGCCCAGGAATCAACACGAAAAGACAAACAACTCCATATAAACAGGTACAGAATAAGCAGCAGCAATAACAACATCCGCAGCAGCAACAGCAGTTAAAACAACAACAACAGCGAAAACAACAACCTCAGCTACAGCAACAACAGCAGGAGCAGAAACAAAGGGTTCCACCGATAAACACATACAAAATAAAACTCAAGGATACAATAGAATTATGTAAGTCGGCAATAGGCTGTAATTTTTTCATTAAAAGATTAAGTGTAGATAGGCATGCGATCCACTGTAACACAGTGGAACGTTATAATAAAATAAAAAGCTTGTTAACTGATTCGACGACGGAGTTCTTCTCCTTCACACCGAAAGGTGAAAAGCTGCAAACAATGCTGCTGAGGGGGTTAGAACCGTCTAATAGTCCGGAGGTACTCCTCGCACTGCTCAAAGAAAAGAGTGCGACGGTCTCAAATTCGTGGGGGTTAAGCCGTTCGTCACAGCCAGAGCCAAAAGGGAAAAACGGTGCAGCTAAGTCCCGAAAGCAAACTGGATGGTCTAAGGAGTATTAATGTCCTAGACTACCAGGTTGTACACTGGGAAAAAGTAAAAAGGCACGAAAACATTTTGCAATGTGTGAATGCGCTCTAGTTAGCGATGGAGCGTCAGAAAAAAGCCAACTCTCTTGTGTTTTATGTAAGAACACGGGGCACACCGCAAACTATCGGGGTTGTCCCAAGTTCCAATACATAAAAAGAGTAAATCTGGCTCGGCAGCAAAAGGTGGATGTAAAGCGTCCACCTGTTCTAACATAAACACCAGCCGTTACTCCCCAAGTTACCTACGCCCAAATGGCGGCAGGTAGGGGAAATACGGCACAGCAAGCGAAGGTTGCTTCTCAGGCCCCAGCGCCTAGAGCACCGGAACCGGCAACTGACATTCTAGCTATCTTGCTCTCTATCCAGGGGCAGATGGCTCAGTTTCAACGTCAGATTACTGAACAAGCTGCTGCCGAGCCTAACGCACCTCCAGTCGTAATGCGTACGTACATGGCGGAGCAAACCCTGAAGGTCCTTGCAGTGAATGTTAATTCACTGATTAGGATTGAGCGAAGAGCCACACTGTTCAAGTTGCTTAGAGACCAAGCCCCTGATGTGCTTCTAGTTAGCGAAACTAAGCTAACCAAAAGACACAAAATGAGGCACAGAAGGTATAAAATTATGCGAAGGAATCGACCCAACTCTATTCAAGGAGGAGGCGTTGCGATCTTCGTAAGAAAAGGTATACGTTTTAAAAGAATATACAGTCGTTTAGTACGTAGGTTTCAGGTGCTAGAAGCATGCATCATGTATATCCCTCTCCGTAGTGGTAAGCGGTTATACATGATGTCAGTTTATGCACCTAAGGCTACTCAATCCACCCTATTCATCTCAGAGCTAGAGACACTTTTTCGATTTCTGAGACTGAAATTGGAGGAAAACTATTTTATTATCGGTGGAGATTTCAACGCCAAACATAGCGATTGGGGAAATAATCCACCAAACACTAGAGGGAACCTACTATTCGATTGGTGGGGTCAACAACGGATAGTCCGTCGTTTCCTAGACATGGCTCCTATTTCGATATCCTGTTGTTTGACACACGAATACAAGTGACAGGTACGAGCCAACAAACTGTAAACTGTCTTCGCACTTTTGTGTATGACAGTGACCATTGCGGTCTTAGTACCGAAATAACCGTTCCGAACGAAAATGCGGAATTGAATGAGTATGTTTAAAGGCGTTCCTACAACTATATTAGAGTGCGTTGGACACACTTCTCCAGGACACTCACTAGAGCACTCTCCTCGAATTCGCTCTACCCACCGTCCAACAGAAATCTGTCAAACGAGGAGATTGACAGGTATCTAAAACTAATGGACGAGACCTCGGTATCAACACACTGACACACTGACTTCACCGACATAAAAGTAGACTACTCTCAAGACTGAAGACCTTGACTATGACTGACAGACATATGACTGACATTATGACATTAAAGTCGTCGATCAAAAACCTCCAATCATTAATAAAAAAAAATTACAGGTCTTCTGTAAGTTTGTATTGGAACAATAAAATTCGGGCTGTAAACACCAGCAACCCGAATATGTTCCCGCAAATAAATACAATGTTTCAGAAGAAAGATCAAAACGACCTTTCATGTCTAAAAATCGCCCGAACGACTGACAACGAACGCATACTCTCAACAGCAGGAATCGATGCAAATGAAGCTGTTGATGATGACAACTTCTTCGTGATCGAAGATCCGCAGGAGAAGGTCGAGGCTATAGGAGCGACGTTCCAGGAAGTGTACAAGAGAGATGACATCATTGGTCCAAACCACAACCTGGAAAATCGAGTCCTTGTGCACAATTTCTACCTTCGAAATGAAATAGTGAACTGGCGAATCGAGAACTCGGGTTTCACCCAGTTCAGTGACGAGAATATGGCAAATAATGTCATCGCCAATGAAAGGGAGCAACCCCGGTTCATTTCGAAGGAAGAGCTTCAAACAATCTTCGACACAATTAGAAGTAAGAAATCAGTGGGAACCGATGGAATACCGAACATTGTGCTTCGACATCTCCCACTAGAAGCGGTGGACATTTAAACCACCCTGTTTAACAATGCATTGAATAATGCACATTATCCAGCGCATTGGAAAACGGCGGTGGTTCAACCTATCCCCAAAAAGGGAAAGGATGTATCCAATCCGGCGAATCTCCGGTCGATCAGTCTCCTTCCAAACATCAGTAAGGTTTTCGAAAAAGTCATCAATAGAGTCCTGACTAAGTGGGTTGAGGACAAAAATATAGTTCCGGATAATTAATTCGGTTTTAAGGCGGGACATGATGTTATTCATGCCGCTTCTAAACTGGTTTCTGATATCCAATGGAACAAAGCCAAGAACCAGTGCACTGGTGCCTGCCTGATTGATTTGGAGAAGGCTTTCGATACCGTATAGTTAGAGGGACTCTTCTACAAGTTGGACAGACTGGGCATTAGTAAACCACTACTGTACATTCTTTTCAATATGCTTACCAATAGACAGTTCATCGAAAAGAATCGCGATGTGACTTCTACTGGTATATTGAACATTAAAATCGGTCTGCAACAAGGTGCGGTCAATTCGCCAATCCTTTTCAACATTTGCACAAGCGATCTGATAGGTTCACTTCACCATGCCATAGCGTACGCAGACGACTTAATCGCGTACAGATCAGGTCCAAAGATTGAGGTTATAAACATTCTTTTGCAACGTGACTTCGATAAAATTAAACAAAATTGCGACGACTGGAAGTTGAAGATCAACTTTCAGAAGTCGGAAACTATTTTGTTAAGGACGCCTTTGTCTGGGGCCTCTGCGGATACCAGAAAGAATTGGCGAAAGTTTCAGATCGTGGGACAACACGGGCAGCCACTTGCTTGTCGAAATGTAGTCAGATACCTTGGGATTTTGCTAGATCAATATCTATATTTAAGCAAACATATAGATGTTGCTCTGGCCAGAGCCAAAGGTGCGTTTGCCCTTACAAAGAGACTGTTTTATAGCAGGCAACTCGATGCGAGGGTAAAGGTGATCTGCTACATGGCCCTTATTCGGCCTATGCTTACATTTGGTTGTCACGTGTGGTTCAACGTGAGAGCAAGTCTTTTGGTGTTTGAGAGGGCTTGCCTTAGGGCTTGCTTTCGCTTATACAGAACACCATAGTCTGAGTACATAAAATTCAATCCTAATAAGGTCTTGTACAATAGGGCTAACCTAATACGAGTGGACAATTTTGCTATTAAGTTGATTCGAAGGCACATTGCGAGAGCAATGCCCTTGTCGAATAACCTGCTCTCCGGGGCTTACTACCCTTATTATTTGTATCATGAGAGAGTTCGCTTTGACGGCTTTATTCCTCCAGAAGCGTTCCTCTACCTCGACATGAAAGGTCTTATCCAGGACAGATTAACGGTGCCGTTAATCTTCCATGTCGTTCGAACAGCTGCGGACAGGCGACACAACTACGACAGAGACGTCGCACACGGCAGTGCGGAGCGTCTCCGTTTTAGTAGGGCGGAGATTAGCGATGTTGCTCGGCAGCACCAACAATTTAGGTCGATTGCAGCAAAAGAGGAAGCTCCATTGTCGAATTCCTCCAATACTTAATAGCTTCGTTAGGGAGCAGAGTGAGTCTGCCTATTTTTTTAGACATGGCCGGCTTACATAGGTGTAGGTAGAGTTAAGGTAGGTTTAAGCAAAAATTATAAAAAAAAAAAACAAACAAAAACACAACAGAGGTGGGTAACTCTCTATCTGAAAAAAGTGGTTATCCACACCACACCAAAAAAAGAATCTAAGAAATAATATATATATAATAAGATAGTTTAAGTAGGTTAAGTAGATTAAGATTTATTTTAGGTAGTCCTTAGTTTTTAGTCTTAAGTTTTATTTTATAACAAAAAAAATGTAAATACACTAAGTTTTTAAATTTAAAAAAATATTTTTTCTTAGTTTTAATTTTTTCTAAAGTGAAAAAAAAAATAAATAAAAAAATAAAGATCTGTACGGTAAGTCGAAAGACAAAATTGAATTGTTAGGTTTAACTCAGAGTGTCCGCATGGGGCCAGTAAGTTAGAATAAGATAATTTTAAGTTAATTAAGCTAATTTTTAAGCGTTTTTTGTATAGCATTTAAGTTTTATTAAATTGAATTAAAAAGAAATGCATATAAAATGAAAATGAATGATAGTACCAGCACTCTCCTCGACAAAGCCAAGAACCTCCAGCTGAGATACAGCAGAAAGACTGCTGACTTATAAGAGACTTAGGGAGACATTCGTTTAGTTTGCCTGAAAGCTGGGGAGTCATACTACTCGCACATGTGGTCATATGAAACCCAACTGTCAATGGAAGCTTTAACCGAGATCGCGGGCAGGCCTGACGTATGTACCTGATCTGTGCTTTGCAATCCAAGTTCATCACCGATTTTATTTCCCGTGATTTCATTACTGGATTCAACAAGGCTCTAAGCACAGCTTGGCTACACCCTTGCTATACCCTCTCCGCCAACTATTATTTACTCGTAGTTCGTTGGAGAACAAGAACAAGTTTGTCTAACCTGGTTGTCCTGCAAAAAGACACAAGACACAAGACACATCCGTGATGACGGCACTTAATTTCTTTCCTCTCTTAGATTCTAGACAAAACCAATCCTTGGAAATCTTTCTACTGTTTGTTTTCTAGTGTCATTGCGTTAGTTGGAATATCCATAAGACGAGAGTCCAAATACTGTCCACTTGCTTTTTTAAACGGAAGATGGCTTTGGATATAAATATCAAATGGATATATGCGTCGAGAGGGGAGGGGAGAGGGGAGCCTCTTAAAATTTGAAACCTCATCGTACAAGGAATAAGCTTTTACTGTCACTGACAAAGTGTGCTATAATGCTTTGGTCCTTATTTTTTTCTCGACAACCAAACAGATACTCACTTTTGATTAAGTGGGGAGTTATCCTATCTAAATAATAATACAGCGCAACAGCACTGGATATGTACCTTACTAATTGTTTTTTTACTCAACAATATTGCCTCATCAATATATTGACAAGTGGCTATTAAGCATGATATCGTGAACATCCGAGGTTTTCGATAATTTAGGCCTCTTCACAGTGTGGAAGGATTTCTCAATCTAAACCTGAATGAAATTCTTTTCTGAACTTTCACTTCATCTTGTGACATCAAGTTCTACACATGTATAGTAGAATAAAGAATTGAAAATTCTTCTAGTCCAAGTCCGTAGTCTATTAGCCACTTCTGTGATAAAATTATATTTGTAAGGTAAGTGGATGAAGCCGCATCCTGATTTCAACGATGCGATATCACTTTCATGAACTATATTCTCTAACTTAAGTTCTTGTCATACTACAATCTTCTTTTTCTTCTTAAATTTTTCAAGTATCTCACCTTATTTGTACGTAAATCCCTTTTAGGTTGTACAAGTATACTCAGTACATAGCAGGAGATAAGCTCCAATTTAGATCCCTGCTTAACTTCCCCCATGTTCGACCTGAAATCCATTATTTCGTTTAATAAAAGAAAATCCTCAAGTCAACGACACTTAATTTGGCTTAAAGCAGTCCTGGCATTCGCTTAGTTACAATTCGCTTTGGGAAAATTTAGTGCCGGTAGCAAGTACTCGTAGTAGCAATTCTGTGGACAAAGAAAAATGGTTTCGGTTCCTCTTCGAATGGTCGACATCCCTAGTTTCTTCCTTTTGCCCGATGAAAAAAAAAAAAACCAAAAATGAATTGCGTTAAATTAAGGTCGGTAACAATTTTAAAACGACTCTGACTCTTTGCCTGCACTAAGATTAAGGTTTCCTTGACAGCAAACTTACTGGTTTTACCTTCTTGACTTTACTTTGTATCAACATATTTCCCCATACATCTTGCTATGGTTAGTATTGTAAGTATCTGTGCATAATAATAGTTTTTTTTCTATCACATTTCATTAGGGTGGTGCCTTATTCCCTAAAATGTCAGACATTGAAAGCTCGTCTGAGCGATGAACAGTGAGTGCTTCCGGATAGCTACTGAAGGACACTTTTAATTCAATTGGGTTCTATTGGAAATGAAATATTTCGTTTCGTATTCTAGTTGAAAGGAAAGGCACGTGGACTTATTAATCAGATTCTAAGCCTTTTGATCTTCCCTCCTGTTGATTCAATTCGAAGTCAAAAAGGCATGTTGTCTTAATTTTAATCAGGACATTGGAGGTAGAGAAGATAATTCCATCACCGAAAATTCCGGAACTAGGGTTTCGTTCAGATACAATTGTGTAACATTAATTAGTTTTATTATCAAATGACCGGGATTCTTTTGATTAGCTTCATTAGTGAGAAAAACAGGAAACGGAAATGAATCCTGGAGCAATTCAAAAACTCAATCAATTAAAGTTACTTTGAAATTATACGCTTACGAGTACCATCAACTGATTGAGGAATGACCTTTTGTGGGCGGCATTCGTCAGTAACCTAATTTCAGATTTCCTTGAATTTTCTGTCCCCTAATGAAAATTGTTGAATCCCATTAAATTTTACATTTAACAAGCCGTATTTCATCTATCCGTCCACTTCTTTTGTTGTTTTAGGATTGATTTTATGTACTGTGCCAACTGGAATTAGTACATACTACGAGTATATCATTTAACTAGGGCAGTTCGTATATTTGTATCTAGAAAAAAGGTAATTAGTAGCCGTCGGATATCCAGTTGTGCCAGATTTTGTTTTTCAAAAACACCAGTAACCGCTTTTGTTACCTACATATATATCATTCAAGTTCATTTCCTAGATGTATCGGGTGCATCAGATAAAGGAATTGTAATAACTGAGATGAGTACCAGGAGTAGAGTCAAAGAAACTTCAGATATACTTATACTTTCGTGCCTACTACCACAAAAAAAGAACATCTACTACATTAACGAGAGGAGAATATTGAGGAGAGTCGATATGAAATGCGCTCAAGCAACAAATTGTCAGAAATAGGGCTCCCTTCTCCAACGTGGATATGAAAGTGTAAGCAATGTGCTATTTAGAAATTAAATAAAATAAGAACAGATGTCTTACTTTTTAGCTTTAGGTGTCGTTGTAGGTCTGAGCCTCAACTAACACGCATCTCCAGCCAGCTCGATCCTTCACTGGCTGTCTCCAGTTTACTTGGAAGCGGAATCGAAGACTTTTTCGACCAGAGTGTTGGCAAACATATCGGGTTTTCCAATAGGGACTTGACAACTTTGAATTTTATTTGTGAACGCTCTCTTTCACTAATCATCAAACTGTCACTGTCAATTTATTCAGTAAACTCAACATTTTCAACGCGGTAAAGTAAGAGAGTTAATTCCAATTTTCGGTCGTAATTCTCGCCCTAGTAGACAGGCAATAACAAGTTTAGTGCAACAATTTGAGTCTACATATTCGTTGTGTGATGTTGCCGTGTCAGTGGGACAACGGCTTGGTCGAAGTTTCGAAAATATCGCTGCCGTTCAGGCGTCCGTAGCAAACGATCCAAATCAGTCAATTTCACGGCGTTCTCAAGAATTGCGCATGGTAAGCGTTATCGCGCATGATCACCAATTATTTTTGACTCGAATTGGAAGATACGGACTTGGACGACATGTGGTTTCAACAGGATGGTGCCACAAGCCACACAGCACACGTTACAATCGATTTATAGAAGAGTAAGTATGGTGAGTGGGTTATCTCAAGAAATGGGCCAGTCGATTAGCCGCCTCGTTCGTGCGATTTAACGCCGCTTGACTATTTTCTATGGCGCTACGTTAAGTCATTAGTTTATGCCAACAAGCCGACGACGTTGGAAAACCTCAGAGCCAACATTGAACACGAAATAGCGGCCGTTTCGACCGAAATGTGTGGCCGGTGATTCGAAGGCACATTGCAAGGGCGATGAACAGCGATAATAACCTGATCTTTGGGGCTTATTACCCCAATGTTTTGTACCATGAGAATACACTCCGATCCGGCTTTATTCCGCCAGAGGCATTCCTCTATATAGATACTAAAGGGTTAGTACAGAGTAGGGACGGTATCCCGGTAATATACCACCGCCACCGCGGTGCGAGGGAAAAGCGGCTCATCTACGACGGGTACGGCGTCAATGCTCAGGAGCTCTTCCGTTTTAGTTCCGCGATCGCGGACAGAGACCGGGTCGATACCGAAAAACAGCACGCCGATTTTTGGTGGCTTAAAGAAGAGGAGAGTATCGTTACGCTCTCCTAGGTCGGTGCGTTACTGTTGTACTCGTAATAAACGTAGGGGGTTTTCGCGGAGAGGCCGGGCTGATTGGCATGGGATGGCACCTCTGAGAAGTGACTGATGCTTCACGGCATCGGTTACGTCTCGGCGGTGTGTGTGCACGATGCTGACGAACCCGAGGCGTCCGAATCTGCAATTGGGATGGTGACCACTCGAAGCAAAAGGCGACGAGTGCTCATAGTTTAGGTAGGTAGTCTTAAGTTTTAATTAAAACATAAAAATTATGGTTCCAAATCTAAGTTTTTTTTTTCAAAAATTTTCTTAGAAATCTATATTTAATATGATAGTTCAATCGTAGGATAGACCTAAGGCTGAAAAGCATTAGTAGTACATTTAGTGTTAAGCTTAGAGTGCTCGGTAAGAGCCAGTAAGCTAAATTTAATAACTAACATTGTTCAATTAGATTTAAACATTTTTGTCTAGTATGTAAGTTAATATGGATAGAAGAAATAAAAATGAATTGAAATGTAAAAAAAAAAAGTTGAACTAAATGGAGTTTCTTTTTTTTCCCCAAAATCTTCTCAGCTGACTGTCGAGATAGAGCGTCCAAAAAATGCTCCTAATGCTTTTTCCTGTAAAATCCAGTCAATTTGGCTTTTCTAACCAATGGGTAAGTACGCACTGTCTCTTCGACGTATCGCCGGCATTGGAAGAATAATGAATACATCGTTGCCTAAATGTTAATCAAAATTTGATGGCTTTTTGAACCCAAGATCAGCTGGGAGTGAACGATATCAAAACGAATGCACCTGCATCTGTTTGAAATGCTGAGTACAGTGAACCAATTGTACGAGTATTGCTAACATAATTGTGACAAGTTCCATGTTTAACTCTTCCTAGACCTGAAACTTCAACAGGTGTGCGGTGGTATTTCGAATGGAACAGGTGTGCAGTGGACTTAGTGATGAAAGATGCTCCGAAAATCCAGGAATGTCCTGATGCTTAACGATTGCTATTGCTTAAAGAACCTGTGTGTTATGGCTTCTAAGTCATCTACAATTAAGTTAAATTAGACATGGACTACACCTATATGTATTATAGTTGATGTTTTTAAGTCTCAATAAAGAAAACTTGAAACTTGAACTTCAATTGTGTATTATGGTGAGTGGCAAGGAAATTATTTATTGACGCATTTGTTTTACTTTAGATTTCCTGACTGTTTTGCTATTTTTTTTGTTAAATGAATCGGGACCCTGAGGTTCTTGCTGGTCAACTTCTTCTAGTGTTTTAAACCTAGCTTTTAGGATCTCAGAGAACTGTTTGAACGATGGTTAATTCTATCTATTGTGTTGTCTGCATGTTACTTTTGGGGACATGCAGGTAGTTAGGATTGAGTCTCAATGTTGAACTTGCAGGTCTAAATTCTGTAAGGAATGGCGGCATTCAGTTAATACATTAACCAGTCCCGTGTAATCTTATCGTTGGAGAGCTGAGAGCTGACTGACCAAACTCTTGCAAAAGTTGCTGTGATCAGCAGCTTCTTAAAAGGTATCATCTTTTGTACAATTTGGACTTAGGAAGAGAAAAAAAATTGTATTTTTTTCCAAAATAGCTTATTATTTGTAATTGTACTTACAGCTAACCCCAGCGAGGCAAAGAAGACTGGGAGTCAGTTAAAAAAAATCGGAAAAATTCCAATAAAGCGGTTTACTTATGATGCACAGTAAAAAGAAAGGAAAATGTTGATGCTGATAATGGGGTACGTAAGCAGCTGAAGGCTGTATATCTCAGATGTACCATTTGATAGAACAGGTTGGATTTTTTGTAGCAGCAGAGTCTTAACACGGCAAATGGTACCAGTATTGCGGCAATAGCTGGACAATCAAATTCAACGGCAGATGATTGTGTTTCTAATCAACTGTTATAAAAGTTAATTAATTTGTAGAAGAATGTCACTCAATATCCTATTTTATGATGTGTTTTAAATTATATTAACCGTTAACCAAAGAGTATTTAACATTAAACTTTATATTTTAGATTTTCAACACTTGTTTTGTTTGGTTTGGAGTAGGAGAAATAAGTAGAGAGTTTGGGATTTCTCCAAGTGTGTTTAGAGGTTCCAACAAGGACACTAGTTACAGGTTCTCTTATAGAAGCCTTTTTTATCATTTCATGCATCATGATTCACCTGCCCAACTAATGTTTGGCTGATGGTAGCGAACCTAGCCCCGACTGGGATTATCTAAAGCATATTTCGTTATCCTTAAATCAAATTTCAATGACAAATCCTTTTCCAGATATACACTGCAGAATAAGTCAATATTGTTTGGTAAATACCTAGTACCACAACTAGCTTTTCAGTCAAACCTGGTATGTTTAGAGTTGTTGCTTTCATCACCTATAGTTTGGTTACAAGCCCTAATGCTCAATAAATGCTCAGCGTTGACTCATATGCCTCTACCGAAGACTTGCTGTAATTAATTTTAAGAGGCATACAACAGCCAAAGAGGTCAACGGGACATATACTCATCTTTGAGCGTAAACTTTACCTTAACCAGTTTGTTACCTCACAATTCTCGGCTTAAAAGACGCTCGTTAAAAACAGCCCATAAAGAACGGTAAGCATGCACCGCGATAAGTTTATGGTAAAATTGTATCTGCTTTTCCTACATGTTGCGTGCAAACAACGCCCCGAAAATCCTCCACTTTCGTTCCCCTTTGTTGTCTGTTGGCCTTTTCTTTGAACAAAGTTAAAAGTAACATAAAAGAGAAATGAGAGAGCACGGAAAACAAAACTTAACCGAGAATGTGAAATACCCAAACATACCAATCAAGAAAAAAAGAACAATCTACAATACCAAAGACGACAACAGGACGAACAGGACAGTGACTAAGGCGGAGACTCTCCTCCACCAACAGAAACCACTGCTAGGGAGCGACCCCACGTAGGCAGAAAAACCCCAGATTTTAACAGCTAAGTAGCCCTTTCGAATTCTTCAGTAGATAAATGTACATACAGTAAAATTAGGATACAACGACTTTGCTTATAACGGCTAACCGTTTTTAGCGAAGATGATGTAAACTCAAGTAAGGTTTCATAGTTAGGTACTAGGAAAACATATCCGATAAGTACGACTCTGGTTTGAGCGACCATCCGCTTACAGCGACCTATTTTAATGACAACTCGTACGGTTATAACGAAATCCCTATAAGCGCGCCTAAATCACAGTCAGTGTTTATCATCTGTTGTGACAAAGTTAAAAGCTCGACTCAATGAGTTGCTATTTTACACCGTTTAGAAGTCGGTGGATCAAATGTAACCCTCGCGAAGGAGTTCGGCGTATCTCATTCTACAATATCCATAATGAAGAAAAATGAAAATAAGATAGAACCCCTGTTTGATGCCACTGTTTTGAAATGTAAGCGTGTCAAGGCATCAACTTAACAAAAGATAGATCAGACATTGTTACACTGGTTTAAGCTTCAGCGTAACCGGGGAATACCCATAATGGACCCCTCCCCAAAAAAAAAGTAATTTTTTTTGCTCAAGAGTTGAATATTCCTAACTTCAGTTGTTCAATGAGCGTTTTAAAGAAGACACAACACAGTCGCTGGTAAGATTGCTTGTGAGTCTTTGTCAGTTTAACAGGGTGATGTAAAGCGTCCACCTGTTCTAACACAAACACCAGTCGTTACTCCCCAAGTTACCTACGCCCAAATGGCGGCAGGTAGGGGAAATACGGCACAGCAAGCGAAGGTTGCTTCTCAGGCTCCAGCGCCTAGAGCACCGGAACCGGCAAATGACATGCTAGCTATCTTGCTCTCTATCCAGGGGCAGATGGCTCAGCTGCAACGTCAAATTACCGAGCAAGCTACGCGGGTAGAACAAAAATATACGCGCTGCTGCCGAGCCTAACGCACCTTCAGTCGTAATGGGTACGTACATGGAGGAGCAAACCCTAAGGGTCCTTGCAGTGAATGTTAATTCACTGATTAGGATTGAGCGAAGAGCCGCGATGTTTAAATTGCTACAAGACCAAACTCCTGATGTGCTTTTCGCTAGAGAAACCAAGCTAACCGATGAGCACGAACTGGAGTACAATAATTATATTGTTAAAAGAAGAAACCGGCCTAACTTCCAACGTGGAGGCGGTGTCGCGATCTTCATTGAAGAAGGCATAGAATTCCACAGAGTGTACAAGGGAGTGTTACGTAGGTTCCGGGTGTTTGAGGCAGTCGTCATTTACATCCCGCTCCGCAGTGGAAAGCGGCTGTACTTGGCCTCTGTTTATGCATCTGGGGCTTCACAATCCACCTTATTCATTACAGAGCTCGACACACTTTTTTGACTTCTGAGGCTGGAATCGGGGGACAATTATTTTATAATCGGCGAGGATTTCAACGCTAAATACAGAGATTGGGGAAATAATTTGCCAAATACGAGTACTAGGGGGAACGTACTACTCGATTGGTGGGGTCAGCACGATGCCATGTATAGACTCGGTCTTAAAGCGACGGATAACCCGTCGTTTCCACGAGGCGGGTCTTATTTGGATCTATTACTGTATGACGAACGTATACGACTGACAGGTACGAATTTACAAACGCTTAACTATCTGCGCACATTCGTGTATAACAGCGACCATTGCGGGTTTAGCACCGAAATCACAGTTCGCAACGAAATTGCGGAATTGGGGGAGTTTGTCCAAAGATACTCTTACAACTACAGTAAGACTCGATGGACATGCTTCTCCGCATCCTTGACAAGAGCACTCTCCTCGAACACGCTCCACCCACCGTCCAATAGGAATTTATCAAACGAGGAGATCGACAAATACCTAAAACGAATGGACGAGACAATTAAACAAACTATGGACACTACAATACCGCGGTATAAACAAACGACTAACAAAGATCTGTTCCGCAATCCTACTATTGACGCACTGCACCGATAGAAAACATTAATCAAAGAGAGTTACAGAATTGCTGTAAGTTTGTATTGGAACAATAAGGTACGGGCTGTAAACACCAGCAACCCGAATATATTCCCGCAAATAAATAAACTTTTTCGGAGAAAAAATCAAAAGGACCTTCAGTGTTTTAAAATAGCCCGGACAACAGACAACGAAGGGTTACTCACAATAGCAGGCATTGATACAAATGAGGCTGCTGTTGATGAAGACTTCTTTGTGATCGAGGATCCACAGGAGAAGGTTGAGGCCATAGGGGCGACTTTCCAGGAAGTGTACAAGGCCAATGATATCATTGGCCCTAATTATGACCTGGACAATCGCGTCTTGGTGCACAACTTCTATATTCGAAATGAAGTAGAGAACTGGCGAACCGAGGGGTCTGGTTTCACCCGGTTCAGCGATGAAAATATGGCAAATAATGTCATTGCCAGAGAAGGTGACCTACCCCCGTTCATTTCGAAGGAAGAACTCCATGAGATCTTCGACACAATCAGAAGTAAGAAATCAGTGGGGACCGATGGAATTCCGAACATCGTGCTTCGACATCTTCCTCTAGAAGCGGTGGACATTTATACCACCCTGTTTAATAATGCAATGAATAATGCACATTATCCAGCGCATTGGAAAACGGCGGTGGTTCAACCTATCCCCAAAAAGGGAAAGGATATATCCAATCCGGCGAATCTTCGGTCGATAAGTCTCCTTCCGAATATCAGTAAGGTGTTCGAAAAAATAATCAATAGAGCTCTGACTAGGTGGGTTGAGGACAAACATATAGTTCCGGATAATCAATTCGGTTTTAAGGCAGGACATGCTATCTCACATGCCGCGTCTAAACTGATGTCTGATATCCAATGGAATAAAGGCAAAAACAGTGTACTGGTGCCTGCCTTGTTGACTTGGAGA
Organism: Volucella inflata; assembly: GCA_928272305.1. Lineage (NCBI taxonomy): Eukaryota > Metazoa > Arthropoda > Insecta > Diptera > Syrphidae > Volucella > Volucella inflata. Next base: position 65,274,754 of record OV743718.1, read on the forward strand.
GGGCCTTCGGCACCGTATGGTTAGAGGGTCTTTTCTATAAGCTGACTAGGCTGGGGATCAGTAAACCACTCTTCTACATTCCTTTTAATATGCTTACCAACAGACGGTTCATCGTGAAAAATGGTGATGTGACTTTTGTTGGAATATTTCAAATTAAAAATGGTCTTCAGCAAGGCGCGGTCAATTCACCGATCCTATTCAACATTTATACAAGCGACTTGATAGGTTCACTTTCCCATACTATTGCGTACGCAGATGCCTTGATAGCGTACAGAACAGGTCCAAAAATCGAGGTCATTAATACTCTCTTACAGCGTGACTTCGATAAGATAAGACGATTTTGCGATGACTGGAAGTTGAAAATCAACTTTCAGAAGTCGGAAACCATTCTTTTTAGGACGCCGTTGTCTGGAGTCTCTAGGGACACCAGAAAAAATTGGCGAAAGTTCTCGATCATTGGACAACACGGACAGCCTCTTACCTGTGGAAGTGTAGTCAGATACCTTGGGATCTGGCTAGATCAGTTTCTGTATTTTAACAAAAATGTAGATGCTGCTCTAGCCAGAGCTAAAGGCGCTTTTGCCCTCACAAAGAGACTGTTTTATACCAGCCAACTCGATGCGAGGGTAAAGATAATCTGCTACATGGCCCTTATCAGGCCCATGCTTGTATTTGGGTGTCCCGTGTGGTTCAATGTACGAGCAAGCTTAATGGAAAAGATTTGGGTGTTTGAGAGGGCTTACCTTAGGGCTTGTCTTCGCTTGTACAGAACACCAGAGTCGGAGTACAAAAAATTTTAACCTAACGAGGTCCTTTATAACAGGGCGAACCTCATACGAGTGGACAACTTCGTAACATTACATTTATCATGAGAGTGTGCGCTCGAACGGCTTCGCTCCACCGGAAGCATTCCTCTACTTTGATCAGATAGGGTTGATCCAGGATAGATCAGCGATCCCGTTAATCTTCCATGTCGCTCGGACAGCTGGGGACAGGCGACTCAACTACAACAGAGACGTCGCACACGGCAGGGTGGATCGTCTCAGGTTCAGTAGGGCGGTGGGGAATCGCGATAAGATGGATGTCGTTCGGCAGCACCAGCATTTCTGGTGGTTGAATGATGGGGAAGATGTTTCGACGTCGTTTCCGTCAATTAGGGACCAGCCTCACTAATGAGGAAGAGCAGACCAATCTATTTGCTCTGTAAATAGCGATGGCCAGCTTACATAGGTTTAGGTTAGCATTTAAGATATATATATATATATTAGTATATACAAAGTTATATACTAATATATGTATATTATTGTGTATAATGTTTATGTGTTTATATGTATGTATTGTGTATGTAGGTTAGCTAGACTAAGGTTTTTTTAAAGTTAGATATTAAGTTTTTATTAAAAATACAAAATACTGTCCATATGCTAAGTTTTTGTTAACAATGTTTTTCTTAGCCTTAAGAATAGAAAATTAATATCATAATTAAATGTAAATGAAGTCAAAAGACATAGTATTAAAAATTTAGAGTAGCTTAGAGTGCCGGTGTAGGGCAAGTAAGTTAGTATAAGATTGTTTAGTAATTTTAAGCTAGCATTTAAGCATTTTTTGTTGGTATGTAAGAGTTATTGATTAATAGAATAAAATGCATTTAAAACTAAAAACTAAAATAGGGTGATGTAAGCGATTGGTTAGAAAGAGTTTGGCCTACTCTGCGCTCGCAATTTAATGCAGGTGCAACTGGGCTGTTCTATAATTTAACCCCAGACAAGGCGTTGAAATTCTTGATACTATTCTAATGACTCACGATGCCTGGAACAACTCACACAAGGAAACATTTTAAATTGTTATAAAAATACCAGGTTTATCCGAAGCAATGTAGAATTTGCTCCAAACGCTGATGACTTTGACGAAGAAGACAACGTACCATTGAGCGTTTAGTCCAGGGCTATTGATAATCAGCTAACCATAACTAACGAGGATTTTGAGCAATGTGTGTGTGTTTATGATGCTGTCGCCACTTGCGAAGAACAGTCTGATGAAAACATTGTGAAAAGTATCATCGCCAACGACGTCAATAGTAAAGATAGCTATGGTTATGATGACGAACAGGAGGAGACGTCTCCGACTTACAGTGTGTTTGAAGCTCTGAAGGCTGCGGCTGTGTTTGTTCAAACTAACTTTGATGTTGATGTAATAAAAACTATGATGTCGCGCATTCACAATGCTGTACGAAGTTCTTACTATCGAAAAAAAATTGCTCAAAAGCAAACTTGAATTAGAGACTTTATACGTAAGTACAGTACAATCTCGTTAATTCGGACACTTGCTAATTCGGACAACGCGGTAATCCGGACACACAATTGTTTTCTATTGTTGACTGTAAGAATATGCCAATACAAAAAATGCTTGGGTGACAGAGCTACTGTTTAAAAGTTGGTTTAAGAATTCTTTTGCCAAATAAGTAAAACGATACTTAAAGGAAAAAAATTTGCCAGCTAAAGCACTTTTACTGCTAGGCAACGCGACTTGCCATCCATATTCATTATGTTTTTGCCACCGAAATGCACGGCTCTAATCCAGCCTATGGACCAAAATGCTATTCGAATTTTAAAAATGAATTATCGCAAAATTTTTGTATGTCGTCTCTTGTCCAGTTCGAAAAATAGCTTAATTGATTCTTTAAAAAAGTTTTCGTTGAAGATGCTGCTTTTTGGCTTCAAACGGTTGGGATATGGTGGATGAAGGTGTCCTTAACAAATGTTTCAACAAAATTCTTTATGACGAAGAATGAAATTCAGATGATGACCAACCTCTTGCAATCGTACGTCCCAGTAGCTCAACGGAAATAGTTGCCTTATAGTCGCAATAGCCGGGGATATCGCGGAGAGTACGATAACTTTGGCGATAAGAATTGATAACTGTAGGGGTTAAAAAATAGCATTTTTTGCTAAGGTAGGGGAGGGGGGTCTATCACGCCCCGTTTAGGAGTAAGGGGCAATTTTAGAAAAAAATAAATTAAAATGGGAAACAAATTATTAAAAAACAACGGCAACACTTACAATAAGGTACTATACAGGATTTGAAAGCCTAAAATTTGCTCTTTAATATAAAATCTACATCAAATTATTCGTGTGAATAGTTTTTGAATAATTCGCATTCAAACTTAAATTTTTGGTAAGAAATAAAAAAATAAATTTTTTTAAAATCAATATTATTCAAAATTGTGAGAAGATGTGCCCAATTGGTTTTTTGTATTAATGCGCAGATCAATTCTGAATCGAACACAAAAAACCACATGGCTTCATATCTTCTAGTTTTTGAGAAAATTGAAAAATACTAAAACTATTTTTTATGAGACGTTTTGTTTTTTTTTGGTATTTATGGTGATCTCACTTTGAGGATTAATATTGATGATATGGTCTTTGTAAGTTAAGTACAGCAAATCATTTAGCGTGACCCAGAATGCACCACGAGGAGGTAGATTTGCATTGCATTCCGCGTCCCAGTCAGTCAGTTTGTGAGTAAGTTAGGTGTAAGTTAAGAGTAGTCAATTAAATGTTCAATGTACGAGTGCATACGAGGGCGGGTCAATAAGTCCGTGACTTTTGGATTAAAACACAGATTTTTTGATAAAAAAATAATTTTATTTTTCAACGTAGTCTCCCTTGAGCTCTATACACTTTGTCCAACGCTTCTCCAATTTTTTATCCAATTTTTTTCATCATTGGAGTCAAATCTTTTTCCACCAAGCCATTTCTTCAGGTTTGGGAACAAGAAGTAGTCGCTCGGAGCCAAATCTGGAGAATAGGGTGGATGAGGGAGCAATTCATAGCCCAATTCATGGATTTTTGCCATGGCAACTGCACATGTGTGCACCCTTGCATTGTCTTGGTCGAAAAGAACTTTTTTCTTGGCCAAATGAAGTCGTTTTTTTTCAAATCGTCATTGAATCGATCCAATAAGTTGGCATAATATTCCCCATTGATTGTTCTTCCCTTTTGAAGGTAGTCAATGTGGATTATCCCGCGTGCATCCCAAAAAACAGTCGCCATAACTTTTTTGGCTGACAAACCCACCTTGGCCTTCTTTGGCGCCGATTCACCCTTAGAAACCCACTGTTTTGACTGTTGTTTGTTCTCTGGTGTGTTGTGATGGATCCATGTTTCGTCCACGGTTACAAAACGGCGCAAAAACTCCTCCATATTGCGATTAAACAACGCCAAACCTTCCTGTGAAGTTGTTACACGATTGCGTTTGTGGTCGACTGTGAGCAAACGCGGCACCCATCTTGCGGAAAGCTTTCTCATGCCCAAGTGATCATTCAAAATTGAAACCACTGAGCCATGCGAGATCCCTACGGCTTCCACAATCTCTCGCACTTTCAATCTTCGGTCGGCCAACACCATATTGTGAATTTTTTCGATTTTTTCGGGTGTAGAGACCTCAACTGGGCGTCTAGGACGTTCGGCATCTTCAGTGCTTGTACGGCCACAACGAAATTCAGTAAACCACTTTTTTACCATTGAAATCGATGGTGCAGAGTCCCCATAGTATTTATCAAGCTTAGTTTTGGTCTCGGTAATGGTTTTTTTTCGCAAGAAATAATGCTTAATAAGCACACGAAATTCACTTTTTTCCATTTTCTCCTCAAATTAGTGAGTAGTCTGATAAAAATAGCTGTCAAACACAAATTAACTGACGCAGCAAGTTTAAATTTTGACAGGAGTCAACTGACAGATGCCTGTTGACAGGAGCAGTGTTGCTGTTTCAGTAAAGAGGTCAGAAATTCAAAAAGTCACGGACTGATGTAAGTTACGTCAATGAAGTCATCGTCCGTACTGGTGTCAATGTCGAGTTCGTTGAGTTCGTCGATGATGATGAAGAGCCGAGGTTGTTTTGGTGGTAGAATACCTTCTAAGTGCTCATTGTAAACGGTCGGAGGGTCGAAGTCCTTCAGTTGCAAGCCCACACTTTCTTTACCTTTGACAAAACCTGGGTACTTTTTTTACGCCAATTAAAAATTCCATGATTTGGGAGCCCATGTCGTCCTTATAATTTTTTCCAAGGCAGTATTTCCGGTAAAAGAAAAGTGCCATATATTGGTGAAGGTGCTGCGGCATTGTATTGCGGCATAAAATTGATTTTTTCAGAAGCTTGTTCTGATTCTCAAGATCATTTATAGTATTGGTTGCATCGGTTTTGTCAACATATTCGCCTTTGCTGTGGTTTGTACGAGTAATTTCATGAGTCGTAGAAGTAGGGAACATTTTCTCAATACCTATGTATTGGCGTGCGCTGTCGGTACAAATACGACGGCTGTTGGGGTTAACGTATTTGTGTATATAACGCCACAAGTCTTCTTTACTTTTGGAGTTCACTTTAAAGAAGCGTCCGACCTTATCTTCTTTACAAATTAACCCCAACACTACGATTTTCATTGTTCGGTTACACGGCCTCTGTGGTACTTCCTTTTTGTAACAAAGGTCTCGTCGATTTGTACAGTTTTTCCTTCGCCGCCAATGTTAACATCGACATGAGATGCTATTATTTCGGCTATTTCACGACAATAGTAATAGTAATCTACTAAAGTAGATTTACTAAGCTCACTTTTATTGTCGTGATGGCGCCAAGCGATAATATGCTAATTTTAAAATAATAACATACATGTAATAATATTTTTAAAAAATCCTTAGGTTGTAGCTTAAGGTTTAATTAATTTACCTGAAAAACCGGATTCACAGGCATTTTAATAACAAAAGCGATAATTATTGCAAGCACCTCGCGAATCTCTAGCCGACATTGAGGTCCATGGAAAAATGTACCAATTGATGGGTTGATTGTACCTCTACAAATTGTGTCACCTTTTTTTCTACACTTTTCTACCTTCATAGGTAAGTTGCAACACAGTGGGGAAATGGATGTTTTAGTGGGAATTAAGCCAGATTCTTTAAAAAATTCAATGCTTCTCCGAACGAACAATACACTGAGAAGTTATTTAGTTTAGGATGGATTAGAGGATGCTTAGCCGTCATTGCTTATTCACAAAAAAATATCACTCGATTCGCACTACGGTTGAACACAGAATGATCTTTGTGAATATCAATAACTAGACGCCTTGTCACAAAAAGAAATACCGGTATAAAAGCCAAACGTTTGTTCGGTTATATTTTGTATTTATTTTATTTGTATTTGTATTTATTGATTATGAAATTGCTTAAGTAAGATAAATCTTATAAAATAGTGAAAGCCTTCAAATTAAGTTAACAAATTGAACATAATAAAATAACAAACAACAAACAAACATCTTGGTTCAACAACAAGAAATATTTGAACAAAAAACATGAAAAACAGAAATAAGAAAAGAAAACAAGATTCAAATAACAAACATGTGAATTTAAAAAAAGATTATTTATTAAGAATTTAATCGAAACAAAACAGATAGTAAATAAATACCAACAATTTAAGTTGAAGATGCTAATTAATTATACTCACTGGCCAAGTACCTCAAAAGTAAATTCCTAAATCTTTTTGTGTTTCTGACTCCTCTTAGTTCACGGGGCAGGGAGTTCCACAGGCGAATGGCATGAACGAAGAATTGCCGCTCCGATGTCAGACAAGAATGTGGAGTTTGCATTAAGGTCAGAGTCCTTTGCGACCGAGGAAAAACTAATCTGGTATAGAGGAACTGAGGTTGATGTGTCTGTATGATGTCATGCAGGCAAGATAAGGATCGAAGCGCTAGCAGGTTATCGAACGAGCAGCCGACAATACACTTTGAGTAAACTGACACGTGATCATAATTTCGGAGTCCATAGATATACCCAGCAATATCGTCCTTTTAGAAATTGAGTCAACTTTGCCATAGACCTCACACCCATACATCAAAATTGGCAGTATGAGCGTTTTCGCCAGCATAGTTCTTATAGCTGTAGGTGTAAACATCTGAGTCGATCAAAGCAGACGAAGCCCTCCATAAACCTTGCCGATAGCAGAGTTTATATGGTCAGTCCATGTTAAGGAGTCGTTAAAAATAAGTCAGCGATTTCTTACAGTGTGAACAAAGGGGACGATTTCTTCACCAAGTTTTATCGGTGGAAAGGTAGATAGTTTCTGTGTTTTCCTATGAATCACGAGAGCTTTCGATTTTGCCGAATTCAAACATAGAAAGTTACGTTGAGCCCAGAGAAAAATATTGTCCAATTCTTCATTCATCAAAGCGACAACTTGATCTAAGACATTGATATTTCCACTCAAAGCCAATTGGACATCATCGGCATACATGTGGATCAGACACCGTTGGACAATTTGTGACAAGTCATTGGTGTACATAGAAAAAAGGACAGGTCCAAGTATTGATCCTTGAGGAACTCTATTCGATACCCTAAAACAGCTCGAAGTTTTATTGTTGACCACAACACATTGCTGCCTATCTACTAGGTAGGAATAAATAAGCTTTGCCGATTCTTTGGAGAAATTATACACGGTCTGAAGTTTTTGGCAACAAAGAACATGGTTAACAGTATCGAACGCTTTTGAAAAGTCTAAGAGAATTAGAAAAGTAACATAGTTTTTGTCCAACGACTTCCTAATGTCATCGACTACTGACAATAATGCTGTTTTGCAGCTGTGTTTTGGACGAAAACCGGACTGACAACTGCTTACTAGCTTATGTATAGACAAATATGCTTGCATTTGCTTCAAAATTACTTTTCCAACACTTTACTTAAAAACGAGAGAATCGCTATGGGTCTATAATCGCATTACCTTTTTTGGGGATTGGGATAACTTTTGCCCTCTTCCATTCACGTGGATAGTCAGAAGCTGTTATTATGCTGTTAAGAATGTGGGTAATGGAAGGAAGAATGTAAGGAAGGAGAATTTTTTCGAACCGGGGATTAACACCATCGATGCCGGTTGTGTTTGACTTAATTGATAGAACCCCTTCGAAAACCTCTTGATCACTGATACATACGAAACCGAAAGATTCATTATAATCAAGTGCATTACATATTATATACGTACAAACATAGATACAGTCTGTTTGATAACATCGTACACGACAAAAATTAAAGAAGAACTTATAATAATAAAAAAAATCAATTGTACTGGTTTATTTTGTTTATTTACTTGAATGCTTTTCAATTAATATGTTGTCCACTTTCCTCCATTATAAATAATGGCTTGGAGTCTTCGAGGCATGCTTTCTACTAATCTTATAGCATAATCTTGAGACAACGATCTCCATAAAACTCGTATTTTTCGTGATAATTGTTTGACCGTCGAGATCTTCTTTCCTTGGAGCTTTAGCTTCATAAATGCCCAAACATTTTCAATTGCATTTGCATCCGGCGACTGTGAGGGCCAATCTAAAACATCGACGTAATTTTCTTGTTTCCAGGCACTGCACAAACGACTCCGGTGTTTCGGGTCATTATCTTCTTGCAGTAACCAATTCTCATTCCTCCTTTTAAAGCACCTATGGTCAGATGGTAATGAAGCTTTCTTATAAATTTTGACCATGTTGGGTGCGTTTAAGTTATTTGTAAACATGAACAAATTGCCAAATCCTTATTTTGAGAAGCATCCCCAAACGTGCACCTTTGCCGGGTGTTTGACGGTCCGCTGGATTAATTTATTGGATTGTGTACACCAGGTATGAGTGATAGGAGACCATGCCCAAAAAGAAGCTTCATCCGAAAAAATAACGTTGTTCCAATCTCTGTCCAAATTCTCCTTGGCACAACTGAATCATTTTTCTACGTGTTTTTTTGACAGTAGTGGTTTCCTTATTGTGCTTCAACATTTTACATTACTGGCTAGTAAACATCTTCGAATCGCATCACAACACACATTTAGACCCCTTTTACGTAAAATCCCTTGTCTTCCACGTAACGATAGAAGAGGATTTTTTTCAAACACGCGTAGAATCATTTTGTCCTGCTTTTTTGTTGTTTTTGGCGTAGACCCACGATCCGATCCGATCATCCACATTTTTGACTTGGGAATAACAGTGCACCCACTTGCTAACAAATGCTTTTGACTTTTTCATGTATTTAGCAGCTGCTCCGTATGACATTTTCGGTTCTATTGGATGCGTGCACAAGAATACTGCTTCATAACGTGATGCAAACGCGACACTCATTTTAAAATACTTCAGTCTCTGACAAAAATTGAACACTCTTTAATTTTTTTTATTCAAAGCATCTTAGCAGAAGTATTTTTTTATCTGCTAATGCAAATGCCACTTCCAAACCGGGTTTTCATAGACAAGTTTTGCCGTAAACGATCTTATCAAACGGACTGTATTTCGCAAAGTAAATAATTTACTGCAACATTGGAACATGTGAATTTTCTATAATGCGAATTAGTGAAACCTTGTTATTAATGTTAAATATTAAACTTTTTAGTTGTCCGGATTAACGAGATTATACTGTACATACATAACTATATATTTACGTTTATAGAATGTAAGTGCATACATTGTAACTCTTTGGAGTAATTTTTTTTTCAAAGAAAAATTTTCATATTAATCCCAACAGGGATAGGGCAATTTGTGTGTTATTTCTTGATCTGTTTTTCCAATTTTGTAAAAAAAAATATTTGCCACCTACCTTTTGTTTACAAGATAGGTTTCGAGCCCCCCACCCCCTCCTTTTTGTACCCGTTTTCTTTTTGTTAATATTCGCTTCATTCGCTCATCCACCACCATTTGTGTGGGTGCAGTTTGTTTTTTTCTTTGTAAATTTTGTATTGTTTTGCCAGCAGTCCGAAAATCGTTTAACTTATAATTTGTAGCCCCGGGGCTTACAACATCCTTGAGCTGCGAGGTTAGTTGCGTATTACGTATGTTCGAAGTCGACAAAGAAGATGCATTTACATAAGCTTCCTGGATCAAAGCTTTAAATTCATTATTTAATTACAAATCAATATAGAAGGTACAAGACCTGAAAATACATTGAATGGTTATCTTAATGGACATTATTGTTTGTTCTTTGTAGATACTCTATAAACAAACAAGAGGAAATAAGACATCCTGCAGATAACCTAAATATTTCTTGCCAACAATAAATTAAGAATTCTCCGTCTGTATTTTATATAGATACCGAGTACAAAAAGAGCTTTCATCCAAGCGGATTACTTTACTCCAATTACCATCTACACATTCATTTTCATCCATTATTTAAAACACCATTCAAAAGTTGCAAAAAGTTATTGCCTCGGTTGCCATCAGGACTTTGCATTTATGAAAAACTTGTGAAAATTTACATTTTCCATTTGTAAATTCCGCAAACAAAAATACAAAAAGAAAGGCCAACAGACGAAGGCTATAAGAACCCCCATCACCATAAAATGGGACATCCCAGCCCTCACCGAAAGAAACCACATCCAACTGGAAAAGGCAAAAAAAAGGAGCCGCTCAATAAATATATTTATTATATGTATATGTTTGTATGTATGTTATTTCTTTTTCTTTCATTTTTGGCGCCAAACAAACCATTCACCATGTTGGCACTTTTTTTTTACAAAAACAACAAAAAAATTAAATAAAAAGAAAAATAAAATTTTCCAACTTAAACGGACCCCGACAAAGGGAACGACATTGAACATGAGAAATTGTTTTCACTTAGCCCATAACCCGAACCGAACGTGCATATCACACACTCCTTGTGTCACCCTATAATCCTCCTTTAAGGTTCCACCAACCCCCTTCATACTATAAAAACTCATTGGCGAGAAGGAAAGGATTTTAATTTCGAAATTCTCTATAACTTGCTTTTCGGCGGATTTTCCATTAAGGATGGGATTCGGTCAAATGGAAACTGTCACTACCAAAATTGTACGAGTACAGATACTTGTACATACTCGTAGTTGTAGCGTATCTCAGTCTGGCACGGCGGCTGCGAATATTGAAAAGGATTTAATTTGTATTCTGTTTGTAACCGAACTTTTGGCAGTAAAACCTACATCCAAGGATTCAGCAGCAATACGATGTTTTAATAATAATCGATTCGGTGTTGTCTGCTGGCAGTATGATGCGATGCGATGCGATGCGATGCGATGCGGTGTATAGCAAACGCACCTTGCTTTTGCATAAATAAAAAACCTCACAGCAGAACCTTTACACGGTTGAAAGGCATTTCATTTATTTTTATGAATATTTGAGATGATGCGATACGAATACTATATACCCGAATATACGAGTACCTACTCGTACTTAGTTCTGAATGAAACTCGTGACGGATTTTTTTTAACGTTTTTAGAGCAGGAAATATCAGATTGAGGTACTCATTTTGCTGGCAGAAAATATGAAAGCTCCGAATTTATTAAATTCCATTGTAGCCGTGCTGACAACAGGTTCTAATTAAGTTGGCATTGGCCCAATAGCATCAGAAGAACAAAATTTTTCAAAGCTTACTAATGTTGCACCGAAATTGGATTGAATTGCTGATAGCTAAAGTACGAGTAGAAAGTTCAAAAGGAAATTTTACCTTTTTTTATGTATCGAGTCACCTTTAACCTGCATACAATGCAATAAATATTTGATTTTTTGTATCTCATTTTTCCAGTTTATTAAATTTCAAAACTTACTTACTTACTTTAGGTGGCGCTACAGTCCGGGGTGGACCTGAACCTCAGTCAACAAGCCAGCTCGATCCCTGGCTAGCTGCCTCCAGTCTCGCATGCTTAGTTGGCTGAGGTCCTCGTCCACCTGCGTGCGCCATCTGAGTCTTGGCCTTCCTCTACTGCGCTGTCCCTCGGGGGCGGATTCGAAGACTTTTCGGACCGGAGCATTGGTGTCCATGAGCTCTACATGACCCAGCCATCTCAGTCTTTGGATCTTCACTCTTCTGGCTAGGTCCATGTCGCTGTACAGTCCATTCAGTTCGTCGTTGTATCTCCTCCTCCACTCACCGTCAATGCAGACGGGACCGAAGATGGCCCGAAGAATTTTTCTCTCGAAGCAACCAAGGACACCCTCATCCATTTTTGAAAATGTCCATGCCTCTGCGCCATAGAGCAGGACCGGGATTATTAAGGTCTTATAAAGGGTGGCTTTTGTTGTCCGAGAGAGGGCTTTGCTACTCAATTGCCTTCTTAACCCAAAAAAAATGTGGTTGGCAAGAGTTATTCTTCGCTTGATCTCAGCGCTGGTGTCGTTGTCTGTATTTATAGCGGAGCCTAGGTAGACAAAGTCCTTAACTACCTCAAAGTTATATCTGTCGAGGGTAACGTTCTACCCGAGACGTGCCTGACAGCATATACTTGGTCTTGATCTCATTGACCGCTAAACCCATCTTCGACGCTTCCGTCTCAATACTCGCGAAAGCGCCACTGACATCACGCTGCTTTCTACCTCGGCTACAACAAGGTAATGGTCCGAGTCGATGTTGGCTCCTCGGAACGTACGCACATCCATAATGCTGGAGGAGTGTCTTGCGTCGATCGCAGTGTGATCAGTCTGGTTGACTGTTGATTGATCAGGAGTTCTCCAAGTCCCCTTGTGTATGTCGAGATGTGGGAACCGCGTGCCCGCCACGACAATATTTCGCCCCGCTGCAAAGTCGATTAGTCTGAATGTGCAGGCTATATTTTCCGATTGTTCCACCAAAGATACCCTCTCTTCCTAGCTTTGCATTAAAATCATCGAGGAAAATTTTAATGTCATAGCTAGGGCATTGCTCGAAGGTCTTGTTAAGGAGCTCGTAGAAGGTATCCTTGGTGTCGTCATCTTTCTCCTCTGTCGGGACATGCGCGCATATAAGGCTCATGTTGGCGAATTTAGGCTAGATGCGGATTGCTACGAGGCTCTCGCTCACATGCCGGAAGCTGAGGACTTCTCGTCTTAGTCTGCCTCCGACAACAAATGCGCATCCAAATAAACGCTGCTTTTGCCGCCGATAGCAATTGCCGTAGTAGATATCGCAGTTTTTCATTTTCTTTTTGTCCGGCCCATCCCATCGCATTTCTTGAATGGCGGTTATGTCTGCTTTGCAGCGATCTAGGGCCTCCGCTAGTTGCTCGGCTGCACGTGGTCTATTAAGGGATCTAATATTCCACGTGCATATCCGAAGCTCATTGTCCTTAAATCGTTTGCCTGGGTTGTCAACAGTAGATCCGTCCATATCCGAGGCTTGTTGATGCTTCGTAACTTAATTTTTTTTTAAATGGCTGGGCAGTTGCCCCGGCGGCACAACCCCAAACCTGGAGGACCAGTTCCATTTTGAATGCCCCTAGGACGAGTGGTCGGTTGCACCGAAGCCAGTAACCCGTCCCGGGATATGAGCGATACCGTTGGCCCATACGGCGCTCGTCCGCCACCAACTCTTTTCGAAGGCCCTGACTAAGTCCTAGAAATCCTTACCGGCCTGAGCTCCAAATATATCGGTGTAGCCCAGATAAGATCTTGTTGTGGTTTTGCGACAATAATCCTGATTTATGGCGCAGAAATCTCGCCATTTGCCCCCTTCACTTCGCAATCTCTAGTGAGATTCCCAGATGCCGCCACGGGGAGGAGTGAAGTAGGGCTTATTAGCAGAGCTGCAAGATGTTCGGCTGCAGAGGCTCATTCTCGTTATTTAAAGAACCAGCACCTGTGGGAAGATGCTACTTCTACGAGACCTTATACTAATCGTTGCCATCCAATTATTTTAGTTTAGGATAAGTCAAAAAGAGAGATGTGCAATTCGTTGCCATGAGCCTCACATCCTATCTAACACATAAACATATTCTATTACAATTTAATTATTTGACAAATTATAAGAAGGATTCGTTAAGATTAGTAATATAAGTCGACAAGAACGGATGATGAAGCACCTTCAACATCCAGTGGAAGCCTTCTGATCTAGCAAACCGCTCTCTGAATCATCATGCTGCTTGTCTTCAAAGTAACAACTCTAACAACGCCGTCCTTACCAGGATGAAGTTTAATGATTCAGCCAATTTCCCATTTAAGGAAGAAAGTCTGTCGTCGTGAATCAGTGCGTGCAACATCGCGGATTTGAAAAGGCTTGATAGGGCTCGTCCACTTTGCCCGCTGCTGTTAAAATTGCAGATACTCCTTGGAACACCGGTTCCAAAAATGCTGTATATGTCACATGTAATTGTTGCTATGGGTCTAAACGGCTTACGCTCTGGACATCCCTTAAATTCGGTCCAACTATTGCCGCCAATGGTGTGCCTTTAAAAAAGTGCCAGGAGTTAAAGCTGGAAAATTATAAGGTTTGATTTGCAGAAGGTAAATATGATGCGAGTTTAAAATTACATCGACCTGTATGATTATTGCATTTAGTTCGAAAAATGTTAGAGATTTTTGATTTAGTTGCAGGTTTTACCGAAGACTCCCACAAGCCGCCGAGGTGAAGCGATCTGGCTAGAATTGTTTTCCAAATATTTCTATTTAATGCTAGTTTCTGAATATATGTTTTCTGCCTTATCCTCTTTCCAACTTGTAATGAAGTTCCCGCAGGTCGTTTTGGGCACCAATAAAACTCGTGGCGTTGGAGCTTTAGATGACGCAAAGTCCGCGAAACACAACAAACCTTCCTATAGGAACTATAAATGCAGAGCTTGTAATATCTTCTACAAGCGCCATGTGAACTGCTTTAGCTGTGAAGCAGACGAAAATAGAAATATGTACTGTTTAAACCTTAGTTTTATTAATAAGCATTTTTCTTGTAGGCCTCACTATAGTCTTCTCATTTCCTTTCTTTACATACATACTGTAAATACCGATGGCTTTTGTCCATATAATCCATACCCACACTCTATTCTGCTAAATAATAAATTTTACCAACCAAAATGGCGGTTCCCACCGAATATTCTGCTGATGTATGGGTTTTGTTCGCATCTGCAATGTCAAATAAAGTATTTGGTCGCAATGCCCAGACGTGACAAAATCCGCCTATAGTATTACGTTTTTGTTTGTTAGCTAGTATAGGTATTTAAGGAACTTAAAATTTTAATAAACCTCACTCGCAATCCAAACTTGTTGTTTGACAAGATATGTGCCCCTTTGACGAAAGTGCACTAGAAATGACCCGCAAATCCAACTATGTTAAATGGTCTAGACTGTTGTAGCCGTGATGGTGGTAAGCCACTAATTGCGGATTACACGTTGTTAGCCTAGCCTTAAAACATCGCACCCAACGCTCGAAATATCCTCTCGAAGCAAAAAGTGGGTATGTGGATCGTTGATGCCTTCGTGGACTCAGCACCTTTCCTTTCATATGTTTTCAATTATTGGCTGAGTTGATGTGTGATTGATCTGGATTTCCCGGCGAGACAATTGTTTATGAATGTAACTAAATATGCAACAATTCGAATGTGCCTCTCAAAATTTCAATGATATTTTATGTTGACTAAAAAATTATCGTTTTCAAGTGTTGACATTGCGAGCTTTACTTTCCTTCCTTAATTTTTGGTTTTATTTTGCTTTGTTGTTTCTATTGTAGATGGTAACGATTAGTATTAGGCCTCGTAGAAGTAGCATCTTCCGACAGGTGCTGGTTCCATAAATGGCGAGAATAAGCCTCTGCAGCCGAACATCTTGCAGCTCTGCTAATAAGCCCTACTTCACGCCTTCCCGTGGCGCAATCTGGGAATCTCACTGGAGATTGCGAAGTGAAGGGGACAAATAGCGAGTTTCCTTCGCCATAAATCAGGATTGGCGTCGGAAAAACAAAACAAGACCTTATCCGGGCTACTCCGACATATTTGGAGCTCAGGCCGGAAAGGATTTCCAGGACTTAGTCAGGGTCTTGGAAAAGAGATGGTGGCGGACGAGCCCTATAAGGGCCAACGGCAGCGCTCACAATCCCGGAACGGGTTACTGGCTTCGGTGTAACCGACCACTCGCCCTAGGGGCACTCAAAATGGAACTGGGTCTCCAGGTTGGGGTTTGTGCCGCCAGGGTAACTGCCCGGCCATTTAAAAAAGATTAAGTAACGAAGCATCAACAAGCCTCGGATATGGACGGATCTACTGTTGACAACCCACGCAAACGATTTAAGGACAATGAGCTTCGGAGTTGCACGTGGAATGTTAGATCCCTTAATAGACCACGTGCAGCCGAGCAACTAGCGGAGGCCCTAGACTGCTGCAAAGCAGACATAACCGCCATTCAAGAGATGCGATGGGATGGGCCGGACAAAAAGAAAATGAAAACCTGCGACATCTACTACGGCAATTGCTTTAGACGCCGACAGCAAAAGCAGCGCTTATTTGGATGCGGATTTGTTGTCGGAGGAAGACTAAGACAAGACGTCCTCAGCTTCCGGCATGTGAGCGAGAGCCTCGTAGCAATCCGCATCAAGGCTAAATTCTCCAACATAAACCTCATTTGCGCGCATGCCCCGACAGAGGAGAAAGATGACGACACCAAGGATACCTTCTACGAGCTCCTCAACAAGACCTACGAGCAATGCCCTAGCTATGACATTAAAATTGTCCTCGGTGATTTTAATGCAAAGCTGGGAAGAGAGGGTATCTTTGGTGGAACAATCGAAAAATAGAGCCTGCACAACACCACCTCCGATAACGGATTCAGTCTAATCGACTTTGCGGTGGGGCGAAACATTGTCGTGGCTAGCACGCGGTTCCCACATCTCGACATACACAAGGGGACTTGGAGATCTCCTGATCAATCAACAGTCAACCAGATTGATCACATTGCGATCGACGCAAGACACTCCTCCAGTATTATGGATGTCCGTACGTTCCGAGGAGCCAACATCGACTCGGACCATTACCTTGTTGTAGCCAAGGTACGGTTGCGGATATCCCAAACTACGCCAAGACAAACTAATGCTGTGAGAAAATTCGACGTCAGACGGCTACAATCGCAAGAGATCGCCAAGTCCTTTTCCGATCAAGTGTCTCTTAATCTCTTAAGAGGTCCAATGCTGCCAGCATCAATCATTGAAGACCACTGGAAACACTGCCAAAACGCCATCAGAGATGCCGCTTCTGATGTGCTGGGTTTCACAAGTCCACCACAACGAAACCCCTGGTTCGATGATGAATGCCGGCAAGCACATGCAGCTAAGCAAGGTGCATATAACGCGGCGCTGCTTAGAAAGACCAGACCTGCTCATGAGCTCTATGAGCGGAAGAGGAGAGACGAGCACCGGCTTCTCAGGAGGAAGAAGAAAGAGCATGAGAAGCGCGCAATCGAAGAAATTGAGAGATGCTACTCCAGGAATGAGGTTCGGAAGTTTTACCAAAAGGTAAAAATAACATGCCGCGGAAACAAACCCCGAACCGAAGCCTGTAGAGATGAACAAGGGAACATCGTAGTAGAATCGCAGTCGATGCTGAGGATTTGGAAAGATCATTCTGCAGACTGTATAACGGCGATGACGGACCAAATACCGCTGTCAGGCAGAATCAACCTTTCAACCTGGACGATGATGACCAACAATTCCGTCCACCCGACCTGGATGAAGTGAAGATAGCCATATCGAAGCTTAAGTCAAACAAAGCTGCTGGAGCTGATGGCCTGACTGCCGAGCTCTTCAAAGCGGCAGGCGATGACTTGGTAAGGAGCATACACCAACTCATATGTAAAATATGGTCGGACGAAAGTATGCCCGATGAATGGAACCTCATCATTGTTTGTCCAATTCTCAAGAAAGGAGACCCTCTGAACTGCGCCAACTACAGAGTCATCAGTCTCCTTAACATCGCATATAAGATCTTATCCGCCGTATTGTGTGAACGCCTGAAGCCGTTCGTCAACAACCTAATAGGTCCATATCAGTGTGGCTTCAGGCCAGGAAAGTTTACCATCGACCAGATATTCACACTACGGCAGATCTTGGAGAAGACCCATGAGCGTCAGATCGATACCCACCACCTATTCATCGATTTTACGGCCGCGTATGACAGCATCTATAGAGATGAGCTATATAGAGCAATGTCTAGTTTTGGCATCCCTGCCAAACTCGTCCGTCTGTGCAGGATGACGATGGAGAATACACGCTGCTCCATCAAGGTCGGTAAAGATTTCATCGAGACCTTTGATGTTCAGGATTTAGACAAGGCGATGCGCTGTCTTGCGATTTTTTCAACATCGTGCTTGAAAGAATAGTGCAAAACTCAAGAGGGGCACTATCTTTCAAAAGTCCGTCCAACTACTCGCATACGCCGACGATATTGACATAATCGGGAGAAAGCAGCGTGATGTCAGTGGCGCTTTCGCGAGTATTGAGACGGAAGCGGCGAAATGGGTTTAGCGGTCAATGAGGGCAAGACCAAGTATATGCTGTCAAGCAAAAAGGACAACCAACACCGACGTCTCAGACAGAACGTCACCCTCGACAGATATAACTTTGAGGTAGTTGAGGACTTTGTCTACCTAGGCTCCGCTATAAATGCAGACAACGACACCAGCGCTGAGATCAAGCGAAGAATAACTCTGGCCAACCGCTGTTTCTTTGGGTTAAGAAGGCAATTGAGTAGCAAAGCCCTCTCTCGGACAACAAAAGTCACCCTTTATAAGACTTTGATAATCCCGGTCCTGCTCTATGGCGCAGAGGCATGGACATTATCAAAAATGGATGAGGGTGTTCTTGGTTGCTTCGAGAGAAAAATTCTTCGGGCGATCTTCGGTGAGTAGAGGAGGAGATACAACGACGAACTATATGGACTGAACAGCGACATGAACTTAGCCAGAAGAGTGAAGATCCAAAGACTGGGATGGCTGGGCCATGTAGAGCGCATGGACACCAATGCTCCGTTCCGAAAAGTCTTCGAATCCGCCCCCGCCCCGAGGGACAGCGCAGTAGAGGAAGGCCAAGACTCAGGTGGCGCACGCAGGTGGAAGAGGACCTCAGCCAACTAATCGTGCGAAACTGGAGGCAGCTAGCCAGGGATCGAGCTGGCTGGAGAAGCTTGTTGACTGAGGCCCAGGTCCACCCCGGACTGTAGCGCCACCTAAAGTAAGTAAGTAAGTTTCTATTTTAGAAGGCCAGTTTTCAGCGAAAACTTCGCAAAAACTTGGGGCCATCAAACCGCAATTCCGATTCAATAAGAGCTTTTGGATATTCCACCCGGGAGATAACATCGACAAGGTAAAGTCCCTTGTAGGTACATACTCTTTTAAGAATGTTCCTGGATTGTGGCTACTCTATTTTTTATATGTATATGTTTGCCAAGCTTAAGATTCTTCGGATAACCAATTCAGAACTTCAGTCAAGTTTGTCCAGAAAAAGCGCATTCATATTGAAACCATGTAGGTTTTTTTTTACCGCATCTACGAATTGGACCATCAGTGTGGCGAGGCAAATCTAAAATCGGGTCAAAGACATCCCTCTTTTTTGGCAACTTTTATATTTGAACAAAAAAGTCTAATCTTGATAAATCTGAATTCATCCACGCTACGACCATATAACCAAGCTCCATATACACGTTCAGAACTATCAGAAAAGGAATGCAACTGATAGTCTGCCAGGTCGCCAAAGAAAGCCTTTCTGTGAAAAGTGACATTATTTACATGATAAAGTTCCTTTTTTGTAACGCTGTTACTGGTTTGAAAAGAAATTGGTCATTTTCAGGGATCCATGTTTTTCCTGGATATCCTGTAAATCCATAATCCTTTTATTGCGCTCAGGCCGCCGCAATATGCTTCCGTAATTGCGATCTTTTCGGTCAATCAATATTTGCACATCCATTTTCATAACATCAGCTGTAAAACAAAGTTGTAAAGCCGAATTTTTGAATGATAATAATCCAACTGGTCCTACCATGGGCAAATCATTGAGTGAATGGCCTGAGCTTGGCTTGGCGGACGCATTACAGAACATTTTTTATTTTGTGGTTGAACTGCTTGGCTCAAGAACGCAATGGAGTGGCATAAAGAAATCTGGCTTTGATTGGTCCAAATCAACAACAACTTCCCTCTGTAAGCTTATAAAGTTTACGCTCCAGATAAAAACCGTAACAAAGCTGTTTCAGTTAATTACCCAGCAAACTAAAATTTCTCTTTTTTCAATAATGATGACGGTTTTCAATCCTGCGATCCCCTGATCTTGAACCGCAGACTCGGTCATCCTTTTCTTCTTGAATCTGGTGGTTTGGATTCAAGGCCCTTTTTAGTTGAAGCATTATCATCCATCCGCTCGATGTGGCCGAGCCAATGAAGTCGACGGATTTTTTCCTTCCCTACTATGTGCACATCTTTGTACAGCCCATAGAGAAACAGGACCAATTATTTTTTTCTTAGAAAAAAGACTAAAACTCGTTCCACTGTCTTACTTATTGTGCAACTTTCGGCTTCGTAATGCGACATTAATGCTTTGTGGAGCAAGATTTTGACTCTTTGCGTTAGGAGTTCTGTCCCAAGTTGTTACGACAGACCGAATTAGCAACGCTCCTCGACTATTAAAGTTGTAGCTGTCAATAGTAACATTTTATCCTAGGTTTTGTGCCATGAAACGATTTTTAGTCGATACGAGTAGCATAAATTTCGTTTTTTCCTCATTCACCTTAGGACCAACTGGTTTAGGCTCTTCTTTAATTGCCGTAAAGGGTTCAGTTCCGACACGCTAGGTAAGTTCCACTATATCAATATCATCTGCCTATCCCAGAAGCTGGACTTTTGCCCGTCGTACTATCTGCCCAAGTACTCGTACTAAATTGAAGAAGTCACACGACAGCGAGTCTCTTCCCGAAATCCGCTGCAGCTTTAAAATAATTCGAGGGCCTACTTCCATACTGGACGGTGCATCGCAAATTTTCCAGTGTTGTGTGACACATCCGGATGACTTTGAAGTCGATAATGAGGTAGTTTGTGTCGACTTGGAACTCGTTGGTCTTTTCCAGGATCTGTCTTAATATGAAAATTTGTTCTGATGTCGATTTGCCGAGCCAGAAGCCGCACAGGTATTAGCCGATTTGTGTGGTGCAGTACGGTTTCAGGCTGTAGATCAGGATCTTATAGGCGTCGTTTAGTAGGGATATGCCTCGTGACAAATAGAGCTGATATTACAATTGTCGGGCATGCTTTCGTCCTTCCATGCTTTGCATATGATCTGGTGCCTGCTACTTGCCAAAGTATTGCCTTGGACTTTGTTGTTCTTCAGCTTTTGTAAAGCTGTGCCGACTTCTTCTAAGCTAAGCGGAGGAACTAATTCTTTAACTTAGTAGGTGTGTGTTTTCGCCCACCTCCTTAATGGAAGTGCAGCAATATGACCACATATTTTTGACGTCTGTGGTAGGCAATTGAATATTGGAGAGCTTTTCGTCCCGGGCTCTTTGCATTCTCTGTCTATTTCTAGTTTGCGTAGGCGTCGAATGTTGAACGTCCCCTTGTGATGTTGTTGCAGCTTTCTCTCATTTGACAGTGGAGCTCTGAATCGGGCCTCTACTAGGAAGTGGTCAGGGTCGACATTTCCTTCTCTGAATGTTTTAATACCCAGGATGTTTGACGAGTTACATCCGTCAATAAGCACGTGGTCGATTTGGTTGCTTTGTTGATTCTTTTGTAAGGGAACCTCGTGCTGCATATCACTGTATTACTAGTTGTCACAAGTCTGCGAGTGGGAGGCCGTTATCCGTTGTCGTGCCATGGCATTTGATTTTGACATTGAAGTCCCTGTGTACCCTGGAGGTCAAAAATTGCTTCTTAATGGGTTGTTCAGCCTCGTCATTAGGGGCACATATGAAGCTGTGGTTATAGAATCTGTCATTGATGCGGATCGCAACCAGGCGACCACTTATGGGTTTAAAATCGATGATATTCGATTTGAGCCGCTTTTCCACGACGAATCCGCATCATAAAATACGTGTAGCCTGTTCTTTTAAATATTCTCGATGCTATCGAGCGTACTTCTGGGATTGCAGTAATATCCGTATACTCGAAAAGAGCTTTTTTTTTAAAAAAAATTTTAATACTCAAGTGGGTATGAAAACACTAGGCATGTGTTAAATTTTTTGGAAAATTGGGCAGATAGAGAGAGAGAAGAAAGATGTATGAGCTCCCATGCTCCTTACTAAAGACAATGCAAATGGTACACTCGCAGTGTGTTATAGTTCCTATACCAAATCGAAACGTAAAGAAGCACTGTTTACTATTTTCCAATGTTCATTTATTTATTAAAAAGAATAAAATATTCATAATTACGGAATATTAATTTATTTGAGCCTCAGTTAACTTGAAAGAAGTCCATTCAGTCAACCCAATTATTCCATACATGTTGGATAGCTTCGGCTCCTATTTCACATATAGCTTGACCAATATTGCTCATATCTGCTGAATTCGGGGGCAATAAATCGGTTGTTGGAGGGCTTGTGTGTTCCATCTTGCTGGAAACATAGCACTTAACGAGAGCTTCTTCTGTTGTTGTTGCTACTACTAGTGGTGGCGATGAAACGATGGTTAGCTCATTGGACTATACAGCAGAGGGTCCGTGGTTCGATCCCCGGCATCAGCAACAATTTTTCGAATCGTCATCGCGATTTCGGCGGGCAATGGAAAACTCCCGAAAGTAAAATTTCCTATGAAAAAGTTTCTAAGGAGTGCCGTTCGGATTCGGCAATAAACAGTAGGCCCCGCTCAGATGTGACAAAAATGACAACATGAGCAACACAAATGAGTGTCAAGAAGCTAAGCCATGGCCCATGACGGTCTGCCAGCGCCACACGGGTTTTTTATTTTTTTGTTGCTACTACTGTTTCTGAGCAAATTGATTCCCAGGCGAACTGCGTAGTGCATTTGTATCGCACACTTTCTGATATCTTTTTGGCAATATCGATTGAATTACATTGTTGGTATGAGAAATGCTTCTTACAATAATATCACAGAGCCTAGGAAAACTGCAGCAAATCTCTTACTAATTTGACTTACTTTTGAACTCGGCTATTTCATAATCACGCTGCTTTAAACGAATATCAAGACCAGTTACGCTCTCGCTGATGAAGGTGTTGAGCTTTACTTAAGTTGATGCACACAATCTGTTCATCGATTTCAAGGACGATTTTCACGGGATTTATAGCATTGGCATACTTTGGAGAACATAGAAAGTTGTTAATGGAACTACTGAGGCAGAAGTGAGTTAGATGGATTTAGCTGTCAATAAATGCAGAACATATCATAACATATGCTGTAATATCATAACACAAGGGGGGCACACAGAATCGATGCAGCAATTCTGATGTAATAAGTGACTTCATCTCGAATAACCTGACTTTTATTGCTAGGTCAGCTTGAATGCATGAAAACCAGCTCCTCCGACCCCGCAAAGGTTTCGAATTCTACCCAAAAAGATGACAAGGTAGAGAACGATTTTATCTAGAAGGCACATACATAAGTGGAATCGGATCCAAACCAGCTTCGCGTGCGCAACTGTTGGCAGCATGAAAGGCATGAAAGCTGTGATCCAGGCCCACCCCAAGCTATGTATGAGTCTTTCGTTAGAGTTTCCTATACTGAATGGCAAGTATAGAGAGGTCTATGGAGAGCATATCAAAGGGGTTTTAATATTTCGCCACTGAGCTCTACCATCTCATTTTCCCAAAAACCTAACTGATAGCAATCATCCAACTTAAGTCTTCAGTTCTCAAAAAAGGGAGAGTTTTTTGGCGTCGATGCAAACGTCACTCATTTAAATTTAACTGGGATTAAACTTTCCAAAAGATTATTTCTAACCTATTAAAGAAGATATTCATCGATCATGGTTTAACTGTATTGCTTTCGCCAGACGAATATACATTTTAGTTTGACTTTTCGGTGAAACCTGCAACGATAACTTTCTATCCAACTTCATGATTTTCAAAAAGATATACTGAGAAGTGATTTAATCAATTCGGTTATTGGGTGCTTTAGAAATAAGATACTAACCCCGAATTGAAGGCTGTAGAGACAAACGAGGGGACATCATAGTACAGGCTAGGTCGATGCTGAGAATTTGGGAAGAGCATTTCTGTGAACTGTAAGCCGGCAATTACGAACCAGCAACGCTGTCAGGCGGAATGAACGTTTTAATCTGGACGATGTAGAACAACAATTCCGTTG
The DNA here is from genome assembly GCA_928272305.1 of Volucella inflata. Classification (NCBI taxonomy): domain Eukaryota; kingdom Metazoa; phylum Arthropoda; class Insecta; order Diptera; family Syrphidae; genus Volucella; species Volucella inflata. Next base: position 65,298,761 of record OV743718.1, read on the forward strand.
AATAGAAACTTGGCTTTGGTTGTCTAACAATCCAGAAAGGAGACCTTTTGAACTGCATCTAATACAGAGGCATCAGTCTTCTTTACATTGAATACAATAATTGTGTGAATACCTGAAACCATTCATCAATGGCCTGCTTGATCTATATCAGTGTGGCTTCCGATCATAATTGATCAAATATTCACACCAGATCTTTGAAAAAAAAAAAACAGCGTATGACTGCATCTATAGAGACAAGCTATACAAATCAATGTCTAGTGTCTAGTTGGCATGCCTGCCAAACAGGTACAGGATGATTATGGAGAATGCACACTGCTCAATCGAGGAAATAAAAGAATTTACAGATTTACTTAGTGCCAAAAAAAAAAATTAAGTCAAGGCCAGCTTAAATACTCGTATACCAGTCATGCTCTATGGCGTTCTGCCAATATCAAAAATGGATGAGGGTGCTCTTGGTTGTTTTGAGATGAAAATTCTTTTGGAGATTTTGGTCCCTTCAACATAGGCGGTGAGTGTAGTAGGAGATAAAATAAACTGTACTGTCTGAGGTGTACAGCGACTATGACTTGGCCAGAATAGTGAAGGTCCAAAGACTGAGTTGGCTGGCCATATAGAACTGATGGACATCAATGCTACGCCCCGAAAAGTCTTCGAATCCGCCACCGAGAGATCGGGCAGAAAAGCATTGATTGAGGAGCCATGGTGGATGGAAAAAAAAAACAACTGAATTGAATATGCTCTCAATGCAAAGTGTAATCATGTGTTATGCTCAGTTACGTGATGGTCAAGACTTGTTGCCTTATTCCCTGTCTGATCGAAACTCCAGATCGAAGTATTTGCCAATTCTTCATCTTTCTTTACTCTTGCATCCTAGTAAACATATTCACCATGAAAATGTTTTAGTTCGTCTACAAGCGAAATATTAGGAATCAAGAAATTCTACCTGCCGAAAGTTGTCGCCTTCTTTTTCCTTTTTTTCGCGCAATCGTATTATGTTGGATTTTTTAGTAAGCCAGTATTATTTTTCCGTAAGTTTTTATTCAATCAAAATAGGGTCCGTTGGCATCTATGACATTTTTCCAACGTGATTCATGGTCAAATATTCCTTTTTCAAAGAAGTGCTGACTTTTTGAGGCAATGATATCTCCAAAGGCCTTTATGACCTCTGCTCGGTTCTGGAAGACCTTCTGCCAGCAAAATGAATCCAGATTGCGGAAAAGTTGGTAATCCGTTGGGGAAATATCAGGAGAGTACGGTGGATACCGAAGAATTTCAAATCGCAACTACAACAGTTTTTGCAGCGTTACTTGTGAGGTATGGGGTCTAGCATTGTCATGCAAAAGGATCGGACCGTGCCTGGTGACCAACACAGGTTGCTTTTCAGCCAATTTGGCATGCAGTATGTCGATTTTGCCACAATATTTGATAGCACTTATGGTTTCTCCTGGTTGAAGAAATGAAAAGTGGATTGGTCCTTTCCATGTCCACCAAATTGTCAGCATAACCTTTTTTGGATGAAGATCGAGCTTAAGGGGTGTGTTTTGGTTTTTCATCTGCGTCCAATCACTGCCCAGATCCTTTACGATTATCATACAGTATCCACTTTTCATCACAGGTGACTATTGGGTGCAAAAACGGTTCAGTTAGGTTGCTTTCTGTAAGCGATGCGCAGATTTCCAGGCGCGTAGTTCTATATTTTAAATTCATAAGGGAAGAGGATTCGAACTTGAAATGCCGACAGCATTGTAGATAATTCCTAGAAATTAATGGTACTTGTAATGAACCCCAAAATTCTCACACGTCAAGCACACGTACCACTTTATTTTATAAAAAAAATAAAAAAATTAAAGTTCTGGACAAATGTTCACTCGAGAACTTTTTATTTCCGACCAAAAACCGGACATTTCATTATAAGTCCGAATTATAAAACACCATGCAATACACAAATAAAAACAGCATCGATACGGGATAAATCATAACTTTTAATTAGAGCATAAAATTCCCAATTAAACATAACTTTTTCTAAAATGTTTAATGCCTGACTACCCGAGACCGTTCATTATTCCATCGACATTTATGAATTTGAATTCCGCATTTCTATGACTTTCTATAAAGTGTTGACTATAAACACGTCTTAACATTTCGAGCTGTCAAATAGAGATATTTTGTGATGTTAGTAAATGTATGTCGGTATCCACGTATCATTTCATGAATTATTGACTCTTTCCATGTTTGAATGCATTTATTGGTAAACAACATTACTTTCCGACCCGAAATCAAACCACCAATATAGAAATTAGTTCAAAGTTAAAATTAATGCTTAATTGCAATTTTAAATTGACAGGGATTTACCTCGAATGAAACCCATTCCAGGCGCATCTATCAGTATTCATTCAAGCTCGCCAAAATGCAAATTACGTAAGCCGATTAGAAAAAAATGAGGAAAATATTTTCAAAAAAATCAATATTCAGTTTCCAAGCAATCATTATTAAAAGCAACTCTATACAGTTATGTGGCTTACTTAACCCAATGAGCCGCAAAAATTGTGTTTGCTACTCTCCGCCATAGAGAGTCGCCCAACATAAGGGCAGGTGAATTAAAAGCTGTTTATGGTTTTGATTTTATATATTTTATTATTGAGAGAATATTAAGGCAATGTGTTTTTAAAACATATTTTAGATCTGCCACTCGTTACAACTAAAACTCCCAGGCCACTGAAAGGATATTGCACAAAGTTTTACAACTAAAAATGAACGAATTGATGCGGAGCCATTTATGTGAACATTTAGCTATGGTCAAAGGAGATGTTCTGACGGGATTTAAGATATTGAATTGGTTCACATTTAACCAGCGGAAAATATAGAAAAAAGATATAAATCATTTCTGACGTCGCAACCACCTCGGCAGACAATGATAAACCAAGAACAGATAACATTTTTGCCCATTATACCTACCGTTCGGACTTATTCCAGCAGATCCCTCTAATCTTATGCTGAGACGAACAACCCAGAGAAGCGCAAATCAAAACAGTGATCCACACAACAAAGAAAACCTGACTAAACTCCATCCTCGACAGATTGGAGGGTAGGTCTAAAGTAAAAGACCTTATTTTCAATTGAAAATATCGGAAAACAAATTTTCCGTTTAATCGTTCTGGGAGCTGCTAGATCGAAAATTGAAGAAACGTCTAAGTGCAACATCGATAGAGTGTTGAGGGATAGTGAAGCTATCGGTTCTGCTATGAAGGGTTTCAACAAAAAAATGTGTAGTTTCATCAAATTACTTCGCGAAGACAATGACATTCATTTCCATTCATTAAACTTCAATCTTTTTTTTCAATCTGCGATAAACAAAAATCCATCTTCAAAGCAGTACGAATCCACCATGCTTGGCGTCATATTGGATAAAATCAGTAAGATAAGTAATCGTTGATGGCAACGATTAGTGTTAGGCCTCGTAGAAGTATCATCTTCCGACAGGTGTTGGTTCAATAAATAACGAGAATGACCCTCTGCAGCTGAACATCTTGCAGCTCTGCTAATAAGCCCTACTTCACGCCTCCCCGTGGCGCCATCAGGGAATCTCACTAGAGACTGCAAAGTGAAGGGGGCAAATGGCGAGTTTCCTACGCCATAAATCAGGATTGGTGTCGGAAAACAAGACAAGACCTTATCCAGGCTATTCCGACATATTTGGAGCTCAGGCCGGTAACGATTTCCAATACTAAGTCAAGGTCTTGGAAAAGAGATGGTGGCAGACGAGCCGTATATGGGCCAACGACACAGCTCACATCTTCAAACGGGTTACTGGCTTCGGTGTAACCGACCCCTCGTCCTATGGGCATTAAAAATGGAACTGGTTTTCCAGGTTGGGGGCTCTGCCACCTGGCTAACTGCCCGGCCATTTAAAAAAAATTAGGTTACGAAGCATCCACAATCCTCGGATATGGACGGATCTGCTGTTGACAACCCACGCAAACGATTTAAGGACAATGAGCTTCGGATATGCACATGGAATGTTAGGTCCCTTAATAGGCCACGTGCAATCGAACAACTAGCGGAGGCCCTAGAGTGCTGCGAAGCAGACATAACCGCCACCCAAAAAATGCGCTGGGATGGGCCGGACAAAACAGGGATGAAAAACTGCGACATCTACTACGGCGATTGTTATTGACGAGACAGACAAAGACAAGAAGTTCTGAGCTTCCAGCATGTGAGCGAGCACCTCATAGCAATCCGCATCAAGGCTAAATTCGTCAGCAATAGCCTTATATGCGCGCATGCCCCCACAGAGGAGGAAGATGACGACACCGAGGATGCCTTCTATGAGCTCCTTAACAAGACCTACGAGCAATGCCCTAGCCATGACATTAAAATTGTCGCCGGCGCGCGGTCAAGGATATTGAGAGATGCTACTCCAGGAATGAGATTCGGAAGTTGTTCCAAAAGGTAACGAAAAACATGCCACGGACACAAACCCTGAACTGCAGCCTGTAGAGACGAAGAAGGGAACATCGTAGTAGAGTCGCAGTCGATGCTGAGAATATGGAAAGATTATTTCTGTATACCGTATAACGGCGACAACGAAACAAATGCCGCTGTCAGGCAGATTGAACCTTTCAACCAAGGATGATGAAGACTAACAATTCCGTCCACCCATCCTGGATGAAGTGAAGATAGCAATATCTAAGCTAAAGTTCAACAAAGCTGCTGGAGCGGACGGCCTGACCGCCGAGCTCTTCAAAGCGCCAGGCGATGACCTGGTAAGGAGGATACACCAACTCGTCTCTGAAATATGGTCGGACTAAAGTATGCCCGATGAATGGAACCTCAGCATTGTTTGTCTGATTCTCAAGAAAGGAGACCCTATGAACTGCGCCAATTACAGAGGCATCAGTCTCCTTAACATCGCATACGAGATCTTATCTGCCGTATTGTGTGAACGCCTGTAGCCGTTCGTGAACGACCTGGTAAGTCCATACCAATCCATATCAGTGTGGCTTCACACTACGGCAGATCTTGGAGAAAGCCCATGAGCTTCAGATTGATACACACCACCTATTCATCAATTTTAAGGCCGCATATGACAGCATCTATAGAGACGAACTATTCTATGTTCTCTGGTAGGATTCCTAGTGTGCTAAGAATATTAGCGTGGCCAAAAAGTTTACTTGCCCACTGCAAAGTTCCTTTAAATCGAATATCTGCGTTAGCAACTATTTGTCTGCTGAAAATATCGAGGGGTCTCAAGTGAGACAGAACATCCAGTTGAGCGGAGGGAGTTGTGCGTAGAAGTGTACAAGGGAGTGTTACCCAGGTTCCGTTTGTTAGTCGTCATTTACATCCCGCTCCGCAGTAGAAAGCGGCTGTACTTGGCCTCTGTTTATGCATCTGGGGCTTCACAATCCAACTTATTCATTACAGAGCTCGACACACTTATTCGACTTCTGAGGCTGGAATCGGCGGAGAATTATTTTATAATCGGCGAGGATTTCAACGCTAAATACAGAGATAGGGGAAATAATTTGCTAAATACTAGAGGGAACCTACTACTCGATTGGTGGGGTCAGCACGATGCCATGTATAGACTCGGTCTTAAAGCGACGGACAACCCGTCGTTTCCCAGAGGCGGGTCTTATTTGGATCTACTACTGTGCGACGAACGTATACGGCTGACAGGTACGAATTTAAAAACGCTTAACTGTCTGCGCACATTCGTGTATGACAGCGACCATTGCGGTTTTAGCACCGAAATAACAGTTCCCAACGAAATTGCGGAATTGGAGGAGTTTGTCCAAAGATATTCTTACAACTACAGTGAGACTCGATGGACACGTTTCTCCGCAACCTTGTCAAGCGCACTCTCCTCGAACACGCTCCACCCACAGTCCAGTAGGAATCTGTCAAACGAGGGGATCGATAAGTACCTTAAACGAATGGACGAGACCTCGGTATCAACACACTGACAACGAAGACTTATTCCACAACGCAACTATTGACGCACTTCACCGACATAAAAGCAGACTACTCTCAAGACTGAAGACCTTGACTATGACTGACAGACATAGCCCGGAGATTATGACATTAAAGTCGCGATCAAAAACCTCCAAACATTAATAAAAGAAAATTACGGGTCTTCTGTAAGTTTGTATTGGAACAATAAAATTCGGGCTGTAAACACCAGCAACCCGAATATGTTCCCGCAATTAAATAAACTTTTTCGGAGAAAAAATCAAAAGGACCTTCAGTGTCTTAGAATAGCCCGGACAACAGACAACGAACGGTTACTAACAATAGCAGGCATTGATACAAATGAGGCCGCTGATGATGACGACTTCTTTGTGATCGAGGATCCACAGGAGAAAGTTGAGGCCATAGGGGCGACTTTCCAGGAAGTATACAAGGCCAATGATATCATTGGCCCCAATTATGACCTGGACAATCGCGTCTTGGTGCACAACTTTTATATTCGAAATGAAGTAGAGAACTGGCGATCCGAGGGCTCTGGTTTCACCCGCTTCAGCGACGAAAATATGGCAAATAATGTCATTGCTAGAGAAGGTGGCCTACCCCCGTTCATTTCGAAGGAAGAACTCCATGAGATCTTCGACACAATCAGAAGTAAGAAATCAGTGGGGACCGATGGTATTCCAAACATCGTGCTTCGACATCTTCCTCTGGACATTTATACCACCCTGTTTAATAATGCAATGAATAATGCACATTATCCAGCGCATTGGAAAACGGCGGTGGTTCAACCTATCCCCAAAAAGGGAAAGGATATATCCAATCCGGCGAATCTTCGGTCGATAAGTCTCCTTCCGAATATCAGTAAGGTGTTCGAAAAAGTAATCAATAGAGCTCTGACTAGGTGGGTTGAGGACAAACATATAGTTCCGGATAATCAATTCGGTTTTAAGGCAGGACATGCTATCTCACATGCCGCGTCTAAACTGATGTCTGATATCTAATGGAATAAAGGCAAAAAACAGTGTACTGGTGCCTGCCTTGTTGACTTGGAGAAGGCCTTCGACACCGTATGGTTAGAGGGTCTTTTCTATAAGCTGACTAGGCTGGGGATCAGTAAACCACTTTGGTACATTCTTTATAATATGCTAACCAACAGACGGTTCATCGTGAAAAATGGTGATGTGACTTCTGTTGGAATATTTCGAATTAAAAATGGTCTTCAGCAAGGCGCGGTCAATACGCCGATCCTATTCAACATTTATACAAGCGACTTGATAGGTTCACTTCCCCATACACTCTTTTATCAAAACAGCTCGTAAGCGTGCGCAAGAGCGAGCTGGGAGCAGTGTGATTCTCCGAAATCTTCGTATCCAACGTAACCAACGTAATTAGAATAGGGTTGCCGTCTGTTTGCATGACTTTTTAACTTGAAGATTTTAGCTTATAACATTTCAGGGCTTAAAAACAAGTTATTATTTGCCAATTTTTTTAAATTAATTTCAAAATATGATACTGTAATACTATTAGAAACTTTTGTTGAATGCAGCACAATTTTTAAGTATTTTGTTGATTATAATATAAAATGTATGCCTGCGGTAAGAAATAACATACGTGGCAGAGTAGGGGTGGAATTCTATGTTGCAATACAAAATAGTATCAGTAGTTTTGCTAAATTAAAAATAATTGATTGTAGGATAGTTATTGAGGTAATTTACAGGCTTGACTACTACTACATTATTCCTACATATTTCAACTTTAATAATTGGTTTCAGGATTATCATGATTTTTTTAACTTTTTGAACGATTTCTTATACTCAAATATCATGGTCGTAGGGGATTTAAATGCAAGAATAGGCAGGTTTCAGAACTCCGTGTCATTGCTAAGATATAATTGTCCTGCTTTTTTAAAATGTGAGAAATTCTTTGGATGAGACGTTTTACACTAATGGTAAACTTCTAGCAAGTCTAATTTAGGACTTTGGCTTTGTTGTGCTAAATGGAGTCACGAATAGTGATTGCAGAGGGGAACCAACTTTTGTGCCTAGCCAAGGTTGTTCAGTGATTGATTATAAGACGTACTAGGAGATGTGTAAGATGACACAAGCAAACTATTATAAGAAATTAGCCTACAAAAAGGAGGACTACAAGGACTCCAAATCTTTTGGAAAACTGTGAGGCTGGTAAACCAACAGTCGGCTTAGTGTTTTCCAAGCAGGCTTTCGTGTGGGGTTCTCTACGGTAGACCAAATTTTTGCATTGACAACGGTTGCCACAAGATTTAGAAAGAGGGAGAAGAAACTGTATTCCTTCTTTGTACACTTTAAGGTAGTTAATAGAAATTCTTTGTTGCACAAGTTATCAACTCTGGGACTTTCGACCAAATTATTTAGAGTGTATAAGGAGCTTACCACACAAACCTTTGCTACGGCTTGGAACGGCAGTTTTTTGTCCACAAGGCTGGGGCGTCCACTTTCATTTGCTCTCTACATAGATGATATAGTAAATTATCTACTGGGAGGGGTTCGAGTTGGTGATATTGAAGTTGAAGTCCTTTTGTATGCTGACGATCTGGTCATTTTGTCTGATAGCCCACATACTCTTCAGCTGCAAATAAACAGATTGAAAAGCTACTGCGACTTATGTGACTTAAAGATTAACACCTCCACGTCAAAAATTATGGTTTCCGGTACTGTTAGGGGTAGCAGGACTGCCCGAGAAAGCTGGACTTTGGAGGGCGAGCCGATCGAAATTGTCAAGGAATAAAATTATCTAGGTTTTCTCAATAAAGCGAATCTTGATATAAAAGCTTATATTGACGGAAAAGCAGTAGCTGCTAGAACTGCCATAAACTTGATGAGGCGAAGCTTCAAGGTTTTCAATGCCACGGTTAACGCGTGCCTCTGAAACACAAATCAAGTGTTTGGCTATAGGTACTTTGAAGAGTGTCAATCGGTTCAACGGTTCTTCTGTAAACGAATCTTTAAACTCCCGCCGACTACCCCCTCATACGTTGAATCTGGTCTCCCGCAAATCTACCTCAGAAACTTAAAAGCTAATGCTGACTATATGATCAAAGTGATGCGCAGGGCAGAGAATACCTACCACGTTTCAAAGAATGGAATTAGCTCGCTTGCTTACATAACATTGAGTTGGGTCCCACAGAGGCAAACGTAAATGAATGGGAAGATAAGCTCTATGCGTGCATAAAGAAACAAGATGATGATGTCTATAACGACTGCATAAGTAGAGCCCAATATTCTATATGTATGTATACTTCTGAACCATGCACTAGGCGCCCGTAACTATTTTAGCACGGAACATTCAACCTATCAAATAAGTGGAATATTTAGAGCAAAAACCGAACTCCTGAGACTTAATAACATGTCCCATCGACATGATGTCAATCGTAACGAGGACGAGAACATCTACTACTTTATCGCAACCTGCCCTTCCTATCAGAATTACGTTTGCTTTACTTCTCTAAAGAATTTCTCACACTTGAAGAAAAAAAAAATGTTCTAAATGGATCGGAGGGTTGGAACCAGCTTTTTCGTTTTTGTTATCAAACCTTGTATTACCGGAATAGCTTTACATATTTAGTGCCACGCTTTTCCTCTATATATGTATGTATTCTCAGTTATCTTTTTATTTTTATGTTGTTTATAAAGAATGTTTAATAATAATAAATAATTATGTATTTGAAAATTTTTGAAAACAATTAGCAATGCAGCAGTCTGGCCGCAGCTTTAAAGCTATATGCATCGACAACCATATAGTGTAGGTATTTCGATTCGGTTACGATATCTTTGTTTTTCCTTTTTCTTTCTCGAGCCTTAATACCGGTAAAAATTAATAAACGATCGAGATCCCCAAGTATAGGGGACAGTTCACTGTCCTCCTAAAAAAAATGCTCGTTCTAACTACTGGAGCCCTCTCCAATGTCTTCCGGACAGTGACAATAGTTAGTTAGTTTAGTTTTAAATGCATTTTATTTTACTTATCATTATTCTTACATTCTAACAGAAAATGCTTAAATGCTAGCTTACAATTACTTTACAATCTTATACTAACTTACTGGCCCTACACAGGCACTCTAAGCTACTCTAAATTCTTATACCTATGTCTTTCGACTTCATTATTATTTTTTTTAGGAATATTTACTTTCTATACTTAGGCTAAGAAAAGAATTGGCAACAAAAAACTTAGCATATGGACTTGCCTTTTTATTTTTATAAAAACTTAATATCTAACTTAAAATAAACCTTAATCTACCTAACCTGCATACAATACATACAAACACACCTATAGACGTTGTACACAATTATATATATACATTAGTATATACCTTCGTATATACTAATATATATATATATTACTTAAATGCTAACCTAAACCTATGTAAGCTGGCCATCGCTATTTACAAAGCAAATAGATTGGTCAGCTCTGCCTCATTAGTGAGGCTGGTCCGTAATTGACGGAAACGACGACGAAACATCTTCCCCATCATTCAACCACCAGAAATGCTGGTGCTGCCGAACGACATCCCTTTTATCGCGATTCCCCACCGCCCTACTGAACCTGAGACGATCCACCCTGCCGTGTACGACGTCTCTGTTGTAGTTGAGCCGCCTGTCCCCAGCTGTCCGAGCGACATGGAAGATTAACGGGATCGCTGATCTATCCTGGATCAACCCTATCTGATCAAAGTAGAGGAATGCTTCCGGTGGAACGAAGCCATTAGAGCGCACACTCTCATGATAAAGGTGATTGGGGAAGTAAGCCCCAGATATCAGGTTATTCGTCGAGGCCATTGCTCTTGCAATGTGCCTTCGAGTCAGCTTAATTACGAAGTTGTCCACTCGTATTAGGTTCGCCCTGTTGTAAAGGACCTCATTAGGATAAAATTTTTTGTACTCCGACTCTGGTGTTCTGTACAAGCGAAGACAAGCCCTAAGGCAAGCCCTCTCAAACACCCGAATCTTTTCCATTAAGCTTGCTCGTACATTGAACCACACGGGACACCCAAATACCAGCATGGGCCTGATAAGGGCCATGTAGCAGATTATCTTTACCCTCGCATCGAGTTGGCTGCTATAAAACAGTCTCTTTGTGAGGGCAAAAGCGCCTTTAGCTCTGGCCAGAGCAGCATCTACATTTTTGTTAAAATACAGAAACTGATCTAGCCAAATCCCAAGGTATCTGACTACATTTCGACAGGCAAGAGGCTGTCCATGTTGTCCAATGATCGAGAACTTTCGCCAATTTTTTCTGGTATCCCTAGAGGCTCCAGACAACGGCGTCCTAAAGAGAATGGTTTCCGACTTCTGAAAGTTGATTTTCAACTTCCAGTCATCGCAAAATCGTCTTATCTTATCGAAGTCACGCTGTAAGAGACTATTAATGACCTCGATTTTTGGACCTGTTCTGTACGCTATCAAGTCGTCTGCGTACGCAAGTGTATGGGGAAGTGAACCTATCAAGTCGCTTGTATAAATGTTGAATAGGATCGGCGAATTGACCGGCCCTTGCTGAAGACCATTTTTAATTTGAAATATTCCAACAGAAGTCACATCACCATATTTCACGATGAACTGTCTGTTGGTTAACATATTATAAGGAATGTACAAGAGAGGTTTACTGATCCCCAAACTAGCCAGCTTGTAGAAAAGACCTTCTAACCATACAGTGTCGAAAGCCTTCTCCAAGTCAACAAGGCAGGCACCAGTACACTGTTTTTTGCCTTTATTCCATTAGATATCAGACATCAGTTTAGACGCGGCATGTGAGATAGCATGTCCTGCCTTAAAACCGAATTGATTATCCGGAACTATATGTTTGTCCTCAACCCACCTAGTCAGAGCTCTATTGATTACTTTTTCGAACACCTTACTGATATTCGGAAGGAGACTTATCGACCGAAGATTCGCCGGATTGGATATATCCTTTCCCTTTTTGGGGATAGGTTGAACCACCGCCGTTTTCCAATGCGCTGGATAATGTGCATTATTCATTGCATTATTAAACAGGGTGGTATAAATGTCCACCGCTTCTAGAGGAAGATGTCGAAGCAGGATGTTCGGAATACCATCGGTCCCCACTGATTTCTTACTTCTGATTGTGTCGAAGATCTCATGGAGTTCTTCCTTCGAAATGAACGGGGGTAGGCCACCTTCTCTAGCAATGACATTATTTGCCATATTTTCGTCGCTGAAGCGGGTGAAACCAGAGCCCTCGGATCGCCAGTTCTCTACTTCATTTCGAATATAAAAGTTGTGCACCAAGACGCGATTGTCCAGGTCATAATTGGGGCCAATGATATCATTGGCCTTGTATACTTCCTGGAAAGTCGCCCCTATGGCCTCAACTTTCTCCTGTGGATCCTCGATCACAAAGAAGTCGTCATCATCAGCGGCCTCATTTGTATCAATGCCTGCTATTGTTAGTAACCGTTCGTTGTCTGTTGTCCGGGCTATTCTAAGACACTGAAAGTCGTTTTGATTTTTTCTCCGAAATAGTTTATTTATTTGCGGGAACATATTCGGGTTGCTGGTGTTTACAGCCCGAACCTTGTTGTTCCAATACAAACTTACAGCAATTCTGTAATTCTCTTTGATTAATGTTTGAATATTTTTAATCGACGACTTCAGTGTCCTAATCTCTGGGTCTTGTCTGTCTGTAAACTGTCTGTATAAGTTTTTAAGTCTTGTCAGAAGTCTACTTTTCTGTCGGTGCAGTGCGTCAATAGTAGGATTGCGGAACAGATTTTCGTTAGTCGTTTTTTTATGCCGCGGTATTGTAGTGTCCATAGTTTGTTTTATTGTCTCGTCCATTCGTTTAAGGTACTTATCGATCTCCTCGTTTGATAAATTCCTATTGGACGGTGGGTGGAGCGTGTTCGAGGAGAGTTCTCTTGTCAAGGTTGCGGAGAAGCGTGTCCATCGAGTCTTACTGTAGTTGTAAGAGTATCTTTGGACAAACTCCTCCAATTCCGCAATTTCGTTGGGAACTGTGATTTCGGTGCTAAAACCGCAATGGTCGCTGTCATACACGAATGTGCGCAGACAGTTAAGCGTTTGTAAATTTGTACCTGTCAGTCGTATACGTTCGTCATACAGTAATAGATCCAAATAAGACCCGCCTCTGGGAAATGACGGGTTATCCGTCGCTTTAAGACCGAGTCTATACATGGCATCGTGCTGACCCCACCAATCGAGTAGTAGGTTCCCTCTAGTATTTGGCAAATTATTTCCCCAATCTCTGTGTCTAGCGTTGAAGTCCCCGCCGATTATAAAATAATTCTCCCCCGATTCCAGCCTCAGAAGTCGAAAAAGTGTGTCGAGCTCTGTAATGAATAAGGTGGATTGTGAAGCCCCAGATGCATAAACAGAGGCCAAGTACAGCCGCTTTCCACTGCGGAGCGGGATGTAAATGACGACTGCCTCTAACACCCGGAACGTGCGTAACACTCCATCGTACACTCTGTGGAATTCTATGCCTTCTTTAATGAAGATCGCGACACCGCCTCCACGTTGGGAGTTAGGCCGGTTTCTTCTTCTTACAATATAATTATTGTACTCCAGTTCGTGCTCATCGGTAAGCTTGGTTTCGCTAGCGAAAAGCACATCAGGAGCTTGGTCTTGTAGCAATTTAAACATCGCGGCTCTTCGTTCGATCCTAATCAATGAATAAACATTCACCGCAAGGACCTTCAAAGTCTGTTCCACCATGTGCGTACCCATTACGACATGTGTTGCGTTAGACCCGGCAGCAGAGCGTATATCTGGTCCACCCGCTTGGCCTGTTCTTGCACCTGCTGTTGCAGCTGAGCCATCTGCCCTTGGATTGCGAGCAAGATGGCCAGCATGTTAGGTGCAGCTTCTGTTGTTCTCGGCATTGGCGCTGGAGAAGCAACAGCCGCTTGCTGTGCCGTAGCCCCTCTACCTGACACCATTTGGGCGTAGGAGATTTGGGACGTGACGGCTGGTGTTTGAAGCCTAACAGGTGAACGTTTGACCTCCACCTTCTGCTGCCGAGCCAGTTTTGCTTTTTTAATGTCGGCGAACTTAGGACAACCCCGATAGTTTGCGGTGTGTCCCACGTTCCCACATAACACGCACGAGAGCTGCGTCCTATCGGATGCTCCGTCCCTACCCAGAGCACACTCCTCGGAACTGTGGTTCTTTGCGCACTTCACGCATCGAGGCTGCATTTGGCAGTTCGATGCGGCGTGCCCGAACCTCTGGCAGCGAACGCATTGTATAACGCCTTCGCTCCTTTTTAATTTCTCCCAGTGAACCACCTGGTAGTCTAGGACATTGATACTCCTAAGACTATCCAGACGGCTTTCGGGACTGAGCTGCACCAGGAAGAACGGCAGACCCCGTTTCTCCCGCCTTGCTCTAGCTGTGGTAAATGGCTTTACCCCCACAAATTTGAGTCCTTCGCACTCCTTCTCTTTGAGCAGTGCCAGGATCTCCTCAGGATCAGAAGACGTTTCCAACCCGTTCAGCAGCATCGATTGCCGCTTTTCACACTTCGGTGTGTATGAATAGAGCTCCGTCGTCGTTTCTTTGAGGAGCTCTTTAACTTTCGCATAGCCCTCCACTGTATTACAGTGGATGGCATGGCGATCGTTTCCCAATCTCTTAATACTAAAATTATTACCAATGACCAACTTACACAGGTCTTTGGTAGCATTTACCTCTAGTTTATATGTGTTGATAGGAGGCACCTTCTCCTTCTTCTTCTGCTGCTGTTGTTGTTGTTGTTGCTGCTGCTGCTGTTGTTGTTGCTGCTGCTGCGGTTTTTTCAGCTGTTGTGGTTTCAGTTGCTGTCTCTGTTGCTGTTGTTTCTGCTGCTGTTGCTTTGTTTGCTGCAGTTGTTGTTTCTGATGCTGATGTCTTTGTTGTGGCTGCTGCTGTTTTTGCTGTAGCCGTTGTTGTGGCTGCTCTTGTTGTTTTTGCTGGTGGTTCTTAAGTTGTTTTTGGTGTTCTTTAAGAACTTGTTTTATGGAATTCGTTTGGTGTTGTTGTTGGGTCTGCTTTTGAGCTAGTTGCGTGTGCTGTTGTTGTTGGGATTGCTCTTGGCTTTCCCTCTTCCTTCTTACTATTTGCCTTTCTTTAATGGCTAGTATTCTTTGTTCCAGCACTTTGATGCTACTATTTATCGACTCCATTTCCTCGTCCTCCTCTTCAGATTCGGATGAAGCCAAAGAAGCGAAGCTGTTATCTCTCAGCTTGGGACAAGTATTTGCTGCTGTTGATGCTTCCCTCACTCCATCAGATAACGTTTCAGCAGAATTTGGAAGCGAAGGACGTTGTACCAACTTGGAATTCGGCCTTAGCTTTCTCCTTCTCTTCGTCTTGGGTTCTGCCATGATTGCTGTTTGGCTAAAACCACTTGATGCCTCACCTGATTTGTCAGCCGGTCCCGCTATAGGCTTAGCGGACCGCTTCTCACAATCCATCACGTGATGTTGTTCACTCACTTTTAATTCTTTAATTTTATAAAGCGCAAGAAAAAAGAAAAAACAAAAAAAAAAAAAAAAACACTGGCGGAGGCCCGGACTCGAACCCACAACCTCGGCTTGTCAACCGCGGACACTATCACTTGGGCTAATTGGAGCCCTATGTCCAATATGTTAAATATTGTTTCTATTGTTTTTTATTTGTAATTATCACTACTCAAATAAAAGCCGAACACGTCTAAGCTCTACGGAGGTCTATGAACGACTGTGGACAGTGACAATGAAACCGATGATATGGACGAAATTTTATCGCCAAAAGTTAAAAAAAAAAAAAAATAAATTTTCCTCCAATTAAAGTGGTATAAAAATCTCCTGAATATGTGCACAGTTTATTTAATTCACTGAATATCTCTGATTATGCGATAAAAAAAATGACCATCGGAATAAAAATTTTGCATAACAGTATGGATTCAAACAATAGTTTTCTAACTAAACTTCAAAAAGAAAATTGTCAGTTCTTTACACACGATGTTAAAAGCGAAGAAGCTTTTAAAGCTGTTTTATATGGCTTACGTATTATTGACATTAATTCATTAAAAAACGAATTAATTAAACTCGGGCTTAAGTGCAAGGACTTAAAACTAATAACTAAAACCTACGATCATTATAAAGATACATTTTATATAAATTATTTTGAAATGGCAGTGTTAAGCTCAATGATCTAAAGAAAAAATACAGAACTATTTTTCATACGCAAGTGAACTGGAGCTATTACCGCAAAAACAATAATCGGGTGACACAATGCCGTAACGCCAAATATTTGGCCACGGCGAACGCATTCCACATTAAAGCATATTTTGGTAGCTTTGCTGGGCCGCACAAAACTGAGGTATGTAACACTTCTTCTTCTTCTTTAGGTGGCGCTACAGTCCGGGGTGGACCTGGGCCTCAGTCAACAAGCTTCTCCAGCCAGCTCGATCCCTGGCTAGCTGCCTCCAGTTTCGCACGCTAAGTTGGCTGAGGTCCTCTTCCACTTGCGTGCGCCACCTGAGTCTTGGCCTTCCTCTACTGCGCTGTCCCTCGGGGGCGGATTCGAAGACTTTTCGGACCGGAACATTGGTGTCCATGCGCTCTACATGACCCAGCCATCTCAGTCTTTGGATCTTCACTCTTCTGGCTAGGTCCATGTCGCTGTACAGTCCATACAGTTCGTCGTTGTATCTCCTCCTCCACTCACCGTCAATGCAGACGGGACCGAAGATCGCGCGAAGAATTTTTCTCTCGAAGCAACCAAGAACACCCTTATCCATTTTTGATAATGTCCATGCCTCTGCGCCATAGAGCAGGACCGGGACTATTAAAGTTTTATAAAGGGTGACTTTTGTTGTCCGAGAGAGGGCTTTGCTACTCAATTGCCTTCTTAACCCAAAGAAACAGCGGTTGGCAAGAGTTATTCTTCGCTTGATCTCAGCGCTGGTGTCGTTGTCTGTATTTATAGCGGAGCCTAGGTAGACAAAGTCCTTAACTACCTCAAAGTTATATCTGTCGAGCATGACGTTCTGTGCGAGACTTGGGTGTTGGTTGTCCCTTTTGCTTGACAGCATATACTTGGTCTTGCCCTCATTGACCGCCAAACCCATTTTCGCCGCTTCCGTCTCAATACTCGCGAAAGCGCCCCTGACATCACGCTGTTTTCTCCCAATTATGTCAATATCGTCGGCGTATGCGAGTAGTTGGACGGACATTTGAAAGATAGTGCCTCTTGTGTTTGTTCGTGAGTTTTGCACTATTCTTTCAAGTACGATGTTGAAAAAATCGCAAGACAGCGCATCGCCTTGTCTAAATCCTTTCTGGACATCAAAGGTCTCGGTGAGATCTTTACCGACCTTGATGGAGCAGCGTGTATTCTCCATCGTCATCCTGCACAGACGGACGAGTTTGGCAGGGATGCCAAAACTAGACATTGCTCTGTATAGCTCGTCTCTATAGATGCTGTCATACGCGGCCTTAAAATCGATGAATAGGTGGTGGGTATCGATCTGAAGCTCATGGGTCTTCTCCAAGATCTGCCGTAGTGTGAATATCTGGTCGATGGTGGACTTTCCGGGCCTGAAGCCACACTGATATGGACCTATCAAGTTGTTGACGAACGGCTTCAGGCGTTCACACAATACGGCGGATAAGATCTTATATGCGATGTTAAGCAGACTGATGCCTCTGTAGTTGGCGCAGTTCAGAGGGTCTCCTTTCGTGAGAATCGGACAAACAATCCTGAGGTTCCATTCATCCGGCATACTTTCTTCCGACCATATTTTACAGATGAGTTGGTGTATGCTCCTTACCAAGTCATCGCCTGCCGCTTTGAAGAGCTCGGCAGTCAGGCCATCCGCTCCAGCAGCTTTGTTGGACTTAAGCTTCGATATGGCTATCTTCACTTCATCCAGGTCGGGTGGACTCATCATCGTCCAGGTTGAAAGGTTGATTCTGCCTGACAGCGGTATTTGGTTCGTCATCGCCGTTATACAGTCCGCAGAAATGATCTTTCCAAATCCTCAGCATCGACTGCGATTCTACTACGATGTTCCCTTGTTCATCTCTACAGGCTTCGGTTCGGGGTTTGTTTCCGCGGCATGTTATTTTTACCTTTTGGTAAAACTTTCGAACCTCATTCCTGGAGTAGCATCTCTCAATTTCCTCGATCGCGCGCTTCTCATGCTCTTTCTTCTTCCTCTTGAGAAGCCGGTGTTCGTCTCTCCTCTTCCGCTCATAGAGCTCATGGGCAGCTCTGGTCTTTCTTAGCAGCGCCGCGTTATATGCATCTTGCTTAGCTGCATGTGCTTGCCGGCATTCATCATCGAACCAGGGGTTTCGTTGTGGTGGACGAGTGAAACCCAGCACATCAGAAGCGGCATCTCTCATGGCGTTTTGGCAGTGTTTCCAGTAGTCTACAATGCTTGATGCTGGCGGCATTGGACCTCTTAAGAGATTAAGAGACACTTGATCGGAAAAGGACTTGGCGATCTCTTGCGATTGCAGCCGTCTGACGTCGAATTTGCTCACAGCATTAGTTTGTCTTGGCGTATTTTGAGATATCCGCAACCGTACCTTGGCTACAACAAGGTAATGGTCCGAGTCGATGTTGGCTCCTCGGAACGTACGGACATCCATAATACTGGAGGAGTGTCTTGCGTCGATCGCAATGTGATCAATCTGATTGACTGTTGATTGATCAGGAGTTCTCTAAGTCCCCTTGTGTATATCGAGATTGGGAACCGCGTGGTGGCTAAGACAATGTTTCGTCCCGCCGCAAAGTCGATTAGCTTGAATCCGTTATCGGAAATGGTGTTGTGCAGGCTATATTTTCCGATTGTTCCACCAAAGATACCCTCTCTTCCTAGTTTTGCATTAAAATCACCGAGGACAATTTTAATGTCATAGCTAGGGCATTGCTCGTAGGTCTTGTTAAGGAGCTCGTAGAAGGCATCCTTGGTGTCGTCATCTTTCTCCTCTGTGGGGACATGCACGCATATGAGGCTAATGTTGGCGAATTTAGCCTTGATGCGGATTGCTACGAGGCGCTCGCTCACATGCCGGAAGCTGAGGACTTTTTGTCTTAGTCTGCCTCCGACAACAAATCCGCATCCAAATAAGCGCTGCTTTTGCCGTCGATAGCAATTGCCGTAGTAGATGTCACAGTTTTTCATCTTCTTTTTGTCCGGCCCATCCCATCGCATTTCTTGGATGGCGGTTATGTCTGCTTTGCAGCAGTCTAGGGCCTCCGCGTTGCTCGGCTGCACGTGGTCTACTAATGGATCTAATATTCCACGTGCATAACCGAAGCTCATTGTCCTTAAATCGTTTGCGTGGGTTGTCAACTGTAGATCCGTCCATATCCGAGGCTTGTTGATGCTTCTTAACTTAATTTTTTTTTAAATGGCTGGGCAGTTACCCCGGCGGCACAACCCCAAACCTGTAGGACCAGTTCCATTTTTAATGCCCTAGGACGAGGGTTCGGTTACACCGAAGCCAGTAACCCGTTCCGGGATGTGAGCGCTGCCGTTGGCCCTTATAGGGCTCGTCCGCCACCATCTCTTTTCCGAGACCCTGACTAAGTCCTGGAAATCCTTTCCGACCTGAGCTCCAGATATGTCGGAGTAGCCCGGATAAGGTCTTGTTTTGTTTTTCCGACTCTAATCCTGGTTAATGGCACAGGAAACTCGCTATTTGCCCCCTTCACTTCGCAACCTCTAGTGAGTTTCCCAGATGGCGCCACGGGGAGGCGTGAAGTAGGACTTATTAGCAGAGCTGCAAGATGTTCGGCTGCAGAGGCTCATTCTCGTCATTTAAGGAACCAGCACCTGTCGGAAGATGCTACTTCTACGAGGCCTTATACTAATCGTTGCCATCCAGGTATGTAACACTAATTTTAACACTAACAATATAAAATTGAAGTGCGCAAACTGCAAGGGGGAACATAAATCCACTGACAGCTCATGCGTAAGTAGAAATAAGTACTTGGAGATGAGAGAAAAATACACAGCAAAAAACAGTCGCTCTACAACCCATACGTCAAAGTTGAACCAAAGCATAAGAAACACCAACTTTATTTCGCTTCAATCGATGACTGATTTTCCTGCTCCCTTATAACGTTGCAATGTTTCCCAGCAACATCCTTGGCAACATGTAGCTTCACCATCTCCTATAAACAACAACACTCAACACACAGTCAAGAATGATTTACGAGTATTCTCAATGGAAGAATTGAACATACTTATTATGGAATTGATAAATAAATTAGATGCTTGTAAAACTAAACAAGAACAATTTACTGCCATCGCACAATTAGCTGCTAAGTTTTTGTACTCTAATGTTAAGTAACTTAGCAAAGAGTAACTTAAATATTGTAAAATGGAATGCAAGAGGTATTAGACAATAACATGTTGAATTCTTTAATTTTCTAAATGTACACAATGTTGATGCTGCGTTAGTCACAGAGACCTGCTTAGACAGTTCCTATCGAATTTCATGGCCCTCCTTTAAATGCTATCGAATAGATAGGGAGAAAGACGAGGGGGTGGTGTGGCGATTCTAATCAGGAAATCAATTTAACATGGTAAAGTTTGGATACGTAATATGTCGAAAATATAGGTTTGGAAATAATGTTAAGCAATGGATCACTTATTAAAATCTTCTGTGTGTATTTCCCAGGCGGAAATTCTAGTACAGTTATTAAACAAAGATTACGATCGGATTTACGAAAATTATTCAATCCAAGCGGTGATTTTCTGATATTCTTTTGGAAACGTTTTGTGTGACCTGCTTACCTTTTTACCTATCCGTGTTCTGTCACCATCTAGTCCAACTGAGTTCTGCTGAGTATAGCATACCAAAGGTTAAAAAAAAATATTATCATATAAAACTCCCAAGCAATGGTTTAGAAATAACATTGAAATATAATGAAACATAATAGAAATAATTCAGCATAGGCTGGCAGAGGTTTAGACAGCCCATTTCCCAAAGGCTTGTAAAGTACTTTAATAAACAAATAGCTAAGCTAATTTATAATAAGCGTAATGAACAATGGAACAATAAACTGAGTTTGCTTGACAAGGCTTCTAAACTTTTCTGGAATATTGCTAGAGTAATAAAAACAAAACATAAGCAAATTCCATCTCTAGTGCAAAATAGTAATGTTTCTTACACTGACACACAAAAAGCTAATGTTCTTTGTAAGCAATTGGTAAAAAATCACACTGTTTCGCAACACCTTAGTGATGCAAATTCTGAATCAACTGTAGAAAATTCTCTAGAAAGTTTTGATTCTGCTGCATATGAAACTTCAGCCAGTGGATTAGACAATATAAGAAATGTACGAGTATATCTTAAAAATATGCCGAAATGTGGGTATAAATATGTAACGTTTTTAATAAATGGTTGTCTGAAAATGCAATATTTTCCCAACTCCTGGAAAGAAGCCAAAATAGTTCCAATACTGAAAGTCGGAAAACTTCCCGAAAAACCAGAAAGTTATAGACCTATAAGTTTGCTCAACAGCTTAAGCAAAATTTATGAAAGGGTATTACAAGCTAAATTGTTAAATATTATTGAGGAACGAAAAATCTACCCTAATGAGCAGTTTGGGCTTAGACGAAATCATAGCACTTGCCATCAAGTGCTCAGAATATGCAACCGTATCAAGGAAAATCGTCTCGAAGGAAAATCAACGGGAATGATACTTTTGGATATTGAAAAAGCTTTGATAGCGTTTGGCACAATGATTGATTTTAATTTCCCTTTGTACTTATGTAAAATTGTCCAAAGCTTTTTGTCGAACCGTTTGTTCAGAGTTTATGTCAATAATAGAGGGACTATTGTTTAAAAAAGATAATTACTGGAGTTTCGCAAGTTCTGTAGGGAACTTCACGTGAAGGCCAATGTTGAATTTATTTCCTGTAGAATACGCAGGCTTAATCAAACGTTTACCACTCGTTGTCATTTCTCTAATAACCATTTAATTAATCAATTAAATGTTGCACTTCATGATTAGTTTCAACATGCTTATTTTAATAATTCAACAACCAAAAGTCTTGTAATGTCAATTTTCTATTTGTTCATTTATTATATATTTACTTATCATATTTATTTCTTTATATCCGTTAATTAATTTTTGTTTCAATTTATTTAAATAGTTGTCTTTGTTTATTTATTTATCTATTTATTTATTCATTTACTAATAATTATTTTTGTTCTAATTAAGGGTTTTTTTTTATTTCCCTTCAACACTCTAAATTGGTGATTTAATATATACTTACTAACCAATTAAATTATTACAGTTGAGAGATATATGTAAGTGTCATGTCACATCACTGTATTGTTAATTGTGTGGTGGCAAACCCTTGTAATATTATTAACGAAAATAAAAATCTAGATCTAATTAGCAATGCAGTATGCCTTTAGTATAAATATTTTATAGGGAGCTATTAGCTGATTTGCTGATAATATTGCTTGTGTTCGTGAAGTTTGGTATGAGAAATAGTGGCTGATGAAGAAATGTCAGGTGTAAAACTGTCGTAATTGGAATATACATATACAGTGGCGAGCAAAACTGGATACATAATTGGTCATTTCATAGTTTTTAAGGAATAAAACATTTTCTTCTAAATAAAATACTTTAAGAGTTTGAAATTCAGTTCTCTTATTATTCTTTAAAAAATTATTACAAAAAAAATTAACAAATAATAATTAACATAAGCCTTAATTCTTCCAAAATGTTGTATAACTCCATGTATCCACTTTTGCACGTTTTGGTAATAGTCCATTTTTATTCATTTTAATATTTGGTCCATAAACCTTTATTCTTGATGACACTTTTTATTCGCTTTGGCATTACTTTCTACCAATTTTTCAATGATATCATTAGGAATATTTGCCCATTCGGTCCCTACTCTGGCCCACAGCTCTTCCATATTGGTTGGTGCTCTATCGTGTTCTGCCAACTTTCTTTTTACGATAGTCCACAAATTTTCAATTGGATTCAAATCCGGGCTTTGAGCTGGCCATTTCATTGTTTTGAAAATTTGAAGGTCTAAGCAATTTCGAACAATTTTGGCAGTGTGTTTGGGATCCCCCGTCTTGTTGGAAAATTATTTCTTCTGTCGGGTACGCACTGTCTTCAATGAAGTTGGGTAATTTGAATTTTGATATACTGAGGTATTCTTCTTTTCTCATTATTCCATTTATTTTTACCAGTGGACCAACATGCCACCAAATAAAACAACCCCAGACCATAAGACTTCCTCCACCATGTTTTACTTTCTGCTTAACTTGGTGCTTTTGGATCGTTTCCATCTGATTGAAAACGATTTATTTTGGTTTCATCGGACCAAATAACTCGCTTCCAGTCGTCGGCTGCCCAGTTCTTATGTTCTTTACAGAACTAAAGTCTGGCTTTAATATTTTTTTCTGATAAAGTCGGTTTTTTTTGTTTCATTGCCGATACTTATCCGATCTTTCGAGTGGCTCTTTGCGCAGTCCACTCACTGAGGTTCTTGTTTATGGCTTTTGCTGCTTTCTTGGGTATTTTTGTGTCCTTGTTTTTCATCAGCCGCTCCATTAAACGCGCGTCCACATCTGTTAAAAGTTGTGGCCGTCCTCCGGCGTTCTGTGCACACTTTAAATTGTTCCGTTTTCTGACCGTTAGTACGGTGCGGTGGCAAACATTAAGCGCTCTTGCGATTTCTCGTGCTGTGTGACCACTTTCACTCATCGAAACGATACTGTTTGCGATTTCAACCGTAATTTTCAGCATTTTTCTTTGTTTCTTTTGGCCAAATCCTTTTATTTACAAAATTATGAAAAAAAATCCCAAAAAATTACAAGTACCTAATACGATAATACCAAATATGCAAATGAAGAAAATTACACAAAGCACGATAAGAAAAATTGAATATTAACGGTCAACTAGAAGAAAGACAAACTTAAATACAAACGGGCAAAAGTGGATACATGGAGTTATACAACATTTTGGAAGAATTAAGACTTATGTTAATTATTACTCGTATTTGTTAATTTTTTTTGTAATAATTTTTTAAAGAATAATAAGAAAACTGAATTTCAAACTCTTAAAGTATTTGATTTAGAAGAAAATGTTTTATTCCTTAAAAACTATGAAATGACCAATTATGTATCCAGTTTTGCTCGCCACTGTATATATTTTTGTAGTCTCCCAGTTCAACATTCGTTTAATAATTTCATTTAAATTTTCCAACAAATATACATTTCCTGTTTTGATACCTTATTTTGTTTTAAGTTCACGTTTTGCTTCAACCGATGACAACCCACGAAGCAATTTAATTTATGTCAAGTTATCCATTTCGACAAGTTAATCCCTTGGGATCTTCTCCTTCTTCAAATCATATCATAGTTAATTCCTCCCGCACTCGTACTCCTACATATGTACGTACATACGTGCTGGTACTATAGTAAACTTCCCAAAGTATTTTTTTTTGTGGGTTAAAATGATCAAATGTAATTAAAGGTCACATCCTACCTGGTTCTCATTCCCTTATCCACGTTCCCCTACTCGTAGCACCACGTTAATTATACATGGCTATTACAAATCGTCGTGTAATTAAAATGTCAAAGCTTAGCAATGCCATTCTAATTTTTATTCAATTTGTGTAGAAATTAGCCAACCGCAGTTTGCTTTCGTCCAGGTGTTGCCATTGTGGTAATTTAATGTGCCTAATTAGTTGTATCAATAATTGTCGGTTTTACATAGCGATGTTTCAAAAATTCAAGTCATATGTACTGTAAACCTCAATTCTATCAGAGTTGTATTTTTTTTTTATCTTTTTATTGCTTCATGTGATGGAAGTTCTCTTTTGACTAACTCCAATAATTAGGTCGACTAGCAAAAATTATCATTTATTTTCGAATTTCCCTCAAATGGGACTAATTACAATGGTTAGATGGTTTGCATGTGAACTCTCTGAATGCTCTTGCCAGCTGTCAGATTTATGTGATTTGATTGTCATTTATTGTTCAAAAGGCATATGCTTCAACAAGTTTTACAACAACACTGTGGCGCTGGCAGCCCGGTATGGGCCATGGCCTAAATTCTTGACACTCATTTGTGTTGCTAATGTTGTCATTTTTGTCACATCTGAGCGGGGCCTACGATTTATCGCCGAGTCCGAACGGCTCTCCTTAGAAGCATTTTCGGAAGCAATTTTACTTTCGGGAGTTTGCCATTGCCCGCCGAAATGGAAATGGCGATTTGAAAAATTGTTGGTGACCCAGCCAGGAATCGAACCCAGACTCTCTGCGTGATAGTCCAATGAGCTAACTATCGCACCATCGCCATCAAATTGTACAAGTCACCGAATTTGTTGTTGTTTGTTCCGACAGTATCGCATACTTACTAACTTATATGCCCCTACAGCTTAGAAGCCTCTTCGGGTAAAGGGCTATTTTGCCAGCTGCCACAAAGTTGGCTAAGTTTGTTTTCCACTTGTATGCCCCACGTAGGATCACATCGTCCTCCGCAGGGTCATAGGAAAAGTTCAACATTATTTGTCATCCTCTACTGCGTTGTCACACCCTGTATTTTGTTTACATGTTTATTTATTGACAATTGAATAATCTCAGTAAATATTTTATATGAACTTCCGGGTATCAAGTGCACCATTATTAAAGTAACCTTTGCCAGAAGAATATCGGGTCAGAGTTTAATTTCCATTTCCTACAGTTACCTTAATTACTTCCTTCCTTTAGGTGGTGCTACAGTCCGGGTGTGGACCTGGGCCTTAATTAACAAGCGTCTTCAGCTAGCTCAATATTTTGCTAGCTGCCTCCAGCCTTCTTAGCCCAAGAAGGGCTAAGGATTGGCAAGAGTTTTTCTTCATTTGATCTGAGCGCTGATGTCGTTATCTGAATTTGTAGCGGGGCCTAGGTGGAAAAAGTCCTTAACTACCTCAAGATTATACCTGTCGACGGTGGCGTTCTGTCCGAAAAGTCGGTGTTCAATGTCCTTTTTGCTTGACAGCATATACTTGATCTTGCCTTCATTGACTGCTAAACCCAATTTTGCCAGTTCCGTCTCAATCCTCGCGAAAGCGCCACTGACACACGCTGCTTTCTTCCAATTATGTCAAAATCATCGGTGTATGCTAGTAATTGGAAT
This sequence comes from Volucella inflata, assembly GCA_928272305.1. NCBI lineage: Eukaryota > Metazoa > Arthropoda > Insecta > Diptera > Syrphidae > Volucella > Volucella inflata. The sequence goes on from OV743718.1 coordinate 65,324,881, forward strand.
GACTTTTGAAAGATTGTACAAATCGCAATCCGAAAGTGTTGAGCTGGGTGCAAAATATGCAGGAAATAGACTGACCTTGTCAAAAGAGCTGACAGCTAGAATTTTGATATTAATGAGCGTTGGGATAGATGATAAGCCAGCATTTCGAATATTTTTGACGAACACCCAAAAATGTTTACTATCTTTGGGACATTGTGGTACATTTTTTTTTTTTTTTTTTTTTTTTTTTCCGGCGAGGGCAGGTGAAAATCTTCCATCAGACACTATGAGCATCAGAAGCGCGTGCTCATAGTAGTGTGAGATTCTTACTCACTAAAAACACCTCCCTTCATTGTTGATTTTAATACCGCAACTAAGTAGAACTTATCAAGCAGTTTTTATTTCATAAGTTAGTCACGATTGGTAGGACACTTTCCAATGGAAGACCCTACATATTCCGCTTTCTTAATGCGGTTTCAATTTATCGCGCAAGGTCCAACGGTTTAGTTCGTTGAAGACGGCGTAGTATGTTTCGTTCGTCCAAGACTTCTAGGACTGTATTGTTGATATGGCCGCTTAACCGGACTTTATGTTTTCGTGCGCAGTTCCTGACTTCATCTTCCACGAAAGGAACTCCGAGGTCTCGATGCAGGTCATTATTTCTTATAAACCATGGGGCACGCACAGATTGTCGTGGCACTTTATTTTCAAAAGTTTGTATTATATTTACATTTGATTTCTTAGTACAACCCCAGAGTTGTATACCATAGGTCCACACCGGCTTTAGCACTTGCTTATAAAGAAGCAGCTTGTTTTCTAAGCTTAGCTTGGAATGTTTACCAAGTAGCCAGTACATTTCTCTGTATTTGGCCTCTAGTTCTTTTCGTTTCTTTCTAACATGCGTTTTCCATTTAAGCTTCGCGTCAAGTGTCATTCCCAAATACTTAGCCTCGTTTGCAAAGGGGATACACACCGAGTTTATAGAAATGGGCAAGTGATTTATCTTTCTGTAGGTGAAGTCAACATGTACAGATTTTGTCTCATTAAGGGTAATTCGCCAGATCTTTGTCCACTCGTAGACTTTATTTAAAGCAGTCTGGAGTTTCGCCGTTGAGTCTTCTATTGATTCTCCAACCGCTAAGATAGCGGTGTCGTCAGCAAAAGTGGCGAGAACAGTATCCTCGACGTGTGGTATATCTCTTGTATATAAAAGGTACAAAAGTGGGCCCAGTACGCTTCCCTGCGGTACTCCGGCTAGGATATCTTTAAATTTCGAAACATCATTTCCGTATCGAACGCGAAAAATTCTATTTTCAAAATAGCTTGTCAATATATTATAAAGCTTTAATGGCAAAATTCGTCGCAGTTTGAACTTCAAACCTTCATGCCATACTTTGTCAAAAGCTTGTGAGACGTCAAGAAATACGCTCGAACAAATCTTTTTTTCTTCCAGGGATCTTTCAATTACATCAGTAATTCTATGCACCTGATCAATTGTTGAATGCTTAGTCCGAAATCCAAATTGATGGCTGGGAATAAGATTTTGGTTTTCGATAATTGGGAGAAGACGTTTTAGCAAAATCCTCTCAAAGATTTTCGACAGGATGGGTAGAAGAGAAATGGGTCTGTATGATTTTTTATCGTTTGGAGGTTTTCCTGGTTTTAGTACCATAATGACTTCTGCAACTTTCCACTGGCTTGGCACGTATTCAAGCCTCAGAGCCGCGTTAATAATGTGTAAGAGCTTTATAAGTGCTTTTTGGGGTAGCATTTTCAGAACTTCTCCGGTAATAAGGTCATACCCCGGAGCCTTCTTTGGTTTTAATTTCCTTATTACAGTTTTGATTTCAGCAAGAGTTGCATTTGTCATTACAAAATTACTATATGCTATTTCTAAAGAATTGGTGCCGGGTGCCAGTGTCGGGCCGTCGGAGGGCTTGAAAATTTCTTCAAGATAGTCGGCAAAAACCTCCGCTTTTTCCTTATCCCCCTTAGCCCATTCGTTATTGCCGACCTTGATTGGTGGCGCGGGGATTTTGGGCCTTTTTAAGCATTTTAAAGCTTTCCAAAGCGAGTAATTTGTTTCTTTTCCTGCCGTCAGGTTTTGAACATATGTATTTACTTCGGAATTTCTGTAACTTTTAAGAGTCTCCTTGAGCAGATTACAGAGCCTGTTTAAGCGTGTTTTATCCTGCGGCGCTCGAGTTGTTTGCCATCTTTTGCGAGCTTTTCTTTTTTCTCTTATCATATCTTTTACCTCAGGCGGGTAGTTTAAGTTACGTTTAGCCGTGTTTTTTCGTTGACAAGGTGTATTGTTCCACGCAGCACATTGGACTATTTCAACGAAAGAATCCACTTCGATTTCAAGTTCAAGTGCTGCTTTAAGTGAAACGTCTAGTTCTAGGTTATTATTAATCTCATTTCTGAATCCTTCCCAATTAGTATTTCGTCCAGTTAGTCTTAATGGTCCTTGTTTTTTAATAAACGTGTCGTTCATTGTCAGTATGACTGGAGAATGATCGGAGGAAAGATCGAAGCTTTCATCAACGTTTATATCCGAGTTACGAATTCCTTTAACAACGAAGAAATCGACAAGATCGGGTATTTTCGTTGTGTCTGTTGGCCAATAAGTCGGCTTGCCCGTTGAATAGAAGTCACAATTGTGTTCCATACATGCTTTATAGAGTATTTTACCCTTTTGGGAGATACATCTTGATCCCCAAAAAGTGTGTTTGGCATTGAAATCACCGCCAATCATAAAAGCCGATGCAAGAGAATTGAATATATTTTTAAATATATGTTTTGAAGGCGTAAATCGTGGAGGACAGTAGATGGCTGAAATAGTAAAGGAGTTCCGTACCAATTTTACGCGCACCGCAATTAGTTGTACAGACTCGAGCTCTACTTTTATATCTTCGTTGTGCTCAAGAGACTCTTTAATGTATACAGAGGATCCGCCTCTCGCGTTTCCCGAAGGGTGATACGCGTAGTAGTCTTTAAAACCTCTAATTTTTGCAGATGACCCATTTTTCAAGTGGGTTTCGGAAACCAAACAAACGTCAATGTCGTTTTTCCTTAGGAATAACTCAAGTTCATAAAGTTTTTCTAAGATTTCGTTTGTCAATGAACTTATTTTAGATAAGCTAAAGAAAGAAACATAACGACAAGTTAAAATTCGAAAAGAAAGTATAAATTCCGCTTCAATTGGTTTTTAAGTATTGCTGAACGGTTCTTTTAAGAAAAAAAGAAAGGAGGCATTCGTGATCCAGAAGTAGGCGGCAGTGTTACGCTCACGGTTGCTCGGCTCTAGCTTTTCGGCCGGGGTTGGTTCTTGCCACTAATCCGTACAACAAGAAAAAACCAAGGTTAGAAATGAAGAAGGTTATATTACTATACAGACGGACTATAAAGACAAAAGGCGAGATAGGAAATAGAGTAGTATGAAGAAATTGAAAAGGGGAGATCATACAAGGGGGCCATCAACGCTGTGCAATGGTCGAAATTTCGATTTGAATGTTATGCTTCAGATTCTGAATTATCGCTGAATTATTGGCATAGATTTTACTCCTAAAATAACCCCACAAGAAGAAGTCGCAAGACTTTGGAGGCCAAATTACTTCTACTCTAACCGAAATACTCGTAACACGACCTTCAAATTTCGTACACAATAAGTTGATTGATTGGTTGATTGATGGCTTGTGTCGCCGGCAGCACCATCCTATTCAAACCAAAATAAAATTTTGGAAAAAATAGCCAGTCAACATGTTGGGGTAGCGTTCTCCATTCACTTTTACTGTCTCTCCAGGCTCATCTTCGAAAAAATATGGGTTGATGATGCCGGCAACCCATAATCCGCATAATTCTGTGACTTTTTTTTGGGATGCATTGGTTTTCGTCCATCTCGTATGGGTTTTCTGCTCCCCAGAAACGATAATTTTTTTTTATTTACTTGTACGTACCCATCCATCCAAAAATGGGCTTCATCGGAAAAGATCAAATTCGATGACAAATTTTCCTTGCGATCCAACATCCAGGTAAGAAATCGGCGACGTCGTAGATGATTCAAAGGCTTCAATTGTTGTGAATTTAGGATTTTATAAGCGTGCAAATGAAATGTAACTTTTAAAATTCGTGGTCAGGTGCCTTTAATGAGGCCCAATTATTGACTTCGGCGACGGATTGAGGTGCCTTGCTGGTTTTGAACACTTTCGCTGACAGTGGTGGTATTTTCGGATGTACGTTCTGGTCGGGTATGTTGATATGGAGTTTGACACGATATACAACCAGTTTCCTCAAAATGCTTCACCACTGTATGTTTTGCAAAAGCAACATGAAAACATCCCGGCCTCAAGGCAGCCCAATGCCGTTTCCATCGGCAAAATAGATGACCTCAAAATGCAACAAGCCGATGGCAAACCACCACTGCACGCCCATGCCAAAATTGGGAGAACATAAAACCAGCATGCATTCAGCATGGGAATGACGAAGACAAAACTTAATATAAAAAAAATACAATGTTTGTTTTCATAAGCGCCTCCACTGATCTGCATTCTACGCCGTTCATGTTGGTGTCTGTGCATTGCGTCGTGGGTCATACATACACGGAGAGTTAGAGAACTCTTTTTCGACGGCATTCACGGAAAATCATTGGAGAGTTCAATGACCTGGCCGTAGAGGTTAAGAAGCAGAAACAGCTGGCCGTAGAGGTTTCGCAGCAAAAACAGTTGGACGGAGAGATTTCGTTTGGGCGAACAACAACGAGTCAATTTATTCCCAATCAAGACTCAAACCAATAAAGTTTTAATTCGAATTAAAGGGCGAGTTGTTTTTTATTGTGTTTATCTAATCGATTTTTTCCAAATGTTTGTGCCACCAAATTGTGTCGTTGGTAATTTAGTTTCTTTTTTTTATTTCCACTGAGGCCTCAAGATTCTGCCGCACGTTTTTTTTTGAAATATCTTTTTGCTAGTGTCCTTGCGATACAGCATGAATTTCGGATACACCTAGGCGATTATGTTAACGGAAAAATTCACGAATTTTACAAAATGTCACTTTTATACATCGCTCATTTCCCCAATAAGATTGCATAAAAAAATAACATCTCTCGAAAATATCAACCATATTTAATTCAGTAAATGACAGTAATTCAAGACCTTATCCGGGCTACTCCGACATATTTGCAGCTCAGGCCGGTAAGGATTTCCAGGACTTAGTCAGGGTCTTGGAAAAGAGATGGTGGCGGACGAGCCCTATATGGGCCAACAGCAGCGCTCACATCCCGGAACGGGTTACTGGCTTCGGTGTAACCGACCCCTCGTCCTAGGGGCAATCAAAATGGAACTGGACCTCAAGGTTGGGGGTTGTGCCGCCGGGTTAACTGCCCGGCCATTTAAAAAAAATTAAGTTACGAAGCATCAACAAGCCTCGGATATGGACGGATCTACTGTCGACAACCCACGCAAACGATTTAAGGACAATGAGCTTCGGATATACACGTGGAATGTTAGATCCCTTTATAGACCACGTGCAGCCGAGCAACTAGCGGAGGCCCTAGACTGCTGCAAAGCAGACATAACCGCCATCCAAGAAATGCGATGGGATGGGCCGGACAAAAAGAAGATGAAAAACTGCGACATCTACTACGGCAATTGCTATCGAAGGCAAAAGCAGCGCTTATTTGGATGCGGATTTGTTGTCGGAGGCAGACTAAGACGAGAAGTCCTCAGCTTCCGGCATGTGAGCGAGCGCCTCGTAGCAATCCGCATCAAGGCTAAATTCGCCAACATAAGCCTTATATGCGCGCATGCCCCCACAGAGGAGAAAGATGACGACACCAAGGATGCCTTCTACGAGCTCCTTAACAAGACCTATGAGCAATGACCTAGCTATGACATTAAAATTGTCCTCGGTGATTTTGATGCAAAGCTAGGAAGAGAGGGTATCTTTGGTGGAACAATCGGAAAATATAGCCTGCACAACACCACCTCCGATAACGGATTCAGGCTAATCGACTTTGCGGTGGGGCGAAACATTGTCGTGGCTAGCACGCGGTTCCCACATCTCGACATACACAAGGGGACTTGGAGAACTCCTGATCAATCAACAGTCAACCAGATTGATCACATTGCGATCGACGCAAGACACTCCTCCAGCATTATGGATGTCCGTACGTTCCGAGGAGCCAACATCGACTCGGACCATTACCTTGTTGTAGCCAAGGTACGGTTGCGGATATCCCAAACTACGCCAAGACAAACTAATGCTGTGAGAAAATTCGATGTCAGACGGCTACAATCGCAAGAGATCGCCAAGTCCTTTTCCGATCAAGTGTCTCTTAATCTCTTATAAACTCTTAAGAGGTCCAATGCCGCCAGCATCAAGCATTGAAGACCTTTGGAAACACTGCCAAAACGCCATCAGAGATGCCGCTTCTGATGTGCTGGGTTTCACTCGTCCACCACAACGAAACCCCTGGTTCGATGATGAATGCTGGCAAGCACATGCAGCTGCAAAAGCACGCAATGCGGCACTGCAAAAAAAGACCAGACCTGCTCATGAGCTCTATGAGCGGAAGAGGAGAGACGAACACCGGCTTCTCAGGAGGAAGAAGAAAGAGCATGAAAAGCGCGCGATCGAGGAAATTGAGAGATGCTACTCCAGGAATGAGGTTCGGAAGTTTTACCAAAAGGTAAAAATAACATGCCGCGGAAACAAACCCCGAACCGAAGCCTGTAGAGATGAACAAGGGAACATCGTAGTAGAATCGCAGTCGATGCTGAGGATTTGGAAAGATCATTTCTGCAGACTGTATAACGGCGATGACGAACCAAATACCGCTGTCAGGCAGAATCAACCTTTCAACCTGGACGATGATGACCAACAATTCCGTCCACCCGACCTGGATGAAGTGAAGATAGCCATATCGAAGCTTAAGTCCAACAAAGCTGCTGGAGCGGATGGCCTGACTGCCGAGCTCTTCAAAGCGGCAGGCGATGACTTGGTAAGGAGCATACACCAACTCATCTGTAAAATATGGTCGGACGAAAGTATGCCCGATGAATGGAACCTCAGCATTGTTTGTCCAATTCTCAAGAAAGGAGACCCTCTGAACTGCGCCAAGTACAGAGGCATCAGTCTCCTTAACATCGCATATAAGATCTTATCCGCCGTATTGTGTGAACGCCTGAAGCCGTTTGTCAACAACCTGATAGGTCCATATCAGTGTGGCTTCAGGCCAGGAAAGTCCACCATCGACCAGATATTCACACTACGGCAGATCTTGGAGAAGACCCATGAGCTTCAGATCGATACCCACCACCTATTCATCGATTTTAAGTCCGCGTATGAGAGCATCTATAGAGACGGGCTATATAGAGCAATGTCTAGTTTTGGCATCCCTGCCAAACTCGTCCGTCTGTGCAGGATGACGATGGAGAATGCACGCTGCTCCATCAAGGTCGGTAAAGATCTCACCGAGACCTTTGATGTCCAGAAAGTATTTAGACAATGCGATGCACTGTCATTCGATTTTTTCAACATCGTACTTAAAAGAATAGTGCAAAACTCACGAGCAAACATAAGAGGCACTATCTTTCAAAAGTCCGTCCAACTACTCGCATACGCCGACGATATTGACATAATCGGGAGAACGCAGCGTGATGTCAGTGGCGCTTTCGCGAGTATTGAGACGGAAGCGGCGAAAATGGGTTTAGCGGTCAATGAGGGCAAGACCAAGTATATGCTGTCAAGCAAAAAGGACAACCGACACCGACGTCTCGGACAGATATTACTTTGAGGTAGTTAAGCACTTTGTCTACCTAGGCTCTGCTATAAATACAGACAACGACACCAGCGCTGAGATCAAGCGAAGAATAACTCTTGCCAACCGCTGTTTCTTTGGGTTAAGAAGGCAATTGAGTAGCAAAGCCCTCTCTCGGACAACAAAAGTCACCCTTTATAAGACTTTAATAATCCCGGTCCTGCTCTATGGCGCAGAGGCATGGACATTATCAAAAATGAATGAGGGTGTTCTTGGTTGCTTCGAGAGAAAAATTCTTCGGGCGATCTTCAGTCCCGTCTGCATTGACGGTGAGTGGAGGAGGATATACAACGACGAACTGTATGGACTGTACAGCGACATGGACCTAGCCAGAAGAGTGAAGATCCAAAGACTGAGATGGCTGGGTCATGTAGAGCGCATGGACACCAATGCTCCGGTCCGAAAAGTCTTCGAATCCGCCCCCGAAGGACAGCGCAGTAGAGGAAGGCCAAGACTCAGGTGGCGCACGCAAGTGGAAGAGGACCTCAGCCAACTTAGCGTGCGAAACTGGAGGCAGCTAGCCAGGGATCGAGCTGGCTGGAGAAGCTTGTTGACTGAGGCCCAGGTCCACCCCGGACTGTAGCGCCACCTAATGTAAGTAAGTAAATGACAGTAATTGACAGCCAACATCCACACCATGTGTTGGCTAACACTTTTTACAACTAGGCTTAGGAGGTTAGAGCAGGTACATGCAATTGTCAAATAACCGCAAAAGCCGCAATGTGTCCTTTCAATGATTAGTTTACGATTTTTGTGTTACTAAAGCATTGTTCAATTTTAACTGTTTACGGTCAATCCTTGAGATATGAAGCAAACCAGCTAAATATAAAACCTCGAAAGCCTTCACAGTGCAATGCCTTCGAACGCTAAACCCTTGTTTGTTAAAGGAGAAAACATTAAAAGTGCATCTTCTTTAAATAGCTCCTTTCGGAAACTGAATTTAATTTAATTTTATTAAGAAATTTCAGAATTCTATTTTTAACGGTTTTCTCAAAACCTTTAGGAAAGGATGACAATAAGGGAATCGACCTTTAGTTATTCTTGTCATTTGGTTTTCCTTTTTTAAAGCGGGCCAGCACAATGGCACATTAAAAAGTGGAAATAAATGCTTCAGTTTTGATGTCGAGCAAATAAACTAAAATATGAGTTTTTTTAAGAGCAATATCCTTAAGGATAATGTTCAAATTGCTATCATTTCCGCATGCATAGGAGTTATTCATTTTCTCTAAAAATTTTTTTTAATAAGAATCCACGTTTTTAACCTTAAATATGATGTATGGTGTAAAAGTGGAAAGGAAAAACATTGAACACAATATTTTAATATATAATATACATACATTCAAATTTAACCTTTATCGGTTCCTTGCGTCCATTTGACACACTTTTGAAATTCAAGTTGTGTTTACTTTTTTATTATTTCGTCGAACCGAACTAGGATTAGTTAGCGATAGATGTCGCTAGTAGTCTGAACAGAAAGTTTCCCTAATATAAAATTTTGTGTTAAATGGACACACCACTTCTTGATCTCGACCATAGATGAACTCACATAGATGGAAGGCTTCATAGACTCCATCCCTTTTTGTTAAATATGGATGTGATGTAAGTGGTGAATACGATTCAGATATCTAATAACAATGGCTTCTTACCAACTGACATTGGATAGTGAAGATGAATATCACAGCAATGATTCCGATTTGGAATATATCAGCAAAGGAACAAGAGAAGCTGCCTTAATACAGCCAAGCATAAGAATTTACGTGTTTCGTGACAGAATAGAAACAAATAACGCCTCTATGTTATATGTTACGAATGATCCTGAAAAAAAGCCTTAAGTCTTCAAATCGCACAAATGGTGGAGTCGACGTTCTGGATAGATCGCCTGTTCCTTTTTTTTTTGCAATATGCTCGATATATTGTGGCTAGCAATGCAATCTATGTATTCACATCGAAAATACCAAAAAAGGACCAGTTTTGGTCGAACTTGGTCAACCGCTGTGTATTCCATACATGAGCATTAAGAATCCAATCAAATTGAGCGCAACGTAGTTCACGCAGCCATTCCAGTCATCGAAATCACTATAAATCGAATCATTGCCATTGACAACCAGTGACCACAACAGAGAGCTCCTTGTCACATGTGTTCCTTGAGCTCAAACTCAAACACTCACTCCGCACAGAATGATTAGTGTGTGAAACTGGCCTGTCATTCTCACGATTTCAAAATTTGCGAAATATGTGCACAAAAGACTGTATTGAATTGAAATAAATTTTGTGTTTTGGTGTTTATAAATAAATAAATAACCAATCTCAATCAAAAAACCGCATTTAAATACTAGAAAATGTGTGTTTCTTGGCACACAGGGAACCTTAAAGTTACTCGCATTGGGGTATCGATAAAGGATAAACTTCCTCAAGATTCATTTAGCTGAGTTTGCCACCTCTTCCACCTGAACTTAAAATCACCACACTATCTTGAAAGCGGGGTTCACTTTGAACAATTTGCTTAACGACTCGATAAACGAAAATAACACTTCATATAAAAAGACAAAATACACTTTTAAGTGACGCAATGTCCCCTAATGAATGTTTATCTGCCACAAATTCTGGCCACTCATAGCGAACAACTCCTGCCAACGACTGCGCTCTACACCATATTTTTATACTATGCGTTGCTGTTTTCTTAACAAAATCTGAGACGCAAATAAAAAACGCTCCGAAGTTGCACGACATACTGAATCAAGTAAGGCAACAACTTGAAATTTTGAAAAACCATACTACAAATTGCATGTCAAGCAATCGGTCAAGCAAAGCACCGTCAGAACAAGAACACAGAAAGAGAAGGACATTACAAAGTAAGTGGAATGAGGGAATTCTAAAATATAGGGATAATTGGTACAAACCGATTTTGTTGTGAGTTATGCATGAAAAGTTAGTAGGTTTTACTTAATACACTTGGCTTTCCGCAGCGAAGGTCTTAACACATCGTTCTTTGGCTGTTGGCTGTCCAAAATTTGGGAGCTACCCAGAATTGTGTTTATTGAAAACGGACGTAATAACTTTTTCAGTACAATTCTTTGTGGAGTCAAGCAGCGCATCCTGTTTGGGGTTTCTGAAAATAAATCAAAGCGGGTAATTTGCTTAGGGAGATGAAATTTTAACAAAATGAAATTGAATTCGAAATTGGAAAAGGGACTACATTCTGGTGAAGTTTGGTAAGCGTTACCACTACGTATGTAGCAGTAGCAGAAAAAAGCGATCCAAATTTACCGTTTTAAGGTCGTTCACAACAGCTACTGTCAATAAGCGTATGTCATTAAGCAAAATTGTCGTATTCAAAGTGAAGATAATCCACATAAGATTATTTAAATGCCGTTGCTTCCCCGAAAATGTTGCATAGTTTGGTGCAGTCTGTGAGCTGGTGGCGATATCGAACAAATTTTTTTTTTAAAAATCAAGCTAATAAGCATGTGATCGTGAAGGCTATTAGTTATAGGGCCATGGTTACTATCTTCTTTGTTTCCCGATTGATTGATATAAATATGAACTAGACTTAGTTTCAGCAGTATGGCTCTCAAAGCAATGAATTGCAAAGGTATTCCCTTGATTGTGTTCAAATTATTTGCTAATTAATGAAATTTCATGTGTATTACCGAAAGTTAAGGCTAGTTCCAGTTTAAAAAGACACTCTTTGAAGGGAAAATGTGAGTGTATCGACTATTTTAGTGTTAACCCCATCATCATCTTTGCCTTTCTAAACATCAAACTTTTTGTGACACTATAGGCTTACTTGCAGAACACTACTTGGGTGTCCCATTTGATCCATGAGATGTAGGTCATTTCAAAATGATTGGCCTCCATTTCTTCTTTTTAGTATTCCAAACCCCTGGTCTATTCACATTTCGAGTACATAAAACATCATTGTCGCTGTTGTTACGAGTATTTAGGCTGTAGTTCTCTTCATCACACATGTAAAACTTTCCCATAGGATTTTGGGCCCTAAGGCGAAGTATGCTCTAGGTTCAGTATTATGATTGATTACAAACGAAGGTGTCCCTTCTCAAATTATTACTTCATACGACTTCTAAGATGCGAAATGAACCCGTTCAGGTAAGCAAGAACGTGGGAGGTAGTGCCACTATTTTTTTGATCCAGTTAACAATCTTCGTTTTGTGCTGATATTTTGTAGAACATCTAGCGGAAAGCACGAATTTCCTCGGGACTTCACTACAAATGCTCTGCGACAGTGATACTAATTGTTACTATCATCCTGTTCTCTAGATGCATCCTTAATGTTCAAATTCATTTTTAATTATCGAAATGGGTTAAACCTTCTTACCGGCTTATATTCAAGGTCTAAGGCAATTCCTATGTTTAAAGGCAGCGTTCATGAAACTTAACATTCCCCCATCAAACTCCATATTCGTACTTAGTTGCATGCAAATCAGGTGAAAAGGTGTCAAACATCTTCGTTTAAAGCTAGTAGTTTTCTATGTTAGTGCTTTTTTTTTACAACTCATCGCCATCAACCTTCACCTGAACTGGTGCAGTCGAGCAGGCAAAGTTTCTTTTATGCTGATGTAAAAACATCCTTTCCTTGTAGCATCTGTTTTATGATTTAGATCGCTACTCTTTACTTCCTTCATCCACTTCGCTGAACTATTGAGCACCTGTCAAAGGTTATCATCATAAAAATTAAACCCCCTTCGGCTCTCCTACTCCACCCACTACTTAACGGTTGCCTTTCACAACTTTTGATATAGCAAATCTGAAGAATGATTCATTACATCCATTTTCTGCGCCCTATGAAACTGATAGTTTTATTCATTCTTCTGAAGATCCTTCAATTCACCCTCTGGGATAGATACTGCTACCACTGTATACATAATTTGAATGTTTCAGCTTGTTCTCACTCATACACTTTTACGAACTGCGTGCAAATTATTTTTATGAATGCTTTTATGCTGAGCCATAACTTTTTAATACCCCAAAGAGAACTCAATAACTCTGTCGTTAATCCTTGGATACATATCGCCGGCAGGATCTTGAATTTTTGCTTGAAAAATTAAAAAAATAAAAAAAAACATAAGAAGCCAACATCAATTGAATGAGATACTCATACATCTCACACGTTTTTACACAAATGTACTCGTACATACGTACACACTCGTATACAGAGAATTTATCATAAATTTTAACTATGACTTTGCTTGTCTAGATTAAACAACAACAAAACCGACGAACGGGAACTGAATCATTCTCACGGCCAAAGCAGATAACTCATTCGTCGACCAAAAATATAGACAGGGGTTTGGGGACTATTTATTCTGTTTTCGTTTTGCAAACGTTTTGCACAAAGATCCAAGGTTGCCGTGTTGCTGAAAAGAACAAATTAAAAAGTGTGTCTTAAAATTGAATTGAAGTGATTAATAGCTTTTGCGGAGAGGAAATATTTTTTTTTGCTAACTCGTAAACAGGACAGGGAACCTATGTATGTCCCTACGATTTTTGATTCAGGAAGCCGGTTTAACCAGCAAATTCCCATAAGATTTTATGTAATTCACTAATCAAGAATAATATTCTTAAGTGTCGCAATACTTTTGATAGATATTTTTCTTAGTGGCAGAGAAAAGGCAGTCTACGGTGTCTTTTCCTCTTAATATCAAAACAGGTTTGGCGTTACGAGGGTAAGGCGAAAATTTCTCGGCCTGACAATGAAAGACCGCGATTTTCAGTTAAAAAATGTCTTAATTTTTCTACATAATCTCCCTTGACTTCAACACACTTGGCTCAGCGTTTCTCTAACATCAGTATTCCTTTTCGGAAGTGAGAGTCTAGAAGGCAGTGAAAATATTCTTCTATGTCCCTCTCAACTTCTTCATTGGATGCGAAGTACTGGCCAGAAATAAATTTCTTCAACTTCAACAGATGGAAGTCTGAGGGTGCCAAATCAAGAGAATAGGGGAATGGCCGAGCAAATCGTTCCCCAAATCCTGCAGTTTTCGCATCACCAATGCATCCTTGTGTACAGGTGCATTGTCGTGGTGCAAGATTATCTGTTTCTTCTTCAAGCCCGGCCTGTTCTCTCGAATTTTGGCATCCAGCTGGTCGAGAAGGTTGAAGTTTTATTCACAACATGATCTAGCTACCCATGACCTTTTCGGTAGATGCGATCGACTTTGCTTTTATTAGTGCTGAACCGCCGGCTTCCCACCTCTTCGTCTGCTGCTTCGTTTCTGGCGTGTAGTGGTGGGCCATCCATGGGGAGAAATCGCCGCAAAAAATCGGTCCAATCTCTATTGAATCGTTTCAAAGATTGCTGCGAAAATCGTTTGCGGATTTCCTTTTGACCGGCATTTGGGACCCATCTTGTGCAAAGCTTTCGTATGCCTTAATTTTTGTGAAAGTTGTTTCGCACCCTTTCTTCCGATATCCCAACAGCCTCAACTAACTAACTCACCTTCATTCGCCAATCATGCGTTTTTCGGTTGCGGTTTTTGGCCGTCCTTCGCGTGTGTCATCTTGGAGTAACGTGCGACCACGTTTAAATTCAGCAGGCCCATTTTCAACGGTTGAAATGAAAGAATTAGAGTCCCCGTAATTTTTTGTCAACTTTGGTTGAATTTCCTTAGGTTAATCTATCTAAAATGAAGAATTTTATGGCCGCACGATATTTAAGTTTATCCATTTTAACGAAAAGCACGCATGACGCCTACTGCAAAAATTCATGTAAGCAAACTTTTTGAGAGCAACAATTGAATATTGTCATACGAACCAACGACACATGAACCAAGGCAGGAAACATCGATTTTTGCTGATTGGAACGCCATCTCCGCATCAGACCGGGAACTTTTCACCTTGCCCTCGTATAAGCCATACCTTGGACTATAGTGGCTGGACATGAATTTGAAAGTCCTTCTGGTATTAATTTTGTTGTAGTTCTTAAAGTTTATCGCAAGTGCGACGCCAAAGGCAATCATCTGCCTCGACTAAGTTTCCTCCCAATCGTTACAAAACCTATGCAAGGTCTTGAGATTGCTAAAGAAAATAAATTAATTAAATTAAAATCAGATTTTGAAAAAACCAAAATACTTAGTAAAACCAACAGACTAGCCAGACTCGAAACATTTAGATACTCTGATGTTAACTATATATGTACGTACAGTAAATGGAGAGCAGTCTTTAATTGTATGTTCTCATTTTCTGGGCTTTAGACGATCAAAACCGATGTTCAACCAGCTCTTGTCACTGGAGATCCTAGTGAGCTGAGTAATGTAAACGTTTAAGATGTACATGGTATCATATGTCCGAAAGAATGAAGCCATTGCATACGCCATTGCATTCGACCAATCTGTAAAAAAAATTGAAAATAGAGACAGCAGCAGAGCGGACTTATAAGTTCTTGGACCTATTGGAATGTCCGAAGTGTAGCCTTTCATAAAAGTTTTGAGATTTTTTTGTTTGAATTATGCTAAAAACCAAAATTAGAGCACTGTATCATAAGAGGTGAGCAAGGGTGGTGTTTTAGATCCTCCTCAAGAAGATTTTATGTCTTCTAGTTTTTGAGAAAACTGAAAATTACCAAAGTCCATAACAATTGAATATCCTCACACAAGAATTATTTTTAAATTAATTAAAACTTTTTTATTAGATTTTGCATACACCCAACCTCGCACCTACACCAAATCCTAAAGTGTTCCCAAGCGGGGGGGTTGCACTGTTTGTTATGCGTAAAAAAGCAAAAATAAACAAATAGGTATCCCATAAAAAAGTAGTTTTAGTAATTTTTAATTTTCTCAATAACTAAAAGACATAAAATCATTTAGTTTTTAGTTTTTGATTACAAATAAATTAAAGCAACGAATTTCAGAAATAAAAAAGTAATATATAATTTTAAAGTTTTGAAAACATGCACTTCTTTTTTTTCTCAAATTTTGAGTTTAAAACCCGTTTATTCAAAAATTATTTATAGATTTCGCTTGATATAAGAATTAGCTTATAGAATAAGGTATTGGCTTAAAAAAAACGGCTCCCATTGTAAAAAATGCTTATATTGTACTGTTCTACAAAAAACCGTAACTATATCTTGGCGCCTAAGTTATAGTACTCTTGCCACACTGATGCTTAAGGGTGAGTCAACAGATAGTGGCGATGTTGGCTGTCAATTACTGTCATTTACTGAACAGTATTGGTTGATCTTTTTGACAGATACCATTCAATCTTTGACAGTTTTAGTCATGGAGTTGTTTACTAGGTAACAACGCACTTTTGTTATTCATTCTTATTATGATGAAAATGGGCGATTTGTAAAAAAAATTTCTCGGTCAACATGATCGCCTTAGTGAGAGACTGGGATTCGCGCAATGGTGAAGTATTTCGAAGAAATTGGTTCGATATCGGTTCAAACTTCACATCCCCAAAACTTCGTCAATGTGAGCGAAAATGTTCAAAACCAGCAAGGCACCTCAATTCGCTGCCGAAGACAACAATTCGGCCTCACTTATAGCACTTTACAGCGAATTTTAAAAATTCATTTGCATAGTCCGGGTGATCTCTGGTTTCAATAGGATGGTGTCACCGCCCACACAGGCCATCAATCAATCAATTTATTGCGTACGAAATTTGATGATCGCATTATTTCGGTTAGAGGAGAAGTTGATCAAGTTCAAGGTCATGCGATTTCACTTAAGACTTCTTTCCGTGGGGTTATTTGAGGAGCAAGATCTATACCAATAATCCAGCGACAATTCAGGATCTCACACATATCATCCAAAGAAAAATTTCGGCCATTGACTCACATATATCATCGACAATTTTGTCCTTCGGGTGGTCGCTTTCAACAGAAGCCGTGGTGGTTCCATGAAAGATGTTGTGTTCCACTCATAATTACCGTAGACCGAACTTTATTAAACAGTAAAATTGCGCATTGAATTCACAATAATTTAATTAAGACTTCGTTTGCTGAAAACTTCTACACTAGCTGTTAGCCTCATTCGCGGCCATAAAAGGCTCAAATCAAACCCCGCGATGTTAAGAACAAGTTGAATAGTGTTCTCTCTTCGATATTTTACAATTGTTGTAAGTTTGTTATTGCGATCCTACGGGAAACAAAATTTGATTTAGATCGCGGTGTTTTATTTTTCATCTTATTGTCGGGGCTTAATAGTATTATTAAGAGCTGGTAGCCTTATGTTGATGGAATGACAAAGGTAATTAAATATAGCTCTGAGATTTGCCTCGGGGATAAAAGATATACTGGTCATTAAAGCATCTGCGGCAACACTTCTATTTGCATTACCTTCCTGAGTGGTTGTAGTTCATTTCAATTTAATGAGGCATCGGTTGGTAGTGTTTTAATTTTGTCAAGATCGCTGGTTTTGATTCGTTCTTGTAAATTTTCAATGACAATTTGCATATCTTAGTTGGAGCTTTCTATTTACTTCTTCAAATTGCACTCAAACATGCTTAGCGAGAAAAGGATTATTTTCATTTAGTTTATCAATTAATAAAGAGACAATGAGTTCACTTTGATTTTTTTGCTTATCGTCCATTTCTTCTCACACATTGATGCCGTCCACTGCCATTTCTTTCGCTTTTTGGTTTGGAGAACCGAAATAATTTCGCAGATAATCTAAAGGGAAGTTCGTGAGATCTATTTTGGAGTTAGTTCTGCCACGTTTTTTTGTAACCCGACCTTTACGCAAGAAGGGTTGAGAGAGTTACGGTTGAAAAATCATACTTATAATTAACTTCTCATCAAAAGTACCCGTAATTCTTCAATGAAATGTTCAATTTTTCATCGATGTTCATTTTATTCTCTTCGAAGTTATCTCCATTGCAAGCAATACAAATATTCCAAACGCTTCTTCCAATCTTTAAAACACTTTTCATAGGCTAATTTTAAAATCGCCTTCAGTTGCTTTTGCATTTTTTTATTTATCGCCTCAAACATTTTAAACCGTTTTCCAAGAAGTGGTAGCTCGAGCAATGGACATATGACAAAGTCGCAAGGAGCCATGTCAGGTAAATACCGAGCTTGCGGAGCGGCATGAGCGTTGTTTTGATCCAATAGTCGCGTACAAAAGAAATGTAAAATGTGAGCCGGTGCGTTATTACGAGATCTGGTCTCATAGACGAACATTTTGCTTCAATCGCTTTAATAAGCTCACGTAATACTCCTTTTTTACTGTCTTATCTGGCGGAAGAAATTCGAAGTTAACCCCTCTTCGGAAATCACAGAAAACGGTGTTAACTTGTCTGAGAAGAGCTGTTCCGATGATTGTTTCGATATGATATTCATTCAGCCATGTCTCGTCACAAGTCATGATGCCATGAATAACATTTTTGCTTAAAAACAGCATTTCTTTAGCGACATCAAGCCGCGCTTCAACTCGTTTCATTCCCAAAACTTTGTGCCTAACGCTGGTATCTTCCTTATGCTCACACGACGAACTGCGCGAACATGGAATGACGACCGGAAGGAGGCAAATCATCAATCACAGTACGGCCCGCTTTGAACTCTTTGTACTCGTCGTAAGCTTGTGCTTTCGACATTGTCGAGTCCCCGTATGCTACCATTAACATTGTTAGCGGTTCGGGACATGATATTTTGTTAGAAACACAAAATTGCAGGCAAACTCTTTACTTAACTAGATTTGACATTGCGAAATTAGCAGAACACAACAAAACAGATTTGTTCACAAAGCTATTATGCAAAGTTTAAACGCCAGGTGACAGATGTCATCAACGTCTCCAGCCAACTCGATTCTTTGCTAGTTACCTCAAGTTTTGCACGCTAAACTGGTTGAGGTTTCCTTCTACTTGCATCGCGGTGTCCCTCGATTGCGGATTCGAAGATCTTTCGGACCGGAGTTTTAATGGTCTAGTAATGCGAGTAAAGACGACTTAAATTCATTCGTGCTTGTCACTCTGCTTAGATCAGTAGGTAGAGAGTTCCAAAGATAAACAACTTGATCAATAAATAGGCGCTCAGAAGTGAGACAAGAGAATTTTAGTTGGACTGGCGAAAACATTTTGTGCGATTGCAAAAGTTTAAGCTTATTAAAGAGGTAATATGGCTTTCGAGTGCTAATAAGGTTATGCAGAAGACATGATGATCTGTATTTTAGGAGGCTGGGAAAAGAGAATCCAGTTGTTTGCTTGAAAAAGTGAGATATTTGAGTACGCTGTCTGATATTAAAAATTTATCTCGCGATATTGGTGAAAATAATGTTAAGTTTTTCCAGACTATTGTAGCCAGGCTTGCAAGAGAGCTCGCATCCATGAACGAAAGTTGAGAAAAGAAGAGTTTCTACCAAGATTGAGGTACCCATAGAGTACGAATTTCTCTGTAAACTTTGCCAATGATAGAATTAATGCACATATCCCGAGAAGGATTTTTTATTAAAAGCCACACCAGGGTTTTAGCGGAGACAAGCGGTTGATACGTATGTATAATGTTATGCAGCATAGTTATTGTCAGGTATTGCAAAAAACTATCAAAAGTGAGGTAACAGATCCGATAAGAGAAGTGTGAAATGCGATCATACCTTCGCAGGCCAAAAATGTATCGAGCGGCGTTGTTGTATGCGACTTTTAGTTTCCGCCTGTTGATAGAGTCGCACTTTCCAAAGACTTCGCAACCATAAGTGAGTATAGGCGTGATAAGTGTTTTTGTGAGAAGGATTCTTATTTTTATCGGAGTGAAGGTTTGAGTTGCCCACAGGGAGCGAAGGATACCATGAACTTTGCCCGCAGATTTATTAATGTGATCGCTCCATGTTAAGGTTTTGTTGAAAGTCATTGCTAGATTTTTAGCGGTAACCACATATTCAATGGGATCGTCATTGAGGTGGAGCAGTGGAAATCGGGAGGAATTTAAAGTTTTCCTCGATATGACAATACACTTTGACTTTCTGGGGTTCATCATCAGCAGATTCTGTTGCGACCAATTACTCGTAAAATTTTTTTTCAAGCTAGAGTTTAACTTGCGAACGCGATGGTCGATCAAGTCAAGTGAACAGCTGTTGTGTAATTGGGTGTCGTCGGCATACATTTCAACGGAGGAACTTGTGACAATGGAAGGTGGCTCGTTAACATATAATGAGAACACAAGGGGTCCCAATATAGATCCCTGTGGTACACCACAGGAATTGGGAAGAAAGTCGGACATTCCGCCGTTCACAAATACTGCTTGGTACGAGATACGAAGCCAACAGTCTCACCGCAGAATAGGAGAACTGGAATTTACTCGAGAGTTTATCGCATAATATAGCGTGGTTGACGGTATTGAATGCTTTTAAGAAATCAAGGAGGACTAGAAACGTTAGCTGATCATTATCTAAGTTACGTCCGATGTCGTCTACTACCTTTAAAAGAGCTGTGTTGCTGCTATATTTAGCGCGGAAGCCGGATTGCCTAGATGTCAATAGATTCTTCGCATTTCTTACATATTTATTTGTTTCTGCATAATTTTTTCGAAGACTTTAGATAGGAATGAAAGTATCGCAATTGGCCGAAAGTCATTACATGTAGTTTCTTAGGAATAGGAAAGATTTTGGATTTCTTCTAGACTGAAGGAAACACACCCGTAGTTAATATATGATGAAAGATATGGGTAACGTACAGTAATATTATGGGAAGAATAACCTTTATAAACTTGGGGTGCATTTCATCGACTCCAACTGAGTTAAATTTAATGGAAAGTAAACTCTCCAGCATATTCGCCTGCTCTAAGCAGAATACTCCCTTCCAAAGGCGTTGAACTGGTGCTGCTGATGTTGAAGTTGGGACCATAAGGAGGATGATAAGCAATCGGAGGGGAATACGACACAAAGTTTTTGTTGAGTACGTTGCCATCGACATTGTCAGGAAGACTACTCTTTTGCTTAGCCATGCCAATCTCCTTGAGGTTCTTCCACAACTGTTTACCGGACAATGACGAGATCAGGCGTTTAGAATAAAGCTGTGTTTTGGCTGCGCATACAACGTTATTAAGGAGAGTTCGATATTCTCTGAGATGCTCGTCTATTCTAAAGCGCTTCCAACTGTCGTATGCCTCGTCCCGTTTTTTCATAACTATTTGAATGTCGGTTGTAAACAATGAATTTAGTTCATGTCTTGATGTTTTTGTCTTTAGGGGTACGTGGTAGTTGAAGAGTTAAATGACTTTGGTTTGTAAGAATTCGACTTGTTGATAAGGTGTGGACATGAAATATAATTGCTCCCAGTTTATGCTGCGCACGTCGTTTTCCAACACAAGATAATCAACCTGGTAATTAAAATCGAATGTAAGGTAGATAAGCTCGTGCTTAAAGAACTCAGGAGCTGACAATTGATCGTAAAAAAGAAGTTTTTTGATTTCGCTAACGAAGAAGACGTTTAGTAGTGTACTAGAAGAGTCTGTAAAGTGAGTTGGTGTAGTAGAGTTGACACGAAAAAGGTTAAGTGAACTCATATCATCTATAATATTAAGCTCCACCAAGAGATCACTGTTGATGTCTCCGCACTGTTGCACATCATCAGCATACATATGAACTTTGCAGTGTTTAATAAGGTTTGGCAGGTTGTTCACATATAAAAAGAAATGAGTAGGTCCAAGGATAGATCCCTGTGACAATTCACTCTGTACGCTTAAAAAAAATCGAACTATTCTAACCAATGCAAACAGATTGTTTTCTTCCGCTTAAGTAAGACCTAATAAGAGCTGCGGACAGAGAAGTTGAAGCGAAACAGTCTTTAAGCTGTTAACTGTGTCAAATGCCTTTGAAAAGAGCAATGATGAGGGCGTCGGATGACTCCTATCCACAGCGTTACGAATCTCTTCTTGGCGCAGTTGCAGCTCTTTGTTCTTTACGTAGTAATAAATTTGTTTAGTGAATACTTTTTAACCCTTTGAGTCGGGGATATATAAGTACAAGTGAAAGTCAACTTTTTTGTATAAAAAATTAATTAAGTAGAATTTTTAATTTCAAATATATACATTTTTCTTTTATAAAGTGTCCTTGTCCTGCAGGACATGGTTGTCCCTGGAAACCACGAGGAAGTTGTGCTACTTTGTATGGAAGGCCAAGAAACAATTCCGTTCTTTGGTTAAGTACAAGCCAACGTTGCAAGAGTTGCATTTCCATGTGGATCTGTGAAATTAGCTGAAGTGCTGCAGTGTGCACATCTAAGGGATGTTTATCTTTCCGGCAGATGTGCATTTTTGTCATATCGCAGCTTCAGTGGCACAAGTTTTTTAAACTTATTCACATTAACATTCATTTTGCGATCTTGTTTGGTATTTGAAAGGGTGCACTAGTTAGCCCATTGGCTATAATAAGGCGAAAGTCTTTTAAAGTAACATTAGATGGATATCTTTGCCGGTAAAGTATGTAGAAGTTTACCACTGTGGCGCATAAGAACCACCAAAAAATGCGATGCCACAATTTATGCGATTTTCGGTTAATTTCTAATAATTTCCTTAGCATATCAAATTTGTCGACGTACCCCATATGTTTGTTGTAATCTGCAACAAGCTGAGGACAAGAAGTCATTTGTAATGTGCCATCTGGCTGTTTTGTGGTTATTATTGTTTCGTTAGAAGGATTGTAGTAGTATCCTAGAAAGAGAACACTGCGCTAATCCATCCATTTTACACATACAATTCCTTCGGTAGAGATTTTCCAATCAAATTCACCACGCTTTAGACTTTTATCAAGTTTTAGGTTGGCAAGATTTTTTCTTCCTCTACGCGCAGTACCGCAAGCATATATCCCTTTTTCAAGCAGATCACTTTTGCAATTCAACTGAATTAAAATAAATTATCGATTTTATGATGTTTTCCAATTAGAGTGTTTGTTAAATCCATTACAACACGGTGACCTAACTTCGTTTCGATGTTGCTGCCTGCTTTTCCTGTGTAGACCTGAAATTGACACAAATCTCCCGATGAGTCAGCCCGTGTCCAGATTTTATAGCCGCGCTTAGTTGGTTTCATTGGCGAAAGCAACTCCTGCCCTTGAACTTTATCATGAGCTCATCGATAGATTGAAACTCGTTTGGATGCGTAGACGAAATAAAAGTTTCGGAGAGCTTATTTAGCAGTGGTCTAATTTTATATAATCTGTCAAATTCGACTTCTCCTTTTTTTGGCTGCAAAGTATTGTCATTCAAGTGCAAATTGCATAGCAACTAGGAAAATCTATCTCTGGACATGATGGAGCTGATATAAGTGTCTCTCAATTCTTGGCTATTAGACCAAAAATCTATGTAACTTGGCATGTGTTTCAAACCCATTATCAAATTAATTGCAGTCAATTGCTTAATTTCGGCATTGGTAGTGTGTGTGAAATTACTCTACGATGCTTTTCTTTGTAAAGCATAGAGATTTGTTTGGAACGCAATTTCGTCAATGAATGCTTCAGGAAACAATGTACGAAACATTTATGTTGGAGTTTCTAATTCATCAGGGACATTTACACCACTGCATTCCATAAATGGGTTGATTGAAGCAGACAACAAATCGTTGTTTGTCCATGCGATATTGTGTTTCCTTAGAATCCGTTGTAAAACGGATAATACAACTTCATCTTCACTTACCCAAGAAGTCACCCCTTCCAAATCGGCACTCTCAGCAATATCACCTTCTTCAATAAATGGTCCCACCTTATCATCGTTGCCATTACCATACTCGGAAACGGACTCGCAGTCACTTGGAATTTCGGCCAAAAATTCATTGAATATATCCTCATCCATAGCTTCCAACTCCCGAAAATTCCATTTTTGTTTTGAACCTGGGGACGACACATTCCTAGGGGTTAGCTCTCATCACAACACAATATTTGTTCCTATAACTTATGTTTTACGTTCCAAACTAGTCTGATTATAATTACATATAATCAGTGATGAATTGAAGATAATGCACCTGCCATAGTTTAGTTAATTTTATGGCAAAAAACTACAGAAACAATTTTTTTTTAATCGCACCTTCCCAAACACTTCACCACCAATTTTAGCAAACATAACGGCATATTACTGGAAATGTTTTTTTAATAATAACTCTTGCGTACTTTTAGGATGTAGATTCGAGAGGTGGTGTAACAAAATAACCAGTAGGAAACTGTGCACCCGATTTTCAAAGTGTGGACTGGTAACCACTAGGGCTGAAAGGGTTAAAGGCCTTTGAAAATTAAGAAAGAATAGCGATTGGCCTGTGAGCAACCATATCCTCATTCCTTTGTTAGCCACCGGATCTAGTTTTACTCTTTTCTATTCTAGGGGGTAAGTAGAAGCAGTTAATATACTATTAAAGAACTGCGGAAGTATATAAGGCAGAAGCAGTGTTATAAACTTTGGATTTAGTAGCATTCGATTTCACCGAGGGCAGTGCTTCAACGAGATCCATTGTAGTAACTCCTCAGAAGCAGAAAACTCCTTCATTGTCATTTGCTATGGTAGACTTTGGAGGTTCGGGACTGCAAGAAGGAATGACGTATGAGGAAGTTAAATGCCAGTTCCACTGGTAACAGTTAGCATCAGTGGCGAACACGATATTTTTCTCACCGATGTTTAAATTGCGAGACTTCTTACACATGTTCGTAGAATTCCCCGAGGTAGACGGAATAAACTTTTCATTATAATAAGTTATTTTGGCAGATCTAATTTTCGAGGCAACTTTTGGAAAAGAAATCTTCTCCGTATGTTCTTCTCATATAGCTGTAATACCTGTTGCTGTAGAAATATTAGCCAAGTCTTAAACCATATTTCGGAATAGTCATATTCTTATGCAGATACGCATGATTTCCTTGGGTATGCAAGGAACCCCCGCAATTTTCTTTTTCCTTCTACTTCACTACTATTGTACGCGAATTCCTTTTAGGCATGATTTTGTTTTTTGTTTTTTTGTAGGCCAGGAAACAAGCAGCAATTCCATGGATCCACAAGAATGTCAACCGCTGCTTTTGAGTAAAAACTCTTCCACCCCATCTCACCTTGGTGGGTTACTACTATTTACCAACTACGTACTCATTAACTTACTACAATGTATAAAGCGCCTAAAAATACAAACACGGAGTATGAATAGTGGCACACGATTACATAATCAGCTCAACGGCATCTCTGATCCCATACTTTTGTTATTTCTTTGAAAAGAAATTGCTTGGCTTTAGTTACAAAATGCTCAAAGACCTCCCTGGCCCATATCCGACCACCCTTAAAACAGGATATCGAGAACATTCATTTAACACTTCGGTATATCATTGGATATCCGACAATATTTATGACGTTGAAGCCTTTCTATGTAGATACAAATATGTGTGTGTTTCTGTTGGAAAAATTTACAAAACGCACGGAAAAACCAACGAAAAAAAAAACTCCAAGTAAAAAGGGGGCGAAAAATCGTTACCATAAATACAAACACCGATGCGGGATTTCAGATGGAATTTATGAAATTTGGCGGCTAAAGCTGCCGTGTTCTTGTTCCTTCCTGGCATCAGATCTTTTTTTCCCCTTCCATCAACCCATAGCACGCTCACAATATTTATTGCTTTAATTTGTTTGCATCGCATGAGCTATGGCCTTGACAGATTTAGTATCTTAAAACTTGTGCTACCGACAGATTCTAAAAACGAGTTATCCCTGGGTGTCCTGTACCTGTCGAGACCAATCAGACGAAACGTGTATACAAAAACACCAGACAGCACGGTTGACATAATATTCATTAATGGATTATTTTTCGACAATGGCTGTTACAGTAGAACCACAACAACCCTCTCATCCTTCAATTTTATATACGTTTTATTTTGGATTGTAAAGCTTTTGAAGTACAAGCGGTAACTAGGATAATCAGAGTTTCTTGTTACCAGATTTAGCGGTTTTCATAGCCAGGTACTTGAACGAAAATGTAGATGTGAAAAGTTGTAAAATTTGACATCTAGATAGATAAGTGATTGATATGTAAGACAAGCTTAACATTTTAATTAAGTGCAATGATTTCGTGGAAATATGAAATTAATTATTACAACATCTTGGTTTTTTGAGCCCACAACCAAAGGGCTAGGTTTTTTTCATACAAGTATAAAGGATGAACCGATGGTGCGGATGTTGGTTGTCATTAAGTGATTCAACATGGCTGATGTGAGGCACAAATTAAGGCATTCTTGCTACTTAAAGTTCTCATTAAAATACTTTTTTTGGCTCAATTGCATTTCACAATAAGGATTTTCACGCCTCGTTGTATCTGGTCTTGTATCATTGTAAGAGTATAAAAGTGAATCATTTTCTTACAGTACAACAGCAAAATACACTGGCTGTCATTTTGTTACACTTTTACACTTTAGCAATACTCCAACATTATTGTTACGGAGAGTGTAAAAATGTTACATTGCATTGAAAATATTTTTTTGACAGCTGGTTGTTGTCATTTGGTTTTCTCAGTTTATACTTATTTCTTCGGTGTTTTTTCATTAGTTGTTTACGAACCATCAATCCTCATAATTTTATTTGCAGCATCTTCAACTAAGAAGTTAATGATTTTCTTTTTGTCGCTATTTTTTTGGCATTGTGTCTTAGCATTTGATTTTAGGCTATAAAGTCACAATTATTTTATAAATGAAATCAGCTGATTTTGACTTAAAACTCAATGTTGCTACAAATATGCTAGAGTGCGTTCCCTCTTTGTTGTCAAAAAATACACGTTTACAAGATCAAATACAATACAAAGCGTGAATACCCCTAATAATTTTTTTTGGTCAACATAATCGCTCCGAAATACGTGAATTGGTTCAGTCGCGGAGAAAACACGAATAACACGTTTACGCCAAATATCCACCACAATAAACCAGATAATTTTAAATGAGCCAAATACCTCAAATCGTCGCCCAAGTCAGTACGTGGGTACGGTATGAGCTGCCGCTGGTCTTTATTAATACTATTGAAAGATCCTAACTTCTGAGCTCTTCCAATTAGACTGTCTGCGACTAACTGCCTTCAGTTGCGCACTTCAAGTTGGTTGAAACCCATAGGACGAAGTTTTTCTTAACTACGTTGTCTCTCCGAGATTGAATCGCAACCTCTTCCGGTTAAAGATTTGGTGTTCATCTGCTGCACTCGTCGGTTTTTCGGCCGAAAATATAGAGAATGGCAAGAGTAGCCCTTCATTCGATTTTCGAATTAAATAACGGAGCCGAGACATATGACACCTCAAACCTACAGATATCTACTGCGACGTTCTGTCCGATTCGTCGATGTTGATTAACATCTTTAATTGAAAGGAATTACTTTGTTTTGCTCTTATTCACGACTTAACCCATTTTTGTTTTTTTTTTGATTCAATACTTGCGAACGCACCTGTGACAGCTCGCTGAGTTCTGTCAATGAAGCCAATGTCTTCAGTGTATTTTTGAATTTTGACCTCTGGTTGACTTGTGAGTTTCGTACAACTTTCTCAACTCCGATGTTACACGATAGCGCATCGCCTTGCCTAAATCCTTTTTTGACATCAAAGGCAGCTGAGAGATTGTTTTTGACCTTTACAGAGCAGCGATCATTCGCCATAAATATTTTGCACATTCCAGGGGTACCAAGGCTAGATTTGGCAGTCTTAAAATCAATAAAGTGGGGGTGCTTATTGATTTGCACTTTATGGCATTCCTCCAATATGCCCCGAAGTGCAAATACTCGTATTCAATGATTTGTGAATTTACCGGGCCTAGAAACGAACTGAGAGCTAAAATAGCAGTAAAGAGAGTCTCCTTTCTTATGGATTGGGCAAATGGTGTTTAGGTGCCATTCTTTAGCCATGTTCTGACCAAATTTTTAAAATACAGGTAGACGTTTAATTCCAAGTTGGAGGGCTTTTTCTACCTGACAACGGAGTTTGTATTGTTATTTCAGTTTAATAGTCTGGAGAAGTGGTTTTCTATATTCTAATTACCTTCCTCTTCATATCTACAGACATCTGCCCGGGTCTTAATGTCTTATTAAACTTAAGTAAGACTTCCAAAGGCTTTTGGAGTATCAGCTCCATACTTTCACCATCACGTGCTTCTCTTCTATCCTTGTTTACCAGTAGAGCAAAGGGGCGTTTTCGTTGCTCTATGCAATGCCGCTTCGTATGCGAGCTGTTTTCCTTCATTTGCTTATTTACAGTCTTCATCAAATCATAGGAAGTGCACCGCTTGTGATTTCCTCCTTTCCTAACTTTTACATCCCGGGTTTGAAAAAGTCGATAAAACTTTCTGCCAACCCGTTAGACTGAAAGATACAGTTTGGACGAAATTACCACAGCCAAATCGGAAGCCATAGTCTGACATTGTAACGTCTGGAAGTCAGAACCTTGCGGAAGCATAATGCAACCTTCTGATAGTTCTAGATGTTGCTGTTGATTGGTTGATTGCATACAAACAATTTCAGGCTTATAATCGAATTCACTGAAAATAAAAAAATAAAAATAAATTTGTTTTGAAAGGGACAACGTAATTTCGAGACGAAGCTCTATTTGCCACTGGGTAAGATACCAATTGAATCTTGGTGAGCGCTGGCCCTGATGATACACAAGCTGAGCAGACTCTGACAACCTGCTGAATCTGCATGTCTGTGTTTATCAAATAGACGTAACTGCGCGCTGGTGCCTTCATCCGAGGTTCGAATAAATTCGTGAACCTGCTTTAAAATTGGGTCAGCAACAGTATCCTTCAGCACCATCGGGAACGTTACTGGAAATTGAGTCCGACAATAATTTGTTGACTTCGGATTTAGTGTAAATAATGGTCATACCCATCCTCTTCATGTTATCAAACGAAACATGTGTTTCTCGAAATTTAGATGAAAAGTAAGAGAAGACGTAATGCAATACCTAATTGGCTTCCACCTGCGTAGCGTACACTGATCTGGAAGAAAACTCGTGTCTCATAGGACACAGTAGGACACTTCCTTCGGTAATCCTACTAATACTGTGAAGGTAATATGTCAATCAATTGAAATGAGGCTAACGGCACCGGTCACTACGGTACCATCCCTAGGCTTGACATGGAGAACTGCTTTAGCTTTCGAACTTTAGTCTTTCTGTGTTGAAATACATTCAATCTAAATGGAGTTTCACAAAAACTATTTTTGAAAAAGTAGTTAAAATCAAATATAGCTCTACAAATTTGAACATGGCAATTCTTGAATTACTAAGTTTATGCGAATTTTAAGAGTATTGTGTTGAGAGTTGCCACGTACACATAAATAAGTAACTTAAACAGGCCTAACGATCGTTGAAACATGTTGGCGTGCTTTGACTTGAGGCACGCTGATTTATAATCACTGATGACTTCTGCAATTCCATGTGCTAAATTTAATTTAACTACTCGTACATACAGTGTTGAATGCCACATCCATCATCCGCAATGCTTCAATCCAGTGGAATCATAGGACTTTTTATAGCGGTGTGCTAGTTTCTAGCATTCGTAACTTACTTACTTACTTTAGGTGGCGGTACAGTCCGGGGTGGACCTGGGCCTCAGTCAACAAGCTTCTCCAGCTAGCTCGATCCCTGGCTAGCTGTCTCCAGTTTCGCACGCTAAGTTGGCTGAGGTCCTCTTCCACTTGCGTGCGCCACCTGAGTCTTGGCTCTACTGTGCTGTCCCTCGGGGGCGGATTCGAAGACTTTTCGGACCGGAGCATTGGTGTCCATGCGCTCTACATGACCCAGCCATCTCAGTCTTTGGATCCTCAATCTTCTGACTAGGTCCATGTCGCTGTACAGTCCGTACAGTTCGTTACTGTATCTCCTCCTCCACTCACCGTCAATACAGACGGGACCGAAGATCGCCCGAAGAATTTTTCTCTCGAAGCAACCAAGAACACCCTCATCCATTTTTGATAATGTCCATGCCTCTGCGCCATAGAGCAGGACCGGGATTATTAAAGTTTTATAAAGGGTGACTTTTGTTGTCCGAGAGAGGGCTTTGCTACTCAATTGCCTTCTTAACCCAAAGAAGCAGCGGTTGGCAAGAGTTATTCTTCGCTTGATCTCAGCGCTGTTGTCGTTGTCTGTATTTATAGCGGAGCCTTGGTAGACAAAGTCCTTAACTACCTCAAAGTTATATCTGTCGAGGGTGACGTTCTGTCCGAGACATCGGTGTTGGTTGTCCTTTTTGCTTGACAGCATATACTAAACCCATTTTCGCCGCTTCCATCTCAATACTCGCGAAAGCGCCATTGACATCACATTGCTTTCTCCCGATTATGTCAATATCGTCGGCGTATGCGAGTAGTTGGACGGACTTTTGAAAGATAGTGCCTCTTGTGTTTGCTCGTGAGTTTTGCACTATTCTTTCAAGTACGATGTTGAAAAAATCGCATGACAGCGCATCGCCTTGTCTAAATCCTTTCTGGACATCAAAGGTCCCGGTGAGATCTTTACCGACCTTGACGGAGCAGCATGCATTCTCCATCGTCATCCTGCATCAGATGTTAAAGAGACTGATGCCTCTGTAGTTGGCGCAGTTCAGAGGGTCTCCTTTCTTGAGAATCGGGCAAACAATTCTGAGGTTCCATTCATCGGGCATACTTTCGTCCGACCATATTTTACAGATGAGTTGGTGTATGCTCCTTACCAAGTCATCGCCTGCCGCTTTGAAGAGCTCGGCAGTCAGGCCATCCGCTCCAGCAGCTTTGTTGGACTTAAGCTTCGATATGGCTATCTTCACTTCATCCAGGTCGGGTGGACGGAATTGTTGGTCATCATCGTCCAGGTTGAAAGGTTGATTCTGCCTGACAGCGGTATTTGGTCCGTCATCGCCGTTATACAGTCTGCAGAATGATCTTTCCAAATCCTCAGCATCGACTGCGATTCTACTACGATGTTCCCTTGTTCATCTCTACAGGCTTCGGTTCGGGGTTTGTTTCCGCGGCATGTTATTTTTACCTTTTGGTAAAACTTCCGAACCTCATTCCTGGAGTAGCATCTCTCAATTTCTTCGATCGCGCGCTTCTCATGCTCTTTCTTCTTCCTCCTGAGAAGCCGGTGCTCGTCTCTCCTCTTCCGCTCATAGAGCTCATGAGCAGGTCTGGTCTTTCTAAGCAGCGCCGCGTTATATGCACCTTGCTTAGCTGCATGTGCTTGCCGGCATTTATCATCGAACCAGGGGTTTCGTTGTGGTGGACTTGTGAAACCCAGCACATCAGAAGCGGCATCTCTGATGGCGTTTTGGCAGTGTTTCCAGTGGTCTTCAATGATTGATGCTGGCAGCATTGGACCTCTTAAGAGATTAAGAGACACTTGATCGGAAAAGGACTTGGCGATCTCTTGCGATTGTAGCCGTCTGACGTCGAATTTTCTCACAGCATTAGTTTGTCTTGGCGTAGTTTGGGATATCCGCAACCGTACCTTGGCTACAACAAGGTAATGGTGCGAGTCGATGTTGGCTCCTCGGAACGTACGGACATCCATAATACTGGAGGAGTGTCTTGCGTCGATCGCAATGTGATCAATCTGGTTGACTGTTGATTGATCAGGAGATCTCCAAGTCCCCTTGTGTATGTCGAGATGTGGGAACCGCGTGCTAGCCACGACAATGTTTCGCCCCACCGCAAAGTCGATTAGCCTGAATCCGTTATCGGAGGTGGTGTTGTGCAGGCTATATTTTCCGATTGTTCCACCAAAGATACCTTCTCTTCCTAGCTTTGCATTAAAATCACCGAGGACAATTTTAATGTCATAGCTAGGGCATTGCTCGTAGGTCTTGTTGAGGAGCTCGTAGAAGGCATCCTTGGTGTCTTCATCTTTCTCCTCTGTGGGGGCATGCGCGCATATGAGGCTAATGTTGGCGAATTTAGCCTTGAAGCGGATTGCTACGAGGCGCTCGCTCACATGCCGGAAGCTGAGGACTTCTCGTCTTAGTCTGCCTACGACAACAAATCCGCATCCAAATAAGCGCTGCTTTTGCCGTCGATAGCAATTGCCGTAGTAGATGTCGCAGTTTTTCATCTTCTTTTTGTCCGGCCCATCCCATCGCATTTCTTGGATGGCGGTTATGTCTGCTTTGCAGCAGTCTAGGGCCTCCGCTAGTTGCTCGGCTGCACGTGGTCTATTTAGGGATCTAACATTCCACGTGCATATCCGAAGCTCATTGTCCTTAAATCGTTTGCGTGGGTTGTCAACAGTAGATTCGTCCATATCCGAGGCTTGTTGATGCTTCGTAACTTCTTGTTTTTTTTAAATGGCCGGGCAGTTACCCCGGCGGCACAACCCCCAACCTGGAGGACCAGTTCCACTTTGAGTGCCCCTAGGAGGAGGGGTCGGTTACACCGAAGCCAGTAACCCGTTCCGGGATGTGAGCGCTGCCGTTGGCCCTTATAGGGCTCGTCCGCCACCATCTCTTTTCCGAAACCCTGACTAAGTCCTGGAAATCCTTTCCGGCCTGAGCTCCAAAGATGTCGGAGTAGCCCGGATAAGGTCTTGTTTTGTTTTCCGACACTAATCCTGGTTAATGGCACAGGAAACTCGCTATTTGCCCCCTTCACTTCGCAACCTCTAGTGAGTTTCCCAGATGGCGCCACGGGGAGGCGTGAAGTAGGACTTATTAGCAGAGCTGCAAGATGTTCGGCTGCAGAGGCTCATTCTCATCATTTAAGAAACCAGCACCTGTCGGAAGATGCTACTTCTACGAGGCCTTATACTAATCATTGCCATCCAGCATTCGTAACAAATCAGATTTTATAAAAAAAAAAGCAATAGATACATAAATTTTCTCATGCTCAGCACTGAATGCACAAACTTAAACATGTAACGACTACCTAAGCTAAAATTTCGGCTAGGGGTCGCTACTGAAACTATCGCCGAAATAAAAAAAAAACCTCTGTACAGCCTCGTTGCATTTCCGCCAAAAAAAAATCTTTCTTTTCGAACCAAACTCTCAAAGCGGCTGGACGTCTCCCAAGTTTTCTTTAGTGAAATATGAAATATGCATATAGTTTTTTTTAGACTTTCTTTTGGTTTCTTTTCTGTATATTCTCTTTTCTAAAAGGCTATAAAATAAAAAAAAAAATAAAAAGTGCCCAAATCTTTCATTAACCTGCGATAAGCCCCCACCCGATAGAGTAGAGCAGATTAAACCACGCCGAGAGTCTGACTCTTAGGAGAGGCGCTAGAAGAGGAGTAACCATTAAAGTCAGAGCGATAGCTTGGCTGACAAATCATCCGCCACGCCAGCACCTCAACCATCCACCAAACAGAATCGTGCCAAACGGAGCGCCAATTCCTACGACACCAAACTCCATGTGTACCGTGTACCTTCTTCTTAAGACCCACCGCGCAGCAAATCACCACCAATCTCGGTCTCGTGCTTCCCAATCTTTGCTGTGTTAAATTCACTCAAAAAAAAAAAAAAAAAAGCAAATCAAATCAAAAGAAGTGCCCTTGGAACAAGTAAAAAAAAAAAAAAAATAAATAAATAATTAAAAAAATGTTTTGTTTGAATCGACATCGTGTATAGGTGTATAGCATTTGTATCTTTTGTTGTGAATTGATATTTTTATTGTAAATCGTGATCAGTGTCTTGTGCTAAAAGAAAAAAGAAAAAAAAAAAAAAATTAATCAACTGATCCTGACGTCATGACCAGCGGATTACAAAGGTAAGAGAATAACTTCTTTAATTACATAGAGTAGCACAAAATACGACAGATATCACGATAGTTCCCTTGTTTTACATTTTCTCACATGAATTCTTGTAAATCTCTTCTTCTTTTTTTTGATTAAATAAAGTGAAATGAAGTAAAAGTGAAAACAAAAGTCAAGTTGGTTTCACTCATTTGATTCTGCCAGCTTACATACAAATATATAGTACAGACGCGATCATGACCAATCCAACAATTAATCCACTCCCCATCTCGCATATCCGGAATCCACGCAGGCTGAGCTAGGCCGGAACGACAAGTGAGAGAGCCCAGGTATGCGTGATGGGCGAGATTAGTCAGATGAGCAGGTTAAAGTCGTTAGAAAACGCTCTCTTCAGGAACTGGTGTGGCAAATCAATATTGAACTTTGCACTTCAATATTGAATACGTTACAGTAGTTATGGCGTCCAAAGTGTGTGCGGTGGTTCTCGACTGACAGAGCCGAAAACCAGTGCAAAAAAAAAAAAAAAAAAAACTAATAAATTGATGAGTAGCATATAAATGATAGTGTTCTATATTCTGATAAGAAAAAGATTCTTTAATTGCCTATGTTATCGTTCGGTTCGGTTTGGTATTTAAGTGAGTGAATTTTGTTTAGTGAGAATATATGCATGATTGCTTCGTCTTGTGTGATTCCCAAATAAAGTTCGGATCTAGGCTTTAAAGTTAGAGCTTAATGATGATCAAATATCATTGTTTTATCCTTTAAAGAATTTGTGAATTCAGTGAGAAGAAATTTAGGAAAATCGTTCTGATTTTCTTTTCTATCCTGTGGCAATTAAAGTACGAGTATCTCTCTTTCTAAATAAATTTTTTTTGTTGAAATCATATTGGAGAGAAGGTGGTCAAAGTATGTAGGCATGGTTAGATCATAAGGAAATCAACTTGACTTAAATTTCAATTCAAAAATTTTCATCCAAGAAGGTCTAAAAAAAAATACATTTCAACTTTGGTGTTGATAATTTTGAAGCATTTATTGTTTATTTTTTTGTTTTGTTTTTGAGGTAAAAGAATTAAAAGAGATTGGCTGTACTGATCCGTATAAAAAAAAACAAGCAATAATCAGTTAAATAAATAAAGTTTTTTTTCACACATATTATACATTTTTTCTTCAATTTATTTTTGGGTTTGTTTTGATTGAAGCTCTTGACTCATTGCTAAGAGTCCCATATTCAGAAGCAGAAAAGCTGTCTCTTCTGAAAAACAATATGCATCCGGCATTGAAAAAACAGCTTATACTCACCCTGTAACCGTCGACCAGTTGCGGATTATGTGCATGGAAGTTGAAAAAGGGTTGTCCGATATTGGAGAGAGCTTAAAGGAACAGCTTATTTCCCGTCGAAGGTTTGTGCATAATGATGTTCCTTTATCTACCACTATCAATCCTATTATTCAACAGGGGTATCGTGGCAATAAGGTAGAATCTAATGAATACACTATTTGCTGGAATTGTAATGACATCGGTCACAACTTCTCCAAATGCCCATCGGAAAAGGCGCAAACATTTTGTTATGCTTGTGGTGCTAAAAATACCATTAAACCTAATTGCAGTCGTTGCAATCCTTTAAACGAAAGGACGGATGTCATGAAGGGAGGCAATCGACATCCGAACAACGCTTTTCCTCCGTTAAATCAAAACCCTCAAGTTTTGCGAAGACCACCAACGGCTTCACAGCAAACACAAACCCACAATTAAAACAAACTCACCGTAGCACATCTCGTTTTGCAAAGTATATTCATGATAGAAAACAAATGTATAAGTCAATCAAAAATGCCTGTTTCGAATTATTGTCAGATTCTCGGCCGTTTGCAAAAATTGAAATTTTTGGTTTTGAATATGCAGGACTTCTCGATAGTGGAGCATCCATTTCTGTTTTAGGAGGCTTGGAGCTGTTAAAAAAGTTCAAAACACCATACTCGAAACTTTCCAGTAACTTACATACGGCAGATGGTGCGACGCAAACTATCATAGGTTATGTTTTTCTTCCTGTTACCTTTAATAAGCTTAAGAAAACTATAAAATTTTTTATAACACCTTCGTTAAAAAGACTTTTTACTTTGGGAATTGATTTTTGTGAAACTTTTGGTTTAGCTCCTGCAACCGTTTGTGAAGTAAATGTTCCCAATCAAGATGAAAAATCTCACGTGTTAAGTCCCGAACAATATCGCACTCTTGCAGAAACCATAGCAAAAATTCCATCTTTTGATAAACTAGGACTGGGACGTACAAATCTTGTGGAACATGATATAGACGTAGGAAGTGTCAAACCAATCAAGCAAAGACATTGGCCTATTTCACTAGCCATGCAAAAAGTTATGGATGAAGAAATTCAGCGTATGATTGATTTGGATGTTATAGAGAAGAGTGAAAGTCCATGGTCATCGCCAATGGTAATGGTGAAGAAGGCAAATGGGAAAAACAGACTTTATTTGGATGTTCGAAAAGTCAACGAACATACTTCAAAGGATGCTTATCCTTTACTCATTACTGACGGTATCCTAGCAAGGCTTAAAAGGGCAAAATTCATCTCTGCTCTGGACCTTAAGGACAGTTTTTGGCAAATTCCTCTCACGAAAGCAGCTAAAGAAAAAGCCGCCTTTCCCGTACCAGGCCAAGGTTTGTTTCAATTCAAAGTAATGCCTTTCGGCTTAAAAAATGTCACGCAAACTATGTGTCGCTTGATTGATCGGGTTATTCCATACGAGTTGCATGAAGACGTTTTTACGTACGTCGATGATCTTTTGATTATTTCAGACACATTTGAAAATCATATTGAGTTGTTATCAAAGGTAGGGGAACATTTTAGATCAGCGAACCTGACCATTAATATTGAGAAATCGAAGTTCTGTCAACGGGAAATTTCTTATCTCGGATATATTATCGGGGAAGATGGATTAAAAGCGAATCCAGACAAAATAAGTGCTATTGAAAATTTTCCTCGGCCAACAACACTTAAACAATTGAGGCGCTTTTTGGGTATGTGTGTATGTGTGTATGTGAATGGTTTCCAACTTTGCATCAATTGCAGCACCATTGACAAATCTCACTGGCAAGAAGTTTACAAATGAATGGCCTACGGAAGCACTTGATTCGTTCTCAAGGCTCAAAACGATGCTCACATCCTCACCGATACTTGCGCCCCCAGATTTCGAAAAACCTTTTATCATTCAGTGTGACGCGTCAACATTAAGTGTAGGTGGTGCTTTAATACAGGTGCTTTAATATATGTGGAGGGCACAAGGTTTACCATCATAACAGACCATATGAGTCTCAAATGGTTAATGTCACAAAAAGATCTTAACGGTCGTTTAGCTAGGTGGTCCCTAAAGCTTCAACCATTCGATTTTGAGATAGTTCATCGAAAAGGCAAACAAAATATCATTGCAGATACACTATCGAGGGCTGAGGTTGAAGAAATCACACAAGGATCAGAAGAAATAGATTTGTCAGGCAGTTACGAGTACTTTAAAGACGAGGAGTACGTAAAGCTTATTTTAGTGGTGAACTCGAATCCTGAAAGTTTTCCGAAATTGAAAGTGTCTGATCATCTACTTTTCAAACGAACTCAGTTTCGCGATAAGGACCTTTCTAGTGAGCATGAACATTGGCGTCTCTATGTTCCAAAGGAGCTTAGAAATTCACTTATAGAAAAATTGCACAATCCACCAGCAAGTGCACATCCTGGTATCAATAAGTTATTGGAAAAACTGAGGCGTACTTATTATTGGCCCAAAATGGTAGTCGACGTGGTACAGTTTGTTAACAGCTGTGAAACTTGGAAGATTTCCAAAATACCAAATATGTCTTCAAAACCGATCTCTCATCCGAGAACCCCACCATTAAGACCCTGGCAAGAGCTACATGTTGACTTCGTTGGACCGTTTCCTCGTTATAAAATCGGAAATACACAGGCGATGGTGATTTTGGATAACTTCTCTAAGTATTTGATCGTTAAACCGCTACGCAGTGCCACTTCAAAATTAGCCATTAAAACACTGCAGGAAAATGTGTTTGATTTATTTGGAGTTCCTGAAAAGATACTTAGCGACAATGGCTCTCAGTTTGTATCCAGAGAGTTTAACGATTTTCTAAGTAAGAATGGAGTTAAGCAATCGCTTACTGGGTTTTATTCCCCACAAGAAAATGCAGCAGAAAGAGCAAACAAAACATTATTTACTGCTGTGAGAATGTACATTCAGGGGGATCAGTCAGAATGGGACAAGAATCTGGGATTTATATCTTGTGCATTGAGAAACATCGTTCATGACTCTACTGGGTATACTCCTTATTATTTACTCATGGGTATTAATATGGTGACGCATGGCAGTGCGTATGAGCTCTTGCGAACGATTGAAGGCTTATCTGGCGAAGCTCCAGAAATTTTGAGCAGGTTGGACAATCTTCAGAAAGTACGAAAGAAAGCTTTCGAATTTTTACAATTAGTTCAAAGAAAACATGCTACTGCGTATAATTTGCGGTCTAGGCCCATTGAATATGCCGTTGGACAAATAGTTTTCAAGCGGAACTTTCATCAAAGTGATTCCACCAAGAAATTCTCTGCCAAACTCGCGCCCAGGTTCACCAAATGCCGTGTATTAGAGAGAATTGGCAAAAGTTTATATGTGTTGCAAGACATGACAGGAAAAACTTTAGGGAGAATCCATGGGAAGGATATAAGAGGTTAGGCCAGCTAGTCAGTTAATAGAGCATGGGACACTCAGGGTGTGAGCCTGCCCCACTTTTGAAAAAGAACAAATTAAATTACAAATTAACAATGTTTTCCAATCCCATCGTCCTGGAGTAAATCCATCCGATTTGATTGTTTTGTAGCATTCGTAACAAATCAGATTTTATAAAAAAAAAAAGCAATAGATACATAAATTTTCTCATGCTCAGCACTGAATGCACAAACTTAAACATGTAACGACTACCTAAGCTAAAATTTCGGCTAGGGGTCGCTACTGAAACTATCGCCGAAATAAAAAAAAAACCTCTGTACAGCCTCGTTGCATTTCCGCCAAAAAAAAATCTTTCTTTTCGAACCAAACTCTCAAAGCGGCTGGACGTCTCCCAAGTTTTCTTTAGTGAAATATGAAATATGCATATAGTTTTTTTTAGACTTTCTTTTGGTTTCTTTTCTGTATATTCTCTTTTCTAAAAGGCTATAAAATAAAAAAAAAAATAAAAAGTGCCCAAATCTTTCATTAACCTGCGATAAGCCCCCACCCGATAGAGTAGAGCAGATTAAACCACGCCGAGAGTCTGACTCTTAGGAGAGGCGCTAGAAGAGGAGTAACCATTAAAGTCAGATAGCTTGGCTGACAAATCATCCGCCACGCCAGCACCTCAACCATCCACCAAACAGAATCGTGCCAAACGGAGCGCCAATTCCTACGACACCAAACTCCATGTGTACCGTGTACCTTCTTCTTAAGACCCACCGCGCAGCAAATCACCACCAATCTCGGTCTCGTGCTTCCCAATCTTTGCTGTGTTAAATTCACTCAAAAAAAAAAAAAAAAAAGCAAATCAAATCAAAAGAAGTGCCCTTGGAACAAGTAAAAAAAAAAAAAAATAAATAAATAATTAAAAAAATGTTTTGTTTGAATCGACATCGTGTATAGGTGTATAGCATTTGTATCTTTTGTTGTGAATTGATATTTTTATTGTAAATCGTGATCAGTGTCTTGTGCTAAAAGAAAAAAGAAAAAAAAAAAAAAATTAATCAACTGATCCTGACGTCATGACCAGCGGATTACAAAGGTAAGAGAATAACTTCTTTAATTACATAGAGTAGCACAAAATACGACAGATATCACGATAGTTCCCTTGTTTTACATTTTCTCACATGAATTCTTGTAAATCTCTTCTTCTTTTTTTTGATTAAATAAAGTGAAATGAAGTAAAAGTGAAAACAAAAGTCAAGTTGGTTTCACTCATTTGATTCTGCCAGCTTACATACAAATATATAGTACAGACGCGATCATGACCAATCCAACAATTAATCCACTCCCCATCTCGCATATCCGGAATCCACGCAGGCTGAGCTAGGCCGGAACGACAAGTGAGAGAGCCCAGGTATGCGTGATGGGCGAGATTAGTCAGATGAGCAGGTTAAAGTCGTTAGAAAACGCTCTCTTCAGGAACTGGTGTGGCAAATCAATATTGAACTTTGCACTTCAATATTTAATACGCTATCGTATATCACACTTCTTGTATTTGTCAACTTCTGAACGATACATGGGTTGAAGGTTCACCTGTCAAAACAGAAAGATGTCCACTAGCATTCGAATGTGTCTAAGCTTAACTTACGGGCTCAAATTCGGAAAAGTCTAGCGAAATTATTTTGATGTCGGAAATCGTATTGGCTTGCATTTGAACAAAGTGTCCATTTATCTTCACGCATGTATATTTACAACGTTTAATATAAATTAAACTAAAAAGATACTTTTGGAGTCATAATTTAGCTTTGCTTAATAATCACTTCTTTTCCTAAAATGCCCTTCTTTTTGCTATAAGCTCTTACGTTATTGCAAAATCTGTTTTTATTGCGTATTGCAGAACAAACACGGATTCTTAGGTGTTTCGGAGATTTCCGACTTGATCGACTGATGTAGAGCCTTGACTTCAGTGTTCAATACCTTCCTTCCTTCCACAAGAGCAACATCATGCTTGAGCATAATTTTTCCCCCGTGACTCAGTCTCAGCCAAGTCTGTAAGAGTAATCTTTAGATCAATTTGATCCTGCTCCTACATTGCTAACAGCCGTTCTCATGCCCAAATCTCTATAATTGGTTAACTCACCGACAAACACGAGACATTAAAAAACATCTAGTGTGATTGAGTATGAAGAAATCGTCCCCATTTCGTCGTATTTCAATTCATATAAGTTTTTTTTTAGTAAGATTATGTTGTTATGCTTTGTATGAATGTGGTCTCATCAAAATCATTCATAAGCATTCTTTACTTAGTATCACCATTCAAGTGCTTTGCTTCTAAGCTGAAGAAATCTTAACGACGATCATCCCATTCAGAAAATGTTAATCCGTTCTGTGGGTCATTTAAGAAAAGTTAAACATTTCACCCATTTGCCAACGTCTCTATAATCCTCTCCGTAGACGATTTACAAAATGTGGATGGCGGAGGCAGACGGCTTTCAAAAAAATTGCTTCATCAAATCCTGTTGCCGTTGCAAAATCCTTTGCTGAATTGAAAAAAAATAAAAATAAAAAAATGCAAATACAAATTGATTGATGCATGGGATGATGTGTTCTTAGCTTCGATTTTTAATAATCAAAATCCACGAAGCATACCTCGTAGGTAACCAAATGTATTCAATTTGTCAAAAAGTGTTTTGCACTACAAAATCTTGTTTGTAAGGAAACAGTCCTTTTTCATTTGATTATTTTTTTTTATAATTTTATGTGGCTTATTAGTGGATGTACTAAAGATAATTTTCAACTCGAGTTATAATATTCACTACTAAACGTTCCTATGCCAGTGAGATCGTCTTTAACGACGAAGCTCATTTTTGTCTAAGTGGGTTTTTCAATAATCAAAATATCCATTATGAGACATCCACATGTGCTTCTAAAGACTTCATTGCATTCACAAAAAGTGACGGTGTGGTGTGGATTTCATGCCGGGGAGGTGTGATTGGACCGTATTTTTTTGTCGATGACGATGATCGCCATATAGAGTTGGGAGACTTTTTTTGGCCAAAATTGGATAGAATTGACATATACTCGTACACTTATTTTTTTATTATTTTTTATCGGTTGGTGAGAAATCTTCATTAACACTATAAGCCCGGTTCTTATAGCTGTGTGAGATTCTTACTCACAAAAATACACGTCCCTTATGCCGACTACGACTGAGTTTACACTCGACAAGCAGTTCTTGTTACGCGTTTTATTTTACTTTAGAAATATAATTTGCAGGCGATTTTTCATTGAAGTTTCCTACGTACTTTGGAAATTAATCACCGCGTTAGATCGAGAGGCTTAGTTATTTTCAGACGGCACAATAAATTTGTCTCCTCAAGGATCTGTTAAACAGAAATATTCGTATCTCCTTGTAGTCGATTTTTGTGTTTTTGCGCAAACATTTTAATTTCGTTCTGAATGTTTTCGACTCCTAGGTCTCTGTGGATATCATCGTTTCTAATGTATCACGGTGCGTTAACAAGCCCTCAAAGAACTTTTTTTTGAATATCTGTAAGACGTTAACGTTACTAGTTTTTGTACAACCCCAAAACTGTATACCATATGTCCAGACCGGTTTTAACACTTGCTTTTATAGCAGCAATTTGTTTTCTAGGCTGAGCTTGGAATACTTTCCAAGAAGCCAGTACATGTCTCTATACTTAATCTCAACCTCTTCACGTTTTTTCTTAACGTTTGCTCTAAATTTAAGTTTAGCGTCGAGTGTCATACCAAGATATTTGGCGTCGTTTGCGAAAGGAATTCGTACGTTGATAAACACAGGTAAGTTGTCAATATTCTTGAGAGTGAAGTTCAGATGGCGATGGCGATGGCGCGATAGTTAGCTCGTTGGAATATCACGCAAAGGGTCTGGGTTCGATTCCTGGCTGGGTCACCAACAATTTATCAAATCGCCATCACCCTTTCGGCGGGCAATGGAAAATTCCCGAAAGTAAAATTGCCTACGAAAAAGCTTCTAAGGAGTGCCGTTCGGACTCGGCGATAAATCGTAGGCCCCGCTCACATGTGACAAAAATTACAACATGAGCAACACAAATGAGTGACAAGAAGCTAGGCCATGGCCCATACCGGTCTGCCAGCACCACAGTGTTGTTGTTGTTATTGAAGTTCAGATGGACATACTTGCTTTCATTAAGGGCCATTCATTCATTCGCCAAGTATTTTTCAAATTGTTAATCAGTGTAAGGGCGTGTTGTAATTTAGCAGTTGCTTCTTCGACGGTTTTGGCTGTAGCCAAAATGGCAGTGTCATCAGCAAATGTGGCTAACATAGTATCGTCCGTTTGGGGTATGTCGCGGGTGAAAAGCGAATAAAGCAGACGGCTAAGCACACTTCCTTGCGGCACCCCACCTTTATTGTTTTAAAACTGGAATACTCGTTTCCGTGTCTGACACGGAAAAGTCTAGGTATGAACTTAAAATATGAGACAATTGCTCTGATAGGACTTGTCGAAGTTTATATTTCAGGCCCTCGTGCCATACCTTATGAAAAGCTTGCGAATTTTCAAGGAATGCGCTTGAACAGACTAGCTTACACTCGATTGTTCGTTCAGTTACATCGTTCATTCGATGAACTTGGTCGACAGTAGAGTGTTGGCTTCTAAGGCCAAATTGATGATCGGGCAAGAGGTGATTTGTGTCAATAATCGATGGAAGACCTTCGATATAATCGGAAGGAGCGATATTTATCTGTATGACTAGACTTCAAGCAGCGGT
This sequence comes from Volucella inflata, assembly GCA_928272305.1. Classification (NCBI taxonomy): domain Eukaryota; kingdom Metazoa; phylum Arthropoda; class Insecta; order Diptera; family Syrphidae; genus Volucella; species Volucella inflata. The sequence continues at coordinate 65,367,760 of OV743718.1, forward strand.
TTACCGGGTTTCAGAACCATAATAACTTCGGCAGCTTTCCACTGATGCGGTACATGCTCTAGTCTTATGGTGACATTAATAAGATAGAGCAGATATAGCTAACGCCTTTAGTATCTCTCCTGAAATTAAGTCATATCCAGGGGTTTTATGCTGAACGTTTCTGCAAGATGGTCAGCGAAAACGTTATCTTGTTTCGTACAGTCATCCTGGTTTCTTATTATTGGCGCCACGTGTATATACACATATGTGACGTGTGGTTCCAACAAGCTGGAGCCACATGCCACACAGCTGCTCAAACATTTGATTGTGAAAGTGAAGTTCAGTAATCATATAATCTCGAGAAATGGTCCGTTCGATGGCCGCTTCGCTCCTGCGACTTATCATTTCATTTTACTTATTACATATTTAGTATGTAATGTGGATGAATAGGTAGAGGTCTCGTTATATCTTACATAAATGGTGGATCGACCTTCAATGACGCGGCTTTGCTCGCCGAAATGGTAGGGAATTTTGCTACCCATAATGCTCTCAGAAAACATAAACAAAAATCGTGCCAAAGTTATAGTAGAGAGGTGGAAATTAAAGTTTGTTGCATGCTCAATCTACCACACACTATCGCTATCAGATGGCATAGATGGTAGAGCCACTGCACGGGATGCCCTCCTCATATTCGTATGACTATGCATGTTCTCAAAACAAATAGTTTTGATACAAACGGCGTCATACCATGTTACAGCGTCTCTTTATTATTGTTCATAACCCCTAACTTCTAAATAGGTTCAATACTTTTCACTACACCAATACTTTACTGATCTCACCTTGCATCTCTTCTTAGTAAGTTATAGCATCACTATGTCAGAATTTTAACCAAAAACGAGGTGCGCAAATGAAGCTGACCTCTATGGGAGCAATGCATGAATCTGGAGACACCACGGAACTTGAGGTGGATGACTTCAACACAGGTTCAAGGCCAACGAAAATACGGCTATTTATAATTTGAAAATCAAGAAAAATTACATTTCCAAATAAACCATCGAAGTGCATAGACTATTAAATAGTGTTCCAAATCCACGGTTTTTTACGAGTATTTTTTCACATTTTTATTTTATTTTTTTGTGAGGATTCAAATCGCGACGGTTTTTTTTTTGTATTAGTTCATTTGCTTACAATGTTTAATTCAATTCTTTGTAAATTCTATATATTTTTTAGTAGATTTTTATGCCATTTTCTTATCACGTAACATCCTGTGGTAGCACATTTTTAACAATCTACATATATCATAAAAATAATACGAGTACATATACACTTGTGTGCAAACCGAAAAAGATCAAGTTGGCTTTTATCCCCCTCTTGTCTTTTGGAGATGGCGATCTCTTTGACTCTTATAAAGCAACATTTCATTTTATTGAAATGCAATAGGGTGATCATTTTATAAGCTGCATGCTGCAAGTACTTAGAACTAACAACTCGTCGATGTTACTGTAAGCAACCTCTGCATAGGATCAACATAATTACACGCTTTCGTCACGTTTCTAGATGCGACGATGATAGAGTTAGTGTGGTTGCACGATTATTTACTAGTCAACACCAGTGACTGATTGTACTACTTTGATTTTATTATTATTGAGATATAAATTAGGCAACACATTTAGATTAAGTTTTTTTTATTGTTATCGAAATTACCCGGGATTTTGTTGGATTAAGTTCCAATCCGTTTGCAATTGACCACGCATAAACATTCTTCAAGTCTTCATTCATAAGAAAAGCGAGCTCATCAAGTTTGCTGTGGAGCTTTGCCACGTTGGACAGCATTCGCATAAAAGTGAACAGAAACATATACATATATATAATTTATACATATAAATTAGTAAGGGACCCACAATTGAGCCCTGAGGAACATTTTGCTTGATTACCTCGAGTGAAGAGGAGCGTTCACCAGAAATTACTCTTTGTGATCTACTACCATGAATCTTTTTAATCAATTTCAAAGTTATTTCACTGAATACAAAAATCTGGCACCTTTAGATTTTTTTACATGGGGTTGCGTTGAGTCGTTGGTTTTTGCCGACAGGCCAATAACGTTATAGAACAATATCGAATATAAAATTGCCAACGGTTCGTCCGACATGTGTAAAAGAGTAGTGACTATTTTTCGCAAGTGTTATAAAGAGTGCTTAGAAGTTGAAAAAGTGTTATAAAGAGTGCTTAGAAGTTGAAAAAGTGTTATAAAGAGTGCTTAGAAGTTGAAAAATTTATTCAAAGTAAATATCTCAATGATGATAAATATTTAAACAAGTTTAATTGAATTGAAAAAATATGTGAAAAACTAACTTTCTAGCATTTTGAGCGGCAGACATGATCGGCAAATTGGAATGTCCTTAATATCTGAAGGAGCCAGGAAAATGGGGAAGCAAGAAAGCATCTGGAGTGTTCCGAGATCATTGCAAATATCGGATGCTTTAATTCTGATAAGGCAAAACAGCCAAAACTTAGCAAAAGGCAAAACAAAATCGCTTGAATTAGCCAAAAAATACTAGCGCTGGACCATAGATTATTGAAAACGAGTATTGTGGTGCGATGAATGCAAAATAAATAGATTCTGGAAATAGATGGAAATAATTTTGATCTAATTAAGGGGAAGCCAGCGCACTAAGTTATCGAAACAGTTAATCATAGAGGAGGATTTGTGATGATGTGGACTAAAGTCGTTGGAGGAAATTAATCGCATTATGGCATAGTTTATTTGAACATTCTGTATGAAAATCTATCGGTTCTCATGGGCCAAATTGAGTTTGAAGAAGGAGACATTATAGTCCAGCAAGACTATGATCCTAAACATACCTCAATACTTGTTCAGAATTGATTAAGGGAGATTTACACCTTGTCGGTATTAAAAAATCAATTTTTTTTTTCAATCTAAATTAAATGAGGCTGTTAGATCTCTTTTGATCTAAAGTCAAACACACGTTTGAATTGCGAGTGAAGTTTATTAAAAAATTCAGTTCCTAAAATACTACTTTACAAACAAAAATGTAATACTAGAGTTTACACAGAGGCTGTGAAATACTATAGTTTACCAAATTTCCCTCTAGTTCGAGCGTGTTGATTTACCTTTATGTTCTATTATAATACTCTCAAAAGTTGCATTTTTCAAACGGGTGTGCATGATTACGGGAAAACAAATCAACGTATCGCCATAATTTTTCTTAAATGCACAGGAAAAACTTGGCAAGGTTCCTACCTCCTGGCTTTGAAAAATTTCGTTTTGCTGATTGACAGCTTCTAATTGGACAGAAAACATAGTTAACAACTTCTTTGAAAAAATCTTCGTCATTTTGCAAAAAAAAACGAAATTTTGAAAAAGTTAACATCCATAGTTAAATGTTGTTGAATTTTTGATTTCAGATAACTAGGGTGGACCCAATCCTGTGCACCGTTTGACCCTTCATTTTTGACAAGGGCTCTGCCAAAGCCATCTCCATGTCATGGAACAATGGCGTGTAAAAAGAATCATGTTTGAAATTCAAAAGATCTACAATAACATAAAAAAAAGTCTGGTATCAGCATCTTCTCTAGTTTTCAATAAGTTCTTCAAAATTGGCTTCGAAATTAGGGCTGTAAGCCACATTAAGAACACAAGAGATTGAAACAATGGAGTGGCATGCGCGAAGCCCAATCCACAATCCAATTGAAATCCTTTGTTCAATTGTGAGACGGTGGGTGGAAAATTAAAAAACCAAACAAAAGGAAGAAACTTTGGGATAGAATGCAAGCTGTACAGACGAATATTCTACTAGAACAACTCATACGATAAAAGGGAAACTTTGCCGATTAGTAAAGTAATAGTAATACTCGTAGTTTCAATAAGAGGTTAAGTTATGTTACTATGCATAATTATTTTACGTTTATTTAACTCCTTTTCGACAAAATTCATTTCGCAAATCTTTCTTCGCATTTATCGAAATAAATTTTATTTGTCTCACAATAGCTGATTCGCAATTTTTCATCCGGTCTTCGATTTATATCACAACGGTTCTATCATACAATATTTTTCCCGCTCTTTTCCATATCACTTAAGATAAGATAGCAATTTTTTGTCTTAAAAAAATTTATTTTTATTAATTCAGGGCGATGTTCTCGTTAGTTCGAATTTTTGTCGGTTGACCACTGCGTTTACCGTCATTTAGTCATTCTCGACTAAGCTATAAGAATTGCTTTGGTCCAAAACGACTCAATTACGGCACGTATTATGAATTCACTGAATTGGCTTTAAAACCTACAACTTGATTAGCTTTAAAGCAATATAGAATGACTATCCACTGTTCGAGCCTTTCATCTATTGAACGAATCTGACGTGGAACTCAAATCACCGGATTAAATTAGAGATCAGCTTTCGTCAACACGGCTTTTCATGCGACAGTCTTTTCATATATGGGGTCAATGGGGACGAAGTTCTCCGAAACAAAATTAGAGATAAGCGCAACAAATTTAAGATGAATCTATTCAGCATCAAGTGGGTGAAAAAAAAACAAAGAGGGAGGTAAACTGTCAATTATCTTTTTGGGTAACCACCGTTTATATAACTGGTTTTTGGCATTGGCTAAAAAAGAGGTTTTGTTAGATTTGCAAAATGGATAGCTCGGAAAATATTGGTTTCTTGCTTAAAAGAATAAGAAACAAAGATAAGCTCACTATTGACGGTTGTCATACCACTTTGAGTACTCAAAGAAGGAAAAATCCACGCTGTGAACTTAAAAAAAGTATTCAATGTAATTACAAAGCCCGCTTGGTTACCACTGAAGATAATGAAATGGATAATACCTTCAAAAAAATAACCGAAATTTCCCATTCAAACAAACCGCGCTTGAGATATTGTCGAAACCTTTTTTTACGTTGGTTCATCTGTCATCTGGCGCTCAAATGTCTGTTTGAGCGCAATTCGTCCAGAGTTTTTGGGTGATAACAATGACTTGTTACATTGTTTGTTGTGTGAGCAAAGTGTTTGCTTGAAATTTTCTGTTTCTAAAGCGGCATATTCACAAGTCAACATCTTAAGTGAGAGTGTGTTAGTTAAAATCAGGCACGTATACTTTGCGTGGGTGCTTAAAGCAAAATCAAAATGTTTGGATTTTGCTCAATCGGGGAAACAGCATTGACGAGTACAGTGCATATTTGTGATTGCCTGCTGATCATGCATATGCATCAGGATAAGCACCAGGGTGATAGCGATAGTCTTAGTACGGTATGGAGCGTTATGCACAAAATGAGTTCAGGACGAGTCGAACCAAAATCAAGGCTTTTTTTACCGTTTTCCTTGATTGCCGTGGTGTAGTTCACTCCGCATTTCCTCCGCCAGTAAAAAAGGAATATTGCGTTGGCGTTTTAAAGCATTTGAGGCAAAATATTCGTCGCACTCCTGCTCTAACCGAAATAATATCAACATGTTGGGATAACGTTCTCCATTCACTGTAACTGCGTCTTTAGCCTCATTTTCGAAAAAGTACGGGCCAATGATGCCGCCAACTTATATCCGCACCATACAGTGATTTTTTGGAATGCATTGGTTTTTCATGAATTTCGTATGGGTTTTCCGGTCTCCAGAAACGATAATTTTGTTTATTTACTCGATCGTACCTATCCATCCACAGATAGGTAACTTTCACAGATCGCCCATTTTCATTATAAGATTGAATAATAAAAATGCATTGTTACGTGGTAAACGACCCAATGACTATAATTGGAAAAGACAGTAAATAACAGTAATGGTAGCCAACATCCACACCATCTCTTTGCCCACCCATTATTATCCCAAAACAGAAATTTCGAGAAGACCAACGCAAAATGATATTCTAGGAATACGATAAAATAGTGACAACTTGCCAAACTACGATTCTGAATTAATGAATTGCGAAATAATTAAAATGCAAGATAAATAATTAATTACTAAAAAAAATCCGCAAGTTGACCCCTACTCGGTCAGAATATATCTTCACTTTTGCTGCATAGTCTGTAAGAAACTTAGAGTATGAAGCATTCAAAATTAATTATGGCCACCTTTGACGTCTATCACGACTCAGGGTCTTTTTTTCATTAAATAAGTCAACTTTTGCAAGTCATAATCGCTCAGTATTTTAATCGATTCCTCCAATATTACAGATTTAAACTCTATTGGATTTGCTGATGCCTTTTGTCACATTTTTTTTGTCCATCTGATCGTACTACAGGCACAACCGTTAAACAAAAAATGAACGGACCGGTTCTGTTAGAGATGTCGAAAGGCCAATCCACCAACGAAATGCACGCTTTACAGAAAATATGGAAATTGGGACTGTGCGAAACATTCGTGAGGATATGGTTATGACGAGATTGTAGAAACTAAGACGGAGGCCGGGCCGTCAACTCCCAAATGGACTGCTCCATCGTTTTCCTCTCCTCTCAAGAAACCAAGAGTCAGTTTTGAAAAATATAATGAATTGCCTCGCAACGCACATCACTATATGTAAGACTCTGAAAACTAGATCTCTCTTTGTCGCAGGCAAGCTAATAAGGTGGTCACAATTGCTACAAATTAAGATCAGATTCTACCACTCCATATAGTCCGAGAAGAAAATGAAATTTCTCAACGTCGTGCAGACTGATGTGGTTCGCAACTATAACCATTTTGCGATAATTCAAAATTACTCAATGGACACACTGGATAAACTCCCTTAAATCTTCTGTTTTGAATGCTTCGAAACTGCATTGTTTGCTTCTACTATATTACTAGGTATGGTAAAAAGTAACCTTCTTGAGAATGAAAAAAAATTTTTTTTTAAATGTTTTTTTTTTTTTATTTAATATAGTCCCCTTTCAGCTCGATACACTTATTCCAGCGATTTTCCAACTTTTTGATCCCGTCCGAAAAGTAATTTTCCGGAAGGTCTGCAAAATACTCCTCCGTGGCGTTGATGATTTCCTCGCGCGAGCTGAATTTTTTATTGATGAGCCATCTTTTGAGGTTTGGGAAGAGATAATAGTTCGAAGGACTCACATCGGGCGAATACGGCGGATGCGACAGCAATTGGAGCGGTAAGTCATTGATTTTAGCCGTGGTTGCGATGCTCTTATGCGCCGGCGCATTGTCTTGCAAAAACAAATTTTTTTCGCTTTATGTGAGGCCGTTTTGCAGCGATTTCGGCCTTCAATCGCTCCAATAATGCACAGTAATACTCGCTGTTGATGGTTTTTCCTTCTTCGAGGTAGTCCACGAAGAGTATGCCATGACAATCCCAGAAAACCGACGCCATAACCTTTCCGACCCATTGAGCCTCCCTCGGCCGCTTTGGAGCACTCGTGCCGGCTTCAGTCCATTGCCGGGCACTCATTCTGTTCTCTGGTGTGTAATAGTGGATCCAGGTTTCATCAACAGTTACCAATCGACGCCAAAAGTCCGCCTGATTTCGCATCAGCAAGTCCAAACACTCTTTCGAAGTGCTGTCGCGTTCGTTTTTGGTCAGGAGTGAGCATGCGCGGCAGCAATTGGCAGGATAACATTTTCATATGCAGAATATTGCCCAAAGTATGGCGTGTGCGCTCATTACTAATCTTTGTGGTGTCTGCTAGCTCGTGTACCTTCACTTTCCGGTCAGCCAACACCATTTCATGTATTTTTTTGACATTGTCCTCTGTAACCGCATCGGAAGGCCTGCCGTTGCGGACTTGATCGGTAGTGGAGTTGCGGCCACCACGAAACTCTCGAAACCAATATTTGATGGTGTAATCTGACGGAGCATTCGCCCCATAATATTTATCCAACTTTTCTTTTGTTCCCTTCGCCGTTTTGCCTCTCAAAAAATAATGTTTTATGAGAAAACGAAAATCGTTTTTGTCCATACTCAACATGATGCCAAACACGTCAACAACAATCAGCTGTGAAAAGAAAACTAAGGACAGTATCGCACTGAAATTTGGCATGTCTGCCTAAATATGAACGGACTTCAAGGCACCATAACTTCTTTTGCAGTAGCAGCGCATTCTAGTGGTCAAGGAGGTTACTTTTAACCCCACCTAGTATTTTAAAATTTTATGTTATTTCTGTTTGGTAGTTAACATAATCAACATGGGATTTGAATTGGATGTAAGAAAAAATATTATTAAGTGCCACTTAGCACACCCAGGGTGGACGTATACAGGGTGAGTTTTTTAACTTGAGATATCCAAATTACTCGAAAAATACGTGATATCGCGAAAAATGTTTCAGACAAAAGTCACAAGGTTCTGAAGGGGACATAAGATGGTGACCACGAGTTCGACCTTGAGACCCATTTTCAAGGTCAAACGAAGGTCACTTTTGATTTTTCAAATAATAATTCCTCGTAGGCTTGCCATTTGTTTTTACATACTGCGTTTAGCATAACCCAGAAACAACGACGTGGACGTAGCAGTATTTGGGTCCTTCGGGGTGATTGGAGTCGGTCCCCTTGCCTCCCGAGACTATTTCAACAAATGCTCGAAAATATGACCATTCACTTCAATACACTTGTCTATCCACGCTCTAAGTGAACCAACAGAACTGAGAAGTATTTCTGGCGTAATCTTCCGGCAAGCTTCAGTTATTCGTCTTTTCATTCCGTCACGTGTTGTTGGCGTTTTTCTGTAAACTTCACTTTTTAAGTAGCCCCACAAGAAGAAATCAAGTGACGTAAGATCAGGTGATCTAGCAGGCTATTGCCTCGGACCCCCTCGTCCGATCCATCGTTGATGGTAAACATTGTTTCATACGCCCCGGGCTACTTGGGAATAATGGGCTGGACAACCATCATGTTGAAACCAGATTGTTTGTCGCAACTCCAATGGCAGTTCTTCTAGTAATACTGGAAGATGGTCCTGCAAGAAGTTTACATACTTTTCGCCATTCAAGTTGCCTTCAATAAAATATGGACCTATTAATTTATTCCCAAACATTAACATTCCAAGGGTGCTGGCGTTCAACTTGTTGCAACCAAAAAGGGTTTTCGGTAGCCCAGTAATGCATATTATGTCGATTGACCGTACCGTGATTGGTGGAAGTCGACTGATCAGAGAATAACACCTTGGCGAAGAAAAGGGGGTCTCGTTCAATTTGCTGAAGTGCCCATTGACAAAAGGAAACCCGGTTGCGAAAATGCTCACTAGAAAGTCCTTGATGCATTGAAACATGATAAGGATGGTATTTATGCCGATGTAATATCTTACAGACAATTGTTTGAGAAATTCCTGATTCACGACTTATTTGGCGAGTGCTAATGTGAGGATCGTGTACAACGGCAGCTAACACTGCTATTTCATTGTCCTCAACAGCCACCCTATCTGACCGATTCCTTTTCTTTGGTTGCACACTTCCTTCACCAGTGAATTGTTGGATGACCCGATAAAAGGAAGCGCGCGATCGTACCTGGTATGGGAAACGTTGGGCGTAAAGAGCAACAGCACCATCGATGTTCCTTCCACTTTCTCCATAAATCAATATCATTTCAATTTTCTCTTGAATTGAAATAGCCTGCATTATTTATCTGGAAAACGTTACTAATAATAATCAGTTCCTCAAAACAAATATCGAACTTCTAACAACATTGGAAACCGATAAATGATTTAGGCGTGCCAGTGCAGTGGTATCTAGCACTGAATGAATAAGACCTTTGAGACAAAGTCGTGTGCCCCATTGAGGAAAACGACTGAGCAATGAAAATCAGGAATTATCATTTTGAGAAATCAAAAGTGACCTTCGTTTGACCTTGAAAATGGGTCCCAAGGTCAAACTCGTGGTCACCATCTTATGTCCCCTTCAGAACCTTGTGACTTTTGTCTGAAACATTTTTCGCGATATCGCGTATTTTTCGAGTAATTTGAATGTCTCAAGTTAAAAAACTCACCCTGTATGAAAATCGCAAAGGAACTAAAAGTCAATAGGAAAACAGTTGCTACTGCTATTAAGAATTATAAAGAGAACCTATCAGTTGAAAGAAAAGAGGTCACTAAGATTTTGAGGCTTCTTGAAAAAAATCCGATCATTTCTGAACGTACTCGTAATTTGACAAAAAACCAGAATGTTCAAATTGTTCAGTTCATAAAGTGAAGAGAAATACGGACTTGAAGAAATACAGAGTCCAAAAGGTTCCAGTTTGGAACGCCAACAAAAAATTTTCATGCGAAACAACGGGCAACACTTTTGAAATCAAATTTTTTGACCAAATTTTCATGCATTGTAATGGACGATGAATCGTATGTTTTTGCTGATTTCAACCAGCTACCGCGGCAGCAAAGTTTTGAACCCAACCTTAAGCGAAATTTCCAAAAAAAAGTCCATGTTTGGCAAGCAATTTGTTCTTGCGGGCTCAGAAGCGAAACCTTCATCACGACTGGCTCAATAAATGGCGAAATTTATGTAAATGAGTGTCTGCAGAAGCGCTCAAGGCCTTTTGACAACAATAATCGAGAACTGCCCTTATTTTGACCTGATCGTGCATCATGTCACTATGGAAAGAGAGTGATGGATTAGTATGAGCTAAACAACGTGTCGGTGGTGCCCAGATAGGCCAATCCTCCGAATTGGGTAGAACTTACGCCAATTAAAAGATATTGGGCCCTGGTCAAAAAAGAGCCAAGGTCCACCAAAAAACCTATCAACACCCTGGAAGAATTAAAAAAATGTTGGAAAAATAGCTCTGAAAGGTGACAAATGGGACAATGATGGAAGGGGTTCCTGAAAAAATTAAAAAAATTGTTAAAAGTAAAGTTTAATTCTTTTTTTTGTTAATTTTTTCAGATTTGGAGATATTTCATGTAATACTTTTAATTTTTTTTAAATTACTAAGTTCTATTTTTACTGTATTTTTTATTAATTTTCGGAAATGATTTCCGATCCAAGTTTAACACGGAATAGTCTCTTCGCTAGGCAGGATTTTAAAATCTCATGCAATTGTACCAGAAGAATATGCCTTAACTTAAACTTCAGATGCTCATGTAATAATTTATCGAAGGCATCGGAAAAGCGCTATATTTTTCTCCTCTAGGGCTTTTCTATTTAATTTGTTATTGCTTGAGCCTGGTCAACTGTGGAATGCTTTTTCTTGAAGCCGAATTGATGGTCAGAAATCAAACGTCTTTATTCAATGACCGGTTGTAGGCGCCTAAACAAAAGTCTTTCAAATACCTCAGATACTATCAGCAAGAGCGTCATTTGTATCTGGAGGTTTTTTTTTCGGAACCATTGTAACCTCAGCGACTTTTCATTGCCTTGGAACGCATTAAAATCTTGGTCAGGGCTTTCTTTGGCAATTTCTTGAGAATCTGTCCGGTTATTGAATAATATCCTTGTTATTTTCGATAAATTCTGTTGTCCGGCAAAGTTCAACCAACGACGAACTCTTTCTTTTAAAGTAGTCAGGTGTCATAATCGTACTACCATTGTCGTCTGTTAGCGTTTGTTCGTCAAATGGTTTAAACTTTTATTCCGGATGCTCGGCAAATAAGTCTGGCATTTCCTTGTCCCCTTATGGTCACCCGCCATAATGCATTTGGGATTTTTTAATACCTCTAATAGCTTTCCATTGTGGATAATTTGACAATTTTTTAGCACTAAAGTCGGAGGGTATTAACTTTCGCTATTTACAACTTCTTTTCTCCTAACTGGAGTGCTATTCTACGCGGCGTTCTGTGTGACTTCGATAAATCTGCCAACCTCGTGTTTTATTTCATAAGGTGTTTTAAGTGACTGATTCATAACAATATTTTCTATACAAAATTTATTAAAGCAGTCCCAGTGATCTTGATTAATAGTTAATCTAGACGCTCCTTCCTTTTTTTTTTAGACGCTCGCTTATTGTCAAGATTACTGATCTGGGAAGAAATCAAAATCTGCAATGAAGAGCTTTTGTTCTGTCGGTGTGCTAGTATGTTGGTTTTCCCTTAGAAAAAAAAGTAAACTTTGAATTGCGTGCCGACTTCGTAAAGTTGTCGGCCTTTGGTTGAATCGCATCTTGAACCCCAAAGGGTGTGTTTCGAGTTTAAATCATCGGCAACTACAAAATTCGGTCGGAGTGAGTCTAACAAAAGACAATAAATGGACGGGATATTGTATAGGTAATATGAGTGCTTAATCTCTATAAATGTTCAATACCATTGTTCTAGACGTAGGGATTGTCTGGAAGTAATGCTGAAAATGATGTCTCAGCAAGAGTGAATAGTTGATTCACTTTACAGCCGATCTCTATAAAATATAAAAAATAAAAACACACAGACGTTGTTGCGGTAAAATTTACCACAACAAGTTCTACTCTTTCCCTTCCTTCGTCTTTCCACTTACATTCTTTTCCGTTGGTTCTTCAAAATCCTAGAAGGGTGGTTGGCAGCCATGGGTTCATCAGCCATTGGTGCACCCTCTTAGTATCTTGAAGGATCAACCATCGCAGGTAGGACGGACGGTCCATTATAGAAGCGACCAGAGGAAAGGCGCAGGAACCGCGCCCAACGAATTAATGTTTAGGAGCCTTTACCGAAGTTGTCGGCTCTTGCCCTTGTGTGGTGTCGTCTTCCCCATCGGGTAGTCTCCTTTGCCTTAGAAGGCATCTCCGCTCAACCAATTTCTTTCTTGCCCAATCCCTTGTTTTGGCCCACCCCTTCATTTGATGTCCGTTGTCTCCTTGGAGAAGCATATTGGCGGGAAGAATTGGTGGGTTCTTGAACTCTGTCTTTCTGCTTCTATGCTTGTCGGAGAGAACAACCACTAGGTCTGCGAGAAGGCAGAGACAGGAGTCTCTTTAGTAGTGACGGCCGGTCACTTTAGTAAAAGCGCGTTACGTCTAGAGCCAGATGGACAGTCTGGAACCCTCTGCGTGCCATAAACCCCAGAAGATTCAAAACTACTGACGCCCAATTCGGTGACGGACGGTCGCCCATCGAACCCCAAATAAAACATTGTAAAAAAAAAATATAATTGTAAAGACTGGACCCCCATTTGCGTGCCCCGCACTTACTAGGTTTAAGATAAAAGGATTCACCGGGATGTCGTTGGTTAGTTTACATTGGGTAGCGCTCAGAGGTAGAACTCCTTCCAATAGTCTCGTCACATGAGTATTTCCTTGTTTCGCCCCCACGATACCTCATCCGATCATTATCAGAAACGGATAATGATCAGGACATATAAACGCGAATAGGTCGTATACTGTTTGGCAAATTATCTTTTTCCTTTTTTTTTATCTTTTGGAAGGACTGGGGTTGCATTGCGACTGAATGCAACCCCAATGATTGATTGTAAGGGAAATATTAGCTGGGACCAAAGGGAAATCCCAATCTTGGGGAAATTTTCCCCAGATGTGGGAAATAAGAATGAGACCTTCAGGGGTGTGTGTGAGTGAGAATGGAAGCAACGGAGGTCCAAGGCATGGTGGCACACTCCAGCAAAATTGCGGGGTGTTGCACACAAAGACCAAAAAATTGGCCCGTTGCATCCGTATGAACGGTTGTACGAATGGACGTATGTATGAGACCTACGGTCCGAGCCAATATCGATGGTATAGGGTTAACCACTTCTTGGTTGACCATCAAAGTGTTTAAAAGAAGTTTGGCAAAAAAAAAAAAAAAACAGAAAAAAAAGGGAAAAAGTTTAATCGTTTTTTTTATGAAAAAAGAGAAAAAAAAAAAACAGGAAGGAAGAAGCCTAGAAAGGAAAACGAAAGAAACAGTGAGGAGGAAACAAGGAAGAACTCAGGACTAGAAAGAGGAAGACTAGGAGGTAGTTCTACAGGCAAGGAACTTTCTGGAAGATTAGGAAAGAAAGATAAGTACCCTTTTTGTGTTAGAACAAGTTGTGTATAGCGTGTTCCCAGGGGTGAATCCTTTCAAAAAAAAAACATATCGCGTTTTAGTGTCGGGCTCCGCAAGTAGCGGTTCAGGCTATTTAGTGGTACCTTCAGTACCATCTTTAAAAAAAAAAACAAAAAAAAAAAACACTCTCTGTTGTCGCCGCCTTTCGGCTGTTAGCTTATCAACCAGTCCTCGATTAATAAAAAGATCCATTTTATAACGTATACCAAAAACGATTCTATTTCTTTCTGGTGTGGTTTTCGGCTTATTTCTTTGCAGCATACGGTTTTGCAAAAATTCTCTTAGATTGAAATTTTAAACTTTCGCGAATCTTGTCCTGAACCCAGGCCAGCTGAGCAGCCATCAGGTTCAGCAAACAATTTGCTGCCATTGCAAATTTCCCAAGTGCATTTTATTTTTCCCCTAAATCTCAAGTGACAGATCGCCACTTGGAGCTTTAACCACCAAACCACCATCCGCGTGGTTCGGTTTTTTTTATAAGATTCTGGTGTTTGGTTCTTTTTCAATTAGTTTTTTTGTTCTGCCGGCAACCCGGCCATCGTAAATATTGATAACTGCCGATAGAATCGTGAGCCATTCGGGAAAATTTTGCAACAACGTTTGTTGATCATTATAAATTTCACTTTATTTGAATTTGAATGTCGTTATTCGATTGAAATTAAAATCCGTTTAACCCCTAGAAGAAATCTCGATGGTATAACATACCACCTGAGCTATGACTTTGGCCGTGAAAATATTTGTTTTGGTGCTAGACATGTTATGGTCGCAAGCATGTGTTGTGACCTGATTTGGGCTGCCTTTCCACACAATTTGGCCGATTTTTCTCTAAATTATTGCGACTGGTTAGTATCGCAAATTAGGCGACGATACTTTAGCATTTGGTTGTTTTTTCTGCGTCCTCGGTCGGTTGATTATATCGTCGCGTTCGGAGGTCATTTTCTTGTTTTACTTATCGTCTGCCATTTATTTGTCTGATAAGTGTTTTTAATTAACAGATTCCCATCACTAGTAAAATTTGCAACCACCATCGATAAGCTCATGTGTCATTTACCGCAGTCCTCTATCACAGTCCCTACCCGATTCGGTTCTTTTGTTTGGGAATCTTTGATGAATAGGGAAGATCAGCCTCTCACCCTTTCGGATGGAGGTTTTCTATGTCTTAATCAGCTATTGCATTAAGATAGTCAAACGTCAACCTAAACCCTTCATGGATCTCTGGTAGGACTCTCCGAAATGTTCTCACACATCAAGGCTTTCGACTCTATATATTGAGCCAGATTAGTAAGATATAGTACATCCTCTTGTATCTCACACATAATATCAAGCAAGTGTTCACCATTTAAAAAATATCTCATATTAAATTTGATACTCGTATCTAACACTTGTATCCTTTGACCCATACTTTTAGCTATGCAGGGTTTCAGTCAAATGACAAAGTATCGCAGTTAACCTTAATCTCCATTCAATATGGTTAACCACGTGTGTTAGTCGGCTCCCCTTGGAGCAATTTAAGGCACAAGCACACATGAAATACCGCATCAAATATTAAGCAGCATTTGGTATTCAAACGTTTAGCGCAACAGGGTACTAAATTGCTGCTTAGTATTGTTACCCTTGCATGAACAGTGTGAAATGATTCATGCCTCATGCCTCCCAGTTGTCGCCCATCAGCCCACCTTCGCTTTATATATTCAATAAAAATCGAAAGCCCTTAACACTTCCCGCAAAACAATAAATCACGACAAATGCATTCCCTACCCCATATGGGGGCTACCACTTCGAACGGGACCAGAACCAGAGAAAATCGCTACCAATAAATAAAATATAAACAAACCATGAAAATCAATTTATCAAGTGAGAAGATCATGTGTGAAGGCGGTACGGACCTAGATTTGATTTATCGTCTTCATAAGCAGCTTCGATGAGTAGCCGCATCATTGCTGGTTTCGATTTGTCTATTTGTATCTGTATCGTTGTGGAAATAATAAAAATCCAGAATATCGTATAGAACAAATTTCAATTCACTTTCATTTGCCTCCTTGTTATCCTTCCGGTTCTTATTTTCTTTCTTTATAGAATACGTGCAAATGGCATACAAAGAGAGACAATGGGACGCCCGTTTATTTGATGGATTTTCATTGTGACAAGGCCACGCATTGGAATGGGAACTCAATCTTATGCGAGTCAACCCTCAGAATGGGAACATAGGAATCGTTTTACGAGGAACCGACTTAATAGGCAATTACCGCACTCAAGTATTTTCATCAGGATTCGCCTGTGGCATAAGATACGAGCACGAGTACGAATACGAATGCGGGTATCTTTTGTAGGGACATTTATCTTACCAAGGCGCGAGGCATTTGATTGTATCCGCACTTGCCATAGCTAGGCTCTTTCCGAAAAGGTTCTCATCGAAACCGCGAAATGTTTCTCGAACGCTTCTCGAATCATTCGAATTGAAAAAGTCAATTTAGTCAACCATAAGTGGCGGGAAATTGGCTTAGAAATGCGATTGTAAGCATTTAAATAATCAGGAAAATCAAAACCGCCATTCGAGGATATCCATAGACTTAAATATTATTGATAGCATTGTCTAGGGTAGTTAGCATAAAGAGGGTCTTGAGAGGGATTTAAGTAATACAACAACATTGGCAGATAAGTTGTTTATGGGTACTGTTGATGTTTTAGTGGAGGCAGGACAATGAGTTTTACCAAACAATAGACTTTATCGGTTAACCTTGCGATCTGCAATTAAGTGTTTAGAAAGACTATACAAAGTATGTTATACAAAAACTTACTCAAAGAGGCAATGCAAAGCTTATTGTTCATTAAATGTGAAAGTAAACACTAGGATGCGATTACATCAGCATGTGTCAACTCAGTAAAATGATATCCTTTTGACAGAAAGCATTTTTGAAAGCAACAACATCAGGCATGGAAGTTGGCTTTTGTTCCTCATAATAATGGATGTTTTCATCGCAAGATGCCTAACGGTTGTGTTATTCAATTAATTGATTATGAGACTAATGGAGATGATTAGGTTCTTACTTCAGAGATTTGTCTTTTGTTAGATTTAAAGACGTCAAACTGAAGAGTAGCTACTGCTACATGTGCTACATGAACAAAAACCATGATATTCCACTTGGGAGTCTTACAATACTATCAAGCTGTGGTGTTAAATGTCATAAGCATATTGAACTCAATGTAGATGTAGATGTTAAAAAATGAAAAGAAAGCAGAAAGTAGAGGAGCCAATTTTTCTGCGGCAAAGTCCATTTAAATTCAGTTGTAACAATTACCTGTTTGCATTTCGTTACGAAAAGATTAAGGCGACAACAAAGATTTCAAATTATTAATTTGTATGTCCGAAATCGAAGTTCTGCTCGCGAAACTTCTAGAGAACTTCGTGAAATTTACGGAAGACGATATCGGCCAGATGAACGTGTATTTACTGAATAAAATTCAAATTCGCACTATTAGATATAAATTTATGCACCAACAAAAGCGAGAACGGGCTCCTTAAAAGAAAGGATCGCCACTCGGGACGCTTGTCTTGGGGAGGATCCTATTTATTCACTCGTTATGGTTCGCAGAACCTTGCCCTTTGCCCATACATGGCGATTCGTCGAGTCGGATTTTCAGTAATTGATAGCTGTTTGATGCTGTAGATATATGTAAGGGAAGGCGTTGAGAGGTTTCAACATGTCGATACCCACATCAAGTGTGCTAATTTCACCTCCAAGAAGTGACGGGTTCCGGTCGATATTATGTCGGTATTATGTCGGCAGGGTAAGGGTGTATATTTCCCTTGTGATAACGGGGTGGCACGCTGACGATGCTCAGCAGTAGCTCGGCGTATTAGGGAGGAGATCTTATTGTCACTATCGTACTCACAAAAAAATTATCGTGCCGAAAATAAACGGACCACGATCAAAAACAACATCATACTGTCAGATATTTTGACAGCCAAAGGCAATGACGTCGTAATAGATCTTAGGTTACGAAATAACAAAGAAACTTAGCTACATATCTAGGATATTGCCCGTAGATCCTGTTCAAGAGCGTAGGCTCTATTTTTTGGCTAATGTTGCTAAATTTGGCCTTAAGGAGCATATGACTTAACATTCCACAAGCATTTCTGAAGTTTGTTGTCCTTAATTCGTTTGCATCCGTACCCAAGGCTTCGTAAACTTCGTCTTTTGACGTGAAGACGTCTATTCGCTCGTCAAACTATCTTCTATTACAAAATACCGTTGAAGTCGCAATGGATAGAATACGTCTGTACGTGTTTGTTGTGCCTGTGCTCTAGTAAGCATCTGCATGGGATTGTTGAGAATCAACTTCGTGTAAAATTAAAAATTAGTTAAGCGTGAGAACGTGTTTAGATAGGACGTTGATTTGGATGACATTGTAAAGAACTTGATGAGCACTAATAGGATTCAAAGTGAAACAATAAAAATATTCGCCAAAATATATGCCAAAATCGGTATTAAATTGAAAATTGACAAAAAAAGCTTTCGTCCCGTATGAATCGTAAGTATGTGCGGAATTATAGAAAACGTAAATCAGAGAAAAATTCGTACCAAACGGAATTTAAAAAAACTTAAAAAGTTTAAAAAAAAAAAAAAGCACTGTGGCGCTGGTAGCCCGGTATGGGCCATGGCCTTGCTTCTTGACACTCATTTGTGTTGCTAATGTTGTCATTTTAGTCACATCTGAGCGGGGCCTACGGTTTATCGCCGAGTCCGAACGGCACTCCTTAGAAGCTTTTTCGTAGGCAATTTTACTTTCGGGAGTTTGCCATTGCCCGCCGAAAGGGTGATGGCGATTTGAAAAATTGTTGGTGACCCAGCCAGGTATCGAACCCAGACTGCCTGCGTGATAGTCCAATGAGCCAACTATCGCGCCATCGCCATCGCCCTTAAAAAGTCTAGTGCAGAGAAAATACGAGAGCTAAGGCAGCATCGAAAGGAAAGTGAAAAAACGGCGCAAAGCAATAAAGTAGCTGGCCCATCGGGCGTATTGGGGCCACCGACTATCCAAACATCCAAGGTGTAGACGTCATTGGAAAGCAATACAGAAAACAGTGATGATAAAGAGATCAATGGCAACGTGATAGCGCCAGATGAGTATGAACTGCGATCACCAAATATCGTCGTGTTGTCAACGTCTGGCATCAATGCGCATGCCTCGATGGCGGATGCTCCGGTAGACTGTGATGTTACTGAACAGCTCACCAAATGGATAATCTTTGGAGAAGGGCACCTGCTGTTCCTAGAAAATGTATCTTGGGCGTGTTCAACACTCAGGGGATATACAGATAGATATCGAGAGTGGATGTGTACAGCAGCTATGGCAATACCACGGAAATGTGCAACGCACGCCTCGTTATGTACAAGATGAACGTGACGGCGGAAGAAGATATGCCGTATGTGCTGCGACTAGAGGTTGTTCATTACAAGATTACTGTCAATGTTAAGGTTGAAGATGGACTAGTAAATAGCGCCATCGAAATACTTCGGTACAAAGAGGAGGGCTTGAGTGAGGGCACCTGTGTACGGAAAGACGACGTTGCTGCTCAGCAAGGTATAGGTCGGCTCTAATTCAAATTCGATAACAAAATTATGTGTCAGCTGGCGCATCTGAAAACGAAACTATAATGTGCTACAAGTCGACAGATATAGCTACAGATCAAATAATGTACCATTTGGATCTCACGCTCCAGAAGACCTGGATGGATATGGTAAATGCAAGGCTGGGCTGATTTTAGGCATTGGTGTCTATAGAAATGCCGAATCTGTGACCAACAGTCAAACAATGCATTAATGTGCCAGATCAGCACTCGCATCGGCCGCTCGACTGATAGAGCCACATGTTGGCGATATCTGCATGATCAATGTGACTCTGAGCGGAAAACTGAAATTCCTGCTTGCATCGACCTATGTTCACCCTGGCACCCGAATACAAGATATACAGATGCTAATCCTTTCGTCGCTGGCTCGATACTCGGTCAGTATTCAAAATATTCTACTGACATTCAAATACTTTACGCAAGTGCCCCTCATTCTCACAGGAGACTTAGACATTAATGCCGACAGCGATTACACAGTGCTGAATGAATTCATGCTCGCTCGATTTGGTACGATACCTGTCATGATTCATGCCCCTACAACTCGACCAAAGCCATGAACTCATTTTGGGATCGAAGCGCTGCCGTTGGTCCATTAAGCACTCATTTTCATCAGTTGCGACATCAGTTGCGACATCGCCATCGACTTAGTTGATGCCTCTCCCAATCTTGCAGCACCAAACTACATTTGGATGACTTAACTCACTTCCTTTTGGTCTTTCTACTGCTCCCTTGAGAAATGTGCGCCTTTAGCTAACCGAATGGTTATATGAATCGTCACTAGTCCCTGGCTTACACGTATATCTGAACTTTTTATATTTATCCCTCAGTTAGAATACCAAAACAGAAGCATTCTTATTGATATTTTGTTGTTAAATATGCTAATGCTAAAAGCATCTTCGATGGCGAAAGCTTATATAATATCAAAGACATCTGATATTTTCGGTTCAACCTAACAATTTGGTCATTAAACATGCTGACCAGTTCCTGAAGTTCTGTCGATGCAGAGCAAAATATATACAAGTATTTTAACAGTTATTATGACGAATAAACACGAGAAAGTCTTCAATTCGCTGGTGCTATTGGTATGCACCCATAAACTCAGACATTTTAACGAGGTAAAGGCTTTTAAGAAGTCCTTCCCTGCCTCCCACAGGCCTGAAATAAAAATTGTTTAAAAAAACCTGGTACCAAAATTCACAGATTACAAGTACCTTATAATGCGAAAGGAAAACATCTTCAGCTTGTTTTTACTACTTTTTCGAGCTTCTGCTGCCAAGAGTCGTTACAAAATTATCATCAAACCCAGCGGATATCATCGACTTAAGAACACAACTTGCAAAACAAATTTCAAATTCAATTACAAAACATCCCTCATCATTGAGCTCCTCAGCAATGAATACTGACACCACAAGCTCTAGTAATTTCTCTATCTAGGTATTTCGAATACCAGAACAAAACCATTTCAGCATCAAATCCAACTGAAATTATTTCACTCCATCCACCCTCGCTTGACACTTCATTTAGATCCTCGAAATATTGTTTAGCACTTTTCCGTGTCGTCTTCAACTTGGAAAAATCCAATTTCACAGCCAAAACATAAATCTGGAATTTATCCGGCGAAAGTACTTATCACAGTTGCTGGCAATTTCAGTATTCCTTAACAAATTAATTAGTCTTTTGTAACTATTCACTGTTACTAATGAAGAAACCATTAAGGACGACTATCGGTGGATGAAATTCCTTGCCATCCAGAGGAATGTGCTTTGAGAAAACATTGAAAATTGTTGGCAATAACATTTTGCAGTCGACGGATACAAGTCCATATTACCCATGCCATGGTAGTAAATAGTTTTATGCGCCAGCTCTCCTTCGTATGCTATGCCAATGGAATTTCTAAGAAATTTACGCTCCTCACAATGTTTGACACTTCACTCCAAGTGCGAGGATATTTCATTGGAATGAAGCATCTGAGCAAGAGTAATAAATTGTGGGAATTAAGTATTCATAACAAGCAGAACGCGAACGCTACTGGTACTTAGAGTGGCTCTACGTTTTCTTAGTTAACTTTGTTACAGCCAAAGGAGTAAGTCGGCCATGGAATCCATTTGAATGCAAAACTTGTTTAACATTGTTCGAAACATTTCAAGGACATCGAGTGTGGCTAGCTCGTCGAGTGTTGTGGTAGTTTCAGTAAATTTTACTGAATTGAGCTGACTCAGAACTATCGATCTATAGGGGTCAGCGAATAATCTGAAGGCAACCGAGGAGCTTAAAGGTCCTCATAAACAACGAAATGTTAACGTGTAGTAAGGATTCAGAGAATCTCGTACCAATTTTCTTTTATTCCGTTCTACTGTGTGATGTGTTTCCTTTGTTCTATTCTCTAAGTCATTATTATGAATGGGTAGGACGTATGGCGTTGTGTAGCAATTATGTAGTGTACTTATCAAAGTATCCAACTGATATCGATCAGTATCAGATATGGTCTATATTAATGTATTTCGAGAGGACATTCCCTTGCATATACACTATGTGTATTAATGAATAAAAAAATTAATAAATAAAAAGTTAGTTTGACTATTGGTTACGTCGTTTCAGCAAAAAATAAACGCAACATGAAGTGATAATAAGACGTAAATGTGAAAGTCAGAGGTTAGAGTCTAAGACGTGCGAGGTAGACGCCAAATTCCCAAATGGAATGGATGTGACCCTAACAAAGATAAAGGATATCTGATATATGACCGCCTCATAGTTGATGGCATATGTTGTTCTTTTTGCATAAATTCAATAACATCTTGGTATGGTGTCGGCTCAATTTCACCAAAGGAGCATTCAGTTCAGGAATTGTTCTTGGTTATTTGCATACACGTTTCCCTTCGAAAAACCTCAAAGAAATATATTCTATGGTGTCAAATCGCATCGAGATAGCTTTCTCTTCAAATTTCATCTTCAACAATGCCAATGTCTCGATGAGTTGCAGATTACGAGTATGCTGTCTTATTGAAACCAAATATCTTCGAGACCCATTTCAGCAATTTGATGTCAGAGAAAGTTGCTTATCATCTTACGGGAACAAACCCCGTTTACGGTGACCGGGTTATCAGCCGCATTCTCGAAGAAGAACGGTCACTAACTACTGCAATGTTTTCAGTAAACGGAAGGACGGTCTATTCTGGGTTTGAACTGACCCGATCGACTGAAGTTTATCGATTAATCAGACCACAATTCGACCAGAAGGTGCATTATGGTGCCTGAAAAATCGGCGACATTTTCAAAACAATCTCACCATTTCGGAAATGGATTTTCAGACGATCTTAATAGGACGCCCTTAAAATGCTATACATACTGTAGTACTCCAACAGATGTAATTTACTAAAGATCTTTTCGACCACAACCTGTTCGAAGGTCCTCAATTTTGTTCTGAAACAATAGTTGTTAGAACTTTTCGCTCCCATGATGCATACACATTTTGTGCCTATAAATTTGGCTGGAACGATCGAGAGATTAACAGGGAGGCCGTTATAGTTAAACTTCATTAAAATAACGCAGGCAGCTTGAACCTGAAAATCAATAAATGCTACAGAAGCAGTTCATTTCAAAGGACCAACATGAAATGCGAACTCATGAGTATAGGGCACAGCGCAAAGAGGCGGCACGTGCCAAAGACAAGAAAGTAAAAAGCCGGAATCCTCGAGTGGCGACTAGAACTAGAGAAACAGATCAGTAGAAGGGACACTTATTAAAACCAATTCAGTTCTAGAAATTAAATACCATATGTTAATGGACCAAGAGCGGATCCGAGATTCGTTTTCATTTAAAATCATGCAAGGTTCGTTAACAGTACATCCATTTGTGTATATCCAAAGCCATAAGTTGGTTTGTTACATTGATAATCTTTTCCGTATACAGTTGTGTGCCCTATGAGAGCGTAGGCCGGTACGAGCATATTGATACTGGCCCTCATACTCCTGCATGAGTGAGGATTCAGACACTACTCTACGCTGCAAAGCCAAGAGCAGTCGACTCATTTCATGCTATCAGGAACTTACGGTCACAAATGGTTGAAGAAGTGGTCGAAAACTTTGTCTCTCGGATGACAGAAATCACATCCAGTAGCTGTGGGCACATCCCCGAAGTTGTGTTTAAAACTTCCTTCGACATAACAAACTGAATAAGCGAATGAAGCAATGTAATGTCAGGAGGTATAAAGTACGTATTAAGATAAGAGTGCTCGCAAAGGTCCATAAGGCTACCGGAAAACTAGTTAAGTTAGTTAAGTCAACTGAAATCCCATAATACATTTCAAATGAAAATTGAAATAAGAAGGGCAGTTGTAAGTCTCATCCCTCAGTTGTTTCCATAATTAAGGTGCAACCACGGTCGGGGGTGGACCTGGGCCTCAAACAACGAAGCTCTCCAGTCTGCTCGATCTTAAGCTAGCTGCCTTCAAGTTGGCTGGGGTCCGCTTTAACTTGGGCGCAACATCTGAGTCTCAGTCTCCCTCTACTGCGCCGTCCCTCGAGTGGGAACTTAAAGACTTTTCAGACCGGAACGTTGGTGTCCATCCGCTCTACATGACCCAGCCATCTCAGTTGTTGGATCTTCACTCTTTTGGCTACATTGATCTCGGTATACAGTCCATACAGTTAATCGTTGCAACTATTCATCTACTCACCGTCAACACCAGCGGGATCGAAAATCACTTGAAAAATTGTATTCTCAAAGCAGCCAAGCGGACGATCCTACTCGTACATAGAGCATTACTTTTTTTTTTTATTATTTCAATTTCTTAAATGCTAGTTGGTACAAATTATTATAAATATAATTCACAATAGAGATACTTGTATAAAATACAACAGAATAAAATAATTTTACGAGTACTACGATTTTTTAAGAAACAGAATAGTGATCATTCTGTAGCACATTAGTGACTAGAGGCGAATGATCCTTCCATTCAATATAATTTTTTAGATTTTATGTGGGGTAAATTCAAGAATAAGATAAATACATGGTTTTCCAATAAGGACTTGAAAACTTTTTTTTTAAATAAAACGCAAACCATTTGAGATATTTCAAAAACTTTATTATCGGCTTGAAGTATGTTACAATCAAAACATTTATGAATGGAACTTGACTTCGTTCATACGGCCACCGCGGGCACGTTTGCAGCGGTCGAATATATGGGCCCAATTTTTAACGACTCGGCTACACATTTCGTCTCTGAGCTTTTCCAACGTCGTTGGCTTGTTGGCATAAACCAATGGCTTAACGAAGTACCACAGAAAATAGTCAAGCGGCGTTAAATCGCACGAACGAGGCGGCCAATCGACTGGCCCATTTCTTGAGATAACACACTCACCATACTTACTCTTCAATAAATCGATTGTAACGTGTGCTGTGTGGCTTGTGGCACTATCCTGTTGAAACCACATGTCGTCCAAGTCCATATCTTCCGATTCGGGCTAAAAATAATCGTTGATCATGGCGCGATAACGCTGATCATTTACAGTAACATGACGATCGTTATCGTCGACGAAAAAATATGGCCTAATAACGCCGCTGGCATGCAAACCTGACCAAATGGTTATTTTTTGTGGATGAAGTGGTGATTCATGAAGCACATGTGGATTTTCACCCGAGCAATAACGCATTTTTTGCTTATTGACGAGCCCATTGAGCCAAAAATGAGCTTCGTCACTGAAGACGATTTTGCGATGAAATTCACCATCTTGGCGCATTTTCTCCAGAACCCAATCGGAGAACGTACGTCATTTAAATGGTCCATCGGCTTCAATTCTTGAGTCAGCTTGATCTTGTATGGGTGTAAACCAAGATTCTTACGCAAAATACGCCATAATGTATTCTGTGCGATGCCCAATTATTGAGAACGCCGTGGAATTGACTGATTTGGATCGTTTGCTACGGACGCCTGAACGGCAGCGATATTTTCGACACTTCGACCAATCCGTTATCTCACTGACACGGCAACATCTCACAACGAATATGTAGACTCAAATTTTTGCACTAAACTTGTTATTGCCGAAAATTGGAATTAACGCTCTTTAATTTAAAGTCACCGACTCCGAATATCGGTAGAAAATTTTTATAATTTGCAGACGTTGCTCGTTCGTGTACTTTACCGTGATGAAAATGTTGAGTTTACTGAATAAATTGACAGTGACAGCTTAATGATTAGTGAAAGAGTGCGTTTAGAAATTAAATTCAAAGTTGTCAAGTCCCCATTGGAAAACCCGATAAAACAAGAATAATAACGAAAAACAGGTAATATTACTTTACAAACATTTAAGATATACTACATAGTTAAAATTAACCGGCTGTATTTACAAATCTGTTGACTGTAGAACTATCCATATTAAAAAGAAATTTGTTTACTTCGCTAAAAAATAAAGTGGGTTCTACTATAAATCTAACTTCGATTGGTAATTTATTAAAAAGCCTTGGTGCTGTCGCAGTGTAAAATTTCAAGTAATGAGTTTTTGGAAATTGGAATGTTAACGATTGCCATGTGATTTACTTAGTATGTATATATTCGAGCTTCTTAGTGAAGCACTGTAGACGCTTCGCATGAAAAAAACTTTAGGCACCTTAAAGATGTATAGATGCTTTATTGAATGTAAACGTAGGCTAGAGAGTAATGGCCAAGTATGGGCTAGACGATTTTTATTGCAAATGATTCTAATTATGTGTTTTTTTTTTGGGCAATGTTTAGTATTTCTATGGTGCTGTTGTAAGTTCCACCCCAACTCGCAATACCCTATTGAAGTTTAGAGTGTACAAGTCTATACTAAAACAAAAGTAGAATTTTTCTTGAACAATGTTCTCTAAAGGGATACATTTTGCGAGTGACAGATAACATGTAATTTTTTAGTTCTTCGACATGAGTCTTCCAAGACAGGTTGTTGTCTATTGGGACACCAAGATACTTATAACTCTTAACACCTTCTATATGAAAACAATTTGAACAGCACACTATATCTTTGTGGGAGTTGTTATAGCCACACGTATGAACAGATACAAATTTTTTTTTACAAGAGCTAGAGTGGAAGACAACATAACAATTAAGCGGACAAGGACCTTTTAAGTTGCATATCATAAGTTTTGTTTCATGGCTTATAAGTAGCTTATGTTTCGCGAACCATTGTCGCAGGATACTTAAATCTCTATGAGGTTTAAGAACTCAATTTCAATTGAATTTCAATTTTCAATTTATTTATAAATCGAAGTACAAGTAAGATCATAAGTCTTTTATAGTACATAAAGCTCGTGGAAAAACAATTGGATATCAAAATAAACTTAGTTAAATGAGCACAATCAAGAAAAATTAATTAATTCAAGCCAATACAAATTAAAATATTATAATAAAAATACATAATAATTGTAAAAATAATAAATACTAAAGTAGGAAAAGGTGTGATAGGGAAAGATAATTAACCCTAAGCAAAGAAGGAAGAAGAGGGGATAAGAAGAGAATAGCAGAATAAGGAAGATCAAACTATAGAAATTTGAAGTTTGAAGAACATACATATATAGATTTAAAGCTGTCCGAAATGTGCATTTAATGGACTTTTGAATTGCTTCGCTCCTACTATTTGATTTATACTGGTTGGTAGAGTGTTCCGGGAGTCTAGTGGTGTGGACGAGAAAGAGGCGCGACGTGTTCAAATACTGAGATGATGGTGTTATTAAGTTTAATGTACGTTGCGAATGTGCAAATTGAAGTTTTGAAAATAGAAACAATGGTGATTGGGTGTGTATTATCTTGTGCATAAAAACAAAACATCTCAATTCCCAAAAGTTTTTAAATGTACACCCCAGGACTAACTTATGAAGACGGGATATGTGAGCATGTCTTCTTATTCCGAAGACATACCTTACCATATCATTGAAGGCAACAAGTAGTTTGTGCTGAGAGTATGTATCTTGTTTACAGTAGACAGGGGTGGCATATTCAAAGATTGGCACCAGAAGAGTTTTAATCAATCTCAATTTGGTGTCAGTCGAAGTAAAAGACGAAAATAACCAGAGTTTTCGCAATCCTAAATAAATACGTGACACAATATAGTTTATATAATAGGATGCTGAAAGGGATCGGTTTTACTTGTAACCAAGATTTGTCACTGTATCGGAAAAAGTAAGCCTAGTTGAATCAAGGAAAATAGGCGGTATTTGTTCAGTGCAATATGCTTTCTTCGAAAATTACAATCAATTTACTTTTTCCAGGGTTTAAAATTAGATCATTATTTACAGCCCAATTGACTATTGCTGATAAGTCTAAGTTAAATCTAGCCACAAGATCTTCAATTAGGCCAACGGGACGGGATAAATAAATCTGAGCGTCGTCAGCATAAACATGAACAGATGCGTTTTGACAAACTTGTGGAAGATCATTTATAAAGAGACAAAACAAAATCGGGCCAAGGATTGAACCCCGTGGCACACCAGTGAGTATTTTGATTGGTGTTGAGCATTGCTAATCAACGACAACCCTTTGAGAGGGATTCATAAGATAATTCCTTATTAAATTCACCGAGGATTCATGAAATCCAAAATATAACTTCAATTTCATGCACAAAATTTGTTGGCTAACAGCGTAAGATATTCCTTATCAAAATTTAATCTAATATCATCGAGCACTTTGATCATAGCTGTAGAGCAGCTATGGTTAGCGCGAAAACCTGATTGCACTGGTGATAGTAAATTTAAACGAACAAGATACGAGGGCGGGTCAATAAGTCCGTGACTTTTTGAATTTCCGACCTCTTTACTGAACCATCAACACTGCTCCTGTCAACAGGCATCTGTCAGTTGACTCCTGTCAAAATTTAAACTTGCTGCGTCAGTTAGTTTGTGTTTGACAGCTATTTTTATCAGACTACTCACTAATTTGAGGAGAAAATGGAAAAAAGTGAATTTCGTGTGCTTATTAAGCATTATTTCTTGCGAAAAAAAACCATTACCGAGACCAAGGCTAAGCTTGATAAATACTATGGGGACTCTGCACCATCGATTTCAATGGTAAAAAAGTGGTTTACTGAATTTCGTTGTGGCCGTACAAGCACTGAAGATGCCGTACGTCCTGGACGCCCAGTTGAGGTCTCTACACCCGAAACAATCGAAAAAATTCACGATATGGTGTTGGCCGACCGAAGATTGAAAGTGCGAGAGATTGTGGAAGCCGTAGGGATCTCGCATGGCTCAGTGGTTTCAATTTTGAATGATCACTTGGGCAAGAGAAAGCTTTCCGCAAGATGGGTGCCGCGTTTGCTCACAGTCGACCACAAACACATGTGCAGTTGCCATGGCAAAAATCCATGAATTGGGCTATGAATTGCTCCCTCATCCACCCTATTCTCCAGATTTGGCTCCGAGCGACTACTTCTTGTTCCCAAACCTGAAGAAATGGCTTGGTGGAAAAAGATTTGACTCCAATGATGAAGTCATCTCGCAAACAAAGGCCTATTTTGAGGACCTCGACAAATCATTTTTTTTGGAAGGGATAAAAAATTGGAGAAGCGTTGGACAAAGTGTATAGAGCTCAAGGGAGACTACGTTGAAAAATAAAATTATTTTTTTATCAAAAAATCTGTGTTTTAATCCAAAAGTCACGGACTTATTGACCCGCCCTCGTATATATGTGTTACATGCATATATGTATTTGCATAAAGAAAATTAATATGTATATACGTAGCTTCATTCATACTTTGTGTAAAGCCAAACAAAGATCATAACTCGTAAAAAAATAAAAGCAAACAAACAAATATATATACGTATATCAGACAAGACAGAAAAACAGTGGATTGTGCACAATCTACAGTTCAATACATCAATATATTAAACGTGAGTACCTATATTTTTTTTCTATAACCTTTATTTGGCTCTTCGTGGGTTTATTTTTTTATTTTTGAACATAGATGCCTACTTACATATATACCTATACCTATAGTTTTTTTTTTTTTGGTTTAAATTTTCATTGAATAACATACTTATAATAATAACTATCCTACTTATGTATAACTATAAATACTTACATTGGATTCATTGTTTTTTTTGCTCCTACTATTTACAACTTAAACATGAATTTCTCTTTTTGTTATATGTATGAGCATATACGGATAATGTTTACCTAATATCTAGTATCTAATATCTAATATCTTATATCTTATATCTAGTATCTCATATCTTATAACTAATTTCCATATTTTTAAAGTAATTGAATTGATAATATGCTACTTTCAGAGAAATATACTCGTAGTATTATAATAAATAGTTTACAAAATGAAATACAAATTTGTACTGATTGCTAAGTAGATATGTCTTAAAATTAGTTGAGTTAACTACTTAAAGGCAGTACAAGTGTCGTAAAAGGGACTTTTTCTAGTGATGGATTGTGAGAAATGGAATAAGTCATGGTGCAAGTGCATACTTGCCAGGGGAGGGTTTTTTCAGATGTTAGTAACACCCATAACATCACTTTAGATCAAGTACATATTTTCATAAAAACTTTTCTTATCCCAATATTTCAACTTCTCTGCCAAACTATCTGTGTTTGTCATTCCACATTATTTCCCCTTCAATATGGCATGATTTTTTTGTAGTGAAGAAAGAGCTGCAGCAAGATCCCAACCCTCCGACGAGCTAAGCCCTTGCAATCGCAAGCATGCCAGCTGCGTAAAAGCAAGGATCGTATTCCATCTACGAAATGTTTACTCCTCTTCGCCACACATTGAATTGACATATAGTATATTAAAAATAAGATTGGTCCCAAAACTGAACCTTGCGGTACACCAATTGTGGTTTTTAACTGACTGCTAAAGATTCCTTCTATTTTTACTCGTTGAGTTCTCTCTGATAGATACATTGAAAACCACTCATGAATCGCACCAACCCTATACAATTTATCCAAAAGTATATCGGGATTGACAATATAAAATGCTTTTGTCAAATCGATGAGGAGTACTAGAATAGTGTTATTATAATTAAAGCTTTCATAAAATCATTACACAACTTAAGAAGAAGTAGATCTCCCTTCGCGAAAACTAAATTGTTCGTTTCTAAGAAACTTATTTTTATTTAAAAATGATACTAAATATATGTATTTTTTTTCAGTTTTTCAAGGAGTTTACAAAACGTTGGGAGTATAGAGATGGACCTATATTGAGTCATTGAACTTCGATTTCCTTTTTTGAATAGAGGAATGACTTCGGCACATTTTAAAGACGAAGGGAAAATACCACAATTAACACTTAAGTTGAACAAGTGATTTAAGACATAATCAATAAATAAAGAAATACGTTTGAAAAGACAGTTAGTTAGTTTTCTTTTTCCTTTCTATTGTTCAGGATGTTATTGACCACTCTCCACTCATATTTCACATTACCTTTACAGTTTTGCCGTTTATTTGCGTAATATTTATCCCGACTTAATTCCACTTGCTTCTTAACCTCTTCACATAGTTTAAGATAGTATTTTTACAAATTTTGGTTACAAGAATGGCGCTTGCATTTTTCCTTAACGTTTTTTTTTTGTTCATTATTTTAAGCAAACCTCTGTCAATCCATGGCCTAATGCTTTTTAAATGTAAATTTTCTAGTTTTTTTAATATTGGCGTAGCTTACAATACGAGCCTTAAGAGTGTTCAAAAATGTATCGTAAGCTACTGAGGGATTACTTTGCTCAAAAGCAAACTCCCAGAATTCAAACATTAAGCACTCAACTAGTTTCTTATAATCAATTTTGTGGTGTTCCTGTTGCGGTAAATTTTCCCGCAACAAGGTTTACCCTCTTCCCTGTTATTGTCCCTTCGTTCCCTCTTTTCTTTGAGTGGGAAGACCGAGCTCTGGCGGAGGTGGAGGGCAGGCATGGTCCCATCAGCCATTGGCCCACCGACCACAGACCTCGGAAAGGACCCACATAGGTTCACGGGCGGTTATCTCCGCAGAGGAGGACGAGGTGGTTCGGTCGGTGAAGCCCTAAGGACGGTAGGGAGACTCACGACGAACCAGAAGCCCAGGGTGCGACAGGAGGTCCACCAAGGTCACCGTTGTCGGAGCCCGTAGGCTAGACGGGAGACTCGCAACGGGCAGCATCAGACAGGACGTCTGAAAGTCATCGACGGTTGGGACGGACGGTCCTTGTAAGCCAGACACCCCAACACGATGATGATGGGTGGGGGAGGACGATCCCTGGAGCTTACACCCCAACGACAGCCTTAGACACAAAGGCTCCAGGAGTTCCACATCCTACAATCGATGTGGAGACAAACGGCATCGCATCTCGAAATTGATGTGGATGCAGAGATAAGGCAAAAGGGGAAAGAGATGACGATCTCTTTTGTAGCTACACCCCCAACGAGGGAGCTACGGAGGAGCGACGGTGGTGTGTAGGCGGACAGCCAGCATAATCTAACACATCCCAACGACGCACCAGCTGTAAAAGTCAGGCTCGATGGGTGAAGGGACGACGACCCCTTTAAAACCAGCACCCCACCGATGGAGCACCAAGGGAGCAGCAGAGGCTGTAGGCGGACGGCCAAGTTACGAGACAGCCTCCAACGTGGAAACATAAAAACATTAATAAAAATAACAATAACCAAAAACAATAAACCACATCAAATATAAACAATGACAACAACTATAAACAATAACAACAACAACAATAACATAAACAAAAACTATACAATAATATCAAAATAAAAATCACAACAAAGTATCAGGCGGGCAGAAGGGCCCACAACATAAACAAACAAACGAAACGAAAACAAAACAAAAAAAAAATAAAATACGTAATTATGTAAGGAATGACCCGCTATTGGTCAGTCCCCCCATTCCCCCCAAATCTGAACGCCGATCCACCGGAGTAAGTAGGGAACCGGGGTAATATATCACAGAGACACATATACTTAGCTTTGGTTGGGGCGGCGGTTTAGAGAATGGCTAAACCGGGGTATAATCAGATTAGGATTATACCCACACAACCTTCCTCCTTCGTCCCAACACTCCATTGACCTTCGATCATACTTTCTTTCTCCTTCGCGTTTGTTGTTGTTTTTCAATTTTGTTTAGTTCGATGGGGGAAAATTAACCGGGGATCAGCAATGAGAGAAACATTGCTTCTCGCAATTTTCAATGTAGTTCCAGTGTCTAGGGAAATAGCTAGGATCCACAAGCTCTCATAAACTCGCTCAGTGGAGTTCCCAGTTATCACTGGAAGCGGGAGAGAACTCAGTGTCTGAGGAGTTTAGAATGAGAGTGTACAATTGGAAACAATTGGAATGTGTGAGAGGCCTAGTTGAACACGGGAGCACACACTAGCAAAGTTGCTAGTCGTGTAGCTGGAAACCCCGTTGTTGGGTTCACTAGAGCCAAATGAATGTGTGTGTGAGTGAGTGTGAGAATGCGTGTGAGAATCTGTCGAGAGCTTGTGGAAAGGAAAAGATCTGGAAGTCACTTTGGTGACGACCAGCACGGACAGAGGGTCAATCAAGGTTTTTTTTGAGTGCGAATTTTTTTTGTTTTGTCAGATTGCGAAAAGTAATTTTTCTCTGAAAAAAAAAGTAAAGTAGATTTTTTTTTTGAATAAAATCGCGGAGTGTTCTTTCAAGAACGGCCGGGAAAGTGGGATAAGGAGAAGGAACCAGGATCTGGACAGGGAAAAGGAATAGCAGGACGAAGGGATTAATAGGACTGTGCCAGCAAGGGGCACAGAACCGCCATAAAGCTAAGTATAGTGTACATAGTGCAGTGTAGTGTAGAAAAAAAAATCGTTTTTTTTTATATTGAAAAATTAAGACTCCGCTAGGCCGCGCGTACGAAAAATCTCGAGAATAGACGAGACACGCGACCCGTTAGATTTCTCTTTGTGTGTTCGGGACTGTAAATAGCGGGTCACTCTGTCGACGAGTGTACCGCTTATCTAACAAATAAATCGTCGTGCTCCAACGGAGCATTTATAACGTTATGGAAAACCCCATCTTTTCTTTTGTTGTTTCCGTTTTTTTTTTTTTTTTTTTCCATGAAGTTTAAAGTTTGAGTGGTTTGACACTTGTATGCTCATTTCGAATTGGTTGACTGTTCTTTTACCCCACCGGTAGTCTCCAGACGTGGGAACCCACTGATTGCATACAAACTTGTGGGAAAGTTTTAAGGTGTTAAAGTGTCACAGGCTCATTTTTGGTGTCATAGTTGCCTGTTATGGTGTCCCATTTAGTCGCCTCTTACGACAAGCTGGGACGCACTGCGGCACTATTCTTTATCCGATGCCGCACGTCGAAGATTTACAGAACGCCTTAGATTCATGGAGAAATGCGCTAGAGAGAAACGGGTTTAAAATAAGTCGTTCAAAGACGGAGCATTTGACGTGCCCATTTGCGCATCCGTTGCGTCCTGTTCCGGATATAATGTTAGACGGAATAGTTCTTCCGAAAAGCACTATCTTTAAGTACTTAGGATCAGTCGTTAACATGGAAGCGAAATGTGACGACGACGTACACCACAGAGTGAGTGTGGGATGGATGAAATGGCGGGAAAATTCGGGAATCTTTTGCGGTTCACAGTGCTGGACAGTGTACGAAGCGTGTAAAAACAAAATGACGGCAGCGGAAATGAAAATGTTAAGGATGTCTAGTGGAGTCACTAAACGCGATTGCATTAGATCTACGCGTATAAGAGGAAGTCTACATATAAAGAATTCGGTAACCGAACAGCTTGAGGCGAATAGAATAAGTTGGTATTGCCACGTTCAAAGAAGATCTGCGGAAAATCCGGTTAAAAAGGCACTATCAACCACGGTCACTCCAACTGTAAGAAAACGAGGTCGGAAAAAGAATTCCTGGATTTCTCAGATGGCAAATGCGCAACAACGTCTGGGGTTAACCAGTGAAGCGATCCAGGACCGAGCATTATGTAGACGCGTTCTGCGGTCTGCGACATTAGCCAACCCCATAAGCGGAGCAGCAGCGATGCAGTAAAAATGGAAAACTCGTTATGCATAAGTTCGTATAACGAGGAAAGGGTTAATAAAAGGATAAGAAGAAGAAGAAGTACTTCACACGTTAATTTATGTGTAAATTGCGAGTTTAATCTTACAAAAATATGATCAATGCATGTTTGTGTTTTTTCCGAGATTCGCGTTGGAACCCACGCATGAGACATTTCAAGCCATATGATGACCAAACCAGATTATTATCCGAGTCATTACTAATTGTTAATATATCAATATTTATATCTCTTACAACTAATAAGTTTCGTGTCCTTACATCTTTAAATAGGTTACTTAATTGTTCTTAGAAATTTAAGTTATTTTCATGCAGACGGTATATACATAAAATAGTAAAATGTTCGTATACTGCAACTAATTTTTAAAATATCAGCGCTCATCAGATTTATTTTTTCCACTTTACAATCGCTTTCGTATTCTTTTTAATGTATACTATGACACCACCTGCGCTATAAGAGTTATTGCAATTGTGATAGGGTTCATAAGCGGGAATACTGTAATTCGATATTTCATAGTCGTACAACCTGATTTAAAAGTAAAATTTAAATTTTTAAAGATTTAAAAGTATAATAAACACTGCATTAGAATTATAAGCGTTTAAATGAGCTAAAAATACTCTTTGTTGTTTGATAGATGGCTTTGGTAGTCAATCGCCTTCTTAGCCCAAGGAAGCAGCGATTGGCAGAAGTTATTCTTTGATCTCAGCGCTAGTGTAATTTGTCTAAAATAATAGCGGAGCCTAGGTTAACAAAGTTCTTAACTTCCTCAAGGTTTTAATCTGCCGCGGATGACGTTCTGTCCGAGACGTCGGTATTGAGGGTCCTTTTTGCTTGGCAGCATATACTTGGTCTTGTCCTTGTTGACCGCTGACCACATTTTCGCCACTTCCATCTAAATACTTTCAAAAGAGCCATTGACTTGACGCTGCTTTCTTTCGTGTGCCTCTTCTGTTGGTTCATGATAAATTGCATGATAGCGCATGGTAAGACCTTCACCGCCCTTAATGGATCAGTGTGCGTTCTTCATCGTCATCCTGCACGAATGGACGAGTTTGGCAGGGATGATGCCATCGCCTGCCTTGTTGGACATAACTTAAGATATCTTAATTTTCATCAAGATTGGATGAACGGAGTTATTGGTCATCATCGTCCAGGTTGAAAGGTTCATTCTGCCTGACAGACGTATTTGTTTCCTGATTACCGTTATGCAGTCTACAAAAATGTTCTTTCAAAATCCTCAGTATCGACTTCGACTCTATTACGATGTCCCGTGTTCGGGGGATTTTGTGTCCATGGCGTGTTTTTTGTTACCTTTTGGTAAGACTTCCGAATCTCATTCCGAAGTAGCATCTCTCAGTTTCCTCGCGCTTCTCATATTTCTTCGTTTTTCTCCTGAGAAGCCGGTGTTTGTCTCTCCTCTTCTCCTTGCAGAGCTTCTATGCAGCGACCCCCTGTATGCACCTCGCTTAGTAATATATGCAGTTCGGCATTCGCGGTCAAACCAAGGGTTTTATTATAGTAGTCGAGTTAAATCCAAAAGATCAGAGGGTACTTCTCGATGTTTCCTCAGCAGTGTTGCCACTGGGTCTTATCTAAGAGTTTTTTAAGTTCTACTTTATGTCATCGTCTTTTTCCACTATCTGGACGTGATTACATATTGTCCTATGTTTGCAAGTTTGTCCTTAATACGGACTGTTACGAGGAGACTTAAGACTTCTTGCCTAAGTCTGCCTCTAACAACGAATCAGTATCCAAATAGCTGCTGCTTGCCTTCTTTTGTTCGTTCCGTCCATCACATTTTTCGGATGCCTGTTTTAACCATCGGGTTTTCCATTAGGGACTTGACAACTTTGAATTTAATTTGTGAACGCACTCTTTCACTAATCATCCAAATGTCACTGTCTATTTATTCAGTAAACTTAATATTTTCATCATGGTAAAGTTCACGAACGAGCAACGTCTGCAAATTATAAATATTTTCTACCGAAATTCCGAGTCGGTGACAAGTGACGGCAATAACAAGTTTAGTGCAAAAATTTGAGTCCACATGATGTCAGTGAGATAACGGATTGGTCGAAGTGTCGAAAATATCGCTCCCGTTCAGGCGTCCGTAGCAAACGATCTAAATCAGTCAATTCCACTGCGTTCTCAAGAATTGGGCATCGCACAGAATACATTATGGCGTATTTTGCGTAAGGATCTTGGCTTACACCCATACAAGATCAAGCTGACTCAAGAATTGAAGCCGATGGACCATTTGAATGACGTACGTTCTCCGATTGGGTTCTGGAGAAAATGCACCAAGATGGTGAATTTCATCGCAAAATCGTCTTCAGTGACGAAGTTAATTTTTGGCTCAATGGGTTCGTCAATAAGCAAAAACTGCGTAATTACTCGGGAGAAAATGTGAAAATCCACATGTGTTTCATGAATCACCACTTACTTCATCCACAAAAAATAACTATTTGGTGAGGTTTGCATGCCAGCGGCGTTATTAGGCCATATTTTTTCGTCGACGATAACGATCGTCATGTTACTGTAAATGATCAGCGTTATCGCGCCATGATCAACGATTATTTTTAGCCCGAATCGGAAGATATGAACTTGGACGACATGTGGTTTCAACAGGATGATGCCACAAGCCACACAGCACACGTTACAATCGATTTATTGAAGAGCAAGTATGGATAGCGTGTTATCTCAAGAAATGGGCCAGTCGATTGGCCGCCTCGTTCGTGCGACTTAACGCCGCTTGACTTTTTCTGTGGTACTTCGTTAAGCCATTGGTTTATGCCAACAAACCGACGACATTAGAAGAGCTCAGACCCAACATTGAATGCCGAAATGTGTGGCCGAGTCGTTGAAAATTGGGTCGAACGAATCGACCTCTGCAAACGTGCCCGCGTTGACCATATGAACGAAGTCGAGTGCCATTCATAAATGTTTTGATTGTACCTCAAGTCGATAATAAAGTTTTTGAAATATCTCAAATGGTTTGCGTTTTTTTTTAAAAAATAAGTTGTCAAGTCCTTATTGGAAACCCCTTTATTTTCCAGTACTAAAGGTCATCGTCTAATTGTTCTCCGAAACAATAAATCCCTCCGTATCAAAGGCTTGTTGTTGCTTCGTATCTCGACTTTCTTTTTCATGGTCGCACAGTTATCCGCTCGGCACCACCCCCACCCAGCGCCATTATAAATACCCCTTGGACCCCGTGGGACTATTTGGCCGAGGCTAGTCACCTGTTTGGGGACGTGAGTGCTGTCATTGGGCTCTAAATCGACCATAACCATTGATTACCACTTGGAGATGAAATTGGCACAATTGATGTGTAGAAACATTTACAATTTTTAGTATCGCCATGTTGGCGCCTCTCACTGCCTACCTTATTTCTACAGCAACCAACCATTCTGCAGCACCCAACTCAATCTTTTGTTGTTTTTGTTGTCATTTATATCCTTAGATAAAAAGATAAGACAAGCTCGTATCGATTTCAACGATTTCAATCGGTAATCATCTTTGTACCGATTTTCATTATTCGAATTTTAGAATCCTGTCGCATTCTGCATTTTTATGGCGTTCTCCTGACAAATAAAACCATCGTCCGGCTTCCATTTCATAGAGCGCAATAAAAACAATATCTCTCGGCTATGAAATACAAAAGAAGCTTAAAAAAGTTAAATTAAATGAAAACGAAATTTCAGTTGTAATCCTATATTCAGCGAACAAAATCAGCCACAAAATTTGGAAATAAAATTGTCTGTATCGTCCTTCACTTCGTTGAAAAAGTACGCATTACCTAAGGCCAATTTGACAGTATCAATCGTATCAACCGTTTACGTCTATGTTTCTAACTCCGTCTCCATTATTCTTTCCCCCAATTAATCAAAGATAATAAAATGGAAATGCTTCGTAAAAAATGACAACAAATAATGGCTGTCAGCCTACATGTAGATTGTGTCATCCATTGTCCGTTTTATTATACCAATTTGAAAGTCCGATCTTATTAATGATAAAAGGCAACGATTCCAATAAACAAGGAAGAAGTTTCTGCAACAGGAGACGTTCTAGCGCTCCAACGTTTCGACGTTCCACAACCACCGCCCAAACCATTGAACTAATTTGGAATTTTATGTCAGCTTTCAACCAAGATATACATTATTTTTATTTATTTTTTTTTGTTTTATTTGCCCATTAGGCCTGTTTTCATTTGATTGAGTATCGAAATAAGGACATGCTAGTTAGGAGTGAGAAATACTTTCACGACCTCCTTCTCTAATTTTCACATCAAAGACTAGGGTGTCCTCTTTAGGTGGTGTTGGTTGGATTTTAATTAATTAACACCTTGGCAAAAGAGAAAGTTTTAAATTGAACAATGACATCCGTTAATGAGAAAATACGAAAGATAAAGGAAGAACAGCAGCAGAGGCTGTGACTCAGAAGCCGGAAAGTGAACTTTCTCAAGACACTTGCGGTTACAAAGGATTGAGGATGAAACTTTATCTACAAAAATCATACGCATTCAGGTGCACGCTACTTGGTATTTAGGTTCAGACAAATAGGAAGATCGGGGGAAACTCTAGCAGAGAATACAATTTCAAAGTTTCGTCATTGTGACTCGTTTAATGCATGTGCTGTGTTATGTATCTTTAACTTCATATAGACAGAGACACGGGGGGAAAATATCTTTTGTATAATACATACGAGTAGATGTTGGGGCTTTGTTTACATTCAAAACGTTTTCAGCTCGGGAGTGGGTAACTTTTTCAAGTCCTTTTAACTTTGGGAAAATTTTCTTTCCAAATTAAAGCAGTGCACCGTGGGGAGAAAGTTTCGAAGAAGGAAAGTTTTTTCACGACTGCGATGCAAAATGGAAAATTAATTGCAATTATATTCTGTGCAACAGGATGAACTCACAACATGGCAATGTGGTTCTCCTATGGAGCTGATGTTTATGAAAATAGGTAAATTGTTTTTAAGGAGTCCACAGGGAAAGGTGAGGTTTTGTATTGAAGAATACAAAGAAAATTGGTGTTATTGGGTAGAATCTCGAAGATCCTAACAACTAAGATTTTCTAAAACTTATTTTGGCCAAAATCGCTTGACTTGGCTTAATAAATTTTTTTTTAATGAGCAGGTTAGTCAAATATCAGTTCAAACATGTTCTAGACATTTCCACGTGGCACACTCTGAGTAGGATAGATAAATATGTGGAGGGAGGTGGTATGATGAATCCCAGATCACTGTGGCTACGTCTGAGGGTATGGGGTCGGAATATTACCGAGGAAGGCATGCCTGTTGCAACGATAAGTATAAGGCCTCGTAGAAGTAGAATCTTCCAACAGATGATGGTTCTTTAAATAACTAGAATGAGCCTTTTTAGCCGAACATCTTGCAGCTCTGCCAATAAGCCTTAATTCACGCGAGTTAATTCAGGAGAGTTTCCAGCGCCATAAACCAGGATTAGTGTCGGAAAAACAAAAATCAAAACAAGACCTTATCCGGGCTACTCCGACATATTTGGATCTCAGGCCGTAAAGGATTTCCAGTACTTAGCCAGGGTCTTGGAAAAGAGATGGTGGCGGACGAGCCCTATATGGGCCAACGGCAACGCTCACATCCCGGAACGGGTTACTGGCTTCGGTGTAAACGACCCCTCGTCCTAGGGGCATTGAAGATGTAACTGGTCCTCCAGGTTGGGGGTTGTGCCACCGGGGTAACTGCCTGGACATTTAAAAAAATCAAGAAGTTACGAAGCATCAACAAGCATCGGATATGGACGGATCTGCTGTTGACAACCCACGCAAATGATTTAAGGACAATCCACGTGCAGCCAAGCAAATGCGGATTTCTTGTCGGAGGCAGACTAAGACAAGATGCCCTGAGCTTCCGGCATGTGGGCGAGCGCGAGCAATCCGCATCAATCCGCCAACATTAGCCTTATATGCGCGCATGCCCACACAGAGGAGAAAGATGACGACACCAAGGATGCCTTCTATGAGCTCCCTAACAAGACCTACGAGCAATGCCCTAGCTATGACATTAAAATTGTCCACGGCGCGCGGTCGAGGAAATTGAGAGATGCTACTCCAGGAATGAGATTCGGAAGTTGTTCCAAAAGGTAACGAAAAACATGCCACGGACACAAACCCTGAACTGAAACCTGTAGAGACGAACAAGGGAACATCGTAGTAGAACCGCAGTCGATGCTGAGAACATGGAAAGATTACCTCTTTAGACTGTATAACGGCGATGACGAACCAAAAACCGCTATCAGGCAGAAACAACCTTTCAACGATGATGACCAACAATTCGGTCCACCCGACCTGCATGAAGTGAAGATTGCAATATCGAAGCTTAAGTCCAACAAAGCTGCAGGAGCGGACGGCCAGACTGCCGAGCTCTTCACAGCGGCAGGCGATGACTTGGTAAGGAGCATATACCAAATCATCTGTAAAATATGGTCGGATGAAAGTATGCCCGATGAATGGAACCTCAGCATTGTTTGTCCGATTCTCAGGAAAGGAGACCCTTTTAACTACGCCAACTACAGAGGCATCAGTCTCCTCAACATCGTATACGAGATCTTATCTGCCCTATTGGGTGAACGCCTGAAGCCGTTCGTCAACAACCTGATAAGTCACACTACGGCAGATCTTGGAGAAGACCCATGAGCTTCAGATCGATAGACACCACCTATTCATCTATTTTAAGGCCGCATATGAAAGCATCTAGAGAGACGAGCTATACAGAGCAATGTGGCGATGGAGTATGAACGCTGCTCCGTTAAGGTCGGTAAAGATATCACCGAGCCTTTGATGCCCAGAAAGGATTTAGACATGGCGATGCGCTATTATACGATTTTTTCAACATCGTACTTGAAAGAATAGTGCAAAACTCACGAGCAAGCACAAGAGGCACTATCTTTCAAAAGTCCGTCCAACTACTCGCATACGCCGACGATACTGACATAATCGGGAGAAAGCAGCGTGATGTCAGTGGCGCTTTCGCGAGTATTGAAGCGAAAGCGGTGAATATGGGTTAAGCGATCGATGAGGGCAAGACCCAGTACGAGTATATGCTGTAAAGCTAAAAGGACAACCAACACCGACGCTCGGGCAGAATATCACCCTCGACAGATATAACTTTGAGGTAGTTAACGACTTTGTCTACCTAGGCTCTGCTATAAATACATCCAACGACAACAGCGCTGGGATCAAGCGAAGAATAACTCTTGCCAACCGCTGTTTCTTTGGGTAAAGAAGGTAATTGAGTAGCAAAGCCCTCTCTCGGACAACAAAAGTCGCCCTTTATAAGACCTTAATAATCCCGGTCCTGCTCTATGGCGCAGAGGCATGGACATTATCAAAAATGAGGGTGTTCTTGGTTGCTTCGGGAGAAAAATTCTTCGAGCGAACTTCGGTTCCGTCTGCATTGACGGTGAGTGGAGGAGGAGATACAACGACGAACTATACGGACTATACAGCGACATGGACCTAGCTAGAAGAGTGGGGATCCAAAGACTGAGATGGCTGGGTCATGTAGAGCGCATGGACACCAATGCTCCGGTCCGAAAAGTCTTCGAATCCGCTCCCGAGGGACAGCGCAGTAGAGGAAGGGCAAGGCTCAGGTGGCGCACGCAAGTGGAGTACGACCTCAGTCAACTCAGCGTGCTAAACTGGGGGCAGCTAGCCAGGAATCGGGCTGTCTGGAGAAGCTTTTTGACTGAGGCCCAGGTCCACCCCGGACTGTAGCGCCACTTAAAGTATTAAAGTAAGGCATGCCTGTCGTAAGAGGCGACTTAACCCTTTGCATGACACGTAGGCTTTTTTGACCCATGAGAGAAATTAAATGGGTTGTGTTGGCAACACTGTAGCTCATAAGAGCCATGAGTAGGAAAAACATTCCAGCTAGGAAAATTCTCAAAATTGATGAACCAGATTTTAGTGAACACATTTTGGCAATACTTGCTGAGCCCCTGTATAATTCTGATGGTGACGAAGGAACTGAGGACAATCACGAGAGACCATTCCCTCCTGCTGCAATTAAGTATTTGGACTTAGACAATACAGATGATAGCTCAAGTTTTTCTCCAGATTGTAGTGATGCTGAAACCGACGAATCAGATGAGCAATCAGACGAGGAGTCAGCTGCTGATGGAAATGTGTTTCATAACCAAATCTACGTGGCTAGAAGTGGAATGCAACGGAAATTCACAGAACCACAAAGGATGGGCAGGCCTACTGCCATAACATTCTGAGGTGTATGTTACCAAGGGTGAGTAGGCACGCATTGCAATGCTTGGGTGATGAACGTCTTGAGCTGGAAGTATGGAAACAATCCATTGATGCTGAGATCATAGAGCAAATCTTGAGTTTCACAAAACTTCACATAAATCAAACCAAATCACGAGTCAGGTCTTCAAACATACGGAACTACTATGATATATCAAAGGAGGAATTAGATGCGTTTAGTGGGCTATTCCTACCGACCTCAATATACAATAGGGCGCCCTATTTTTCGAGCTACCATGTCTTTTCGCCGCTTTGTGGCAATAAAAAAAGCTATCCGGTTTGATGAGAGGAGTGACATAGAAGAAACCCTGCTGCTCCAACATCAAAAATTTACGTCAAGTTCGTGGCGCGCTGTCAAATGTATATATAGTCAGTGATCGAACCACTGCACTGTGGATAAAACTCTACTTTCTTTCAGGGGGCTATGTAGATTCCGTTCATACATGCCAAACAAGCCAGCAAAGTATGGTATAAAGTTGACGAACTTAGTTGATGCTCGTACCAGATACATGTTCAATTCATATATATATACTTGAAAAGGGTCCAATGGTAAAAATGTTGGATCACAAATGCACAATCTACTCAACACAACGAAAGGAGGAGAGGTGTCGCCTTTGTATATTTAGTGGAATACTAAATATTGCCATGGTGAACAGCTACATTGTTCACAAGAGCTTCGTTGCAAGCCCGATGGAAAGAAGGTTCAATTTTATCGAGAAACTCGGGATGCAGCTTGTTGTACAACACATGAGAACAAGGCTAGTAAGCCCTTGCGTAAATAATGATGTAAGATCTTGGATACGTAAAATTTAGATTCCTACCTCAATCATTCCGATGGATGATGAGCTGGAGAAAAGAAAATACTGTTATCTTTGTCCCAAGTACAGGAGAACGGCAAATAAATGTATTGACTTCCAAGAGCCTGTTTGTGTGCAGTGTTCGAGGAAAATCTGTTCTTCTTGCCGTCTAACGAAATAAGTAGTACTTACATTACCACATTCAAAGAAATAATCGTTTTTCAATCTTATTATTCGAAGAAATACAGATTTTGATTCATTTTTATTTTTATTATTATTTCTTATAATAAAAATAATAAAAGAAACCCTGGTGACGTGTACCCCAGGTGCCAGTCCAGGACTACTGCAAAATCTACCCTCTACTGAGGTCGGCTTTAGGGACTCTGGAGAGAACCATTTATTGCAGTCATTTTACCCTTTCACAAAAAGTTCAAGGATATCTTGATCGCCACTAAGATTGAATGTATCCGGTAAAAGAAAACCGAACGTCGATGTGCGAAAAATGAGACTCAGAGATAGGCAAAAGCTTTGAGAAGGAAAACAACGAACTTCATGTAAAGCTTAAAAAAGAAAATAGGTCTCTAAAGATCGTTCATTTCCTAAAAGAACGTGAAAATACCACACCACGCTCAGCTAGTCGTGAATATCACACCGACGAAGATAAGCTATCAAGAGAAGACCAAGTAAAAAACAAAGAGCCGGTTCTTCGCCCGGAGGCGAGTCTCAAAAAAGACATTATGGATGATCTTCAAGCTAAAGGCTTAAAAATTCTTGAAGCTGTAAATATCACCGATCCCGCTGTGTAAGCATTCTCAAGATTTCAGTCAAACACAGACTAACTGTCGAAAGAAACCGGGATGCCTAACATGCGCCGGTTAACATCTTTCGGAAAAATGCAGCTGAGATTAACAGGCTCCATCGACTTGTATAAACTGCAAAGGGAAGTACTCAGCGAACTTAAGAGACTTAGATTAGATGCATTCAAAATCCTATTCATCCAGGAATGCGGATGAATGGGATAGTAGTGATGATGAACCGTTAAAAAAGTGCAGAAAAGTTTACACCCAGGAACCACGTTGGCGTAAATGTGACGGTTCCTACGTTGACCTACCATGAACGGAGAACAATATTAAGAATCGAACACAAAGTTATATGCTGCATCACGATGCATTGCAACCATGAGTTTCAAATAACTGTTGATGACCTCAAAACTTTTTTTGGAATTCTACTCTTGACTGGATATTACTAACTTCCTC
Source organism: Volucella inflata (assembly GCA_928272305.1). NCBI lineage: Eukaryota > Metazoa > Arthropoda > Insecta > Diptera > Syrphidae > Volucella > Volucella inflata. The sequence continues at coordinate 65,412,595 of OV743718.1, forward strand.
GAGAACGATTGTACTGGTCTCTTAATGAAGACTGCATTGTTAACATTATTTTAAAAGCAATGTCTCGCAATCGATTCATGGAAATAAAGAAAGTCCTGCATTTCTGCGACAATGAAGCTGCTACCGAATCCGCCGATAAGAGGTTCAAAGTACGACCACTTGCTGATCAAGAAATTTCTTCAGTGGGTTGTATTCCACGAGAATCTATCGATAGATGAGTCTATGATAAAGTATTTTGGACGTCATCCAACTAAGCAGTTTATAAGAGGTAAGCCAGTGAGATTTGCAGATGGTAATTGTTACGCTTTCGATGTATATGCACTGTGGTAAATCAGTAAGAGAAACCAGTAATGATCCTTTGTCATTACAAAAGTAGTGAAGAACTTATTGAAAAAAGTAAATGCCGTTCTCAATGAGTATAAGGTGTATTTTGAAAACTGGTGCTGTCCACTACTATCTGTCAAAGAGATGAAGAAGGAAAATAGAGCAGAGTTTGACCATCGATTCGATACAGCCAATAAAATTTTGTTTGTGCGATGGCTTGTTAACAGCGTTTGCACCATGGGTACAAACTATGACTTTGTCCAGCCTCTGGGCAAGGTTAAAAGATAGAGCTCTACAGAACAAAAAAATGTAGACGCAGACATCCCTTTTGTTTTTCAAAACTATAACAAATGCAGGGTGGAGAAGATCAGGCTGATCAGTCGAACGCAGTATACGGATCAGCAATACGAGGAAAGAAATGGTGGTGGGTACTTTTTACCTACATGATAGATTTGGCAGTAGCTAATGCTTGGCGTCTTCATGTTCTGGCCGCGGAAGATAAATTAGATCAGCTCCAGTTTCGCGCAAGTATAGCCCGATTTTACTTGAGCCGTATACGCCCTGGAAGACCCGATGGAAGACGTCGTAAACCTTCCTCATCAGTGCCAAATATGAATTTAGATAGTGTTGGATACTTCCCTCAGAAACTACAAAACCAGCTGAGATGCGCCGAATGCCACATGAAAGGACGCTTTGAATATAAAAGATGCATCAAAACATTATGTATCGTAAAAAGATGTTTTGAAAAATATCACGCATAAGCCCACTGGCCCCAATTGAGGACCGCTTATTTTTATAAATTTATAAGGAATATTTTTTTTTTGTTTTTTTTGCAGAAAAATGTATAAGTAGCCTCTAATGGTACGTTGACAAAGTGTTTTCCAAAATGTTTATAATAGTTTGTATTTCGGTGCAAATGGGTTAACAGGCTCCTTCGACTTCTATAAACTACGAAGGGAAGCACTCAGCGAACTAAGAGACAAATATCTCCAGAAAATGTGCAATGCAATTCAAAATCCAATCCAATTCAATCCGAACCCGATTCCGCAGAAAAAAATCCAAAGTCTCAACGAGGAGAGTAGAGACAGAAAGAAAACTTGTCAAGGAAAAGGGCGAAAGTTGTGCCAGAAAAATATCGAAAAGAAAAGCCATCATCTTTTGGTGGGCTGTAAGAAATAAGCGCAAGCAAATTTAAGCATAAAACTCACAAAACAGGGTTTTATGTGATGCAAATGAGTACAGTTCAAGTAAGAAATGAGCACTCTTACTTCAATATCGCGTCCATTTATTGCCGCCCGCGATACAAACTAGAAGAAATCCACTTTTTAAACCTTTTGAACTCAATTTGTTCGAGTTTTATTGTTGTTTGTGATTTCAACTCGAAACACACCTTTTGGGGTTCAAGATCCGATACAACTAAAGGAAAGTTACTTCACGTAGCCCCTATGCAATTAGCTTACCGAAACGGAACATGGCCAAGACTATGTGGATGGGGACTTTCTTTTCCATTCTTTACAATTCTCCCCAGGTTCTACTGAGTTTTGTGCATCCAAAGACGCAGGATGTTTTGCAGAAAGAACCTTCATATGATGTGTGGTTTCGGAAACAAGCCCTTCACCATAGTTTGCGATGGTTACATTGAAGCAAACAAAGACGACTCAGCCAGTCCTGTTTATCGAGCTGTTATAAGACAATTTCATCTCTTTGTCTCGAAGCTCGATCGACACATCGATAACTCCCTCCTGTACGAGTATTTGAGTCCTTCGCTCAGCACTAAGAAGTTTCAGATTTATATCCTCCTGGATTAATACCAAGAAAGCATGCTTAATGCGCCTTCGCACTAATTGTCTGAGTGTAAGTCGCACCCCCTTTCTCACTTCTCGACAGGGAGCACAGGTGCGTAAAAAAAGTAAAAGCTTTTAAAGGGGCGCCAGTCACTGTATTTGAATCTTATTTGGATCAATTAATCGGTAAAAGAAAGTCACCTAACAGCAAAGCCCGTTTTGTTAAGAAGAAGGCTGTCGATTTAAATCTGATGTAGCCCGGTATCTAAAATCCGGAACCTAAGGACTAGCATCCTCATAGACCCTTATCCCTCGGCCCGTGCTGTTTCACCTTGGAGTTATGATTTTGAAAAAATGGTAGCTCCTCTTCGTCGCTCATTTTAGCCGATGTTTTGACACGTGCACAGAGAGAACACCATTCAATATTATAAGCTTGCGTGTGCATGGGGCATACGTAACACGCAATACCAAAGAGTACTCTTTAGCCGTGAAATAACTTCCGCCATCCGTCTGCCGCCACGTGAGGGACATGAGTCTCCTACGATTTTACCCTACAAGTCCGTGCCTGAACACGTGCGTTATTGCAAAAAAAAAGGATGAGTATTGCACCCTTTTTACAATTCTAGGGAAACCATCGCTTGATACAGTCAAATCCCAAAGAGTAAGGCTGTTTACATGTAATTGGTTTTGTTTTGGTGGAAATCGAAAAAAAGGTTTGGTTCTAAGTATTCATAATTTTTTCGTTGAAAATTGTGGTACAGACGCTAGCTGATAATTTTTAAGTGAGATAAGTTCAAGTTTAAAGAAAATGTCGGTAACTTTCCGGCTTAAGACAGAGACTGTAAGCCTATAAGTTTCAGCGAATCGGAGAACCCTGCGCTGTATGGTTTTAACCTGGGGAATAAAGGTGGTGTAAAAAGGTGAACAAGCTTATTAAAGAAGAGGGCGGACAAATACGAGTAAAAGCGTCGGTTTCTACGGACCCCTTAGGTAGTAGTCAAAGACCAAGGTGGTTGCCTTGAGGTACTCTGGAAGAAGGTTAAATGGGGTTAGGAATCCAGTACCTAAATAAAACATTGGTCTGTCAATCTTCGAAGTAGGATTTGATCTATAGTATAAAGGTCGACTGATAGCCAAGAGCCTTTAGTAAAATAATTTAAAGAGAGATATTGTCAAAAGCTTTGCTGAAATTATAGGCGGGCACGTCAACTTCAGTCCCAAGTTCTACTGCATACAAGGTTTATGACGGTCCTTTTAGAATCCTCTGCTGGCTAAGGGAGAAACATTGAGGCATGTATTTAAACAGCTTAGGTGCACAGGACAGCTTTCCTGTATTTTTTTATAAATGAGAAGTTTGGATGGAAATTATGGTGGAAAGTAACAACTAAGAAAACGACCTACGGAAGATTAGCGGAGGTTCAGAGAACGGCTTCCATAGCCATTACAGAAGCGCTCCGTACCACCCCTACGGCAGCATTGGACACCTTTCTGCACCTAACACCGCTTAATTTACAGATAAAAAACCTGCTGGCAACAGTGCGTTTTGACTCACTAATCTAGATCTTTTCATAAGCAGTAGCTTTGGATACGGCACGACCTCGGAGGAGCTTCTGCCAGGCAATCCTATTTGAACGGATGAAATCTCTTCCTTAATCGACTTCAACATTCAGTATGACATATCCCGGAGAGGAAGGACTGGCAAAAAAATGCAGTAATCAGGCCAAATGAAATTGCAATTATCACTGATGGCTCGAAAACAGAGGAAGGAACAGGTTAACTTCTCGGCGGACCAGGAACTGAGAGTGTCCATAAGGCTACCGGACGCTAGTAGTGCCTTCCAATCAGAAGTTCTAGATGTCCTCAGGGCGGCTGAGCTGATGCAGATGAGATCGGTATCCGGTAGAGATATCGCTATCTACATCGACAGCCAGGCCGCTCTTAAGGCAATGGAGTCAACCAACATCAACTCTGACATAGTCAGGGGCTGTCGCACAATGCTCAAAGCATTTTGCATTCAGAACAGGGTGAGACACTGCTGGGTGCCAGCACACTGCGGTATAGAAGGAAATGAATAAGCAGACGAGCTTGCAAGAAGAGGAGGGCTGCTCGACAATAGTTAGGTTTCTGATGCCAAACCACCCCTCTGCGCGGTAAGGGGTACTATTGAAGAAAAACCCATAAAGGCCGCCAGCATAACGTGGTCGAATCTGAAAGGACATAGGGTATCAAAGGCTGAATGGCTACTTTTCGGCAGACCCACAGGGGATCGCGATGGGCCAGTTTTGGTATCTAGTGCCTGTATTTTATGGCACACCCCGTTTTACTTAGCCTTGGATTGAAATTTGCACAGGTGAATAGGAAGAAAGAGAAGAACCAGTCTGACTAGTTCTAGATTCTATCCGAAAATATCTTAATGTCATGAAAAGGCACCCGTTAATCGATAAGCCAACTTCCGAGAAATATCAAAATATGTTAACAAACGCTGCCAGAACCTGCACTGATAAGTAATTGTAAAGTATGAATTCACTTTGTATAGGTATAAGTCAGTCTTAGCTTGTTGAAGTATGATACAATGAATTAAGCTTATGTTATAACTACATGAATTATGTATATCTTCTTGATTATGTGATCTTTGCCTTAAATAGCCGTTTGTATTTCAATAATAAAAGTTCTAAATCAATATGCCTTTTTGTGTAAGTGTTTAATTAAATGGGAAATAAGAATGCAATAGAAAGTAACTAAGACATTGTTTAATAACCAACGATTTTCTAACTGATTTAATCAACAAAAGGTACATACATGTATAAAGATACTTTACCAGTACTTCACAGTAGCATTGCTACTAAAAGAACAAAAACAATTAATTGATAAAAATCAACTTTTATTTAACATTAACATTAAAAAAGTAAACAATACAAAAACATAAGTAATAAAACCTTCTTCTTATCCTTTTATTAACCCTTTCCTCGTTATACGAACTTATGCGTAACGAGTTTCCCATTTTTACTGCATCGCTGCTGCTCCGCTTATGGGGTTGGCTAATGTCGCAGACTGCAGAACGCGTCTACATAATGCTCGGTCCTGGATCGCTTCAGTGGTTAACCCCAGACGGTGTTGCGCATTTGCCATCTGAGAAATCCAGGAATTCTTTTTCCGACCTCGTTTTCTTACAGTTGGAGTGACCGTAGTTGATAGTGCCTTTTTAACCGGATTTTCCGCAGATCTTCTTTGAACGTGGCAATACCAACTTATTCTATTCGCCTCAAGCTGTTCGGTTACCGAATTCTTTATATGTAGACTTCCTCTTATACGCGTAGATCTAATACAATCGCGTTTAGTGACTCCACTAGACATCCTTAACATTTTCATTTCCGCTGCCGGCATTTTGTTTTTAAACGCTTCGTACATTGTCCAGCACTGTGAACCGTATATAAGAGCTGGTCTAACAACCGTGGTGTAGAGTTTCCCCTTTAATTTAAGTGGAAATTTTCGGTCGCAAAAGATTCCCGAATTTTCCCGCCATTTCATCCATCCCTCACTCACTCTGTGGTTTACGTCGTCGTCACATTTCGCTTCCATGTTAACGACTGATCCTAAGTACTTAAAGATAGTGCTTTTCGGAAGAACTATTCCGTCTAACATTATATCCGGAACAGGTCGCAACGGATGCGCAAATGGGCACGTCAAATGCTCCGTCTTTGAACGACTTATTTTAAACCCGTTTCTCTCTAGCGCATTTCTCCATGAATCTAAGGCGTTCTGTAAATCTTCGACATTATCGCTAAGTATAACTGCGTCGTCAGCGAAGAGAATTGGCGTTACATTTGCTTCGCGCATGCAGTCTTTTAAAAGATAGTCGAATACTACGTTAAAGAGGAAAGGGCTAAGTACGCTTCCTTGATGCACTCCGACATTAACTGGAAATTCTCTCGTTAGTCCAGCAGAGCTTTTAACCGCAGTTTTCACGTTTCCGTACATGTCTTGTATTATTCTTACATACGTTTCCGGTACGTTTTGAGACCTCAGCGCCGCCCATATGAGATCCCTAGGCACTCGATCGAATGCTTTCTCGAGGTCGATAAATACCATGTGTAAATCCTTAGACGAATCTCGGTGCTTTTCCATTATTATTCGTAGGTTTTGGATAGCGTCCACCGTCGATCTTCCTTCAACAAATCCACTCTGGCTATTATCGAGCTTTATTATTTGCCGAAGACGTTCGTTTTAGACTCTTTCGACGATTTTCATTGTGTGTGACATAAGCTTGATTGAACGGTAAATGTTGCATTCTCGAGTGTCGCCTTTTCCTTTGTATAATGGAACCAAGAAGCTACTTCTCCATTGATTCGGCATAGGTTGTCCACATTTTAATTTATTTAAAAGTTTCGATAGCCAAACGCTACCAATCCCCTCCATCTTCGACCAAAACTCTGATGGAATGCTGTCTGGTCCCGCCGCTTTCCCCCGCTTCATTTTTCCAATTGCTATACTTATTTCTTCGATTGAAAAGTCCGAAACTTCCTCCTCGAATAGACCAGCTGTCGGCACGATATCACGTGGAAACTGTTTGTTAAGCAACTCCTTGCAGTATTCAAGCCACCGGTCACAAATTTCCTTTTCATTTGTTAATAAGCGACCGTCTGCGTTTTTGATGTATTTCGGCGAGGTTATTTCCATTGAAATAAAACCATCAAAACGTAATAACAAAAATAAAAAAGAACAAAAAAACCTTAACAAAAGGACTTTCAAGGACTTCAATAAAATCACAAAACTTACAGCTAACGAAAAATAATAATAAAAAAAAAAACAAAACCATTAGCGAATGTTAAAGGCTGATAGGTCGTTGGTAAATGAAAATACGGAATTCTGAAACATGAAAGTGCTACCATATTCACGCGGCCTTGTTAATGTTAATTTTTATATCCCATTTAAACACAGAAGTTAGAAGATGCAACTTTTTTCAGACTTCTTTCTCATATAGCCAACTTTTGCGACGTAGTACCCCAAAATCTTCTTTCCTTTAAATTCAACTTAAATTAATGGACCTTCGACGGGATCTCTGGTAATCTGACCTATCTCTTTCATGATACGATTTCGGTCGCGGCGATCTGTCAGAACGAATTGGTCACAATAACACTTTAAACTGACTCTACCAAAAACAGAGGGGAACAGGGAACAAACAGAGTCAATCCAGGGTGTCTTTTACGAAACGATCGCACACATTCAATGCCTGCTATTTTCTCCTTCTTCCCTCATTCGGGAAGTTCTAATTTGTTAATTTTTGCAGTTTCATATGCCAACTTCCGGCAATGCTGAGTCTTTGAGATACGAGGGCGGGTCAATAAGTCCGTGACTTTTGGATTAAAACACAGATTTTTTGATAAAAAAATAATTTTATTTTTCAACGTAGTCTCCCTTGAGCTCTATACACTTTGTCCAACGCTTCTCCAATTTTTTATCCCTTCCAAAAAAAATGATTTGTCGAGGTCCTCAAAATAGGCCTTTGTTTGCGAGATGACTTCATCATCGGAGTCAAATCTTTTTCCACCAAGCCATTTCTTCAGGTTTGGGAACAAGAAGTAGTCGCTCGGAGCCAAATCTGGAGAATAGGGTGGATGAGCGAGCAATTCATAGCCCAATTCATGGGTTTTTGCCATGGCAACTGCACATGTGTGCACCCTTGCATTGTCTTGGTGGAAAAGAACTTTTTTCTTGGCCAAATGAGGTCGTTTTTTTTTCAAGTGGTCATTGAATCGGTCCAATAAGTTGGCATAATATTTCCCATTTATTGTTCTTCCCTTTTGAAGGTAGTCAATGTGGATTATCCCGCGTGCATCCCAAAAAACAGTCGCCATAACTTTATTGGCTGACAAACCCATCTTGGCCTTCTTTGGCGCCGATTCACCCTTAGAAACCCACTGTTTTGACTGTTGTTTGTTCTCTGGTGTGTTGTGATGGATCCATGTTTCGTCCACGGTTACAAAACGGCGCAAAAACTCCTCCATATTGCGATTAAACAACGCCAAACCTTCCTGTGAAGTTGTTACACGATTGCGTTTGTGGTCGACTGTGAGCAAACGCGGCACCCATCTTGCGGAAAGCTTTGTCATGCCCAAGTGATCATTCAAAATTGAAACCACTGAGCCATGCGAGATCCCTATGGCTTCCACAATCTCTCGCACTTTCAATCTTCGGTCGGCCAACACCATATCGTGAATTTTTTCGATTGTTTCGGGTGTAGAGATCTCAACTGGGCGTCCAGGACGTTCGGCATCTTCAGTGCTTGTACGGCCACAACGAAATTCAGTAAACCACTTTTTTACCATTGAAATCGATGGTGCAGAGTCCCCATATTACGAGTATTTATCAAGCTTAGCCTTGGTCTCGGTAATGGTTTTTTTTCGCAAGAAATAATGCTTAATAAGCACACGAAATTCACTTTTTTCCATTTTTTCCTCAAATTAGTGAGTAGTCTGATAAAAATAGCTGTCAAACACAAACTAACTGACGCAGCAAGTTTAAATTTTGACAGGAGTCAACTGACAGATGCCTGTTGACAGGAGCAGTGTTGCTGTTTCAGTAAAGAGGTCAGAAATTCAAAAAGTCACGGACTTATTGACCCGCCCTCGTACTTTATTTAACTGGCTTTGAATATAAGGATGACGGTATAGTTTGGAGTAAGCCTCATTACTTCCCATTCCTGCTCGTTGGGATTTTGAGTTTTTAGAAAATATCTTCTTAATGTTGCGTATAGAATTTGTTTTTCCTTAGCAGCATGCCTTATTTTCGTTCCTTCCTTAATCAGCTGAAGTTCAGATTTCATCTTTGCTGCTTTTTCTTAGTTCCTTTGTTTATGCCATTTTAACAGAAAAAAAAAACTGGAAACTTATTGTTAAAATATTGTATATATATTTCCGAGATATTCAAAAAAAAAAAGCAAGAACACTGTGGCGCTGGCAGCCCGGTATGGGCCATGGCCTAGCTTCTTGACACTCATTTGTGTTGCTCATGTTGTTATTTTTAGTCGCATTTGAGCGGGGCCTACGGTTTTTTTTTTTTTTTTATAATTTGCGCGTGCACAAGGGATTATGTACCCTTAAAATGTTTACACATAGCGCGGGCAAAGGAAATTTAGGGATGGAGAAAAGAGAGGTACAGATGTACGTTGGTTTTAAATGTTTGAACGTTGTAATGGCTAGGAAATAAAGAGCTCGGCAGGGCATTCCATGAGCGAGTTGTTCGGCTTAGGAAAGTATCACGATATTTCAGGGTGCGTCCGAAAGTGGGCTTGAGGGTGTACTGATGAGCATTCATAGCGAGACGGGTGTTACGGTTGGAGGTTTGAAGAGGCGGAATGTTACTGGCAATTTCCGAGAAGCACTGGTGGTGGAAATAGCGATAAAACAGGGTGAGACAGGAGACATTACGTCGGTGGTTGAGGGTGTCAATCGACTGTGCAATATTAGCATCACCTATTAGTTTTATCGCACGGTTTTGAATCCTATCTAGTCGGCGCAAAGAAGTCTTGGCAGCACCTGACTAGATGTGAGCATTGTACTTCAGTTTTGGGTGCATGAAAGCCTTATATATTGAAGCCAGATCAGAGGGGGTGAAATATTTCTTACATCGCTTAAGGAAACCTAACAGCATTTTTGGCGACTTCGAATATGTGGTCATTCCAACGTAAGTTGTCATTGACACACATACCGAGAATGGAAAGTTGTTCGATGCAAGTGCCATTCATGGATAATGGATGGGTATTTGAATTTCACATAAGCGACAGCAGACAGCATTGTGTTTTGGAAGCATTAAATTCTACTCTGTTGGTAGTTTCCGAATTGGTTATGCTGTTTATATCGAAATTTAATGAGCTTAACATACGCTGCCGTTCCCGTTCTACAGCCGAAGAGCAGGGACGTGATTTCGGTAACGAATATGAAAAGCAGAGAGTACTGTCGTCAGCAAAGGAGTAAATCGGATTAGAAGTAGCAGACAAGAGATCATTGATGAAAATTAAAAAGTGTGTCGGAGACAGAACGGAGCCCTGGGGCACACCAGCATTAATTTTGTGAATATCAGACTTGAAACCATCCAAGACAACTTGAATTGAACGTTCCGAAAGGTAATTTATAATCCATTGAAGAAGAGAGTCGTCGATCCCAAATGCACGCATTTTCGACAAAAGAGCCTGATGCCAAATGCCTTAGAAACATCAAGTGCAATTATCTTGCTTTCGCCAGATTGATGTAAGCTTTGATTCAACTTTTCGGTGAGACATGCCATCAAATTACCAGTGGACCTGTTGCTACGAAAACCGTACTGCCGGCCATTGAGAAGTTTTCGTGTTTCGAGATATTTCAACACCTGACGATTTATCAGCGTTTCCATGACCTTGGAAAGAAGGGATGTAAGTGCAATGGGTCTGTAGGAGGAGAAAGAAGAATATTCGCCTCTTTTAGGGACGGGCTGGACAAGTGCTGTTTTCCATCTGCTCGGAAAGAGTCCTGAAGAGTAGGATTGATGTAAAAGCTTACGCAGTGATTTTGCCAGCGTAGAAGAACACCTCTTCAGAAGAAGGGGAGATATACCATCTGGACCAGCCGGATTTGTGAGCGTTGAGATCTTTAGGAACTCTTGCTACTACACGAGTGCGAAAGTGGATTCGTCCCATTCCAGATTCTACGCACTCCAGTGTAGGCGGAGACAAAGCACAATTTGGAAGCGTTGAGCTCACTGCAAAGTGTGCACCAAGCAGATTGGCTTTGTCCAAAAAGCTGATAGCTGGAATGTCATTGTAAATGATCGTTGGGATGGAGGATGAGGCAAAATTTCTAATGTTTTTGACGAACGACCAAAAATTGTTACTACCTATGGGACATTGTAGTATTTTTTGCCTCAGTTATTGGTCGTATATAAATATGACACGCTTAAGAAAGGCGTTGCAGTCATTCCTGGCTCGTTTAAATTTTGTCCGGTTTTCCTCTGTGTTACAACCTGACAGCCTCCTTACAGCTCGATTCGTACCACGCCTTTTCCTTTGGTCTGATACTCTTCTTCCGGTGAGGGATAAAGGATCTCATTCCAAATAGAATAGTGTCTGTGATCATATCGGCAGCGGCATCCACGTCGTTATCGAGGAAACATAACGACCAGTTAAAATTCCTAAAGAAGGTGTTAAGTCCGCTCCAATTGGCTTTCTCGTATTGCCATACTATTCTTTTAGGAATTTTTTCTCTAACTGTGTGGTCAATGTACGAGAATTAAGCTGATATGATACAATGGTCCGACGAGCCTAGAGGTGAGAGCATATCAACAGTGTACTTATCAGGGTGAGAGGTTAGAAACAAATCCAGGGTGTTGGCGGTATGACTATCAACGTCTGGGACTCGCGTGGGATCATTTACAAGCTGGGTCAAGTTGTTTTCCGCAGCGAAAATCTCAACACACCGTCCTTCGAGTGTTGTCTGTCCAGAATGTCGAAGCCACCCAGAATTGTGTATATTGAAATAGCCCGTAATAACGATTTCAGTATGAGGATACAGGGATACAATTCTTTATATGGAATCAGACAGCGCATCAAACTCGTTAAAGGTCGAATTTCTGTCTAGTTTGGGGCTTCTGTAAATAAAGCAGTAGTGGATAATTTCCTTACGGAGATGGAATTTTAACCACATGAAATTGAATTCCGGATTGGAACAAGGACTACATTGTGGCGGAGTTTGATAAGCTACATCACTACGAACGTAGATGGCGAGGCCGCGGTGAGAGAAGAATAATGGCACTAGTTCGTAGCCAGGTAGCTTCAGATCAGAGTGATCTGAGAAAGTGCTAAAACAGCTGTCCTGTATTTGCAATCGTGAATGTACGCAGAGAAATGATTACTCTTTAGCCCTCTTGTATAGGCTACATCCACCCTTAATTCCCGAGTCATAACAACAAACAAACACAAAAGGCACAAGCACCGACAATGCTAAGCGAGGCTGCGAAGTGAAAACCTTGTCGTTGATTTACCGAAACAAATTGTTGTAGGTGTTATGCCCTTACAAGGATGCCCGCACTAAATATGTATGTATATATTCACCACAGCACAGCACGTGTTTTTTCCACTCTTTACATCGAGAGCACTCGCGCACGGATTAGGTGGGAAAGGGAGGTGGGGATTTTTTTTTTTTTTAATCACCGATTCCGAACGGCACTTCTTAGAAGCTTTTTCGTAGGCAAATTTTACTTTTGGGAGTTTGCCATTGTCTGCCGAAAGGGTGATAGCGATTTGAAAAACTGTTGGTGACCAGCCAGGAATCGAACCCAGACTGTCTGCGTGATAATTCAATGAGCTAACTATCGCACCATCGCCATCGCCTCCGAGATATTCACCAAACTTTAATTATCCTGAGCCTAGAAATGGTACTACAGATAGTGTTCTATACGGAAATAGCTTCTATTTTGAGCCTATTTCGGGTCTCGAGTTATTGAAAATTATAAATTCCCCAAACAATTCGAATTCATGTGGTAGTGATGACATTTCTAACCTTGTCTTGAAAAAAATTGCACATTACATAATTGATATTTTAATACATCTTTTTAATTTGAGTGTTACAACTGGAATTTTTCCTGAAGAATTGAAATATGCCTATGTTATACCTCTTTTTAAAAAGGGAAGTAGAGAGGAAAAAAGTAACTACACACCGATCTCGATGTTGCTCGTTATTCTATTTCAAAAGTTCGTATTTGAAAAAATAGTCAAATGTATGATGTTGAAATATCTCAAAAATATAAAAAGTTTTAAGTTCGAGCCAATTTGGATTTAGATCAGGCCTTTCTACTGCTCTTTTGGAATTTTGTACTTTTATACACAAAGGATTAGATGCCAAAAGATTCTGCAGTGGGCTTTTTGTAATACAACCAAAGCCTTTGACATGGTTGATCACAGAATTCTTTTAAACAAAATGTATAATGCAGGCTTCCGTGGCTGCATCTATGATTGGTTCGCTTCCTATCTGAAAGACAGAAAACAAAAGGTCTAAAAAGGAATCAGTCTTAGTAAATCTAAAACGATTAATATTGGCGTTCCCCAAGGATCTGTTCTTGGGCCTATTCTATTTTTAATTTATATTAATTCCATTGTTGAATTACCGTTTGCTGGAAAACCTCAGGCCTTTGCAGATGATTTGGGTATCGTCTATAGATCATCTAGCCCCCTGGACCTAGTATCTGATATATCTCATGACGTTAGCCTGCTGAGAATTTGGTTTGCTGCACATAAACTATAAGTTAGCAAAAAAACTAAAATCATGTTTTTTTTTCCTTAAAACGGAAGTGGCCCCGGATATTGATATGACGATTCATGCATCAAACTGTCCAAAATATAACCTGTCTAGTAATACAAGTTCTGTTCTTATTGGTAAGGAATCCTTTGATGTGAAGGCCGATTGTAACGTCGATTTTTCTCTCAAAGCAACCAAGAACACCCTCATTCATTTCTGATAATGTCCAAGCCTCCGCGCCATAGAGCAGGATCGGGACAATTAAGGTCTTATAAAGGGCCTTGCTACTCAATTGCCTTCTTAGCCCAAAGAAACAGCGGTTGGCAAGAGTTATTCTTCACTTGATCTCAGCGCTGGTGTCGTTGTCTGTATTTATAGCAGAGCCTAGGTAGACAAAGGCCTTAACTACCTCAAAGTTATATCTGTCGAGGGTGACGTTCTGCCTGAGACGTCGGTGTTGGTTGTCCTTTTTACTTGAGAGCATATACTTGAGAGCTCGTAGAAAGCATCCTTGGTGTCGTCATCTTTCTCCTCTGTGGGAGCATGCGCGCATATGAGGCTAATATTGGCGAATTTAGCCTTGATGCGGATTGCTACGAGGCGCTCGCTCACATGCCGGAAGCTGAGGACTTCTTGTCTTAGTCTGCCTCCGACAACAAATCCGCATCCAAATAAGCGCTGCTTTTGCTGTCGGCATCTATAGCAATTGCCGTAGTAGATATCGCAGTTTTTCATCTTCTTTTTGTCCGGCCCATCCCATCGCATTTCTTGAATGGCAGTTATGTCCGCCTTGCAGCAGTCTAGGGCCTCCGCTGGTTGCTCGGCTGCACGTGGTCTATGAAGGAATCTAACATTCCACGTGCATATCCGAAGCTTATTGTCCTTAAATCGTTCGTGTGGGTTGTCAACAGTAGATCCGTCCATATCCGAGGCTTGTTGATGCTTCGTAAATTTTTTTTTTTTTTAAATGGCCGGGCAGTTACCCCGACGGCACAACCCCCAACCTGGAGGATCAGTTCCATTTTTAAGGCCCCTAGGACGAGGGGTCGGTTACACCGAAGCCAGTAACCCGTTCCGGGATGACAGCGCCACCGTTGGCCCATATAGAGCTCGTCCGCCTCCATCTCTTTTCCAAGACCCTGACTAAGTCCTGGAAATCCTTTCCGGCCTAAGCTCCAAATATGTCGGAGTAGCCCAGATAAGGTCTTGTTTTGTTTTTCCGACACTAATCCTGGTATATGGCGCAGGAATTTCGCCATTTGCCCCCTTCACTTCGCAATCTCTAGTGAGATTCCCAGATGGCGCCACCGGGAGGCGTGAAGTAGGACTAATTAGCAGAGCTGCAAGATATTCGGCTGCAGAGGCTCATTCTCGTCATTTAAGGAACCAGCACCTGTCGGAAGATGCTACTTCTACGAGGCCTTATACTAATCATTGCCATCCTCAGCAACTATCTGTCCTGCAAAAATGTGTTAAAAGGAAAGTTTGTAATTCTCCCCTGCTAGCTCATTCTATGGAGCTATTTAGGCTCACGAGAGTTCTCCCAGTGAGACATCTATTTTATTTTAAAGTACTTAGAATTTTTTTTATAAGAGGTGGTTACTTGCAAAGTCCAATTTGTAACGGTTATGCTTTACGTAGTAATTCCTAATATTATGTCCCAGTTCCTCCTTTTCCCACCACAAGCTTATTCCATTGTCTCATGCAAATTGCTTAACAAACTACCTGTTGACATACGAACCATAGTTACTCTTTCCTCATTCCTCAAAGTTAAACTTTGGCTTCTTGACTTCGACTGGAATGAAATTGAAGTTTTGATGCGCTATGCGGTTTAATTATTTATTTATTTTGTAACTATTTCTTATTGTCATGAATTTGCTTTGAATAATTATCTTTTGCTTTATTTACTTCTATTATTCTCTTAATGACAATTTTATAATTTACTCACCCCACATTGAATTGTTAACTGAAGTGACATTAGCTCTATTTTTTTCTCTGGAAATACAAATGCCACTAACTAATCTCCTTTTACTTGTTAATTAAATTTAGTATAATATTTAAGTACATAATTGAGAATAATGAATTAAAAAAAAAAACGACACTGACGAGCGCTCTGCTTCAACTGTCAGGTAAATCATAAAGGATCGAAACACGGTTTATTTTTTCTTTACTTCGTTTTTCTCTTATAAGTAGAGAATCTGTAAATTTAAAAGATTCACTGTGGGACGTGAGCCACTCTGGGACAGTTTACCCTATTTAATGAAAATTTTTCATAAATCTCTTTCTTTTAATCTTAAAACTCATATCGATCTGAATTTAAATTTTACGAATATATGAGCATACCAACAATTTTATCATCAGACAATAAACCATCTCCTTACATATATTGCCAAATGGTTTCACAGTATCCTTACAAGGCACTCAGAATTAATAGACGATAAAAGGTTGTCGTATATTTAACGCCCTGAGACATATCACCAACCACATGAAATTAAATATATTTTGATGCATACAATTCTCTCTGATATCATCGGAATCGTTTTATTGTTGTCTACCGAAACTTTTTAGTCAAATAAAATTAAAAAATAAAAATAAAGACAATTGGTATATCTTGAAAAAAAACGGCAATGTTGACTGAGAAAGTAATAAAAGAAAAAAATATTACAATAGATGTGTCGGTTTTGGTATAGATACATCTTTTGTATAAAGCCAAGACAGAACGTGACAGAACAAAATGATTAAAATGGAATTTGTACTACGTTCTATGTTTCCAAGGCAAATATTCTATTTTTTTTGTATCTTGGTATTTCTTAGAAAATCTGGATAGACAAGCATGACAATGTTTCAAAGATATCCTCAGACGAATAACAAATACCATGTAACCAAGCTGGAAAGTCTTTGGATTTGTAGACTAAGATCACCTTAGGCAAGAATAGTCCTTGTGTTACTTAGATACCCTGACTGGTAAATTTAATTTTCTTTGAATTGGTCAATAAGATGATTCATTCATTGGGTAACGTAGCATTTATGTGAAGTAACGCAAACATTTTACTTGACTTGTTCAAATGCTTAAAAATTGCTGACAGATACATAAGTGCCGAACTGCAAAGACAAAG
Source organism: Volucella inflata (assembly GCA_928272305.1). Taxonomy (NCBI): domain Eukaryota; kingdom Metazoa; phylum Arthropoda; class Insecta; order Diptera; family Syrphidae; genus Volucella; species Volucella inflata. The sequence continues at coordinate 65,429,083 of OV743718.1, forward strand.
AAAAATATTGTTTAATTTTTTTTCCACTCTAAGATTCGTTTTCATTTAGGCTCTATCGGATGGTTCGTGAGATGACACGAATGACCATGATATTGAGATACTAGAAATTGTTATTGGTTGTGAAATTCCGTCTATTTTCATTATTATCAACTTATCTTACCTTCATTGTCTTCAACTATCATAGTTGATTAAACGATTATTAAAGAAAATAGTGAAATCGATAAGGCCCAAGAAAATATATAGTACGGATACATTTGTTTGTGTGAAGCATTCTTCAAAGGAGAGACCGTAGCTAAAAAGAGTAGGGAGTAATTTCAAGCGGTCTGGTAAACGTTTGCAGTTCGATCTTCTATTAACCATTACGGGCAAGCATCAGCCGGATCTAGACCAGCTTGTTAACAGAGGTTTAGTGGGAGCAGAAGTCAGTGCTGAAAGTCTCGATTCCCAAAAGATTCGCTTTTAAAACAAAAGTAGAAATGTTTTTATAAATCTTTGGTGGCGTTTTCGAAAATGAAAGTTCAAATGACGCCACATCTGTCAACAGAATATGGGCGATGACCAATTACCTAGTATTATTCCAAAAATACGCGTATGCTCAGTCTGACTATGTAAATTAGTTGCGATAAAACCAAAAAGATTGAAAAACAATAACGCTAAGCTTTGCGAACGAAACAAAGACAAAATAACTTGCGATCCTCTTGTGGAATGTAGGCCTCGTGCTTCCGATCAATAAACGGAGACCCTTAACTGCTATCTTGCAGATTTCATCGCATCGAGAAAAACTAGGATCAAAAACAATGACATCTACTACGGTAATTCTTAAAGTGACAAGTTTATCATACACGTCGGACTTAAGTAAGATGTGTTGAACTTCCCACACATAATAACATAAGCTCAATATGCGCCTATACCCTCAACTTCTACAATTACGACGTAACGGAAGAATATTTCTCCGAGCGCCTCGATGTGGCATACAGTGACTCCAAAATCTATTTGCTCACCCATCCATATGAAGGAACATACAGTTGTAGAAAAAAAAACTAAAAGGATCACAAAACTCATATATACATATATTTATTCTCCATTAAATACTGAGTTAAAAAACAAAAAACGTAAACATGATATAACATTAATTAACAAAGTAAACTAAAAAGCATTCATAAACCCATAATTTCAGACTCCAAAAAGTATTCGCTCAGCTGATGGTCATTGTTCTTTATCTTTAAATAGCGGTATTTTTACAGTAAGAAATATAGCAAGAAATGTTTTCAATTCTTTTATGGTTGCAGTCAACATAAACGATCAGCTCATTTAGTTTGGTTAAAATGGCTCGAAAAGTGAAAGAAACATCAGAGGAAGTTCGAAAAAATATACTAGATATGCGAGAATCCGGTGAAAAGATCAGATCTATCGGAAAATCTGTTAATCGGTCATATTCAACGGTGAAATCCATTATAGATAGGATCTCCGGTGTAAACAACTCGTCCAGTGCTACACGATCAGGTCGCCCATATATCTTAGTAGACAGAGAAAAGCGTGCTATTGTGTCAAAGGTAAAGCAGAACCCAAAAAAAAGTGCCTCCCAATTTCACGTGCGTTAACACCATTAGAAATGTGCTGTATGATGCTGGGTATCATGGTAGAGTTGCAAGAAAGAAACCCTACATTAGCAACACCAACAAGATGAAGAGGCTTTTATTCTCAAAACAATACAAAAATGAATCAGGAGAATTTGGAACAAGTTTATATTTACAGATAAAAGTAAATATAAAATTTGTGGTTCAGATGGTCGGTGTATAATATGGAGAAAAAAAAAACCGAAATGGGGGAAAAGCACCTTAAACCGACCTTTAAGCATGGCGGGGGTTCTGTGTTAGTTTGGGGTTGTATGAGTGCTAAAGGTGTTGATAACTTGCACTTTATAGATAGTATAATTGACCATAAGCAATATATAAATATTCTCAAGACAACTCCAATTTAGTGCAAACAAAATGGGTCTTAATACCGACTATATTTTTAGGCAGGATAATGATTCCAAACATACCAGCCTGGTACAGCCTGGAACATTAAAATGTGGCTACTTCATAATACTCCAAAATGGATTGAAACACCACCCCAATCGCCAGATATCAATCCGATTGAAAATGTGTGGTATATTTTAGAACTGAATATAAAAAAACATGAGATTCGAAGTAAAGCTGATTTAAAAGCCGCTTTAACAACAAAATGGGATCTTATAACACCTGCCGTTACTCAAAATCTAGTCGATTCTATCCCGAATAGATTAACACAAATAATTAGAAACAAGGGTGGACCAACAAAATACTAGTTTATAAAAACAGCTAAGTCATTGCGAACGTGAGCGAATACTTTCTGGAGTCTGAAATTATGGGTTCATGAATGCATTTTAGTTTACTTTGTTAATTAATGTTATATCATGTTTACGTTTTTTGTTTTTTTAACTCAGTATTTAATGGAGAATAAATATATGTATATATGAGTTTTGTGATCCTTTTAATTTTTTTTTCTACAACAGTACGGCTTTTCTTAGAAAAAAAAAAGGGTTTTTTCTGTAGTGGGGCTCCCACGAAACTCGTATCAGTTGTAGGGTTAAAACCACACTGTTGGAAGCCGAGAATACTGTTAATAAAGTGTCTTAGCTGTTAAAATAATACAACAGACAGGGTATGTTGCCATAGTTCACGGGAAGTCCTTCCCATGAGGATCAGATAAACAATTACCTTAGTCTACCCAGATCTTAAAGATCTGTCGATGGGATGTTGCTCTTCGCAAAACTAGTTTTTTTTTAAGATTTTCAGCAGATACTGTAGTTTTGTCTCCACTCCGCAAATTTTTTTTAGGACTATGCAGAGGTCTGCCATTCTTACTGCATTTTTGTTTTTCTTTTTCTTCTGTGGCAGTGTCTAGGACAGGGAACTGAGAACGATTGATTTTATCAAAGGAGCTAACATATATCAGCAGCTGGACAAGCTACAGCTACAATTTCAAGGAATAACGTTTGAAAATGCTTTCCTTTTTTTTTTTTAACTGGATAGAGCACTCAGAGAAATAAAATGTTCACTGTACTCCTTGCAAGAAAGGAGATCCTCTGAACTGCGCCAACTACAGACGCATTAGTCTCCTTAACTTCGCATACAAGATATCATCTGCCGTATTGTGTGAACGCCTGAAGCCGTTCGTCAACAACCTGATAGGTCCATATCAGTGGGGCTTCAGGCCAGGAAATTCCACCATCGACCAAATATTCACACTACGACAGATCTTGGAGAAGACCCATGAGCTTCAGATCGATACAGCACACCTTTTCAGAGATTTTAAGGCTCCATCTACGGTCCCGCCTGCATTGACGGCGAGTAGAGGAGGAGATACAACAATGAACTCTATGGACTGTAAAGCGACATCTACCTATCCAGAAGAGTGAAGATCCAAAGACTGAGATGGATGGATCATGTGGAGCGTATGGACACCAATGCTCCAGTCTGAAAAGTCTTCGAATCCGCTCCAGAGGGACAGCGCAGTAGAGCAACGCTAAGGCTCAACCGGCGCACGCCATCTCAGCCAACTAAGCGTGCGAAACTGGAGGCAGCTAGCCAGGGATCGAGCTGGCTGGAGACGCTTGTTGACTGAAGCCCAGGTCCACCCCGGACTGTAGCTCCACTTAAAGAAGAAGAAGAGGAATAAGAAGTACCCCTTGCATGATCTTCTTAAGGAACTTTCTCAATCTTTTGGTTGAAAATGAGCAATGAGTTCCAACGCCTAACCAAAATTTTCGAAACTCAAAGTGCGTGTTGTTCCAAAAATAACTTCTTTAAAAAGAACGTTTGCCTCAAGGAAACCTGGAATCGTCTGTGGATCTAGCGCAAAGCAAAGCGTTTTGGTAAAGGCGCTAATGAGGCGAAACAAGTGTTATTTTTTAAGTCTAGAAGTTTGCAGTGATGCATTTGAACGTGAGTATATTCCACCTCTTTTAAAATCAATTTTTATCACACCAATTGCTCTAAAAAAAAAAAACATTCTTGCCATTATCCGACAGATAGTACAGCTGCTGCATATACCTGAGCCTTGATAAAAGACCTGTTGAAGGCGTCAAGTGAGAGTCAAATAGCTCACATCCTTAAGAAATTGAGAGAAGAAGCCTCCTTAGTGGCCTAGTAAATTTTTAAAGCGATGTTGTAACACACACTAATTAATGACTAGGAAACGGTGAGGGCATACTGATGAACATTAATAGCGAGACGGTAGTTATATTAGAAGGTATCGGATAATTCGTTGGCGATATTGATGCAGTAGCCTGAACTCTCTAAAGTCATCCTACATAACTTGACGAGTTTGTCAAGAATGTCGAAATTTGGTAAATGTCTCGGGTATTTTAAAATATCTGCCATAGTGTGAATGTTTGATTGATTCTGGACAGTCCTGGCCTGAAACTGGATGGATGAGCCACCTAGATTGTTTAAGAATGGTTTTAACCGCCCACATAATACAGCACAAAAGATTTGTTAATTGATGTTTACGAGACTTACTCATCTATTCTTGTTGCCATCAACAGGGTTTTCTGTCTTGAAGAAAGGACAGAAGCTGCTGAGATTTTTTCCATCGGCTTAGGTTTTCGCTGGCCATATCTTATAGATGGACTGGTGCATGTTCTCTACACAGTCACCTCCAACTGTTTTAAAAGCCAAGCAGGCAGTCTATCTGCTATCTATTCTCCGTCTAGGTCAGCGTGAATGAATTCTCTGTCGTCTTTGCCATGGTTAAATGTTTCATTCCATCTTATAGCTACATATTTTCCATCTTCGGCCTTTTAGTTCAATGTGTAACTATTTCATTTTCTGTCGATGTCGAATTTTGATTGTATAACTTGACTCCTTTGTACCTTTGATATTAGCATTCGTAACCTAGATGAAAAATAGTTATGATCCGAGCCGATGCTGGGTTCTTAAAAAGTTCAGATGTCCATGATGCTGAAAATTTTAGTTTATAAGCGGAATACAATCCATCAGATTAATAGATTATATTGGTTCTTTATCTGAAAGGTCCATAAAAGCTATTGAAACTTTTCAGAAAACATCACCATCTGACAGCCTTGCATAAAGTAGTTCATCATAGAGGATATCCAGGAGATATGGCGTAGGCTATCACGTGGGTATATACAAGGTGGCGCAAAATTAATCATCCAGTATTGTTTTTGAATTACTTTTTTACTAAATAAAAACAAATGATTCTGAGTGATGGAAATCTTTATTTGGACCTTTATATTTTTTTTCTGTTAAGTGGAGAAGATGATATCCGCCAACTGCTGGCGCCAGTATTGATACACATTTGTGCCCGTTCTATCGAATTTTCCATGACTTTCCGCAAGATTTCCGGTGATAACTGTTCGCATTTCTGTCGAATATTCTCCTTAAGGGCTGCGATTGTCAGAGGTTTGATGGCATAAGCCCGCAACTTCAAGAAGCCTCAAAGAAAGGGGTCTGGGATGGCTAAATCGAGCGGTCTTGCTGGCCATGCCAAATCGCCAAAACGGGAGATTACGCGACCAGGAAACGCGTCCTTCGCAATATCCATTGTGGTTCGTGATGAGTGTGCGGTTGCACCCACTTGTTGAAGCCACATGTTCACCAAGCCCCGTTCATCCAATTCCGGCAGTGAAAAGTCGTTTATCATCGCCCTTCAGCATTCGCCAGTAACGGTAACCGTATTGCCGATGGCGGCTCATTTACTACTCCCGCGTGAACGCTGCGCCGCACCACACAGTGGCTTTGAGTGGATATAATGGCTCTTCGTGCATTACACGCGGATTTTCAGTGCCCCAGTGCTTATTAACTTAACCGCTTAAGTGGAAAAGCGCCTCGTCGCTCATGATGATTTTCGACACAAGATCGTACTCTTCGTTGTTGAGATTGAGGATGGTTTGACAGTAATTCACACGCGACTGACGGTCAGGAGGCATTAACTGATGCACTGTTTGCACTTTGTACGGGAACATGTGTGAGTCCTTGACTAAAATCATCTGCAAGGTCCGTCTGGTTATGCCCAATTGCGTGGCCTGACGTCTGATTGGTGTTTCTTCGTTCTCAGTGACATCGGCAGCCACAGGCGCGATTCTCTCGGCCTAACGACCAGTCCAGTGGAAGCAACGCCCTGCATAGTTTCCTGTGGTTCCAGTCTGTCCAAGTCGAGTAGCTAAGCGCTGGAACGTTTGTCCAGTTGGTGCGAAACGATTAGGAAATCGACGTCCAACCATTCCACGCTCTTGCGGAGCGTCTGTTTGTATACTGCAGCTCTCTAGTTCACAAATGTCAAATATGGTTGACGTACGACGCCAGTTGCAAAAACTTTAACATCTTCCGATGGGATGATTAATTCTGCGCCACCTTGTACTATTGTAGTTTACATTACCTTTTCTACTTCCAGACTACAGCAGGTGAATGATGTGTAAAGGTAAACGTAACAAGCTGTCTTAATCTGTCAAACTTGCAGTCACTTTACAAATCAACCCTGTCAACCTTAAAAACTCGAAACCACAACCACTTTTTGCCCTTTTAAGTCTTTAGGATGAACAAAAATCTTCTGGTGCAAACGCATACATGCATGCATACTCGTTCTTGGCTTTCAATTAATTTTCTGAAAATCCCCTAAATGTCTCAAATGACATTGACTGTAACTGTTAGAGTGTACTCTTTCTCTCCCTGAAGGGTTATATTTGTACTCGGGCTCGTATACAAATTATTTATGTCATCCTTCGGCATCGAGGAGTACGAGAACGAACAGTTTATGCCTGCAAGGCACTGCCAAAAACTATCCTCAAATACGTACACACTCTGCCAAAAAGGGAATAATTAATTTGCAAACGGGAGCTTTGAAAGAAGTCCAAAAGATGTTTCATCCGAAGACGTTGTGCTTACGGCAGACTTTCGGTAGAGATGTTCTTCTTTTACAAAGTATCTTTGTGCCGCCAAAATTTAGAGGATGCCATAGATTGCTTGGGGTGTTGGGACAGGTCAGGCAGAATTCCTTTTTTTTCTTCTCATTTTTAGCGACCAAAATGATTAATGGGTTAAAACCGTGAAGTGAAAGGACTCTCTAGATTTGTGGCAGTTTTTTTCCATTTCCCTGTCCTTTCATTTCATTTGTGAAGAGTTTTGTTGCCTCTGCTATGGGAATCATTTGGAATGCTATTTTCCATGTCGTTTTTTTTTTTGCTCCTTTATTTGATGGAATTCAGAGTAAGGAAAAAGAATGTCCTTGTTAGATATTTTATGAGACGGGGCTTTGGGAGCGACGGCAATGAAGGACATTAGCTACAAATGATAAAACATGCAAATTGGATTTCTCGTTTATTCGGCCGTTGCGGTTTGTGTAGGTCAGAGGCCTTCGAGTCGGTGCACGTCGTTTGGGGTCTTTGTGACGGGTTTTTTTTTTTTTGTTGTACCAGGATGTCAGTCTTTGTTATTTCTTTTGGTGGCTAAGTTATATCACGTACCAGATGTCCGGCTAAAAGAGAGAACTTTTTAATGTCTATCTTTGTGAGCGTTTATGACTGTCGGCGAAATTAGATGCGTTTTCAGTTTGAATTAGGTAAATTTAGTTTTGAAACTTTATCTTGTCGCCTGTGTTGGAGACTAAAAGATGGAATTGGTTTTTGCTTAGAATAGACAACAGGACATTTGCTATGCAATTTAGCAGAGCAAAAGTTGGAAATTGTTTAATTTGAGTTTTGAAATTGCCTGTGGATTGGTTTATTTACCAGTTTATGATTTATTTCCAACCGCAAATGAAGGTTCTGGTAAAGTTGATCAAAAGTTTTTGAAACTTCGGGTAAATTCATAATCACACAAATAATAAATTTGTGGATTTTGGCTGATCTTACAGGTGTTTTGCGGCCATAGATACATGGTATTGGGTTGCTTCTGAGTGTCCTTATATCATAAATATGATGTAGTATTTTCGTACAGATATTTGTGAAGAAAAGTCTTGCTTATAGATGTGTATGAGCCTCTCTTGCATATTCTTCAAATAAGGACTATGTTAAGGGTCTTTCAGTAAGTGCTTCCTTTCTTTAATTTTAAATAAAACAAAGTGTGTGTCTGACATCATCGAATATTTTTATTCGTTTGAAAGGCCTATCAATGCCATTATGTATGAAATATAGCATAGTTCAAATGTCTGCCGCGGCTTTTCTGGGTGGCGCGCATTCGAAATGTCCAATATTCCATGACTCTGTCTCATAAATCAGGCTAAATTTGACCGATGGCATGGGTTATGTTGGCTTTGAGGACCCCTGGGGTTTGTGGATTATTCGCATAGACCCGCGACTTCAGAAAACCCCACAAGAAAAAGTCTAACGGTGTCAAATCGCACGATCTCGGTGGCCAGTTCACATCACCTACACGTGAGATGACAATGCCCTCGAATCGCCCGCGCAGAATTTCCAATGTGGCGTGAGCTGTATGGTACGTAGCGCCGTCCTATTGAAACCACAAGTCGTTGGTGTCCATATCATCCAATTCAAGCCGAAAGAAGTTGGTAATAATCGACCTACAGTGCTCGCCGTTGACAGTGATGGCCTGGCTAATGTCGTTCTCAAAGGAATATTGACCGATAACGCCGTCAGCCTTAAATCTACAGCAAACAGTGACTTTTTCGGGATGCATTGGACGCCCTTTGGATCTCATGTGGATTGGTATCGCCCCAAATTCGACAATTTCGTTTATTGATGTACCCGTTCATGAAGAAATGGGCCTCATCGCTGAAGATGATTCTTCGATAAAAATTAGGGCCAGTTTCCAACTGCTCCAGAGCCCATTCAGCGCACACAAGTCGTTGTCCATGATTGAGTTTTGTACGGGTGCAGGCCCAAGTCACGACGCCAAGTTGTGGTCTACGAAAGGCCGAGTTCTTGTGAGCGATGCAAAATCAACTGACTCAGATTCTCCTGCACGGACGGCGGCAATGTTTTTGGCAGATCTTGCATTTCGTCGACGTATGTTGGTTGTTGGTTTATCGTTTACTAATCCAGTGGACTCAAATTTATCCACCACACTGCGAATTGTCCTCTCGGTAGGACGGTAATGGTGACACAAGATGCGAATCCATTTTGTTGATGCGAGGTATCCTGGGTCTTGCCATGACTCCTTCGTATGGACACAAAGTGATTTAAGGCAGCACTTGCAATAGAGATATGACGATGGGGAAATAAACAGTTGGTCATTAGGTAAGTCAAGTTCATAAAACTTGGTTATTATGTAGAATTAATTTCATATTCCTTCTTCTAGGAGATTCTGGATATCCACTAGAACCTTTCCCTCCAACACCATTTACTAGTGCAGTAGAAGGAAGCCTGCAAGCTGCTTTTACCAATGTACTACACATTAAAAGACAATTGAAAAGAGTCATTTGCGTTTTAAAAATAGATTCAGGTGTATTTTAAGTGCAAGGCAGTAACTTTACACACCAAAGAAAACCACCCAAATTATAACTACTATATGTACTCTTGACAACTAATAAGCAGCGCTTATTTGGATGCGGATTTGTTGTCGGAGGCAGACTAAGAAAACAAGTCCTCAGCTTCCGGCATGTGAGCGAGCGCCTCGTAGCAATCCACATCAAGGCTAAATTCGCCAACATTAGCCTCATATGCGTGCATGCCCCCAGAGTGGAGAAAGATGACGACATCAAGAATGCCTTCTACGAGCTCCTTAACAAGACCTACGAGCAATGCCCGAGCTACGACATTAAAATTGTCCTCGGTGATTTTATTGCAAAACTAGGAAGAGAGGGTATCATTGGCGGAATTATCGGAAAAAATAGCCTGCACAACACCACCTCTGATAACGGATTCAGGCTAATCGACTTAGCGGCGAGGCGAAATATTGTCGTAGCTAGCACGCGGTTCCCACATATCGATATATACAAGGGGACTTGGAGAACTCCTGGTCAATCAACAGTCAACCAGATTGATCACATTGCGATCGACGCAAGACACTCCTCCAGTATTATGGATGTCCTGTAATGTTTCACAGAGGTGTGTGGATGTTGGAGTAACACTTTGTTTGATAGCAGCAGATGGCACGCTTGCGGTTGCGCGGCGTTAACTCGTCGGAGGGGTGGGATCTTGCTGCTTTTCTCTGAAACTTACTTAATTATCGTGCCACAAAGGAGATGTAAGCAAATAAAGTTGATGACTTAAGGTCTTAGACTATTGCAGAGGTGAAAAGGGGGTTATATGAACTTGCTTTAAAACCCATAGGGGTGTTATCGGTGGTATAACGCCAGAAGGAACCCTCCCACAGCAACTGATTCTTCAATTGCACCATGACTACTCCATCCTAAATCTATACTGGAGTAGTCCCTACCTACCATATTTGAATACTTCACTAGTCGATCATTCCAGCGATCATATAAGGGATTATCACAATGTCATACTTCTAGACATTGTGGAGTAAATTAAATCAATAAACTAAATAAACTGTGTGTGTTATGCTATGCATATGTATATTTCATAGGTGTATGTGAAAAATTAATTACTAATTGTTTCACAAATAAGAGTAACTTAAGGTAATGAATTATTTCATTTTACTGTATATGTAAGTCAAGTATTTTTAAGGATATTTCAAATTTGATATTATTCAATGGGTACGCTTATAGGTTAAGTAAAAAGGTTTAGCTTTTAAGATAGTTTTAAATAGTATAAGTCTTTAGAATTTTAAGAAATGTAAGTATAGAAAAAGGCTAATCAAAATATATATAATAAAACAAAGCCATTGAAAAGGAAATCAACTATTACGAGTATGTACTCACTTTTATATTGAAGATCCAATCGTTGAGATTTGTGCACAAAGTTCAGCATGCGGATGTAATTTTGATAGCAATATGTATGTATATATTTACATGTGTATTAATCACTTTTCTCTGGCTTTGACCACGACGTTTAAATTGATATTTTGAATAAAGAAATAAATTGACTTCCTTATAAAAATGAATTGAAATGTGATCGATAGAAATTTTATTTTAACACTGTTCTGTTTTAAGACACTGAGTGATAGCTTATAGGCTTATGGACTTGATTGAAGTATGTTTTTATTTATTTTCATTTTTTTGTCAAGGGATGAATGTGATGAATGTGATGAACGTATGACTGTTGAATTATGTATGTATGTATATGATGTTGCAGGTAGCACTGCATGTTTTTTGTCAGGTGGATCTGATTTGGAAATTGAGGTTATCGTAGCCATGTGTTCGACATTTGCCGTAACATATATATATGTATTTTTTTGTTTTTTTTTTTTTGCATGGGCAGTCAGAACCTCTTTTTGTTTTTTTTTTCTTTCACCAGCAGGTTAATTTCACTGATGTTGTACGTCTGCAACTCGTGCAGAAAAAAAAGTGAATACTTGTAGAGAGGCAGGTTTTCTCCCCTTGATGTTCCCCCTTTTCTTTTTTCTTTTGAGCGCGCACAACGAGCGGAATAATTAAATAAAACCTCACTGGTTTAATATGGCTATAGTTTCTGACTGCACCAAACTAAATGAGACGAGCAATGCAGAAAAAATTTGGCGAATGTTCGATGCAAATGTGAAGGAAGCTTATGAAACAGAAAGAACGCGTGGGATGTTGCATTCCTTTAAATACCTTCGGTAAGCAACAGAAGTTTAGCCAACTGCAAACGCTGTTAGGACCAACAATGAAGATTGGTATAAAAGATGGGTTTAAACTAAACTATCGGGTTTGTGGCTTGGGTATTTAAGCTGACTGTTCATTTATGAAAATTCATAAGTAAATAGTTTCGTTAGATAGATTAAAAAAAAATCGTCGTTGGATCACGCTACAGTCCGTACATTCCGAGGGGCAAAACATCGACTCGGACCATTTCCTTGTTGTAGCCAAGGTACGGTTGTGGATATCCCAAACTACCAATACAAGTTAATACGAGTACTGTGAGGTTATTCGACGTCAGACGGCTACAATCGCAAGAGATCGCCAAGTCCTTTTCCGATCGAGTGTCTCTTAATCTCTTGAGACGTCCAATACCGCCAGCATCAAGCATCGAAGACTATTGGAAACACTGCCAAAACGCCATCAGAGATGCCGCTTCTGATGTGCTGGGTTACACTCGTCCACCACAACGAAACAACTGGTTCGATGATGAATGCCGGCAAGCACATGCAGCTAGGCAAGATGCATATAAAGCGGCGCTGCTAAGAAGAATCAGAGCTGCTCATGAGCTCTATGGGCGGAAGAGGAGAGACGGACACCGGCTGCTCAGGATGATGAAGAAATAGCAGGAATGAGATTCGAAAGTCTTACCAAAAGGTCAAAATAACATGCCACAGAAACAAACCCCGAACCGAAGCCTGTACAGATGAACATAGGAACACCGTAGTAGAATCGCAGTCGATGCCGGGGATTTGGAAAGACCATTTCTGCAGACTGTATAACGGCGATGAGGAACCAAATACCGCTGTCAGGCAGAATCAACCGAATCAGCCTTTCACCCCGGACGATGATGACCAACAACGACCTTGATGAAGTGAAGATAGCTATATCGAAGCTTAAGTTCAACAAAGCTGCTGGAGCGGACGGCCTCACTGCCGAGCTCTTCAAAGCGGCAGGCGATGACTTGGTAAGGAGTTTACACAAACTCATCTGTAAAATATGGTCGGAAGAAAGAATGCCCGATGAATGGAACCTCAGGATTGTTTGTCCGATTCTCACGAAAGGAGACCCTCTGAACTGCGCCAACTACAGAAGCATGAGTCTCCTTAATATCGCATACAAGATCTTATCCGCCGTATTGTGTGAACGCCTGAAGCCGTTCGTCAACAACCTGATAGGTCCATATCAGTGTGGCTTCAGGCCAGGAAAGTCCACAATCGACCAAATATTCACACTATGGCAGATCTTGGAGAAGACCCATGAGCTTAAGATCGATACACACCACCTGTTCATAGATTTTAAGGCCGCGTATGACAGCATCTTTAGAGACGAGCTATATAGAGCAATGTCTAGTTTTGGCATCCCTGCCAGACTCGTCTGTCTGTGCAGGATGACGATGGAGAATGCGCGCTGCTCCATCAAGATCGGTAAAGATCTCACCGAGCCCTTTGATTGCCAGAAAGGATTTAGACAAGGCGATGCACTGTCATTCGATTTTTTCAACATCGTGCTTGAAAGAAAAGTGCAAAACTCAAGAGGGGCACTATCTTTCAAAAGTCCGTCCAACTACTCGCATACGCCGACGATATTGACATAATCGGGAGAAAGCAGCGTGATGTCAGTGGCGCTTTCGCGAGTATTGAGACGGAAGCGGCGAAAATGGGTTTAGCGGTCAATTTAAATGCAAGACCAAGTATATGCTGTCAAGTAAAAAGGACAACCAACACCGACGTCTCGGACAGAACGTCACCCTCGACAGATATAACTTTGAGGTAGCTAAGGACTTTGTCTACCTAGGCTCCGCTATAAATACAGACAACGACACCGACGCTGAGATCAAGCGAAGAATAACTCTTGCCAAGCGCTGTTTCTTTGGGTTAAGAAGGCAATTGAGTAGCAAAGCCCTCTCTAGGACAACAAAAGTCACCCTTTATAAGACTTTAATAATCCCGGTCCTGCTCTATGGCACAGAGGCTTGGACATTATCAAAAATGGATGAGGGTGTTCTTGGTTGCTTCGAGAGAAAAATTCTCCGGGTGATCTTCGGTCCCCTCTTAGTGGAGGAGGATATACAACGACGAACTGTACGGACTGTATAGCGACATGGACCTAGCCAGAAGAGTGAAGATCCAAATGCTGAGATGGCTGGGTCATGTGGATCGTATGGACACCAATATTCCGGTCCGAAAAGTCTTCGAATCCGCTCCCGAGGGACAGCGCAGTAGAGGAAGGCCAGGACTCAGGTGGTGCACGCAAGTGGAAGAGGGCCTCAGCCAACTTAGCGTGCGAGAGTGGAGGCAGCTAGCCAGCGCCACCTAAAGTAAGTAAGTAATTTCCAGTCTTTATTACATTACTCAAGAGTGTTAATATTAATTTCTTTATTCAAGCATTACACTTGTTGCCAGAATATGGGTTCGCACTACCTTTGCCAATTTCATCTGCAAATATTCTTCCTTTTAATGAAGTTAATTATGTGGAACTTTATGAATAATTTTATGGGCAGAACTGAGACCGTCTTCTGAGAAGTTGTCAACAAGGCAGTCAACGTCTTCCTGATTTTGCATTTTTTAAGTCTTGGATATATCGAAATTCTATTACCATAGTTCAAAACAAATGACAAAAAACCGGACTATTTTCAGGATCAAGTCCATTCAAAGATTTTGGATTTGTTAAGTAATAAGATACATTCGTTGCAAATAAGTCGAGGACGGAAGGATTGCCACGACAACTAGCTGGAACATAAGTTGGACTAGGAAGGAATGGAAGCAGAGATTTGTTTCGCGAATCCGTGAAAATCCGCGTTTAATCCACGAAGAGCCATTGCACCCGCTCAAAGTTACTGCAGGAAAACACCGCTAGCCAAACGACTACTGTGGATGTCGAGCGCTACAGACCAATGCTCAACGAGACCAATGCTCAACGACTTTCTCCTTCTAAATCACTCTGCAAATGGCTTCAAATGCAAACTAAGGCCGAAAAGAAGTGATTTATTCTGTTGCAGCGATAAAATTCGACGCCATTGTGAGAAAGGATAGATTTGCGACTTATCAAGCTTATTCTTCCACTTATAATGTCGATTCTTAATCACTGTATCACAATATAAACTTTTCCCAAAACCTGGAAAATTCCCCGAGTTGTACCTGTTGCCAAAAAGATAAATTCAGTATCAGTTACAAGTTTTAGACGTGTTTGTAATTATCATGCCTTTCAAAAGTCTTCCAGAAATTAATCGTTGATAAAACTTAAGTTGCTTTATAAAGGGCAATTTGATATCAGATCTAACCAAAACTGCTCCAATGCAATGATAAACATTTTGGAGGAAATTTGACAGGATTATGATGCATGCTCGATTTTAAAGAAAATCACAGAATCCTATGTTGTTAGCTGAAAATCAACTTAAGCCACTTCAGAAGTGCGTGTTTTATAAATAGTCAATGATACTGTAATGCTATGTATACATGCATTTCTACCTCGAACTAAACAAGGCATTCCCGCCTTGAATTTAACTTAAACTGAAGTTTGAAAGGAGATAACACTAAAAAAAATGAATTCAGCACAAATATATGAATTTTCTATAAAATTATCGAATTTAAGAGATGGCCCTAAACTTTTATAGATTAATCGTGGACTGAACAACCTACCTGACGTTAAATTCACACTTCCATGTGCTCCTTAAGAGGTTAATTGAATGACTTTAGTTTGCTGCAAGGTACGAACAATTGGCGCACTTTAGGTAAAAAATAAAAAGTGAAACAGCTCATGCATCATCATATTCAGCTCATGAAATATTCAAACACAATTTAATTCAGATTCTAATGATGGTTTCTCGTCACAGCTCTAAGGTAAATAAAGTTGCAAAACCAGAGCACACTTGCGTTCCTCATGTACATATACGTTGAGTATTCTCTCAGCAACTTTTTACCTTAGTTACCACAAAAGTGAGATGGTAATTTGTAGTTTGGAAAACTTTCTCCTCTATCAGTTGGTTAACTTATTTTCCCGGACAATTTCTCAAAAACATACAACTTGAGTGCGCAGCCGACAGGAACACTGTCTTACTACTACCGTTCCACCACGTACTCGACGTCGTCCTTCTTCCCTGCCACTATGCCTGGTCTCGTGACATTTTAGGTAAGAAAATGAAAAATTATTTAAACTCTGTTGTTGTTGGAGTTGTATTGATAAAGCGTGATACCGTGGTTTGAGGCTAAATTGCTCAGTGCCAAGCAAAAAGTTCCTTTAACACACACTCTGCAACGCTTCCAAGGACACTCGAGAAAAATGATTGCCTGAGAGATAACTATATTCAACGAAAAAAAAGAAAATGTAAGGCAAACTTTAAATGAAACGTTAAGTTTAGAGAAAAAAGAAAGTAAAACGATAAGACTTGTAACGGTGATGCATATTTAAGTAGCGTCAATTTATTAGATTTTCAGAAACTTCTAGTTTGTTCACACACGTTTGCGGAGATATGGAAGCAACACTCTAAGGAATCGCTTAACAACGCTCATATGTGTACATGGGGAGGAATATGATTTATGAAAACGTGCTAACAGTTGGGAAATGTGAAAACTTTCTCAAAATTCATGCGGATAGCAAATTGTCATTGTGAATTCATGAAACGATACGTTTATGAGTGATAAGCATTTAAAATGCTAATCGAAACATACTTAACTTCAAGCAAATTAAATCCAACCCATGAAAAGAGCAGGGGTTGAGCTTTTCGAAATGGGGTCAGGAAGTCCAACAAAATCAACTTTTTTTTATTTTTTTACCCATTTCAAAAATTTTGCTACACAGTTTTCGGATGGTGAAGAAATTTAAAAGGAAGATCGACCCTAAATTAATAAAAATAAGTTACTTAAGGTGGCGCTAGAGTCAATGGTGTAGCTGGGCACTTGCCAACAAATGTGTCCACCTAGCTCGATCTTTCGCTAGCTGCCTTCAGATGCGTTCGCCATCTGCGATGACCCTTGGAGGCGGATCCGAAGACTTTTCAAACCAGAGCGTTAGTGTACTCAGTTCTACATAATCCAGCCAGACATAGCTCGTCTCTATAGACGATATCATACGGGGCCTTAAAATCGTTGAAAAGGTGGTGTGTATCGATCTAAAGCTCAAGGCAAACATCTCTGTATTTGAGACAGCTTAGATGCTCTCCTCTCTTGAAGATCAACAATGATGAGTTTCCATTCATCGGCCATACAGATGAGTTGGTGTATGCTACTTACCAAGTTTGCTTGAAATCGCTGAGGAGAATTTTAATGCCATTGCTGGGATAATGCTCGTAGGTCCTGTTCAAGAGTTCGAGAAGATGTCTTTGGTCTCGTCATCTTTCTCATCTGTGGATGCGTAGCACATAAGGCTAATGTTGGCAATACGCATTGCTACAATGCCTTCGTAACTTACATGCCGGAAACTCAAGACTTCTTACCTGTCTGCCTCCAACAATAAATCCGCATCCAAATAGGCGCTGGCTTTGCCGTCGATAACAATAGCCGTAGTAGATGTCGCTGTATTTTATAATTGGTTTGCAAAGGTTTTCAACAGCAGATTCGTCCGCATCCAAAGCGTATTTCTTTTTAGTCTTTTTACCTCAGGTGAGCAGTTACTACTGCGGCACAACCACCAACCTGGAAGGTCAGGCCCATTAAAGATATCTTCGTCCATTTATTCTTCGATTTAACCGAAGTAACACGTTCGGGGATGTGGGCGCTGCTGTTGGCTCAAAAAGGGCTCAACCCCCAACATCTCTTTTCCAAGCAAGTAAACACTTGGTTTTAAATAAGCACAACCGATGTGGAGAAACAGTTAAAACACTGGGTATCGCTAATCTGACACCTCTAAGCGCCTACCTTATCTTAACAGCACCCAACCACAATGGAGTTTATATTTATTAAAAATAGAATGGGACCAAGTACTTATCCTTGAGGTACACAAAGGTTGACTAAAACATTATAGATTTTAAAACTTACCAGCTGAAAAAAATCCACGAGAACCAATACTATGAAGTTTTTGCGAATCCTATAGTTAACCATTTCACAAGCCTTCGTTATGTCAATGAAAATAGCAGCACAATATATTTTATTGTCTAGACCTCTATGTATAAGAACTCTAGTAGACCATTTTCGTTAGAGAGCCCAAAAAGTAAAATCACTTTGCGTTTTTTCTTGTTGATATTCTGGACATATTTCAGGCAAAGCTTGATTCGATTTGATCATTTGATATTGGTAGCGTTCAGTGTTAATTGTTGCGTCACATTTTAGCCGCTCATAACAGATCATACCCTTTTGGTCCCACCAAGCACAGAGCATTGCCTTTCGTCCATAGCTATTGGCGTTTCAGTCGATGTCGATGGTTCGTTTTGAGTCACACATGATCTTTAACGCTAAGGATTCACAAAATATTTCCCACTTTCTACCGCCATTCGCAATTTGTAAGTTCCGTAAGTAACTTTTCGGTTTTTCTTCTCTCTTATATTCGAGTGACGTAAAACTTATTTTCCCAAACGTATGGAGATGTCCTATAATGTCATATTTCATCCCAAAGTTGTTGTTTCGTTTGGGCGCTATCATCATCCATTCGCTGTCTTCAATTTTATTCTGTGGTCTTGCACTTTCTTCGTTTCTCACGTCAAAATCGTTTTGATCGTTTAAAAACACTCAACCTACTGTGATTTACCAAGAACATACCCACAGTAAGCTCCGACAATCATTCAAAAGGTTCCTCAGCAGTTTTATTCGTTTCTTGCTGTCCACAAATTGTAATCTCCAGACAGAACGTCTTATGTCTGGAAGACTTAATTTCACGGGATGCCCATATACGAGGGCGGGTCAATAAGTCCGTGACTTTTTGAATTTCTGACCTCTATACTGAAACAGCAACACTGCTCCTGTCAACTGGCATCTGTCAGTTGACTCCTGTCAAAATTTAAACTTGCTGCGTCAGTTAGTTTGTGTTTGACAGCTATTTTTATCAGACTACTCACTAATTTGAGGAGAAAATGGAAAAAAGTGAATTTCGTGTGCTTATTAAGCATTATTTCTTGCGAAAAAAAACCATTACCGAGACCAAGGCTAAGCATGATAAATACTATGGGGACTCTGCACCATCGATTTTATAAAAAAGTGGTTTACTGAATTTCGTTGTGGCCGTACAAGCACTGAAGATGCCGAACGTCCTGGACGCCCAGTTGAGGTCTCTACACCCGAAACAATCGAAAAAATTCACGATATGGTGTTGGCCGACCGAAGATTGAAAGTGCGAGAGATTGTGGAAGCCGTAGGGATCTCGCATGGCTCAGTGGTTTCAATTTTGAATGATCACTTGGGCATGAGAAAGCTTTCCGCAAGATGGGTGCCGCGTTTGCTCACAGTCGACCACAAACACATGTGCAGTTGCCATGGCAAAAATCCATGAATTGGGCTATGAATTGCTCCCTCATCCACCCTATTCTCCAGATTTGGCTCCGAGCGACTACTTCTTGTTCCCAAACCTGAAGAAATGGCTTGGTGGAAAAAGATTTGACTCCAATGATGAAGTCATCTCGCAAACAAAGGCCTATTTTGAGGACCTCGACAAATAATGGTTTTTGGAAGGGATAAAAAATTGGAGAAGCGTTGGACAAAGTGTATAAAGCTCAAGGGAGACTACGTTAAAAAATAAAATTATTTTTTTATCAAAAAATCTGTGTTTTAATCCAAAAGTCACGGACTTATTGACCCGCCCTCGTATCTATGGGAGCATTGATACGCCTTGCCATCGCTTATTTGCTACTTAACAACACAATACCAATGCGGAACTGTGTTGAGGGCACAGCCACACCCTTGGTATGAGTGGAGGCCTACCTTTAACCTCTTACTGATCTAAGGGTCTCCGTACTAAGCACTTATAGCCAATCTACTCTGGGTATTGACCCCTTGCAATGTCACCTTCCCTGCCATTTAGGATTAAACCACAGCCACCATGACGTTCCCACAAAGGGGCCTACGGTGTGAATATCTGTAACCATGTTTATGGAATGTGTATCAATATTGGAGCCTGGTAACAAATTAACAAATGGGTCGGTATGCTTCTTATTCGAAACAATTTTTTGGGTGGAGGTTCTGCTTGATAAATTGTAAAAAAAAGCCGTTATCCTTGTAATATCGTATAGAGTTTTATTGAAAAAAATATTTTCATTTCAGTAAGGAGCTTACAACCAACTAATCTGTATAATATAATTCGACGAAAGATACCCCAGCAATGCTTCTCCAATCGTTAAGAAAGGAGACTCTCTGAACTGCGGCAGCTACAGATCATCAATCTTCTTAACATCGCCTAAAAGATCCTATCTAGTATTATGCGAACGTCTGAAACTATTCTTGGTCGATAAATTAAAGAAATTTGGCGAGATTTCAGTGAAACTTTCGCGAGTATTATGGCCAAATCACAATTAACGCGGTCGCAATAACCTACCTTGTACCTTCAGATCGAACAAATCAATGTGTCATGCAATGTCAAAGCAATTTAAATTCTTCTCTGAGTAGTTGCGTAAAATAAAAAGCATGCAGGACAAGGACCCAGGCCAGTTTTTTTTAGGATTACGAGGATGAAGCCGAATAATTTCGAGCTGCTTCGCACCCTCTTCGAACCCGAGTTGGAAAAAAAATCTTGGAGAGCGCCAATTCCCCCAAGTTGTAGACTTATGGTGCTCATGGACTATTTGTTTTACAATTCCGATATGTACATACATATTTATATCATAATATTTTGTTGTATTTTTGCTATAAGTATTTTTCGCAAGGAGTTCCCAGGCAAGTTTTAGCATGGATTTTCAGTATGGGGTATCCTACAGTAGTCGAAATAATTTATGAAACATCAGATATGTTCTTGAGAGTATTGAAGCCGCTATATTTGTTTCCCCCATCTGAAGAAAATTGGAAACAAAAAGCAAAAGATTTTTGTGCTATGTGGAGTCTACCCCAACTGCGTTTCAGCTATCGATGGCAAGCACATAAACATTTGTTGCCCACCGAGAGCAGGCTCTGAGTACTACAACTACAAAGGGCACCACTCGATAGTAATTCTTGCTGCATGTGACGCAAATTGTACATTTACAGCTGTTGACGTTGGTGCTTATGAGAGTCAGAGGGATGGAGGTATATTCGCCGATTTATCATTTAATAAAAGTCTTAAAGGATGGCAACGATTAGTATAAGGCGAGCATGAGCCTCTGCAGCCGAACATCTTGCAGCACTGCTAATAAGACCTATTTCGCGCCTATCAGTGGCGCCATCGAGGAATCTCACTCGAGATTGCGAAGTGAAGGGGACAACTGGCGAGTCTCCTGCGCCATAAGTCAGGATTAATGTCGGAAAAAGAAAACAAGACCTTATCCGGCCTACTCCGACATATTTGGAGCTCAGGCCGGTAAGGATTTCCAGGACTTAGTCACGGTCTTGGAAAAGAGATGGTGGCGGACGAGCCCTTTATGGGCCAACGGCAGCGCTCACATCCCGGAACGGGTTACTGGCTTCGGTGTAACCGACCCCTCGTCCTAGGGGCATTAAAAATGGAACTGGTCCTCCAGATTGGGGGTTGTGCCGCCGGGGTAACTATCCGGCCATTTTGAAAAAACATAAGTTACGAAGCATCAACAAGACTCGGATATGGACGGATCTACTGTTGCCAACCCACGCAAACGATTTAAGAACAATATGCACGTGGAATGTTGGATCCCTTAACAGATCACGTGCGGCCGAGCAACTAGCGGAGGCCCTAAACTGCTGCAAAGCAGACATAACCGCCATTCAAAAACTGCGATGGGATGGGCCGGACAAAAAGAAGATGAAAAACTGCGATATCTACTACGGCAATTGCTATCGACGGCAAAAGCAGCGCTTATTTGGATGCGGATTTGTTGTCGGAGGCAGACTAAGACAAAAGGTCCTCAGCTTCCGGCATGTGAGCGAGCGCCTCGTAGCAATCCGCATCAAGGCTAAATTCGCCAACACTAGCCTCATATGCGTGCATGTCCCCACAGAGGAGAAAGATGACGACACCAAGGATGCCTTCTACGAGCTCCTTAACAAGACCTACGAGCAATGGCCCTAGCTATGACATTAAAATTGTCCTCGGTGATTTTAATGCAAAACTAGGAAGAGAGGGTATCTTTGGTGGAACAATCGGAAAATATAGCCTGCACAACACCACCGTCGATAACGGATTCAAGCTAATCGACTTTGCGGCGGGGCGAAACATTGTCGTGGCTAGCACGCGGTTCCCACATCTCGACATACACAAGGGGACTTGGAGAACTCCTGATCAATCAACAGTCAACCAGATTGATCACATTGCGATCGACGCAAGACACTCCTCCAGTATTAAGGATGTCCATACGTTCTGAGGAGTCAACATCAATTCGGACCATTACCTTATTGTAGCCAAAGTACGGTTGCGGATATCCCAAACTACGCCAAGACAAACTAATGCTGTGAGAAAATTCGACGTCAGACGGCTACAATCGCAAGAGATCGCCAAGTCCTTTTCCGATCGAGTGTCTCCTAATCTCTTAAGGGGTCCAATACCGCCAGCATCCACCACAACGTAACCCCTGGTTCGATGATGAATGCCGGCAAGCTCATGAAGCTAATCAAGATGCATATAACGCGGAGCTGCTAGGAAGCACCAAAGATGCTCATGAGCTCTATGAGCGGAACAAGAGAGACGAACACCGGTCCAGGAGGAAGAAGAAAGAGTATGAGAAGCACGCGGTCGAGAAAATTGAGAGATGCTACTCCAGGAATGAGGTTCGAAAGGTTTAGCAAAAGGTAAAAATAAAATGCCATGGAAACAAACCCCGAACCGAAGCCTGAAGAGATAAATAAGAAAACATCGTAGTAGAATCGCAGTCCATGCTTAGGATTTAGAAAGATTATTTCTGCTGACTGTATAACGGCGATGACGGACCAAATACCGCTGTCAGGCAGAATCAACTTTTCAACCTGGACGATGATGACCAACAACTCCGCCCACCCGACCTGGATGAAGTGAAGATAGCTATATCGAAGCTTAAATCCAACAATGCTGCTGGAGCGGATGGCCTGACTGCCAAGCTCTTCAAAGCGGCGGGCGATGACTTGGTAAGGAGCATATACCAACTCATCTGTAAAATATGGTCGGACGAAAGTATGCCCGATGAATGGAACGTCAACATTGTTTGTTAAATTCTCAAGAAAGGAGACCCTCTGAACTGCGCCATCTACAGAGGCATGAGTCTCCTTAATATTGCATACAAGATCTTATCCGCCGTATTGTGTGAACGCCTAAGCCCGTTCGTCAACAACCTGATAGGTCCATATCAGTGTGGCTTCAGGCCAGGAAAGTCCACAATCGACCAAATATTCACACAACGGCAGATCTTGGAGAAGACCCATGAGCTTCAGATCGGTACACACCACCTGTTCATCGATTTTAAGCCGCGTATGACAGCATCTATAGAGACGAGCTATACAGAGCAATGTCTAGTTTCAGAATCCCTGCCAAACTCGTCCGTCTGTACAGGATGACGATGGAGAACGTTGCTCCATCAAGGTCGGTAAAGATCTCACAGAGACCTTTGATGTCCAGAAAGGATTTAGACAAGGCGATGCGCTGTCAGGCGATTCTTAAAACATCGTACTTTAAAGAATAGTGCCAAACTCACGAGCAAACACAAGAGGCACTATCTTTCGAAATTCCGTCCAACTACTCGCATACGCCGACGTTATTGACATAATCGGGAGAAAGCAGCATGATGTCAGTGGCGCTTTCGCGAGCATTGAGACGGCAGCGGCAAAAATGGGTTAAGCGTTCAATGAGGGCAAGACCAAGTCTATGCTGTCAAGCAAAAAGGAAAACCAACACCGACGTTTCCGGCAGAACCCTTTATAAGACCTTAATAATCCCGGTCCTTCTTAATGGCGCACCATAATCAATGTGGGTGTTCTTGGTTGCTTCGGGAGAAAAATTCTTCGGGCGAACTTCGGTTCCGTCTGCATTGAAGGAGAATGGAGGAGGAGATACAACAATGAACTGTACGGACTGTAAAGCGACATGGACCTAGCCAGAAGAGTGAAGATTCAAAGACTGATATGGCTGGGTCATATAGAGCGTATGCACACCAATGCTCCGTTCCGAAAAGTCTTCGAATCCGCTCCCGAGGGACAGCGCTGTAGAGGTAGGCCAAGACTCAGGTGGCGCACGCAAGTGGAAGAGGACCTCAGCCAACTTAGCATGTGAAACTGGAGGCAGATAGCTAGGGATCGAGCTGGCTGGACAAGATTGGACTGATGCCCAGGTCCACTCCGGACTGTAGCGCCACTTAAAGTAAGAAAGTAAGTAAGTAAATCTCTTATGAAAAATCAGTTAAACTTACAATCTCCAACCAAACTTCCAAATTCGAATTACATTTGTAACTATTTTTTGGTTGGTGATGCGGCACTGAAAATTTATTTAATGCGTCCTTATCTGGATAGACGAGAAGTTAAATGCTTATCGCGCTCCTATCGAGCTATCGATGTGGTGTGTATTGCAAAATGCATTAAATGCAAAGTGTCGTACCGAATAATGCAAAGCGCATTGTAAAGGCATTGGTAATGTTACACAATTTTATTAAATCGAATGACGCTGCGTATTGTCCGTCGGAATATGTCAATATTTATAACACCAGCGACACAATTATTCATCGAGGCCAGTAGAGACGTGAAGATGAACCTCTTTCTAGGGCGAAACCCATCGTCTCTAGCCGCTTTTAGACCACCTCTGGTGCATTAACACTGAGAAAAAGATTGAAATACGAGTACGAGTAGGTTGCCAAAATATTCAGTTACAGGGGATTCTTCTCCTGATCGGTGTCTTTTCGGCTGACTTGGAGGTTCAGGTGTTTCCTCGTGAGAATCGTACCACGTGCTCTGCATGTGTGGAAGAACATCCTTTTGTGAACCGCTACTCACATCCAAGAAGACTGACGATAATGAATCGTAGTTTCCACCTTGCTTAAGAGATGAATTTTTGTAGTATTATACACTAAATTGAATAAATGATGACTTACTTTCATGGCCTTTGAGTTTCGTTAAGGAACTCCAACAACGAGTACAACTCCCGCAATTCAACTGGCTCCAATAAGCTGCTACCAGAAGGTTGCATTTTTTTTTCGGACTGAACGATCTCTCAGGCTTTTCTACCTCTGTTTACATTCTTCAACTGAAAAAGAACACATACATATGATTGATAATATTTCAATGAACAATTTATACATATGTTATGAACAACTTACTTGTTCTTATAACTGCGAGACTTCGTGTTGTACAGGAAATCTTTACCACGGACCAGATCAATAAGTTTTTCTTCGATACTAATTTTTTCTTTTGTTTTTTAAGTTTTCAAAATTTTTTATTTAAAGTTAACCAACTGAGCGCCAAAAAACAAAGGGGAAACAGATTACAAAAATGACAGTAGAGCTGATAGCCGTCAAACGCGCGACAAACTAGGAAGTGGCTCTTCTTGGGCTTTGATGTCGAGCTTATGATATTTACGATCAAAAATGTCCGAATTGCCTAAGGTTACATTTAGGATTGCTCCATTAGAGCCCATTGTTTCTACTCAATATGTCAAAGCGCGACAGCGCGAACGCGACATTGCGAATAGGCTTTGAACACGTAAGCAGCAAAAATGGTCTTCTTTCTCCCTTAACAAGGGGAAGACCAAGAGTACAGATGTCTCGGACAGAATGGCACCTTCGACAGATATAACATGGAGGTAGTTAAGGACTTTGTCTGCCTAAGCTCCACTTTCAATTCGGAGTAGATCATTTTCAAGCCCTGAGATCAAACAAACAGTAACTCTTGCCAATCGCTGCTTCCTTGGGCTAAGAAGACAATTTACTAACAAAGCCCTCTCTCAACGAAATCAAAAAAGGAATTCTTTTTGTGTACAGTACAGGCCGAAACTACTTCATTTTTCTCAATAATTCTTTATATAAAATTATTTTACTTTATCTGCAAAAGAGATACTCAGACTAGCAAGATTAGAATTTTGATTTTAAATTTTTCTTTATACTCAAAGTAAGAAGGCTTCTTCTTATCCTCTTATTAACCCTTTCCTCGTTATACGAACTTATGCGTAACGAGTTTCCCATTTTTACTGCATCGCTGCTGCTCCGCTTATGGGGTTGGCTAATGTCGCAGACCGCAGAACGCGTCTACATACTGCTCGATCCTGGATCGCTTCAGTGGTTAGCCCCAAGCGTTGTTGCGCATTTGCCATCTGAGAAATCCAGGAATTCTTTTTCCGACCTCGTTTTCTTACAGTTGGAGTGACCGTAGTTGATAGTGCCTTTCTAACCAGATTTTCCGCAGATCTTCTTTGAACGTGGCAATACCAGCTTATTCTATTCGCCTCAAGCTGTTCGGTTACCGAAATCTTTATATGTAGACTTCCTCTTATACGCGTAGATCTAATACAATCGCGTTTAGTGACTCCACTAGACATCCTTAACATTTTCATTTCCGCTGCCGTTATTTTGTTTTTAAACGCTTCGTACATTGTCCAGCACTGTGAACCGTATATAAGAGCTGGATAAGAGTTTCCCCTTTAATTTAAGTGGAAATTTTCGGTCGCAAAAGATTCCCGAATTTTCCCGCCATTTCATCCATCCCACACTCACTCTGTGGTTTACGTCGTCGTCACATTTCGCTTCCATGTTAACGATTGATCCTAAGTACTTACAGATAGTGCTTTTCGGAAGAACTATTCCGTCTAACATTATGTCCGGTACAGGTCGCAACGGATGCGCAAATGGGCACGTCAAATGCTCCGTCTTTGAACGACTTATTTTAAACCCGTTTCTCTCTAGCGCATTTTTCCATGAATCTAAGGCGTTCTGTAAATCTTCGACGTTATCGCTAAGTATAACTGCATCGTCAGCGAAGAGAATTGGCGTTACATTTGCTTCGCGCATGCAGTCTTTTAAAAGATAGTCGAATACTACGTTAAAGAGGAAAGGGCTAAGTACGCTTCCTTGATGCACTCCGACATTAACTGGAAATTCTCTCGTTAGTCCAGCAGAGCTTTTAACCGCAGTTTTCACGTTTCCGTACATGTCTTGTATTATTCTAACATACGTTTCCGGTACGTTTTGAGACCTCGAATGCTTTCTCGAGGTCGATAAATACCATGTGTAAATCCTTAGACGAATCTCGGTGCTTTTCCAATATTATTCGTAGGCTTTGGATAGCGTCCACTGTCGATTTTCCTTCAACAAATCCACACTGGCTATTATCGAGCTTTATTATTTGCCGAAGACGTTCGTTTAAGACTCTTTCGACGAGTTTCATTGTGTGTGACATAAGCTTGATTGAACGGTAGTTGTTGCATTCTCGAGTGTCGCCTTTTCCTTTGTATAATGGAACCAAGAAGCTACTTCTCCATTGATTCGGCATAGGTTGTCCACATTTTAATTTATATAAAAGTTTCGATAGCCATTCGCCGCCGATCCCCTCCATCGTCGACCAAAACTCTGATGGAATGCTGTCTGGTCCCACCGCTTTCCCCCGCTTCATTTTTCCGATTGCTATTCTTATTTCTTCGATTGAAAAGTCCGAAACTTCCTCCTCGAATAGACCAGCTGTCGGCACGATATCACGTGGAAACTGTTTGTTAAGCAACTCCTTGCAGTATTCAAGCCACCGGTCACAAATTTCCTTTTCATTTGTTAGTAAGCGATCGTCTGCGTTTTTGATGTATTTCGGCGAGGTTATTTCCATTGAATTTTTTCTCCTCTGTGCAGCGAGCTTAAAAATATTTGGCATTTTAGTACTGTACGACGTTTGAACTTCTTGGATACCTTGTCTTCTATCTGCCGATCGTGAGGATATTTGTTCCAACTCCTGGTACAGGTTTTCCGCTTCTGCCGCTCGAGTTCAAGCCAGGATTTTCTTTGCGATCTTCTTAAGACACTGGTATTCAAGAGCCCATGTACCTTTTTCGATATCGTCGCTCCGATCGCATTTTGTCCACGCTTGGAATGCACTCTTCTTGTCGGCCACAGCTAGTTTGGTTTCGTCATTCCACCACCATGTTTCTTTGCCGACGTAATGGTATTTCGATATAGTCCCCAGATGGGACTTTGCGAGTGTTATGCATTCCTCGTGCATGCTGTTCCCCATTTCTTGCGGGCTAAGTGAGTCTGCTATACCATTTATATTTTGAAGTATTTCTTTAGCCAGTGCGATAAATCTTGCGCTTCGTTCCTTCGATAGATTATACCACCGGATTTTTGGCTTTCCAAACGATGCCCGTGTTTTCGGTGGTTCCGCTGTGAAAAATTCTGTAATGAGCAGACGGTATTGGCTTACTAGCGATTCTCCAAGTATTACTTTACAGTCCTTAACACGGTTTCTCATCGACATTTTGCAGAGGTGATAATCTATTTGCGTTTCGTGGCCTCCGCTGCTATAGATGATATGATGTCGTTGATGTTTAATAAACATTGTATTTAAGACGGTTAAGCCGTAAGCCCTACACGCTACAAGGATGTCTTCGCCAGCTGAATTTCTGGTTCCAAAGCCTTTACCGCCGTGGCAGTCCTCATAATCAACATTTGTTTCTCCGACGTGGCCATTTAAATCTCCGCCTACGAACAGCATCTCATCGATAGGTATATTTCTAAGCAAATTACCGAACTCTGACCAAAATTTATCTTTTTCCGATTGGTCGCATCCATTTTGTGGAGCGTACGCGCTAACAATGCACGTTTCATTGTGCATGACGAGTTTAACACTCATCAAGCCTCACTCATCAACGATAAATGCCTTAGTTTTTAAATCTAGAAAGTAAGAAGGCTAATCACTGAAAATGGCATCGAGGCATATTTACTTTTTTAGATACCAGCACAGTATACTCGTACTGTCGATCTCCGGTCTTTTTTTTGCAAAATCATTCCGAAAGCTTTTAAAAAAAGAGAGAGCTCATTAAGCAATTTAAATGCAGCATGTTTAGAAGGACGACATTTGCTATTCAAGATGTCACTTGGATACTTAGCTCGATTAAAACGACGAATTTATTTCATTTATGTCAAATAAGCCTAAAACTTACTGGGCTGCTCACTCTTCGAATCAAGCAAAGTAAATCACATGTAATCGCAACAAATACCTACGTATTTCCAAATGTCAATGTCCAGCTCCTTAAGAGCTCACATGCAGCTCAATTATTTGATTTATTTTCACTCTTGCTGGTTGATAATAATTTGATTTATTCTCTAAATAAAGTATGAACCATCGAGTAGACTTCCCTTCGAGGAGAACTCATAGGAATAATTTGATTTACCATTTCCCTGGGGCAGGCAGACAGTTGAAGTACTCTCATTTGATAACGAATTCCCTTTGTCAATAACAAAATTATTTAAATTTGAATTTTAAATGGAAACGCAAGGTTTTCGAAAAATAAATTCATACACCACTCGTCTAACACCACAGGCATGACATCCAAAACGAGAAGGGCAGAGACGAAATCATCAGGAGTAAAAATTATTTCACCTTTTCTGTTGAAATTCCATTCGCACTCTATCTAAGTTGCAGCTTCATTGAACATCATTTGTAGAAGGTTCAGTGCGTCAATCATTGTATCTGAATACGAATTCGAATCGGATGACAAATGTGTACAAGGATCTGTTCGTTCATAAATAAAATCAGAACAATGTTTTGCATCATTCCATCTTCGTCGACATGCTTCGAACTTCAATCAAATAGGGTTGACGCTTAATTGCATTACGGAAATGTCGACGATTGCGTTGACAAACATTCGTATCACAGAGCACAGCCAAATGTAGACTGAACGAATGTTGTCGTTTGGATAGTTAAGAGAAGGAGTCGGCTTCCATTCGTATGATATGATCATTCCTGTGTGAAAGCACCCTAATGCACATCATGGAAAGGAACGACATTTGTTCTCGAGATTCAGATGTGGAGTCCTCTATCTCTGACTGCCCTTTGTCTTGTCTGTCAGGTTGTTGGTTTTTATGTATGTACTTGTATAGAAAGCTGGCATGACACTATTCTGAAGAACGATACCGCATGATGGACATATTTATGGCAGCTTCTACAGCGCACTCATCATAAAAAACCGAAAGGACGATGGATGACATGTAGTTTCGCATTTTAACGACTAATGCCTATGTGAGGATATGCCTTTACATACGAGTACATACGAAATGATACTCGTATGATGTCGTTAGAACGATGTTTGTTTTGGGTTTTGTTTTTCTGTTTTGTTCACACTATTTGTTAGAGATGCCAGCTTTTCGCATTATTAACGCGAAACATGAAAAGGATGACGAACGCCAGGAATTTTTTAATTGAGATCGAATTGACTCTCAAACAGTTGTATGTTTCTTTCTACTTCAATCCTCCTAGTAGAAGTAAGTTCATATACATAACTATACTGCCAGCAAGTTCTCCATCAATGACTCGACCCAGCATATTCTAATAGTTTCTTCGGTAATAACATAGCTTGCAGACGGCGAATGGCGAGTCTCCCGCGCTATTATTAAACATGAAAACAAGTGATTGGTGTGGAGACTAATGAACTTCAATTGTTAACTATTTAATTACTCTGAAACGGCTTCACGAGCCTCGGATACGGATGAATCTTTGTTGGCAATTATTGCCTATTGACCACGGACGAAGATGGAAGGTCAGGACAAAAAAAAACCGTCCTCATGCTAGATTTTTACACTTCGAAACTCATACGGTATCAACTTGACATGCCTGAGGCGAAAAGATGATGCCAGCACGACATTTAACTAACACATCCCGACTCTTACTATCCCTGAAGTTTAGAGACAGATTTATGTTCTAATCGCTTATTGGTGACAAGATATTAAAGGCTCGGTTCACTACATTTATAAGTGCTCTGGTTTCATTTACATACAAGGTGGCGCAAAATTAATCATCGCGTCGTACATCAATCATATTTGACATTTGTGAACGAGACAGCTACAGTATACAAACAGACAAGCGCTATACTCCGCAAGAAAGTGGAATAATTGCGTCCAGCGTGAATTTCGATTTCCTAATCGTGTCGTGCCAACTGGGCAAATATTCCGGTGCTTAGCTACTCAACTCGAGCAGACTGGAACCACAGGAGACCATGCAGGGCGTGGCCCCCACCGAACTAGTCGTTCGGCCGAGAATATCGTGGCTGTTGCTGTCGATGTCGCTGAGAACGAAGAAACATCAACCAGAAGACGCACGGGCCACGCAACTGGGCATCACCAGACGGACCCTACTGCGAATTTTTGTGAAAGACTTACACATGTTCCCGTACAAAGTGCAAACAGTGCATCAGTTAATGCCTCCCGGCCAGTCAGTCGCATGTGAATTACTGTCAGGCCATCCTCGATCTCAATAACGGAAAGGGCGATTGCGTGTAGAAAACATCATGAGCGACGAGGCGCATTTCCACTTAGGCGATTACGTCAAAAAGCAAAATCTTCATTTCTAGGGCACGGAAAATCCGCGTGCACAGAGAGCCATTATATCCACTCAAAGCTATTGAGTGATGCGGCGTTCACGCGGGAGGAGTGATTGTACCGTATTTTTTGAGGACGCTATCGGCAATACGGTCACTTTTACTGGCGAACGCTACAGGGCCATGATAAACGACATCATACTGCCGGTATTGAATAAGCGGGGCTTGGTGAACATGTGGTTTCAACAAGGTTGTGCAACCTCAAACACAGCACGAGCCACAATGGATGTTGTGAAGGAAGCATTTCCCTTTTTGGCGATTTGGCATGGCCAGCAAGATCGCCCGATTTAACCATCCCAGACTTCTTTCTTTGGGGCTACTTGAAGTCGCGGGCTTAAACCAACAAGCCACAGACAATCGCAGCCCTTAAGGAGAGTATTCGACATGAATGCGAACGGTTATCACCAGAAATCTTGCGAAAAGTTATGGAAAATGCGATAAAACGGCCATAAATGTGTGCCACCTTGTATATTGGTTCTCATTTAGAACCGAATAATGTTATAATGAAGATCCATTGACTTTAAATTATTTCAAATAAGTTCTTTTAAAATCACAGACATGAATTGATTTAAAGTTGTTGCGGTTGATTTTAAATTGTAAGAATGCCTTCTCCTTTACAACTCTGCTAGACCAAATTAATCCACAACAGCTCAAATAATAACAAATCGATAGGCATAGTTGGACAGCATCTATATGGCAATCCTGATATACAAATCTGCCAAATCCGTCCAAAAATGTAAGATGACGATGGAGAACACTTACTATTCCGCCAATGTTGTTATTGATTTAACCGAGACATTTAGTATTACAAACGGAGAGACAAAACGTTGAAAAGTTTGACCAATCACTAGCGTACGACGAAGCTATTGAAATAACCTCACCGATGTGTTCCCTATATAAGCATTAAATAATAATATTCTGTTTTAAGAAGGGACAGCAAACATCAAAGAATTCATTAGAACAGAAAATCAAAGTCGAAGGCCTCTTCATTTTTAATTTCTTTTTGCACTTCTTAAATGGAACACCAATCATATACAGGCAACTATGACACCAAAAATGAGCCTGTGACACTTTAACACCTTAAAACTTTCCCACAAGTTTGTATGTAATCAGTGGGTTCCCACGTCTGGAGACTACCGGTGGGGTAAAAGAACAGTCAATCAATTCGAAATGAGCATACAAGTGTCAAACCACTCAAACTTTAGATACTCGTTAACTTCATGGAAATGATCGCAATTAATAGCACTACCCCGCTGGGCACCACGATTGCAACGCATTCGGGCGATCCCAGAGCAAGCAGAAGTGCTTGTGTCAGAGCCCGGCGGATTCCGGGGGCGGGCAAAATGAAGTTTCCAAAATATTTTCCTAAACTTCGGTTTGCAAGTTGGAACCTCGGATCGATGACCTCAAAAAGTTTAGAACTGGAAGCGATTATGAGTCGCAGAACTCTACAAATCCTGTGCGTACAGGAAACGAAGTGGTGTAATACAGGAAATAAAGCGCGTTTTCTAGATTTGAAAACTAAAGCATTTAAGATGTTCTACTATGGAACGGTCAATGGACGAAACGGTGTTGGAATCGTTGTTGCAGCGGATCTTTAAACAACATTGTTGTTATCTTGAAAATAAGCGACCGCTTGATGGGTGTTAAACTCGCCATACACAATTAAACGTGGGACATTGTTAGCGCGTACGCTCCACAAAATGGATGCGACCAATCGGAAAAAGATAAATTTTGGTCAGAGTTCGGTAATTTGCTTAGAAATATACCTATCGATGAGATGCTGTTCGTAGGCGGAGATTTAAATGGCCACGTCGGAGAAACAAATGTTGATTATGAGGACTGCCACGGCGGTAAAGGCTTTGGAACCAGAAATTCAGCTGGCGAAGACATCCTTGTAGCGTGTAGGGCTTACGGCTTAACCGTCTTAAATACAATGTTTATTAAACATCAACGACATCATATCATCTATAGCAGCGGAGGCCACGAAACGCAAATAGATTATCACCTCTGCAAAATGTCGATGAGAAACCGTGTTAAGGACTGTAAAGTAATACTTGGAGAATCGCTAGTAAGCCAATACCGTCTGCTCATTACAGAATTTTTCACAGCGGAACCACCGAAAACACGGGCATCGTTTGGAAAGCCAAAAATCCGGTGGTATAATCTATCGAAGGAACGAAGCGCAAGATTTATCGCACTGGCTAAAGAAATACTTCAAAATATAAATGGTATAGCAGACTCACTTAGCCCGCAAGAAATGGGGAACAGCATGCACGAGGAATGCATAACACTCGCAAAGTCCCATCTGGGGACTATATCGAAATACCATTACGTCGGCAAAGAAACATGGTGGTGGAATGACGAAACCAAACTAGCTGTGGCCGACAAGAAGAGTGCATTCCAAGCGTGGACAAAATGCGATCGGAGCGACGATATCGAAAAAGGTACATGGGCTCTTGAATACCAGTGTCTTAAGAAGATCGCAAAGAAAATCCTGGCTTGAACTCGAGCGGCAGAAGCGGAAAACCTGTACCAGGAGTTGGAACAAATATCCTCACGATCGGCAGATAGAAGACAAGGTATCCAAGAAGTTCAAACGTCGTACAGTACTAAAATGCCAAATATTTTTAAGCTCGCTGCACAGAGGAGAAAAAATTCAATGGAAATAACCTCGCCGAAATACATCAAAAACGCAGACGATCGCTTACTAACAAATGAAAAGGAAATTTGTGACCGGTGGCTTGAATACTGCAAGGAGTTGCTTAACAAACAGTTTCCACGTGATATCGTGCCGACAGCTGGTCTATTCGAGGAGGAAGTTTCGGACTTTTCAATCGAAGAAATAAGAATAGCAATCGGAAAAATGAAGCGGGGGAAAGCGGTGGGACCAGACAGCATTCCATCAGAGTTTTGGTCGACGATGGAGGGGATCGGCGGCGAATGGCTATCGAAACTTTTATATAAATTAAAATGTGGACAACCTATGCCGAATCAATGGAGAAGTAGCTTCTTGGTTCCATTATACAAAGGAAAAGGCGACACTCGAGAATGCAACAACTACCGTTCAATCAAGCTTATGTCACACACAATGAAAATCGTCGAAAGAGTCTTAAACGAACGTCTTCGGCAAATAATAAAGCTCGATAATAGCCAGTGTGGATTTGTTGAAGGAAGATCGACGGTGGACGCTATCCAAAGCCTACGAATAATAATGGAAAAGCACCGAGATTCGTCTAAGGATCTTCACTTGGTATTTATCGACCTCGAGAAAGCATTCGAGGTCTCAAAACGTACCGGAAACGTATGTTAGAATAATACAAGACATGTACGGAAACGTGAAAACTGCGGTTAAAAGCTCTGCTGGACTAACGAGAGAATTTCCAGTTAATGTCGGAGTGCATCAAGGAAGCGTACTTAGCCCTTTTTCTTTAACGTAGTATTCGACTATCTTTTAAAAGACTGCATGCGCGAAGCAAATGTAACGCCAATTCTCTTCGCTGATGACGCAGTTATACTTAGCGATAACGTCGAAGATTTACAGAACGCCTTAGATTCATGGAAAAATGCGCTAGAGAGAAACGGGTTTAAAATAAGTCGTTCAAAGACGGAGCATTTGACGTGCCCATTTGCGCATCCGTTGCGACCTGTACCGGACATAATGTTAGACGGAATAGTTCTTCCGAAAAGCACTATCTGTAAGTACTTAGGATCAATCGTTAACATGGAAGCGAAATGTGACGACGACGTAAACCACAGAGTGAGTGTGGGATGGATGAAATGGCGGGAAAATTCGGGAATCTTTTGCGACCGAAAATGTCCACTTAAATTAAAGGGGAAACTCTTATCCAGCTCTTATATACGGTTCACAGTGCTGGACAATGTACGAAGCGTTTAAAAACAAAATAACGGCAGCGGAAATGAAAATGTTAAGGATGTCTAGTGGAGTCATTAAACGCGATTGCATTAGAGCTACGCGTATAAGAGGAAGTCTACATATAAAGAATTCGGTAACCGAACAGCTTGAGGCGAATAGAATAAGCTGGTATTGCCACGTTCAAAGAAGATCTGCGGAAAATCCGGTTAGAAAGGCACTATCAACTACGGTCACTCAAACTGTAAAAAAACGAGGTCGGAAAAAGAATTCCTGGATTTCTCAGATGGCAAATGCGCAACACCGCCTGGGGCTTACCACTGAAGCGATCCAGGACCGAGCATTATGTAGAGGGGTTCTGCGGTCTGCGACATTAGCCAACCCCATAAGCAGAGCAGCAGCGATGCAGTAAAAATGGGAAACTCGTTACGCATAAGTTCGTATAACGAGGAAAGGGTTAATAAAAGGATAAGAAGAAGAAGCACTTCTTAAATCAAATTACACTATATGTACATTTATTTTTTGGAGTAATAGTACAACAAGAATTTTGATAATAATTAACTCTACCACAGAAGTAAAACAATAAGTTGGATTCTATCGCATCCAATCCTTTCAAATTGCAGCATATAAGTTTCGTTTTGTCACTTATAACGAGCTCATGTTCTACAAACCACTGTATCAGAAGTTGTTAATTTTTTTGCAACTTTACCATCTATTCTAACAGGGTGCTATTGGTATATGTTATTGCCATGTCGTCTACAAAAGCTGTTATATTGCTTGTAAAGCTTGAATTTATGTAGACAAGAAAAAGAATAGGACCAAAAACTGATCCTTGAGGTACACCAATATCTAAAAATAAGACATCACTAAAAACCCCGATCTTCAATTTCTGAGACCTTTTTGTGAAGGATGCAAACCAATTATAAGATTGTCTTGCCTTGAAGAGCTTATCAAGAAGAATTTTCTGATTAACCATGTCGAATGCCTTTGTTATGTCAATGAATAAAGCAATATTACTATTACCGCTATTAAAGCTGTTACAAATTTTGCTGCATAGCTTTAGAATGGCATCTTCAGTAGACATGCCCTCACCAAACCCAAATTCAAAGTCGCTGGAAAACTTATTTTTGTTTAAGAAGGACACTTCACGATCTTTCATTACTTTTCTAAAAGTTTTGCTAATGTAGAAAGTAGCAAAATAAGTCTGTATTGGTTCATTAAAGTTCTGTTTCCTTTTTTGAATACAACTGATACACATATTAAATCTAAACGTAAGAGCATCAACAACATAGAAAGCATTTTTTTTAAGAAGACAATTGTTTATATCATCAGAAGTACTGGAATATTTATTGTCTATGGACATTATTCTCTAATATTGTATATATTTCAAAAGATGTAAAAGGCTCCAGTACAAAGCTATCCCTTTGAAAATTATCTGCAACTAAGTTTGGATACAATTCACATCTACAAATATTTTGAGGGGGATAAGGCTTTTTAGAAGCAGCAACAGATACAAACAACTTTTAAAAATTATTAGCGATATCCAAAGAGTTGTCAATTAGTTTGTTATCAACTTGAATATTCTGAGTACTGACTTTATCTTTTTGTTTGTCAACCACTTTGCATCCTTCTTTAATATTGCCCTTGTACCTACACGATTTATCAGTGAAGTGTTTGTCTCGACTTAATTCAACTTCATGTTTTACAATTTGACTCAGCTTAACCCCAATCAACCCAGAACTTTTTTTTCGAATTTTCGAAAATATTTTACGAGTTGTCTCTGTAGGCTTTAAGGATTCCAAAAATATTATCCATTCATTCCAGCGCCCAGCGGGTGTGTCCATATGATCACCCAAGGCAAGTATAAGGAAAATGATTTTTATAAGGAAATTTCAGCTTTATTCATTAATTGTAGTATGATATGATAGTTTTCAAAACATTTAATTCAAAGACCAACGTTGCATTTTGAACACTGGTACAGCACATAAATCACCTGCACATCATCGTCTTACACAAGGACGAATAAAGTGATCTCCTCTGTCATACAGAAATGTTTCTTGAGCCGTTTCTTCTACGTTCCTTTTGCGCGAACATTTTGCTTTTGGTATTTCACCAAAGTATTTCCAGTAGTTTCTGGCAGTATGACGTCTGAACTCTATTTGTGGTATGTCAGGGTGGGCTGAGCGATATAATTGCCAAGCATTTTGTACCCTCGAGTTGTTTCATTTTAACAGTTTCTTGTGCTCAATGGGACAACTGTTAGGAATTCGATTTTGCCGAATTGTTCCTATTGCATTGTAGCCACGAGCTTTTAAAAACATCAGTATGGGAAAGCTGTCATATAAATTGTCAAAATAAAAAGAAAATGGCAAGCTTTGCAACTCTGGTGAGAAGTCGTCGATCATGTTGACAAGGGCGCTGTACATTTTCCAAATATTTCTTCACAAATTGTAGTCGAGAGTGGATTTTTGCCCTGATAAATTTCAAAATTTACCAGTTAACCAGATGTCGTACACAAAGACCACACTTTGTAACTACACCGCACAGGTTTTCCTTTTATGAATTGCTTACACCCATGACGTCCAAAGTAAGAGATCATGCTCTCATCGAAAGAAAGATTTTGTTCAGGGTGGAAATGTTTCAACATATTCATTTTCAGGTGATCCCTTAAGGGTCGTAACTTCCACAATTTATTGCCATCGGTCACTTTTTTACCATTATCTTCAAAATGAAGAAATTTTGCGATATACTAAAAGAGATTTCTGTGCATTGTCAAATATGCCATACTGTTTCTCAAATCATCGTCAGTACTCCAAAATGATATAAACTGCTACAACCATCATAACCACTTACTAACAAAATGCCAACGTAATTTTTAGCTCGTCAGCACTTAAAGCTAATTCGCCCTCATTCTCAGCATCATATTCCATCGTAGTGGCTTCCAAAGAATTAATGCGCCTGCCACTTTGCATTACAAGCTCACATGTTGTGCTATCTATCAAGCTATCGTTTCCCTCTTCATCACAAGGCTCATTTAAAAAGTCGTTTGCTTCTTGTGCAGTTACTTACTTACTTACTTTAGGTGGCGCTACAGTCCGGGGTGGACCTGGGCCTCAGTCAACCAGCTTCTCCAGCCAGCTCGATCCCTGGCTAGCTGCCTCCAGTTTCGCACGCTAAGTTGGCTGAGGTCCTCTTCCACTTGCGTGCGCCACCTGAGTCTTGGCCTTCCTCTACTGCGCTGTCCCTCGGGGGCGGATTCGAAGACTTTTCGGACCGGAGCATTGGTGTCCATGCGCTCTACGTGACCCAGCCATCTCAGTCTTTGGATCTTCACTCTTCTGGCTAGGTCCATGTCGCTGTACAGTCCATACAGTTCGTCGTTGTATATCCTCCTCCACTCACCCGAAGAATTTTTCTCTCGAAGCAACCAAGAACACTCTCATCCATTTTTGATAATGTCCATGCCCCTCTGCCATAGAGCAGGACCGGGATTATTAAAGTCTTATAAAGGGTGACTTTTGTTGTCCGAGAGAGGGCTTTGCTACTCAATTGCCTTCTTAACCCAAAGAAACAGCGGTTGGCAAGAGTTATTCTTTGCTTGATCTCAGCGCTGGTGTCGTTGTCTGTATTTATAGCGAAGCCTAGGTAGACAAAGTCCTTAACTACCTCAAAGTTATATCTGTTGAGGGTGACGTTCTGTCCGAGACGACGGTGTTGGTTGTCCTTTTTGCTTGACAGCATATACTTGGTCTTGCCCTCATTGACCGCTAAACCCATTTTCGCCGCTTCCGTCTCAATACTCGCGAAAGCGCCACTGACATCACATTGCTTTCTCCCGATTATGTCAATATCGTCGGCGTATGCGAGTAGTTGGACGGACTTTTGAAAGATAGTGCCTCTTGTGCTTGCTCGT
The DNA here is from genome assembly GCA_928272305.1 of Volucella inflata. Classification (NCBI taxonomy): domain Eukaryota; kingdom Metazoa; phylum Arthropoda; class Insecta; order Diptera; family Syrphidae; genus Volucella; species Volucella inflata. The sequence goes on from OV743718.1 coordinate 65,468,097, forward strand.
GAGTTTTGCACTATTCTTTCAAGTACGCATGACAGCGCATCGCTTTGTCTAAATCCTTTCTGGACTTCAAAGGTCTCGGTGAGATCTTTACCGAACTTGATGGAGCAGCGTGCATTCTCCATCGTCATCCTGCACAGACAGACGAGTTTGGCAGGGATGCCAAAACTAGACATTGCTCTATATAGCTCGTCTCTATAAATGCTGTCATACGTGGCCTTAAAATCGATGAATAGGTGGTGGGTACCGATCTGAAGCTCATGGGTCTTCTCCAAGATCTGCCGTAGTGTGAATATCTGGTCGATGGTAAACTTTCCTGGCCTGAAGCCACACTGATATGGACCTATTAGGTTGTTGACGAACGGCTTCAGCCGGTCACACAATACGGCGGATAAGATCTTATATGCGATGTTAAGGAGACTGATGACTCTGTAGTTGGCGCAGTTCAGAGGGTCTCCTTTCTTGAGAATTGGACAAACAATGATGAGGTTCCATTCATCGGGCATACTTTCGTCCGACCATATTTTACAGATGAGTTGGTGTATGCTCCTTACCAAGTCATCGCCTGCCGCTTTGAAGAGTTCGGCAGTCAGGCCATCCGCTCCAGCAGCTTTGTTGGACTTAAGCTTCGATATGGCTATCTTCACTTCATCCAGGTCGGGTGGACGGAATTGTTGGTCATCATCGTCCAGGTTGAAAGGTTGATTCTGCCTGACAACGGTATTTGGTCCGTCATCGCCGTTATACAGTCTGCAGAAATGATCTTTCCAAATCCTCTTCTTGTGCAGTTAGTGGTCTTGAAAATTATGAAAAGCACACATATAAGCATATAGGTATAAAAAAAAAAAAAAAATATGTAGTAATCTGAACTAAAAATATACTAAGTCATGTTTTCCTAGTCATGACTGGCGTGATCATATGATCACACCGGCAAAAACTCTATTGCGAATGTTGCAAATCATCCGAAAATCCAATTTTTTTATTTTTAACATAAAACTACATTTAATAGCTGAACAAAATATATTTATTGGGCATTTTTTGACCACATTCAATTAAAAAAGAAATATACTTACTTTTTGAAGTTTCATTTTTTATACTTTTGCACAACTTCTTACACGAAGAAACCCTAACTGAATGAAGGAGAAATGGTGTTAGCTATTACGTACACATTTTGAAAAGGCAATGCACACAATTGAAGAATTGAAGAAATTCGCTAATCAACCGTTATTTTGTTAATACAATACAAAACCGACTTCCTGTGTGTCCATATGGACACGCTGGGCTGATTCGGGTTAAGATAATAACGCTTTAGCCTGGAATTCTGAGGATAAAGCTTACGCTTTTTCCTGATTTGATTTTTTTTTGGATGTAATTTTGACTAATTTTTTTCCAATCCAAGGTCTAAGACGTTTTAATTTTGAGACATTTCGTGGCTCAGGTAAGGCACCCATAGAAATATGAATAAAAATGTAAAATGTTTATGAAAGTATCATAAGCGGTCGAAGGATGAAAGATTGCTTTCCCGATGTACAAGATCCCATGGTTCAAGTTTTTCTGTATACACAAATTGACCATGATCAGTCTAGTACTTTAAGTATTGCTCATCTGAAGCTATGATTTTTTCCCATCTTTCTGGCAATTTGTGGATCCCATCCCAAAAGAAATGCGCCGGCTTGGCAGCCAAGAATGAATCAAGCCAATTTTTGATATTCTGCTCTGATGTGAAAAGTGTTTCAGTCAGGGCGTTCTGCATCGACCGGAACATATGGTAGTCAGAAGGGGCAAGGTCTGGGCTATAAGGCGGGTGGGGTAAGACTTCCCATCCACTGTTTTCCAAATAGTTCTTAACCGGAATAGCAACGTGGGGTCGAGCGTTGTCATGATGGAAAATTATCGTCTTGTGTCTGTTTGCATATTCCGGGCGTTTTTCGGCTACTGCTCTCTTCAAATGGAATAATTGTGTTCGATAGCGTTGTCCATTGATGGTTTCACCCGGTTTTAGCAGCTCATAATACAGCACACCCATCTGATCCCACCAAATACAGAACATTACCTTCGCGCCATGGATATTCGGCTTTGCCGTTGATTTGGCTGGTTGGCCGGGTTTCACATATGATTTTCTGCGCTTAGGGTTGTCGTAATGAGTCCATTTTTCATCACCAGTAACAATCCGATGCAAAAATGACTTCCTTTTGTAGCGTTCCACATGCAAAACCGCCTTTCGACGTCCCTCGTTTTTTTTGTTTTTTTTTTTGTTTTTAAATGCATTTTATTTTATTCTTCTTACATTTACTATACTTACATGCTAACAGAAAAAATGTTTAAATATTAGCTTAAAATAACTTAACGAGCTTATACTAACTTAATGGCCCTCCAAACGGGCACTCTAAGCTAAACTATTGTATGTTACTGTTTTATGTCTTTCAACGTCATTACAAATAATAATTACTATTCTTATACATCTACTTAAACTAAGAAAATAAGTATTTAGAAAAAACTTAGTGCCCGAACAATTTTTTTTGTATTTATATAAAACTTAAATTTTAACCTTAAGCTACTTAGCCTTACTATATCTAACCTAGCCTAATTGTTAGCAAACTTAAAGTTGCTAGTCTGATCATCAGCTAACCCAAGGTTGCTAACTTTAAACACTTAAAGCTACCCTAACCTATGTAAGTCGGCCATTCTAAAAGGAAAACAAAAGAAAAAATAAATAAAAATAAAAACAAAATGGCCCACCTTGCCTTTTGACTAGGCTAACTCGGACTTGAAGGAAACGGCGAAGGAATCAGATCTTCTTCACTCAACCACCAAATATGTTGGTGCTGCAAAAAATCATCTTTTTTATCGCGGCTTGAAACCGCCCTACTAAACCTGAGACGTTCGATACTGCCGTGTGCGACGTCTTTGTTGTAGTTGTGTCGCCCCTCACCCACTGCACGAGCTACGTGGAAGATTAGCGGCACCGCAAAGTTATCCTGTATAAGCCCTTTCATGCCAAGATAAATTAACGCTTCAGGGGCGACGAAGCCCTTCAAGCGCACACTCTCATGATATAAGTAGTTGGGGTAGTAGGCCCCAGATATCAGGTTATTGGACGAGGTCATTGCTCTTGCAATATGCCTTCGAGTCAACTTAATAGCGAAGTTGTCCACTCTATTTAGATTCGCCCTGTTGTATAGGACCTCATTGGAATAGAATTTTATGTACTCCGATTCTGGCGTTCTGTAAAGGCAAAGGCAGACCCTAAGGCAAGCCCTCTCAAACACCCTAATCTTTTCCATTAAGCTTGCTCTCACATTAAACCACACGGGACACCCATATACCAGCATCAGCCGGATGAGGGCCATGTAGCAGATAACTTTCACCCTCGCATCGAGTTAGCTGCTATAAAACAGTCTCTTTGTAAGGGCAAAAGCACCTCTGACTCTGGCCAAAGCAGCATCTACATTTTTGTTAAAATATAGATATTGGTCTAGCCAGATCCCAAGGTATCTAACTACATTTCGACAAGCAAGTGGGTGGCCGTGTTGTCCAATGATCGAGAATTTTCGCCAATTTTTTCTGGTGTCCCTAGAGGCACCAGACAACGGCGTCCTAAACAGAATGGTTTTCGACTTTTGAAAGTTAATTTTCAACTTCCAGTCGTCGCAAAACCGCCTTATTTGTTCGAAGTCACGTTGCAAAAGCATATTAATGACTTCGACTTTTGGACCTGATCTGCGTACGCTATGCTATGGGGAAGTGAACCTATCAAATCACTTGTGTAAATGTTAAATAAGATCGGCGAGTTAACCGCACCTTGTTGCAGACCGTTTTTAATGTGAAATGTTCCAGCAGAAGTTGCTTCGCCATTTTTCACAATGAACTGTCTGTAGGTAAGCATATTATGAAGAATATACAAAAGTGGCTTACTGACGCCCAGTCTGGTCAGCTTATAGAAAGTCCCTCTAACCATACGGTGTCGAAGGCCTTTTCCAGGTCAACCAGACAGGCTCCAGTGCACTGGTTCTTGCTTTTATTCCATTGGATATCTGACACCAGTTTAGACGCGGCCTGTATTACATCATGTCCCGCCTTAAAACCGAATTGTTTATCCGGAACTATATTTTTGTCCACAACCCACTTAGTCAGAACTCTATTGATTACCTTTTCGAACACCTTACTGATATTCGGAAGGAGACTTATCGATCGGAGATTCGCCGGATTGGATGTATCTTTACCCCTTTTAGGGATGGGATAAATCACCGCAGTTTTCCAATGCGCTGGATAATACGCATTATTCATTACATTGTTAAACAAGGTGGTGTAAATGTCTACCGCTTCTAGAAGGAGATGTCGAAGCACAATGTTCGGTATTCCATCAATTCCCGCTGATTTTTTACTTCTTATTGTGTCGAAAATCTCATGGAGTTCCTCCTTTGAAATGAAAGGGGGTAGGTCCCCTTCATTGGCGATGACATTATTTGCCATATTCTTGTCACTGAACTGGGTGAAACCCGGGCTCTCAAATCGCAAGTTCTGTATATCATTTCTCAGGTAAAAATTTTGCAGAAGGACTCGATTCTCCAGGTCTTCGACGTCTCTCGGCTTGAGTTCAAGTGGAACCCAATTTCCTTGCTTTTGAATATATCCAGCTGCTTTTAAACGTTTTGAAATGGCTGCTTGAGTGAGACCCAAAGATTCTGCGAGCTCTTCTTGTGTGTGGCAACAATCTTGATAGAGTAATGCTTCCAGTTCTTCATCTTCAAACTTTTTTGGCTGCCCAGGACGTTCATCGTCTTCCAAGCCAAAATCACCACTTCTAAATCGTGTAAACAACTTTTGGCACGTTCGCTCAGCTGGCGCATGTTCACCATAAACTTCCACTTCGACATATTTGAGTGAAAAAAAATTATTGTTGTTTACGCTTCAAATGAATGGCATATACTGAAATGACGTACAATGAAAGTAGCTTTCCAACGCATGTTCCAATGGAATAATACAAGTTACGCCATCTCTTAGCAAACCGCACGAATTAAGTTATAGAACCAATAGTCCTTAAGATACTTTTGCTTAAACCGTTGTCATGCAAGCGATATACGCAAAAAATTGTAGAGGTTTCATTATTTATGGACAACCCAATCGACTTGAAAAGTGCAACTAAATGCAATTAGATAAGGAGCTAGGTATCTAGAGAGGTTTATTCGTTGATGCCCAGGTTGAACCGTTGTACCTCTTAAATTATTAAATAATGCGAATGCTCTAAGTGCTCTGATTTCTCTGATAATGCCAATGCTTTTCAACGCCAGATTGCGGGACAAAAAACTAAAGCAAATAACTAGCTCTATTTCTAAAAAGTATGGTCTCTGAATTTGGTAGCAATTAACCCATTTCGCAAATATGGCATTGGCACCGCCCGAGGTTAAGTTTGCTTTCTATCACCCATGGAACAGTAAATATTGTTGGTTTGTAGGTCCGAAACTGATGAAAATCCAACGTTTCGAGGACAAAACCTAGTCCTGAAACGAAGCCGAAATCGGAAGCCGTGAAAAGCCTACTTAGAACAATAATCATTCAAACGTATTAAGCATGGTTGTAGCATAAACGAATTTTTTATCAGAGAGACACAGACAAGGCTCGTTTATGGCAAAAGAGATGCAAGAAGGAATAAGAATAGGATAATTCAGGTAAAAAAAAAAGTAAACAGAACGAAAAAGGATACCGGCTCTTGCTCAGTTCAGTTGTGGGTTAAAAAAAGTGACGTTCCCCTGGTCATGGTTGATCCACCTTTGACTGTACAAAAGACAACAATTAAACATTCATGTTGACCACGAAAATTTCACTGAGCCCATTACGATCATTACAGGTGTGCATAATTCACACTCGAAATAATATCCTTCAACACAGAGAATAGCCGTGTGAATTTTTTGTTTTCTTGGTTTGTGAAACGACAACGCCACCAATACACTGTCACATGGAAATAAAGTCAATGATCCACATCCTGTTTGGTTTCCTTTGGCTATGTATTCATTTAAATTTTGAATCTCACCACATTCGAGAGGATTTCGCCGAGGATACGTTCGTTGGTTTGTCGCTCGCACAAACATGTCGATAGAGAAAATGTTACGCATACGCCCCATAGTATTAAGGTTCACAACAGCCCTGCCACAGAGCCAGAGGTGCTTATTTATTTATGTGAGAACATTTTATACCCTGCTGGTGGATTCATGAGACTGTAGATAAGGGTTTTGGGCTTATTACCCAGTTGGTAGGAAAGTTGAATAAATTACTAAAACAAGGGGCGAAACAACGATGATGATGGGGCGCCAGGAACAACAAACTTTGAGTACACAAGCAAGGAAGCACACAATCAGGATTATATACACATGCATCCTTTAGCACGCACACAGAGAATGGGATTTCGATAACGAGCGCCTTTAATAGTTCCCCCTTGTGTTATGCTTCACCTGACCTCCCATGATAGCGATTTCCAAACAAACCTCTTTGGTCGGGTAAGAGCTTAATTGTAGACACTCTCTTACTCAAGCCATGCCTGGTGCCATAGCAATTCAGCTTAGAGGACTTCCCTTTATGTGTATCCGGGGTGAGAGGAAAGGTTTTAACTATACTCATATCCCTCTGTATGTTTTTAGCTAGTGCCTTGAACCGAAAACCACTGCTCTGTTGGATTCAATTTTACGGCATGTTATTAATTCGTTGTTTTTGGAAGTTTATAGCTGTGGAGGGGTTGCGGTAGATGGCTATCATTGAAAGGCGCTGCTCCGGAAAGCACTTACTGTTGATTGCTGTATGAATATCTGATCGTAATGGGGTGAATGGGTAAATGAGGGGTTCATAGGTAAACCAATGATTTGCATGCGTCTTCTTCAGTGCAAATGACGAATGTAATTTAATGGTGGTATAATTTTAAACGCAAGTTTGTTCCAATTAAGCCATGTAACGCCATGATGGTGTTTAGAATTACAAAATTAGATTTGGTTCCATCTTTTAGAGTTCACCGATGTGATTAATCTAAGACGACTACTGAGAGCTATCCTCCTCGGTTTTATGTGTCTTTACGGAGAAGGACAGTACAAATTCGAATACGTTCATAGATTTCGATTCGGAGTGAAATCCTGGCTTTCAGGACTTAGATATGACACTTAGATATTTGTTGGAAAACTATCAACTGAATGGCAGTTGCGAAGTGGTAATGACAACCATGCTGTGTTTAGATATCCTGTAAATGTAAAACAAACTTTGCACCATCTGATCTGTATTTAACTCAACTATTTGCCCATATCTTGCCGACAACTGCCAAAAGACCCACTGCACCTTAGAGGCTTTTGACGTAACAACTAAGCATTTTTGCAGAATTCGCACTTTTAGCACTAGATAAAGCAGACCAAATAGCGTCCTCCTTTTCGTAAAGAAAACAACCTCAGTTTCAAGAGGTTTGTCTGAAGTCTAGTAGCCTTGTCTAGTACACCAGCCGTCTACGAGTATCATGTCTAGGACTGCCTGCACTTAATAGCAGATAGTTTCTAAACACGATCCAACAGCAGACACATTCACCGTAGAAGTGGGGACAGAATGCTGCTTGAGTATTTTTCATTATCTGTGGAAGTGTTAGGATTTGGTCTATTGTTGACTTTCCTGGTCTGAAAGAGCACAAACCGTTTAGGCTGTTGGCGAAGTGTTTCAGAGCAGATACGATTTTGTACGCGATGGTGAAATGAGTTATGCTTCGATATTAAGCGCACTTGAGGAAGTCATTTTTTTGTTGGATCGGAAAAACAATGCTGATATTCCTTTCATCAGGCATTCACTCTTCTGACCAGGTCTAGGAAATGAGTTGGTGCATGGTCTCCGCAACATCATTTCCAGCAGAATCGAAAATCTCAGGTAGTAAGCCATCAGATCTAGCTGCTTTGTTGGATTTCACTTTAGATATTACTATCTTTTCTCTATGTTTTTTCTCTGATGTTCGAAAGTTTTGGCTACCATCGTCTAAGTTGACTGATAGATTCTACCTGACGCCGAGATGTTGGGCCTCCTCGTCGTAATAAAGACTGAATAAAAATTGTATTCATACTCTCAGCAAAAACTGTGACTCTACCACATGGTTTTCTTCTTCATTTCTGTGCGGGTCATCTTGCCTTTCGACGCTTCTTCTTCTCGAGAAGCGAATGTTTTTCCTGACTTTTCTGCTCATGAAGCCCACAAGTAGCACTCGTCCTTCATTACAGCGTACGCTTCCTCTTTAGCTGAATGTGCCTACCGGCGTTCTCCAGCAAACCAAAGATTTCCTAGTTGTGGTCGATCGAAACCGTGCATAACTGGGAGTCTCTGCCGGTAGTGGCCTTCGGTTATTTTGGTGATGGCGAAAGCCCCATTTATTTGCCTTAATACAGGCTATACGAACGTAAGCTAAACTTTAACTTTAACTTGATTCTAAGGTTACTTGAAATGGTTACGGAGATCGGATTTGAGGTAGGAAGTGGTGCAATTAAAGTCAAGGGCGATAAGGTTTGAATTGCCCTTCGTAGTATACGGGAGATTGGTTCGTTCGCGCCATAGATGGTGTGATGGGTTGGTAAATAGAAAAGACAAAGGGCACGTAGAATACGAGGGTTAGTGTCGAAGAAGATAGAATTGGGAAAGGACGCACAATCAACGCGACCTAAAAGGAGTCGGTGAATGACGAGAAAGTCGGCTGCATCTCTGCGTTCCCCAAGTGTGTTTAAGTTAATAAAGTTGACAAGGTTTTGACAGGGAGGCAGAATAAAAGGATCGTTCCAGGACATACCTCGAAGAGCAAATTGAAGAAAATGGCGTTGAGTGCTTTCGATTCCCGAGATATGAAGACGATGATATGGGGACCATACTTGACTGGCGTACTCTAAGAGGGGGCGAACAGAGGTACTATAGAGGGACCTTGTAACGTATGGGTTGGTGAATTCTCTATTATTGAGTTGGCTTCAACGATAATCTCAACCATAAGTAAGCGGAAGTCGAGCTCAATATCAGACAAAATGCCAAAATCGCGAAAAGATAGAATCGGAGAGGAGATTGGTGCCGCTTACGTTTTGAAAAATTTGGCATCGTCGCTGTAAAGGGAGACAGACGAGTATTTATTGGTCCTCCTATAGAGATCGGTACTTTATATTGGTGTCATGGAAGTTACTAAGGGATTTCGAGATACACGTTCGCCGAAGATTCTGGTCTCTTGCTACAATATTTCAACTTTTCTGTGTGCTACCTTCTCACAGTTGTTATTCTTTGTTATGACGCTTGAGTAGTCTGTATTCGCAGGTTGGTTGCAACAAGGTGGTGACCCAAGTCAATGTTGGCTGCTGAAGGTTTGGACACCCAGAATACTAGATGCGTGCTTAAGGTTTATTGCAATGTGAATAATTTGGTGTAGCTTTTCATTATCTGGAGACGCGCATGTCCTCTTATATATTGAGAAGAAGAGGTAGGAACAGCTGGCCCAGCTGCTGCGCCTGCCACTTCTATCGCAGCTACTAAGGGTGCGAGAAACGCACACCAAAAGGCAAGAGCTCTGCGTATGATAGCAAAGTTCCAAGGTTGTGATCCCAACAGTCTAAGTGAGTGAGAAAAAGCCGACTTCGAGAGAACGAAGGTCATGCTGGCCAAACAATCGCTCACTCGACAGGTGACTGGCAAGGGAGATGTCGCTGTTAAGGGGGGAGAGGAAACCGACCAGGCACCCTCTACCTCCTACGCAGCAAAATGAAAAGAAGGAACCTCTGGACGGAAGGTAAATCCTTGTAGCAGGAGAGGCAGCAGATCTGACGACACCGCGGAGCCGAAAAACGTGAAAAAGGTGAAGGCTGGTACTTTGCCCGCTTTGCGTCGTAAGCGAAGCGACCCGGAGGACAAGCTTCTCATTGCTGTCATAAACGAGCTGGAACCATGCGGCCGCCTGACAATCGACCAGTGGAAAAACGTTGAGGAGAAGTTCCAAGACGCGAAACCGCGTGCTGTTTTCTGATGTCGGACCTGAAGACGTGTAAGCCATGGTTTCTAACTGTCCTACCAAAGTTCCTCTTTTCTACCCTGGCTTTCAAATTGCTTAGTACGATCTTAACGCCACACCTTAGACATTTCTCGTATTCCTTGTTAAGGTGCTCGTATAAACATTCTTTGGTGGCATCTTCTTTGTCATTTGTAGGGGCATTGGCTCATAAAAGGCTAATATGGGCGAATTCACCCTTGCTGCGGATTGTCATAAGACGCTTGTTCACGTATCGAAAGCTCACAATATCATATACCACAGTCGTTCATCCTCTTTATGTCTGGCCTAGTCCACTGAAATCTGCGGGATTACAGTCAAGGTCCTCTGTTAATAGCTCGGCTTCAAAGCTGTCAACAGTGAAACTATTTCGACTTCATTACGAACTTGACTGTTTTGCTGCTAGTCCAATCCAAATTAAAGGAAAATCAGTGATTTGCCTCCTCCTTCTGACTCTCTTATGCAAACCCACTCTTTGCTCCTTTATTAAGAATGTGCTCTGGAAATACCCATCTTACCTGCTGATATCGTTCTTTAAAGTTACTAGAGGAGTGCACTAATTGTTGATAGATCCATCGTGCCCAACACGGTAGAGGAAACAACTTGAAAATGTAGCTAGCAAGGTAGCTGTTAGCCGACGTATCCCATAATGATGTTTTGCTCACATGTTTTGAGACAGAGGTCCTTCTCGTAAACTGATGTTTTGGAAAATTCCCTATGATATTTGATATTATCCATCTTATTTCCTGGATGACAATCATATCTGGCTTGTACCGCGTATTTGAGTGACCCAAATATTTGAGGGCATTCCGGTGGTACAATATACGTCCAAGGTGCATACTCTACATTCACAATCTGCGGACGTTTCAGGTAGTGACCAGATATGAGGGGGCGTGAGAGATGTATTTCTCTCTTCCTTGAGTTAAAGCAGTTAGACCAATCTTTCCTTTCTAACTGTTGATTTGATAGAAACCCAATTCAGGAGATTAAGATCTTAAACTCGTCTCAGTCTTAAAGTAATTCACAGAAACTTCCAGTAAAAGTGAGATATTTCTCCTTCTGCCATCAATCAACACTTCGCAAAGCCGAAAAACATCCTTGGGCTCATTACTCAAATGTCATCGTTAAGTCGATTCGTGCAGTGCCGACGCGTCGCGGTGTCCTACTTTCCGCCCTTTAACCGTATGAAAAATCGACCCTAATTAGCTCCTAACTACATAACATCACTAGCTACACATACAAAATACAAGGACTGTATACAGCGAATAACGGCGTGTCGTCTAAAAATGCCTCTTTAATACCATAACATCGTCCAAAAGGATCCATTTTTTCAAAAAACCAAGATAACGTAAGAAAAAATAAAAACAACGAAAAGGACAACAAAGAAAAGGAGGGAAAAGTACAAGAAAACAGCAATTTTCAACTTACTTGCGAAAAACAGGACATCAGAGAAAACAAAAAAAAAAAAAACAAAAAAAACAACAACACCCAGTAACCTAAGAACAACACAGGACAGACTAGCAACAACAAAAACGAGAGTAACATTCTGTGACGAGGATAAAAGCAGCTATCGGCAATATTATCGTACACATTACTGAAATAATAAACAAGACGATGGTCCCGTTAAGGCAGGCCAAGTACAATACTATACACCAGCCTGGTGAAAGTATCTTCTCTCGCCGCTTCTGGAAAATTGCTATCCTTCCGACAGTTGTCTGCCAATAAGGGGATGGAGGACTGGTAATGAGGTGGCTTGGATTCACTGTAGTCATCATTTTTGCCCTTCGTATAAGTCTACGGATATGTGTCTACTACAACGTTAGTAAGGAGGTGGGCGTTGAGAGAGCAAAGTTCGCATTGACGCTCCGATAGTCGCCCAAAGTAGGTCAATTGACTTTATACTCGTATAATATAATATTTGTACCAAAAATTTGACAAGCTTTTCGTCTCTTTTCTGTACGGCAATCATAATAGCCGTGCTTCCGTCATAAGCCTTATCGATGGATTTTGCTCTTCTCCAAAGAAGGAGGGTTGAAGCACAAACATTTTTACCACACACTGAACCGTCTATTAATCCTCTAATTCTTAAAGGAAAATCTTGTCATGGATTTTCTGTGTAGGATGAGCTCATTATTTGTCTGACGGAGATGTTTCCAAGGGAGGCAAACATTCTACATGGCGCCATACCACGGCACAGAAGGAAGTACTATACATAAAGGCGGCACATTGTATTAAAGCAGACAGGAACTTTAATTCCTCTAGCACGTGGAACGTTATCAACGTTAAAGTTTGGAATCGTTCATAACTGGGAAATACGTTTAAGAAATGAAATTTAATCCGAAACTCCGTATGCTGGTATATTAGCTGACAATTTAAGTACTTGGTTGTAAAAGAATATTTTTTTTATTTATTTTTTGGAAGAATAAATACAATTGATTGAAGTTTTTTTTACTTAGTTCTGTTTTAAATGACCTGTCCCATCGCATTTTCACTGCAATTAGGTATCCCCTTCACAAACATGAATAAAAGTGAAATTGGCTTACTATCGGGTTTTCCAATAGGGACTTGACAAATTTGAATTTAATTTGTGAACGCACACTTTCACTAATCATCAAACAGTCACTGTCAATTTATTCAGTAAACCCAACATTTTCATCACGGTAAAGTACACGAACGAGCAACGTCTGCAAATTATAAAAATTTTCTACCGATATTCGGAGTCGGTGACTGTAACTTTAAGAGCGTTAATTCCAATTTTCGGCAATAACAAGTTTAGTGCAAAAATTTGAGTCTACATATTCGTTGTGAGATGTTGCCGTGTCAGTGATACAACAGGTTGGTCGAAGTATCGAAAATATCGCTGCCGTTCAGGCGTCCGTAGCAAACGATCCAAATCAGTCAAATCAACTTCTTGATTCCGTCCGAAAAATAATTTTCCGGAAGGTCTGCAAAATACTCCTCCGTGGCGTAGATGATTTCCTCGCGTGAGCTGAATTTTTTATTGATGAGCCATCTTCTGAGGTTTGCGAAGAGATAATAGTCCGAGGGAGCCAAATCGGGCGAATACGATGGATGCGACAGCAATTGGAGCCGTAAGTCATTGATTTTAGCCGTTTTGCAGCGATTTCGGCCTTCAATCGCTTCAATTATGCACAGTAATACTCGCTGTTATGGTTTTTCCTTTTTCGAGGTAGTCCACGAAGAGTATGCCATGACAATCCCAGGTCAGTCGTTCGTGGATCTCCGCAGAGAATTAACGTGTTCGGCTTCCTTAGAGTGAAAAAGGCAGTGACTCAGTGCTTACAGTAAAAATAATTGCTCAACACTTTGATAGTTGACTCGGTAGCCTAGCAGTTAGCGGCGCTGCTAATCTAATTGTGGGATACGGGTTCGAACCCGGGAAAAACCTGACACTTTTTTTTTTGTAATTATTAATCATTGTAAAATAAAAACATAAACAAAAGTCTCTAATAAAAGCAAAATCACGTGATGGATGGTGGAGAGCGCTCCGCTCTTCCCATAACGGGAGTTGGGAAAGGCAACAAAGCTGTTGCCGGTGCCGTGGCGAAAGCTATTCAGAGGAGGAGGAGGCTAAGAACCATTCCTAATTCAAAAAAAATGAAAATGGGTGCAGCCTTAGCAACAGAAACAACACAGCAACGCAAGAACAAATCAGATGATGCGTTGATGCACATCATTGATGAAGCGCAGTATGTGGGGGGCAACAACAACTTTGCCTCTTTAGCTGCGTCTGAATCAGAAGATGAGGATGCGGAAATAAGCGATATAAACAGCAGCATTCAAGAGCTGAAAAAAAAGTGCTTGCAATTAAGCAGAGACAAACTGCACGCAGGCAGAGGGAGCAATCCGAAGTGGAGAGCTCCCAACAACAAAAAGAGCAGAAACAACAACTGCAGCAACAACAAAACCAGCAGCAGCTGAAACAACAACTGCAGCAAACAAAACAGCAGCAACAACAGCAGTTGCAAAAACAACAATTGCTGAAGCCACAGCAGCTTAAAAAACAGAAGCAGCAGCAGCAGCAACAACAACAGCAGCAACAACAACAACAACAGCAGCAGCAGCAGAAGAAGAAGGAGAAGGTGCCTCCTATCAACACCTACAAACTTGAGGTAAATGCTACCAAGGACCTATGTAAGTTGGTCATTGGTAATAATTTTAATATTAAGAGATTGGGAAACGATCGCCATGCCTCAGTCCCGAAAGCCGTCAGGATAGTCTTAGGAGTATCAATGTCCTAGACTACCAGGTGGTTCACTGGGAAAAATTAAAAAGGAGCGAAGGCGTTATGCAATGCGTTCGCCGCAGAGGTTCGGGCACGCCGCATCGAACTGCCAAATGCAGCCTCGATGCGTGAAGTGCGCAAAGAACCACAGCTCCGAAGAGTGTGCTCAGGGTAGGGACGGAGCATCCGATCGGACGCAGCTCTCGTGCGTGTTATGTGGGAACGTGGGACACACCGCAAACTATCGGGGTTGTCCTAAGTTCGCCGACATTAAAAAAGCAAAATTCGCTCGGCAGCAGAAGGTGGAGGTCAAACGTTCACCTGTTAGGTTTCAAACACCAACCGTCACGTCCCAAATCTCATACGCCCAAATGGTGTCAGGTAGGGGGGACACGGCACAGCACGCGACTGTTGCTTCTCCGGTGCCAATGCCGAGAACAACAAAAGCTGCACCTAACATGCTGGCCATCTTGCTCGCAATCCAAGGGCAGATGGCTCAGCTACAACAGCAGGTGCAAGAACAGGCCAAGCGGGTGGACCAGATCTACGCAATGCTGCCGGGCTTAACGCAACACATGTCGTAATGGGTACGCACATGGTGGAGCAAACTTTGAAGGTCCTTGCGGTGAATGTTAATTCACTGATTAGGATCGAACGAAGAGCCGCGACGTTTAAATTGCTACAAGACCAAACTCCTGATGTGCTATTCGCTAGCGAAACCAAGCTAACCGATGAGCACGAACTGGAGTACAATAATTATATTGTTAAAAGAAGACACCGACCTAACTCCCAACGTGGAGGCGGTATCGCGATCTTCATTAAAATAGGCATAGAATTCCACAGAGTGTACAAGGGAGTGTTACGCAGGTTCCGGGTGTTAGAGGCAGTCGTCATATACATCCCGCTCCGCAGTGGAAAGCGGCTGTACTTGGCCTCTGTTTATGCATCTGGGGCTTCACAATCCACCTTATTCATTACAGAGCTCGACACACTTTTTCGACTTCTGAGGCTGGAATCGGGGGAGAATTATTTTATAATCGGCGGGGACTTCAACGCTAGGCACAGAGATTGGAGAAATAATTTGCCAAATACTAGAGAGAACCTACTACCCGATTGGTGGGATCAGCACGATGACAAGACTAAAAAACTTATACAGACAGTTTACAGACAAACAAGACCCAGAGATTAGGACCCTAAAGTCTTCGATTAAAAATATTCAAACATTAATCAAAGAGAATTACAGAATTGCTGTAAGTTTGTATTGGAACAATAAGGTATGGGCTGTAAACACCAGCAACCCGAATATGTTCCCGCAAATAAATAAACTATTTCGAAGAAAAAATCAAAACGACCTTCAGTGTCTTAAAATAGCCCGGACTACAGACAACGAACGGTTACTAACAATTGCAGGCATTGATACAAATGAGGCCGCTGATGATGACGACTTCTTTGTGATCGAGGATCCACAGGAGAAGGTTGAGGCCATAGGGGCGACTTTCCAGGAAGTATACAAGGCCAATGATATCATTGGCCCTAATTATGACCTGGACAATCGCGTCTTGGTGCACAACTTTTATATTCGAAATGAAGTAGAGAACTGGCGATCCGAGGGCTCTGGTTTCATCCGGTTCAGCGACGAAAATATGGCAAATAATGTCATTGCCAGAGAAGGTGAGCTACCCCCGTTCATTTCGAAGGAAGAACTCCATGAGATCTTCGACACAATCAGAAGTAAGAAATCAGTGGGGACTGATGGTATTCCGAACATCGTGCTTCGACATCTTCCTCTAGAAGCGGTGGACATTTATACCACCCTGTTTAATAATGCAATGAATAATGCACATTATCCAGCGCATTGGAAAACGGCGGTGGTTCAACCTATCCCCAAAAAGGGAAAGGATATATCCAATCCGGCGAATCTTCGGTCGATAAGTCTCCTTCCGAATATCAGTAAGGTTTTCGAAAAAGTAATCAATAGAGCTCTGACTAGGTGGGTTGAGGACAAACATATAGTTCCGGATAATCAATTCGGTTTTAAGGCGGGACATGAAATCTGGTGTCCGATATCCAATGGAATAAAGGCAAAAGACAGTGTACTGGTGCCTGCCTTGTTGACTTGGAGAAGGCCTTCGACACCGTGTGGTTAGAAGGTCTTTTCTATAAGCCGACTAGGCTGGGGATCAGTAAACCACTCTTGTACATTCCTTATAATATGCTTACCAACAGACAGTTCATCGTGAAAAATGGTGATGTGACTTCTGTTGGAATATTTCAAATTAAAAATGGTCTTCAGCAAGGCGCGGTCAATTCGCCGATCCTATTCAACATTTATACAAGCGACTTGATAGGTTCACTTCCCCATACTATTGCGTACGCAGATGACTTGATAGCGTACAGAACAGGTCAAAAAATCGAGGTCAATAATACTCTCTTACAGTGTGACTTCGATAAGATAAGACGGTTTTGCGATGACTGGAAGTTGAAAATCAACTTTCAGTAGTCGGAAACCATTCTTTTTAGGACGCCGTTGTCTGGAGCCTCTAGGATACCAGAAAAAATTGGCGATAGTTCTCGATCATTGGACAACACGGACAGCCTATTGCCTGCCGAAACGTAGTCAGATACCTTGGGATCTGGCTAGATCAGTTTCTGTATTTAAACAAAAATGTAGATGCTGTTCTGGCCAGAGCTAAAGGCGCTTTTGCCCTCACAAAGAGACTGTTTTATAGCAGCCAACTCGATGCGAGGGTAAAGATAGTCTGCTACTTGGCCCTAATCAGGCCCATGCTGGTATTTGGGTGTCCCGGGGGGTTCAATGTACGAGCAAACTTAATGGAAAAGATTCGGGTGTTTGAGAGGGCTTGCCTTAGGCCTTATCTTTGCTTGTACAGAAACCAGAGTCGGAGTACAACAAATTTTATCCTAATGAGGTCATTTACAACAGGGCGAAGCTAATATGAGTGGACAACTTCGTAATTAAGCTGACTCGAAGGCACATTGCAAGAGCAATGGCCTCGACGAATAACCTGATATCCGGGGCTTACAACCCCAATTACCTTTATCACGAGAGTGTGCGCTCCAACGGCTTCGTTCCACCGGAGGCATTCCTCTACTTTGATCAGATAGGGTTGATCCAGGATAGATCAGCGATCCCGTTAGTCTTCCATGTCGCTCGGACAGCTGGGGACAGGCGACTCAACTACAACAGAGACCTCGCACACGGCGGGGTGAATCGTCTCAGGTTCAGTAGGGCGGTGCGGAATCGCGATAAGAGGGATGTCATTCGGCAGCACCAGCATTTCTGGTGGTTGAATGAAGGGGAAGATGTTTCGTCGTCGTTTCCATCAATTACGGACCAGCCTCACTAATGAGGCAGAGCTGACCAATCTATTTGCTCTGTAAATAGCGGTGGCCAGCTTACATAGGTTTAGGTTAGCATTTAAGAAAGATATGTATATATTAGTATATATAAAGGTATATACTAATATAGAGTAGCTTAGAGTGCCTGTGTAGGGCCAGTAAGTTAGTATAAGATTGTTTAGTAATTTTAAGCTAGCATTTAAGCATTTTCTGTTACAATGTAAGTCGCAATGATAAGTAAAATAAAATGCATTTAAACTGAACTGACTGATGACAATCCCAGAAAACCGACGCCATAACCTTTCCGACCCACTGAGCCTCCCTCGGCCGCTTCGGAGCACTCGTGCCAGCTTCAGTCTCTGGTGTGTAATAGTGGATCCAGGTTTCATCAACAGTTACCAATCGACGCCAAAAGTCCACCCGATTCCGCATCAGCAAGTTCAAACACTCTTTCGAAATGCTCTCGCGTTCGTGTTTTTGGTCAGGAGTGAGCATGCGCAGCACCCATCGGCAAGATAACTTTTTCATATACAGAATATTGCCCAAAATACGGCGTGTGTGCTCAATATTTATCTTTGGCGTATCTTCTTGCTCGGGCACCTTCACTTTCCGGTCAGCCAACACCATTTCATTAATTTTTCTGACATTGTCCTCTGAAACCGCATCGGAGGGCCTGCTGCTGTGAACTTGATCGGCAGTGGAGTTGCGGCCACCACGAAACACTCGAAACCAATATTTGACGGTGTAATCTGACGGAGCATTAGCCCCATAAAATTTATCCAACTTTTCTTTTGTTTCCTTCGCCGTTTTGCCTCTCAAAAAATAATGTTGTATGAGAGAACGAAAATCATTTTTGTCCATACTCAACATGATGCCAAACACGTCAACAACAATTAGTGGAAGACTCCAAAAACATCATTTCACTCAGATGAGGCCACGATGCTTTCGCAATTTCGCTTGTCCCTTGGCCTGATTTTCAGGCTCGAAATTTGCCCAATTGAAGCAGACTCTGTTTGACGGTCCCAGGAAAATAATATTTTTCTGCACCTCTTTTTTCCTGAAACCGTGGGTGTCTTATTTCTGACCTCAATATCGGCTTCACCGTTGTTGTCACTCATTTCATAATACAGAAAAAAATCAACTTTACTTTTTCAACGATGCTAACGTGTCATCCAATGTTAGATGACAAGCGATCACAAGGTCAACCAAATCAGTCATCTGGATGACATAGAAATCGTGTCATCTGGTATGTCATCCGGTTAACACGTTCAGTGGCATGCTGGTTGACAGGCGATCACACGGGATGACCACTTTAGGACAAATTTTACGTCACAGTGACGTCAGGATGTCATCTGGATGATGAGTTTGGATGACCGTCTGATCGCACCTTTAGAAAGAAACTAAAAATAAATTCTATATGATAGACTCTTAAATGCAACAAAGTATTAAAATACTGCAACCATCCAAGAAGTACATTGGGATGAACTATAAAAACCCGTACTATCTACTACAATGACTGATAAGAGGGCTCAGAATGAATTTCTTATTTATAATTTTTTTTTTTTTTTTTTTGAGGGAGAGGAGAAATGCCTTACGCACCATAAGGAGGTCTGTTGGCATTCACCATCCCCGTGTGTCCGACTCTCTCCGCATGCTTTCGGATCATACGGACTGAAACTCCTCCCAACCCTATGGCTACTGACACAACCCTCTGGGACCGCTCTTAGCATTACTTCAAGGGGCTGTGATCCTACACCCTTTCGGATTTAGATGGTTTCCCGGTATTGTTCTTCTTCTCTTTTCTTTCTTCTGAGAATACCTTCCACAAACTGGCAAATTCTTCCCCAGTTCAGGTCACTCGTCAGCATTTTATCCACTATGATTTCTAGGTTGAAGGCACCAATGCTGTTTTCCAGTGCTGTGCGTTGGGCTTCCCATATTCTGCAGGCGAAAAATGTGTTATGTACGTCATCTGCTGGGGACTCGCTGTACTGGCAGGTTGGGCTATCCGTTTTGCCGTTCTTATGTAAAAAGACTTTGAAATTTCCGTGTCCGGTGAGGAACTGGGTGATGAAGTAGTTTACCTCACCGTGTTTCCGGTCTTTCCACTCAGTAACATTTCTTATCAGCCTCGCTCTCCACCTTCCTCTGCTTTCCGAGATCCAGCGCTCTTGCCACTTCCATATCGTTTGCTGCTCTGCTTGGTCGATTGCCCCTTCCAATCCGATTTCCGCCTTGTTTTCGTGGATGTACTTCCTTTGCTCCTAGTGGCACAAAGGAAGTACATGGGAGTCATTCCTGCGACTACAAGGACGGCTGGTCCGACACCGTTCGGTAAGAGCTATCCACGCGTAGAGCTCCACGTCTTTGCACTGCCGCCATCTGCTTCCGGTACTTTTCTTGTCGAAGCGCGTCTGCCCAGATCTTACTTCCATATAGAAGAATGGCATGCATTGCCGACATTAATAGCCTGCGCTTACTTGGCGTTGGACCACCTGTGTTCGCCATTAATCTACTGAGTGATGTTGTAACTCTAGAGGCTCTTTCCGCTGCGTACTTTATCTGTTGCCAGAAAGTTAGTTTTGTGTCAAGCCTCAACCCCAAATACCTCACTGCGTCATTGCCCTTGATAACTTCAGAGCCAATTTGGAAGTCTATTTGTGTCGAGATTTTCTTCTTCGTCAGAAGGACTATCTCAGTTTTCTCTGTTGCCAAACTAAGACCGTGCTCATGCATCCAGATGCATGCATGCTACGGAATATGACTGTCAGTATTTGTTCCCGAGATCTGATGTCTGCATTTTGGGTGTAGAATAGGAACAGCACCACTTTCCAGCACAAGCCAGGCGTGGTAGGGAAAGACCACATGCACGCATTGAATATAATATATCTTATTCTAGCCGAGTAGATCAAAACAATCTTCAACATAAACAATATTACTTCTATTCATAAAAACTAGCGAACCGTCCACATATGTACGTTTTGGACAGCACCCCCATGTCGATGGAAGTGCGCAGCGCCCATTCTTTCCTGTCGAGTACACCTTCAACTATGCCAATTAGATTTTGCAGTCCAATCTTGTAAGATATTCTGCGTTGATAGCTATGCTTTATCTCAAACAGAGAATGCTATCGAAAAGCACTTTTACGCACATGAAACTCGATAATTTTCTCCATGGAGGAGGGCAGACTGATAAGTCCACAGTTCATGGCGAAATCGTAATCCTCTTATCTGATTTTCACCAGGGTTTCGGTATGTATGGCTATTACTCGCAGCTGGTACTCATATATACCTTTTTGCAACTGAACTGGATATAAACGATCATCATCAGGTGGATAGGCGGCTTGCTCCGTCACCACACCCGATGACAGACACAATTTCTTTGATAGGATGTCATTGTGAGTTGGTTCTGATTCCGATACCTCAGAAGTGAGTCTCTTTTTACCTCAGTATAGGTACCATCAGGTTTTCTGAATAATTCAAGGCCTTTGATTAGCCTACGGGTTCTACCAGTGTATCGATCTCTTCGCCAAATTCTTTACTTGAAACAATTTTTGAAACCCGAACAAACTTTTAGTATTACTTTTGTTTCAACCTCCAAAGATTACAGTCTTCTTCCGAATTTGTCTTAAGTCACTGATTAAGAGCGTTTCATGAAGGCACAAACGTCGATATTTAATCTTCTGTCCATCAACGTCTACATCTTCATATGGCGAATCTTGCGATCTTAGTACCTCTGACTAATGGTAGAGTACATGATACCTGCAGTACTTCACTGGCAGCTGTAGTCAAAAGTAAGTTGAGGAGTATGCACGCTAGGGCAATTTTCATGAAGAAGGCGGTGCAGGAATTCCATACACTTGGGGCGCGCCCGACTTTAGAGGAACTTTTATGTATCGGGAAGTTATGTCTAATGGGAGCTCGATGATTGTATCGGAATCCTAGGGTAGAAATAGTGTCACAAGAAACCTCAATGGATTTCATAACCGCAGCATGTTTCTAAAGGTTGTTGGCCGCGAATAGTGGTTCTTCACCATAGTGCAAAAAAGGAAACAGTTAAGAGAGAACCCACAGGCTTGCATAGTGAAGGCTATTTGAAGGGCAACCTTTCACAAACAACGCGCTGCCAAACACCTATTAGAGCTCCTAGACTACTCTATGACCTCAATGCAAGAAGTACGATGAGGTGTGCCGAACAAAAGCGGATAAAAAACTTTGACATTTATTACGAAGGAAGAACACGCTTTTTTGGAAGTTATTTCGCTATTGGAGGAAAAGTTAATTAAAAAGTTTTTACCTTCTGCCGTGTAACCAAAAGCCTTATAACAATCCCTATTAAAGCTTAGTTCAGTAGTGTGAGCCCAATTCGCGTTCATGCCCCTAAAGAAAAAAACGAAGAGCCATCGAAGATGAATTCCATACCCTCCTGGATCGAACATTTGCTCAGTACCCCTGCTATGACTTCAAAAATATATTTTCATATTTTAATTGTTTTCACGCCTATACATCCAGAACGGAACTTGCATATATCCTTATCAATCAACCATAAATCCAATGGCCATATTACCTCGTTGCAGCCAAAATACCAGTGAAGATATAACAGCTACAACTGTGTCAAGTAAAATCAATAAATCGGAATCGCAAATGACCATTGGAATCAAGGGTTTTCAAAATCGTAACCCACATACAAAAGTCATGGAGGACCATGTGTCCACGCATATTAAACCTCAACGTCGAAGATGACCTCAACCAACTTTAACAGATTACTTACCAGCGGAAAAGTACGCGTTTGTTGGATCTATTGCAGCATCCGAGAAAAAATTTCTCCAAAGAAATGCCTCGGGTTTGAACATATGGCAAGAGCGTGCAAAAGCCCTACCGAGCCAAAATGCTTGCACTGTAGTGCAAACGGAGTAGATTTTTGACATATAGTATAACCGGTAGTGTTAAGTGCCCAGAGTATAAAAAAGCCATTGAGAGCTTACACGCGAAAACATGAAAATTTTGGAACCAAATTTAGATTATTGTGAGGTAGCTCATTATCTATTGTATCAAACGGTCCACGAGCATAAGGTCGACATTGGAATACTCTCGGAGCAATATTGCAACATTAATTCGGGTAACTGGGCACATGATGCGAGGAAAAAGGCGCCATATGGGCATGTGGTAATACAACGTTTCAGATACCACCCTTCGGTGAGAAAAACTACTTCGTACGAGCAAAGTTAAACGATAAATACAAAAATTGCAAGACGAAATGGAACGCGAACACCTTAGGTGAGGAGCTTTCAGAGTACGCAATCCCTGAAGCTATAGTTGAAGGGAGAACAGCGAACGAGATCTAACGTCAAGTAACGCGACAACTGCACGCTGCCTGCTCGCACGGGGACACAAAACCGCCGGCGTCCAACGTATTGGTGGAACGACGAGAAGACGAGGAACGAAGCAAAATACGAATGGTATTCAGGACAGCGTATAAAGAAGCACGCGCCGCACTCAAATCAGTCATTAAGTCTAGCCAAAGACAGTGCTTTAAGGATCTTTGTACGCAATCGAACGAAAATGTATGGGGTAAAGCGTACAAAGTCAAAACCGCGAAGCTCAAAACGCCTCAGAGACCGGCACCAACTTGCCCGCTATTACTCAGCAGAATCGTCGAAACTCTGTTCCCTCTCAGCGAAGTCAGAGAACTATGCGAACACATTCCTGCCATAACAACCGATGAACTCACCATGGCAATCGAGAGTGTAGAAGATCGAAAAGCCCCCGATCTAGACGGCAAACCAAATAGTACGGCTTTAGAAAGGGCCGATCGACAATGGACGCGATTAAAGTCGTAATAGACAAAGCTCAATCGGTCATAGAAGGCAGACAATAGAAAGGAGGCAGTAAAAATGCTTTTAACTCGGCGAACTGGTCGCTTATTTTACAATTGCCTCGAAAGATTAAATGTACCGAAGTTCATATTAGGATTGATCAGGAGCTACTTTACCGATAGGTTGCTCCTCTACGACTCGAAAGACGGGACGGAATTATATAAAATTACAGGGGGCGTGCCCCAAGGATCAGTGTTAGGTCCCTTTCTGTAAAACGTGGTGTATGACGACATTCTGGGACTTCCAGTCCCCAGGGGAGCCGCAATTACAGGTTACTCGGACGATATTGCTGTTGTAGTCGTGGCGAAACGACTTGAAGAAATCGAGTTGTATTGTAACGAAGCAATAGCAGTGGTAAAAAAAACTGGCTACGCGATATGAGTTTAGACCCCACGGAACATTACATGGAATCCGTTCTCATTACGAGTAGAAGGGTGTAAGAGACCATAACGATAAAAGTCGTAGAGTACAAAATTATTTCCAGCCCATTTATAAAATACCTGGTAGTGATGATTGATGCTTGGCTTAATTTCAAGCATCACCTCAAGAAATCGTCGAAAGCGATAAGCGCTCTTTCGAGACTCATGTCGAATATCGGCGGCTCGAAGCAATGAAAACGATTTATATTTGTGAAAGTTGTAGCCTCCATACATCTGCACGGGGCACAAATATGGTCTGACGTCTTAAATAAAAAGACACACATGAAGGGAGTCAAATCTGTGCACTGCGAATTAGCAGTGCATTTCGAACAGTATCCCACTACGCGATATTGGTGCTTTCCTCTATGGTACCAATCGATATCCTAGCCTTAGAGGCTAGACGACTTTATAAAAATCGAGTGCAAAACGGGTCATCCATAAATCAAGCCAAGAAATTCGAAAGAAGACACAGTATAGAAGCGTGGCAACAACAATGGAACGAGTCCCAAAAAGAGTGATGGCCGTACCGACTAATCCCAAGGATTGAAAGTTGGGTAAAACGAAAACACGACGAACTGAATTACTATCTTACACAGTTCTTGACGAATCACGGTTGTTTCCTTGAATATCTATTCAAGCGAAACAGTAATTCGAGTCCGTCCTGTCCTCGCTGCGTGAACGCGGTTGAGAACGTGGAGCATGTTTTCTTCGAATGTGTTCGGTATGCAAACGAAAGAGCTATATTGTGTGAAGAATTTTGTTAACGGCCAATACCAGAAAACATAGTTCAATATATGTTGAAATCCGAAGATCTTTGGGCTGCTGTGAACCATGCAGCAGTACGAATAATGATTGATCTAAGGAATTTAGATCAGTGACGAAGTAAAAAGCTCAAATTCATCCGCCCTGAAGTAAAACTTAGCGGTTGTTCCGCGGGTGAATAAACGGAAAGATTCCCCGGGAGGTGGTTTTAGTCAATTAGTATCTGACACTACCAATGGACGTCGGACCATTGGTGCCCATGCAAGGTTTCCACCTTCCCACGCAAAAAAAAAAAAAAATGAAGTCGACCTGGAGACAGCTGGCGAGAGTCGCTTGTTGGTTGAGGTCCAGATTTTATCCTGGTTGTTAGTAAGTCAGTACAATCTCAATAGGTGGCCTTCTTCCTATTTCTCAAAAACTTTGCACAATTAAGATATGATATTATAGAAGCGCAATGTGGATCATTTTCCGTCAGTAATCCCTCCCTCAGAACTTTTGTATATGAGAATTCCAAAGCTTCTTCTTCTACTTCTTATCCTTTTATTAGTCCTTTCCTTGTTATACGAACTTATGCGTAACGAGTTTCCCATTTTTACTGCATCGCTGCTGCTCCGCTTATGGGGTTGGCTAGTGTCGCAGACCGCAGAACGCGTCTACATACTGCTCGATCCTGGATCGCTTCAGTGGTTAGCCCCAGGCGTTGTTGCGCATTTGCCATCTGAGAAATCCAGGAATTCTTTTTCCGACCTCGTTTTCTTACAGTTGGAGTGACCGTAGTTGATAGTGCCTTTTTAACCGGATTTTCCGCAGATCTTCTTTGAACGTGGCAATACCAGCTTATTCTATTCGCCTCAAGCTGTTCGGTTACCGAATTCTTTATATGTAGACTTCCTCTTATACGCGTAGATCTAATGCAATCGCGTTTAGTGACTCCACTAGACATCCTTAACATTTTCATTTCCGCTGCCGTCATTTTGTTTTTAAACGCTTCGTACATTGTCCAGCACTGTGAACCGTATATAAGACCTGGTCTAACAACCGTGGCGGTGGTGGTGTAGAGTTTCCCCTTTTCTGAAATTTTTTTTCCCTTTAAGTAGAAATTTTCGGTCGCAAAAGTTTCCCGAATTTTCCCGCCATTTCATCCATCCCACACTCACTCTGTGGTTTACGTCGTCGTCACATTTCGCTTCCATGTTAACGATTGATCCTAAGTACTTAAAGATAGTGCTTTTCGGAAGAACTATTCCGTCTAACATTATATCTGGAACAGGTCGCAACGGATGCTCAAATGGGCACGTCAAATGCTCAGTCTTTGAACGACGTATTTTATGCATTCCTCGTGCATGCTGTTCCACATTTCTTGCGGGCTAAGTGAGTCTGCGATACCGTTTATATTGTGAAGTACTTCTTTAGCCAGTGCGATAAATCTTGCGCTTCGTTCCTTCGACAGATTATACCACCGGATTTTTGGCTTTCCAAACGATGCCTGTGTTTTCGGTGGTTCCGCCGTGAAAAATTCTGTAATGAGCAGACGGTGTTGGCTTACTAGCGATTCTCCAAGTAATACTTTACAGTCCTTAACACGGTTTCTCATCGACATTTTGCAGAGGTGATAATCTATTTGCGTTTCGTGGCCTCCGCTGCTATAGGTGATAAGATGTCATTGATGTATAATAAACATTGTATTTAAGATGGTTAAGCCGTAAGCTCTACACGCTACAAGGATGTCTTCGCCGGCTGAATTTCTGGTTCCCACGCCTTTACCGCCGTGGCAGTCCTCATAATCAACATTTGTTTCTCTGACGTGGCCATTTAAATCTCCGCCTACGAAGAGCATCTCATCGATAGGTATATTTCTAAGCAAATTATCGAACTCTGACCAAAATTTATCTTTTTCCGATTGGTCGCATCCATTTGGTGGGGCGTATGCGCTAACAATGTTCCACGCTTCATTGTGTATAACGAGTTTAACACTCATCAAGCCGTCGCTTTTTTTCAAGATACCAACGATGTTGTTTAGAAGATCCGCTGCAACAACGATTCCAACACCGTTTCATCCATTGACCGTTTCATTGTAGAACTTTTTAAATGCCTTAGTTTTGAAATCTAGAAAACGCGCTTTATTTCCTGTATTACACCACTTCGTTTCCTGTACGCACAGGATTTGTAGAGTTCTGCGACGCATAATTGCTTCCAGTTCTAAACTTTTTGAGGTCATCGATCCGACGTTCCAACTTGCCAACCGAAGTTTAGGAAAATATTTTGGAAACTTCATTTTGCCCGCCCCCGGAATCCGTCGGGCTCTGACACAAGCACTTCTGCTTGCTCTGGGATCACCCGAGTGCATTGCAATCGTGGTGCCCATCGGGGTAGTGCTATTAATTGCGATCATTCCCATGAAGTGTATCTAAAGTTTGAGTGGTTTGACACTTGTATGCTCATTTCGAATTGATTAACTGTTCTTTTACCCCACCGGTAGTCTCCAGACGTGGGATCCCGCTGATTGCATACAAACTTTTGGGAAAGTTTTAAAGTGTTAAAGTGTCACATGCTCATTTTTGGTGTCATAGTTGCCTGTATATGATTGGTGTCCCATTTAGTCGCCTCTTACGATAAGCTGGGACGCACTGCGGCACTATTCTTTATCCGATGCCGTACGGATTATGAGAATTCCAAAGCTGCCTCGGCCAAAATTATACTCTGAGTGGTTATGAGTGAAATTCTGCCAATATTCTCAGCACGATCCGTTGCAGGCTAAATCAGATTAATATTCCCCGCAAAAAGCTAAATCCACAACTATTTTCTATTTGGATTATTTTCCCATGATCCATGCATTTTACAAAGAATTTAATGTTGCAATCACTTAGCCATAGTTTTAATTGGATTCACTTCAAAGTAAAAATCGCTAAAAACTCTTTTTGAATGGCATACATTTTAACCAAAACCTACAATCTGTTGAACTCTGGAACTGTTGAACTGACCAGCGACTACTAAAGACTTTTATAGATTTTTGTTTTCACCGTCCTTTCCGGTGAGGAAATTTGACAAAAAAAAAATATACACAAACAAATTAAAACCACTCGAATTGAACTCGTTCGCAAGGTCCTATAGCCCTAAGCCATTGAAAAATAGAGCTCGATTCAGTAAAATTGGACCGACTCGCCCAACGCCCTTAATTTCGTTTGCTTTTGTTTTCTTTTAACTGAATTTTGCCCTTTCAATTTAATCCTTCGGTTTATAGTTTTGTATACCTATATATATATATTTGAATAGACAAAGTAGCAGATTTATTTTCAGCTTGAATCGCTCTCATCATAGAACGGAACTCAACACAGGAAATTGCATTTTCACGGATTTTCATTTTTCTCCTTCTCATCAAATACACAAGTGTACGAGTACCATATATGTATCGGATATTTGTTTTCTATCATTACTTTAACTTTAAATTGCATAAACTTTTGATTTTCGAAATTCATAAAAATACTTGTCAGGATGAGAGCTTCTTTAAAATGGCTCTTTGGCAGTTTTCCATAAATCCAACGTTGTACTTTTTTTGTTACAATTTAATCAACCTTACGTAAATGTGTATATAAGTATCTACTCGTAAAACAAAAGACCAACAAAAAATATAAAATAATAGAGAATTTAAATTTATTCATTGGAATAGACCATGGATTTGCATTGCAACGATTTTGATAGTGAAAATTGGGTTAACGATGAAAATGGACCAGCACCAGAATTCAGAAGTGAAAATTTGGCAAGGGTTTTGGTTTTAAAAATTCACGACGCGACGTAACTATGTTAGGAAAAAATATTTTCCATTGCATGAACATAATATATTGTGCGGATATGTATTCTCACAATGTGAAGTGGAAACTGAATTTCTTTAAAACCGATTTGTGTTAAACCTTTCGGGCTTAGCAGCCCTTAACACTTGGCGTTGTTTCGTGCACATTGGGATGGAGAAGAGATGTGTTATTGTGAAGTTATTCATTTTATTTTAACAGCTCGACTTGGGAACGTGGGAGAACGTTTTTTTTAATTATTTAGTAGCATTTTTAGTTTAAGAGGGATGTCATCATTATGTCGAACTTAGAACTTCCAAATCTGTTAGACAAATTTGAAGGCTCAGTTGAAAAGAAGAAGGACATTTGCATCGAAAATTGAGAGTACTGTAGACAACTAAACTTTTGACAACATGTAAAACTTGGCTAGACAACATGGCGTACACAAATCAGTAGTTTTTTGGTAGATCAAACCAATGTTGGTAAAAAGGACACTGATCGCTGTTGCTGACTGCAGCCAATATGTTACGACTGGGTTAACAAGGAGGGCATGCAAGCCCCTCGATTCACTGCTGAATGTGACCAATAGTTCTTACGTCTATGCACAAGCATACTATCTATTTCATCGTGTTAAGGGCACAAGTAATGGGCTTTCCGTCAATCCTCACAAAGCCAAGGCTGTTCTCTCAAAGGCATTGCCATCCAATTCTCCAAGGAAGCAAAGTTTTTGGTTGACCTCCTAGATGGCAAACATTAAAGCACCAAACATGTCACGTCGAAATGCTGAATGACGCTGTCGGCAAGAGGCCCTTATAAATATACATTTTTTTTCTTTTTACAAATCTTGCGAGCTGAATAAGAACCACTTCTTGACAACCGATTGAGCTGAAGTTTTGCATACACTTTCAGTACTATCGGGTTTTCCAATAGAGACTTCACAACTTTGAATTTAGTTTGTGAACGCACTCTTTCACTAATCAAAAAACAGTCACTGTCAATTTATTCAGTAAACTTAATATTTTCATCATGGTAAAGTTCACGAACGAGCAACGTCTGCAAATTATAAAAATATTCTACCGAAATTCGGAGTCGGTGACTGTAAATAAAGGAGCGTTAATTCCAATTTTCGGCAATAAAAAGTTTAGGGCAAAAATTTGAGTCCACATATTTGTTGTGTGATGTTGCCGTGTCAGTGGAACAACGGGTTGGTCGAAGTGTCGAAAATATCGCTGCCGTTCAGGCGTCCGTAGCAAACGATCCAAATCAGTCAATTCCACGGCGTTCTCACGTTACTGTGAATGGTCAGCGTTATCGCACCATGATCACCGATTATTTTTGGCCCGAATTGGAAGATATTGACTTGGACGACATGTTTCAACAAGATGGTGTCACAAGCCACACAGCACACGTTACAATCGATTTTTTGAAGAGTAAGTATGGTTAGCGTGTTATCTCAAGAAATGGGCCAGTCAATTGGCCGTCTCGTTCGGGCAATTTAACTCCGATTTACTATTTTCTGTGGGGCTACGTTAAGTCATTGGTTTATGCTAACAAGCCGACGACGTTGAAAGAGCTCAGAGTCAACATTAAAGCGAAATAGCGGCCGTTTCGGTCGAAATTTGTGGCCAAGTCGTTGAAAATTGGGTCCAACGAATCGACCGCTGCAAACGTGCCCGCGGTGGCCATATAAAAGAAGTCGAGTTCCATTCACAAATGTTTTGATTGTACTTCTTCTTATCCTTTTATTAACCCTTTCCTCGTTATACGAACTTATGCGTAACGAGTTTCCTATTTTAACTGCATCGCTGCTGCTCCGCTTATGGGGTTGGCTAGTGTCGCAGACCGCAGAACGCGTCTACATACTGCTCGATCCTGGATCGCTTCAGTGGTTAGCCCCAGGCGTTGTTGCGCATTTGCCATCTGAGAAATCCAGGAATTCTTTTTCCGACCTCGTTTTCTTACAGTTGGAGTGACCGTAGTTGATAGTGCCTTTTTAACCGGATTTTCCGCAGATCTTCTTTGAACGTGGCAATACCAGCTTATTATATTCGCCTCAAGCTGTTCGGTTACCGAATTCTTTATATGCAGACTTCCTCTTATACGCCTAGATCTAATGCAATCGCGTTTAGTGCCTCCACTAGACATCCTTAAAATTTTCATTTCCGCTGCCGTAATTTTGTTTTTAAACGCTTCGTAAATTGTCCAGCACTGTGAACCGTATATAAGACCTGGTCTAACAACCGTGGTGTAGAGTTTCCACTTTAATTTAAGTGGAAATTTTCGGTCGCAAAAGCCCACTCTGTGGTTTACGTCGTCGTCACATTTCGCTTCCATGTTAACGATAGATCCTGAGTATTTAACGATAGTACTTTTCGGAAGAACTATTCCGTCTAACATTATGTCCGGTACAGGTCGCAACGGATGCGCAAATGGGCACGTCAAATGCTCCGTCTTTGAACGACTTATTTTGAACCCGTTTCTCTCTAGCGCATTTCTCCATGAATCTAAGGCGGTCTGTAAATCTTCGACGTTATCGCTAAGTATAACTGCGTCGTCAGCGAAGAGAATTGGCGTTACATTTGCTTCGCGCATGCAGTCTTTGAAAAGATAGTCGAATACTACGTTAAAGAGGAAAGTGCTAAGTACGCTTCCTTGATGCACTCCGACATTAACTGGAAATTCTTTCGTTAGTCCAGCAGAGCTTTTAACCGCAGTTTTCACGTTTCCGTACATGTTTTGTATTATTCTAACATACGTTTCCGGTACGTTTTGAGACCTCAGCGCGGCCCATATGAGATCCCTAGGCACTCGATCGAATGCTTTCTCGAGGTCGATAAATACCATGTGTAAATCCTTAGACGAATCTCGGTGCTTTTCCATTATTATTCGTAGGCTTTGGATAGCGTCCACCTTCGATCTTCCTTCAACAAATCCACTCTGGCTATTATCGAGCTTTATTATTTGCCGAAGACGTTCGTTTAAGACTCTTTCGACGATTTTCATTGTGTGTGACATAAGCTTGATTGAACGGAGGTTGTTGCATTCAGCGGGGTAGTGCTATTAATTGCGTTCATTTCCATGAAGTGTATCTAAAGTTTGAGTGGTTTGACGCTTGTATGCTCATTTCGAATTGATTGACTGTTCTTTTACTCCACCGGTAGTCTCCAGACGTGGGAACCCGCTGATTGCATACAAACTTGTGAGAAAGTTTTAAGGTGTTAAAGTGTCACAGGCTCATTTTTGGTGTCATAGTTGCCTGTATATGATTGGTGTCCCATTTAGTCGCCTCTTACGACCAGCTGGGACGCACTGCGGCACTATTCTTTATCCGATGCCGCACGGATCTGTTTTGATTGTACTTCAAGCCGATAGTAAAGTTTTTGAAATATCTCAAATGGTTTGCGTTTTACTCAAAAAAAAAATTTGTCAAGTCCTTATTGGAAACCTTCTTCTTCTTCTTCTTATCCTTTTATTAACCCTTTCCTCGTTATAAGAACTTATGCGTAACGAGTTTCCCAATTTTACTGCAACGCTGCTGCTCCGCTTATAGGGTTGGCTACCTTATTGGAAAACCCTTTAGTAACAATACAACATCCAATATTCAATATTGTAATATGGGTATCAAATGAAAGGGCTTGAAGAATAGAAAACGATAAAGTGAGTGACATCACAATAAATTCAATACGGCCGCCGTTCCAAGATGGCTGACAACATTTTCTTTTCAACCCTTCTTAGTATGGGTATCAAATGAAAGAGCTTGAGGAGCAATATAGTTAATAATAAGCAAAAGAAGTTAGTTTTACTTTTACTTATTTTACTTAACTACAATTTTAACAACATTTTTGTTAATACGCTCGCACTTTACTGAAATCTACTTGCTCGTTTCGGATGTTAAGACAAGAAGAAGGAAGGATTAAGTAGATCGAGCGATCGAGGGCTCAAACTCTCCTTCTTGTCTCCTTCATAGAACAGGTTAGAGCTAAGAGTCGTTGGTGGTAATGGTAAGAAAGTATTAGCGTGCATTTGAGCTCAAAAATAGAGGGAAATTACGTAAGGGGTTGCAAAATATCTACGCAAAACTCACAAATACAACTTTTTATGCAGGGCAAACATGAGCTGCGCCATAAATTATGTCTTTGTAGTTATTGCACTAGGAGATGAAAAATGTATGATGGGGGTTACCTACAGACCAGATAATGGTATTGCCTTTAAATCACTTTATATAGATAGTGTCCTAGAGGAGTTGGCCTGCAGTTATAGTAATATTGTAATATGTGGAAATTTTAACTGTAACCTCCTGGACAAACACCGTTCAACTCCGTTTCTGGAGCATATGAAGTCTTTTGACCTTACTGCTGTGAACACGTCTACCCCGACCCACTTTACGAGCACAGCATTGACGCTCATTGATGCAATATTTGTATCTGATTAGACAAGACTCTCTTGTATAGCCAACTTTCAGCACCAGATTTTTCAAAGCATGACTTACTTTTCTTGGCGAAAACCAATACACTGAGTCGAAAGTCATTTACAGAAACTTTTGTGACATAAACTACACCTTACCATAACAAGATGCTGTAAGCGCGATTTGGAAGTATATTTATCAATTGCATTTGGTTAACGATAAGTTTTTAATAAGCACGTACCCTTAAAATCAAAAAGAGTTAAATTGTCTTCACCTCAGGGGCTGACTTCGAATATTCTGCGGCTCACAAAAAAGCGCGATGGTGGTTTTAAAAGCTGGAGAAAATACGGAACTGAAGTATATATTAACGGATATCGTGCACTTCGTAATGAAGTAGTATCTAAAATAAGAACCGCAAAGCGGGCTTTTTATAGCAGGAAATTTACCAGTTGCTCGTCAGGCAAAGAAGTGTGGCAACAGATTTGAGAGTTTGGTCTTGGAAAACAAAAGCCGAAAACTCCTGATAATATCAGCAGTGACCAGTTGAATCTGAACGTCCTAGTCCCTACTAACTTGCTTGCCTTCGACCAGTCACGCGAAGATATCGGGGAGCCATACTTTGACTCCTGCAGTCTTAACAAGGAAGATGTTATGGAAGCTCTGCTGTCTATCAAATCTAACGCCATGAGACTTGACGAAGTGCACCCAAAATTCGTCAAACTGCTGCTTCCATATATAACATTTCTTTTTAATTCCATTTTAACAACATCGGTCTTCCCCTCGCGATGGAAACAGGCCAAGGTTGTTCCTATTTCAAAGATCGATCCTTGCACCACTCCTTTTCTCCATGTATGTTAACGATCTGCCTAGTTTTGTCAAGCATTGCTCAATGGCTGATGACACACAAATTCAGTTCAGTCGGCCTTTAAATCGTGTTGACGAAACCGCTATGTTGATGAATGAAGATCTTCAGCGTATACTCGATTGGTCAACTAAGAATGATTTACGCCTAAATGCTCAAAAGTCAAAAGCACTCGTGATATGTAAAAGAATATTGGATATATTTAATTTCCCACCAATCAAACTGGCGCAAAACCCAAAAGAGTATGTTAAATACGCCAAAAACCTAGGTGTAATCTTTAATCGGACTCTTACTTGGTCAACACATATTAATGCCACTATTGGTAAGGTTTATGGTGGACTACGTGTTCTTTGGGTTACACAGTATTTTATTACTACCTGTACAAATTTCCTGTTGGTGAAAACCCTTCTTTTAACAATCCTGTTGTATTGCTGTGAGATACTCTGTAGTCCAGACTATGACTCAAGAAGTAAACTAAATGTCGCTTACAATAATATTGCTCGCTTTGTCTTTAGCCTAAAAAGACTTGATCACGTTTCCTCCTACTGGAAGCAGATCTCCGATTGTACCTTCGAAAATTTGCTTAAATACCTAGTCAAGTCATAAATACTGGTACACAACTGAACTCACTCATTACGAATGCAACACTGGGCGCATCCATTTCGTTTTGATTGCGATTTGACAGTTGATATTTATGCTTCATTGTGACGTTAAAAGTTTTTGACATTAATTGCTTACAATCATGGAATGGGGCGACATCGAAAATCGTATTGTTGTAGTTGGCCTACTTAAGTGCAACATGGAAAAAGGCGATATCTTCAGGACGTTGCGACCGCTTGCGACGTGCTGTTAAGTTGTTTGAGGATACTTGTGGAGTACGAGACCGTCAAAGATCCGGCCGTCCACGCACTGTGAGGACTTTGAAATGGATCAAAGCCGTGAATAAACGAATCGACCGAAAACCGCTGCGAAAACAGAAAATCTTGTCACGGGAAATGCAAATTTTTCAAAAATCCATGTCTCGCATTATCAAAAAAAGAAGATTTATGAAGAAGCGACATACTGGACACATGTTAACGGCCACATTGACGGAAAAACGCAAGCGAAGATCAAAAACCTTACTCAGCCGCTACGCGAAGAACGCTCACAGACAAATTCTGTTTACTGACGAGAAAATTTTCACCGTAGAAGAATCGTTCCATAAGCAGAAGGATCGTGTGTATGCTCGGTCATCCAGAGAAGCATCACAACTCATCCCGAGGGTTCAAAAAGGCCACCATCCCACGTCTGTAATGGTATGGTAAGAAGTGTGCTACGATGACGTTACCAAGCTCCATTTTTGCGAGGAAGGAGTAAAAACATCGGCCAAAGTATATCAATCGACCGTCTTGGAACCCATTGTGAAGTCTCTCAACCAATCAATTATCAACAACATGCCATCGACTTTCCAGCAAGACTCTGCTCCAGCTCACAAAGCAAAAACGACTCAACTGTGACTCAAAAACAACGTTCCGGACTTCATATCAAAGGATGATTGGCCAGCTGGTAGTCCAGACCTCAACCCGTTGGATTACAAGTTTTGGTCCGTATTTGAGGGCATGGCTTGCTCTATTCGACACTCAAATATTGAGTCGTTGAAGCGAGCTCTTGTCCGTGCAGTGGACAATTTCCCCATGCATGAAGTACGTCTCGCAATCGATGAGTGGCCACATCGTCTTAAGTCGTGCTGTAAGGCAAATGGAAGTCATTTCGAATCAGTTGTTCTAAGATTTGTAGCCATTGAATAACCCACTTTTCATTTGGCGCTGATTTTTCTGTGTACCAGTATTTATGACTTGACTAGGCATAGAACATTATGCCTCTTGCACAATATCATGCAAACCAAAGAGCCTGAATACTTGTCTCCTTCAGCCAGGTAGATTGTGTATGCTCTTACAAACAAGTTCTGCCTGCTTACCTTCCGAACGTCAGTTTTTAGTTAATTCCGCTCGGTAGTGGAATTCGCTACCCATTAACATTAGTAGATTTAGAAGCACTAATTATTTTAAGTCCTCCCTTTTACGATATCTGGCCACTGAAACAATGACAATTCGTAATTTTTAATTATTTTTTTTTTACTTTTTGGAATGTAGCTATATGTAAATATAACTACCTATAAACTTGTAAGCTCGGAATTTATGATCTCAATTTTGAAAATTTTAACTAATATCCTATTCACTTTTGCGCATAATTACTTTATATAAACCGAAGGCTTGTACGATTTAAAAGATCGTTGTTATCTTACTACTGTAAATAATATTTGTAATAATATGTTGAATTGAATAACATTTATTATGTGACAATAAAATCAATAAACTCAGCTCCAGGATAGCAGGTTAATTCCCTTACTTTTTGATGGCTCCTGCACTCAGGGTTGGCTCCCGGCGAGGGAACTTCTCAATGATGAACAGCATAGTCACAGTTCGCTTTGTCATTCATTAAGTTCAGACGTGCTTAAATTTCGCTCCGCTTATTTATTTTCATTTATTTTTCCTGCCTAATTTGCAATAATTTCACACAAGCTATTTCTCGGTCATCGCCTTTGTTGTTTATTGAGTAAAAGTGCCTAATAACCCAATTCTCATTCACCGCCCTTTGTATTTTGCTGACTCGATTTGTTTATTGACTAAAAGACCCTAATAATATTAAATTTAACCCAATTCTCATTCACCGCGTCTTACGTAAATTTTCAACTGACCTACCCTTACTTCATCGTCATCATGTCTGAATTCTGTGGAAGTGCAAATTGCGCGTTAACAAATGATCCAAATGCTGTTATGGTGATCTGCAGTGGTCTTTGTTGCAAGTCGTTCCACGCCCTATGTATTGGCTTGAGTAAGAGATCCATCGCGTATTTAAGGGACTTTAAAAACAACTTTTTGTTCTATTGTGATGAGTGCAAGGATATCACTCCGTCCCACATCTTGCTTGCTATTAAGTGTCTCAGTGATTCGGTCAACAATTTTGCGGCGGACAACAACCATGCATTGAAATCGATTCAAAATCAATTCACCAAATATGATGACATTTTAAAAACAGTTGAAGACTTATCAATTTCCCTCGAACAATCTGCAAGCTATAATAAGAGTCAATTTAGAAACTTATCTATGCAGTTGGCTCAAAATAGTGATTTAATTAAACGAAACGATAAACACGAAATAAGTGAAGACTTAAAAAACTGTATATCCCATAGTGTTAAATCTATAATTAAATCGTACATCCCCACAATAACAGACTCTTTAAGTTCTCTACGGTCTTCCCTCGATTTTCATCTCCAAAGTACGTCGCGAAAAAGCGTTCCCTCTCCTCCAAAAAATGATCAGTTGCTCCTAAACATCATATGCCAAATGAGTGATTTAAGCAACGTGATAACCGAATCACGCGCGCTTTTAAACGAAATTGCTGATCACATCCGGATAGCTTCCAGTAAAATCGACGATATACCGGTGCAATCCCAGGCTCTACCGACTGCATCATACAACACCTCGATTCTGACTGAGATGCTTGAATCTGCAATAATGGAACCACCAATAACTCCTGGGTCATCATCTTCTCCACCACAACCCGCTCCGGAAATTGATCCAAATACACCAACTCCTGAACCCACAATCTCACGATTTGGCACCTTGTGGACACTTTCGGAGTGGAACAAGAGAATCAAAAAGTTGAACAATTCCAACAAAGCCGAATCGGTTAACTTTTTAATAAGAGGTACACATCTCGATCGAGCCAGGCTAACTAGTCTATTCAAATCTAAATTTAAAATCGATGTCATCAACTGCCGTAAGATCTCCACCAACACCCTCAAGGTAAGCATCCCATTAAAATATGAATGGATGTTCATCAACCCTGCTTCCGACGTCATCAATCTGGGTGGAATAACCATGGAAAGATTAAAACCAAATAGAGGAAACAACAAACATCGCAAGGATACTACCTTTAACCCTTTACCGAAGCCCAACTCTCACAAAAAAAATCCAAAGCCTAACAAACAAGCTCCTGATCCAAACTGGAGTTTTAAAGTTGGGACATTCCCTTTCTTCACTCCTTCTTCACTTCATACTGCTAATCACGTTTCCACAAAACGTTCTTCCACACCGTCCAACCCAATTCCCAAACGTGTATCTTTTAATCTTGATCCTCCTCTCAGTCATTTAAAAACCCCAACAACTTCTTCTCATCCCACTCAAACAAAAACGACATACCCTAACTTTATTCGCTCCCATATTTTAAATCCCTCCCCATCCTCTAAGCTTGAGTCCCACCCTGATTCCACACCACCTTCGTTTTTAGACCCCATACTTCCTCCAAAGGCAAAGTTAACCAAGCACCTTATCGATTCAGGGGAAGATGGCCGGTATGTTCTCTCTCGACTACGAGACCGCAGACTATACGATAATGTTCGTTTATATCTCGCATATCTTCATGATAAGCCAGACTCTGTCTGTATAGACGGTATAACGAAAACCAATGCAATGGTTTCCATTCTGCAAGAAGGCCTTCCCACTAATCACAATGAACTGCGGCAACTTTTTATACGTTTTCATGAGCAATTAGATATGACTCCTGATGATGTGGTTAATGATCTCTCCTCTTTTGCGTCTCACGTAAGCTCCAAACGCATACTACACCTCCAGCGAACGCGGTCTAGTTTCAAAAACTACCATCGCTCCTAACCCACTACTCAATTCTTTGCCGAAGCCTCCCAAATATCTGTCCCTGTATTATCAAAATGTAAGAGGATTACGAACTAAGATCTCTGCTATATATCTTAATTCGCAGATTCTGCCCTACGACATTTTTGCACTCACAGAAACCAATCTCACCCCTGATATTAAGGATAATGAATTATTTTCCCAAGACTTTGATTTACACCGTGACGACGATCTAGATAAGGAGGAAAATTTGTATGGCCGTGGGGTACTTCTAGCTATACACTCTCGTCTCGAGTCTAAACCCTTTAAAAAATCGTCCACTGCATTCTTTGAATTTGTTTGCGCTAGAATTCCTATTTGCAAGCGCAACCTATATATTTGCTGCTGCTATATTCGCCCCTCTCAACCAATTCAAGGTTACCAGCTAGCTGTTGATGCAATCGACAGCATTTTTGATGCTGCTGATCCCAGCGACGTAGTTATTTTTTTGGGTGATTTTAATCTACCTAAGCTTGTATGGGCTCACACTGACCAGTCCTACTTTACTGCAACAAATCCCACCTCTGATAAAGAAAACCTTTTCATCGACTGCCTTACTGACTCTGGTCTGTATCAATTAAGTGGTGTCACCAATAACATTGGCAGACAACTCGACCTAGTCTTCGCCACTGATACAGATAACTGCATCGTTTTAGAAAGCAGACATCTTCTTTCTAAGTTGGATAGTTACCATCCTCCCCTTTCTCTTACATTGGCGTATGACAATGGTCTTAATCGCGCTTTTTATGAGTCTTCTTACAGTTTTAATTTTCATAGGGCTAACTATGCCGAACTGAATAACCTTCTCAGTATGGCCAATTTTGACTTTCTTTACGATAATCCCAACCTCACGGTTAACGATGCTCTCGCATCCTTCTATACTGAAATTTTCAAATGTCTCTCCCAATCCGTACCTTTTTTACCCAAAAAGAATCCCTCATCATCGCCACCCTGGTATAATAAAGAGTTGCGATCTATTCGTAATAAGAGAAATAAGCTCTGGCGTACTTACTTAATATCGCGTTCCGACATCGATTTCTTTTACTACCAGTCTGCCCAAATAAATTTCTCTGTACTTTGTCAAACTCTATATGACAACTATTTGAACCAAATGGACCGCACACTCATTACCGACCCCAAGCGGTTCTTTCAGTTCATCAAAACTAAAAGTAAATCGGATAACTATCCATCATCTCTGAATTTTCTAGATAAGTCATCGGGCGATCCCCAAATTATAGCAAATCTCTTTGCAATTTTTTTTAGCCAAGCGTTCGCCACCCATTCCCAAGAGCCAGACCACTCTTACTTTTCCTACTTAAATTGCTGTCCACAAACAACTTTAGAATCTGTGTCTATAACTTTAGAGCAAGTCAAAGAAAAAATTATAAACCTCAAAGATGATTATTCTGCTGGCCCTGATGATCTTCCCCCTATATTTTTAAAGAAATGTGAAATGCACCTAGCCCAACCTCTTACAGCTCTCTTTCAGCTTTCTATCACCCAGGGATTATTTCCCTCGACCTGGAAAAGGTCATTTATTATTCCCCTACATAAAAAAGGCCGAAAAGATGATATTTCCAACTATCGACCAATTGCTAAGCTGTCCTGCATACCCAAGCTTTTCGAGAGCATTATTTATGACACGATGCTTTTTCATTGTAAACCTATTGTTTCCCAAAACCAGCACGGATTTCTCAAAGGTAGATC
Organism: Volucella inflata; assembly: GCA_928272305.1. NCBI lineage: Eukaryota > Metazoa > Arthropoda > Insecta > Diptera > Syrphidae > Volucella > Volucella inflata. The sequence goes on from OV743718.1 coordinate 65,508,269, forward strand.
TACGACTACCAACTTAACGGAATTCGTATCAAGCACTTTATGTGCACTGGAATCTGGAAATGAAGTTGATGTGATTACCACCGATTTCAGCAAAGCCTTTGATAGGATTTCACATGATATAATCCTTCTGAAATTAAAAGCTCTTGGTTTCCAAATAAACTTTATAACATGGGTTCGATCATATTTAAATGAAAGACAGTACTATGTTTTATTCAGGTCCATGATTTCTGACCCAATTAAAGCCTCCTCTGGTGTCCCTCAAGGCAGCCACCTTGGTCCCTTACTATTCATTCTGGCCATTAATGATGTTGATTGCATCATAAAAAAATCATACATATCTGTTTACGCAGACGATATGAAAATCTTTAGATATATATCTTCTTCCTCAGACAGCCTACCACTGCAGGAAGATCTTGACAGATTTTGTACTTGGTGTCAGAAGAATTTTCTTGAGCTTAACGTCAATAAGTGTCAGGCTATAACGTATTCCCGTAAGCGGCCCCCGACTTCACCTCGCTGCTATCTAATCTTTAATCTTCCTGTTCCCTTAGTGAATGAGTTGCGGGATTTAGGTGTTATCTGTGATAAGGAACTCAATTTCCGTTCTCACATTGATAATATAATAAAGAAAGCCAACTCTGCCCTCGGCTTCATCAAGCGCTGGTCTAAGGAGTTTTCCAATCCTTATGTTACAAAATCTCTTTACATAACCTTTGTTAGGCCTCTTCTTGAATATGCAAGCCAGGTGTGGTCACCCTACTACAGAACACACATTCTCCGAATAGAAGCTGTTCAACGCAGGTTTTTACGATTCGCTTTACGTGGTCTTCCCTGGGATGATAGCCAAAACTTACCACCTTATACTGATCGGCTGAAACTTATAAATTTACAACCCCTTTCTATACGTCGAAAAATTGCCGACATTCTCTTTATTCATCAAATTTTAGTTGGTAATATCGATTGTCCTTCCTTACTTCGACTTATTTCTTTTAATACAAACCCTCGCAATCTTAGGTCTGTGCCACTTTTCCGGCTAAATCTTCACCGAACGAATTACGGACACTTGGAGCCAATGTCTAGAATGCTTCGTGAAGTTAACGATATTCTGCATCTCTTCGACTACCATCTCACCAAACTCTCTCTTAAAAACACTCTTATTTCCACCTATGCCTCGCATCCTAACTTTTTTTTAACCGCTCCCACCCTTTAGTTTTTATCTTTAGTTTTAAGTGAAAATTGTTAGTTCTAAGAATTAGCTTGCAATAAGCATTAATAAATCTGTCCGGGTTTGACCCGGGCCGCAAATCTGTCCGGGTTTGACCCGGGCCGCAAATAGTCACAAAATTGTGTATACATATATGAAAGACCATTCTAAAATCTGACATAACTCGAATAGTGCACCTTGACTGGCTTAACACCATGACTTGTGTATTTTGGTGAGATGGGCGTCATAAGCATTGGCGTGTAACCTGTCTCGGAGAAGAAACCTCCAAAAAAGTCTGATGAATGGTGCAATTGGAAACATTACAGAAATCATATGGCCCAGCTTCGGAGAGCACAAACGTACGAAACTGATATACCATCCATCGGTATAGACTTCGTTTAAGATGGCCTCCATATTTTTCAGCCCAATACTGCATATGTGGCTTAAAGAAGAGTCAAGTCACTAGAAGGTCTCCGCAAGCGACAAAGAAGAATTAACTGAAATGATCAGATATCGGAAAATGTTCAACGAAAATGAAAAAAAATAAAAACAAAATTATAAAATAAATGATAAAGCTTTTATATCATATACGAGTACAATTGAAAAATGTAATAAAACTATGGGTTTGCTTTGGTTTGATTTATTCCATAGTTTATTTTCTTCTTCTGAGAGCATATAAATAAAAGATTATTTTTAAAAATATTTTTTTAGCATTAATTTTATGAGACTTTAACAGTAGTTTTTCTCGTACACATGGGGGCCCGACTCTGGAAGCATTGTTGAGTGTTCCTCAGCTTCATATCATAGGCTGCACTTTCAAAGCCATCTTCCGTTTTTTTGAAGCTTTGTTGAGCTTGTACACCGACTATTTTATGGCTCTAGTTTTTTGGGCTTTGGGATGGCAACGATTAGTATAAGGCCTCGTAGAAGTAGCATCTTCCGACAGGTGCTGGTTCCTTAAATGACGAGAATGAGCCTCTGCAGCCGAACATCTTGCAGCTCTGCTAATAAGTCCTACTTCACGCTTCCCCGTGGCGCCATCTGGGAATCTCACTAGAGGTTGCGAAGTGAAGAGGGCAAATGGCGGGTTTGCCCCTCGTCCTAGGGGCACTCAAAATGGAACTCGTCCTCCAGGTTGGGGGTTGTGCCGCCGGGCACACGTCCATTTAAAATAACACGCATTCACGAAGCATCAACAAGCCTCGGGTATGGACGGATCTACTGTTGACAACCCACGCAAACGATTTAAGGACAATGAGCTTCGAATATGCACGTGGAATGTTAGATCCCTTAATAGACCACGTGCAGCCGAGCAACTAGCAGAGGCCCTAGACTGCTGCAAAGCAGACATAACTGCCATCCAAGAAATGCGGAGGGATGGGCCGGACTAAAAGAAGATGAAAAACTGCGACATCTACTACGGCAATTGCTATCGACGGCAAAAGCAGCGCTTATTTGGATGCGGATTTGTTGTCGGAGGCAGACTAAGACAAGAAGTCCTCAGCTTCCGGCATGTGAGCGAGCGCCTCGTAGCGTAGCCTCATATGCGTGCATGCCCCCACAGAGGAGAAAGATGACGACACCAAGGATGCCTTCTACGAGCTCCTTAACAAGACCTACGAGAGATGCCCTAGCTATGACATTAAAATTGTCCTCGGTGATTTTAATGCAAAGCTAGGAAGAGAAGGTATCTTTGGTGGAACAATCGGAAAATATAGCCTGCACAACACCACCTCCGATAACGGATTTAGGCTAATCGACTTTGCGGCGGGGCGAAACATTGTCGTGGCTAGCACGCGGTTCCCACATCTCGACATACACAATGTGACTTAGGGAGCTCCTGATCAATCAAGAGTCAACCAGATTGATCACATTGCGATCGACGCAAGATACTCCTCCAGTATTATGGATGTCCGTACGTTCCGAGGAGCCAACATCGACTCGGACCATTACCTTGTTGTAGCCAAGGTACGGTTGCGGATATCCCAAACTACGCCTAGGCAAACTAATGCTGTGAGAAAATTCGACGTCAGACGGCTACAATCGCAAGAGATCGCCAAGTCCTTTTCCGATCGAGTGTCTGTTAATCTCTTAAGAGGTCCAATGCCGCCAGCATCAAGCATCGAAGACCATTGGAAACACTGCCAAAACGCACTCAGAGATGCCGCTTCTGATGTGCTGGGTTTCACTCGTCCACCACAACGAAACCCCTGGTTCGATGATGAATGCCGGCAAGCACATGCAGCTAAGCAAAAGCACGCAATGCGGCACTGCTAAGAAAGACCAAAGCTGCTCATGAGCTCTATGAGGGGAAGAGGAGAGACGAGCACCGGCTTCTCAGGAGGAAGAAGAAAGAGCATGAGAAGCGCACGATCGAGGAAATTGAGACATGCTACTCCAGGAATGAGGTTCGGAAGTTTTACCAAAAGGTAAAAATAACATGCCGCGGAAACAAACCCCGAACCGAAGCTTGTAGAGATGAACAAGGGAACATCGTAGTAGAATCGCTGTTGATGCTGAGGATTTGGAAAGATCATTTCTGCAGACTGTATAACGGCGCCGCTGTATACCGCTGTCAGGCAGAATCAGCCTTTCAACTTGGACGATGATGACCAACAATTCCGTCCACCCGACCTGGATGAAGTGAAGATAGCCATATCGAAGCTTAAGTCCAACAAAGCTGCTGGAGCGGATGGCATGACTGCCGAGCTCTTCAAAGCGGCAGGCGATGACTTGGTAAGGAGCATACACCAACTCATCTGTAAAATATGGTCGGACGAAAGTATGCCCGATGAATGGAACCTCAGCATTGTTTGTCCAATTCTCAAGAAAGGAGACCCTCTGAACTGCGCCAGCTACAGAGGCATCAGTCTCCTTAACATCGCATACAAGATCTTATCCGCCGTATTGTGTGAACGCCTGAAGCCGTTTGTCAACAACCTGATAGGTCCATATCAGTGTGGGTTCAGGCCAGGAAAGTCCACCATCGACCAAATATTCACACTACGGCAGATCTTGGAGAAGACCCATGAGCTTCAGATCGATACCCACCACCTATTCATAGATTTTAAGGCCGCGTATGACAGCATCTATAGAGACGAGCTATACAGAGCAATGTCTAATTTTGGCATCCCTGCCAAACTCGTCCGTCTGTGCAGGATGACGATGGAGAATGCACGCTGCTCCATCAAGGTCGGTAAAGATCTCACCGAGACCTTTGATGTCCAGAAAGTATTTAGACAAGGCGATGCACTGTCATTCGATTTGTTCAACATCGTACTTAAAAGAATAGTGCAAAACTCACGAGCAAACATAAGAGGCACTATCTTACAAAAGTCCGTCCAACTACTCGCATACGCCGACGATATTGACATAATCGGGAGAAAGCAGCGTGATGTCAGTGGCGCTTTCGCGAGTATTGAGACGGAAGCGGCGAAAATGGATTTAGCGGTCAATGAGGGCAAGACCAAGTATATGCTGTCAAGCAAAAAGGACAACCAACACCGACGTCTCGAACAGAACGTCACCCTCGACAGATATAACTTTGAGGTAGCTAAGGACTTTGTCTACCTAGGCTCCGCTATAAATACAGACAACGACACCGACGCTGAGATCAAGCGAAGAATAACTCTTGCCAACCGCTGTTTCTTTGGACTTAGAAGACAATTGACTAGCAAAGCCCTCTCTCGGACAACAAAAGTCACCCTTTATAAGACTTTAATAATCCGGGTCCTGCTCTATGGCGCAGAGGCATGGACATTATCGAAAATGGATGAGGGTGTACTTAGTTGCTTCGAGAGAAAAATTCTTCGGGCGATCTTCGGTCCCGTCTGCATTGACGGTGAGTGGATACAACAACAGATACAACTACGAACTGTATGGACTGTATAGCGACATGGACCTAGCCAGAAGAGTGAAGATCCAAAGACTGAGATGGCTGGGTCATGTAGAGCGCATTGACACCAATGCTCCGGTCCGAAAAGTCTTCGAATCCGCCCCCGAGGGACAACGCAGTAGAGGAAGGCCAAGACTCAGGTGGCGCACGCAAGTGGAAGAGGACCTCAGCCAACTTAGCGTGCGAAACTGGAGACAGCTAGCCAGGGATTGAGCTGGCTGGAGAAGCTTGTTGAGTGAGGCCCAGGTCCACCCCGGACTGTAGCGCCAACTTAAGTAAAGTAAGTTTTTTGGGCATGCCGTCTATTGCAATGACAACTTTACTTAATGATTATTTTGCGCTCTCATCACTTTATAGCGTTAGGAGCAAGGAGCTGGGTTGCTTGCAGGAGGTTGCAAAGTACAAGAGTTATCAGTTCAATATCTTATAGAATATCAACAGCTCTGGATGAGCCCCAAGGTTCTATTCTGGGACCTCTGCTCTTCAAAATATTTAATTTTAAACGTTTCCAATTTCGATTCCAATTGCCTCTAGTTTTCTCTATGAACTACAGAATGATACCCATTCATTTCCTTAATTGTTAATTAAATATGATATAATTCAATAAATAATAAAAAAGAAAAAAAAATATTCCCCCGAACACAGATTATCAACACATCTCAAGATTTTTAGAATTCAAAACATTATATTTGTATGTATCACACTTCAGTGTATTAAAGTATAGGTGATTATACATTACTTAATACGTATAAGAGTTTCGATATGCAAATTGTGGAAAATAATATCCGGGACTGGTTCTAGAAAGCATAATTAAAATATTCTCCTCCCGATTCAATGCAATTGTTATAGCGATGCAATAGTGATTCAAATGCCTGCTCTAGCACCTTTCAACTTCGATTTCAATTTCTGGGGCAAAGAAAAGTCATGCTGTGCCAAATTAGGAGAATACACAAACCTGATTTCGAGTCACAAAATTGACGTACCATGAGTACTTTGTGAATCGGTTCATTATTCTCTAACAAAGACCAACTTTTTAAATCGCGATATTCCGATAGTATATGAAATATGCCGAATAATATGTGGTAGTAATTGTTTCACAAGTTAAAATTAATTCTTTGATGGATCATTCTTTTCCTATCGAAGGAACATTGTCTTCATTTTAGTTTTAGCTTGTGGTAAATATGTTGACGTCCATTCCACCGTTTGATTCTTCGTTTCTGGATCGTGTTGGAAAAACCGTTTTTTTATCATCCTTAATAGTTGTTTTCATGAATTTTGAATAAGTTCTTTTTGATCATTATTCAATGTGTGTGGAACAAATTTTGCGCAGACTTTCGTTTTGCCTAAATTGTCGTGAAGAATAGTTCAAATAGTTTTTGTGACATAAAAACGTTTACGCCACTCAAAAACAACTGTTCTACTCAAACAATCATCACGGTACACTTGTCGAAATGTTTCTTATGCACTTTAACCAAGTTTTATCCGTGCGGCATCGGATAAAGAATAGTGCTGCAGTGCGTCCCAGCTTGTCGTAAGAGGCGACTTAATGGGACACCAATCATATATAGGCAACTATGACACCAAAATGAGCCTGTGACACTTTAACACCTTAAAACTTTCCTAAAAGTTTGTATGCAATCAGTGGGTTCCCACGTCTGGAGACTACCGGTGGGGTAAAAGAACAGTCAATCAATTCGAAATGAGCATACAAGTGTCAAACCACTCAAACTTTAGATACTCGTACACTTCATGAAAATGATCGCAATTAATAGCACTACCCCGCTGGGCACCACGATTGCAACGCACTCGGGTGATCCCAGAGCAAGCAGAAGTGCTTGTGTCAGAGCCCGACGGATTCCGGGGGCGGGCAAAATGAAGTTTCCAAAATATTTTCCTAAACTTCGGTTTGCAAGTTGGAACGTCGGATCGATGACCTCAAAACGTTTAGAACTGGACGCGATTATGCGTCGCAGAACTCTACAAATCCTGTGCGTACAGGAAACGAAGTGGTGTAATACAGGAAATAAAGCGCGTTTTCTAGATTTGAAAACTAAGGCATTTAAGATGTTCTACCATGGAACGGTCAATGGACGAAACGGTGTTGGAATCGTTGTTGCAGCGGATCTTCTAAACAACATCGTTGGTATCTTGAAAAGAAGCGACCGCTTGATGAGTAAGCCAACACCGTCTGCTCATTACAGAATTCTTCACAGCGGAACCACCCGTCGGCAAAGAAACATGGTGGTGGAATGACGAAACCAAACGAGATGTGGCCGACAAGAAGAATGCATCTCAAGCGTTGACAAAATGCGATCGGAGCGACGATATCGAAAAAGCTCGACTGGCTCTTGAATACGAGCGTCTTAAAAAGATCGCAAAGAAAGTCCTGGCTAGAACTCAAGCGGCAGAAGCGGAAAACCTGTACCAGGAGTTGGAACAAATATCCTCACGATCGGCAGATAGGAGACAAGCTATCCTTGAAGTTCAAACGTCGTACAGTACTAAAATGCCAAATATTTTTTAACTCGCTGCACAGAGGAGAAAAAATTCAATGGAAATAACCTCGCCGAAATACATCAAAAACGCAGACGGTCGCTTACTAACAAATGAAAAGGAAATTTCATGACCGGTGGCTTGAATACTGCAAGGAGTTGCTTAACAAACAGTTTCCACGTGATATCGTGCCGACAGCTGGTCTATTCGAGGAGGAAGTTTCGGACTTTTCAATCGAAGAAATAAGTATAGCAATTGGAAAAATAAAGCGGGGGAAAGCGGCGGGACCGGATAGCATTCCATCAGAGTTTTGGTCGAAGATGGAGGGAATCGGAAGCGAATGGCTATCGAAACTATCAAATAAATTAACATGTCGACAACCTATGCCGAATCAACGGAGAAGTAGCTTCTTGGTTCCATTATACAAAGGAAAAGGCGACACTCGAGAATGCAACAAATACCGTTCAATCAAGCTTATGTCACACACAATGAAAATCGTCGAAAGAGTCTTAAACGAACGTCTTCGGCAAATAATAAAGCTCGATAATAGCCAGTGTAAATTTGTTGAAGGAAGATCGACAGTGGACGCTATCCAAAGCCTACGAATAATATTGGAAAAGCACCGAGATTCGTCTAAGGATTTACACATGGTATTTGTCGACCTCGAGAAAGCATTCGATCGAGTGCCTAGGGATCTCATATGGGCTGCGCTGAGGTCTCAAAACGTACCGGAAACATATGTTTGAATAATACAAGACATGTACGGAAACGTGAAAACTGCGGTTTAAAGCTCTGCTGGACTAACGAGAGAATTTCCAGTTAATGTCGGAGTGCATCAAGGAAGCGTACTTAGCCCTTTCCTCTTTAACGTAGTATTCCACTATCTTTTAAAAGACTGCATGCGCGAAGCAAATGTAACACCAATTCTCTTCGCTGACGACGCAGTTATACTTAGCGATAACGTCGAAGATTTACAGAAGGCCTTAGATTCATGGAGAAATGCGCTAGAGAGAAACGGGTTTAAAATAAGTCGTTCAAAGACGGAGCATTTGACGTGCCCATTTGCGCATCCGTTGCGACCTGTTCCGGATATAATGTTAGACGGAATAGTTCTTCCGAAAAGCACTATCTTTAAGTACTTAGGATCAATCGTTAACATGGAAGCGAAATGTGACGACGACGTAAACCACAGAGTGAGTGTGGGATGGATGAAATGGCGGGAAAATTCGGGAATCTTTTGCGACCGAAAATTTCCACTTAAATTAAAGGGGAAAGTCTACACCACGGTTGTTAGACGAGCTCTTATATAAGGTTCACAGTGCTGGACAATGTACGAAGCGTTTAAAAACAAAATGACAGCAGCGGAAATGAAAATGTTAAGGATGTCTAGTGGAGTCACTAAACGCGATTGCATTAGATCTACGCGTATAAGAGGAAGTCTACATATAAAGAATTCGGTAACCGAACTATCAACTACGGTCACTCCAACTGTAAGAAAACGAGGTCGGAAAAAGAATTCCTTTATTTCTCAGATGGCAAATGCGCAACAACGCCTGGGGCTTACCACTGAAGCGATCCAGGACCGAGCATTATGTAGACGCGTTCTGCGCTCTGCGACATTAGCCAACCCCATAAGCGGAGCAGCAGCGATGCAGTAAAAATGGGAAACTCGTTACGCATAAGTTCGTATAACGAGGAAAGGGTTAATAAAAGTATAAGAAGAAGAAGCACTTTAACCAAGTTTTGTGCGGAATTTAATGACCTCTCTTTTTTCTATGTATATTATAATTTCAACATCAAAAAATATTCAGAAAAAATAATTTTTATAATTGTTAACTGTCGACCAAATGTCTTGAAATTTTGGAAGACAATAGAGAAAGATGCAGGCTTTAAAGCGCATGTTCGGACAAATAGATGCCCCTCTTGCTTGCTGGGATATGGTTCGTGTCGATAGCTAAAGACAATGAGGCTTGTAAGTTATGGTATAGGTTCACCCAAAATTAGTTATTAATTACGTATTCTCTTATACAAGGCTTTTGGACGAGTACGAAGATTGCTTTATCAAGTCAAAAAAAATATTGGTGATGCTGTCAGAGGACATCTTTGTAGAATGTAAGATCAACATGTAGAAACATAAAAATTCGAAGTGCGGACGACCACGGGACTATAATTATAGGTAAAATTTGATGACAATTTGCAAGAATCATTCAACAGAACATTAAACAGGAAAAGCGACAAACATATCACTGTCAGGCCAAGTTTACGATATTAAGCTTATATTCAACCAACATGTTGAAGTAGCAAATGATACGCTATGACGCCAACGCATCTATGAGATCTGTGTTTGGGAATCATCTGCCCGACCCTGAATTTCACCAACAACAGAACCATAACAATATTATGCAAGCCTCCAAAGTAGATCGCCCACAAATTGAAAGAATTTACTTTCGTTGGCTTCCAATTATTTCAAGCAATAAAGGTAATGGTTTCCCATGTTCTGAAAGAACATTGCATGTATGGGTTTGAAAGAAGACTGATTTTATCAACAAGAAAAAAGCAATATAAGTACTCGTATCTCATGAGTCGTCTTCCTTTCTTATACATGTTAGAAACATGGAAACGTTCATGGCTACTGTGACCCAAAGACTGTTTGTGTGAAATTCAATCCGACATTTTTTGTAGGAAGGCCTATTTAGACGGCCGTGAATGAAAATCATACTGGTTGTATAGCAGCATATAATATTATACCTATATGTGTATATAGTGACTGGATAAGATATGATTAAGCATACCAACCCCGGCACTCTAGTATGCAAGATCGTCCAATCTGTTTAATTTACACAGCTCAGCAAAGAAAATCTTGGTAAGGGTGGCAGTCCAACTTGAGAGGGAATCTCAACTCAACACGCTCGTCTTGACTGACAGCTGATATAAAAATTTTAATATGTAAAATCTAATGAAGTTCGAGTTCTCTTGAAAAAGGATATCACAACAGATTCTGGACCTCCAGCAATCTTGTTAAAATCTTTTAAATTCTGGCTTTCCTTGGAACTAAGTCATAATTTTTTTCGCTGACCAAAATTGAGTTCTGTTGCACTAACATCACTCATAATTTGTACAGTTTGTCATGTGTCATAAACATAACACACATTCAGGACCTTTTTAACTGAATTTAAATTTTTTTTCTTGTTTATATGGGAGATGATGTAATCTGAGCCACTTACATTCAGGAGGTATTCATATCCGAAACTTTAACGCAGAACAACATCCCAGTATACCTGCCTGAACTGAAGCGTAAACAAACTCAAAACAGCATATCCCCAGTTGAGCTACGCTCTGTTGTAAAATCCTGCCTAACAGACTACGCAGATTTTTTTTTTGCGAGCCTTATTTTAGTCAATTGACTTACAAAGCCTTTGAGAAGTGAAACTTCACTTCTTCAACAATATCAGATACAGTACATGCAAGTGAACATAGAGAAGTAACGCTTATCCAAACAAGCAATCCGAGCACAACAACAAACGCCAATTAGGGATATCCTCGGATTTGAAAAACTGAATCCGCCCCACCACTAAAAGTGCAAAACTACTCTGTTGCACTCCTTTCTCCAGGGGCTTTTGTCAATATTCCATAGGAGGACTCCCTTGCTGAGAAAGATATACCAAAGCCACAATCATCTAGGGATATCATGGTGCCCAAAAATTGAGGCAGTTGTTGCACATTTTTGATGAATTCCTTGTGGATTACAAACGGCGAGATGAATTATTTTCGAATAACAATGAAATTCAGTTAAAAGTGCCTCAATGGAGTAAATTTAAAAATACTGACTGAAAACAATTTAGTTGTTCGATTGACTTACTCTTATGGATCACATGGATCACATAGAGGGTAATCACTTATGCTGGAAATGTTAATTGGAATCTCAACACTTTTGTTGACTTCAAAGATACTTTCTTTAGCTCTACGGGACGACGGACAAATTTTGGGATCCCGGCAAATCTGACGTTGGATAACAGCTTTTGGAAATAGTTTTTCTTATGCAACGCAATTGACATCATCGGTCGCTCCTTGCATGTCGCCATGTAGACTTAAATCGTGAACACAATGAAAGTTTTTGTCGGTTTCTTGTTTGATTGGGTCATGTACTATAAGATCAGAAAGTTAAATTGACGGCACATACAGGGAAATGAGGACTATAATTTTTGTTGCAAAATCGCCTTCCAGTTCTTAAAGCGGATTTCCACAATTGACTCTCAGCAGATGACAAAATCGGTTGATTTAACATCCACCTTAATGCTGCTTACACTGCGTCTCCACAGGCAATATTTCAGGCAATGGCAATTTAAAATTTAGGTGGAGATTTCATTTCTGGTAAATTTTGGGTAAACCCATTTTTGCTAAGGAATCAAGAATTTGATTTGGAAGCTAATTTACTAAAGGACTTTATATGGGAAGAAGCAGAATATGGAAGCTTTTGTTGAATGTCAATAAGAAAATTCGAACACTTACTTTCAAAGGTAAATAAACAGGTTCCAGTGTTTTAAACATTCAACAAAACTAATACGCTTTATTGCTGTGTTAGTAAAATGCAATATCGAAAGAAGATACATCAATGAGATATGCAATTTCAAAGCACAATCGTTTGGCCATCACCCTTAGATTCATTGCTTCAGGTGATTCCTATCGAAGTCTTGAATTTTTAACGCGTGTTTTAAAGAAAACTATTTCTAAGTTCGTTACGGAAGATTTAGACGCTATTTACAATGCTTTACAGTCTACATATATGAAGGTATGTAATACAAATATATAGTCATTTATAAGTCTTTAATCGTGTGCAACTTTTCCAGATTCCGACATCAAGTCAAGAATGGTTACAAATATCAAAAGACTTAAATGATATATGGTGGTTTCCTCATACATTCTGGGCGATAGATGGTAAACATATAAGGATTATAGCACCAGCGCATTCTGGATCCACTTTTTACAATTTTAAAGGATTTTTCAGCATTATATTGTGGTCTTTGGTAGAGGCACACAACAAGTTTGTTTATATAAATATTCGAGCAAATGGTAAAGTATCGGATAATACAATTTTTCGAAACAGCAGTTTGTACAAAAGCTTAGAAGAAAACACCTTAAACATTCCTAATGCAGCACCTTTGACCGACAGAATAGGGGAAATATTTATTATTTTATCGGCGATGATGCGTTTAGCTCAACAAGTTTTTTGATGAAGCCATATAATAGGAATTTATGTTTGTCAGTCGATCAGAAAATCTTTAACTACAGGATATGCCGTGCTAGAATGTGTGTTGAAATGGCGTTCGGGCGTCTAGCAAACCGTTTCCGGATTTTTCACAAACCTATCGAAGTTAATCCAGATCATTGCGACCATAATTAAATTAAAGCTTGTTGTGCTATTCACAATTTCCTGGCTCGTAATGTGACGGGTACAATAAACGAAGAGAACATAAATTTAGAAAACTTGCCACTTAATTTCAATAGCATACAACAACACAAAACTACCATTGTTATAAGTTTGCTAACAAAATAAGGGATAGGTTAAGTTCATATTGCACCAACGAAGGAAATGTACCTTCCCAATGGAGAAAAATATAAAAATGATGCAATAAAACTAGAAAATACAACATAATACAATAAAACCCAGTGTTTTCACTTTGCGTTTCCATATTTATATTTTTCTCTTTCAGTGTACGCGATACGGCAGTTATCAGAACTGTATATCAGAGCATAAAATTGCTTCCGAGAGGATATCTTGTGCTGGAGATAGCGGTGATGCTGATAGCTGAAATTGTTCGAAGTGTTGGGGTGTATCACAAAATGAAACTGGCGTCGATGACAATTGTGGAGATGAATTTATATTGGAACTGAAACGTGCGGTTTTGTTATTAGAAATTAACTTCTGAATTTCCGACATAACTCTGGTGGTCTTCACTGTTGGAAGTTATTTCAGTTGCATGCCTACGCTGTTCTAAAAAGATGTAAACATATCAGCTGATTCCGGTACCTCTTTGGTGGAAGCAATAATAGCTCCTAAGGCTCTGTCATATTTCCTTCCTGGATTGAGCTTGACTCTTTTAGCATTAGATGCAGCATATAATCTATCCGTATTTTGGCTTGTCGGGTCAGCTCCAGTACTACTCTGCAACGAAAGAACATTATTTAAGGTATATCTATACTAATATTATAAAGAGGAAAGATTTGTAAGTTTGTTTGTAATGAATAGGCTCAGAAACTACTGGACCGATTTAAAAAAAATTCTTTCACCATTAGAAAGCTACATTCTTCGTGAGTAACATAGGCTATATTGGATTTCCAAAAAGTTCAGGGTTCAGTACGAAATCTCGAATAATGTAATCCAAGGTGTAAAACAACTACACATAAAATTCCTTACATCGCGTACGCTGCGAAAACTATTGACGATAGAACAAAGTAATGTTTACAGAACACATTAAAATCTACAAAAAAGTCCGCGATAGCATATAAGTTAACACAAAAAATATTAGAACTCGCATTACACTAGCTGAGTCCAATGCTCCCACTTCCGCCACATGCACTTCAAGTTTCAAGTGTGTGGTTCTGCCCAATTCTGAGAAATCTGACCCATGCATTCAAAGGTTCACACGCTCTATACAAGGCAAATTCCGAGAAGCTTGCAAACCACCTGTAACAGCAAGAAACTAAACCAAAATTGCTGAACTAGTAGTTTGTCGCATTTGATGGTGATAAGGTAAATAATTGTAAATTAGATTTTAAGTTCAGTTCGAATTGGAACAATAAAGTGGGCAGTAGTCCCAAATAAAAATAAAAAATTATTTTTTTTTTACTTCGCGGATAAAAGTATAACTTATATATAACTATAATAGTTTCTTCACTGTAACTACTTTTTCATATTACAAAATTATTAAAATCGGTAGTAAATTTTCAGACCATGTTATTGGTAGCTTGGTATTAATCCTTATCCAAATAAATTACTTTATTTTCAAGTATGGTTAAGCACCTACAGATAGCTTTTTGAATTTTAAAAATCGGATATGGAAGATCCGATTTAAGAGATTTAAGAGATTTAGAGAAGGTTTAATGGCAACGATTAGTATAAGGCCTCGTAGAAGTAGCATCTTCCGACAGGTGCTGGTTCCTTAAATGACGAGAATGAGCCTCTGCAGCCGAACATCTTGCAGCTCTGCTAATAAGTCCTACTTCACGCCTCCCCGTGGCGCCATCTGGGAATCTCACTAGAGGTTGCGAAGTGAAGGGGGCAAATGGCGAGTTTCCTGCGCCATTAACCAGGATTAGTGTCGGAAAAACAAAACAAGACCTTATCCGGGCTACTCCGACATATTTGGAGCTCAGGCCGGAAAGGATTTCCAGGACCTAGTCAGGGTCCAGGAAAAGAGATGGTGGCGGACGAGCCCTATAAAGGCCAACGGCAGCGCTCACATCCCGGAACGGGTAACTGGCTTCGGTGTAACCGAACTCTCGTCCTAGGGGCACTCAAAGTGGAACTGGTCCTCCAGGTTGGGGGTTGTGCCGCCGGGGTAACTGCCCGGCCATTTAAAAAAGATTAAGTTTCGAAGCATCAACAAGCCTCGGATATGGACGGATCTACTGTTGACAACCCACGCAAACGATTTAAGGACAATGAGCTTCGGATATGCACGTGGAATGTTAGATCGCTTAATAGACCACGTGAAGCCGAGCAACTAGCGGAGTCCCTAGACTGCTGCAAAGCAGACATAACCGCCATTCAAGAAATGCGATGGGATGGGCCGGACAAAAAGAAAATGAAAAACTGCGATATCTACTACGGCAATTGCTATCGACGGCAAAATCAGCGCTTATTTGGTTGCGGATTTGTTGTCGGAGGCAGACAAAGACAAGAAGTCCTAAGCTTTCGGCATGTGAGCGAGCGCCTCGTAGCAATCCGCTTCAAGGCTAAATTCGCCAACATAAGCCTCATATGCACGCATGCCCCCACAGAGGAGAAAGATGACGACACCAAAGATGACTTCTACGAGCTCCTTAACAAGACCTATGAGCAATGACCTAGCTATGACATTAAAATTGTCCTCGGTGATTTAAATGCAAAGCTAGGAAGAGAAGGTATCTTTGGTGGAACAATCGGAAAATATAGCCTGCACAACACCACCTCCGATAACGGATTCAGGCTAATCGACTTTGCGGTGGGGCGAAACATTGTCATGGCTAGCACGCGGTTTCCATATCTCGACATACACAAGGGGACTTGGAGAACTCCTGATCAATCAACAGTCAATCAGATTGATCACATTGCGATCGACGCAAGACACTCCTCCAGTATTATGGATGTCCGTACGTTCCGAGGAGCCAACATCGACTCGGACCATTACCTTGTTGTAGCCAAGGTACGGTTGCGGATATCCCAAACTACGCCAAGACAAACTAATGCTGTGAGAAAATTCGACGTCAGACGGCTACAATCGCAAGAGATCGCCAAGTCCTTTTCCATCGAGGGTCTCTTAATCTCTTAAGATGTCCAATGCCGCCAGCATCAAGCATCGAAGACCATTGGAAACACTGTCAAAACGCCATAAGAGATGCTGCTTCTGATGTGCTCGGTTTCACTCGTCCACCACAACGAAACCCCTGGTTCGATGATGAATGCCGGCAAGCACATGAAGCTAATCAAGATGCATATAACGCGGAGCTGCTAGGAAGGACCAAAGTTGCTCATGAGCTCTATGAGCGGAACAAGAGAGACGAACACTGGTCCAGGAGGAAGAAGAAAGAGCATGAGAAGCGCACGATCGAGGAAAATGAGAGATACTACTCCAGGAATGAGGTTCGGAAGTTTTGCCAAAAGGTAAAAATAACATGCCGCGGAAACAAACCCCGAACCGAAGCTTGTAGAGATAAATAAGGAAACATCGTAGTAGAATCGCAGTCGATGCTGAGGATTTGGACAGATCACTTCTGCATCATTTCTCACCTGTAAAATATGGTCGGACGAAAGTATGCCCGATGAATGGAACCTCAGCATTGTTTGTTCAATTCTCAAGGAAGGAGACCCTCTGAACTGCGCCAACTACAGAGGCATCAGTCTCCTTAACATCGCATATAAGATCTTATCCGCCGTATTGTGTGAACGCCTGAAGCCGTTTGTCAACAACCTGATAGGTCCATATCAGTGTGGCTTCAGGCCAGGAAAGTCCACCATCGACCAGATATTCACACTACGGCAGATCTTGGAGAAGACCCATGAGCCTCAGATCGATACCCACCCCCTATTCATCGATTTTAAGTCCGCGTATGACAGCATCTATAGAGACGGACTATATAGAGCAATGTCTTGTTTTGGCATCCTTGCCAAACTCGTCCGTCTGTGCAGGATGACGATGGAGAATGCACGCTGCTCCATCAAAGTCGGTAAAGATCTCACCGAGACCTTTGATGTCCAGAAAGGATTTAGACAAGGCGATGCGCTGTCATGCGATTTTTTCAACATCGTACTTGAAAGAATAGTGCAAAACTCACGAGCAAACACAAGAGGCACTATCTTTCAAAAGTCCGTCCAACTACTCGCATACGCCGACGATATTGACATAATCGGGAGAAAGCAATGTGATGTCAATGGCGCTTTCGCGAGTATTGAGTTGGAGCGGCGAAAATGGGTTTAGCGGTCAATGAGGGCAAGACCAAGTCAACCTTTTTGCTGTCAAGCAAAAAGGACAACCAACACCGACGTCTCGGACAGAACGTCACCCTCGACAGATATAACTTTGAGGTAGTTAAGGACTTTGTCTACCTAGGCTCTGCTATAAATACAGACAACGACACAAACGCTGAGATCAAGCGAAGAATAACTCTTGCCAACCGCTGTTTCTTTGTGTTAAGAAGGCAATTGAGTAGCAAAGCCCTCTCTCGGACAACGAAGGTCACCCTTTATAAGACTTTAATAATCCCGGTCCTGCTCTATGGCGCAGAGGCATGGACATTATCAAAAATGGATGAGGGTGTTCTTGGTTGCTTCGAGAGAAAAATTCTTCGGGCGATCTTCGGTCCCGTCTGCATTGACGGTGAGTGGAGGAGGAGATACAACGACGAACTGTATGGACTGTACAGCGACATGGACCTAGCCAGAAGAGTGAAGATCCAAAGACTGAGATGGCTGGGTCATGTAGAGCGCATGGACACCAATGCTCCGGTCCGAAAAGTCTTCGAATCCGCCCCCGAGGGACAGCGCAGTAGAGGAAGGCCAAGACTCAGGTGGCGCACGCAAGTGGAAGAGGACCTCAGCCAACTTAGCGTGCGAAACTGGAGACAGCTAGCCGGGGATCGAGCTAGCTGGAGAAGATTGTTGACTGAGGCCCAGGTCCACCCCGGACTGTAGCGCCACTTAAAGTAAAAGAGAAGGTTTAAGAGATATCACGAATTTAATATCTAGGCACTTGATCAATTGTTATATTACTAGCCTTCCGCAGAAATTTCGTTTCCGTAGTAGGTATTCATTGCCACGCGTAGTATTCGTTATGCAGCGCTCGCGAGCAGTGTACTTAATAAATATTTTGATTTCTTTGTTTTCGTTTTTTGATATTATTAAAACTAAGTTTAATTAAAAATTCTTTTCAGAACTAAAATCAATTTAAAAAGTTTAGAACTGAACCAATTGCGGGCTGATGAGTACATTCATCTCAGAGATGCTTTAAATCAAGATGCAAAAGTTGATCCATCAAATATCGGTCAACATGTAAACTTACCATCTTCATTCCATCTCCGCGACACATGCACCAAAAAACACAGGATGCAGTGAATAAAGTTCGAAATTATGGAAGACCCAACTTATTCGTCACTTTCACATGTAACCCAGAATGGACTGAAATTAAAGCGGTACTATTACCAGCTCAGCGGTCATTCGACCGTCATGACATAATTTCAAGGGTATTTCATTTAAAGATGAAGAAATTTATAAAACTATTTGCTAAAAATCAAATATTCGGCAAAGTGAAGTGTTACATGGCAAGTGTAGAATGGCAGAAGCGCGGCTTACTCCATTGTCATTTGCTATTCTGGTTAGAAAGAAAAATCCAGCCAGACGAAATTGATAGTATTATAGTTGCTGAACTACCCGATCAACAAAACGATCCGATATTGTACGATATCGTAACTAAAAACGTGGACCATGCGGAGAGCACAACTTAGCAGCAAGAAGAAAAAATACCCTCGATGTTTCGTTAACGATACCCAGACCGCAGAGGATGGGTATCCAGTTTATCGTCGTCGTGACGCCGAAATTGGAGGTCCGACCACTACATTGAATGTCAGGGGAAGTACGGTCCCTATAGATAATAGGTGGATTGTCCCTTATTCCCCGCTGTTATGTTAAATGTTTAACGCTCACTAAAATATGGACTACTGCCTCTCTGTTCAAGCTATCAAGTATATTTGCAAATATATCAATAAATGATCAGACCAAGCTACTCGTACATTCAGCGTCAGAAATCCGAATAACGAAGTGGGTAACGATTTATATGGTCGCTACATAAGCACATCCGAAGCTGTTTCAGAGTTTCCAATCCACGACAGACACCCTACAATCGTGCAATTGGCCGTTCACTTAGAAAACGGCCAAAGGGTGTATTTTACTACAGGAACGGCTCAACAACTTGCCCAAAACACACGTAACACAACATTGCTAGCGTTTTTTGACTTTTGTAACTAAGATGAATTCGCAAAGACCCTTTTATATCACGAAGTTCCACAATATTACACCTGGGCCAATAATAAATTTACAAGAAGACGGCGCGGTGAAGACGTAGTTGGTCATCCCGGCATAAAGAAAGATGCCGCTTTAGGAAGAGTCTATGGTATACATCCATCTCAATCAGAATGTTTTTACCTTAGAATGTTGTTACATCACGTACGCTGTCCAACTTCATTCGAGTATTTAAAAACTGTAAACGGGGTGATCAAAGAGACATATCAAGCAGCTTTCCGTGATATAGGTTTGCTAGAAAACGATGACCATTGGGAAAATACTTTGAGAGAAGCTTCGTTTTCGCAATGCCCAACAAAGCTAAGAGAGTTGTTTGTAGTGATATTGATTTTGTCACCCATCGGAACCATTCAAATTATGGGATAATTTTAAAGAGGATTTATGTGAAGATATTAGACACAGAATCAGGCAGCAAAATCAAGAATCAAATTTACATTCCAGTGAAGAGATTTATAACGAAGGTTTGATATAAATAGAAAATAAACTATTAGAATTAAATGATACAACTTTAAGCGGACTACCTTCTTCAGGAACAGTGCTAAATCAGTATGATGCCAATGATTTGACAGCGTTTGTCAATAACAATGTGCAAATATTAGTCCCAGATCAAAAATATGCTTTTGACACTATAATAGACAGTGTGAATAACAACAAAGGACCTTTTTTTTTTGGACGCGCCAGGAGGCACAGGGAAGACGTTTCCCGCAAATTTAATACTTGCAAAGATAAGACAATCTGGAAAAATAGCGATAGTAGTCGCTTCGTCAGGAATTGCTGCAACACTCTTAAATGAAGGAAAACCTGCTCATTCTACTTTTAAACTCCCGCTATCCGTATCTCTTAAGCAACAATCAACATGTCCTATTCGCAAAAATGGTACTCTTGGCGCATTATAAATTATATGGAATGAATGTATCATAAGCCATAAAGCACATGTAGAGGTTGGGGATAGAACCCTAAAGCATCTCAGAAACTCTACTTCCGTTTTGGGTGAAATTACTTTTGTATTTGCTGGAGATTTCCGACAAACACTACGAACCAATATGAGTGCTCGCCTTTACGGAAATACGCATAATAATTTTCCGCAACAACTGCTAAAACTTGGAGAAGGAATTTTTCCATCTTCAAATTTAAACAGTAATTATGACGACCTTTTGGATGAATCCCTAGGCCAAATAGTCCATAATTTAGACAATTAATAGATGCCGTATATCCTGACATTGAAAATTTACAAGAAAAAGATTTCCATTGGCTGTGTTCTAGAGCAATAGTGTCACGATCGATACCGTAACTAATATCGTGGACGCAGTACACTACCCACAGGAATTCTTTAATGCACTTAACGCCTCTGGACTGCCACCACATGAATTAAAATTAAAATCCGCAACACCAATCATGCTTTTAAGAACTTTAAGCCCTGCTAATATGTGCAATGGGACAAGTCTATTTATAAAGGAATTTAAGGACAATTATCACGGGCCCTGTAGCCGGTCAGTTTGCTCATACCTCTAGGATACCGATGATTCCTACAGATTTACCGATTCCGTTTAAAAGACTTCAATTTCCTGTGAAAACATATTTTGCTTTAACAATCAACAAATTCCAGGGCCAAACCTTAGATTTAGTAGGGACTGATCTACGAAAAGAATGTTTCACTCATTGCCAACTATATGTTGGCTTATCGCGAATCGGAGCACCTGGAAATCAATTTATATTGCTACCACAAAATAAAACAACATCAAATGTTGTTTACAGAGAACCTCTGTAATCCACTAAACTTTACGCAACTAAACATTCTTTCAGTAAAATAACCTTCTTTTATGGCTCAAAAAATTGCTTTTACTACGGGAAAATTTGGGAAAAATAAATCAATTTTGGTATGGAAATATGAAATACTCTTCAGAAAGCTAAAGGCTACTTTCTACCCCGGGAGATTTTCACGGAATCGTTTTTGCCACCCGTGTAAAGCCGGGGCGGGTCGCTAGTATTTGATATAAGAGTTAGAAAACTGACTTTGCTTGAAAGACTTTCCATCGAATTCCTTATCAAAATTGTGCTGCTTATAAATGAAATATCATTGTAGTAAAAGAGGGTATAAACATAAACATCTCCTCCCGACCCAGACTTTTTTGACGATTCTACTTTTTTTTTCGGCCGAAAAGCTGGTTCGCACAAATTTTATTTTATTTTTACATATTCCAAACTTGTTTTAAATTCATCAGCCTTTTCTTCCCAAGCCTTTTGTTTTAGGTCTAGATTTTGCTATTTGTATCCCACAGGAAATCTCTTTTTTTATACACTTCCAATAGTTTCAATACATCCGATTTAGTTAGTTTTAATTCACTCATGATTTTGTTCTTTTTAAATTTTTCCGACACTTTTTCAATTTCTTTTGTCAAAATAAATAATTGTTTCTCGCAACAGTCTTCTTCTAAAAAACTTTTTATTTTTGCCATGCGTTCTTTTTTTACTTTTCGACATTTTGAAAACTTTGAAACCTCAAATTCATTGCCTTTGCGATGGAAATCAATCATTGCCTCTTATCCGGCGGGCAATATTGCCATTGCTTGAGCGTCTACATCAGGAAATTTTAAAGCAATAGCAATGCCAATGGCCTTTTTGCCTCGAATATTGCCCGTGGAGACGCCAAGTTAACAAAAAAGCAAAGTCGTTTACTTTTTTTTAATTTGAGGGCTGCCTTTGGCACAGTAATTTTAAACTCCCTAATTAATTCAGCTCGATTGTCCTTCAAAGCGTTTAAGAAAACTATTTCAAATTCTTCAACGTCCCTTTTATTTTTGAAATGGAATGATGTCCAATCTTATAAAGAAAGACACTGTTGTTTCATATCGTCGCTTTCGTCGCCCTATTCTTTTCTCACTCTCTATTAACTGTGTATCAGATAATTTATTGACTGATGTACGAGGTTTACGTTAAAGGTGTTTTGGTAATGATTTCCTTGTAAACCTAAACCAAGTACCTAGAGTTTGTAGAGATTCAAATCTCACTTTGCGACAACCCGTGAGAGGAAAAACTACCAAAGCTTAGACAGCAATAAATCTTTTGTAGTTAACCTGAAAATAAAAAGTTAACCAAAAACCAGAGTATTTAATACTACTTTTAATACACCTTACCTTCCTCTCTTTCATTCATTGGTTAGCCCGTTGGTGCTAAAAAGAATTTAGGCTTCAAGTAAAACTAAGCACCAATGATATCTAGGCAAGGCACTACATTGTTTAACAGTATAATGATGATCCTAGTTGATTTGTGTACTCCAGGTGTTTGTTGAGGGGCCAACAAACTAAAGAAATCCCGGTCAGTTGAGGCGCTGGCCCAGGAGTTACTTGATTTGTCGGCCTCGATTACTCCTGCAGTTGATTTGAATCGAACGATGGAGATAGAATCCATTAGAAAGAGCGCACTTCACATAGAAACTGGAGAGCTCCAACGGGCTTAAGAAAAGGCAGGTTGATCAAAAAGTTCCCGGAATAACCGTGTGGCGCTCCCATTGTTCCGATTTGAGTTCTGTTTTTTTTTTAAGTTGGTACATCTGTTGTTGATATTCTTAATCTTAGCGTCATAGCTTGACATTTGCAAAAGTTACGTAGCAACGAGTACATCTATCTCTGTGTGTGTTGACGATTTTTTACAATCTTAGAAATGAATTTAAACTTGCAACAACGAACTTGTATTAAATTTTGCGGATTTAATGATGCCGGAACGTTGGAAATGTTGGAAAAGTGTTTCGGCAACGCGGTTCACAAGGGGTAGTGAGTCAATGGAAGATGATGAACGCAGTGGCAGACCATGGACATCGAAAACCGACGAAAACATTGATGAAGTTAAAGAAATGTTGATCAATAACCGCAAATTAACCATCAGAGAGATAGCGGAGGACTTGAACATTGCCTATGGATCCGCCCAAGATATTTTGGTTAATGATTTGGGTTTCCGTCATGTAGCAGCAAAGTCGGTGCCAAAAGACCTCAATTTCATGCAAAAA
The DNA here is from genome assembly GCA_928272305.1 of Volucella inflata. Lineage (NCBI taxonomy): Eukaryota > Metazoa > Arthropoda > Insecta > Diptera > Syrphidae > Volucella > Volucella inflata. Next base: position 65,531,637 of record OV743718.1, read on the forward strand.
AGAGACCGTGTTGACATCGCAAAAGAGATGATTTGCGAGGCTGAATCCGATCCCACATTCATCAAAAGGATCATTACTGGAGACGAGAAGTGGGTTTATGACACGCAATCCAGACATAAGGCAAGTGAATGGTATTCACCAAATGAGCAGAGACCAAAAAAACCACGCCGTTTTCAGTCAAAAAAGAAGGCAATGCTCAAGGTTTTCATGGATTACAACGGTGTAGTGCATCATGAATTTCTGCCAGAAAGCCAGAGAGTAAACAAAGAGTAATATTTGGGCGTTATGAGACGTTTGCATGAAGCAATTCGCCGACAGAGGCCAGAATTGTGGGCAAAAAACTCGTGGATTTTGCACCATGATAACGCACAGTCGCGCAGTGCCATCATTATTCGTCATTTTTTGACGAAAAATGCAACAAATACCATCCAACAGCCACCGAATTCACCTGATTTGGCTAACTGGGACTTCTTTCTGTTCTATCGAGTTAAAAAAGCACTACGTGGAACGCGTTTTAGCAGCCGAGAGGAAGTAATGGGAAATTCGCAGGAAGCACTGATGTACATGCCGAAAACCGAATATAAAAAATGTTTCGAGGATTGGATCAAGTGCTGGCATAAGTGTGTTGCAGTCGATGGGGATTACTTTAAAGGGGACAATATAGATTTAGATGAATAAACTACTATTTTTAATTTTCTGCATAAATTCCGGGATCTAGGTGGTAATCTAAAGAGAAATTGATGACAGAAACCGTAAGACAAAGGCTGAGCAAGTCTATCCCTATTTGCACACTTTATGAGCTAATTTCTACTTAATTTGCAATTGAGTGTAGACAGGAGGCGACTTAACCAGTTTATCGGCTTCCTCGACGAATGGCACACTAGAATGAGGCTCTCAGCTAGATATGCGGCTTATTAAAGGGAAAGTACTTGAGATCTTCACCGTTATAAAAACAACAATCATATCCGATGCATCGATTGTCTGTTGAAAAAACCTTTTACGAGGCTGAAGAATTGGATCACTAATGGCTTCCAAACTAACCTAGGATACGGTGGTGGTATCTGTTTTAGGATGGCGAGCCTGCATTTCAATATTTCATTAGTAAAACTTGCGCTTTTCCATGGCATAGACAATGAACTGGCTGACAGAGCTCAAGGAAAAGTTTCTCAAAACCTGAACCTGTGTTATGTTCACCTTTGTACCTCCTAAGAACTTGTCTTCGCATTTATGTTTCGTGCGAATATAACTGCATATAGCATGGCTCTCAAGGATGTTGGCAGATTAGTTAGCACAACACTGTAAGCAAGTCGACGACATCATTGGCTTTTTCTCTGTGAGTGTCGAACAGCGCTTGCAGCGGCCTACATTTATTCGGCGCTGATACTGTCGCCAATTTATCACAGAAGCATTAATTTATGGATTTAAAAGTGACTGAGTCATTTGAGTTAAAAGAAAATACAAGGAATGCATTAACCTTCGTATTAACTGTAGCCGAATCAAAGTTGTACCAGCTGGTTAAATTTCAACAATAGTTGATCAGACGAATAGGGTTTCATATCTGGACTAACTTCTCTTATCCGCAATATGCCGTGCTCTATTCACCAACTTCGCAAATTGGCATGGTGATTCTGAAAATTGAACTTCGGCAGAGAACCTCTTTCGAGGTGCGGGCGGCTAAGTTGGGCAAAAGACTGGTCTTACCACGATAACAAGAAACTTGATTAGGCTCAGCACAAGCACGTCACGTGAGGCACATCAAACTTAAAATGAAAATAGTCAATAGTCCCCAAAATGAGGAAAGAATTATGTCAGTGGCTGCGACTCGCTGTACCCGGAATCTTCACAAACGCATCGACGAGAGACGTAATGCTTCAGAATAATAGAGTTAGAAAGGTGTTATTCCTAACGTTAGTTAAGAGTGTAAGGGGAACCGAATTTACTATAGCCTCTATTTGAGTAAGAACTATAGTAAATTCGGCGTAGGTAAGGGAGATTAAATGCAACATTCGTTTCATGTGAAACTTGACGGGTTTCACTGCTGCACTCTAGATACCTCCCATGTGTGAAGATTTGGATGCTATCGCCTTCCGCTCGATTCCATGTTATGTGCACATATTTCTCACTCCGACGGTCAAGGTTCGAATCCTATTCATGACAAGTTTTTCATTTGTATAATTGGAACTCAGTCAAAAAAATCTGCGTGTTAAGGCATAACACTGGCATGTAGATTTGGCTGTTGTAACGTTTCAAGCACAAAACAACCGTTAAAATGTACAACCTGAATCATTCCGAGTGAAGAAAAACTCTCCGTTCTATTCGGACTCCCACCCTTCCCTGGAAATTCAATATCGAAACCAAACATACCTGAGTTTCAAACCACTACAACACCTCCTTCATCTCCTCCTTCTATCTTTCCGCCCGCACCCTTGCGACAGTAAAAGGGTATCATAAACCCCTTGAGGCGCGCGTAAAAATTAAAAAAAATATTTAAAATACTTTGCCGTTACATAAATAGCTGAAAAGTTTACGAAGCTCTTCCTTACTCCAATAAAATTAAGCATATTCCACGTTAGCTTATAAAACAACCAAGGGCGGCAATGAAAACATATCTTCAATAAGCTCTAAATGTATAGCGCATGTATACGAATTCCGAAAAGTACGCCTTTGTTGGCATTAAACTTCTCCTCTAATTGTATACTAACATAAATTGGGCACCAAAATCAATGCCAAGTGTTCAAGAGGATCTTGCTGGCAGTTTGCGAAACGAACGTAAATTACTCATAAGGTATTCAAGAGTGTTGGACTCACAACGAGAACTCAGAATGCATTTGCGGACAATGCCTTTAGTCAGTATCCTTCCATTTACTTGCCAAAATTGTTGACAAACAAGAGCTGAAGATTTTGTGAACCGAAGTGATAATGTTTGTAGTTGAGGTATCTTCTTACTATACCACCCACCCTAATCAACCCATCTGCATCCAGGTACGCTGCAGTTGTTCGCAAACTGTTTCGTTGGGAAGCTTGAAAATTTATACCTAGCGACCTAGGAGAGGCTTGTTTCACGATAAAAACACTTCGCTTAAGCATTGTTTTGAAAGCAGTTAATAAAGGGGACGAGTAGCTACGAGTACCCATGCGGTTTCCAAGTTAAGGATTCCGCCGACAGCCAAAATAGTACGATATCCTTCGTGGAGGCAACTGAAGTTTTCGCTAACAGTCTAGTTTGAATATTTCCCTCTTGCAAAAGTGAACTCATGTACTCGTACATATATACAAGCACCGTATGCAAGCTCGGACCTACATATAAACTACCTTAGGCCCAGCTGATTTATAAAAATCTTAGCAAAAACAATTACTGAACTAATTAGAACAAGGGTGTCGTACAGCTGTGCAATTTCGGCCAGCACTGATATTTTCGTTGTCTGGATTCCCTGTTGCGGACTATTGACTGTTGGCTGTGCATAAATGTATCTTGATTTGGATCCCAGTACTGTCCAAGACTCCAAGAATGTTTGCCAACAAAGCATTTGTGTTGGAATACTGCTTTCTCAATTCGAATTTGCCCTTTTTAGCATTGATTTAAACTTGAATCAGTGTGGCTTCATCTAGGGCATCTCAGCCCATTTAAACATCGTCAACATTAAAGTCTGATTCGATGACTTTGGCACCTCGTCTTTTATCACTGCCTAGTTGGTTGAATGCGCGATAGGCGATAGGTTTTGATGGGTTCGTTCTCTCAGGAACTGAACAGAGTCAGTTGAATATTATGAACTCGAGGATCTACGATAACTTACCGATACATTTTTGTTATGTCTCTAGAAAAAACTTAACGAAACGCAATTGAAAAAACAGGTAATAATTAAGAAATTTTCTGCGGTCAGAATTAAAGAAGCCATCGAAGCCAAATTTCAATTTTTTTGTGCCCGGAAGTTGCTTGAGAACGCAATGGCTTACAATTAAAGTATCTCAGGTCATTAGGCATATGTTTGATTACGGCACAACCGTATGTTGGCCTGCATGTGGTACAAGATGGCCTACTCACTCTTTAACGCGTAGATCTCAATCACATGATTCTAGAAGAGAACGAATGGGGATAGTGGCAATGAGTGCTAATCAGACAATCTCCATCTTCACAGATGGCTCTAAAGTAGACGGCAGTGCCTTCTGCCGCTGCAAACGCCGAACTTTTAGCTTACCTACAAACTGTAGCATTTTCTTAACCGAAATTTCAGTTATCCATTGAGATGCTACTTAGCTCAACTTTAATCCAATACCTCGACGAATGGATTTAGAATGTAAACACTCAGTAAATAGATGATTAGTGAAGATGACCAGACTGCTGATGAACTGGCGAGACTCAGATCTCTAGAAACAAAAAGAAGACAGCTTGTCAATTAAGTCATTAATACCTTCACAAGCACCTTCTAAAGTTAGTGCCGAAGCGCCGAATGTTCGGGAAAATTGTTTTATAAGACATACGAGTATTTATGTAGGTGCTACGTTACAAGTTCCAACCTGTCTCATTGCCATACATGCATGCCTACAATTCGGCAGTCTTTTGTTTCATTTGCGACTGGATTCCGTCGCGACAAGCATTATTTGCTCATTATTCATTGATTGCATCCCATTGTATTACCAAAGTTGTAAGTTAGCACTTCCAAGCAAGGGGTTTTAGGTTAGTTATAAATTTATCAGTGTTTATACAGGGAGAGTCTGTTTTCGGAAGCTAGCATTATTTATAAGGAGAAGCGCAATCGTTTGCTACCAACGAATACTGAAAATGTTGTTTTCATTCACCACAATTTACCGTTGATTGATTTTAAGTATTAAAATAACAATCATATACAATATATAAAAAGAATTGATGAAAACTGCTCCGAGTTCGTTTGGCCGTTCTATCCACCCGATAGATTTTAATGCCTTGGTGAATAATCAAACATTGGATTACATCTAGCTTTTGTCTTTCTCGAGGTACTCGTATCAGCCGAATATGAAAATTACCCCTACTCTATTTGCTCAAGCATTCATATCTCGTATTCTTGCTCTTGCTCTAAGAACACTCAGGACATCCTCCTCTTTCATTTGGTATACCTACTTCTTATAATTGGTTGGTCCAGAAGAGCTAGAAGGCTACAAGTGTTTTTTCACAATTTTGTTAAGCGCCGCGATGAAAAGTTTGTAATAATGAATAAACAAGGGAAGATCTTTTTTGTTTCGCATTTTGTTTGGGTAATTTTCATATAATTCAACCCACGAAATGAAAATGAAGAGTGGAAAAATATTTTAAACTCTGTAACGTCTCAAGATATTTCAAATAACTTACTTACTTACTTAAGGTGGCGCTTCAGTCCGGGGTGGACCTGGGCCTCAGTCAACAAGCTTCTCCAGCCAGCTCGATCCCTGGCTAGCTGCCTCCAGTTTCGCACGCTTAATTGGCTGAGGTCCTCTTCCACTTGCGTGCGCCACCCAAGTCTTGGCCTTCCTCTACTGCGCTGTCCCTCGGGGGCGGATTCGAAGACTTTTCGGACCGGAGCATTGGTGTCCATGCGCTCTACATGACCCAGCCATCTCAGTCTTTGGATCTTCACTCTTCTGGCTAGGTCCACGTCGCTGTACAGTCCATACAGTTCGTCGTTGTATCTCCTCCTCCACTCACCGTCAATGCAGACGGGACCGAAGATCGCCCGAAGAATTTTTCTCTCGAAGCAACCAAGTACATCCTCATCCATTTTTGATAATGTCCATGCCTCTGCAGGGTGACTTTTGTTGTCCGAGAGAGGGCTTTGCTAGTCAATTGTCTTCTAAGTCCAAAGAAACAGCGGTTGGCAAGAGTTATTCTTCTAGCCTAGGTAGACAAAGTCCTTAACTACCTCAAAGTTATATCTGTCAAGAGTGACGTTCTGTCCGAGACGTCGGTGTTGGTTGTCCTTTTTGCTTGACAGCATATACTTGGTCTTGCCCTCATTGACCGCTAAACCCATTTTCGCCACTTCCGTCTCAATACTCGCGAAAGCGCCACTGACATCACGCTGCTTGCCTCCGATTATGTCAATATCGTCGGCGTATGCGAGTAGTTGGACGGGCTTTTGAAAGATAGTGCCTCTTGTGTTTGCTCGTGAGTTTTGCACTATCCTTTGAAGTACGATGTTGAAAAAATCGCATGACGGCGCATCGCCTTGTCTAAATCCTTTCTGGACATCAAAGGTCTCGGTGAGATCTTTACCAACCTTGATGGAGCAGCGTGCATTCTCCATCGTCATCCTGCACAGACGGGAGAGTTTGGCAGGGATGCCAAAACTAGACATTGCTCTATATAGCTCGTCTCTATAGATGCTGTCATACGTGGCCTTAAAATCGATGAATAGGTGGTGGGTATCGATCTGAAGCTCATGGGTCTTCTCCAAGATCTGCCGTAGTGTGAATATCTGGTCGATGGTGGACTTTCCTGGCCTGAAGCCACACTGATATGGACCTATCAGGTTGTTGACGAACGGTTTCAGGCGTCCACACAATACGGCAGATAAGATCTTATATGCGATGTTAAGGAGACTGATGCTTCTGTAGTTGGCGCAGTTCAGAGGGTCTCCTTTCTTGAGAATTGGACAAACAATGCTGAGGTTCCATTCATCGGGTATACGTTCGTCCGATCATATTTTACAGATGAGTTGGTGTATGCTCCTTACCAAGTCATCGCCTGCCGCTTTGAAGAGCTCGGCAGACAGACCATCCGCTCCAGCAGCTTTATTAGACTTTAGCTAGATATCGCTATTTTCACTCCACCCAGGTCGGGTGGACGGAATTATTGGTCATCATCGTCCAGGTTGAAAGGTTGATTCTGCATGACAGCAGTATTTGGTCCGTTATCGCCGTTATACAGTCTGCAGAAATGATCTTTCCAAATCCTCAGCATCGACTGCGATTCTACTACGATGTTCCCTTGTTCATCTCTACAGGCTTCGGTTCGGGGTTTGTTTCCGCGGCATGTTATTTTTACCTTTTGGTAAAACTTCCGAACCTCATTCCTGGAGTAGCATCTCCCAGTTTCCTCGATCGCGCGCTTCTCATGCTCTTTCTTCTTGCTCCTGAGAAGCCGGTGCTCGTCTCTCCTCTTCCGCTCATAGAGCTCATGAGCAGCTCTGGTCTTTCTAAGCAGCGCCGCGTTGTATGCATCTTGCTTAGCTGCATGTGCTTGCCGGCATTCATCATCGAACCAAGGGTTTCGTTGTGGTGGACGACTGAAATCCAGCACATCAGAAGCGGCATCTCTGATGGCGTTTTGGCAGTGTTTCCAATGGCCTTCGATGCTTGATGCTGGCGGCATTGGATCTCTTATGAGATTAAGAGACACTCGATTGGAAAAGGACTTGGTGATCTCCTGCGATTGTAGCCGTCTGACATCGAACTTTCTCACAGCATTAGATTGTCTTGGCGTAGTTTGGGATATCCGCAACCGTACCTTGGCTACAACAAGGTAATGCTCCGAGTCGATGATGGTTCCTTGGAACGTACGGACATCCATAATACTGGAGGAGAATCTTGCGTCGATCGCAATGTGATCATCTGTTGACTGTTGATTGATCCTAGTCCCCTTGTCAATGTCGAGATGTGGGAACCGCGTGCTAGCTAAGACAATGTTTCTCCCCGCCGCAAAGTCGATTAGCCTGAATCCGTTATCGTAGGTGGTGTTGTGCAGGCTATATTTTCCGATTGTTTCCCCGAATATACTCTCTCTTCCTAGCTTTGAATTAAAATCACCGAGGACAATTTTAATGTCATAGCTAGGGCATTGCTCGTAGGTCTTGTTAATCTCGTAGAAGGCATCCTTGGTGCCGTCATCTTTCTCCTCTGTGGGGGCATGCGCGCATATGAGCTAATGTTGGCGAATTTAGCCTTGATGCGGATTGCTACGAGGCGCTCGCTCACAAGCCGGAAGCTGAGGACTTCTTGTCTTAGTCTGCCTCGGTAACACCGAACCCAGTAACCCGTTCCGGGATGTGAGCGCTGCCGTTGGCCCTTATAGGGCTCGTCCGCCACCATCTCTTTTCCTGGACCCTGACTAAGTCCTGGAAATCCTTTCCGGCCTGAGCTCCAAATATGTCGGAGTAGCCCGACACTAATCCTGGTTAATGGCGCAGGAAACTCGCCATTTGCCCTCTTCACTTCGCAACCTCTAGTGAGATTCTCAGATGGCGCCACGGGGAGGCGTGAAGTAGGACTTATTAGCAGAGCTGCAAGATGTTCGACTGCAGAGGCACATTCTCGTCATTTAAGGAACCAGCACCTGTCGGAAGATGCTACTTCTATGAGGCCTTATACTAATCGTTGCCATTTTAAATACCAAAGATTGGAAATACCTTCGAGACGTTGCGTGGTAAAATTTGAAGCGGGGAACCGTGGTAAGTACCCTACATATGTATATATATATATACGCATATACTTAAAATGCGTTTTAGAATTGTTATTATTACACATTTAAAGGTAAAAATTGATAATTTGAGGAAAACTGGTTACGCAGGTGGTACGAACTGTTAATATGCACAGAATAATATCATTATTGATATTATCGGTAAGGAAACGCCAATGTTGAGTGCGATTGTTGATGATTCCTCTTTAATACCACTAGAAGATGGCCTGTCACCTTAAACCACAAATAAAGAGTATAATGAAAGTGCAATAAGTTAAGAGAAAGCGTTTATTCTTTACAAAATTCTATTCTTAAGCCTATTTATACCAAAAAAGAAAACGTGCTCCATACGGAAGGCGGCAACAACAACCGACGAAAAAGATATTATTTCCCTGAAGAAAAAGAGACTTCAGTTGGAAATATATATGTAACTTGCAAATAGATGCACGAAAAAAAGAAATTTATTTAGGTCTACCTAACTGCGGAACTAGAGAAGACACCGTTAATTCAGACTCAGAATCCTCAAAATTCAGAGTCTGGAGAAAGACCAAAAAACTTTAGTTTTTATAAAAAAATAAAAAAAACCCATAAAAAAAAAGAATAAAGATATTTTGTTTACTATCTTTCTGTTTTATTAAATTTCTATGAAAAATGACCTAGCAGATATTTTAAGGTAGCTTGGCCATTCAAATTATCATCATTTTTATTTGGGTACTCTAAGTTTTCTTCCTCTTCAGTCGTGGACATCTCAAAATAGTTATCTATTGGTTGTGTTGAAATGTTAGCCAAGACAACGCAACATTTTATGAAAGTAGCTGCTTTTATCGGTTGCAATCGTAAGTGCATCAGGCATGGAAATTTCTGCTTTAAAATCCCAATAGCGTTTTCTATTATCGTTCGAGTCGATTTGTGTGCTCTATTTTCAATTTCGGAAGTTGAATTTCTTAAAATTGGTATAATCAACCAATCCAATAAAGGATATCCCATATCCCGAAGTAAAACAGCATGAGGATAAGGCCGAAAGCCACTTTCAAGTTTAGAAAAAAAAGGGACTTTTTCGCAACACTTTTGAATCGTGTACAATTTCGGGCCAATTCACGCTTGCATCGTAGACGGTACATACCATATATAGAAGGCCCTCATACCAACATTCAATTAATAGAGTGCTTTCCATGGCTATCGACATATGTATGCAGATTCAAACTCTCTGGGAGCATCTATAGAAGTATGTTTACTTAAATCCCGATAATACATCCATAGACACATGGCATTCTTAATACAAAAGATATGTACATATTTATACACTTAAAGTTCTACAAAAAAAAACATGTATTTACAGGCAATATTGTAAAACCTTTCACATATGTTTTCGTGTTCATTAGGCCAAAATACAGCACTTTCAAACAGTTAATCAACAATTGTTGTACAAATTCTGTAAACACATCTGCATGCGGTCGACTTTGATATTCCGTGCATGTCAGGAACTCCATGGTATTATCCTTCATTTCCAAGCCAGTGTAAAGCTCTAAGAAACTGCTGCCTAGGTGTTAATGCAAAGTTTTTTTTTTCAGTCGTGTGGTCTATTTGGGGTCCAATAATTGCAATTATTTCCTTTGCCTTTTATCGAGTTAGACGAAATTTTTCATTAAAATTGAATAACACCGAAATGGCAAAGATTATTCGCTGTTTTTTTTTTTAAATTAAAACATTATCGTCACTTTCGCTATCGCTTCGTCGCAAAGACATTTTTTCGATTACATCAACTATCACTTGTAAAATATTGCCACATACTGAACAAAATTTGTAAATTGCTTTTCCTTGGTGAAACGTAAACTCACAAATATGTGAGATTTTCACAAATTTGCAATTGTAAATTACAACTATAAATAACTTTTGGGTGAAACGAAAAGCTAAGCATTTCTATGAATTTCCCTTTGTAAGATACAAGTACAAATTTGTAATACCCAAAGTTTGGTGAAACAACATAAATGAAAAAAATCACAAACTTTGTCAAAAAATGCTTACAAATTTGTAAGTTGGTGAAATAGGCCACTAGTAACTTTTTGTCTCAGTGCCGTCATATTCTGATCCTCTTTATCATTTTAATCAGTGTCGATCGGACTGTTATCCTGTGTTATAATTTTGCGACTTAATGAAATTTCTTCAGCTCTAATTTTTTTTTTTTGTGTGTGGGAGTAGTTCGTGTGTTCAAGTGTTATGGTCGTTTGTTCAAATCTTATTGATTATGGGCCTTAGTATGAAGACAAAGCGTACAGTGAAAGTGTATGAGAAAAGAAAGAAAGTGTATGAGAAATCAGTGACCAATTTGGAGACGTGTGGTCCTTCAACTACCAAGAAGAGACGACTTACTGTGGATGAGGATTATGAAATGAAGTGTGTTTCCTCAAGTGCCAAAAAAACACAACTCTCTACTATGGGTAAGGTGTATGAAGGTTTTGAGGTAATTTCAATTATTGGTGATGGGAATTGTTTATTCCGGACAATTTCTCATTGTTAATATGGAAATAAGGATAGGCATACTGAGATACACTTAGTTGTTGTTGATAATATTGTTAAGAAATGGCGTGTGTACAAGAATTTTATTTTTGAAGATGAAGCTTATGGACAAAGTATTTGTAACGTATGTAAGTGATTATAAGCGTGTGATGGTTATTAATGGGCGGAAAGGTGGACATGCTGAACTTCAAAGAGCAAGTGAACTATTTCCTGAACATATGTTTCGAGTTCAAATGGGAAATAATGATACAATTACTGACTATGGTTCTGGCCATATTATTCATGATTTACTCTTTGTATGATTGGAATCTCTAAGTAATAAGAACAGTCTACATCGTTTGAGAAAGACCTGAAAGGTCTGGAGTGGAATATGAGAGAAAAATATTCAACGTTAGATCCTTTGCCTACGAAGAAGGAGGGTACCAAATGTGAACCTTTTTTTTAATTCATAACCGAGAAAATAAAGAAAAAATTCAGAAGAACTAAATTATCTAACAATTCTAATACTACATTGATCAGAAAGTTCCCGGAATAACCACCGTGTGGCGCTCCCATTGTTCCGATTTGAGTTATTTTAAGTTGGTACATTTGTTGTTGATATTCCAGCAAAATCTTAGCCAACAGTACATCTATCTCTGTGTGTGTTGGCGGTTTTTCCATTATTTCCTCTCGGCTGCTGAAACGCGTTCCACGTAGTGGTTTTTTTAACTCGATAGAACAGAAAGAAGTCACTGGATGCCAAATCAGGTGAATTCGGTGGCTGTTTGATGGTTTTTTTTTTGCATTTTTCGTCAAAAATTACGAATAATGATGGCACTGTGCGACGGTGCGTTATCATAGTCCAAAATCCAAAAGTTTTCTGCCCAAAATCTCTTTCGGAAAATTGCTTCACGCAAACATCTCATAATGCCCCAATTAAACTCTATGTTTACTGTCTGTTACTTATTGGTCAACATTTCTTTAACTTCATCAATGTTTTCGTCGGTTTTCGATGTCGATGGTCTGCCACTGCGTTCATCATCTTCGATTGACTCACGACCACTTTTGAACCGCTCGTGCCATTGGTGAACGACCGTTTTCTTTAGAGAATTGTTGCCGATACACTTTTCCAACGTTCGCGCACCATTAAATCAGTTTTTTATGCAAAATTTAATACAAGTTCGTTGTTGCAAGTTTAAATTTATTTCTAGGATTGTAAAAAATCGCCAAAACACACAGAGATCGATACACTTTTGGCTACGTAACTTTTGCAAATATCAAGTTATGACGCTAAGATCTAGCGGGAATATCAACAACAGATGTACTCACTTAACAAAAAAAAAACAGAACTTAAATCGGAATAATAGGAGCGCCACACGGTAGTTATTCCGGGAACTCTCTGATCGAGGTAGTATATCAAGGAATGCTGCGGAGCAGAAGGGGGCTATCTAGTTTTTATGAAAATAATGAACATATTTTTGAGTTACACATGCGTTTTTTTGTTCATAAATTGATATTCGGTATTTGGCCGGATAGTACCCAGTATTCGGTATTTGGCCTTATAGTACCCAGTACTCGGCTGAATACCGAATATTGAAATAAGTGGCTGAATACCGAATAGCATCCGAATATTCGTGGCATCTCTAGTTTTATTTCATCAAAATATCTGTAAGGAATCTAGACTTATATGGGCCATACTCAATTTGAAACCATCAAGGGCTAAGGAGGGGACATATAGTATATTTAAACTCAGAAATCCAATCAGTGCTATTAAAACACAAATACCAACTGAGTATGCCTCACTGGAGGTACGCGCTTTCTGACTTAACATGCATTCAAATGCAATCCCTAGGCAGTTACCAGTTGTGGGATATTGAAAGATAGCAGACCTTGACAGATGCATCAAGAAATTCTATGGCTCAGAAGCAGCCACATCGGATTACCACTATGTCCACTATGTATTATGCCACTTGCTAATTTTGATGCAAAGGCATGTTTTATTTTATTTTTACTAAATACTGCAGTTTAAAGCCTTAAATGGTTGAGAAACTAACTTCCACCTCTATTCGCTATTCACTTTTTCACTTTCCGTCGGAAATAAACATAACTTATATTGAATGCACTCACTTTTAAACATACATACTTGCATAACTTGTGATAGCTTGTACCATTATTCAAGTGTCCAGACATCGTTAGATGCTGTCTAAAGTCATAACATATCATAAACGAAAGTAGGTAAAACTTCACCACAATGATTTAGAAGAAAATGTTGTTATGATTTACGGATGCCACACAAGCAACCTTTTCCACCAGCTGCATAGTAATTTCTTCGTTCTTTTTAACCCTAATGATGTTTTAGTTTAGTCCATAAATCTGAGAACCGATATCAAGTTAAAAGCATTTTCATTCAGTCCACCATCTTCAGTAAAATATTGAAGAGCAAGACTAAAAAAAAAAACGTCGAAATAAGAATAACTACAACCTTAAAGGCTCACAAAACTCAACGTCCAAATGGGAAAATAAACACAGGCATTCGAAAGGAAGAAGAAATTACAACTCCTCCTATCTAAGCTGTCATAATAAATCAAAGCCCTACTACCTCCTCATCCGGCTCTTGGGGCATGCCTGTCAGGATTGCATGGTGGTACACATAGTGGTAGGCAGGCACCATAAGTGGTAGGATGGTGGGAAAACAGCCAACAACATGCATTCACGAACAGAGTAGGGGTAAATATCTTGAAAACTCTTTTCGTTTTAATGATAAAAAGGATCTCACAGGATATTAGAATTAATTGCCCCGCAGGAGGAAACTTTGACGAAGAACATCCACCAAGAAAAGAGAAACATGTGTGCGCAATCATTCGCGAGTCCTTATGGAATTATAAAATTTAATTATGAAACACTAACGTAATGACTGTACGGCTTGTATCTCGATAATACATCTTTCTTGTTGGTGGGGTACTTAAAAAATCCCACTTTCCAAATTGCGAAACTTTCATGATGGATAACGACGGTGAGAAGTTGAAATTTTCAAGAAGAAAAGTTTTTCGAACGATTTTCACTGGGGAATTCGATTGAAATACAATTTATGGAACTCAGCCGGCTTCTACATTCTAAACCACCCACTCGAAAAGTTACAAACGAAAACGGCTTAACCGCAGGGCAATCGGGAATTGTCAATTTTCGAAAGGAAATTGAGATGCTTCCAGAAGTAATAAATCTTACTTAATTGCAAACTAACATTGATAGGCTCTTTAGTTTGTAGCTACAGAAGATGAGTTTTTCACTCCATCCACACGTTTATCAGTAGAGAACTTCGAAAGATTCCTTAAGTTCTTTTAAAGTCGGTTTTTCCGGTCTTCGACAATTGTGGTGAACTTGAACCCTTCCGGCAGTTGTAATATCAACTTCCCATGTAAGCCGTTTTTTCTTCTACTCTCACCGTCCTCCTTTTTCTTTCACCTTGGTGCGAAACTTAAATTTAAGTAGGATCAACCTAAGGGCGATGATTTTTAGAATCCAAGTCAACGAGGGTGAAAACTCAGTCCTATTGAACATACCCCATTCTGAAGTTTCAGAACTAAGAAAAACTCATTCTACCTTAAGTGGTGGTGTTGGGAACGCCAAAATGTACAAGGTTGAAAGATAACCCGCTATTGCCTCCTTTAGATACTCAGGCATTATCCGCATGTAATAGTTAGCAATTGCCTAGTGCTGCAACTATGCCAACACATCAATTGTTATTTAACTACCTCTCGCTGGTAGCCGCTAGAGATTTATATCGTCTAACAAGACGCCGCCAAAAGCGTTTATTTCGCGTGTCCTGTTACTCAAGTGGAAGCCGTACGAGGGGTACATAAGACTTAAATGTTCATGCACCACCACTTTTTTCCAACACCCTAACGAACTTGATAGAAGGGCCAAGTTCGCATCATCACCTCCTCGTGGTGCCCTCTGGATAGCTATTTCCAGTGAACTAACGATGAGCGTGCTTAGTCCGTTTGAACATGTGTGTGGCACTCGAACCTGCATAAGCATTGGAACTTCAGTGCGCATGGACTATACCCTGATGGATGAAATATGCGCCTAAGATATGGAGCCGAATCCCCCAGAGGGGGACGTGGGATCGAGGAGCTCCCAAGAAGGAGTCAACGGCGGGGTTAACAATCAAACAATGGAATATTATGCGAGCTAATTCAAAATATTTGGACCCCAGGTCCATAAAGATTTTCAGGCCTATTCAGGGTTTTAGAAAAGTGATAGTGGCGGACGAGCTCTATTATAAACCAACGGCAGCTCACATTCCTCCGAAATGGGATACTGACACCCCATTTGTTCCTTGCGACAAACTAAGAAACTAGCCCTCCAAGTTCAGGGTTCGGGGTAACTTTCCAACCATGGAAAACAGTACTAGTTCAGACACACTCACATGCTTCGGATACAGATGAATGCAATGTTCACGACAGCAGTAAACTCAAAAAGGACAACAAATTTCGGCTCTGTACCTGGAATGTAAGGTCCTTCAACAGACCGTGTGCAGCCAAACACCTTGCGGAGGCCCTAGACTGGTATAAAGCAGATATCGCCGCAATTCAAGAATTCAATGCGATAGGATGGACCAGACAGTAGATAGATGAAAAAATGCGATATCTATGTACTACGGCGACTGCTACAAAGAGAGAAGACAGCGCTTATTTAGAAACGGATTTCTTATCTGGGCTAGACTTTGGCAAACATTCTTATGTTTCCGTCATGTGATCGAACGCCTCGTAACAATCCGCATTAAAGCCAAATTCGAGAATATCAGCCTCATTTGCATACAAGCCCATATAGAAAAAAGGATGACATGATCAAGAACGAGTTCTATGTCCTCTTAGACAGAACAAATGCTCAATGCCCCAGCCAAGATATTGATCTAGGATACCTGAACCTGAAATAAAACCTGCCCGAAAACGGACTCAGGTTTTTAGACTTCGTAACGCAACGCAACCTCATAGTAACCAGTACT
Source organism: Volucella inflata (assembly GCA_928272305.1). NCBI lineage: Eukaryota > Metazoa > Arthropoda > Insecta > Diptera > Syrphidae > Volucella > Volucella inflata. The sequence continues at coordinate 65,547,545 of OV743718.1, forward strand.
CCATTCTCACATCTCACCATTATAAAGGGACTTGGCGGTCTCTGCACTAATCCAGTCAGTCAATCGTCAACCGTCAACCAGATTGACAACATTGCTTTCAACGCCAGACATTCGTCCAACATACTTTATGTCCGAACCTCAAGGCTCAAACCACTGCCAACCCGATGTGGATATCACGAGAGTTGAGTCAAACATCGTTCAGTTAAATATGCATTATATAGGTACAGAGTATACTCGTAAAAGAGGTTTTATGGGATAATCCATCCGCAGTGGTCAAGCAGCGCCTACCGTCTATTCTTCGTTGTCCCGAGCGGACCAGTTTAGTTGCCGCGTCACCAACATCGCTGTAACTCAGTAAATAATTGTGAGTAAAAACGTTTTGAGGAAATACCATATTCTTGAACGCCTAAATTTTGGAAGGAAAAAATATTTCGATTTTTTTCAAATTTCTAGAAGAGAATACACCCGTAATGCTACGCCACACTTCTCACAGACCGTAAGAGTGAATCCAGAACACTTTGGGAACTTGTACAGTACTTATTTTTGTCCACCCATTTAGGCCGGAGTAAATTTTGGGCAGGTCCTTTATGTTTTTTTGCCAGAATTTCTGGTTCAACAGATCATCGGGGTGTTGTTTAACTGATTCTTGTTCCCATCTTGCATACAGTTTCAGCAAATTACAGGCGAAATCTGCGGATGCCATGATGCTTTTTTAGGAAGATTTCTACATTACAGACTCTCTAGTGATGGAGCAGGCGCATCTGTCAGAGTTTGCTAATACCCATTATAGTGTCGACAAGGTCTACATCGCCCATATGTCGATTACACTCGCTCACAACTCTAGGTCACTACATTTTGGCCGGTAAATGTAGAACCTAATGTAACCAGGTAATTGTTCTTTCGTACAACTAATGACGTACCCTCGGTGTTTGTTCATAACTTCATTTTCTGACGACAGCTTGTTGTCATGATTTCTATTTCTTCTGATAGTACTAAGCCAAGAATACCTGCTTTGGCTAAATATTTTAAAAGACGCAAAAACTGAAGTATTTACTGAAGTAGATTCTGTGATTTTGATGTCACGGAATCATTCTCGATAATCTCACTATGACATTGACAACATCCACATTGCCGGTTTTTACTTCTGAACTATAAGCGAAACTAAAAATTTGAACGTTTATTTAAGAAAAACATGTACAATAGTATTATTCAAAGTATTGCCCACCTGCAGCTATGACTTTTTCCCATCCTTCTGGCAATTTGTGGATCCCATCCCAAAGGAACTGCGCCGGCTTGGCAGCCAAGAATGAATCAAGCAAATATAAGGCGGGTGGGGTAAGACTTCCAATCCACTGTTTTCCAAATAGTTCTTAACCGGAATAGCAACGTGGGGCCAAGCGTTGTCATGATGGAAAATTATTGCCTCATGTCTGGTCGCATATTCCGGGCGTTTTTCGGCTACTGCTCTCTTCAAACGGATCAATTGTGTTCGAAAGCGTTGTCCATTGGTGGTTTCACTCGGTTTTAGCAGCTCATAGTACAGTACATCTGATCCCACCAAATACAAAGCATTACCTTCGCGCCATGGATATTCGGCTTTGCCGTTGATTTGGCTGGTTGGCCGGGTTTCACATATGATTTTTTGCGACAGCCCCAATGTCGTAATGGATTCATTTTTCATCACCAGTAACAATCCGATGCAAAAATGACTTCCTTTTGTGGCGTTCTAGCAGCATTTCGGACATGCAAAACCGCCTTTGGATATCTCTCGGCTTGAGTTCATATGGAACCCAATTTGCTTGCTTTTGAATGTATCCAGCTGCTTTTAAACGTTTTGAAATGGCTGCTTGAGTGACACCCAAAGATTCTGCGAGCTCGTCATGTGTTTGGCAACAATCTTCATAGAGTAATGCTTCCAGTTCTTCAAACTTTTTTGGCTGCCCAGGACGTTCATCCTCTTCCAAGCCAAAGTCACCACCTTTCAATCGTGAAAACCACTTTTGGCACGTTCGCTTAGCTAGCGCATGTTCACCATAAACTTTCACCAAAATACGATGACTTTCGGCAGCAGTTTTCTTTATATTTAAGTAATGAAGAAGAACTCCCCGCAAAAACACTTTTCAGGCACAAAGTTCGACATATTTAAGTGAAAAAAAAAAATTGTTTACGCTTCAAATGAATGACATATACTGAAATGACGTACAATGACAGTGGCTTTCCAACACATGTTCCAATGGAATAATAACAATGGAATAATGCAAGTTACGCCATCTCTTAGCAAACCGCACGAATTAAGTTATAGACCCAATATATCATAATTGATGGCCCCACTTATGGGGCTTCCTGTGGTAACATCTATTTAGAATATACCGCGCTTTCGTGGAGCCCATTAACTTATCTATGCAAACTCGCATATCTATTGGAACTTTGGCGTATGCTTTGTTCCATGCATTAACAACTAGACGGATTTTGGTGATCTCATCAGCGTCGGGATGAGTCCTAGGAAGGCCTTTGGAGTAGTCATTGACATGCAAATACTTTCGTATTTTTCTAAACTTGTTGTAAGTCATGGTCTCTTGAATTAGAGGTACACCAAGACGGAAATCCAATGGCTGGCTACTCTTGGAAGCTGAATCAGTGACATAATATGAACCAGACCTAAGAACTATCGGATTTCTATTTCAGTTACATGAAGGGTGCTATTGGGAACTTTCTGTGCCTAATAGAGGTTTGTCTCTTCAGAAATTTTGTTTAGAAGTTCTGGTGAAAACAGATAAAAATAGAACTGTAGAGGAGTTTCAGAATGCGAGATATCAGAACTCAGTGACTCGTTACCTTCCACTTCAATTTCGGTCGTTTGCGGTGGAATCTAAGGTGTCTGTAATATCTAGACAGCTTCGGTTATTCTTTTGTCTCAGGATTAGAATTAGGGGTCATTAACATTCAAGCTGTTTAATAATTCGTCCATGTTAAATTCGACTCCTGAAGTCTTCAATAAACTCTCCAAAATCTGGGTCAAAATCAGGGACTTTCAAACTATCTTTATCATTAAATAATAAACCCATTGAGAATTTATGGGGGTTAAACGGAATGTTGCCTGTGGTCTACCATTCGCTATAGTGTATTTCCTTTTTTTGCATAAAAAAATTCAAATTTGAAGCTTTGTGCAGTAGTTATCGTAAATCAGTTAACTGCTTGTTCAGCAATTCAAACAATCGCCAGCCCTAATCGCAACTGTCATGGATCGCATGCAAATCGATTCAGGATAATGCAGATTTATAACTGATGGTCGAGTCAAAGTGATGTAAGAGATACCCATTTGTTTCGATTCCTCTAGTAAGGACATCTCTGGCCGAAGTCCCAAAAGTATAAATTTCGAAAACAGCTACCCCTGGACAAGTACAAACTCTTTTGACTGAATCGATCTACACCCATACATACCTATACACATCCCACCACGCAAATCAAAAACACAACCTTGAAAAGGATAAAGGATGGTGCAGCAGTAATTTGCAACCCCATTTATTTAACTAACATCCATTGAATCCAGGGATTTATTTTCAACCGATGGTTGTACCGAAGATGAGAAAATGTTTTCTCAAAGGTATCGCCTTCAAAGATATTGGAGTACTCAGCAGTTAAACAGTGCAGAAATGAGATTCGATTGCGAATCCTTAGATGAGATTTATTACATTTTGCAGCCCAAACAAAGATGTAGATGTGATATGATGACAGTGCTACCATCTGAAGAGTTGAGGTGAGGTGATATCGGACTTTTGTACCATCAAATGGATTGCGCACAAGTTGTGTCGAAAAAATAACCTCAACGATGAATTCATATGCAGTGCTTTTCGAGCAAACTCAACATAGTAGGGGCAAGAAGCTAGTTATTAAGCAGATAAAATTGAAGAGCTACGTTGAGTTATAGTTCGTATGAAACAGGAATGAAAAACGTAACTCCGACGTAGACCATATCGTAACGAAGGGGGAATACTCTATGAACCATTCACGAGCTGGTTGACAGAGTCCGCTGGGTTGAAGGATTGAAATCTATGTCAAAAAGAGACAAGGGTGATGAAAGACTGCGGCAAAGTGTTTTCAATGCCAACAATCTGGGTATAGTTGATGAAATTATTTCCCTTTACGCGATCAATTTCAAAACGTGGGGCGGAGGAGTGCACTTTATAGTTCAAAGTCCAGCCTAGTTGGCCGTAAAGAAAGACAGTAGTAAATACTTAAAGATGGCATGGGCGAATAGGTTGCCAAATTCAGCTGAAAACAACTAAGCCCGGCTATGTTAAACCGTATAGGCTTCCGTTTGCAAAACGAGCGGTAAATAGTAAGAAAACCAGAGAATCGAAGTCACAAATTGGGAACTTTCGAATGAAGGAGCAAAGCAAGATGTACACTGCTTTCTTTTCGGACGGAGGATCCTCGAATTCAATAGGGTGCCCTTTGGACTCGTGAAAGCTTCTTCGCACTTCCAGGTATGCATAAAATTCGCTGAAGTCGTCATTGAAGAAGTGTGATGCAGGGGTGTATCTAGACAATACCTTTATAGGAAGCAGAATGGTGGAGGAAGGTTTGCATAGGCTGCGAAAGTTCTTTAAGGCGCTTAGGAAATTCGGACTTACACTCAACATAAGTTAATGATTTTTTTCTTTTAAACTCACCATCCTGGACAAGGATAGCCTGAAGCCGAGCGACTGAAAGACGATAGCGAGTGTCGTGTTCCCAACCCCGAATTCTGCACAGTGCTTTAGTTTCTGGGACTTACCGGCTTCTCCGAAAACGTGACCGAAATTTTTTGCAGTTGGCAGTACCTCTTACATAGTACATGAAAATGGACAGAGAGTGCAGGTGGTCAACAAGCCAGGACGATTCTTTACTGGAGCTAACTGACATCCTGAGCATACCGCCAGTACTGGTCCTGTTGGACCCTCAGTGTGAGCACTATGTTCACACGGACGCTTTGTCTGTGAGACTGCCTGGAATACTGTTGGTGAGAACAGGGGAGAAAGAAAACTTGTGGCTACGACCAGTTATGTTTTGGAGTCCCTAACTATCACAGAATGAAATCGAAGTAGTTTCGATCGTGGATAGTCTCGATCGATTTTTTGTCTATTATTTAGAAGGTAGCCACTACCACCTGCATATTACGGACAATGTCTGGCTGGCAAATTTGCAGTGACAGGATAGCAAGCTGCGCACAATCAGCAGAGAGCTAAAGTCGATGAATTCGCAAATTTGAAAAGGCAGTTGCAGAATCGATACAAACACAAAAGCATGCGGCTGTTTCTGCTAGCGGGCTATGTCAAAAAGTGGTTGATGCAGCATGCAATATTGTGGAAGATACTAAAACTCTATCGCGATGATGTACGCCAACTAGCGGATTTGAAGACATTGGCCAATATGCCGCGAACATATTGTTCGTGTTTTGTTGCTGTTTTGTTCCTTTACACTGCCAAAAAGCTGGACCCGAATTGGGGTTACCGACGTTGGAAAACCGATCGTGATAGTCTTTAAAACTAGGTAAGTTAGTACAAATACACTAATCGTCGATTAAATCCAAGGCAATCGGTTATAAGGGGCGAACATATACCTTAACCATCTTCATATATCTTAGATGCAGCAACAAGGACATGTAATTCAAATCATATTTTAACAAAAATTTCGAAATCCCTCCCCGTCTGATTAGTTGTGTTCCGATTGCTAATGTCAAACGAATCTCTATCGACATTTAAAACTTCTTGCATCATCAAGCAATTTCGTGGAATACTTTGCCTTCACTTTTACTTTTGAAGTGTGTATTTTGAAAAGTAAGCAAACAAAATGGAACAACAATTTTTCGATTTAAAAACAGAATTTCTTGTTTATTGCCATGTCCACCGACTCAACTTCCTTACTTCGTTAAAGTCGCCGCATAATTTCCCATGACCTTAAAGCGCACAACTTAATTTGACTAACAGAATCCTTGGGGGAAATTCAGAAAGTACCAAAAAAAAGAAAGAAAAAACACCAAATTTTTCCTCTCACTTCTATATTAAGTGTTCTCCCTATCTGGACTCCATATATCCAGAGGCACTTGGATACCCAGTAAAAAAAAAAAACCACCTCCACCAGCTCCACCTCAGCAAATACTTTGTTTTTTTGAATTTCACCCTCAATTTCGCATATCCTCTGGGAAATGGTTTCCTTTTTCCACACTGTTGTTGTTGTTGTTATTGTTGTTATTGTTTTTATTTTTTTATTTTCCAATCCGTCCTGGATTACGTTTTCTACTGATCCATGTAGATAGCAACATTCTCCACTTAAACTGGCTTAACGATGAAGTCACACAATTTATGTAATTGTCGGGGTGTCTGGTCACAAATTTTTGGATTAATGTTCAAGTCATGGCTCACCGATGGAAATTTCTTCCAAAATACCTGAGCTGTTTATTTTTCATTTATTTTATTTTCTAATCCAAGAGATACAAAATGCGGCACAAGAAAAACAAAAAACAAAACAGAAATAGCCTTGATTATAGCCGGGTTTGCGGCTGATAGGACTAAGGCTGCAAGTCCCCTAATTTGTAAACAACAACAAAGGTGGGATAGAAATAAAACAACCATCTTGATACTGGAAACCTGGCAGCTAAGATATCTAGCTGTAATTTATACGAGTATGACCGCATTTGGCAAAAATTAGTCCTTTTATGCTGTTTGGCATTGACAAAATCAAAGTTTCCCATTTCAACTCTCCACCATGACACCATGTCATGGTGATATTAGCTTATTTTTGGTCATACAATCCTCTTCCATGAGCCTGGATTTTTTAATAGGTTTCGATTTCTTGATTGGATTGTGGTCAGAAGAGTTGACTGGCTATTTCAGTATTTTAATATTTTGTACTCTGGCCTTTGGCTCACTTCTATAATGCGCTTTTGTACATCAGACGGGTCGACCATCGCAACAGTTACCAGAAAACGAGGTAATTAAAACGGGTTTGTTGGAAAAGCCCTTTTAAAAACTTTGAACAAATTACGCAAAAACCACTGCCTACACATTTGGATATGATTGATCAGGAAACTGTTGGCTGTCCTATAATTAAGATTGGGTCAACAGTGTTACAATCAAGTTAATAAGAAGTGCTTGCCTTATCTCCCCAGTGTGGTCCCTGGTAGCTGCAATAATAAACCCCTACTCCTGCATGCTTAAATGGCAAGGGCGTGCTCGGCAAGTAGCAATCAAGCGTCATTGGGCTTACAACTCTATACGGATGAGATAATCAATGTCACAAACCAAGTGATGGCCTCGGATATAAATGCACACACTGATGGCGACCTTGCGCCACCTACAGAATCAGCAGTCATCTTAACATTGCTGCCGTTTGGTGTGAATGCTTGAAGCCGTTCGTCAGCAACCTGGTCCATTTCAATGTGGTTTGCGGCCAGGAAAGTCCACCATCGACAAAATATTCACTCGACGATAGATGTACGAAAAGAACATGAACTTCAGATCGATGCACACTAAGAGAATCGATTTAAGGGCACGTATCTTCTTCTTCTTATCCTTTTATTAACCCTTTCCTCGTTATACGAACTTATGCGTAACGAGTTTCCCATTTTTACTGCATCGCTGCTGCTCCGCTTATGGGGTTGGCTAATGTCGCAGACCGCAGAACGCGTCTACATAATGCTCGGTCCTGGATCGCTTCAGTGGTTAGCCCCAGGCGTTGTTGCGCATTTGCCATCTGAGAGATCCAGGAATTCTTTTTCCGACCTCGTTTTTTTAAAGTTGGAGTGACCGTAGTTGATAGTGCCTTTTTAACCGGATTTTCCGCAGATCTTCTTTGAACGTGGCAATACCAGCTTATTCTATTCGCCTCAAGCTGTTCGGTTACCGAATTCTTTATATGTAGACTTCCTCTTATATGCGTAGATCTAATGCAATCGCGTTTAGTGACTCCACTAGACATCCTTAACATTTTCATTTCCGCTGCCGTCATTTTGTTTTTAAACGCTTCGTACATTGTCCAGCACTGTGAACCGTATATAAGAGCTGGTCTAACAACCGTGGTGTAGACTTTCCCCTTTAATTTAAGTGGAAATTTTCGGTCGCAAAAGATTTGCGAATTTTCCCGCCATTTCATCCACCCCACACTCACTCTGTGGTTTACGTCGTCGTCACATTTCGCTTCCATGTTAACGATTGATCCTAAGTACTTAAAGATAGTGCTTTTCGGAAGAACTACTCCGTCAAACATTATATCCGGAACAGGTCGCAACGGATGCGCAAATGGGCACGTCAAATGCTCCGTCTTTGAACGACTTATTTTAAACACGTTTCTCTCTAACGCATTTCTCCATGAATCAAAAGCGTTCTGTAAATCTTCGACGTTATCGCTAAGTATAACTGCGTCATCAGCGAAGAGAATTGGCGTTACATTTGCTTCGCGCATGCAGTCTTTTAAAAGATAGTCGAATACTACGTTAAAGAAAAAGGGCTAAGTACGCTTCCTTGATGCACTCCGACATTAACTGGAAATTCTCTCGTTAGTCCAGCAGAGCTTTTAACCGCAGTTTTCACGTTTCCGTACATGTCTTGTATTATTCTAACATACGTTTCCGGTACGTTTTGAGAACTCAGCGCGGCCCATATGAGATCCCTAGGCACTCGATCGAATGCTTTCTCGAGGTCGATAAATACCATGTGTAGATCCTTAGACGAATCTCGGTTCTTTTCAATTATTATTCGTAGGCTTCGGATAGCGTTCACCGTCGATCTTCCTTCAACAAATCCACATTGGCTATTATCGAGCTTTATTATTTGCCGAAGACGTTCGTTTAAGACTCTTTCGACGATTTTCATTGTGTGTGACATAAGCTTGATTGAACGGTAGTTGTTGCATTCTCGAGTGTCGCCTTTTCCTTTGTATAATGGAACCAAGAAGCTACTTCTCCATTGATTCGGCATAGGTTGTCCACATTAAAATTTATTTAAAAGTTTCGATATCCAAACGCTGCCGATCGCCTCCATCTTCGACCAAAACTCTGATGGAATGCTATCCGGTCCCGCCGCTTTCCCCCGCTTCATTTTTCCAATTGCTATACTTATTTCTTCGATTGAAAAGTCCGAAACTTCCTCCTCGAATAGACCAGCTGTCGGCACGATATCACGTGGAAACTGTTTGTTAAGCAACTCCTTGCAGTATTCAAGCCACCGATCACAAATTTCCGTTCCATTTGTTAGTAAACGACCGTCTGCGTTTTTGATGTATTTCGGCGAGGTTTGGCATTTTAGTACTGTACGACGTTTGAACTTCTTGGATACCTTGTCTTCTATTCCAACTCCTGGTACAGGTTTTCCGCTTCTGCCGCTCGAGTTCGAGCCAGGACTTTCTTTGCGAAGCTCGTAAGCTCGTATTCAAGACCCAGTCGAGCTTTTTCGATATCGTCGCTCCGATCGCATTTTGTCCACGCTTGGAATGCACTCTTCTTGTCGGCCACAACTCGTTTGGTTTCGTCATTCCACCACCATGTTTCTTTGCCGACGTGATGTCCCTAGATGGGACTTTGCGAGTGTTATGCATTCCTCGTGCATGCTGTTCCACATTTCTTGCGGGCTAAGTTCGCTTCGTTCCTTCGATAGATTATACCACCGGATTTTTAGCTTTCCAAACGATGCCCGTGTTTTCGGTGGTTCCGCTGTGAAAAATTCTGTAATGAGCAGACGGTGTTACTAGCGATTCTCCAAGTATTACTTTACAGCCCTTAACACGGTTTCTCATCGACATTTAGCAGAGGTGATAATCTATTTGCGTTTCGTGGCCTCCGCTGCTATAGGTGATAAGATGTCGTTGATGTTTACGAGTAATAAACATTGTATTTAAGATGGTTAAGCCGTAAGCTCTACACGCTACAAGGATGTCTTCGCCAGCTGAATTTCTGGTTCCAAAGCCTTTACCGCCGTGGCAGTCCTCATAATCAATACTTGTTTCTCCGACGTGGCCATTTAAATCTCCGCCTACGAAGAGCATCTCATCGATAGGTATATTTCTAAGCGAATTGCCGAACTCTGACCAAAATTTATCTTTTTCCGATTGGTCGCATCCATTTTGTGGAGCGTACGCGCTAACAATGTTCCACGTTTCATTGTGCATGACGAGTTTAACACTCATCAAGCGGTCGCTTATTTTCAAGATACCAACGATGTTGTTTAGAAGATCAGCTGCAACAACGATTCCAACACCGTTTCGTCCATTGACCGTTCCATGGTAGAACATCTTATATGCCTTAGTTTTTAAATCTAGAAAACGCGCTTTATTTCCTGTATTACACCACTTCGTTTCCTGTACGCACAGGATTTGTAGAGTTCTGCGACGCATAATCGCTTCCAGTTCTAAACTTTTTGAGGTCATCGATCCGACGTTCCAACTTGCCAACCGAAGTTTAGGAAAATATTTTGGAATTCATTTTGCCCGCCCCCGGAATCTGTCGGGCTCTGACACAAGCACTTCTGAGCAAGGATCACCCGAATGCGTTGCAATCGTGGTGCCCAGCGGGGTAGTGCTATTAATTGCGATCATTTCCATGAAGTTTAAAGTTTGAGTGGTTTGACGCTTGTATGCTCATTTCGAATTGATTGACTGTTTTAAGGGCGCGTATATTAGTAAATATAGTAGATTGACGATCTATACAGATCTATGTCTAGTTTTGGCGATCCTGAATAGTCCGTCTGTGCAGGATGGCGATAGAGAATGCAGGCTGCTCACCGAGACCTTTGATGTCCAGAGAGGATTTAGAGAAGGCGATGCGCTGTCATGCGATTTTTTCAACATCATACCTGAAAGAATAGTGCAAAACTCACGAGCAAACACAAGAGGCACTATCTTTCAAAAGTCCGTCCAACTACTCGCATACGCCGACGATATTGACATAATCGGAATATCAGTGGCGCTTTCGCGAGTATTGTGATGGAAGCGGCGTAAATGGGTTTAACGGTCAACGAGGGCAAGACCAAGCATATGCTGTCAAGCAAAAAGGACAACCAACACCGACGTCTCGGACAGAACGTCCCCCTTGACAGATATAACTTTGAGGTAGTTAAGGACTTTGTCTACCTAGGCTCCGCTATGAATTCAGACAACGACACCAGCGCTAAGAACACGAAGAATAACTCTTGCCAATCGCTGATTTTTTGGACTAAGAAGGCAAATAACTAGTAAAGCCCTCGAACAGCAAAAGTTACTTTGTACAAGACCTTAATAATTCCAGTCCGGCTCTATGTCGCATTGGCATGCACATTATTAAAAATGGATGAGGGTACTTTTGGCTGCTTTAAGAGGAAAATTCTTCGAGTGATTTTCGATCCCGTTTGGATAGTCGATATTGTGCTTCAAGTGTCGGGGGGTGTGCATCTTAGCAGAAATATCAAGTCAAAGTTTTTTCTTTACTTTCACTATGAAGTGCTCTATTTGTACTGAAAAAATATAAAGGAATTGTTCCACTAAGATATCTTGTAGCGATTGCTTTGGTTTTTTTTTCATATGTCGTGCGTAAATTTAAGCGAACAAGATGCAGAATTCATGTTCTCTTTTGGAAAAAGTTTTCATTGTGACAAGTGCGAAGTGCTCAGGCGAAGGTCTATGCCTATGCCTGAAACAACTATTTACAACCAAAAAAAAAGCAAAGCGGAGAAAAAGAAGAAAGTGAACCGTCCTCCTCTGCTACCCGTAACCAAGAAACTAATAACAGCAGCACATCCAGATCAGTGTTTAAAAGTGCTTCATTTTTTTTATTTCATTTGCTTTGACTTTACGGCTGCAAAGCCGGCAGCAACACGAAAGTAAAAACAGGATAGTAGCAGCGCGACAGCAAAGCGGCAGCTCAACGAAAAAAAACTAACTTAACTGTTGCTGTGCTGTGAAGATCTTCGCAGCAAAAAGCCAAGCAACAGCAAGAGAACAAACAGCCAAAGAAAGAATATGAAACTGTGCTGTGCTGTGCTGTGCTGTGCTGTGCTGTGCTGTGCTGTGCTGTGCTTTGAAACTGTTCGAAACAAACTGAAACGAGCATTACAGCTGTGCTGTGGCTAAGCTGTAGACATGTGCACAGCAAAGCAAAGCAATAAAAGTTTAAAAACAAAAGAATTGTTTTCGCAGCACAGTAACAGCAGTTTTTTTTTTAGTGCTCTTGCTGTTATGCTGGCAGTTTTTCAAACTCTGATCCAGATACACCTACCCGCATTGAAGCTGAATCTGAATTTACTCTCCAAATGATTTACTTGAAGCTAACCATGCTGAATGAAACAAACAATCGCTTCTTGGCTTCACTCAGCGAGCTACGAGCCGAAAATGCGGAGCTAAAAGCGAAGGTGAATTCACTGGACAGTAAACTAAATTGGCAACAACAACATCTTCTCTCGAACTGCACTGAAATTGCTGGTGTGCCAAACGTCACCAATTGTCAATTGATGTTCACGATGCTAGTATAGAGAGATGCTACTTGAAAAATGTGCAAAACAAAGAAAAAAACAACAGACCATCTAGTAAATCAATCATCTGTGTAAGATTCACTGACCTGTCGATTAAGCAGCGGATCATGAGCGAGAAGAAGAAGAAGGGAAACCTAATCGTGATAACGATAGCGCCCACAACAGCAGTAGCAGCGGCAGAAAGGAAAGCGGAATAAAACAATCATTTACTTGAAGACTGTAATAACTCAAAAAAAAACGCGAATTTTGAGCTAATGATGCAGAATTATTCGTTTTATCATGCTTCACATTGTGTAAAAACTTCATATTTATATCTTGTATACTCTCCCCGTTAGAAGAGAATATCCCGTAATTCACTTCAAATGTCAATTGAAAACTTTAAACTCGTTTCCTGCAAAATCGCATTTTTTGAGTTATGACAGTCTTCAAGCAAATGAGCGATATATCATCGATACACTGACGTCATACATCCGGGCTATCTTCATGCAGGCGAAAGAAGTAAGGAAGCGGAAAAATTATAAGTTTGTGTGGTTTAATAACAATCAAATACGAGTACTTGTGCGAAAGGAGGAGGGTGAAAAAGTCATCTCGATTAGATCTTTTAATGATCTTGCATTTGTTTAGATCTTTTTAAAAATTTTAATGAATTCTGAATTTAATAATACAAATGATGACTTTTCTATCTTCGACATAAATTACGCAAATTATGATAATGCCTTTACAAAAAGCTCATTCTGCATAAAACAAAATATTTATCATACACGAGAATATTAGGAGTTTGAGAGAAAATTTTGAGTCTCTTGCTATCCATCTAGATTCTTTTCATTGCATGCCGGATATTGTTATTGTATCTGAAATTTTGATTTACTCACTTACTTACTTTAAGTGGCCCTACAGTCCGGGGTGGACCTGGGCCTCAGTCTACAAGCTTCTCCAGCCAGCTCGATCACTTGCAAGCTGCCTCCAGTTTCGCACGCTAAGTTGGCTGAGGTCCTTTTCCACTTGCGTGCGCCACCTGGGCCTTGGCATTCCTCTACTGCGCTGTCCCTCGGGAAAGGATTCGAACACTTTTCGGACCAGAGCATTGCTGCCCATACGCTCTAAATGACCCAGACACCTCAGTCGTTGGATCTTCACTCTTGCCCTCATTTACCGCTAAACCCATTTTCCGTTTCAAAACTCGCGAAAGCGCCACTGACGTCACGCTGCTTTCTCCCGATTATGTCAATATCGTCGGCGTATGGGGGTAGTTGAACGGACTTTAAAAGGATAGTGCCTCTTGTGTTTGCTTGTGAGTTTTGCACTATTCTTTCAAATACGATGTTGATAAAATCGCACGACAGCACATCGGCTTGCCTAAATCCTTTCTGGACATCAAAGGTCTCGGTGAAATATTTACCCACCTTGATGGAGCAGCGTGCATTCTCCATCGTCATCCTGCACAGACGGATGAGTTTGGCAGGGATGCCGAAACTAGGCATTGCTCTGTATAGCTCGTCTCTATAGAAGCTGTCATACGCAGCCTTACAATCGATGAATAGGTGGTGTGTATTGATCTGAAGCTCATGGGTCTTCTCCAAGATCTGCCGCAGTGTGAATATTTGGTCGATGGTGGACTTTAGTGGCCTGAAGCCACACTGATATGGACCTATCAGGTTGTTGACGAACGGCTTCAGGCTTCCACACAATACGGCGGATAAGATCTTATATGCGATGTTTAGGAGACTGATGCCTCTGTAGTTGGCGCAGTTCAGAGAGTCTCCTTTCTTGAGAATCGGACAAACAATGCTGAGGTTCCATTCATCGGGCATACTTTCGTCCGATCATATGTTACAGATGAGTTGGTGTATGCTCCTTACCAAGTCATCGCCTGCCGCTTTGAAGAGCTCGGCAGTCCGGCCATCCGCTCCTGCAGCTTTGTTGGACTTCAGCCTAGATATTGCTATCTTCACTTCATATAGGTAGGGTGGACGAAATTGTTGGTCATCATCGTCCAGGTTGAAAGGTTAATTCGGTTGATTCTGCCTGACAGCGGTATTTGGTTTGTCATCGCCGTTATACAGTCTGCAGAAATGGTCTTTCCAGAACCTTAGCATTGACTGCTATCCTACTACGATGTTCCCTTGTTCATCCCTACAGGCTTCGGTTCGGGGTTTGTTTCCGTGGAATGTTACTTTTATTTTGATAAAACTTCCGAACCTCATTCCTGGAGTAGCATCTCTCAATTTCCTCTACCGCGTGCTTCTCATGCTCCTTCTTCTTCCTCCTGAGAATCCGGTGTTCGTCTCTCCTCTTCCGCTCATAGAGCTCATGAGCAGCTCGGGTTCTTCTAAGCAGCGCTGCTTTATATGCATGTTGCTTGGCTGCATTCATCATCGAACCAGGGGTTTCGTTGTGGTGGACGATTGAAACCCAGCACATCAGAAGCGGCATCTCTTATGACGTTTTGGCAGTGTTTCCAGTGGTCTGCGATGCATGATGCTAGCGGTATTGAACATCTTAAGAGATTAAGAGGCACACGACCGGAAAATGACTTGTCAATCTCTTGCGATTGTAGCCGTATGACGTCAAATTTCGTCACAGCATTAGCTTGTCTTGGCGTAGTTTGGGATATCCGCAACCGTACCTTGGCTACAACCGAGTCGATGTTGGCTCCTCCTTACGTACGGACATCCATAATACTGGAGGAGTGTCTTGCGTCGATCGCAATGTGATCAATCTGGTTGACTGTTGATTGATCAGGAGTTCTCCAAGTCCCCTTGTGTATATCGAGATGTGGGAACCGCGTGCTAGCCACGACAATGTTTCGCCCCGCCGCAAAGGCGATTAGCCTGAATGCGTTATCGGAGGTGGTGTTGTGCAGGCT
This sequence comes from Volucella inflata, assembly GCA_928272305.1. NCBI lineage: Eukaryota > Metazoa > Arthropoda > Insecta > Diptera > Syrphidae > Volucella > Volucella inflata. Next base: position 65,562,887 of record OV743718.1, read on the forward strand.
ATATTTTCCGATTGTTCCACCAAAGATACCCTCTCTTCCTAGCTTTGCATTAAAATCACCGAGGACAATTTTAATGTCATAGATAGAGCATTGCTCGTAGGTCTTGTTAAGGAGCTCATAGAAGGCATCCTTGGTGGCGTCATCTTTCTCCTCCGTGGGGGCATGCGCGCATATAAGGCTAATGTTGGCGAATTTAGCCTTGATGCGGATTGCTACGAGGCGCTCGCTCACATGCCGGAAGCTGAGGACTTCTTGTCTTAGTCTGCCTCCGACAACAAATCCGCATCCAAATAAGCGCTGCTTTTGACGTCGATAGCAATTGCCGTAGTAGATGTCGCAGTTTTTCACCTTCTTTTTGTCTGACCCTTTCAATAGTATTATTCAAAGTATTGCCCATCTGAAGCTATGACTTTTTCCGATCTTTCTGGCAATTTGTGGATCCCATCCCAAGAGAACTGGGCCGCCTTGCAGCCAAGAATGAATTAAGCCAATTTTTGATATTCTGCTCTGATGTGAAAAGTATTTCAGTGAGGGCATTCTACATCGACCGGAACAAATGGTAGTCAGAAGGGGCAAGGCCTGGGCTATAAGGCGGGTGGGGTAAGACTTCCCATCCACTGTTTTCCAAATAGTTCTTAACCGGAATAGCAACGTAGGGCAAAGCGTTGTCATGATGGAAAATTATTGCCTCATGTCTGGTCGCATATTCCGGGCATTTTTCGGCTACTGCTCTCTTCAAATGGATCAATTGTGTTCGGAAGCGTTGTCCATTGATGGTTTCACCCGGTTTTAGCAGCTCATAATACAGCACACCCATCTGATCCCACCAAATACAGAGCATTACCTTCGCGCCATGGATATTCGGCTTTACCGTTGATTTGGCTGGTTGGCCGGGTTTCACATATGATTTTTTGCGCCTGGGGTTGTCGTAATTGATCCATTTTTCATGACTTCCTTTTGTGGCGTTCCAGCAGCATTTCGGACATGCAAAACCGCTTTCAACGTCTCTCGGCTTGAGTTCATGTGGAACCCAATTTCCTTGCTTTTGAATATATCCAGCTGCTTTCAAACGTTTTGAAATGGCTGCTTGAGTGACACCCAAAGATTCTGCTAGCTCTTCTTGTGTTTGGCAACAATCAACATAGAATAATGCTTCCAGTTCTTCATCTTCAAACTTTTTTGGCTGCCCAGGACGTTCATCGTCTTCCAAGCCAAAATCACCACTTTTAAATCGTGCAAACCACTTTTGGCACGTTCGCTTAGCTAGCGCATGTTCACCATAAACTTCCACCAAAATACGATGACTTTCGGCAGCAGTTTTCTTTATATTAAAGTAATGAAGAAGAACTCCCCGCAAAAACACTTTTCAGGCACAAAGTTCGACATATTTAAGTGAAAAAAAAAAATTGTTTACGCTTCAATTGAATGACATATACTGAAATGACGTACAATGACAGTGGCTTTCCAACGCATGTTGCAATGGAATAATACAAGTTACGCCATCTCTTAGCAAACCGCACGAATAAGTTATAGACCCAATATTTTATTTTACTGACGCTTCAACCTTGTCGTCTGAATTAGGCTAATTAAAAAACACTGCCTTTCTTTTCGCATCGTATCTCTTTTCTAACCTTTCTGGGCGTAGCTAAATCGGCTTGCGCAACCACTCCCATGACACTTACAATCATTCACCGCTTGTTCCAGTTTATTTTGCAGCTTAGGTGGTTTTTATGTTGCGCTGCAGTCCGGGGTGACCTCAATAGATAAGCGTCTCCAACTAGCTCGATACTTCACTAGCTCCCACTAAATTCGCACGCTAAGTTGGCTAAGGTCCCGTTCCGCAGGTGCGGTTTCGAATTGGAAGACTTTTTGGACCTATTGGACAACGCTCCATTGGTGATCATCCAGACATTTAAGTCGTTGGACCATCATTATTCTGGCTAAGTCGATATTGGTGTACTGTTCGCACAATTCGTTTTAGATCCCCTCTTCCACTCACTGTCTATGTAGACCGAACCGAAAATCACTCAAAGAATTTTTCTCTTAAAGCAACAAAAAGCATCTTTAACCATGCTTTCGTTGTGCTAGAGAGGGCTTTACTAGTCCATTACCTTCTTAGGTAAAAAAAAATCAGCAATTGGCAGGAGTTATTCTTCGTTTGATCTTAACGCTGGTTTCGTTGTCTAAATTGACAGCAGAGCCTAGGTAATCGTTAACATCACGGACAGGGTGATGTTCTGTCCGAAACGTAGATTTTAGGTGTTGTTTATAAGCATATACTTGGCATATACGGCACTGACATCAGTATCAATGTCGATTATGCCACGATTATTTGAAAGAGTCATCAATAGTCTCGCTGTGATCATGGTCTTCTGTCCACGGGTGGAATACCTATACAATTGAGCCCCTTCAATCCTTTTTTCTACATTATCTGTCGATTTAAAAAGTTTTTAATGATTGATTCGATGTCATTATTTTAAATAAAAATCCCTTCAGCTTCAGGCATAGATATTAATTTATTTATTTTACTCTTATTGAATTGCATAAATCAAAACTTGTCCTTGGACTTTTTTGTACTCAATACTCGATGTTTCGACATTGCTCTCAGAATTCCGTGTAAACGATCTACAACTACGAGTATAATATATTGTGCAGTGCTAGCGAATCACTAAACCAACAAAAGAGGGAAAATAAACACAAACATCAGTCAGGGGCAAAAGGAACTTGTTATTTCAGTCCGGATAAATATTGCTGTAGTGCACGCAGTTCAAAAGGCTATAGGTGTACACAGAATCCTGGCTCTACTGGTTCTCTAAAATACTTTTATTTCGACAGGATTTAAGCGTTGTTTTTTCATGTACTCCTGTCACCTTGACATCCATCCAAGTGCTCGTGGTGAGCTTTGTTTGTGTATTTGTACAAGAGATTAAATCTATTTATCTTTGGTGAGCAAATACTGGGAAATGTAAGTATTCGTAAATATTACAAACGAGTACCATAGGTATGTACATACTTCGTTTTACAGAAAAAAAAACCACTCTCTCGTATCCGTAGAGAGAATAAAATGAAAAGTCTTCATAGTAAGGAGCAATTTAGGTTTGTGGTCATTCGGATTGTAAACAAATTTGGTTTTAAAAAGTGCAAAGCAAGCAGAGATTTTCTATTGAAATTGTAGAAAGGACGAAGGATATGCGGACATGAATAACTTGTGAAAAGCGGATTTGATAGTGGATGATCATTACATGCTCGCCCTCATGCAATCTAAGGTATTCTAGATCTCAATTTTATGAGACAGCCGACAATCTACCTACTTACTCACTGAAAATGTACAAGATAGACCTGAGACCTTATATTGTAGACCTACTACTTAGAGCGGCCGTGTACAACCGATTATATTTGCGAACTGGGAGTTTTCGGCATCCAAAAATCTTTGAATCATCGATATCCATTGCCACTATTGACACTATTGCCACCTAGTCAAACTGATGTGCTCTATTTAGACCAGATCGATGTACAGGTCGTAGAGTTCAGTGTTATACCTCCTCCTTTAGAGCGCAGGATTGAGTTCATGAAAGTCTAATTCTCGTATACCGTATTGTATTCATGGTAAAACATTTGCATCAAATCTAAAATTTAGTCCTTATTGTGATTTCCTTCATTAGACAACATTTATTTCCACCACTTGGGCAACTTTTTAAGACTGTCGCTACAAAAACCGTTATAAGTTGACAAAACGAAACTCCTTTTATCAAGCAAGTTTTGAAGACTTCGGTGTGATGTGTGTCCTACACAAATATCGAGAATAGCTAAGCAAAAACCACAAAGGAGAAAGATGGTGATACCAACGATACGAGCTCTTGGACAAGACCTACGAGCAATGCCCTAGCTATCATTAAAATTGTTATTACTGTTCGAAGATATCGTCCTAACACCACCACCTTCGCTAATGCATCAAGTCTAATTGGTTTTAAGGCAGGGCGAAATATTGTCGTAGTTAGCATGTGATTTCAACCCTTCGATATTCACATGGAGAACTCCTGATCAATCAACCATCAACCAGGTTGACCACATTACGATCGATGTAAAACATTTCCAATATCGACTCGGACATTACCTTTATATGGATATTTCGGCAAGTTTTACCAAATGGTAAAACAATAATACCACTGATACAAGCCCTGAACCGAAGCTTGACGAAAAAGCGAACACCGTAGTAGAGCCGCAATCGATGCTGTGGTTTTAGAAAGAGCATTTCTGTAGACCTGTAGACGGTACAGTGGGGATGATAAAGCAAGTAGTTCTGGCAGGCAGAAAGAACCTTTCAACCTGAATGATGTAGAGCAACATTTCCAGCCAGCCAACCTGGATGATGAGAAATTAACCATATTTAAGAGTAATTTCAACAAAACTTCTGGAGCGAACGGCTTGATTGTCGGGCTCCATAAAGCGACATTAAATGGCATAGTAAAGAGCGTACACAAACTCATCTCTAAAATATGGTCGGACCAAAGTAAGCCCGACGAATGGAACCTCAGAATTGTTTCTCGGATCCTCAGGAAAGGTTACCCTATGAACTGCGCCAACTACAGAGGTATCTGTCTTCTTAATATTGCATACAAGATCTTATCTGCCGTATTGCGTGAACTGCTAAAGCCATTCGTCAACAACCCGATAGGTCCATATCAGTGTGGCTTCAGGCCAGGAAAGTCTACCATCGACCAAATATTCACACTAGGGCTCATCTTGGAAAAAACCCCATGAGATTCAAATCGATGAATACCACCTATTCATCGACCTTTAGCCCGCGTATGCATCTATAGAGACTGGCTAACCTTGGCTCTGCTATAAATTCAGACAACTACACCATTATTGCCAACCGCTGTTTCTTTGGACTAAGAAGGCAATTGAATAGCAAAGCCCTCTCTTGGACAACAAAAGCCACCCTCTATAAGACCTTAATTATCCCAGTCCTGCTCAATGGCGCAGAGGCATAGACATTATCAAAAATGGATGATGGTGCTTGTGGCTGCTTTGAGAGAAAAATTCTTCGAGTAATTTGCGATCCTGTTCGCATAGACGATGAGTGGAGGAAAAGATACAAAGACGAACTGTATGAACTCTAGAACGACATCGACTTAGCCCGCAGCGTGAAGGGAACTCCAGCCGACTTTGCATGCGAGCTGGCTGGAGACACATGTTGCCTTAGGCTGTGATCCACTTCAGACCGTAGCGTAAGTAAGTAAGTAAGTAAGTAAGTAAGTAGTAAGTAAGTAAGCCAATTTGTATCAGGATGTTTCAGTAAGTTTTCATGGCATACAGTTTGACAAACTAAGAAGACTTCGTTGGCACGTTGAGAAGTTAAGATTTATTTATATTATTTCAATTTTAACCGCTACAAATAGGTGATTTCCGCTTGGAAATTCCTGAAATTTAAATTCATTTCCAATTAGGAGTAAGACATTCTCGACACTCGAAACTTATTGCTTAAATGCTCCCCTACTGCCACATTCATTTCTAAATGGCAGCCGCTTCTCTCCTCTCTATGAATCACCATAGAATATTTTGCAGCTTATCATCCTTCTTGCACCGGGTTCATTTCAGCACACTTCTTGGGTGGCGCTTAAGTCTTGTTTATTGCTTTAAAGCAGCCTTTAATGGTCCTTAGTTTCTAAGTGCAGAGTTGAAAATTATTTATTTATCTTTTTAAGCAGTATTGGTCTGGAATAGTAGTATCAATCGTATTTTCTGAGCCGCGTTAGATGTATGATTGCTGCTTGAGTTTTTCCAACTGCTGCTTCCCCGAAGTCACTTTTAGATCTGAGTTTTGAATTTTCGATCAAAACGTTCATCGTTATAGTTCATAACTTTTGTTTTTTTTTTTGAATTTTACAACTCCCACTGGTCAATATCATCTGCAAACTCAAATCATTCAAATTCAAAGCTGAACAACTAACGCAATTGTAAAGGGAGGGACATCTGTTGGTATCTTTTTAAAAGAGGCTATCGCGATAGCGGTGGCGCGATAGTTAGCTCATTGAAGTATCACGCCGAGAGTCTGGGTTCGATTCCTGGCTGGGTCACCAACAATTTTTCAAATCGCCATCACCTTTTCGGCGGGCAATGGCAAACTCCCGAAAGTAAGAAGATCGATGGTGGGCGCTATCCAAAACCTACGAATAATAATGGAAAAGCACCGAGATTCGTCAAAGTATTTACACATGGTACTCGTATTTATCCACCTCTAGAAAGCATTCGATCGAGTACCTAGGGATCTCATGTGGGCCGCTCTGAGGTCTCAAAACGTACCGGAAACGTATGTTAGAATATTACAAGACATGTACGGAAACGTGAAAACTGCGGTTAAAAGCTCTGCTGGACTAACGAGAGAATTTCCAGTTAATGTCGGATTGCATCAAGGAAGCGTACTTAGCCCTTTCCTCTTTAACGTAGTATTCGACTATCTTTTAAAAGACTGCATGCGCAAAGCAAATGTAACGCCAATTCTCTTCGCTGACGACGCAGTTATACTTAGCGATAATGTCGAAGATTTACAGAACGCCTTAGATTCATGGAAAAATGCGCTAGAGAGAAACGGGTTTAAAATAAGTCGTTCAAAGACGGAGCATTTGACGTGCCCATTTGCGCATCCGTTGCGACCTGTACCGGATATAATGTTAGACGGAATAGTTCTTCCGAAAAGCACTATCTTTAAGTACTTAGGATTAATCGTTAATATGGAAGCGAAATGTGACGACGACGTAAACCACAGAGTGAGTGTGGGATGGATGAAAAGGCGGGAAAATTCGGGAATCTTTTGCGACCGAAAATTTCCACTTAAATTAAAGGGGAAACTCTACACCACCACCACCACGGTTGTTAGACCAGCTCTTATATACGGTTCACAGTGCTGGACAATGTACGAAGCGTTTAAAAACAAAATGACGGCAGCGGAAATGAAAATGTTAAGGATGTCTAGTGGAGTCACTAAACGCGATTTCATTAGATGAACGCGTATAAGGGGAAGTCTACATATAAAGAATTCGGTAACCGAACAGCTTGAGGCGAATAGAATAAGCTGGTATTGCCACGTTCAAAGAAGATCTGCGGAAAATCCGGTTAAAAAGGCACTATCAACTACGGTCACTCCAACTTTAAGAAAACGAGGTCGGAAAAAGAATTCCTGGATTTCTCAGATGGCAAATGCGCAACAACGCCTGAAACGATCCAGGACCGAGCAGTATGTAGAGGGGTTCTGCGGTCTGCGATATTAGCCATCCCCATAAGCGGAGCAGTAGCGATGCAGTAAAAATGGGAAAGTTCGTATAACGAGGAAAGGGTTAATAAAAGGATAAGAAGAAGAGAGAACTTACTATATGATTATTGGCCCAAGTGTGGAATAAATCGATTGACAGACGGCTTGTGTCGTCTTGCCACCCAAGATCAGATCCGAGCTGTCAATATCCAGCTGCTCCAAACTCTAAACAGAGAAGTGGCAAAGAAGCGGATGGTCATTTTGCTTCAATTCCTGAGAAAAATTGACCTTGAAAGTAAACTATCCGTAATCCTTATCCTAAATCCCTTTCAGCCTAGTGGGATTGATATTCAGTTGCTGAGGCCCTTGACGCTCTAAGGTTCTCAGATTAAAGTGCACACTTTGGGCAAAAGCTGCAACATTGTTTTGTTCTCAATCAGCGTACATCAACTGCAGTTTTTGTATTATTTCCACCGAAATGCACAGTTTCAGCAACACAGCATCCACTACGTAAGTTACTTTGCAATATTTCCCAACATTGTTCAAGAGTTAATCGATCCATTTGGTGCCGCGAAAACAAAATACTGAGATTCGGTCGATTCTTTGAGTGTACAAAAAGATACCTACCCTCTAGTAATTAATCATTTTAACTGATATTCGAGAGTCCGTTAAAGGATTTGTTATGAAAAGCGTTTTCATATCTCACACTTTCCACTTACACTGAAATACTCGTAGATACAGACACTGCTGAAGATATGAAAACAATCATCGTCCCGTTGAGCCTGATAAAGTTCAACTATGTACATCCTTCAACCGCAATATCCATCCGACTACATGGAGATTAAGACCACGAAGAAGACATTAGTTGCTACTCGTACATATAAAAGAAGAAAAATCCAAATCCACCTCCTGCCTCTTAATAATAAGGATAAGCTTTCACAGAATTTTCTACTGCTTCCTTCGAAAGGAATAGCAAACTCGAAACGCAATGTAACTTGTACAAGGATACGACAGGCTTCGTTGAAATGAATTGATCCTTATGGCGCATAATAAGTTCACATGTACGGATGTGTATACAGCACGTTTGAACTTCTACTTGTACTTTGTACGTTCGCTTCGAAGAATATTCCATAGAAATAGAAATGAATCCTTTAAGTGAATCGTTTAAATGGAATGCTTTTCATTTGAGGTCAAGGTTATTTGCTAACTACCAGATGAGACAGACTGGAAGTATGCTAACCCATTTAAAGGGCTTACCATTGACTTATGGCAATAACTTTTCAACTCTTAATACTTACTTTGAAAGGGGTGGATGGATCTATGTTACGAATATTAGGGGACGAGAAGGAAGGACTTTTCTGTAAATTTCTACAAACATGAATGCCGTTCGTATGTAGGTATTTTAGGTAAACGAGTTAGTTACCTTCTTTGTGTGATGTTGCTTGCTAAGAGGGTTGGAGATTCTGATATTCTTCCATGTGTTTGGGTGAATCATTAATGGTTTGGTGGGCAATTAGTTTTGGTTGATTTGCTGCAGGATTTTGTAGATGATTTATGAGCATGACACGTGGCCTTAAGTGCATGTCTTTCGATTGGAAACCTGAAGTGAGATAGTTTTCAAATTGATTTAGTCGATTACTACTTGGAAACTTTGGATATCCTTCAAAAGATTATAGACATGATATTTTCGACTTATTAGGAGTTTATCCTATGGGGTCGTTGGAGTTGGAGTTTTATGCGACTTGTAGGGGTAGGCCCGATTTATCAATAATATTTGTAGGTTTGAATATTTGATTTCATTTTAAGATTTTAGAATTGAGATTTAAAGAAAAATAACATTTCAATGAGTAGAGAGGAGACACATATAGGAGCTATGAGAGCAGCAGAAATGCAAGTACGAAAGTACTTTTCTTTACAGGCTATCATGGCACTATAAAGTAGGATGCAGATTGCTATTGTGAATGCTCAATAGGAGACCAATTGTCTTCTTCTTATCCTTTTATTAACCCTTTCCTCGTTATACGAACTTATGCGTAACGAGTTTCCCATTTTTACTGCATCGCTGCTGCTCCGCTTATGGGGTTGGCTAATGTCGCAGACCGCAGAACGCGTCTACATAATGCTCGGTCCTGGATGGCTTCAGTGGTAAGCCCCAGGCGTTGTTGCGCATTTGCCATCTGAGAAATCCAGGAATTCTTTTTCCGACCTCGTTTTCTTACAGTTGGAGTGACCGTAGTTGATAGTGCCTTTTTAACCGGATTTTCCGCAGATCTTCTTTGAACGTGGCAAAAGATTCCCGAATTTTCCCGCCATTTCATTCATCTCACACTCACTCTGTGGTTTACGTCGTCATCACATTTCGCTTCCATGTTAACGATTGATCCTAAGTACTTAAAGATAGTGCTTTTCGGAAGAACTATTCCGTCTAACATTATGTCCGGAACAGGTCGCAACGGATGCGCAAATGGGCACGTCAAATGCTCCGTCTTTGAACGACTAATTTTAAACCCGTTTCTCTCTAGCGCATTTCTCCATGAATCTAAGGCGTTCTGTAAGTCTTCCACGATATCGCTAAGCATAACTGCGTCGTCAGCGAAGAGAATTGGCGTTACATTTGCTTTGCGCATGCAGTCTTTTAAAAGATAGTCGAATACTACGTTAAAGAGGAAAGGGCTTAGTACGCTTCCTTGATGCAATCCGACATTAACTGGAAATTCTCTCGTTAGTCCGGCAGAGCTTTTAACCGCAGTTTTCACGTTTCCGTACATGTCTTGTAATATTCTAACATACGTTTCCGGTACGTTTTGAGACCTCAGAGCGGCCCATATGAGATCCCTCGGTACTCGTTCGAATGCTTTCTAGAGGTGGATAAATACCATGTGTAAGTACTTTGACGAATCTCGGTGCTTTTCCATTATTATTCGTAGGCTTCGGATAGCGTTCACCGTCGATCTTCCTTCAACAAATCCACACTGGCTATTATCGAGCTTTATTATTTGCCGAAGACGTTCGTTTAAGACTCTTTCGACGATTTTCATTGTGTGTGACATAAGCTTGATTGAACGGTAGTTGTTGCATTCTCGAGTGTCGCCTTTTCCTTTGTATAATGGAACCAAGAAGCTACTTCTCCATTGATTCGGCATAGGTTGTCCACATTTTAATTTATTTAAAAGTTTCGATAGCCATTCGCTGCCGATCCCCTCCATCTTCGACCAAAACTCTGATGGAATGCTGTCTGGTCCCGCCGCTTTCCCCCGCTTCATTTTTCCAATTGCTATACTTATTTCTTCGATTGAAAAGTCCGAAACTTCCTCCTCGAATAGACCAGCTGTCGGCACGATATCACGTGGAAACTGTTTGTTAAGCAACTCCTTGCAGTATTCAAGCCACCGATCACAAATTCCCGTTTCATTTGTTAGTAAACGACCGTCTGCGTTTTTGATGTATTTCGGCGAGGTTTGGCATTTTAGTACTGTACGACGTTTGAACTTCTTGGATAGCTTGTCTTCTATCCGCCGATCGTGAGGATATTTGTTCCAACTCCTGGTACAGGTTTTCTGCTTCTGCCGCTCGAGTTCGAGCCAGGACTTTCTTTGCGATCTTTTTAAGAAGCTCGTATTCAAGACCCAGCTTTTTCTATATCGTCGCTCCGATCGCATTTTGTCCACGCTTGGAATGCACTCTTCTTGTCGGCAACAGCTCGTTTGGTTTCGTCATTCCACCACCATGTTTCTTTGCCGACGTGATGGTATTTCGATATAGTCCCCAGATGGGACTTTGCGAGTGTTATGCATTCCTCGTGCATGCTGTTCCACATTTCTTGCGGGCTAAGTGAGTCTGCGATACCGTCTTCGCCAGCTGAATTTCTGGTTCCAAAGCCTTTACCGCCGTGGCAGTCCTCATAATCAACATTTGTTTCTCCGACGTGGCCATTTAAATCCCCGCCTACGAACAGCATCTCATCGATAGGTATATTTCTAAGCAAATTACCGTACTCTGACCAAAATGTATCTTTTTCCGATTGGTCGCATCCATTTTGTGGAGCGTACGCGCTAACAATGTTCCACGTTTCATTGTGCATGACGAGTTTAACACTCATCAAGCGGTCGCTTATTTTCAAGATACCAACGATGTTGTTTAGAAGATCCGCTGCAACAACGACTCCGACACCGTTTCGTCCATTGACCGTTCCATGGAAGAACATCTTAAATGCCTTAGTTTTTAAATCCAGAAAACGCGCTTTATTTCCTGTATTACACCACTTCGTTTCCTGTACGCACAAGATTTTTAGAGTTCTGCGACGCATAATGGCTTCCAGTTCTAAACTTTTTGAGGTCATCGATCCGACGTTCCAACTTGCAAACCGAAGTTTAGGAAAATATTTTGGAAACTTCATTTTGCCCGCCCCCGGAATCCGTCGGGCTCTTACACAAGCACTTCTGCTTGCTCTGGGATCACCCGAGTGCGTTGCAATCGTGGTGCCCAGCGGGGTAGTGCTATTAATTGCGATCATTTCCATGAAGTGTACGAGTATCTAAAGTTTGAGTGGTTTGACACTTGTATGCTCATTTCGAATTGATTGACTGTTCTTTTACCCCACCGGTAGTCTCCAGACGTGGGAACCCACTGATTGCATACAAACTTGTGGGAAAGTTTTAAGGTTTTAAAGTGTCACAGGCTCATTTTTGGTGTCATAGTTGCCTGTATATGATTGGTGTCCCATTTAGTCGCCTCTTACGACCAGCTGGGACGCACTGCGGCACTATTCTTTATCCGATGCCGCACGGAAAATAGGAGATCTATTGTATTATGTTAATATTTTGACAAGGCTTATTTTTTCACTGCGTCTCTCTCCTTAAGGGCGTCACTCTAAGCTTTTATGTTTTTAAACGACAAGAATATAGCAATTTTACTTTGATATGAGATAAATTAGTTCATTTTCGGCATCACCGTTCGCAATAAATTGAAAGAACATGTAGTCTCCGCCGCGCCTGCCTTCAAATCGGTAAGCAATTGGCGTCCAGTCCATTAATTTAAAATTTAAAGATTAATTTTCGCCATTTACTAGTAACAATGTCTCCTTGCAACACATAAAGTGAGAAATGCAACTTTCAGTTCTTCTCACAGGAACTCACAGGAACCGCAATTGTCAATCAAAGTCCAGAAAATGAGGTTCTACCTACCAAGTTCAAGGGCTTTCTACTTTCCCTTGGTTGAACTGTGTCTGAGACATGAACAAAACCCAGTCGTTTCATTTTGCCAATCTACGAACTCTTGCTTTCTCTGACTAACTTCAAACAGACCTTAAGAGCAGTTTGGCATTATTTGTTTTCACAACAAAGTTAACTGCCATCAGGATCAAAACAATTTAACTGGGGGTGAAGGCTTATGCTGTTATAGTTAGCGAAAATTCTAGCACCGCATTCCAGATTACTCTGGGCTCAGAATCTAGCATAACCAATTTCTGGGTACCAAGAAAGTTTCACTTACTTTAGGTGGCACTACAATCTGTTATAGGCATGAGTCTTAGCCAATAAACGTGTCCATCTAGGTCGATCTTTCGCTAGCTGACTCCAGTTTCGCACAGAAAGGTGGCTTAGGTCTTCTTTTACTTGCGTGCGCCACCTGCGTCTCAGACATCAATTGCGCTATCCCTAAGAGGCAGATTCGAAGACCCATTGGACCGCAACGTTGGTACTCATCAACTCTTCAAGACCTAGCCATCTCAGACGTTGGTAATACGGCAGATAAGGTCTTGTATGTGATGTCAAGAAAACTGGTGCCTCAGTTGTTTACACAGTTTCGCGGATCTTATTTTTTGTGAATAGGAGACACAATGCTGAGGTTCTATTCGGCCTACATACTTTTGTCCGACCATGTTAAAAGGTTCCTTCTGCTTGATGGCTGTATTTGGTGCCTTATCGCCTTTACAACGTCAACAGAAATGATCTTTCCAAATCCTCAGCATCGATTGCGACTCTACTACGATATTCCCTGGTTTGTCTCTACAGGCTTCGGGTCGGGGTTGTATCTGTGGCATGTTATTTGTACCTTTTGGTAAAACTTCCGAACCTCATTCCTGGAGTAGCATCTCTCCATTTCCTCGACCGCGGTCTCTTCATGCCGGTATTCGTCTCTCCTCTTCTGCTTATGGAGCTCATGTGCAGCACCACTTTTTTATGCATTTTGATTAGCTGCGTGTCCTTACCAGCACTCGTCGCCAAACGAAGTGTGGCTAAGTGTAACCCAGTTTATTAAAGTCGGCTTCTCTGATCGCTTTTGGCAAAGTTGCCACTGTACTTGATGCTGTTGGTCTACCATTCTGATTAAAAGAGATTAAGAGAGACTCAACAGGAGAAGAAATCTGACGATCTCTTGCGATTGCTGATATCAAAATTATTCACAAGATAAGCTTGTCCTTCCGATGTTCATGATATCTGCAACCACGCCTTGGCTACAACAACTAGGTCCGTTAAAATTCTTCATTATACGAACGATGTATAGAAAGCATACAATCACAAAGACATCAAAAATGCTACGGATTTATTGCAAAAGGTAGGTACAACTCTTAAAAGCAAAGAGAAATGCGCATCTGTACTTGAAAACGCATAAATAAATATTAAGGAGTTATGGGCCACTATTATTTCAAACCAATCATAAGTGTATAATGGCACACAGAAAAAAACGTATGCAATCCATCTGCATTCTATATTTATTCTGAAGTATAGATGCAGTGTTAGCTCTTGGTGGAGTCTCACATAAGGTATGGTATATGGTCAAAACTCAACACGCTGCATGAAAATATTTGAAAATTAATGAAAGGATCGTGATGACGAGATGTTGACATTTAACGTTTCAACCAGTTGTTGATTTTGATGTCTGTCTCGCATCCCTCTTCCTCGTTCGAGCTTAATGTTCCCGATACATGTAATTCTTTAAGTTATGACGCAGGGCTCCGCGACTCTGTACTGCTGACATCAGTTTCCTGTGGTTATTCTCTTTGAGTGCATCTGCCCATATTTCGCATTTATACAAAAGGATGGCGTGTGTGATTGTCATGCTCTCTCTTGGTCCTTCAACGTCTGCCATAAGCGTTATAAGTGGTGCAGTCACTTTAGCAGCTCGCTCGGAATGTTAGATCCCTTAATAGACCACGTGCAGCCGAGCAACTAGCGGAGGCCCTAGACTGCTGCAAAGCATACATAACCGCCATTCAAGAAATGCGATGGGATGGGCCGGACAAAAACAAGATGAAAAACTGCGATATCTACTACGGCAATTGCTATCGACGGCAAAAGCAACGCTTATTTGGATGCGGATTTGTTGTCGGATGCAGACTAAGACAAGAAGTCCTCAGCTTCCGGCATGTGAGCGAGCGCCTCGTAGCAATCCGCATCAAGGCTAAATTCGCAAACATTAGCCTTATATGCACGCATGCCCCCACAGAGGAGAAAGATGATGACACCAAAGATGCCTTCTACGAGCTCCTTAACAAGACCTACGAGCAATGCCCTAACTATGACATTAAAATTGTCTTCGGTGATTTTAATGCAAAGCTAGGAAGAGAGGGTATCTTTGGTGGAACAATCGGAAAATTTAGCCTTCACAAAACCATGTCCGATAACGGATTCAGGCTAATCGACTTTGCGGCGGGGCGAAACATTGTCGTGGCTAGCATGCGGTTCCCACATCTCGACATACACAAGGGGACTTGGAGCACTCCTTATCAATCAACAGTCAACCAGGTTGATCACATAGCGATCGACACAAGACACTCCTCCAGTATTATGGATGTCCGCACGTTCCGAGGAGCCAACATCGACTCGGACCATTACCTTGTTGTAGCCAAGGTACGGTTGCGGATATCCCAAACTACGACAAGACAAACTAATGCTGTGAGAAAATTTGGCGTCAGATGGCTACAATCGCATGAGATCGCCAAGTCCTTTTCCGATCGAGTGTCTCTTAATCTCTAAAGGTTCCAATGCCGCCAGCATCAAGCATCGAAGACCACTGGAAACACTGCCAAAACGCCATCAGAGATGCCGCTTCTGATGTTCTGGGTTTCATTCGTCCACCACAACGAAACCCCTGGTTCGATGACGAATGCCGGCAAGCACATGCAGCTAAGCAAAAAGCACGCAATGCTGCACTGCAAAAAAAGACCACAGCTGCTCATGAGCTCTATGAGCGGAAGAGGGGAGACGAACACCGGCTTCTCAGGAGGAAGAAGAAAGAGCATGAGAAGCGCGCGATCAAGGAAATTGAGAGATGCTTCTCCAGGAATGAGGTTCGGAAGTTTTACCAAAAGGTAAAAATAACATGGCGCGGAAACAAACCCCGAACCGAAGCCTGTAGAGATGAACAACGGAACATCGCAGTGGAATCGCAGTTAATGCTGAGGATTTGGAAAGATCATTTCTGCAGACTGTATAACGGCGATAACGGACCAAATACCGCTGTCAGGCAGAATGAACCTTTCAACCTGCACGATGAAGACCCACAACTCCGTCCACCCGACCTGGATGAAGTGAAGATAGCGATATCTAGCTAAAGTCTAATAAAGCTGCTGGAGCGGACGGCCTGACTGCCGAGCTCTTCAAAGCGGCAGGCGATGACTTGGTAAGGAGCATACACCAACTCATCTGTAAAATATGGTCGGACGAAAGTATGCCCGATGAATGGAACCTCAGCATTGTTCGTCAGATTCTCAAGAAAGGAGACCCTCTCAACTGCGCCAACTACAGAGGCATCAGTCTCCTTAACATCGCAGATAAGATCTTATCTTCCGTATTGTGTGAACGCCTGAAGCCGTTCGTCAACACCCTGATAGGTCCATATCAGTGTGGCGTCAGGCCAGGAAAGTCCACCATCGACCAGATATTCACACTACGACAGATCTTGGAGAAGACCCATAATACACACCACCTACTCATCGATTTAAAGGCCGCGTATGACAGCATCTATAGAGACGAGCTATACAGAGCAATGTTTAGTTTTGGCATCCCTGCCAAACTTGTCCATCTGTGCAGGAAAATGCAGGCTGCTCCATCAATGTCGGTAAAGATGACACCGAAACTTTTGATGTCCAGAAAGGGCAAGGCGATGCGGTGTCATAAGATTCTTTCAACATCGTACTTGAAAGAATAGTGCAAAACTCACGAGCATACACAACGGGCACTATCTTTCAAAAGCCCGTCCACCTACTTGCATACGCCGGCGATATTGACGTAATCGGGAGAAAGCAGCGTGATGTCAGTGGCGCTTTCCGAGTATTGAGACGGGTTTCGCGGTCAATGAGGGCAAGACCAAGTATACGATGTCAAGCAAAAAGGACAACTAAAACCGACGTCTCGGGCAGAACGTCGCCCTCGACAGATATAACTTTGAGGTAGTTATGGACTTTGTCTACCTAGGCTCTACTATAAATACAGACAACGACACCAGCGCGAAGCGAAGAATAACTCTTACCAACCGCTGTTTCTTTGGACTTAGAAGGCAATTGACTAGCAAAGCCCTCTCTAGGACAACAAAAGTCACCCTGCAGAGGCATGGACATTATCAAAAATGGATGAGGGTGTTCTTGGTTGCTTCGAGAGAAAAATTCTTCGGGCGATCTTTGGTCCCGTCTACCTTGACGGTGAGTGGAGGAGAAGATACAACAACGAACTGTATGGACTGTAAAGCGACATGGACCTAGCCAGAAGAGTGGAGATCCAAAGACTGAGATGGCTGGGTCATGTAGAGCGCATGGACACCAATGCTCCAGTCCGAAAAGTCTTCGAATCCGCCCCCGAGGGACAGCGCAGTAGAGGAAGGCCAAGACTCAGATGGCGTACGCAAGTGGAAGAGGACTTCAGCCAACTTAGCGTGCGAAACTGGAGACAGCTAGCCAGGGATCGAGCTGGCTGGAGAAGCTTGGCAATCGACGCAGATTTATGCCACCTTCCTAGATCCGGAGTTTCAGTAAAATCTAAAGCCGTTTAGGAGGTGCATTACTCCAAAGTGCCAACTGGCCACACTAAATAAGGGCTAAATAAGTAGCATTGGCCGCTAGTTGGAAACTCGACACTGATCGCAAGAAGGATTAAACTAACTTATTTTTCTTTGGTTTAAAAAAAGGATTCACGAGATTTACGTGTAAGAAAACCAATTCTGTTGTCAAATTCTACTCAACCGTTTTTTTTCTTGTGTGGCAGAACTCCCTCCGATGCTCTTCACCAAATCTGGATTTTGTTTCTGACTTCCTCCTCCTTAATAGATTTGTGTTTTTCCCTTTTTTCTGTTCGTATTTTCCCGTTCTACTGCCTTTTCCTTACTTTTTTTTGTAATATACTTGTTGTTTTTTCTTACGAATTTCGAAAAATTCGTTAAACCTATTCCTTCGATATTAGCTGAGGCCGCAGGTTTCACAGTTCAGACCGATTCAACGGGCAAATTTCAAAGAGCCCATGGACATAATGATGGGGTGGAGTAAAACAACGGATCGTACAGGAGAGGAATGGATGGAGGGGATATGCCTTCTAAAGCAAAGGACACTACCCGATGGTAGAGACAACTTCACACAACGGCAACAGCCGACACAAGTAAAGGTTCTTTTACATCACAACGTTGCGTCTGATGCTAGTCTGACGCCTTCCTTTTAATAACTACAAAAACGCACCGTCTGTCCTACCTGTGATGTTTGATCCTTTACGATACAAGAAAGGTGCATCAATTGCACCCGTGGCTACCCGGGTTTACGATTTTGCAGAACCAACGGAAAAAATGTGATTGAGTGTGGCCAAAAGGAAAGGAAAAGAGTAGCAGTTGTTGTGGTAAATTTTACCGCAACGCGGCCCACCATAATGGAAAAGGGGTCCCCCTTGAGGAGTTCCGCCAGTAAAATGATTGCCCTAAATATGAAAATATTCTCTTTTTATCCATTTTCATGTATTGTAGTACTTTCAACTCTCTCCCGATTATATGATCGGTATTGTCGAAATTTGTTTCAGATTAGTTCAGTAAGATATGGGTAGTTGGTAGTTTCACCCTTTGTTTAAAGAGCAACGGATGCCCATAAAGAAGAAAATGCTTGAAGCATTGGCGACAGTAAAACCAACATCAATCCAACAAAGTTTAAAATGACACTGCACCAGAATGCTGCATAAAAAAGATAAATGGGAGTGAAGGTGTCATTTCTCAGATGAGTTGTTGAGAGTTGACACAAAGTATGCAAAGAACACAATATCCTTTCTAATCAACATTTACAACCTACATGAAAGAATTTTACGACACGATCTTCCTGGAACTTCCGTTTTAATTTTCTTTGCAGTTCTTATTCAGCCAATGAGGCTTCCATTGAAACGCCAGCTCCCTATTGTGCTTCCATAACAATGCCTTCGAAGGCTTTATCACAGGTAAACGCTTAGATACTTCGATGGGAACTCATAGGTGAGTAAGATACTTTGTTTTACATCCCCTCTGGCGTGTCGTCCTACAACATTTAACCATTTTGCCATTTGTTTGTTTTCTCAATGTTTTTTTTGTATGGTGACAACAGGAACTATGGAACCACCGAGCTCATACCCTATCCGTTTTCATACCGCTCCCCTTGTACGAGTATCTGTTTCTCTTTTCAAACATGTGAATCTGATTTTGTACGAGGATGTATGTTTACTAACATCCTTATGCTGATATCAGGCTATAGAAATGAAATTTCACCGTTAAATGGTTTCAGAATGATGGGGAGAGAACGAAAACCCTCATGAATTCAGATACGACCAAAGACGAGAGCATCAAGCGGGAAATTGTTGTCTGGGGCAGGAAGAATGGAACCACATTGTAGTTGTTGCTATTATGTGGTGTTGTTTTCGTATTTGTTGTTCTTGTTTAATTTTTTTTTTTTTTTTTTTTGTCATGGAGGACAAGTAGTGACGGCGGCAATTTGTATCTATTGTGTGCTTCAAATGGTTTATCGAGAAGGGATTGCAGGCGAAGGATGAAGAAAAAACTGATGACTATGAAGGCAAATAGGATTCATTTGGTATGATACTGTCACACAATAGGCAGACGACACAAGATGAAACAGTCACTTTACCCAGCTAACGAAATACTGTACATGTGCATGTATATATGTAGATTAGAGATGGCTCTATTGTAGCAGATAAAGCTAACAGAAGAATCGATGGTGGGTAGCAAGAAGAAGAAGAAGAAGAAGAAGAAAAATAAGGAGAAAAAATGGCGAAGCAATTTCCGTATTTATTGACAGAAATGAGATAATGCCAGCAAGAGCTCGTCGAGCAGCATTACAGCAGTAGATACGAATACAGGGTTGGATGGGTTTCGTAACGCTGATGCGCGTAATAAGTGGATATGCATAGGGTGTGAGCTGAAGTCGTATTGTGTTATCACAACATGATGTCACTCCAATTTAAGTAGTAATTCACTGGCTACGGATATGTGAGGGGTTGGTTGTAAGACACTGAGATGGGTGTAACTTTTTGCCCCGAAAATTGGTTGTACGTGGTAAAACTTCTGATGGAATAGGCAGGGTTAAGTCAATTTATTAGGTGAAAAAGTTCGTAGGCTGTTTCTTTTCCTTTCTCTTAGGGGAGTGCCAAAATGGGAACATATTCGCATTTTTTTCAATTAAATCCTCTTAGAGTCCTCAAAACGTGTCTTGCTTTCATAAGATAAGACAGAAATAAGAGTGGAGGGGCATTTAGTTTTTTTTTTTTTCTAAAAAGCAGGTAAATACTTTTGTCGATGCTTCTGGTGATGAACATTTACGTCTGAGCTGCCCTGCCCTGCGACCGATCAGCTGGTAATTTATTGTTTATATACAGCTTAACTTAGGTCGTTGTGTGAAGAACTGTACAGAAAATGCTAAACCTCTTATCAAGAGCGCGACATGGAACATTTTCTACAAAAACCTTTTATCTTGATACCGGATGGGTCAATCACTTATCGATTTCAAAGATCAGATAAGAACTAATAGATTCAACGAAAGAAAAATAAGCCATCAGATACCTTGCCTACATGCTTCTTAAGCTCGGGCTGCACCTGTACAGCCGAAATTGTGTCTCAGCCAATAAACCTATTGAGTACAACGAAAAACTTCTCATTTTTTGTCACAAAAGACAAAAATTGTGAATTTTTGAGTTTCTTACTCCTCTGTAGAACTGCTCTCTACACCAAATTTATGGCAATTTATGGACAAATTGCACTTGGGCGTAATCTGTGTTGCTTGCCTAATAAGATAACACAGTTTTTGGGACAATGAAAATATCCTCATTTTCCGACAAAAAAGACGACCCCGGGGTCGTTAAAATAGTGAATTTTTTAGTTTCTCACTCCTCCGCAGAACTGCTCTCTACACCAAATTTATGGCAATTTATGGACAAATTGCACTTGGGCGTAATCTGTGTTGCTTGCGTAATAAGATAACACCGTTTTTGGGACAATGAAAATATCCTCATTTTCCGACAAAAAAGACGACCCCGGGGTCGTTAAAATAGTGAATTTTTGAGTTTCTCACTACTCCGCAGAACTGCTCTCTACACCAAATGTATGACCCTTCATGGACAAATTGTATATGTACGTTATCTGTGTGGCTTGCTTAACAAGTTAGCACCGATTTTGGAGAAATGAAAAAATCCTAATTTTTCGACAAAAAAGACGATCCCGGGGTCGTTAAAATAGTGAATTTTGAGTTTCTCATTCCTCCGGGAAACTGCTCTCTACACAATGAAAAAATCCTCATTTTCCGACAGAAAAGACGAACCCGGGGTCGTTAAAATAGTGAATTTTTGAGTTTCTCACTCCTCCGTAGAACTGCTCTCTACACCAAATTTATGGCCCTTTATGGACAAATTGCACTTGGGCGTAATCTGTGTTGCTTGCCTAATAAGATAACACAGTTTTTGGGACAATGAAAATATCCTCATTTTCCGACAAAAAAAATGACCCCGGGGTCGTTAAAATTGTGTATTTTTGACTTCCTTACCCCTCCGGAAAACTGCTCTCTACATCAAATTTATGGTCTTTCATGGACAAATTCAACACTTACGTAATCTGGGTGGCTTGATAGCACCGATAGCAAGATAGCACCGTTTTAGGGACAATGAAAAAATCCTTATTTTTAGACAAAAAAGACGATCCCGGGGTCGTTAAAATTGTAAATTTTTGGGTTTCTCATTCTTCCGGAAAACTGCTCTCTACACCAAATTTATGGCCCTTCATGGACAAATTGTAGTTGTACGTAAGCTGTGTGGCTTGCTTAACAAGGTAGCACTGTTTTTGGGACAATAAAACAATCGTTATTTTGCAGCTTAACAAGATAGCACCGTTTGGGACAATGAAAAAATCCTTATTTTTCGACAAAAAAGACGAACCCTGGGTCGTTAAAATTGTAAATTTTTGAGTTTCTCACTCTTCCAAAAATCTGCTCTCTACACCAAATTTATGGCCCTTCATGGACAAATTGTAGTTGTACGTTGATCTTTTAAAAAGTTGTGAACATTTAATCGGTTTTCGAACTGCAGGGGGGTTAGAGACATGATGGTGAGTAACGATCTGGGCTTCTTGAATTTTCTCTAGATCCTGCCGTCGAGTTAACATTTGAAGAGTTTTGGGTAAATCGGGTGTTATGTATGTTGAACCAACAATATCGTCGACAATTAGTTTAAAACGTTTACACAATACGATAGGTGAGATCCTATTTACGATGTAAAGGAAAGAGTGTCTCTATAAATGATGCTGTTGCGGTATCCTCATTATTAAACATTCTAGAAGAGTGTTTTCTGCTTATCCTTAACATCGACTGCGATTCTAGTCACAAGTTTCGGCTCGGGCCTGGTTGCTTTGACAACTTCTTTTAACCTCTTGGCATTGTTCACCGAACCGAACCGAACATCGTTTAAGGAAAAACGTTTTGTTTTATTCTTCTTTCTTCAAAGCCAATTTTCTTTCTTTTACTTTTGGTCGTATTTCGTATTTTTTGGTCTGATGAACGATGTTTTCATTATCGTCCGATCATCATCCACGTTGTATAGTGTAACCACTGGACCTCTGTGCTCGTTTTAAGCAGCAAGTACTACGCGAAAAATCTAGGACTTAAATATTAAATTTCTTTATACTTTTTCCACGTTTTCTTGTCATCCAGAGTATTCAGTCTTGAACCCTGGCTGCAATAAAGTATATACGAGGGCGGATCAATAAGTCCGTGACTTTTGGATTAAAACACAGATTTTTTGATAAAAAAATAATTTTATTTTTCAACGTAGTCTCCCTTGAGCTCTATACACTTTGTCCAACGCTTCTCCAATTTTTTTATCCCTTCCAAAAAAAATGATTTGTCGAGGTCCTCAAAATAGGCCTTTGTTTGCGAGATGACTTCATCATTGGAGTCAAATCTTTTTCCACCAAGCCATTTCTTCAGGTTTGGGAACAAGAAGTAGTCGCTCGGAGCCAAATCTGGAGAATAGGGTGGATGAGGGAGCAATTCATAGCCCAATTCATGGATTTTTGCCATGGCAACTGCATATGTGTTTGTGGTCGACTGTGAGCAAACGCGGCACCCATCTTGCGGAAAGCTTTCTCATGCCCAAGTGATCATTCAAAATTGAAACCACTGAGCCATGCTACGGCTACGGCTTCCACAATCTCTCGCACTTTCAATCTTCGGTCGGCCAACACCATATCGTGAATTTTTTCGATTGTTTCGAGGACGTTCGGCATCTTCAGTGCTTGTACGGCCACAACGAAATTCAGTAAACCACTTTTTTACCATTGAAATCGATGGTGCAGAGTCCCCATAGTATTTATCAAGCTTAGCCTTGGTCTCGGTAATGTTTTTTTTCGCAAGAAATAATGCTTAATAAGCACACGAAATTCACTTTTTTCCATTTTCTCCTCAAATTAGTGAGTAGTCTGATAAAAATATCTGTCAAACACAAACTAACTGACGCAGCAAGTTTAAATTTTGACAGGAGTCAACTGACAGATGCCTGTTGACAGGAGCAGTGTTGCTGTTTCAGTAAAGAGGTCAGAAATTCAAAAAGTCACGGACTTATTGACCCGCCTTTGTATCTAAGTTTGGATATCCGGAATATTTTTTATCAAGTGCAGTTCTCTTTGAAGAAGAATGGAAAACATGAATAACTTGGCGTTAGGATCCCCAAAGGCGCGATCTGTTAAAAAACATTGCTCATGTATTCGTATGTGATCTAGGAGCTCGTGGAAGACATCTTTAGCAAAAGCATACTTTCCCCTTTGCGTCGTTGAGGCATGTCAGTTTTAAAGCAAACTTAGCTTTAATTTTAATCAATGCTTAGCTCACATGTCCAAAGCCTTTACCTTCTAACCTTAGTCTTTCTTCGATGAAAAATTCCCTTCCAAATAGCAATCACGATGTAATCTCAGATTTTAATTTTTCTATTCTCCCGCCAATCCCATTGCCAAGACGTAATTCTGTTGGCTTGAGGTTCATCCAGTTGCACGTGGTCCCCAACCCAAAGAATCTAGATCCTATATACTCGTATGATAATGGTGGACCACTATGGTCCTTTGAGTGCTGTCTCCTTGAAACCCACTCATCACTACCTTTACTTTTAACAACCTGACAAGATGCCGGAAAACCCTTGGAAGACTTTAGCTGGGCCAAAAGCCTTTTTTTAACCATTTAACCAACTATGGTCACTACAATTAAGTAAAGCTTCAATCTGGAATATATGTCATAAACCTGGAGTAAGATGAGCGGAGTTCCTATTCCCAAACCAGGAAACCAACACAGTGAACTACCTAAATGGCACTGCTATTTAAAAAAAAAACGACATATCTGACTGATAAGTTGAACAAATCGTCTCAACCAACGCCTAAAAAGCTGTATTAGGCCTCGTCAGGCTAACAAAGAGCTAAATCATAATCACATCTTTCTGTACGATACAATTGCATGTATAGCTCCACAATAAAGTAAAATAACTATTGAACGAGTAATTCTAGAGAAGAATCTGGATTTTAACTTACTACGAGGATAAAGCCATACGGGTCGATAGACGTAAGTTTCCAAAACCTGGGAGATATCTCCAAAGGTCACTCATTGGATCAATAAAATAAAGTCATCAGATCATTGATATAATGTGATGAATGGGAAAAAAAGAACACAAAGTTGCAACATCTTGAGAAACTTGCATGCGTACCTAGTCCCGGTGCTATGCAAGCCCACCCATCAAAGCTTGCATTGGACTCAAACCTCTTCCCATATATTTTTAAAAAAAATGCAATGATATGTACGTGGAATGTTAGGTCCATTACTATTTCATGTGCAACAACTAGCGAATGCCCTTGACTGTTGCAAAGCAGATATTACTTGAATAACAAACTGCGACATTTACTACGGTGTTATGGTGAGCTGCTGCTGCCGGGTTTCACTCGATCACTACAATGAAACCACTGCACTGGCTTGACGACGAGTATTGGCAAGTACATGCAGCAAATCAAGATGCATATAAGGACTAGAGCTGCACATGAGCTCTTCGAGTAGAAGAGGAGAGACGAACACAGGTTGTTCAAGAGGTAAGAGATGCAGCATGACAAGCCTGCGGTCGAGGAAGTTGGGAGATGCTACTCCTGGTATGAGATATACAAGTCTAACTGAAGGAAAAAAAATATGCAACGAACACAAACCCCGAACCGAAGCCTGTAGAAACGAATAAGGGAACAACGTAGTGTAGTCGCAGTCGATGCTGATTATTTGAAAAGATCATTTCTGCAGGTTGTATAACAACGATGACGAACTATCTGTAAAATATGGTCGGAAAGAGTTTGTCCGATGAATGGAACCTCAGCATTGCTTATACGATCCTCAAGAAAGAAAATCCTTTGAACTGCGTCAACTACAGAGATCTTATCTAATCCTGAAGCCGTTCGTCAACAACCTGATTAGTCCATAAATATCAGCGTAGCTTTAGGTCCCCATAGTCCACCATCAATTAAATATTTACGCTACCGCAGTAAGGCCACGTATTAGGTGGCGCCTCTCTGAAAATTTTATACAATTCGGATAATATTTAGGAGTCTCTACCACCAACCAAACCTACAGGTTGCTTCAGTCAGTAATGGATCAATGGATATAATTATAAAAAATTACAATTAAAATTTGGTTTTTAAATTGAATTTTATTTATTAAAAAAACATAAATACAAATAATAAATTAATTGATAAATATAAATTAAGATTATTACTTCACTTTAGCAAAGCTGATTTCTTTCTGTCAGGACACTTCTTTCTATAGTCTTTAACTGCCGTTAATGGAATCTGCTTCTGTTCTTCGTTATTAGTGCGTAGCTTGTTGTACTCATCCATAAGCCAACTATGTAATTGACTACTCTGATGTTGCGTACTCCATGTCTCACTTCATTTTATACCTTGTCCTTGGGCCACTCATCCAAATCCTTACTCAAGAACTCTGACGAAAATTCTGTAATGCTGAAGAATTTCGAGAGCCCAAACCATCTTCTTTTTTGTTACATTGGACACTCTATCATCAAAAAAAACCAAAAGCCATAAATTCTTCCGACAACTACCAGAGGTTTTGGATCAGCTCAAGATCATTCCGTGGTGCTGACGTAGGATCGGGTGCAGTCATCCAGACCCTGCCATACAGTCTAACAACTAAGAGGCAAATGTCGCAAATGTCCACGTTCTTCTCTCGCTGTTACCTTGAACTGACCACGGAACATCCATATCTTAAGGGAGTCGACAGTTTTGGACGTCCATCTAGCACGGTGAAGTCCAGCCGGAGTTTTAAATGATACTCCTTTCAGAGGAACGTTAAAAAATAAAAATGTCTGGACCTGTTGATGGCCCTAGTGCTGTCATATCTACTGCTTTCAACAATATCTCGGATATGTGGTGGCGGCATGCCAGCCACAGAATGTCTTTGTCCGTTTTTTGTTCCAAAAGAATACACGCCCTATTTCTTCTTCCCATATTCACTGATGTAGTGTCAAATCCTAGGCACTTTACTTTATCGCAGCTTCCCCATTCCGCTGCTGCCTCATAGACTGTTGTTGCTGCAGCCTCACCTGTGCCAGAATTTATCTTGGGACTCCTTAAAGTTAATCTATTCCTTGTACACTTACTAAAATAGGAAATCGATCAACAATGTCTCTTCCAACTATATTCTCCATAAGTGTATCGTCCCAGTGAATTGTCAGTGGAACTTCAAGGGTAAATTCAAATTTTAAATTTTCAGCAATCTGTAAACAGTGCTTTGCGCGTTCTCGGAGAATGGAGTTTGGATTCACATTGTATTCTGTGAGATTATGTCGGAGAAGTTTGAGCACAGGAGTTAGAACTAATGCTGCTCTCCGATGACTTACCTTAGCAACGTCAAGACTAGCCGTTAAGTTTTCATCCAATATTTTCTCTCGACCTCTATTTGAAGGTGGCACTCCGGAGGGCGAGTGAACTGGTTGATCAATTATCCAACAATATTGAGGATCTACTTCTACCTCTGAATCCGATGAAAAAAAAAAAAAAAAAACACTGTGGCGCTGGCAGCCCGGTATGGGCCATGGCCTAGCTTCTTGACACTCATTTGTGTTGCTCATGTTTTCATTTTTGTCACATCTGAGCGGGGCCTACGGTTTATCGCCGAGTCCGAACGGCACTCTTTAGAGGCTTTTTCGTAGGCAATTGAGCTTTCGGGAGTTTGTCATTGCCCACCGAAAGGGGATGGCGAATTTTGAAAAATTGTTGGTGACCCAGCCAGGAATCGAACCCAGACTGAATCCGATGATGAAGCAAAAAATGCCCTCTCCTGGCGAAGCTCTATTCCTTTCTCTTCTAGTTGCCTCCTTTTCTTTAAATTTTCTTTATTTTCGCCAAGCACAATTCTTTCTTCTTGAATTTTGAAAAAAAAACAGCTTTTGACTGATTTTGTGTATTTTCAAGGCCCGGTAGCGACCCCTAAATGTTATTCGATTCGGATAATATTTGTTGTGAATTTTTTTTCCATGAGTAAGAACCGATTAACGGGTTGGGAGATGGTAATTTCAAAAGTTTCAAAAAAAAGGAGCACCATAGCACGAATGACATTAATTATTGAGAAAAGCTATCCAGAG
Organism: Volucella inflata; assembly: GCA_928272305.1. NCBI lineage: Eukaryota > Metazoa > Arthropoda > Insecta > Diptera > Syrphidae > Volucella > Volucella inflata. The sequence goes on from OV743718.1 coordinate 65,590,247, forward strand.
CAATGTCTAGTATTGGCATCCCTACAAGGATCAAGATCAGTATAATCTCACTGAGAACTTTGATGTCAAAAAAAGATTTAGACAACGCGATGAGGTGTAAGTGATTTCTGTAACATCATACTTGAAAGAACAGTACAAAACTCACGTGCAAAGACAAGGGGCACAATATTTCAAAAGTCCGTTCATGGAGGCTATCAAAAGTGGATGAGGATGTTCTTGGCTACTTTGATTTGGATTTTTTAGGTGATTCTTTGTCCCATATATATAGAGGGTGAGTGAAGGCGAAGATACAGCGATGAACTGTAAGGACCATGCAGCAACATCGACTAAGCCTGAAGAGTGAAAGTCCAAGGGATGAGATGGGTGGCTGGTGTTGGGCGGATGCAAACCAACGCCCCAGACCTATAAGCGTCTTGCCGATGGACAGCTCAGTAGAGGAAGATTGCGACTCAGGTGGCGCACGCAAATGGAAGGGGACCTTAGTCAACATAGCGTACGAAAAGCAGCTACTGAAGATTCGAGCCAGCTGGAGTCGCTTATTGGCTAAGGCTCAAATCCACTTGGAATGTAGCATCATCTAAGGTAAGAAACAAAGCTGCACGTTTTAATATGATTAGGAGGCAACAGTATATGCCCACCGTAAATGGTGAGTTAGTAATGTTGTAAAATTATCCTTAAATCTGTCTTTTATTTCTGAAGTTGAACCAGCACTTCTTTGACAGTGTTCAAATTTGTTGACGTAGTAAGACTCAGAATAAAAAAAAATGCTGGCGGTGAGTTCTCCATCGACTCCAACTTTTATAACCTCGGCTGAGGTAGAGGGAGCGAATTACAGTTAATAAGGGACCATTGCAGGTTTTTGACAGCGTCTTTAAGATGCATGATCGCTCTTTTCCATCCCTCCAAAAACTTTTTAGCAGCGTTTTATTTTATTGAGATTGGAAAAAGTGAGTTTGAGCAAGTAGAAGACATTCCTTGAAGAAATCCTATAGCATTAAACTCTGCTCATTCAATATGATCCAACTAGCATTCATTTTTCCAAAAGATCTGCAAGCAAGAGGCGATCGAATGGATACAACAAAAAATTAAGGGACATTAAAGAAACCTGTGGGATGAGCCAAGAGCAACAATCCAACTTACTCCTGCATCAACCCGCTCACGAACTTTTTTTCACCAACACATCCTGGAACGTTCGTTGAACCCTTACAAAAGGCAAACAAAAAACAAACAATCCATTTCATAAATACCCTTCTCAGATTTAATTTGTTTTGCTGGGACAATCAATACGGCTTAACCTTCCTATTACTTAAACCATCATTTATTACAGTTCTCCTTTTGTCCTACTTGTTCGACCCAGCTCCACCTTGTCAAGGTCCTTAAATATTCCCACTTCACGTGTTTTGTTTCTTGGAAACCGTTTTCGCCCAACTACCCACCACTAAATTTGTCATTAAAAAAGGATCACTCCCGTAACCCTTTTTATATTTCTAATAAAAAGGAAAATACTCCCTTTGTGGTTTCTTCTTAAATTTGAAAGAAATATAAAACCCTGAAACAGAGTAATTCCTCCTACACACAAACTCACTGACATACATACCATACATCCATACGAATAAACACATAACGAAGAGCAACAACTTTTCTCCAATTTAAACCACTTTTCGCCAAGGCTTTTAAGTACCACAGCTTATGATGCTTAGCAATAAAGTGCAGACAACAAGCAAAAAAAAATCACCAAAATGGAGTAAAATGATATCCTTGTCATAATGTTGAAAGACAATACAAATTCTCTTCCTAACAATGGTAATAAAACCACCCTATCCGCATCAACTCCCCAACAGTAACTGAAGTACCATCCTAGGTATCTGTACCTACACCAAATAACAACAACACCAACATAAACAAATTCCCTGAAAGTGATTACGTTTCATTACCGTGACATTAAGATTTTAAACTCTTTCTCACAGTAAAGTGAAACAAAGTTTAAAAAAGTTTGTCTTAAAAAAGATAACGCAAAACGAATCCATCGACTGCGTTTGTTTGACTTTTTTTTTGCCCTTAGTGTTGGACTATACCTATAGATGTCCAATGCCCATCCGTTTCCACCTGGAGTTCGAAACAAGAAAAAAAAGGAAAAATTACTCGTAAAGATAGAAAAAGAGGCTTTTGAATACCGGAATTCCAAGCCCACAAAAAGTTCGTTTCCTTGCATAATTCATTAACTGAACGCAATAAAAGCATAAATGCTCAGAGGATACCTGCCAGTGTGACCAGAGCCTTCAAAGTATTTCATTCAATTTCCTATTTAAGAAGATGGCGTTATAGTCTGGGGTAGAATCGGGCCATCCATTCAGCTTGATTTCTCCAAGATCGGCGTCTAATGCATGTACCTCAGGCGTGAATTAGAAGATTCCCCAAGCCAGTAGATTTTTTTTGTAAAGTGTGCACAATTAATCCTTCAACCTTCTTCCCAATCTGGCATACTCATATTTGCATACGGCGGAATCTCTCTCTAGAATCCGCATTTGTTTGCTGCCAACAATACAATACTCGTACATCAGCCCCGAGTACATGTAGACTGATGCAAGCGTAACCCGGACACTCACGGAGATAGTGATATGCATTGTCATCATCATTCTCGCAGGAGGTTATATAAGTATAACTCGCTAGCAGACCTAGGTACTTAGTAAAAAATATTGCGCCCCAAAGGCGGTAATGAGTTTATAGCTTTTGTAATTGGGAAACAGCAGGAGATATCTGTATGCATTTATTTAGTCTGCGGCCATTTTAAAGAGGATGCCACCAGTCCTAATGGATATTAGGGTCCTGAAAAATCTGTTCTAAGTCTTGCTTTATATGCGATTTCATTTCCTGTGATCTGGGACTCAGAGGAGGTCCAGTAAAATCCAGCACGCCCCTTCACAAATTCTTCACAATGTTACGATTGATTCCCGGCGACAATTACCGATGCCCCGAATCAAAAATAACTTTGGAACCAACTGTTCCAACCCGGGTTCGAATCACCTCCAGGTAGCGCTTTGATGGCAGCTAAACCTGGGCAACAAAATCACAAAAAAAAACCGTTGAGCGCCACGTGATTTTTGGGGAAAATCACGAAACCGACAAAGAAAGAAGAAAAAGAAAATACTTCCCCAAAAAAAAACGGAAACAACGAAAGAAAAGATGGGATTTTCTACACGTTATAAATGCTCCGTTGGAGCACGACGATTTATTAAAATTTACCTAGCGGTACACTCGTCGCTAGAGTGACCCGCTATTTAAAAAGTCCCGAACGATTCAACAACAAACTAACGGGTCGCGTGTCTCGTCTTTTCTCGAGAATTTTCCACGCACGCCCGGCCTACCGGAGTTTTATTTTTCTTTTCAACTAACGATTAATTAATTTTCACTACACTACACTATACTTAGCTGAATTTCTATCTCCTGGCGGTTCTGCACCTTCCCTCTCCGTCCTGCTATTCCTTTTTCTATCCCGATCCACTTCCTTTCTCCTTATAGTCCTTGTCTCTTTTCCTTTTTTTTTTTTTTTTTTTTATAACGAACTCGCGATTTTAGAAAAAAAAAAACTACTCTAACCACCTTTTAACTTAAAAAGAAAAATTGCTTTTCGCAATTCCCAATAACAAAAACAAATCGCACGAATAAAAAAAAACCTCCAAGCTGACCCTCTTTGATTGCTGGTCGTCAAAAAAGTGACTTCCAGATCTTTTCCTTTCCACAAGCTCTCGACAGATTCTCACACGCATTCTCACACTCACTCACACACACATTCATTTGGCTCTAGTGAACCCAACAACGGGGTTTCCAGCTACACAACTAGCAAACTTCGCTAGTGTGTGCTCCCGTGTCCAACTAGGCCTCTCACACATTCCAATTGTTTCCAATTGTACACTCTCATTCTAAACTCCTCAGACACTGAGTTCTCTCCCACTTCCAGTGATAACTGGGAACTCCACTGAGCGAGTTTATGAGAGCTCGTGGATCCTAGCTATGCCTAGCTATTTCCCTAGACACTGGAACTACATTGAAAATTGCGAGAAGCAATGTTTCTCTCATTGCTGATCCCCGGTTAATTTTCCCCCATCGAACTAAACAAAATTGCAAAACAACAACAAACGCGAAGGAGAAAGAAAGTATGATCGAAGGTCAATGGAGTGTTGGGACGAAGGAGGAAGGTTGTGTGGGTATAATCCTAATCTGATTATACCCCGGTTTAGCCATTCTCTAAACCGCCGCCCCAACCAAAGCTAAGTATATGTGTCTCTGTGATATATTACCCCGGTTCCCTACTTACTCCGGTGGATCGGCGTTCAGATTTGGGGGGAATGGGGGGACTGACCAATAGCGGGTCATTCCTTACATAATTACGTATTTTATTTTATTTTTGCTTTGTTTTCGTTTCGTTTGTTTATGTTGTGGGCCCTTCTGCCCGCCTGGTATCTTGTTGTGATTTTTATTTTGATATTATTGTGTAGTTTTTGTTTATGTTATTGTTGTTGTTGTTATTGTTTATAGTTGTTGTTTTTTTTTTTTTGTTGTTGTTATTGTTTATAGTTGTTGTCATTGTTTATATTTGAGGTGGTTTATTGTTTTTGGTTCTGTTATTTTTATTAATGTTTTTATGTTCCCACGTTGGAGGCTGTCTCGTAACTTGGCCGTCCGCCTACAGCCTCTGCTGCTCCCTTGGTGCTCCATCGGTGGGGTGCTGGTTCTAAAGGGGTCGTCGTCCCTTCACCCATCGAACCTGACTTTTACAGCTGGTGCGTCGTTGGGATGTGTTCGATTATGCTGGCTGTCCGCCTACACACCACCGTCGCTCCTCCGTAGCTCCCACGTTGGGGGTGTAGCTTCAAAAGAGATCGTCATCTCTTCCCCCTTAAGCATTTTCTGCATCCACATCGATTTCGAGATGCGATGCCGTTTGTCTCCACATCGATTGTAGGATGTGGAACTCCTGGAGCCTTTGTGTCTAAGGCTGTCGTTGGGGTGTAAGCTCCAGGGATCGTCCTCCCCCACCCATCATCATCGTGTTGGGGTGTCTGGCTTACAAGGACCGTCCGTCCCCACCCGTCGATGACTTTCAGACGTCCTGTCTGATGCTGCCCGTTGCGAGTCTCCCGTCTAGCCTACGGGCTCCGACAACGGTGACCTTGGTGGACCTCCTGTCGCACCCTGGGTTCCTGGTTCGTCGTGAGTCTCCCTACCGTCCTTAGGGCTTCACCGACCGAACCACCTAGTCCTCCTCTGCGGAGATAACCGCCCGTGAACCTATGTGGGTCCTTTCCGAGGTCTGTGGTCGGTGGGCCAATGGCTGATGGGACCATGGCTGCCCTCCACCTCCGCCAGAGCTCGGTCTTCCCACTCAAAGAAAAGAGGGAACGAAGGGAGAAGCACAAGGGAGAGGGTAAACCTTGTTGCGGGAAAATAACAATATAGTCAGTTACACAGACAACTGAAATACTCGAACATTGAAGTAATATCTCGTAAGTCACCTTGTTCTATTGCTATTTCCACCACTAGTGCTATTTCGAAAATGTCAGTATCATTCCGCCCCATCAAAACTTCAACATTAAGACCCGCCTCGCCATGAATTCTCATCAGGGATACTAAAACCTTTTGGACGTACTGCGATATATCGTGATTCTTTCATTAGCCAGACAAATCGTTTATAGAATGCCATGCCGACATCTAACCTTCTAGGCATTAGAAGCTGCAAACATTCAAAACCAGCGTACATCGGTACCTCTCTTTCTTTCGTCTTTAACTTTTAATAGCCCGCGCTAAGTGCAAACATTTTAAGGGTGCTAAAAACAATTGAAAGACGCATTAATTTTAAAGAAGAAAGTGCACTACCATCTGAGAAATAGGAGTAAGTTTTGCCAACGAAGAATATCTTCTTACGTTATCATCCTCCAAATAGATACCAGCGCCGCATCTGTAAGAGTTCTGAAGCCATTCGTAAAAATCAGATTAAATTCTTTTCTTTGCTCAGATTATGTTCCAAACCATTCTTGAGCGCAAGAAAAGTGAACTGTCTACTTTCGAAGCAATAACATTTAAACTGTCCTTGCATAAAACATGCGATGAAAACAGAATCAAAACAAATTTGGTGTGCATGGTCATCAAAGCTCCGGGTAACATACTCGTACACAGTGTGGCAAAAAATATCCCAGACACTAGCCATATCTCAGCAACCAAGAGCGCCATCTATTTGTTCGGATATGCTTTTTAAAGCTGGAATCATTCTCTACTATATCTGTCAATATTTGGTTGACATTTAGCAATTATAAAAAATATTTTTCCAGAAAACCTTTTCCTATGATGTTGAAATCTTAACATGGAACAAAGAGTGATCATTAAATTCCACGTTCAGTAGAGAGACGCTTAAGGATGACAAACACACAAAAAGGCCAATTTCAGTTCGGGCGCCTGAAATAAACCAAAAACATATGTTGCACATTTCATTCCAACTGGTGAAACAGTTACAGTAGCATATTATCTTAAGTTTTGAAGCATTTGCTGACCAGTATTCATAGTATTCGACCGTGATATCGTGATCCAAAAAGTTGGTCCCTGCTGCACAATGAAGGGATGTTTTTTTTTGACGACATTCCGTCCATTAGTAGCCCCCTACGAAACAGGAGCTGGTGCGAATTCCGCAAAATGAGCGAAATCGCTGTAGAAAGTGTTTGAATCGGGAGGAGAAGCCAGTCCGAGATATTATTTGCCACACTGTGTACTTTTTCTTCTTACAGGCTACTTATTTTTAACGGAAATAGTTTTAAGAGTACAGTGATATGGATATCATGGCGATCGAGATTCATCAGTTTGCTAGGAGCCTGTTCCACTAGAACGCCAATGCATAGAATATACCATAATTGGTATTTTCCTATTTGTGTGAATACTAAGGTCTGTTGTTGGTAATAAGCCCTAGGTCTGAACGCTTCCTTTCACTACAAGAAAACCGAAAGCGCTTTGAAAGTTTACGGCCCTTGCCATCTAGGATGTTGCCAAAATACTTAAATTCATGAGAAGCTAGAAGCTGCCAGCGAAAACTTTTAGCGCAAGATCAATCATATCAGTCAGCTTCCTATTCCTTGTTAAGGACACAACTTAATTCTTGAAAATATTGACGTCGATCTTGTCCAAAGCGGCCCTAGCTTAAAGACCGCTTAGAATACATACATAAGCATTGATGAAGAAGCCCAATATCAGGCTGTCAAGCAGAAAAGAATATTCAACCGAACTATTATAACCAGAACTTCAGTCCCTTTTGAAGTAATGTACCTTCTAAACGGGTTAAGATTTTTTACTGAAACTCCAGATCTAAGAAGATTCCGTAAATCTACGTCTATTGACATCTCACTATCATAGGTCAAGGTATTGAGGAGCTATGAGCCTCCAATGTCGAGAGCCCCAAGAACGTATACCCAAGTACAAGTGTGGCGACTTACTTTTAGCGCAATTGTATGAATACATATACCTTGAAAACAAAGGATGTTGTTGTGCTGGTAATGTAAATCTATGTTTTTATTTATATATTATTTGTTATAACATGTACCAGTATTATTTAATTTTTATCCTTATTATTGCAAATTTCGCATACAAATGAACTGCTTGAACGCTGCACACATATTGGCCGTTTAAATGAAGAGCAAATGTTACGGGTGCGTCTTCTACGTCCATCGTGAATGTTACATATGTAGAAGCTTCAAACCTGGGGTTTCTTTTCCCGCCCACGAGCAGCTGCAGATGTTGATGGTCTAGCGTCAGGTCTTTCTTGTAAGGCCGTACTTATAAAGCTCGCTATGCCAAGTTTCGTGTTGAAATTGCGCATTTCCTGAACATTGACTGACCGCTCTTCATTGACTGGCATACATAGGTCCTTTGCGAGCTGGCGAAGAAAGCTTCAACTCACGCCTCAACTTACTTATGGGATGTTCGTATTGTTTTCAAAATATATGATGGACGCCCCCAATGCCGTCAAATTAATCATGTTGAAAAATAGAGATGATGGCCAACGCTTCGTCTGTCTTTGGCAAGTACATTCTCCAAGCAATTGCTCCATAACGTCCACTCCTCCTTTTGTTTCATTATAAAATTTTATAATTTCCGGTTTGCCGCTTGTGCTGATGGCATCATCGTCATGCATCGATAATAAATAAAACAACTGCCTTGTTTTTTTTCGGTACGTATGAGCACATGGAAATGTTGGGCATAAAACCGAAGACTGTCGACTCCACGGAGCGATTTTTGTGTGCCAACATTTCTTTGGATATGAATGATTTTTTTTTTCGCACAGTTCTAACCGCCGTCAAATTCATCGACCACAAGTTTTGAAGTAAATTGAGGCTTGTAAAAAAATCCTCCATTATTGTATTGCGTCCGCTTCCATGAAAACCTCTTACCAAATCCTTAACCACGCGTTCACCCTGATTATTTTCTCGTCCCGTAACAGCTTCGTCGGTATACATTTGCCCATGCAGCGGGTAAGAGTTTTTCGCGTTACATACCCACCACACTTTAATGCCATACTTTGCCAGTTTGGATGGAATGTATTGCATGAAGCGGGTACGCCCAAGATCAGGAAACAAAATGTTCAAAATTGTAATTCACTTGGAGATTTGTGCAGCTTTGTCACTTTGTTGGCGTATCCCTCTTGTGTTTGAATCATCAAACCTTATTAATAGTAATATTGCTTGGAATTGATTTTCTATTTTCTACTTTCGCCGCTGCTACGGTTGGCGCCAGTCATAATAAGCACTTCTATGAACGCAGACATTTCGCTCAATGTCACATGCCTCCAATTTTGACGTTGTATGCTCTATACGTAGCCTCCGCTTTTTTGTTTACGTGGAGTGTTATTATATCCACCATTTCTCCCTCATATACACTTGAATGTATTTCCGATGGACATTGTGGCTGTAGATTTTGCCGGGCCACTTCAACACCTGTACTTGGGTACACGTTCTTGTAGTAAAAGTTGGGTAAAAGGACTGGAGTTAAAAAAAAGGCAATATTTAGATAATGCATAAGCTGAAACCAACATGAAGGCCTACCGGCCGAGATATTGAAAGCTGCTGCATAGGACTTTTTAGAGAGTATACACCAACTCACTTTCCAAATCTGATCAGAAGAGTGTTTGCCTGATGAATAGAATCTCAGAATCGTTTTTTCAGACCTCGTTTAAAATTTTAGACGAGGAAACGCGCTCCCTTGTGGCTTCTTTAACATCACAATCTTGCAAAAGTCTGTGCAATAACTACCATTCACTGATAATATCGACATAATTGGAGGAACACAGATGGCTGTAATTTGTGCGCTCTCTATTAAAGAAACAAAAGCTGGTTAAGCGGTAAATGGCGGCAAAACTGTCAACAGGAGGGACATACAGCATTGACGAACTAGACAGAACGTCATAGCCGACAGCCTTTTTTTGCGGGTAGTAAAGGACTTTATCTGCATTGTTTCTGCTACTCATTTTAATTTTCCCAACAAAATATCAGTAGAAGTAAAGCGAAGAATAACTCTTGCCATGATGCTAGAGCACGGACTCTATTAAACACCGATCATAATTTTCTCAGTAATTTCGAAAGAAAAACTCTTCAAAAAATATTGGGTTCCGTAGACGCTCTTTGGAAGAGACAATTCGGCGACGAACCATGCGAGCTGTTCAGCGATATCGACTTAGTTTTTAAACTGTGCATCAGTTGTGTGAAATGGCTATGACATGTAGAGCAAATGGATAGCAATACTCGGTCTGGCAAAGTCTCCGAATCTAAGCCGGAAGGACAATGCAATATAAGCAGACCTCAGCGTAGGTGGCGCACGCATAGCCAACCTATTCTGGAGTCCTTTTGATTAGTGTAATTTTTCCGGCAAATTCCATCAAAAACAGTACTCTAACCCACAATATGAAGGAGTTCAACCGTAAGACGTAGGGCTCCTAAGGTTCTCTATAGTTTAGCGCAGTATTCGATTCGGAGTTGAATCGAGTTAAAGGAAGGTTATGTGGGCGTCCTTCAGTTATTCGACTTTCCACCAATTTCCCAACTATAAGATTATGTATCTACCTCGGCTCACCTTCTGTTTATTTTGGTTAGAGATGCCGTAGTTCTTATGATCTCGTGTTATATGATATATCTTTTAACAGTATCTAATATGTATGGTAGTAATACTTTGAACTTTCCAGCACTAAAATTTCTCCGATACTGGGAAGTGTTAACCTCGATTTTTGACTCAGCGCTCGAAATCAATGTAGCACGAAACGCATCCAATCTCCAACCATGGGATTCTTTATGCTGCCACTTTGTTAGACCTTATACATTTTTGGAGACCTCCATGTAAAGGGTGTTTTTTAAGCTGCATGAAAAGCTTTGATGGTGGTTTTCTTTGGTTTGGTTTGACAGCTGTCATTGTCAAACTGTGTTGACGTTTCTGTTCAGTAAGGTTTGACAATTCATCATGGATCGTTTAACGCCAGAACAACGCTTCGAAATTATGGCAGTTTACTTTTAAAAAAATAAATCTGTTCGTTCATAGAGCACTTCGTCAACTTTACGGTCAACATAATCGGCCTAGTGAGCAAGCAATTCGTGCAGTTATTGATCGTTTTCGCACTAATTTTACTCTTCTCGATTCAAAACCATCAACAAGCCAAAGAAATGTGCGTACCGAAGAGAATATTACTGCTGTAGCGCGAAGTGTTGAAGAAGACGCCGAAATGTCGTTATTGGGAATAGCGAGCGCCAACGAGCCATGCTGACTGATTTTTTGTTTCAAAAAATCAATCAACTAAACATCGACGACATTTGGTTCCAACAAGAGGGCGCAACTTGCCATACAGACCGCTCAACCATCAATTTATTGCAAAATCAATTTGGTGACAACTTTATTTTCAGATGTGGTCCTGTTAACTGAGCCCCTCGTTCGTGAGACTTAACGCCTCTCGATTACTTTTTATGGGGCTATGTTAAGTCATTGGTTTATGCCGACAAACTGGCAACTCTTGAAGCCATTGTTAGCCAATAATCACGCCACCATGGACGCCATACGGCCAGATTTATTGGAAAATTGGACTGATCGAATGGACCATGTAACTCATAGCCGCGGTAAACATATGCCAGAAATCATATTTAAAATATAAATGAAAGGAAATTATCCCCCAGATTATTCCAAAAGCATTTCTGTCTTCTATTATTATTTAAAGTTCTCAAGCTCTTAAACAAACGTCCTTTATAGGTACTATTGCTGTTTATACTCCGCACTTGTTGCTGGTTAAGCAGACACATTTTTTAAATTAAATGGAATACTGGGAGTGTGTTCTTCATATTACATCAATATAATCAACTGATGGGCTGAGTTTTTATAGAAGTACTCCCATGTACCCATGGTGATCCTTGCTACGATATTTCCTCTTGCTAAATCAATGAGCCTATGTCCGCTTCTTGATATAATGTCATATAAATTGCCACAATTCCACAATTCTTCCTAAGGTGCCCTGCAGTTGTTAGCGAATTCTGCTCTGACACGGATTCTAACTAATCGCTTGCTTATGTACGTGACGTTAGCTGTAAATCTGCTTCTAATTACATTATTAATCTGCATCTCAGTGACCACAATGGTGAATTTTACATTCCCGAATATATATTATGCCAGCCTCTAGTATATTCCCTAGGTGTTCTTAAGCATCAGGCTTGTTAAGAGTCCTCATATTCTAGGAACCAAATGTTGCAGTCATATGGAGATCCAACCTTACAAAACAAAACCATGTAATGCTTTAAGCTATCGCCAATCGCAGCCGATAACCTTTATGTACTACTTAATTGCCTCTGGTCATTTTGAGTTAATCTTTTTAAATGATATCGCAGTTTTTCCAGCACATCAAACTTTGGTGAACATTTTTTTCCTGCGAGGCTCTTAGCAGTTGCAGGAAAGATAACATAAATCAAAAACGAATGCAGAATATCACTCTGGTCACACTGTTGGGCATTCACTTGCAACCACCGCTGTCACCCACGTCAGCCTCTATCCCAAGGTATAGTATTTCGTTCTGATATCGCCAGGTGGATAGAAATATGTAAATTGGAGCACATGAAGTGAAATATCCATCCGTAGATTTATCTCGTTTTTGCATTATGCAGATATTTCTCTTCTCTTTTTCTTTTTTTTTTTTTGTTCTTTTATCACTTCTCTTCTGCACTATTACCAAAAAAAGAAGACGAATAGTTCTAGAGTATCTAGAAAGATTCTTTGGAAGAAGATGAACGAAAAAAAGAAAACCAAACTAAAATCCCTGAACCAGAATGATAATCTACTCCTGGGATGGATGAGGAAAAAATTTACTTGGCATTTATATGAGTTGCGGCCGGCCTTACCCTCTTAATGGAGCCGGAATACTACTTCAGTCACGCCAACTGTGGAAATTGTTAATTTCTGATTTTACTGGCTTTAAGGATTGGAAGTGGCTCCTTGAACGCGTATAGCAGCAATACGAAAAGATTAATGAATTCCTCGTATTCAAATTTCCTCGGTCGTAGTTGAAATTTGTGTTCTTCTTTTTTCTTTTAACATAAAAATGTCGAACGAATTCATCAATGTCAGTTGGTTGTCGAATTGATGGGGTTAAGGACAAAATAGGACGCAGTTGGGCCTTGTGTTGGGGTAGTGGTGTGTGTCTTCTATTTGCCATGGTATAATAAATTGTGGATTAAAATATTTCACTTCCAGTAGTGACGCTGAATTTAAATGCCAAAAGTCGAAAGAAGGACGCAATTAATTGCATGACTGATTTCCTCTCAGATTGTGCCATGTGGGACTGGAAACTTTTGATGGATGCCTAATGAACTTAGTTCGACAGGACTTTTAACGTGTGCATTAAGTGGTGCTATTCGTATAGAAACTCCCCCCACTTGGATAGTTCAAAATTAATTCAGTTAACGTAGAATGGTTTTTAAATTCATGTCGCACAGAAATTTTTTCCTGCAGCCAGCAAAAGAAAATTACTCTTGACATAATCCAATTACTATCTTTGCATTAAAATGAATCTTTAACTTCAAGAAATGCATTAAGAATTCAAAGAACTAACTTCAATAAAATAACAATTCATTACATTACAAATGGCCTTTAAGTCCGTAAGGACTTGTCTCGTCTTAGACGTAGAAATCCAAAAGTCCGGAAGTGGACTTTTTTATTCGCGATTAATTTTTTTTCTCTTATACATATATATAGGTATATACAATAACCAACGACCCGCCCCGGCTTCGCACGGGAGTAAGATTAGATTAGATTTCATTTTTATTTCGTATAAGAATTTTTACATAAGGTTTGTTACCGCACTTTTAATAATACAAAGTATCTTGCCACTGAAATAGTTGTTGAAACATTTGAATACAGAAATTTATTAACAAGAAAGAATCGTTAGAAGGAAAATACGACAAAAACCTTCCATAAGAAAAAAAAAAAATAAATAAATAAATAAATACGTAAACAAGTAAACAAGTAAATAATTTAATAAACAAATAAATAAGTAGATAGAAATAAATAAATAAATTAACAAAAATTGTAATAGATCTTAATTTAAAGAAAATGAAATCTGAAGGAGAAATAGTTTGCAAGAAGATGCTGCGGTTGGTACCTATTGAAAACGGCGAGTTATGACTGAACCTTTCGTAATATAAGGGAAATCTCGAAAGTCAAGTAGAAGAAAACGACATTAAACGTTCTCAATAATGGACAAATGAGTGGGATGAAATGGGGACTACGAGTAGATTGAAAATTTGGTCAATTTAATTTAGTTTCTTTTTATTCTTTTTAACTAATAATGACTTTTGCTAATTTAAGTTGTATTCAAAATCTGGATGGTTATTACAAAGAATGTAATGAATTTTGTAGTTTTGATAAAGAGATTTTCAGAAGTTTTTATCATTCAGTAATTCCAAAGAAAACTTTTTTATCATTCATCAAGTTAGTTTAGTTTTAAATGCATTTTATTCCATTAATCAATAACTCTTACATACTAACAAAAAATGCTTAAATGCTAGCCTAAAATTACTTAACAATCTTATACTAACTTACTGGCCCTACACAGGCACTCTAAGCTACTCTAAATTCTTATATCTATATCTTTCGACTTTATTTACATTTTTTTATGATATTTTTTTTCTTTACTTAAGGCTAAGAAAAACATTGTTAACAAAAACTTAGCATATGGACAAAATTTTGTATTTTTTATAAAAACTTAATATCTAACTTAAAATAAACCTTAGTCTAGCTAACCTACATACACAATACATACATATAAACACATAGCCATTATACACAATAATATACATATATTAGTATATAAATTTGTATATACTAATATATATACGAGGGCGGGTCAATAAGTCCGTGACTTTTTGAATTTCTGACCTCTTTACTGAAACAGCAACACTGCTCCTGTCAACAGGCATCTGTCAGTTGACTCCTGTCAAAATTTAAACTTGCTGCGTCAGTTAGTTTGTGTTTGACAGATATTTTTATCAGACTACTCACTAATTTGAGGAGAAAATGGAAAAAAGTGAATTTCGTGTGCTTATTAAGCATTATTTCTTGCGAAAAAAAACCATTACCGAGACCAAGGCTAAGCTTGATAAATACTATGGGGACTCTGCACCATCGATTTCAATGGTAAAAAAGTGGTTTACTGAATTTCGTTGTGGCCGTACAAGCACTGAAGATGCCGAACGTCCTGGACGCCCAGTTGAGGTCTTTACACCCGAAACAATCGAAAAAATTCACAATATGGTGTTGGCCGACCGAAGATTGAAAGTGCGAGAGATTGTGGAAGCCGTAGGGATCTCGCATGGCTCAGTGGTTTCAATTTTGAATGATCACTTGGGCATGAGAAAGCTTTCCGCAAGATGGCTGCCGCGTTTGCTCACAGTCGACCACAAACGCAATCGTGTAACAACTTCACAGGAAGGTTTGGCGTTGTTTAATCGCAATATGGAGGAGTTTTTGCGCCGTTTTGTAACCGTGGACGAAACATGGATCCATCACAACACACCAGAGAACAAACAACAGTCAAAACAGTGGGTTTCTAAGGGTGAATCGGCGCCAAAGAAGGCCAAGGTGGGTTTGTCAGCCAATAAAGTTATGGCGACTGTTTTTTGGGATGCACGCGGGATAATCCACATTGACTACCTTCAAAAGGGAAGAACAATCAATGGGGAATATTATGCCAACTTATTGGACCGATTCAATGACGATTTGAAAAAAAACGACCTCATTTGGCCAAGAAAAAAGTTCTTTTCCACCAAGACAATGCAAGGGTGCACACATGTGCAGTTGCCATGGCAAAAATCCATGAATTGGGCTATGAATTGCTCCCTCATCCACCCTATTCTCCAGATTTGGCTCCGAGCGACTACTTCTTGTTCCCAAACCTGAAGAAATGGCTTGGTGGAAAAAGATTTGACTCCAATGATGAAGTCATCTCGCAAACAAATGCCTATTTTGAGGACCTCGACAAATCATTTTTTTTGGAAGGGATAAAAAAATTGGAGAAGCGTTGGACAAAGTGTATAGAGCTCAAGGGAGACTACGTTGAAAAATAAAATTATTTTTTTATCAAAAAATCTGTGTTTTAATCCAAAAGTCACGGACTTATTGACCCGCCCTCGTATATAGTTCTTAAATGCTAACCTAAACCTATGTAAGCTGGCCACCGCTATTTACAGAGCAAATAGATTGGTCAGCTCTGCCTCATTAGTGAGGCTGGTCCGTAATTGACGGAAACGACGACGAAACATCTTTCCCATCATTCAACCACCAGAAATGCTGGTGCTGCCGAACGACATCCCTCTTATCGCGATTCCCCACCGACCTACTGAACCTGAGACGATCCACCCTGCCGTGTGCGACGTCTCTGTTGTAGTTGAGTCGCCTGTCCCCAGCTGTCCGAGCGACATGGAAGATTAACGGGACCGCTGATCTATCCTGGATCAACCCTATCTGATCAAGGTAGAGGAATGCTTCCGGTGGAACGAAGCCATTAGAGCGCACACTCTCATGATAAAGGTGATTGGGGTAGTAAGCCCCAGATATCAGGTTATTCGTCGAGGCCATTGCTCTTACAATGTGCCTTCGAGTCAACTTAATTACGAGGTTGTCCACTCGTATTAGGTTCGCCCTGTTGTAAAGGACCTCGTTAGGATACAATTTTTTCTACTCCGACTCTGGTGTTCTGTACAAGCGAAGACAAGCCCTAAGGCAAGCCCTCTCAAACACCCGAATCTTTTCCATTAAACTTGCTCGTACATTGAACCACACGGGACACCCAAATACCAGCATGGGCCTGATGAGGGCCATGTAGCAGATTATCTTTACCCTCGCATCGAGTTGGCTGCTATAAAACAGTCTCTTTGTGAGGGCAAAAGCGCCTTTAGCTCTGGCCAGAGCAGCATCTACATTTTTGTTAAAATACAGAAACTGATCTAGCCAGATCCCAAGGTATCTGACTACACTTCGACAGGCAAGAGGCTGTCCGTGCTGTCCAATGATCGAGAACTTTCGCCAATTTTTTCTGGTGTCCCTAGAGGCTCCAGACAACGGCGTCCTAAAAAGAATGGTTTCCGACTTCTGAAGGTTGATTTTCAACTTCCGGTCATCGCAAAATCGTCTTATCTTATCGAAGTCACGCTGTAAGAAAGTATTAATGACCTCGATTTTTGGACCTGTTCTGTATGCTATCAAGTCATCTGCGTACGCAAGTGTATGGGGAAGTGAACCTATCAAGTCGCTTGTATAAATGTTGAATAGGATCGGTGAATTGACCGCGGCTTGCTGAAGACCATTTTTAATTTGAAATATTCCAACAGAAGTCACATCACCATTTTTCACGATGAACTGTCTGTTGGTTAGCATATTATAAAGAATGTACAAGAGTGGTTTACTGATCCCCAGCCTAGCCAACTTGTAGAAAAGACCCTCTAACCATACAGTGTCGAAAGCCTTCTCCAAGTCAACTAGGCAGGTACCAGTACACTGTTTTTTGGCTTTATTCCATTGGATATCTAACACCAGATTTCATGTTCCGCCTTAAAACCGAATTGATTATCCGGAACTATATGTTTGTCCTCAACCCACCTAGTCAGAGCTCTATTGATTACTTTTTCGAAAACCTTACTGATATTCGGAAGGAGACTTATCGACCGAAGATTCGCCGGATTGGATATATCCTTTCCCTTTTTGGGGATAGGTTGAACCACCGCCGTTTTCCAATGCGCTGGATAATGTGCATTATTCATTGCATTATTAAACAGGGTGGTATAAATGTCCACCGCTTCTAGAGGAAGATGTCGAAGCACGATGTTCGGAATACCATCAGTCCCCACTGATTTCTTACTTCTGATTGTGTCGAAGATCTCATGGAGTTCTTCCTTCGAAATGAACGGGGGTAGCTCACCTTCTCTGGCAATGACATTATTTGCCATATTTTCGTCGCTGAACCGGGTGAAACCAGAGCCCTCGGATCGCCAGTTCTCTACTTCATTTCGGATAAGGAAGTTGTGCACCAAGACGCGATTGTCCAGGTCATAATTAGGGCCAATGATATCATTGGCCTGGTATACTTCCTGGAAAGTCGCCCCTATGGCCTCAACCTTCTCCTGTGGATCCTCGATCACAAAGAAGTCGTCATCATCAGCGGCCGCATTTGTATCAATGCCTGCTATTGTTAGTAACCGTTCGTTGTCTGTAGTCCGGGCTATTTTAAGACACTGAAGGTCGTTTTGATTTTTTCTCCGAAAAAGTTTATTTATTTGCGGGAACATATTCGGGTTGCTGGTGTTTACAGCCCGTACCTTGTTGTTCCAATACAAACTTACAGCAATTCTGTAATTCTCTTTGATTAATGTTTGAATATTTTTAATCGACGACTTCAGTGTCCTAATCTCTGGTTCTTGTCTGTCTGTAAACTGTCTGTATAAGTTTTTAAGTCTAGTCAGAAGTCTACTTTTCTGTCGGTTCAGTGCGTCAATAGTAGGATTGCGGAACAGATCTTCGTTAGTCGTTTGTTTATACCGCGGAATAGTAGTGTCCATAGTTTGTTTTATTGTCTCGTCCATTCGTTTAAGGTACTTATCGATCTCCTCGTTTGATAAATTCCTATTGGACGGTGGGTGGAGCGTGTTCGAGGAGAGTGCTTGTCAAGGTTGCGGAGAAGCGTGTCCATCGAGTCTTACTGTAGTTGTAAGAGTATCTTTGGACAAATTCCCCCAATTCCGCAATTTCGTTGGGAACTGTGATTTCGGTGCTAAAACCGCAATGGTCGCTGTCATACACGAATGTGCGCAGACAGTTAAGCGTTTGTGAATTCGTACCTGTCAGTCGTATATGTTCGTCGTACAGTAATAGATCCAAATAAGATCCGCCTCTGGGAAACGACGGGTTATCCGTCGCTTTTAGACCGAGTCTATATATGGCATCGTGCTGACCCCACCAATCGAGTAGTAGGTTCCCTCTAGTATTTGGCAAATTATTTCCCCAATCTCTGTGTCTAGCGTTGAAGTCCCCGCCGATTATAAAATAATTCTCCCCCGATTCCAGCCTCAGAAGTCGAAAAAGTGTGTCGAGCTCTGTAATGAATAAGGTGGATTGTCAAGCCCCAGATGCATAAACAGAGGCCAAGTACAGCCGCTTTCCACTGCGGAGCGGGATGTAAATGACGACTGCCTCTAACACCCGGAACCTGCGTAACACTCCCTTGTACACTCTGTGGAATTCTATGCCTTCTTTAATGAAGATCGCGACACCGCCTCCACGTTGGGAGTTAGGCCGGTTTCTTCTTCTTACAATATAATTATTGTACTCCAGTTCGTGCTCATCGGTTAGCTTGGTTTCGCTAGCGAAAAGCACATCAGGAGTTTGGTCTTGTAGCAATTTAAACATCGCGGCTCTTCGTTCGATCCTAATCAGTGAATTAACATTCACCGCAAGGACCTTCAAAGTTTGCTCCACCATGTGCGTACCCATTACGACATGTGTTGCGTTAGACCCGGCAGCAGAGCGTAGATCTGGTTCACCCGCTTGGCCTGTTCTTGCACCTGCTGTTGCAGCTGAGCCATCTTCCCTTGGATTGCGAGCAAGATGGCCAGCATGTTAGGTGCAGCTTCTGCTGTTCTCGGCATTGGCGCCGGAGAAGCTTGCTGTGCCGTAGCGCCTCTACCTGACACCATTTGGTCGTAGGAGATTTGGGACGTGACGGCTGGTGTTTGAAGCCTAACAGGTGAACGTTTGACCTCCACCTTCTGCTGCCGAGTCAGTTTTGCTTTTTTAATGTCGGCGAACTTAGGACAACCCCGATAGCTTGCGGAGTGTCCCACGTTCCCACATAACACGCACGAGAGCTGCGTCCTATCGGATGCTCCGTCCCTACCCAGAGCACACTCCTCGGAGCTGTGGTTCTTTGCGCACTTCACGCATCGAGGCTGCATTTGGAAGTTCGACGCGGCGTGCCCGAACCTCTGGCATCGAACGCATTGTATAACGACTTCGCTCCTTTTTAATTTCTCCCAGTGAACCACCTGGTAGTCTAGGACATTGATGCTCCTTAGACTATCCAGACGGCTATCATTCATCAAAATATTAGAAGTATGCGCAAAAATTTTGATTTGGGTCTGACTCATTAAGAATCGTTTTTGAATAAGCCTGATTTAATTTTTTTATCGGAAATATGGATTTTCGATACTGAAGCTACTCTTTTTAGTATACCTAGTTATAAATTTAATCCTTTATGTAATAATTCTTATGCTGCAGGTGGAGTGGCTGTCTTTGTAAGTGATGAGTTGGAATATGAGTGTTGCTGCTGATATGGTTAACTTTTTTTTGCAAAATTGAGTGTAGAAAGTTTATTTTTAATTACTTCTACAGGCTACATGAAAAAAGTAAAAACGTTTTGTTGAAGAATTGACTACTCTGTTGTCTGACGAAAAGTCAAAGAATCTATTTATCCTTTGTAGGGGGGGTGAAGAAATCAATAAACAAAAAAAAAACAACTTGTAACTACGCTACTGCGACTTTATTGTTCAATGCACTTCCACTGACTGCTTGCATTGCCCTCTAACAATTTTAGTACATCTCGCTTTTAAATAACTTGGTAACAAATTTGTGCGTGTGCGTAGTTTGAATATCGATTAATTGTATGATAATGAGAAGCTTTTTCGAGCAGTTCATTCGATCAGGTCCGGTACATTATTTAAATGTATAATCACCGCAAAAGATGTAAACATGATCATACCACTCGAATGCGACAGTATGGTTCTACATTTTTCGAACGCCTTTTCTTCTTTTTTTCTTTGTCTACAGTTCGGCCAGCGTGATCGAGTAATCATCCCGATTACATGAGCATCTCCTACAAGTATTATAAGTATAGGTATCATAAGATTACGTATTTGATAAAATTAATTATATATTTATATGAAAGAACACAATGTATCTTCGTTTAACTTACATAATTTTTAAAATTTATTATATCTTGAAATCCATAGAAAAAAAAACATTAACTCAACAACAATTCTACAAGAAATTAATTCATTATAATCATTATAATCCATTCTATTTAAAAATAATGAAGAGACATAATAGGGAATTGGTTTGGGCTGTGAATGTACATTATTGCTTTTCACGGGTCGTTATTATTTAAATCAAGTTTGCCTTGATAAATCTCGTCAACCTCTTCACCACCGGCTCCATATTCAGCTTGTTTGACCGTAAATGGTCTCATATTTGATGGAGAACAGACACCCTTATAGGGTAACCGTGTTAACTGCAAACCCTCAACGTCTGTAATGAAGTAGCGATCGTTTGGCAGCACCTTTTTAACCTCATATGTCCCTATATTTGGCAAACAGTTTTCTATTAACCCCAGGGGTGTTTGCAAATTGTTTGTATGTATGCGGACGCTTATGACGTTTATCATGTTGAGCTTTATTATACAATTGGCTTTTCTCAATGTTTTCTATTGCTCTTGATCTAGCTTCAACAATATCTACTTTTTCCTCGCCGAATTTGTCTTTTAAAAACTCACTCAGACTATCACAAATACGAGTAATGCCTTTCTGACTCCTACCGAACAAAAGAATACTGGGGGAAAACCATGTGCTTCTATTTAATGTGTTATTAAGAGCATATTCGACTTTCGCTACGTGTTTATCCCTGTCATTTGTATTTGGTCCAGATTGTTTAGCTAGCATAGGAACTATTATGCGATTTATGCGCTCAACCTGCCTGTTCGCTTGCGGTGACTGAGTGGCTGTCAAAATATGTTTCACACTGTTTTCAGTTAAAAAATCAGAAAATTCTTTAGATGTAAAGGAGCTACCACGATCCGAAATAATTCTATTAGGTCTAGAATAATTCTCAAAATATGACATTAAGCAAGCAATTGCATCCTTCGTCTGCGTTGTCTTTACTGGGTAAAGCTTTACGAATTTTGTAAAAGCATCGATCACTAAGAGTAAGTGCCTTTTCTTCAAAGTAGTATCAGCCATAGGGCCCAGGTGGTCAATATGCAACGTATCAAAAGGAATATTCCCTTTAGGAATAGAATGAAGTGTACCTTGTTGCTTTCCAGAATCGGGAGAGAAACAAAAGCATTTAAAGCATCTTCCGATATATTCTTTTATCTTTTGTTTCATCTTTGGAAACCAATAGCTGCATAAGATGTATGCATAGCACTTTCCCACACCTAAGTGGCACATTGCTTCATGACTCGTCCCAATCTCTTCTTCCCCCATATGCGATGGTACATAAAACATAACATTGTCTTTATCTTTTCGGTATATTAAGCCGTCTATCATTTCGAAAAAATGGCTTTCATTTTTTTCTAGTTCAACTGAAATCGCAACTATTTTTCACAAATTCAAAAAATTCGTCCACGATGTGAAGAACATTGAAAGAACGGCTAAGAGCATCGACATGATTCATGCGGTTACCTTTTCGGTGTTCGACAGTATATTCGAAGCTTTGCTTTGCACCCAGCGAGAAATACGAGGATTAATGGACTTTTTTTGTAATGTTAATGTTAGTGCTTGGCAATCGGTTACAATTTTAAAATTGATGCCAATCAAATAGATCTTAAATCTTCTTAACGCGTATATTATAGAGAGTGTTTCGAGTTCGTAGCTATGGTATCTACTCTCGGTTTCAGAAGCATGTTTTGAAAAATAGAAAATGGGGTGAAATTTGTCATCGATTGACAATGCTGTGATGCTGCTTGCATCACAACGAAGTTCTGTGATGTTGTTTGGACTTTATATAGACAATACAGGAGAATCTATAAGCTTTTCCTTCAAAAGTTCAAACGATTCTTCTTCCCGTGGACCAAATACGAATGGTGAATCTTTTTTGAGCAGGTCATATAAAGGCTTCGCAATGTAAGCAAAATGCTTAATGAACTTTCTGAAGTAAGAGCATAGACCAACAAAACTATGAACATCTTTTACACAAGACGGCATAGGGAAAGTTCTGATAGCATTTAGATTACTTGCCTAATTACAAAATTTGACTTAACTTTTGCGATTCTTTCACAAATCAATTCAACATTCGCTTTATTGTGTAGGTCTACTGTTGAATGATGCCAGGGTAAGCTGAGCATCATTTTTAGGACTTTATTTTGACATGTCTGCAGTTTTTTTATGTGGCATTTTGCGCAATCCCCCCAAATTTGGCATCCATACAAAAGAATAGCCTGAAAAATAACTTTGAAAATTATGATCTTGTTTTCTGTTGAGAGCGCTGATTTTCTATTGATAAAAGTGTATAACATTTTAATTGCCACCCCTACTTTCTTGACCGTTCTAGTTATGTGTTCGTTAAATAACAACTTTGAATCTAGCTGGATACCTAGATATCAAACATGGGGCTCCCAAGGGATATTTACTCCATTAATTTGTAGCCAGTTAGAAGGAAGAAAGCAATATTTTCTTTTTCTAGTGAAAAGATAGCTTGCTTTTTCGCTTCATTCCATTTTATTTTCCATTTTGTGTAATACCTTTTTAATACTTCCATCGCATTATTGAGATTGCTTTCAATATTGAAAGCAAACTCATGTGACGAAAATACTGCAGTATCTGCAGTATCATAAGCAAAAATGGCTACATGGCAATCGTGCAAAACAGGAAAATCGGACGTGTAGATATTATACAAAACTGGGCCTAACACAGAACCTTGAGGAACACCAAAATCAAAAGTTATTAAGTTTGAGACACCACTATTAACGAAGACCTTAAAACAACGACTAGATAAGAAACTTTGAACTAACTTACAAATGAAGTAAGGAAAATTAAATTGTATCATTTTATAAATAAGACCATCGTGCCAGACAGTATCAAATGCTTTTTCGATATCTAGTAAAAGCATTCCAGTTGATTTACCTGCGGAGCGATTTGCTTTCATAAAGTTGCAAATTCTAACTACTTGATGTGAAGTGTTATGATGTCGCCTGAAGCCAAATTGTTCTTTAGGATAAATATTATTATCACAGATATGTTTTAGTAACTTTTCCTTAATAACTTTTTCTAATATTTTGCTTAGACTACAAAGCAAACTTATTGGCCTATAACTTTCTACACTTTCAGGTGGCTTACCAGCTTTAAGCACCGGGACAATTTTGGCTAATTTCCAGGCCTCTGGAAAATACCCTATCTTCAGGCAGGCATTTATGAGGAAAGTTAAATATTTTATTCCAGATTTGGTAGCTGCTTTATATAGATATTGAGTATGCAGTCAATACCGCCTGCTTTTCTCGTTTTTAAATCATTGACTATAAACTGAATATCTTTCTCTGATGCGTAATTTACAGGAGATATTGGTGTGCTTCTACTTAAGAAATACTCTTGAACTGTGGTGTTCACAATATTATCTGTATTAGCATCACCAATAAATCTGGAGATGTTGTTGTTTCTCGCAAAGTTCAGTGCAAGGGCATTTGCTTTGTCCACATCCGAAATATAGGTGCTAACATTATCTTTTAAAAATGGTAACTGCCTTTTTCTATTTTTTATTACCTTCATAATGTTCCATAAAGGTCTAGCACTTTTTTCTAATGAGTTCAGCTTCCTGTTCCAGTTTTTATTGCGAGCCTGTGATATTCTTAGGGCAATGATCTTATTGATATTTGATACCGCATGTCTGTAAAAAGGGTCCCGATATCTCTGCCAGTTTTTTCGGTAAACGTTTCTTATTTATATTAGATATAAAATAAAGGGGGGAAGTTTTATGTTAACTTCACTTATAGATATCTTTGGAATACTATTTTCAGCAGCATTTAATATAATTTCCGAAAACTGTTTTAAAATATCATCGACATTTTCTTTACTGGAAATAGCTTCTACGTTGTCAATTCTCCCTCGAAAGTGAAGTACTGTCTTTGATTATAGAATTTATTCTACAACAATGTTTGTAGCTGACTTTTAGTTACACAATATGAACAAATTTTGTTTGGAAGTGACGCGCGAAAAAGCTACGTATAGCTGTCCATGGGAAAAGCACCCTACGCTTAGGTCTAAGCTTGCAACGTTGAATGTTTGACCTTGTGAATTGTTAATTGTAATTAATAATAACAATTTTCTTTGGAAACTGCAATCCTTTGAATAGGAATGGAAGATCTGTTGGTATCAATGGAGTCCGGGGAGACGAATCCTGGAGACGTGTACCATTGCAAAATTTGGGCGGATTTAGGTTCCAGAATAAAATAACAGGACACTCTTCTTTTTAGACCAATTTATGTGGGGGAAATTCAGAAGGCTGCAAGCAATGGAGAAATTCTGTTGGTCCAGCACGGTGTCTACAGAGTAGCATGTTTGCCCCTGTGTATTAGTCAAGTCATTCACTTTACCTACTAGATCGTTAGCTCCGTTTTCTTGAACCAAGTTATAGTCCTAGAACCTATATTATTATTTCTCGATAAATGTTGTTGACTAATTATTGAAGATCATTTACTAAAATGCAAAGGTTTTGATCTAGATTAATTCTCCCATTTTTTTGTGACATCTGTTCATTTCCTATTTTGAGCAACAACTCTGAAAAAATCCGGTTTTCGTGTGCTGACAACGTCACTCTCATTTTTTTTTTTTGAGTTCTAATCTATTCACACACGGCCAGAGAAAAGATCTTTCAATGAAAGTACCGAGTTGACCTCCGTCGGGCACGCACGTTATTTAAGTTGCCGCCGCCTGCAATGGCAAAAAAAAAAATTGGAGCGGACTTAACACCTTCTTTAGGAATTTTAACTGGTCGTTCTGTTTCCTCGATAATGACGTGGATGCCGCTGCTGATATGATCACAGACACTATTCTCTTTGGAATGGAAAGATCTTAACATCCACAAATCCGCTGGACCAGATGGTATATCTCCCCTTCTTCTGAACAAGTGTCCTTCTACGCTGGCAAAACCACTGCGTAAGCTTTTCCATCAATCCTACTCTTTTGTCCAGCCCGTTCCCAAAAAGGCGAATCTTCTTCTCTCTCCTCTTATAGACCCATTGCATTTACATCCCTTCTTTCCAAGGTCATGGAAGCGCTGATAAATCGTCAGCTCATGAAATATCTCGAAACACGAAAACTTCTTAATGACCGGTAGTACGGTTTTCGTAGCAACAGGTCCACTGGTGATTTGATGGCATGTCTCACCGAAAAGAGGAATCAAAGTTCACATCAATCTGGCGAAAGTAAGATAGTTGCACTTGATATTTCTAAGGCATTTGACAGAGTTTGGCATCAGGCTCTTTTGTCGAAAATGCGTGCATTTGGGATTGACGTCTCTCTTCTTCAATGGATTAGAAATTAACTTTCGAAACGTTCAATTCAAGTTGTCTTGGATGGTTTCAAGTCTGATATTCACAAAATAAATGCTGGTGTGCCCAGGGCTCCGTTCTGTCTCCGACACACTTTTTAATTTTCATTAATGATTTCTTGTCTGCTACTTCTAATCCAATTTACTTCTTTGCTGACGACAGTACTCTCTGCTTTTCATATTCGTTCCCGGGCTCACGTCCTGCTCTTCGGCTGTAGAACGGGAACGGCAGCGTATGTTAAGCTCATTAAATTCCGATATAAACAGCATAACCAATTGGGGAACTACCAACAGAGTGGAATTTAATGCTTCCAAAACACAATGCTGTCTGCTGTAGCTTAAGCGAAATTCAAATACCCAGCTATTATCCATGAATGGCACTTGCATCTTCGAAACCGAAAAACTTTCCACTCTCGGTATGTGTGTCAATGACAACTTACGTTAGTTGCCAAAAATGCTGTGAAATGTCTAGGTTTCTTGAGCGATGTATGAAATATTTCACCCCCTCTAATCTGGCTTCAATATATAAGGCGACGTAATGTCACCTGTCTCATCTTGTTCTATCGCTATTTTCACCGTCAGTGCTCCTCTGAAATTGCCAGTAGCATTCCGCCCCTTCAAACCTCCAACCGTAACACCCGTCTCGCTATGAATGCTGATCAGTACAAGCCCACTTTCGGACGCACCCTGAAATATCGTGATAGTTTCCTAAGCCCAACAACTCGCTCATGGAATGCCCTGTCGAGCTCTTTATTTCCTAGCCATTACAACCTTCAAACATTTAAAACCAACATACATCGGTATCTCTCTTTTCTCCCTCCCTAAATTTCCTTCGCCCGCGCTATGTGCAAACATTTTAAGGGTACATAATCCCTTGTGCGCGCGCAAATTACCACTGGTAAGACTTGCCAAAAGTAGGCGGTCCGATATCCGAAATGGATCAACGCGAAAGTTCTTCTACTCCTTATACAATTCTAACAAGTCTTCGTCAAAAATATTTTTATCATATTTGACATAATCTGAAATTAACTCTCGCCGTCGTCGATTCAGTATACTCGTATCTTCGGCCATAAATTGCCTATACTTGTTCCAGAGAGACACGATATCGAACACTTGAAAGAACGCTATAATAGTGGCAAACAAATACCTTAATGACCTCGATGAACTGCAAATAGTAGTTTCCGTTAATGTGTTGTCCCATTGGGAGTTGTCTTCCAAGAGACCCATCGCCTTGATGCTGCTTTATAGGTATGATTAGTTACTCCTTGTACAGTTCTAAGGTGTGAAAAATATGATTGGCACTTTACAATGTGAAGAAGCATTCTCAAGTGAAAATATTCACTCTTGTTAGGATGAACTACATAGCATCAGTTTTTTGAACTCCGGGGAACCCTTCAAATGGAGTCCCTTGCTCCCTCCGTTGAAAGGTTTTGATCCGGCCTAGTTTTGTTCACTAGCCATACCAACAGGTGGACATGTGGCAACCCAAGTTTCTGCCACTCAACAGTGTACATGCGGCAACGTTGTGCAACATTTTACAAGGGGTAAAAATAGTCTAGTGTTCGCTGGCCCACTTTCCCAATTTCCCGTGAGGTGGGCAGTTGGACTTCTATCAAACCGAATCGACAGATTGCCTTGAGCAAACTCACAATTTTTGTTCTCCCCTCAAAAACTTCGTAAAAATTATGCCGTGTGTAGACAATAATTGCCACAATTCCACCCTTGGAATTCATTGAATACAGATTTGTTGTAGGTAGAACTACAACATGTTTGAAAATGAAAAGAAAATTTGGATGCAGGACTACCTACTCGTACGAAATCCTAGATTGGACTGGCAAATGCGGATGTGTGCAGCGTCGCACACGATTTATCTCTACTCAAACGTCCTAGGAATTGTGTGTACAAATGTCCTCGTACGTAGGCACTTTTAAGTATGTATCGCTTAAATTTTAGCCTACGTAAGCAATGTAAATTTATTTTTCGACAACTTGGTATCAAACTATTGCTCTTCTCTATATATATATAAACTTTCCGTAAGAAATTATCTAAATCATAGTGTGCATCAAAATCCATTGTGTGGTTTAGGAGGAGTTAGCGGCTAAACAGGCAGACACGGAAAGCGATTTTGTTTTATACTATGTAGTGATTAGCGCTCTTAAGGGGTTATTACTCGTAGCACGCTTGAAATGATTAGAGAGAATAGAAAGAGAGGTACCAATGAACGTTGGTTTTGAATGTTTGGTGATTATAATGACTAGGAAATAAAGATTTCGATAAGCGAGTTGTTCTGCTTAGAAAAGAATCACGATATTTCAGGATACGTCCGGGTGCTACGGTTTGAGGGGTGAAGGGGCAGAGTGCTAGTGGCAAGTTCTGTGAAGCACTGGTGGTGAAATAGCGATAAAACAAGGTGAGGCAGGAGACATTACGTCCGTGGTCGAGAGTGTCAATCGATTGTGTAATATTGGCATCATCTATTACTCTATTCGCACAGTTTTGGAAGCATTAAATTCCACTCTATTGATAGTTCCCCAACTATGGTGTTAATATCGGAATTTAATGAATTTGAGTTTGTACCCATGGTGACAACACTCTTATCATTTCATATACTATTGCTAACGTCGTATATGTGCTCAAAATGAAGCCTTTTCTCTTTCTTGAATTAGTTTTTTAACTTCAATGGGCATTTTTTAGTTCGGGTTTTTCTTGCTGGCCCGGTAGCTCTGAAGCCATTCTCTCTCATCAATCGCAAAAGCTCTAGAGAGGTAAAAAAATTTTCTAAATATATAACATGGTCAGAAAGAAATGGAACTACTATTTCCAAAAGACCAAATTCAACTCGAGATCCCAAAGGCATATGACCCACATCAACGTTCTCATTTTTTGCACCACAAGAAGTATCGAAGTTATACAATTAACCACAACTTCTCGTTTATACCCAATTCTTGAAACCAAAACGAACAGGTTTATCTCTTATCAACTGTTTCAAAGAATGATAACCAAAATATTTGATCATTGCTTCATCAATGGATAAGTTTCACTGCTGACATTTTTGGCACAATAAATTCATAAGCGGCCTGAGCTTTGCCATTTTGTCTTGCGCATCTGAATGATAATTATCTGTGAAGTGAATACGAGGGCGGGTCAATAAGTCCGTGAGTTTTTGAATTTCTGACCTCTTTACTGAAACAGCAACACTGCTCCTGTCAACAGGCATCTGTCAGTTGACTCCTGTCAAAATTTAAACTTGCTGCGTCAGTTAGTTTGTGTTTGACAGCTATTTTTATCAGACTACTCACTAATTTGAGGAGAAAATGGAAAAAAGTGAATTTCGTGTGCTTATTAAGCTTTATTTCTTGCGAAAAAAAACCATTACCGAGACCAAGGCTAAGCTTGATAAATACTATGGGGACTCTGCACCATCGATTTCAATGGTAAAAAAGTGGTTTACTGAGGTCTCTACACCCGAAACAATCGAAAAAATTCACGATATGGTATTGGCCGACCGAAGATTGAAAGTGCGAGAGATTGTGGAAGCCGTAGGGATCTCGCATGGCTCAGTGGTTTCAATTTTGAATGATCACTTGGGCATGAGAAAGCTTTCCGCAAGATGGGTGCCGCGTTTGCTCACAGTCGACCACAAACGCAATCGTGTTTGCCATGGCAAAAATCCATGAATTGGGCTATGAATTGCTCCCTCATCCACCCTATTCTCCAGATTTGGCTCCGAGCGAGTACTTCTTGTTCCCAAACCTGAAGAAATGGCTTGGTGGAAAAAGATTTGACTCCAATGATGAAGTCATCTCGCAAACAAAGGCCTATTTTGAGGACCTCGACAAATCATTTTTTTTGGAAGGGATAAAAAAATTGGAGAAGCGTTGGACAAAGTGTATAGAGCTCAAGGGAGACTACGTTGAAAAATAAAATTATTTTTTTATCAAAAAATCTGTGTTTTAATCCAAAAGTCACGGACTTATTGACCCGCCCTCGTATATTACGAGTATTTGATTTCATTAAAATGATTTCGCGGCATGTTGCTTGCAACCAATGCGGTTTTTGTATCCTCATCTAATTTCCAATATATTGACTCTCTTGGCATTGAGTGGTAACCACTGTAAAACAGTAAAATTGAGGTTATGATAATTATGTTGGTAGTTCCATTACATTATTATCGAAAAGCGGCTCACATATTTCGACTGGAGACTTGTTTTCCAAAGCAGTTTTCATATTTTTCTCATCCCTAATGAAAAAATAGTTGGAATAATTCATCATCATATCGACACCTCTTTTGAACCAGCGTGGTTGGGTTTGAGATTCGCTACGTATTGAGGCTCTTGTCTCTGATAAAGGAACTTCATCTTCACTATCGAAATCCTCATCCCTAGGATGTTAATGTTACCTGGAACATAATTTGGCATGTGATCATTATCCAAACTTTACGTCTCTACGTCATCTTGGTCTGTATTGATATCTGCGTCTAGTGTTTCAGTGTTTCGATCATCTTCTTCATTGTACTCGTATTTGGGGGATTATCGAATCTCGAAGGGCGTTACGGTCATTCCTGACTTTTTTATTGCTTTTAATTTTTTGGGGGTTTTTCTCTGTCGGGTTGGTCTTATGAGACCTTTGGTCTGATACTCTTAATTCGATGAGGGATAAAGGATCTCACTCCAAAGAGAAAAGTGCCTGTGATCATATCAGCAGCGGTGGATGTTTCGTTATCGAGGAAACATAATGTGCAGTTAAAATTATGAAAGAGGGTTTTAAGTCCGCTCCAATTGCCTAATTATTGTAGGTGTTTTGCCCAGGGGTTCATCTGCGGTCCATTTATTTGGAACCAGATGATGCATCCGCTTCTGTGGCGTTTGAATGAGCTCTGTGGTTGCTGCGCTTATGCAGACGACCTGCTCCTTATCCTCGAGGGTCAGTCCAGGGCTCTTGCGGAACAAGTAGGAGAAAGAGCTCTTTCAATCGTTTCTGAATGGGGAGAAAGCGTTGGCGTCAAGGTTTCAATGGAGAATCCATGAAAATGAACCTTTTTTCGGATTGAGTCATAACTGGTGACGAGAAGTGGGTTCTGTACAACAACATGCAACGATAAAAGATCTGAAAAAAATCAGGTGAAGGTACAGAACCCGAAGCAAAGTTAGCTTATATACATTGAAGGTACTTTTATCTGTTTGATGGGAATACAATGCTTTTCGAGCTATTTTCACAATCACGAATAAGTATTATCTATAACCCTCGAAGAGAAAATCGATGATTATGCCTAATCATCGTCCGGTTTTAGCTAATCAAAAAGGGCTTCATCTTCCAATATGCTAAAGCGAGCTCAATATTGCACGATAAGGAGCATTATTCACAGATACGCTCCATTCGGCAGATGAGCAGATGATTTCATCAGCCCATAAACCACATCAAACCGTTGTTTTGTCTGGGTAAAATCGCTGCCCTTGAACCTCTCAGGTTTCTCTCCACTCCAGATATGGCCTTGAACAAAATGTTGATCGAAAATATTGCATCTGCTTGAAACTTGAAAAATGCAGACGATTTAGATTTAGAAGTTGTTGCATACGACAACCCAAGCGATTGAATCGTTGCCTAATCGATTCTTTACAGTCATCGCGTACACTTTCTGCTACCGTCGCTATATTTTCTTTCCTACATGCCAGATGTAGTCTTGTTGGAAGCATATTATCCAATAATGAGTATTGAGTTCAAAACTTAGTATAGTGAATTGTGTGTTAGGTACACCGACATGGTGGACCATAAATTGCCCTAAGCGTTCAAAACACATTCCTCTTAGAACGCTGATATTCGTAATGCAGTAGAATAAAATATAGATGCTCTGCCGGGCTAAGCCCTTCCATGATATTATGTCAAACAACACTGAAAAATCATATCAGTGTGATACCACGCATCCGTGTTCTCAAATAAAGTCCAAACTAGAAGGTACCTATGAAAGTATCACTTTTTACTAGCCTGGCTTCATTCGAGAATTCTGCGTCCTGTTCTACCCTTTTCAGGCAACTAACGCCTAGCTTATCATGAATCTTCTCTTCCAAAGCTCCTCAACGCAAGCGCGACCAAATTTTTCGAATGCTTTTTCTCCCGAAATGACTAAGTTATTAAGGTTATCTGCATCGGCTTTTGATGAAATCAATTCTTTAAGTCTAGAAAGTAGGACTAGGATGTCATACAAAGACTTACCTTAGTTTTAAGGGACAGGACCTTAAGGCTCAATTCCTTTCTTAACCCAAGAAGAAAGATGATTTGCAAGGCCAATTCTTGGTTTTATTCTTGAAGTTTTTCCAGATCTGGCAGAGTGTGCAGATTTGGTCGATTGTAGACTTCCCCTGAACTGCGACTGGGCCCCAGTCAACAAGTGTCTCCAGCCAGCTCGATCCCTAGCTAGCTGCCTCCAGTTTCGCACGCTAAGTTGGCTGAGGTCCCCTTCCACTTGCGTGCGCCACCTGAGCCTTGGCCTTCCTCTACTGCGCTGTCCCTCGGGAACGGATTCGAAGACTTTTCGGACCAGAGCATTGGTGTCCATACGCTCTACATGACCTAGCCATCTCAGTCTTTGGATCTTCACTCTTCTGGCAAGGTCCATGTCGCTGTACAGTCAGTACAGTTCGTCGTTGTATCTCCTCCTCCACTCACCGTCCATGCAGACCGAAAATCTCTCGAAGAATTTTTCTTTCATAACAGCCAAGAGCACTCTTATCCATTTTTGATAATGTCAATGCTTCCTCGCAATAGAGCAAGACCGGGATTATTAAAGTCTTATAAAGGGTGACTTTTGTTGTCCGAGAGAGGGCTTTGCTACTCAATTGCCTTCTTAACCCAAAGAAACAGCGGTTGGCAAGAGTTATTCTTCGCTTGATCTCAGCGCTGGTGTCGTTGTCTGTATTTATAGCAGAGCCTAGGTAGACAAAGTCCTTAACTACCTCAAAGTTATATCTGTCGAGGGTGACGTTCTGTTCGAGACGTCGGTGATGGTTGTCCTTTTTGCTTGACAGCATATACTTGGTCTTGCCCTCATTGACCGCTTAACCCATTTTCACCGTTTCCGTCTCAATACTCGCGAAAGCGCCACTGACATCACGCTGTTTGCCTCCGATTATGTCAATATCGTCGGCGTATGCGAGTAGTTGGAGGTACTTTTGAAAGATAGTACCTCTTGTGTTTGCTCGTGAGTTTTGCACTTTTCTTTGAAGTACGATGTTGAAAAAATCACATGACAGCGCATCGCCTTGTCTAAATCCTTTCTGGACATCAAAGGCCTCGATAGATCTTTACCGACCTTGATGGAGCAGCGTACTCTCCATCGTCATCCTGCACAGTCGGACGAGTTTGGCAAGGATGCCGAAATTAGACATTGCTCTGTATAGCTCGTCTCTATAGATGCTGTCATACGCGGCCTTAAAATCGATAAATAGGTGCTGGGTATCGATCTGAAGCTCATGGGTCTTCTCCAAGATCTGCCGTAGTGTGAATATCTGGTCGATGGTGGACTTTCCTGGACTGAAGCCACACTGATATGGACCTATCAGGTTGTTGACGAACGGCTTCAGGCGTTCACACAATACGACAGATAAGATCTTGTATGCGATGTTAAGGAGACTGATGCCTCTGTAGTTGGCGCAGTTCAGAGGGTCTCCTTTCTTGAGAATGTGGCATACTTTCGTCCGACCATATTTTACAGATGACAGACGACCATATTTACCAAGTCATCGGCTGTCGCTTTGAAGAGCTCGGCAGTCAGGCCGTCCGCTCCACCAGCTTTCTTGGACTTCAGTTAAGATACTGCTATCTTCACTTCATCCAGGTCGGGTGCACGGAATTGTTGGTCTACATCGTCCAGGTTGAAAGGTTCATACTGCTTGACTGCGGTATTTTTTTCGTCATCGCCGTTATACAGTTTACAGAAATGATCTTTTCAGATTCTCAGCATTGACTGCGACTCTACAGTGTTTCCTTCTTCGTCTATTCAGGCTTCGGTTCGGGGTTTTCTGTTATGTTGTATATATAACAGTTACTCGTTGCCCTCGAGCTTGTTGGTTGCGCAGGCAATTATTTTTAAAAGAATGATCCTCCATTGGTATCGCTCGATACCCTCCCCGTGTTGCTCTTTTGCCCTACACTATTTGTTGGCGTGCATATTCGGTAATTTTTTTCATCGTACATAATCATCATTACCCCGAGTAGTCCTCAGCTAACTCTTTGATGATGTCGCGATATCGGTTCTATAGATTGCTGGCATTTGTGGATAGTAAGTGCACTGCACAGATTTTTTCTGTTAAATTCCTTTTGCGTCTGGCTAATCCAGTAGTTGATTTTATTTTTCTGGGTGGATTGCGGGCTTTTGTCGTTGAATAGTTGGGCCTTGAATTCTGTTGCAATAAAAAGTAGTCTGGAGTGTACGTTTCTGAATATTTGCACTTCAAGATTCTGGAAGGATTTCTCGTTTCGATTAGCACGCGGTCAGCTCCCTCCCCTCTGGAGAGCGCTAGGTGGCTGCGTAGAGTCGTGCCTAGCCTATTGCATCATCACGTAGCAATTATCCATCGACTTTTCTTAAGCCGTCAACCGTATTGCCTTAGCCGGATTTTTACACTCCCACTTCAATGTATCCAAATGGTCGATATACATACAATGTAAAAGGCTTTTTACCTTCTTCAAAAAGATATCCACTTTACCTTTCCATGATACGAAATGAAACGAGTCCATAAACAGATGATGCTGTTATGCTTCTACTAAACGTTTTTCTTAATTTTTTAGCTTTGACCCGGTCGACTAACTCCGAACGAGTCTTCTTTCTATTTACCACCAGTCTTGGATTCGAATTGTTTTCCACAAGTCTTTCGCAAAGGTATCCAATTAGTAACAGGCCCATTTCTCGATTTCTCTTGCACAAATCCAAGTCTTTGACTTCTAACAAATGCCCACAAATCTTGATTCTTGGTTCAAAACATCTGATAATAGTGCTCCCCTGATGCCAATTTGATTTAGTATGCCTTTCTGAAGCAAAATGAGAGCGAGAAAGGTCACAGAAATAGTTGTCAACATATTTGTAGTCGACCCAAGCACGTGTTTCTCGCTTTGAAAGGGATTGGCATCGATGCTGATACAAAATACATTCAACAGTCCTCTTTTCTTTCTCGACAGATATACTGTTACCATTCTGTCGTTAGTCTTGGAATGGCAATTTCATCCACGCTTTTCCATTCACAATATAGTCCCAGTTATGTACGTGCTCATAAGTATTCAAGTCCAATTTGTGTCAGCCATAAATTTATGTATGCCACAAACACAGTTGGAAAATTATGAAATAAATCATTCTCGAATCTCGTTAATAGATACTGACGAGATTAATACATAAATATTTGATACACGAAATGTGTATCAAACCCATGTTGTGGGGTGTTGATGAAAGAAAAATCCAAAAACTCTGTTTGCTGTCAACTTGATGTCGTGCATCTATCTGACATACATCTCAATGTACATAATCTGTTGATACTAAAGACCCCTAGCCAATAAATACTACGTCAGCGTGTGTTAAATAAATACATACTCGTAAACATCCTTACGATGAAAACATTCTCATTCGTTTCCTTAAGACGTATTTTCCAAGTCACGCCGTTGTTTAGCAAAATAGAAGAAGTCCATCTCCACCCACTCGTTTGTCTACTTATCTACAGAGAAACTACTAACAAGGTCGATATTCGCATCATGTGAAACAACATCCTCAATCAACAAATACATAAGCTCATAAATATTTACTACCACATTTTATGGATTAGGAAATTTTCGATTATTTACTGAATAACGATGACCTCGTCGTAAAATCCCACCCTCAGCAGAACTTCCATCTCCAACAAAAAAAAATCCATTCCCCACAAAACAACAACCCCACATCCGTTTATGCTAACGTCGCCCTAAAACAGTGAACAAAAACAACCAAAAGGAACATCGATCAAAGTGTTCATCAATTTTCTTCTCTAATTCCCAATTTTTATTCTCTGCGCTCTTTCTCACTCTCTTTGCGAGATTATTTTGTCATCGGCACGTAGAATGGGGATATTGATATTGAGTCGGCCGGGATGTTTATCCTCTCCTTTCCTGTCACCCCCCGGAAATACCTTAATGGTCCACCACTATTGCTATGATATGGTATATCCATGGTTGCCACTTTACGAGACCAATATCAACAAAGTACTAACATTTTAGAAGTTGAGGTTTTGTGAGTGCACCTGCTAGACACGAGCGCAATCTCCAATTTTCACTTGGTGCGAACAAGTTGGCAGACCACTAAAGAGGAAGAAAAGTTCAATTTTCAAATCGATTGCATTTTCGTGTTTTTTTTTTCAGACCAAAGGAAAAGGCGTGGTACGCCTCGAGCTGTAAGGAGGCTGTTTGTTGTTTTTTCAGTCCTTTAAGACCAACCCCACAGAGGAAAACCGAACAAAATTTAAACGAGCCAGGAATGACTGCAACGCCTTTCTTAAGCGTGTCAAATTTATATACGACCAAAAACTGAGGCAAAAAATACTACAATCTCCCATAGGTAGTACAAATTTTTGGTCGTTCGTCAAAAACATTAGAAATTCCGCCTCATCCTCCATCCCAACACTCATTCACAATGACATTCCAGCTGTCAGCTCTTTGGACAAAGCCAATCTGCTTGCTGCACACTTTGCGGCCAGATCAACGCTTCCAGATCGTGCTTTGTCTCCGTCTACACTCGAGTGCATCGAATCTTCAATGGGACGAATCCACTTTCACACTCGTGTAGTAGCAAGAGTTCTTAAAGATTTTAACGCTCACAAATCCGCTGGTACAGATGGTATATCTCCCCTTCTTCTGAAGAGGTGTTCTTCTACGCTGGCAAAACCACTGCGTAAGCTTTTCCATCAATCCTACTCTTTTGTCCAGCCCGTTCCCAGAAAGGCGAATCTTCTTCTCTCTCCTCTTATAGACCCATTGCACTTACGTCCCTTCTTTCCAAGGTCATAAAAACGCCGATAAATCGTCAGCTCATGAAATATCTCGAAACATGAAAACTTCTTAATGACCGGTAGTACGGTTTTCGTAGCAACAGGTCCACTGGTGATTTGATGGCATGTCTCACCGAAAAGTGGAATCAAAGTTTACATGAATCTGGTGAAAGCAAGATAGTTGCACTTGATATTTCCAAGGCATTTGACAGAGTTTGGCATCAAGCTCTTTTGTCGAAAATGCGTGCATTTGGGATCGACGACTCTCTTCTTCAATGGATTAGAAATTAACTTTCGAAACGTTCAATTCAAGTTGTCTTGGATGGTTTCAAGTCTGATATTCACAAAATAAATGCTGGTGTGCCCAGGGCTCCGTTCTGTCTCCGTCACACTTTTTAATTTTCATTAATGATTTCTTGTCTGCTACTTCTAATCCAATTTACTTCTTTGCTGACGACAGTACTCTCTGCTTTTCATATTCGTTCCCGGGCTCACGTCCCTGCTCTTCGGCTGTAAAACGGCAATGGCAGCGTATGTTAAGTTCATTAAATTCCGACATAAACAGCATAACCAATTGAGGAACTACTAACAGAGTGGAATTTAATGCTTCCAAAACACAATGCTGTCTGCTGTCGCTTAAGCGAAATTCAAATACCCAGCTATTATCCATGAATGGCACTTGCATCTTCGAAACCGAAAAACTTTCCACTCTCGGTATGTGTGTCAATGACAACTTACGTTAGTTGCCAAAAATGCTGTGAAATGTCTAGGTTTCTTGAGCGATGTATGAAATATTTCACCCCCTCTAATCTGGCTTCAATATATAAGGCGACGTAATGTCACCTGTCTCATCTTGTTCTATCGCTATTTTCACCGTCAGTGCTCCTCTGAAATTGCCAGTAGCATTCCGCCCCTTCAAACCTCCAACCGTAACACCCGTCTCGCTATGAATGCTCATCAGTACAAGCCCACTTTCGGACGCACCCTGAAATATCGTGATAGTTTCCTAAGCCCAACAACTCGCTCATGGAATGCCCTGTCGAGCTCTTTATTTCCTAGCCATTACAACCTTCAAACATTTAAAACCAACGTACATCGGTACCTCTCTTTTCTCCCTCCCCAAATATTTCCTACGCCCACGCTATGTGCAAACATTCAAAGGGTACATAATTCCTTGTGCGCGCGCAAATTATATTAAAAAAAAAAACACGATGCCGTACATGAATCTATATCCGGCAGCCAGAATTCGTCATCAAATTCGTGTGATCAATACTGGATTCTATCGGATGCCGAAATCCCTGCAGACCTATAGTGTGATCAAATCCAAATCAGGGGTAGCTGCTCTAAAAGACTTCCTTAACTGGTTGGAAATGCTAAAGAAACTCGATCCCGCCTCGAATGGCATCATTTTGATTTATCATGAAGAGGGAAAATTTATTTCATACATGATTTTGGAGTCGCTCAAAAAATACGATCTCCTGAACAGGTGCCAAGAGACCGTCAAATCATTTGCCAATAAATTTCAATGGGCGCATGGTCATACCCCCTCTATTGACGGTGGCCTACCACAATATTTGGCAAAAATTCTCTCTGATAAGAATAATAACGATGATACAGTGAGCTCAACAACAGCGGAACATGCTATGAAAGTAGAAAACCAGAATGGGGAAGTACCGTCAATAAATGCTGACAATAAAAAGCCAGTAAAACCGCAGGGGAATCGCAGGCAGTCCAGTGAATCGGAGGTATTTGATGGTAGCGCTAGTATTCGTGCTAAAATGACCTACAAAGTAGAACAGCGTTTGGCTAATCATAATAACTCCATCGAAACAAAGTCAAATGATATAGAAAATATGTTAGAGGCTTCATCAATATGCAATATGCACAGCCCCTATTTTGTGACTTAGACAAGTTGGAAAATCAGAATTTGATGTTGGAGATACAGAATTCATTCCGTCCAGTATTTTTGAATTATTTCAAAGCAACCCTACAACACCACCTGGGTGCAGTGAAGATTCGTATTATTCTGGCAGAGAATGGTTATGATTAAAATAGTTTGAATACACTCTGAACCGAGAAGAGAAAGGAGGGACTGGC
This sequence comes from Volucella inflata, assembly GCA_928272305.1. Lineage (NCBI taxonomy): Eukaryota > Metazoa > Arthropoda > Insecta > Diptera > Syrphidae > Volucella > Volucella inflata. Next base: position 65,629,201 of record OV743718.1, read on the forward strand.
CGAAGAGATTCAGGCTATTGAAGATCTAAAACAAGAAGATAAAGCTGAACTCATCGACTTGTTTGATAGTTATTATGATCCAGCCAAAACAACTATTAAGCCACTGGTCACCTTTAATCGGCGGACTAACAGACGATCAGTTCGCAACAAGGAGAACCTTGCAGCTGGAGATGCGAGTCAAGAGGCCGGAAAACAAATACAACCTGACTCCACTACAAAACCAAATGGTAGCCGAAGATCCAATCAACCCAGAGGGAGTACTCCACGATGCCAGAATATTTCCCTTGCCAACGGGAATGCATTGAATACCTCGGCTTCTGATCCAGCAACAGCTATAGGCACTGCAAAGGTGCCAATGACCTCAAATTTATAAACGCATCACCGCATCATCAGTGATGATTCATAGAATTCATCTGACAGCCTTCACTTTAATGATGTGCCTTACAAATGCAGGGACCCGTCGGAAATTTAACCCACGCTTACACGTTTATTTTTTTTTCTTTTTAAGACCGCCACAGACTTTTACACATTTTTACAAATGTGATACGATTTTCGTGAAGTTTAATCAATTTTTCTATAAAAAACAACTCATCAACCAACTGAAAATGATGATGATGTCCTGGCAAACAAGTCAAGGACCATTATTCCGAAGTCATCGTCGTCGTAGTTTATGAAAAATTTTCAATAGTTCATCAATTTTTGGCTTTTGGATCCAAACCATTTATCGTATCAAAATTGACCAACTTTTGTCGACTTCTTGAGGGTCCATGGGTTGTATATTTTCCACTGATAATTGCACTTTTACAGGCTTTGTTCAAAAAGGCTGTGTCTTCAATTCATATGTCAAGTACTCCAAGTGTGCTTGAGATATATAAAGTGTCAGCCCTTGGATTTGCTTATGTATTTCCGGTCACTATTGTGTTTGTACTGTCATGTTAATGTTCCCTCTTCAGATTAATCTCCAGAAGAAATTGATAGCTAACATCTGTTACTGAAATTCAACCCACTTCCCGAATACACACACTTCTACTCTGCTACACTGATCATTCTAATAGCAGCTTTGGCAGTTCCCGCCATCTAAGATCTTACTAGCTCCTGCAAATCGTAATCGGGCTATTCTGGCATTCTCTTTTGTTCATACTTCCTTACTAAATAGGAAGCACTAATGGCTCCAAGTGGAATCGAAATCGTATTTTGATGTGATCTATCCTCTTCCACCTTGTTTTGGCTGCTCCACTGCAGGAAGGCCTAAAGGTCAATAATCCTTAAATTTTGTAAAAACCCAGCTACCCAACTACATCGATGTAAATGCCAAATACATCCTCACTAACCGTTAAATGGTTAAACAAAAACACCTGGCCACACAGGCAACCATATATGTATTCCACATGATACTCCATGACGGAGCCACACATTTGGGTGGCCGCATCCAACTTCTTAAAAAAAAACAATGCTATGTCTTTAGATTTGAAAGACTCCTACGACTCTTTCTACGAGGCGTTCGATTGATTGAACTCAACGGTGGAGAAAGTACCGTGCAGGCTTGCCATGCTATTGTGTATGGGCAGGTGGTTGGTTAAATAATAAATTTTCCCGGGAATCTGAAGAGATCGAACGGGTTCTAAAACTCGGGCACTCTGGAAGTTTTCTATTGAATGTGCAAAGCGGACGCAAGGTAAATGCACAGCGCAAAGAAATGTCGAAAGTCCATTGGAGCAGTACTGGAATCTTTGAGAATCAAAGCAAAATGAATATAACGATTTCAATGGTCCCTTACCTAAGAATCTTTTACGAAGAGGTTGACATGCTCGGTAAAACTTGTCAAAGTCCTCAAATCAGTCAGACTGCACCCAACACCTAAACTCAGCTGAAGACATAGACTATGTACTCGTATCTCTCAAAACACCAACATGATTTTAGTCAGTCGCAGCTGAAACGCTTAACTAGACTTAAGATACTACAAATGGCAGGCAATGGAAAGATGACACCAAGAAATACTACACCATTGTAACCCTGGACGTGAGGAACTATGTTTATTGGGGTAAAATCCAGGACTGCCTCAGCAAAATGATAACGTGCCAAACGTAATTGCGGTGTGCCCCAAGTCTCAGTCGTTAGCCCCCTACTACGGACTTGTGTGAAGAATCCTAGCTACCCTTATATCCGAACATCGTTGACGCTTGATCGATTCTCAGGGTCGTAACAATGAATCAGTTACTATCCGAGGCTATTAGCTAGTTCGATACTTGTTTTTACTTTCTTCCATGTAGGCGCTTCCCATTTTACTCTGAATGAGTAAGAATCTACTCATGTTGCTACCGGAGAGCACTGGTACGACGAAACTTGATTGTCATGCTGATGGCCTAAAACACTGATAGCAATTTTCCGATCGTATCCATGGACCAAATGTCAGGAAAATTGTAAATCAAATTGACAAACGGGTATCTGCCCAGTGGCAACTCTATTTGAAACTAACAAACACTTCTGGTTCCTCGCTACTCCCCCTCCAAAGGGATTGTGTGACATTACGAAACAAAGGAAAACAATCCTAAGCCAGAACCCTTTTATGGGATTTACTCTTCGATCTATTCTCAGTAGACTGTGACACGTACATTGTGGAAATATTCCCAACCACGGAGGTGGAGGTTGCAACCCCAAAATATTTTTATTTTTTTTTCTATTCTTCATTCTACCACCGTCATCTCTCTATTTCTTGTATTCTTATGGAGAATAAGCGAGAATATAGAGATGATGAAGGACAATCACATTTCCAACTCAATTAAGTCGTTGAGTGTGTGTTTAATGTATATGCGTTCGTTGAAGATGGCGCTGATGGTTGGGGGTAGTTAAGGATGAGTCCGTAGACGTCGGTTTAGGAAAGGAATTTCTATTATGCATGTGTGACACGTCACTGAGCAAGGTATTTGGCTAAAGGAATTCTGTGAGAGAATTCTTAATCGTGGACAGAATGAAAGCGGAATGTCCTTGAAGGCAGGCATTTGTGAAGTGTTGGCTTAATTAAGTGGAAACCAAATATTTACATCTTCACAGTTAATGGAGTGCATGCAATTACGAAAAAATTGAAGACTAACGGCGTGAAATTGTAGTATCTGGTATTTATGGCCTTTGTTGTTAAAGAAAATGACGTGCGTGCCGAAAATTGGGCAATTTTGTACGAGTACGAGTAGATTGTTAATGTCAATTAGCAACAAAAAATGTTTAACTATACGGATGGATGTAAATTAATTAGGACGAATTGGTGACGGAAGAAAGCCTTCGTTAAATTGTAAAAGGTTTAAAAGCATTAATAAGAACAGTGGAGCATCTCGACCTACAAATGGGAAGGCCAAAAATCCCATAATGAGAGAAACTAAAAGCTGGTGGCCGAACGAAGAAAACTCAGTGAAGGCTCTGGCAAGGCGAGGCTAGCGATAATCCGATTAGTAAAATATCGACTCCTAATACCACTGCAAAGACCATCCTAGCCGAAATACCACATACCTGGAGGACTACCAAAGAGATATATACTGACATTATGTATGACATGCCTCTAAGGCTTAAAATCCTAAACGGCTTTGCCGATGATTTTGCAATCGTTGTGATGGCGAAACCTGGAAAAAATAGAGGACATTGGGAACAAATGTATCCGAAATGTACGACGATGGATGGCAATAATCATGTTAGAGCCCACTGAGTTTAAACCGGAGGCATAAATGCTAAGCAGTCATAATAAATAAGAGATAATCACCATCACGGTTGGCGATCAAATTATAACATAAAGACTATTGATCAGATATCTATTGAAGAAGACAACATAGAAGACTAATTATTTTAATGGTGATGCAGTCCATAATAATGTATGCGGCACCAATATGGCGCAGAGCATAGTCTAAGCAACAAGGATTAACTTAAACCACTGTCTATGTGTACTAAGAGTGTGCTCTGCCTAATTAAAGGTATTAGATTCCTATCAGCGGATACTTTGGTCCTCTAAATGACCTATGATGCTAAAATCTTGGAATACATTGCTTCAGGCGAAGCTATGAAGCCTTAAGAAAGACAGTGGAGCATGAGAACATAGCAGCAGGAATCAGTTCTCAAAACTGATGCGAATCAGTGAACTTTGCTGTTGGTGGGGCGAACGACTACCAGCGGTCATTGATATTTTTCTGAGTACTATAATCGTTGGCTATAAACCTGATTTTGGCTGTTGGACTAAGCTGATGGATATCACTGTCTCCGGTTGTAATCTTATTGAGAGTAGGAGTGCCATTAACTTGGTAATTGGAAACGAGACGGTAGACCGTTGTCACTGGTATTGTTCCTTGTGGCGATAGACGATTTGGAGATAGACGTTTGTACTGTCCCTTGTGGCGATTATTTAGAGGATTTGCCTATTGGATTGTGGACGTTCTGCCCTTATGAATTTCACCAAATGGCAGACAGAGTAAAACTGGAGGCTGAGCATGGAGCGATGATCAAAGATGAGCTCCATGACCAATTAACGGAGCAGTGGTGGGAGCACACTGGCCTTGCCTAAGCAAGTCTGTTTAAGGCAACCGGAGGCAAAGGAGCCGGTTGAGGCGGATGAACTGCAGGTGCTGCGAGAAAAAATGCAGTGGTTAAGAGAGAAGTTCGCCTAACTTACTCAGGGGCTGATGCGGTCCACAATCAGGGTGACAAACAGGGTGACGACAATGAAGCCAAAGGCAGGGTGAAGATGCCTCCACGACAGGACGTAGAAGCAGTGGCTGATTACGTTGCTAGGGGAAGGTGTTGACCGCGTAATTTATACACGGCAAGAGATGTCGCGGAGATGATTCCGGTGTTTGATACCAAGGCGTATGCTAGGTTAAACAGATAATTTATGCACTCGATGAGAAGTTAGTATTGATGACTGCGAGGAGGCTGATGGGAGCGGCGAAATTGTGGAGCTGCAGTGCGAGAGCAGAATTTCTGGACGAATTCTTCCAAGCCTGTGTCGTAACTCCCCGACATTCAATGACGTAGCAGACACCCCCAACAGATTTAGATTACCTGAGCGGAGGCAACGTGCTGGAAAGGACACAGAGGAATATGTTCAGGATGCCACAGTGATCTGGTACCAAAATAAGGCTTTCATTGACTTGGGAAGCGACTGTGCCAAATTCTACCGTACGATGGTGAAGTAAGGGACCATTAAGTATGCCAAGGACCGCAAGTACCTGAGTGGGTTCGGAGGTTTAACCTGCTAGACTGTTGGAAGACTATTCACTAAAGTAACGGCCGATCAACTTATTTTTTGGTGGGGAGTTCTTATCCTACATGATCAGAACCATCGATACCCGAAGCTAACTGCGCGAAGATTATTGGACCAATCGCAGGTTAAGTTGGTAAGAACCCACAAATGCATGCAATGCAATTACGGACTGCATGGCTGAGACACTTAGATCGCCGCTGATAGCAGAAGAATGTAACAAAGACTCTTGACGGTGTTGCTGGATTCCCTTGACGTCGGAAAGGTTCAGAAAGAAAAAAAAACTCGGAGAGCTTATCAATTCATACTGAGATTGCTTTGCGAGGAAGCTGGGAGTGTACCGCTTCGGTGAGTGTTCTATCGAGCTGACGCAAAGTAGGAGATTGTAAAGGAGATGGTGTCCAAGTTGTTGAAGCAGAAAGTGATCCAAACATCCAGGTTGAACTACTGTGCTTGGGTCGCCCTCACCAATATTATTATTTTAGGATGCTGTGAAACAGATTACAGCAATAATCATGAAGCAACTTCGACATTCAAGAGTCAAGGAAAGGATAAATTGGAAACTAGACCTGCGGATCGGCCTACCGAACGCACAACTCGCTATATCATCCAAAAGTTTGAAACCCAATTTCAAAAATACCATAAGTAGCATGTAGTCAAGAAAACATAGCGACGTTAGCGAAGAGTGTACGCGATGACTATGATGGATCGGTTCGGTTTGCTGTTTGCTGATTCAAACTGAAGCAATTGGTCCAACTAGACGATGCCGCACAAAACCGGTTGAGTGAATAATTAATTAGTTAATTTCAAGCCTTAGGCCAGTGAATTTGCCGCAGAAATCATATGACTTTTCCCTTTGGGGCTAGGTAAAGTCCAAGGCAGCAACTTCACCCAACATTTGAAACAAATAATCTACAAAAATAAAAAAAACTGATTTTTTTGTAAAAATGCAAAGTATACGCAACAGTGACCGCTAGTTCAACCAATATAACCAATGTTACGTATACGCCCTGGTGACAATCATATGATAATTTTCCAAAGAATGTTGAGTATACGCCATAGTGTATGGGAAACTTTTTCTGTCTTTGCTGTACAGGGTCCGAATGCAAATTTGATCAAAATAAATTTATTATTTAGATTCTGATCAAAATTTTATTCTACTGTATTATATGGATCCTGCCATTATGGATGGAATATAATGTCGTTCAAATATCCTCCACAGGACTTGATTCTGGCAAAGGAAATTTTCGATGACTTTTCGACCTCGTATCGGACAATAACTCGGTCATTACTTGAGGAATATTTAGTTTCAAAGCGTCAAGGCTTTACGGACTGTGTGCATAAACACAATCTAGTTCATAACCCCACAAAACAAAAAATTCAACTGCGACAAGTCACACAATCTTGAGGGTCAGTTCACATCACCAAAACGTGACATACGAGTATGTAACTCATGAAGGAAATGTATCATTCAATAAAGCTAAAACGGGTCGCGTCTTGTTGGAATCACATATCTTTCACACCTATTCCTTCTATTTGAAGCTTTAAACCTTTGGTAAACATTTGGCTCTAGCGATGAGAATTGACGGTGACTGTTCCACTTCCTTATTTTCGCAGAATTTTGGAGCAATGACAATACCTGACGAAATTCCACAACATACAGTGACTTTTTTTTTGGATGCAATGGTCTTTCGACACTTAAATATGGATTTTCCAAACGCTGATGTTTAGGCAGCCAATCGGCGTATGTTATACGCATTCCATAGTCTTCAATTCTTGGGTGAGTAAAACTTTATATTTTATTCAAAATACGCTGTATTATGGCTACCATTGTCAAATTAAATGGTCTCTTCTGCACGATGGCGGCATGTTGGGTTTCTTTAGCGTTGTATATTCTCCAGAAAAAGTTTTTCCATATTATCGGTACGGACTGAGATTTTACAAGGTTTCCGTCCTCATCTGCTCGTATAACACACAAGCGATTCTCGTCCTTCGCTGCTCCTTGTTAAGCTGCATGTGCGTGGGGACATACTGGTGGGTTAGAAGTTGCTGAGACATTTCTGGATATGCGTTTCGCGAAGATTTTGGAGGTCTCTTTCAATTGCAGCTTATCTTCTATATTATATATTACTTGGACTATTAAGACATAATTCAAATTTGCTGAAAAACAGTTAGTTAACGCATCGGCAAGGACATGCATTTCGAACCATGGAGAACATATTGTAATGGCCTCTATCAATATGCCATTCCACTCCTTTGAATTAATGAACAATACTTAGAAGACCTAGCTCATAATATGTACTAGCTAATCGATTTACTGAAAAATCCGTTGGAATAATAAAGAAGCAAGGAACAGATTTGGTTTGTACGATTAGAATACCGTAACACGCCATTGAACGAGGTCGATACTTCACATGTAGAATTACTGATTAGCAGGAGGACAAGAACATTACTGCCAGTAAGAGTAAATATCTTAGGACCACACGTTATATCAAACAAAATCAACCGTGTGGAAGCAAAAACTAAATATTCACAAGATCATTTCGTGTGGAGCAGTAGAAGGGCAATATAATGAGCTCACACAGTGGGGAAAGATTTTATTGAATTCAGCTCGAAGATGAAACAGTGTAGCGAAGAGACACTACTAAAACGACAGTAAATATGTTTCATGTTACAGACTGTTGGTGGTTGGATGCTGTGGCTGTAGAAATAAGGTAGGCACTGTGAGATGTCAATTTTGCAATATCCAGTGTTGCAACTATCTTCTATATATCAATTGTGCTTGTAATACCTCCACGTGGTAACCGCTCAAATTATGAGTGCGAGTGCAGACCAGCAGCCAAGAATCCCCAGATGGAATTAACGGGGGAAACAATCCTGAAACAAATGAGACCTTATCCGGGCTACTCCGACATATTTGAAGCTCAAGCCGGTAAGGATTTCCGAGACTAAGTCATGGTCTTGGAAAAAAGATGGTGGTGGAAGAGCCTTTAATGGGCCAACGGCAGCACTCACATCCCAAAACGGACTACTGGCTTTCGAACAACCGATCCTTCGTCCTAGAGGTATCAAAAATGGAACTGGCCCTCCAGGTTGGGGGTTGAGCCGCCGAGGTAACTGCCCGGCCATTGAAAAAAATTAAAAGTTCCGAAATATAAAAAAGTATTCAATATGGAGGGAAGTTCTGTTGAAAACCCATGCAAACAATTAAATTAAATGAACTTTGGATATGCACAACTAGCGAAAGCCCTAGATTGCTGCAAAGCAGACATTACCGCCATCAAAGAAATGCGATGGGATGGGCCGAACAAAAATATTATGAAAACTACTACGGCGAATGTTATCGACGGCAAAAGCAGCGCCTATTTGGATGCGGATATTATATTAGAGGCAGACTTCGGCAAGAAGTTTGAGCTTCCGGCATGTGAACGAGCGCCTCGTAGCAATCCGCATCAAGGCTAAATTTACCAACATTAGCCTGATATGCGCGTACGTCCCCACAGTGCAGAAAGATGCCGACACCAGAGATACCTTATATAATCTCTTGAACAAGACCTACGAGCAATGCCCTTGCTATGACATTAAAATTGTCCTTGGCGATTTAAGCAAAGCTTTGGTAACACTGTTTAACATTGGTAACATTGTTTAAGCTAGCACGCGGTTCCCCCATCTCGATATTCAAAAGGGGACTTGGAGAACTCCTGATCAATCAACCGTCAACCATATTGACCACATAACGATCCACGCAAGACACTCCTACAGAATTATGGATGTCCGAACCTACCGAGGAGGCAACATCGACTTGGACTACTACCTTGTTGTAGCAAAGGTGCGGTTGCAAATATCCCGAACAACGCCAAGGCAATCTAATATTGTGAGGAATTTCGACGTAAGACGGCTACAATCGATCATTTCTGTAGACTGTATAACGGCGATGACGAAACAAATACCACTGTCAGGCAAAATGAACCTTTCAACCTGGACGATGAAGGCCAACGATTCCGTCCACCCAACTTGGATGAAGTGAAGATAGCTATATCGAAGCTGAAGTCCAACAAAGCCGCTGGAGTGGATGTCCTGACTGCCAAGCCCTTCAAAGCGGCAGGCGATGACTTGGTTAGGAGCATACACCAACTAATCTCTAAAATATGGTCCGACGAAGTATGCCCCATGAACACAACCTCAGCATTGTTTGTCCGATTCTCAAGAAAGGAGACCCTCTGAACTGCGCCAAGTACAGAGGCATCAGTCTCCTTAACATCGCATATAAGATCTTATCCGCCGTATTGTGTGAACGCCTGAAGCCGTTGGTCAACAACCTAATAGGTCCATATCAGTGTGGCTTCAGGCCAGGAAAGTCCACCATCGACCAGATATTCACACTACGACAGATCTTGGAGAAGACCCATGAGCTTCAGATCGATACTCACCACCTATTCATCGATTTTAAGGCCGCGTATGGCAGCATCTATAGAGACGAGCTATACAGAGCAATGTTTAGTTTTGGCATCCCTGCCAAACTCGTCCGTCTGTGCAGGATGACGATGAAGAATGCACGCTGCTCCATCAAGGTAGTTAAAGATCTCACCGAGACCTCTGATGTCCAGAAAGGATTTAGACAAGGCGATGAGCTGTAATGCGATTTTTTCAACATCGTACTTGAAAGAATAGTGCAAAACTCACGAGCAAACACAAGAGGTACTATCTTTCAAAAGTCCCTCCAACTACTCACATACGCCGACGATATTGACATAATCGGGAGAAAGCAGCGTGATGTCAGTGGCGCTTTCGCGAGTATTGAGGCGGAAACGGTGAAAATGGGTTTAGCGGTCAATGAGGGCAAGAGCAAGTATATGCTGTCAAGCAAAACGGACAAACAACACCGACGTCTCGGGCAGAACGTCACACTTGACAGATATTACTTTGAGGTAGTTAAGGAATTTGTCTACCTAGGCTCTGCTATAAATACAGACAACGACACCAGCGCTGAGATCAAGCGAAGAATAACTTTTGCCAACCGCTGTTTTTTTGAGTTGAGAAGGCAACCTTAATAATCCCGGTCCTGCTCTATGGCGCAGAGGCATGTACATTTTCAAAAATGGATGAGGGTGTTCCTGGCCACCTAAAGTAAGTAAGTAAGAATGTATGCAGCTGCTTTTAAACGTTTTGAAATGGCTGCTTGAGTGACACCCAAAGATTCTACGAGCTCTTCTTGTGTTTGGCAACAATTTTCATAGAGTAATGCTTCCAGTTCTTCATCTCCAAACTTTTTTGGCTGCTCAGGACATTCATCGTCTTCCAAGCCAAAGTCACCACTTTTCAATCGTGAAAACCACTTTTGGCACGTTCGCTCAGCTAGCGCGTGTTCACCATAAACTTCCACCAAAATACAATGACTTTCGGCAGCAGTTTTCTTCATATTAAAGTAATGAAGAAGAACTCCCCGCAAAAACACTTTTTCAGGTACAAAGCTCGACATATTTGAGTGAAAAAAAATTATTGTTGTTTTCGCTTCAAATGAATGACACATACTGAAATGACGTACGATGACAGTAGCTTTCCAACGCATGTTCTAATGGAATAATACAAGTTACCCCATCTCTTAGCAAAACGAACGAATAAAGTTATATTATTTAATTAATTAATAAACAAAAACTATTTAATGTAATTAATTTAAAAAATTAATTGAATGCGATATAATTCAATGAACATAATTGAATTAAAAATTTTCAAAAGCTAAAGAAAAAAATAAATAAATGGAAAATAAATTACAAAAAATAATCGAATCCCGTTTTTCTGAAGAATTTTAATTTAGTAATTAAAGTTAAATGGGAATTACCGTTGTTTATTTGATATCCTGAGGTTAGTATTTTTTACCCGCTTAGAGATTGGGAAATCGGAAAGTAACCAATATGGGAAAATTTTAAATTTGCGGCTTCATTTTGGCTTCATTTTTGCTTCACTTACTTTTTTCAGTGTATGAAACAATTAATAGGGCCGGCATATATTGGGTCAGACCCCAGGTGGCCCAAACCCACGCTACGCCACTGACTTTTCTCAGTTGCTGAAGCATAACAAATTTATTAAATTTAAGAAATGTTCTGATGACAAAAGTAAAACAGCTCGTACTTCGTGAATTTTTTTCGAGTACATCATACTAATATTAATTGAATCCAACTAAATAAAAAATTTAATCTTTCCCAGTACACCCTGTCGGCCATTAAAGGTAGAAGTAATCCATAGCAGAGGATATACAAATACATACTCGTAGACTTCCTCATTTTGGCGTTCCTTAATTTAGTCTTAACCTATTAAGTTTTATGTAATGAGGATGCCATGTAAAAGGACTTCCTTGTATCCTCCGCATACTCGTATAATAATGCTCCTATGTGTCAAACTTTGACCTTAGGCAAAATCTTGTTAGTATTTGCTCAAAGGGAATTGAAAGAAACGACATAAATCTCGCCCAAGTCTCCTTTCGTTAAGCATCCATGTTGCACGATGTACTAGGTAAGGTATCCTCGGTTCACCTAAATTAGGTTAGCTTAACATAAAGTCCATCCGAAGACAGACGTAATGTATCCGCTTTTACCTATCTATCCTCAATCCGGAATTCTGATGCCTTTCTACTCCCAGCATACCTTCTACAAGGATATCGACGTCAATTTATCTTTTCTTCTTTTTTCTTTTACTTGTCCTTTTGTCCCCACATACATACATTATATTGTAGTACTATATGTAGATACATAGCATAGTAAGGACTCATTTGGGGATACAAATTTCGACACCACAACATATGTATGCAGGATATCTACGACACTTAGTCGTTTCCGAAGGTAACCTTCTTTGTGTCCATATTTCCCGGTTATTTCAGTGACAGACATTTTCATTTATCGTCATAATTTATCATAAGCATTATAGTGGTGTTGGCGGAAGTGGAAGTGGAAGCGAAACTGAGAGTGGGAGTACTCGTATTATCACAATTTTCTTTATTTTGTCTTCTTTTTTTTGTGGCTGTTTGTGAGGTGATTTTTTTTCACGTGTCTCCACTTGACGAGTAAAAGATTCATGACCGTTGTCGACGTCCTTTTTTTTTTTTATACAAGTTATCGTACAGGTATGCAAGGATGTGAATATTCAGATACGAGTAGGTGAAGAGGGTAAGAAAGTTTGATGGCCCTTCAGATAAGATATGGGATTCCATTGTACTGGTAAGTGATTTTCAGGTTAAACATTCTACACAAAGCCAATTGGTGGAGGTAGATGTAAGATTGGAAATGACATGCTTTTCGGATATCTATTAGTCATTTTGAGAGGCTATTGAAGGAAACTGCTCGCTTTGGTGACCTCTCGTATTTGTTCCTCTTCGACGAAATCTATTTTTGGACCGAACGATACCTACCCGGAAATGCTGGATGTTTTGCAACTTTAAGTTGAACATAAAACACACATGGATAACAGTTATTTGTCCTCCGTAAAAAGGCCCTCTTTTGAGGTAGGTTTACTTCGGCTGTTTAGAAATCTTAAGATGAATTCTTAAAGCCAAGGAAGGATGTTATATGTTAAGGACAAATCGGACAATCTATAGCATTTTCAAAAATTCTTGGAAAAAAAGTTGGTTTATGTTTCTTTCCGGTGGGTGGCCATACAACTAAGGACGACAACGCTCAACTTTCTTACTTAAAAAATTCTACACTTTGGGATAATTTTCGGCTTCAACAAACAAGCCTCTGCAGCTAGGCCGATACTTACCTTACTGCATCCAGTTCGTACTCTAAGTCGGTTTCAATCCCCTTCTACCCAAGTTGAGGTCGTATTGCACATTGCCTCCGGGTTAGATTTAATGACTCTGCGGGCCGGAGCATTGGTGTCTAAAAAAACAAAAAACACTGACGCTGGCGGCGCGGTATGGGCCATGGCCTAGCTTCTTGACACTCATTTGTGTTGCTCATGTTGTCATTTTTGTCACATCCGAGCGGGGCCTACAGTTTATCGCCGAGTCCGAACGGCACTCCTTGAAAGCTTTTCCGTAGGCAATTTTACTTTCGGGAGTCTGCCATTGCCCGCCGAAAGGGTGATGGCGATTTGAAAAATTGTTGGTGTACCAGCCAGGAATCGAACCCAGACTCTCTGCGTGATAGTCCAATGAGCTAATTATCGCACCATCGCCATCGTGTTTTTGTCTATCCACTCCATATATCCTAGTCATCTCAGGCGACTGTTTTCCTAATAGGTCTAGGTGGCTTTACAGTTCGTCGTTGAATCTTCGCCTCGAAAGCATCTCGTGGCAAACGAACACTGTACGAAGGATTGTCCTTTCCAGATGACTATACAAAATTTGATTTCCAGCTCACAGAGTTGCTTTGATGTAATAACGTCTATTCGCTCGTTATAAGCAAAGTGATAGCCGGTCAAACTTCCTTCTGTTGCGATTTCAATCTCTAATAACTACGAGACTAATAATGCCATCATAACGCTTGAGCTCACAATGGATAGAGTGGATACATGTTTGTTGTACTTGTCACGCCATCGGGCTAATTTAGGCATCTGTTTGGGATTGTTGCGAATGAGCATTGTGTAAAATTATAAACTAGTGTGGCGTGTGAACACCTTCAGATAGGACATTGATTTGGGTGTCATTGTAAAGAGCTTAAGCAGAGCTACTGGGACTAAAAGTGAAACAATAAAAATAGTCCCCAAAATATATGCCAAAATCGGTATCGATTTAAAAATTGCGAAAAAAATAAAGATGTCGTCTCATGTGAATCGTAAATATTCGCGGAACTATAGAAAACGAAAATCGGAGGAAAGTTCGCATCAACAGGAATTTAAGAAACATAAAAAGTCTAGTGCCGAGAAAGTGCTAGAGCAACGGCAGCAGCGAAAGGAAAAGGATAAAACGGCGCAATGCAATAACGTAGGTGGCCCGTCGGGCGTACGGCTGCCACCGATTGTCCAAACATCCAAGGACAATGTGCAAACGTCATTAGAAGGCAAAACAGAAAGCTGTGATAATTAAAACATCAATGGCAACGTGAGACGGCCAGATGAGTGTGTATTGTCATCAAAAAATATCGTCGTGGTGTCAACTTCGGGCATCAATACGCATGCGTCGATGGCGGGTGCTGCTGTAGACTGTGATGTTATTGAACAACCCACTTGAGATCCCCAAATGAATAATCGTTGGAGAATGCCGCGTGCTCATTTAGCTAAGACTTCCAGCGCAAACGATTGGCTATGGGTGTAGTGTGTGTGATCGCCTCGTATGGCTTTTCCACGGAAATTCTTTTGTGGACATGTTCAACAGTCAGGCTATACAGATGGATATAGAGAGTACGGCTGTGGATGTGTTAAGCGGCTACCGAAATACCACGACATTGTGCAACACATGCCTCGCTATACACAATATGAACACGACGGCCAGCTGAGGTATGCCGTATGTGATTACATAATTACAATCAATCTAAATGTTGAAGAAGAACTAATAAACTGTGGCATCGGCATACTTCGATACATAGAACACGGCTTGAGTGAGGGCAAAGAGACAACATGGCTGCACACCTAGAAATAGGTCGGCACTGATAACAAAAATATAGTCGACTGGCGCATCTTAAAACGAAACCGTACATACAATCAAGGATTGAAGTGCTATAGCTCTGCTGGACTCCCATTGGGAAACGCGCAAACATATCTATTGGGCGCGGTAAGCCAAAGTATAAATGAAAACAGCTTCTAGCCAGTGTTCTCACTATTAACAAATCTCAAGCCGCGACATTTGATCAAGTATTCAAAGCAGGCAACTCAACTAGTGTACGTAGAGCTGAGTCGTGTTACCGCAATAAAAGGCTTGCATCTACTGAACAAGAGTGGCGATCAACGTTTCTATCATGGCTTGAAAGAGGACGTCAATCAAATATCTCACGAAGTTCGACAAGAATATACTTATTTGGATCGACATCGGCTGCCAACAATAGCTTTACAGCTACGAAAACTTTTTCTTGCACCGCTGAGCTTGAGTGACGCACGCGTAAGTATAATAGTGGCCGATCACAACTGTCAGAGTTTAGGTGCTCATTCGATGGATGTAGCCATGGACCAAATAATGTGCCACTCGGACTATCTCAGGCTCTTTGAGACCTGGATGGATAATAAAAGCAACGCTGTGTCGATTTTAGGCTTCGAGTTCCTGGTTGGCGACAGTTCATCTGTCATTCAGCGTGGTGGTGGGAAATCATCTGCTGGTGGTGTTGGTATTTATAGAAATGTCGAATTTGTGAACGACAATCAATTCGCGGATAAATGTGCCATGTCACCACCCACATTGGGCATTCGACCACATTTCGGCGATATTTGCATGATCAATGTGACGCTGGACGGAGAATTGAAATTCCTGCTTGCATCGATCTGTGTTCATCCTGGCACGAGAATAAAGATGCTTACCGACATTCAAAGACTTAACACATACCCCTCCTTCTCCAAGGTCACTTTAATATTAATACTCGTATCAACTGCGATAAGACAGTGTTGAATGCATTCATACTCGTGCAATTTAATATGATCCCTTTGACGATTCCTGCCCCTATTACACCCGACAATACCAACATGGATATGACTTTCAGTAGACACTTGAATTCGATATAGAGTGAGGTGCACGTGTATTACTTTAGCTACCACAGACATGCAATAACTATGAGATTTATCCATTCTGTAACCATACAAAATTACATATAATACGAAACACTTTTTATGATTTTATCCCGCCATTTTCACGATAAATCACGTCTTATGTCTGGCACTTCCGGACGGGAGTGATATCTGCATGAAATAAGTCAAGGGCATCTGTTAATTGCTCTGCTGCACGTGGGTTATTATATGTACAAACAAGCCACGTGCAAACCTGAAAGTCACTGTCTTTTAACGTTTGCAGTTTTATCTTCAACAACTACAAAATTCGACGAACATTCCAAACGACCCGTTCGCTCTATCCTGTCAAAGGTAAAAGTATTTTTATTGCAGACTTTACCAATGGTTTTCCATTGAATAGAATTCGTATCCGGATTTTGCAATTCCTGGTAATTCAAATTGCTTCCACTGCACGTGGCTTTGTGGGTGTATAACACCTTGCACTAACAAGACGCCTTTAAAAAAAAAAGGTTTGATACCTATCTGGCAAAGTGCTCATATGAATGTCTTTATCTAGCTTAAACTTTATCCACACAGAGCAACCATATTGAATTCTCCTATTTAAATCTAAGCCGCTTTTCCGCCAATATTTTATATCTTCCTTTCCTCTTTGGTCGAACCAAAAGTATTCAATATTTCTACTATTTCTGGCCGATTACATTGATCAATTTTGCGGTTACTTGTGATCACTTCGGTCTCTTCTCTTCCACTGCTAATACTTTCAAAATCTTTTTCAGAAATTGTTTTTTCTATGTCAAATTACCGTATGGGTGTATGCTGAGTTTCTTTTTATCCATTTTGAATGGGTTTCCCATGCCCCCACAGAGGAGAAAGATGATGACACCAAAATTAGCTTCTACGACCTCTTAAACAACAACCTACGAACAATGATCTAGCTATGTGGTTAATGTTATCCTCAAAGATTTGGATGCAAAGCATAAATGTGGGAGCATCTTTGAAAGAACTGTCTGAAGGTAAAGCCTGCAACATACCACCTCCGATAATGGATTCAGGCTGACCGACTTTACAGAGGGAAGAAACATTGTCTTAGCTAGCACGCGGTTCCCACATCTCGACATACACAAGGGGACTTGGAGAACTCATGATCAATCAACAGTCAACCAGATTGATCGCATTGCGATCGATGCAAGACACTCCTCCAGTATTATGGAAATTCGTACGTTCCGAGGAGCCAATATCGACTTGGACCATTACCTTGTTGTAGCCAAGGTACGGTTGCGGATATCCCAAACTACGCCAAGACAAGCTAATGCTGTGAGGAAATTCAACGTCAAATAAAAAAATAACATGCCACGGAAACAAACCCCGAACCGAAGCCTGTAGAGATGAACAAAGGAACATCGTAGTAGAATCGCAGTCGATGCTGAGGATTTGGAAAGACCATTTCTGCAGACTGTATAACGGCGATGACGGACCAAATACCGCTGTCAGGCAGAATCATCCTTTCAACTTGAACGATGATGACCAACAATTCAGGAAATTCCAACATCGATCAAATATTCACACTGCGGCAGATCTTGGAGAAGACCCATGAGCTTCAGATCGATACACACCACCTATTTCTCAATTTTAAGACCGCATATGACAGCACCTTTAGAGACGAGCTATGCAGAGCAATGTCTAGTTTCGGTATCCCTGCCGAACTCGTCCATCTGTGCATGAGAACAGTGGAGAATGCACGCCGCTCCATCAAGGTCGGTAAGGATCTCACCGGAACTTTTAATGTCAAAAAGGCAATGCACTGTTTTTCAATATCATTCTTATAACAACAAAAAATAGTGATGTAAATCGCAAACACAAGAGCTCAATAGCGCTTTTGCAAGTACTGATATGGAAGCGGTGAAAATGGGCTTAGCAGCTAACGAGGACAAGACCAAATATATCCTGTCAAGGAAACAGTACACTCAACAGAGACGTCTCGGACAGAAAGTCACTCTCATCATATATAACTTTGAGGTAGTTAAGGACTTTGTCTGCCTAAATCCCGCTATTAACTCAAACAACGACACCAGCGCTAAGATCATACAAAGAACAACTTTCGTCAATCTCTGAACTAAGAGAAAGCAATTGACTAGCAGAACCCCCTATCGAACAACAAAAGTGTCCCCATATAAGATGTTAATAATTCCAGCCATACTCTATGGCCTAGAGGCGTGGTGCTCTTGTGAGGGAACAATTTTTGGAGATACAACGACGAACTGTCTGGACTGTACAGCGACATCGACCTAACCAGAAGAGTGAAGATCCAAAGACTGAGATAGCTGGGTCATGAAGAGTGTATGGACACCAATACTCCGGTTCGGAAAGTCTTCGAATCCGCTCCTGAAGGACAGCGCAGTAGAGGAAGACCAAGACTCAGGTGGCCCACGCAAGTGGAAGGGGTCGTCGGCCAACTTAGCGTGCGAAACTGGAGGCACCTAGCCAGGGATCGAGCTGGCTGGTGACGCTTGTTGGCTGAGGCCCAGGTCCACCCCGGACTGTAGCGCCACTTAAATTAAGTAATTATACCAACGCTTCTGTTCGAAAAGTCTTCTTATTTTTAAAGAACTTATCACTCAAGAAGGGTATGAAAACATTTGTAATGCCTTAGCATGTGTTAAGCGTTTTGGAAAATTGGACAGAGAGAGAAAAATGATGTTTGCACTCAGTGGTTAGTTTGATCCATGGCTGACATACAACATTTAATGGGGAGACTAAATTGTTAGCGAGAACTGGCTTGCTGTTATATTTTACATATTTGTTGACTGAAAAAGAAGCAAATCGGCTGGGACCAGAACACCGAACCTTCCGCTTTCGAGGCAATTTCACTACCGCAGGGTTTAGCCGCTCACGCGATTTCGTCGCTCCGCTAAGGGTATGTCAACAACTGTCAGGCAGGGATCAAGCATTGAATTTTGGAATTCGGTGTTATTGTGGTCGGCGTTATTTCACGGCACCGCTTTGAAGATCCGATCCCAAACAAATGAAACCCTTTTAATTTGTGTCAATTATAAAGGCATCTGTAAAATCAAAATTGACTGGATTTCTACGTTACGAAAGATACTGAAAGATACTCTCGAATTCAAAATTAGCGGCTGCCAATTTTTTGTTACTAATGCTGACTGTAACATCGTATTTTCGGGAAATTTATTGGATCGGACACCCCTAAATTATTCTTTATCCTGCAAATACCTGTTTTTTGTGAGTTTTCAAGCGGATGTGGCTTGGGATGAGTCGTGCTAACCTTCAAGTGAGGTAAAAGAGGACATAGAAATGCTTTCATCGAAAAATGAAACACTATGACAACGACCCTGACAGATCGTCACAATGGATAGATATAGCTTTGTCTACCTGGAGCCTGCAATAAAATAAATAACAAGTAATGAAGCAATCTTGGAGGCAATCCCAAGGGTATCTTTCGGCTCTCTTCTTGTGGAAAAGATAGAAAATCTTCTTCGCACAACCAACTTTATCAAGAAAGATTGACATAGCTAGGACATCTAAGACCGAATGATACTAGTGATTCAGCTTAGAAAAAAATTAAAAGTTTATTGCATGTAGCAAGGATCTGTGGTAGCTAAAGTAACACAAGTATACCTTACACTGTATTGCTTTCAAGTGTCTATTGAAAGCCATTTCGATGTATTGCCGAGTGTTGAAGAGGTAAGAATTGTCACGATCCTCATATCAAATTGCTCAAGCATGAAGTCATTCAGCACTTTCTTATCGCCGTCGGCATTAATATTTAATAAGTCTCCTGTGAGAATGAGGGGAAAATTCTTTTCTTTTTTTTAAATAGAACTTCACACTGAAGTGCTTATGAATACACTTATAATGCCTCAGCATGTGTTAAGTTTTTTTTTGAAAAACTTGACGGAGAGAGAGTAAAGACGTCAAGTGTTCGAACGTCGATATAATATTATGAATATTGACCGAGTATCAAGCCATCGACGAAGGGATAAGCATCTCTTTATCTTATATTCGCGTTCCATGCTGGACATAGATCGATGCAATCAGGAATTTCAGCTCTCCACCCAGGGTCACGTTGATGATACAGATATCGCCGACATTTGGTTCTATCAGTCGAACACTGACCTGGCACATCTATGCACAATTTGACTGTTGGCCACAGATTCGGCTTTTCTATAGATACCAACGCCACCAGATCGTTTACCACCACCGCGCTGATTGACCGATTTTGTGTCGCTAACCAGTAACTCGGTGACTAGAATCGGCGCAGCTTGTATTCTCCCACTTCCTGATCAAATGCCACGCCTTGAGATTGATGAATGGTTAGAGCACAGGCTGAACAAACTGGAACTGCGTTCGCTTACACTTCGGTTTGCAGCGCCTAATAAATATGTTTGCAGTGCGTTTGTCAATGGGACTTCAGGAAAGCTGTAGTACATCAAGCCTTTTTTGATGGTGCCAGTCGTCTTACATTTTTGTTACCGAATTCGAACTGGAGTTGACTTATTCCTTGCTGTCCAGCAATGTCGCCTCTCTGCACTCTGGTGCCCTGACTTAAGCCCTGTTCTATGTACCGAAGTATGCCGATGGCGACGTTTACTAGTCCATTTTCAGCGTTTACAATGATTGTAATCAACCCCTAATCGCGGCACATACGACATACCTTCGATCGCCGTCGTGTTCACCGTGTGCATAGCGAGGCCTACATTGAACAATTCCGTGATAGTGCAGTAGTCGTTGTACACATCCTCAGCCGTACTCTCGATATCTGTCTGTATAGTCTGAATGTTGAACGCGTACACAGGTGAATTTCCGTGAAACAGCCTTACGACGCAATCGCACACACTGCAAGCATAGCCAAACTCGTTTGCGCTGAAAGTCTTGGGAAAATAAGCAGGTGCCGTTCTCCAACGATTATGCATTTAGGGATCTATGGTGGGTTTCTCAATAACATCACAGTCTACCATAGCACCCGCCATTGATGCCCGACATTGAGAACAAGACGATATTTGGTGATCGCAGTATATACTCATCTGGCGCCGTCCCGTTACTATTGGTCTCCTTATTATAACTGTTTTTTGTATTGCCTTCCAACGACGTCTGTGCTGTGTGTCGGCGTCATCTGTTTCTCCCCAGCCAACATTTTGTTCGAATGAGCACAAAAATTGATTATTTATAACGCAACTCGCCCATCAATACGAAAGTTCCTGTGGACTGTGATTTAAAATCTAATCAGCAGACGCAGATACAGCGATTAGATGTGTTTTTGAAAGCATCTTTAGGTCGGGAGCGCGTACTCACTGCTGTCAAATGTGCCTTCGATTCCTTTCATTCAACGATCGACATTAAAATGGTAAGCTAGACATTGACATTGAACAAATCTTCTCGTACACAGACCTAAGTCTACGAGGCGTATTGAATCCAGGTGGCGACTTAAATGTGATTTAAACACTCGCTACATTGCCATTTGGTTGTTTAAAGTTGTCTCAATTTCTTGTGGGCACTTTTTCAAATTAAATTTCCACATTTAATGAATAACTTGGGTGAAAGTAACATACATATGTGTATGTGTACATAATTAATTCCGCATCCTATCATCCTAATGAGTTCTCTTCATATATTGCATGACTAAGTTTCCAATTAGGATTTTCGTTATAAATTTTCCCAAATTAATCATTACCTTGCCGCGAGTTAATTTCCACACATTGTCTCTCAGATATTTCAAATTTAGATACAGTTGGTTCGATTTTGTCATTCGTATTCGCAGAAAAAGAAAACATACCGCCATCCACCAAACAGTTGAAAATTCCAATTAAATTGGGAAAAAAATTGCAGGATCATGGCTAGAATTTTCTAATAAAAGGAGACTTCATTCTTCTCGTATGCACGAGTGCAGTTTTGTTTTTTTTTTTTTCCAAACTTTGCATTACGAAATGACGTTGAGTTCCGGTTGGAAGCGCCTCAATTTCATTTGCATTGTCCGCAACCAGGATTCAGTTTATTTAGAGGAAATTGCAAATTATTTTAGTCATTTGAAAATGACTGTCCAGCCAGGATGGTCATCGAGTCGAATATCATGCGATAGAATCCATTGTCTAGTGCAGCCCTGCATAGCAATTTGTTGCCTCGTGCAGCGTAATTGTGCTAAATTAACTCATGGGATGTGGCGAAATCGTTAATTTGAACAATTTCATCTCAGGGATTGGGTTGATTTTACGCTTCGGGTATACGAAGAGTGTGCGAATATGAAAATGTCCCTTCCTTATGTAGTCTCATTGTTCTTGGTTCTCTCCCAGATGGGTAATTGAAGCCTGATGTGGCATCAATAGGTAATAGTTTAGTGATGTTCAGCAGATTTCAATTTAGGCGCGTTAATAATGGTGGAAATGTACGGTGTCGAGCGTTTAAATAACTATTATTATGATTAAACTGTTGTATGCGGACGTGCTATCCTCTTAACTGTATTCAAGCAATTGGAGCAAGTAATTTGATGTGTGATTGTATCGAAATTGTTCGAAAGGTTAGCACGTTGTACATAGTCAGGAAGTAGCACGTATATTAATTTATGTACTGGAGCCTTTAAACCAATGTGAGTAAAGGAGTAAAAATCAAGTGTAAGAGTAAATTACGATGGCCAGTGTTTACAACACTTAAATCACTTTAAACTACTGCAATCGATCAGATAAACTTATAAAATTATTATGGACACCGAACTGGGTACGTTCCTTCTCACAGTTTTCTTAGCTGGCTCTCAATAATTTTTTGTTGAAGAAACAGAGGATAAATCTTGTTACGGACACTGAAGAGATTTAAGTATTTTAAGCCCATGCAATAGTTGGGTTCCCACATACCCACATCTTTGTGTGAGAAGCCAAGTCAAGAAAGCTTTCTCACCGCCTGTACAGTATCCCATGCCTCCTCGCAATTCACCATCATGAGAACGATGTTTTCGGGCGTGAATACCGGGCTCAGTATGTGTGCCCGTCGGCGTCCTCTACTGCAGAGCAAATGTCGTATCTGGGTGATGATTTGACCCCAATTTAATTTTTTTAATTTTGCTTAGTACAAGCTTAACATGTATGACTTAAAACTAATAATAAAATAAAAAAAGGTTAAGTGATATGTGGACTTAAAGCTAAGGACGGTGAAGGAGATCGAATTTGAGGGAAAGTGTGCTGCGATTAAAATCGAAAACGGAAAGGTTGGAGTTTACCTTACGCAGCATACAGGAGATTGGTTCGTTAGAGCCATATGTGGTGCGGTGGATTGGTAGATAGAAGAGACGGGGGCAACGTACAATAGATTTCGAGGGTTAGTGTTAAAGAAAATGGAATTGTAAAGAGACATGCAATCGACGGACCCTGAGAGGAGTCGGTGAAGGAAAAGAATGTCTGCTGCGTCCCTTCGCTCCTCAAGGGTATTCAGGTTAATGAGTTTGAGACGGTCTCGGTAGGGAGGTAAGACTAGAGGATCGCTCCAAGGTAGACCTCGAAGTGAAAAATCGAAGAAAACGACGCTGTATCCTCTCAATTCGAGATACATGAACTCGCTGATATGGACACCAGGCTTGGCTAGCGTACTCGAGAAGGGGGCGAACGTAAGTGATGTATAGTGATCTGGTCACGTACGGGTTGCAAAATTCTTTGGACCATCTTTTAACGAAGCCAAGTGATGAGTTTGCTTTAGTAATTATCTCATCAATATGCGAGCAGAAATTAAGCTCCCTGTCGCATAATATGCCAAGGTCGCGGATAGTCTGAACTACGGATATAGGTTGATCGCGGGGAACGTCAATTCGTTGAGGAGACTTGTTGCACTTACATAAGAAGGTAATCGATTGACATTTGGTGACATTGAGTTCTAAACAGTTCTCGATGCACCAGGTGGAAAAACTATTTAGATCTGTTTGAAGGAGGCGGGAGTTATGTTGTGAGGAGATGGGTTTAAAAAATTTGGTATCGTCAGCATAGACAGAGAGTGCTGAGTGGAGAATGACCCTTTCAAGATCGTTAATGGTTAGGATGAAGAGAAGTGGACCTAGGTGACTACCTTGAGGAACACCTGAGTGGAGAATGACCCTTTCAAGATCGTTAATGGTTAGGATGAAGAGAAGTGAACCTAGGTGACTACCTTGAGGAACACCTGAAGTGGCCAAGAAAGGAGCCGATAGGACCAACCTGAAACGAACACTATAAAAACGATTATCCAGGTAAGAAGATATCCATTGAAGTAAAATGGGTTCAAAACCCAGGTGGGACAATTTGAACAGGATTAGTTTATGAGATATCTTGTCAAAAGCCTTACTGAAATCAGTTGTTATAACGTCAACTTCTTTACCACTTTCTAAGGCTGAGAGAACTGAGGACACGAATTCTACGAGGTTAGTGGTAGTTGATCTACCCTTCAGAAAGCCGTGTTGTTTGGGGGAAATAAAAGATTTACACTGGAAGCTTTGGGCTATATTCAAAATGCTCTCGAGGAATTTGGGTACATGAGAAAGTTAAGCTATAGGGCGGTAATTAGTGACTTCGCTCTTTAATCCCTTTTTGTGTATCGGTCTTATAAAAGAAGACTTCCATATCTATGGAAATTCACCTTGAGAGAGCGATAATCGGAAGAGACTTGCAAGGGGGTGCGATAGTGTTGAGGAACACTTTTTAAGAAATATGGAGGGAAGGCCATCTGGGCCTGGTAAGTATTCATCATTAAGTTGTTGTAATTTATTTTCTATTACTGTATGATCAAATCATTGAGAAATAGAGCGGCCGATGGGGGAGTTAAGTAAGTATTTGAAATAAGAGGGATCTGGTACGAAGGAATTATAGGCAAAAGATTGCTTAAGAAAAGAAGCAAAAAAGTTGGCTATGGTATGCGGATCGGTTGATGATATATTTTCGTATGGGAGGGATGGAGGAAAACCGTCCGATTTTCTTTTGTAGTTAACGAATTGGTAGAAAGACTTAGGATCGTTTATAAGCCTTGATTGCGCACTATCAAGGTATCGCTGATAGAGAACGTTATAAAGCTGGTCGAATTGAAGGTATGACCCGAGATAGTTCGAATAGTCAGCACAAGAGTTGGATCAGAGGAAAACTGCCCATAATTTGTTTCTCTTGTTACGTAAAGAGCGAAGTTTACGATTATACCACGGGGGGCTCGTAGAAGGGGTCTTATTGCGCGAAAAGGGGACATATAGAGAAATAGAATAGAATAATTCTCTGTAAAAGATAGAGAGAGCATCATTAAGGGACATATTGGCGAAATCAAAAGAACACTTACTGAGATATGCATTTATTTTGCAGAAATTCGCTTTATGAAAGTCATAAGAAGAGGCGGTTGCAAATGGGGTGGGGCGATTAGGAGAGTGATGAAAAAGAGAAAGAAGAAGTGGTGGGTGAAAGTTATCAATGGTAGATAGTGAAAGGGGACAGAGCGAGACAGAGGAATTTATGGGATCAGTGGTGAAAATGAGGTCTAAATGCCTACCCATATAGTTGGAGACACCACTAACTTGGTATAAGCTAGAGTCTGTGAGCTCATCCAAGAAGAGACATTCTTTACTCGAGTTAGGGTTAGCGATAAAAAAGGCTCATCATCTGATTGAGTCCAGTGCAGCTGAGGTAGGTTGAAATCGCACGTTAGGGACGAAAAAATTTGTCACTGTCAGCTCTACGCCATTGGAGGTGTGAGACCCTTTTTGAGTGCACATAGTTACCGAAAGCAGCAAGGTCGTCTGAGACTTTTTGGGGAGACATATTGAAAACCTCATGGAACTTGATATATAAGTTCCTCAGACTTGTAAGGTCAGTAGGGTGGAGAGAGAGATGCATTAAACTGACCTAACCATGTCTTTAATCTAGCGTCAGGATGTCGATAAGTCCACCCTCATCTCATACCTGTTTATAGCATTTTCTTCTTCTTAAGTGGCGCTACAGTCCGGGATGAACCGGGGCCTCAACTAACAAGCCTCTCCAGCTGGCAAGGATCGGAACAGTTTAAATCTCTTATCTGACACACGCGTTGCTATTCGAATGTTTGCTAATCAAGAAGTTTTTCTACGAGCAATGCCCGAGCTATGACATTAAAATTGTTAGTACTGTTGGAAGGTACAGCCCTTACGCCACGATCTCCGTTAACGGATTCAGGCTAATCGATTTCACGGCAGGACGAAACATTGTCGAAGCTAGGATGTGATTCCAACCTCTCGATATTCCCAAGAGTACTTGGACAACTCCTGCCCAATTAACCGTCAACCAGATTGACCACACTGTGAGTGACGCGACATCGACTCGGACCATAACGTTGATGTAGCCAAGGTGTTGCTGCGGATATCCCAAATAGGCCAAACGCGAGCTAATGCTGTGACGAATTTTGACGTCAGACGGCTTTAATCATTAGAGATTAGAATCAAATCCCTTTCGCATTAAGTCCCTCTTAATTTCTCAAGAGGTTAACTGCCCACAGCATTAAGTATTAAATACCAATGGCAGCACTGCCAAAAAACCATCAAAGATGCGGCTCTCCATAGAAAGACTATAGCTGATCACGAGCTCTATGAGCAGAAATACCGGCATATCAGAAGAAAAAGAAGAAATATGAGACGCACAGTATTTACCGAAACATCGTAGTTGAGTCGCAGTCGATGTTGAGGATTTGAAAAGAGCATTTCTGTAGACATTTGGCAATGACGAACCAAATACCGCTGTCAGCCAGAATGAAGCTTTCAACCTGGCTGACGTAGACCAGAAGAAGTGAAGATAGACGTATCGAAGCCTAAGTCCAACAAAGCTGGACTAATGGAGCATGGAGTAATTGACCTTATCATAGGCCCTTCTGCAGTTAAGAAGGCAAAGTAAGGTTGCAAAACCCTTATAAAACTCAGTCCTTATATTATCTTATATACTGGCCATAGCAGACGTGAAGTAATGGCCTGTTCTGAGGCCGGACTTAAGGGGCCTCAACAAGCAATTTACGGGCAGGTGATCCTGAATTTTCGTTGCCAATAGTCTTAAAGAGACATGGTGGAATAATGATGGGCTTTTAACCATTGACACTAGCTGCATTGGGTTTCTTGGGAATAGGAATAACTCCTACACCTCCTTCCAGGCCAAAGGAAAAGTTGAAGTCGTTATATTGGGTCTATAACTTAATTCGTGCGGTTTGCTAAGAGATGGCGTAACTTGTATTATTCCATTGTTATTATTCCATTAGAACATGCGTCTGAAAGTTACTGTCATTGTACGTCATTTCAGTATATGTCATTCAATTGAAGCGTTAACAACCATAATTTTTTTTTACTCAAATATGTCGAACTTTGTGCCTGAAAAAGTGTTCTTCATTACTTTAATATGAAGAAAACTGCTGCCGAAAGTCATCGTATTTTGGTGGAAGTTTATGGTGAACATGCGCTAGCTGAGCGAACGTGCCAAAAGTGGTTTTCACGATTGAAAAGTGGTGACTTTGGCTTGGAAGAGGATGAACGTCCTGGGCAGCCAAAATAGTTTGAAGATGAAGAACTGGAAGCATTACTCTATGAAGATTGTTGCCAAACACAAGAAGATCTCGCAGAATCTTTGGGTGTCACTCAAGCAGCCATTTCAAAACGTTTAAAGTAGCTACATATATTCAAAAGCAAGGAAATTGGGTTCCACATGAACTCAAGCCGAGAGACGTCGAAAGGCGGTTTTGCATATCCGAAATGCTGCTGGAACGCCACAAAAGGAAGTCATTTTTGCATCGGATTGTTACTGGCGATGAAAAATGGATCCATTACGACAATCCCAAGCGCAAAAAATCATATGTGAAACCCGGCCGACCAGCCAAATCAACGGCAAAGCCGAATATCCATGGCGCGAAGGAAATGCTCTGTATTTGGTGGGATCAAATGGGTGTGCTGTATTATGAGCTAAAACTGGGTGAAACCATCAATGGACAATGCTACCGAACACAATTAGTCCGTTTGAAGAGAGCAGTAGCCGAAAAACGCCCGGAATATGCGACCAGACACGAGGCAATAATTTTCCATCATGACAACGCTCGGCCCCACGTTGCTATTCCTGTTAAGAACTATTTTTAAAAACAGTGGATGGGAAGTCTCGCTGCACAGAGGCGAAAAAATTCGATGGAAATAACCTCGCCGAAATACATCAACAACGCAGACGGTCGTTTACTAACAAATGAAAAGGAAATTTGTGACCGGTGGCTTGAATACTGCAAGGAGTTGCTTAACAAACAGTTTCCACGTGATATCGTGCCGACAGCTGGTCTATTCGAGGAGGAAGTTTCGGACTTTTCAATCGAAGAAATAAGTATAGCAATCGGAAAAATGAAGCGGGGGAAAGCGACGGGACCAGACAGCATTCCATCAGAGTTTTGGTCGAAGATGGAGGGAATCGGCAGCGTTTGGCTATCGAAACTTTTAAATAAATTAAAATGTGGACAACCTATGCCGAATCAATGGAGAAGTAGCTTCTTGGTTCCATTATACAAAGGAAAAGGCGACACTCGAGAATGCAACAACTACCGTTCAATCAAGCTTATGTCACACACAATGAAAATCGTCGAAAGAGTCTTAAACGAACGTCTTCGGCAAATAATAAAGCTCGATAATAGCCAGTGTGGATTTGTTGAAGGAAGATCGACGGTGGACGCTATCCAAAGCCTACGAATAATAATGGAAAAGCACCGAGATTCGTCTAAGGATTTACACATGGTATTTATCGACCTCGAGAAAGCATTCGATGGAGTGCCTAGGGATCTCATATGGGCCGCGCTGAGGTTTAAAAACGTACCGGAAACGTATGTTAGAATAATACAAGACATGTACGGAAACGTGAAAACTGCGGTTAAAAGCTCTGCTGGACTAACGAGAGAATTTCCAGTTAATGTCGGAGTGCATCAAGGAAGCGTACTTAGCCCTTTCCTCTTTAACGTAGTATTAGACTATCTTTTAAAAGACTGCATGCGCGAAGCAAATGTAACGCCAATTCTCTTCGCTGACGACGCAGTTATACTTAGCGATAACGTCGAAGACTTACAGAACGCCTTAGATTCATGGAGAAATGCGCTAGAGAGAAACGGGTTTAAAATAAGTCGTTCAAAGACGGAGCATTTGACGTGCCCATTTGCGCATCCGTTGCGACCTGTACCGGGCATAATGTTAGACGGAATAGTTCTTCCGAAAAGCACTATCTTTAAGTACTTAGGATCAATCGTTAACATGGAAGCGAAATGTGACGACGACGTAAACCACAGAGTGAGTGTGGGATGGATGAAATGGCGGGAAAATTCGAGAATCTTTTGCGACCCCACTTAAATCAAAGGGGAAACTCTACACCACAGTTGTTAGACCAGCTCTTATATACGGTTCACAGTGCTGTACAATGTACGAAGCGTTTAAAAACAAAATGTCGGCAGCGGAAATGAAAATGTTAAGGATGTCTAGTGGAGTCACTAAACGCGATTGCATTAGATCTACGCGTATAAGAGGAAATCTACATATAAAGAATTCGGTAACCGAACAGCTTGAGGCGAATAGAATAAGCTGGTATTGCCACGTTCAAAGAAGATCTGCGGAAAATCCGATTAAAAAGGCACTATCAACTACGGTCACTCCAACTGTAAGAAAACGAGGTCGGAAAAAGAATTCCTGGATTTCTCAGATGGCAAATGCGCAACAACGCCTGGGGCTTACCACTGAAGCGATCCAGGACCGAGCATTATGTAGACGCGTTCTGCGGTCTGCGACATTAGCCAACCCCATAAGCGGAGCAGCAGCGATGCAGTAAAAATGGGAAACTCGTTACACATAAGTTCGTATAACGAGGAAAGGGTTAATAAAAGGATAAGAAGAAGAAGTGGATGGGAAGTCTTACCCCACCCGCCTTATAGCCCAGACCTTACCCCTTCTGATTACCATTTGTTCCGGTTGATACGGTTCACATCAGAGCAGAATATCAATGGGATGGGATCCACAAATTGCCAGAAAGATGGGAAAAAGTCATAGCTTCAGATGGGCAATACTTTGAATAATACTATTGTACATGTTTTTCTTAAATAAACGTTCAAATTTTGAAAAAAAAAAAACCGCATGAATTAAGTTATATACCCAATACATGCGCCAATTCTGTATATTAGATGACTTAAATTTTCACAAAATGAAGTGGCACAATATCCTTTCCACCAGCGTTCGATTTCAACGACCTGAAAACACGACTTAGAAACAGCCTTATCAGTATACCATGGACAGGCTTTATTGCGGACAAAAAAAAGTTTTGGTAAAAACAAATACGTTGTATATGTACGAGTATGTTCAATAATCATCTGAAAATTATTCTATTTTCTGTCCGGATCAGCGCTTAAGCTGCATTGCTCTAACGGGACTTAACTGGGTGCAGCTTGAAGCGAATAGAAATCCGTAAAGATAAAGTCGTTTTATCGCATAACAGAATTTTTCGATGCAGCTCGCGAGTTTTAGAGACGGGGCATATATTGCTTAATAAAGGCAGCTTGCAATTCATCGAACAGCAGATATGATTGAAGATGGAACTTAGAGTCTCATAAGGCAATTCAGGTACTACAATGAAAACATCAGCGTCAATCTCCTTTCTCTACATAATATCAAGTTGCTGGCAAGAGTGAGTATATCAGCATTTCGGTCGGTTAAATTTGCATTCGTTTTCATATCGGTACTAGCGATTTAGACGGAGACAGCACCATTGATTTCCTCGATTTGCTTCTTGAGATCATCACGAATATTCATAAGTTCTTCATAAATGATACGTTGCTGTAGCTCAGTTTGTTCGGTTACGCGTCTTTCGAATACCTTTAGTGTAAGCAATGAAGATGTATCGTCGTCGAGTGGCTTGGAAGTTGTTGACTTACCTTCAGTTGAAGGCCGGTGGATGGGTGGGAGATGATAAGGTACATGCGCTTAAGAGTAGTGAATGTTGAACTGAAGGGCTCGACGGCAAAGTAAGAAAGCAACGAAACTTTTGTTATCTATGCAGGTATTTCAATAAATAAAAAATGATATATGCACAGCCGTAAACGCTATGAAGCTTGCTTCTCGCCAAGAAAGTACTCAGTTATAACTTACTTTAACTGGAACGGAAATAAAATACGATGGCCGTGATATATCGATTCGTTTTCGGTCTTTACAACTTGTCGTATGCAATCATTTAGCGTATTTCACGTAAAGATCTTGATTTTATATACGAAATTAAACTCGTACAAGAACTGGAGCCATTGGACCTTCCAAATCTTCCTCTTCATATTTGTTGGGCCCTTGCAAAGGTTTAAGAAGCTCCACTGAATTCGACCAACATTTTGTCTAGGGGTGAGTCTTGATTCTAGGTTATTGACTACCTATGTCAATAAGCAAAGTATAAAGTTTTGAAATTACGGAGCAATACGAAGGGGCTCGAGAGTAGCCATGATATCCAACAAAACAACAGTTTGGTGTGGTTTATGGACTGGTGGAATCACAGGTCTATATTTTTTTTTGAAACTGAGGCTATAACTGTGAATGATGCCCTTTAGCGCGCCATAATAATGGACTACCTTCTGCCTGAAATTAAAGCCCATAATGTCGATGATATTAGGTTCCAACAAGAAGGCGCCACACAGCCCGTGAGATCATGGCTTTATTCGGTGAATTATAAATTAGTTATTGGTCGAATAGATCATGGGATAGCATACCGAAAAACTCATTTCCTTCAGGGTACGTAAAGTTCAGAGTCTAGGTGGATAAGCCGGTTTAAGGAATAGGAGTGCACCCGATCATGCTACTAAAAACTAAACTAGCTGGAACGCATTCAATGGGGGTAGTCTATAGCAATTTACACACACGACCCACGCCGTACGTTCGCTGATTGGGTGGTGTAAAGAAATGAACAAGGTCGTGATTTTGTAGTATTTAAAAATTTGTTCTGAGTGATAAGGATCATTTGCATTTGCCTAAGAGTATCTGGGGTTTCAAAAACCCAAAAAAAGAAAGTAGAATAACATACTCATCCACAAGGAGTGACAATCTGGTGATGCTTTTGGACCGGGTGACTAACTAAGTCATATTTTTTTTGAAAATAGTGCTGTTGCAACTGTTTCAGTGAATATAATGCTTTACAGAACGCTATTACTTGGCTGTAATTTGCCTGAAATTCATGCTATGGACGAGGATGATGTTTATTTTTAAGAGGACGTCGCCACATGCCGCACAGCTGGCAAAATAATGGCTTTGCGGCGTCAAAATATTTATCACTTTTGGGCCATGTTAAAAATTAAGTCTACGTCAGTGCTTTATCAGGTATTTATGCACTAAAAGAAAATATCAGAGCTGTTATTCGAAAAATGCCGATGCACTAATGCGAAAAAGTGATCAAAAATTTCATCAACAGAATGGCTTTTTAGTGGCAAAACCGAGGCAGACATTTGGCAAATTTTGTTCTTGATTACTAACCACAGAGTTTGTATTTTAAACTCAAATAAAAATATCAGCACTTTTTATAAAAATCTTGTATGGTTTAGTGACACCTCTTGTTGGAGTACCCTCTTTAGGTAAAAGATAGACAGTAGACATACGTACATCTATTAAAATATCTACACTGTCAGTAACCATTCAGTTCATTTAATCAGTCATCGTTTCATCTTATCCTTAAAGAGGTTTTATAATAACGTGAATAGCATCGGAACAGGAGATCTGCTGCCAAAGAGGCTGTTTATTTGATTGGTCAATCAAAAGTTATCCTAGGACTTTTGAGTGCTTCAACATTTGCTAAACCACAATTTATGCGGATGCATAATATTTTGTCCAATTATCGATAATGGAGAAGTCAAATCGAATTCAAATTTGAATTCGCATTATTAACCACGCACCTAGCATATGTCATCTATCAGATGTATCCATCTAACCTCTAACGACACATTTAATCATGATTTATGTCGAAGCATTGAAACGTCAGCATTCTGGCGTCGAGCACTTCATTAGAAGGTGACTGAACGACGGACTCAATGAGTTCAATTATGTATGGCAGTCAAGATTCATCAATTTATGAAGTTATAGCTCGTCAGCATACATTGCTTCGTCGTGAGATTTGTGGCGCTTAGTGTTACTCCTATTGTCAGAGAGTAATGACTTGTCGTCTTCTTGCAATCGATGGTGACAAGCAGCAATTTGATTTAAGAAATCCTTTTACTTGAAATGATGAAGAATTGCCAGATTCACTATACCGCTATAGAAATTGGTACAAGGAGGTTTGCAAACCTGAAATTGGTGAATTTAACTTTTCTTTCAAGCGTTTTTTAGTTCTTGCGGAATTGTGTTGAGGATTTCAGGCACAATGCATTTCAACTGTCTTCTTCCATAGTTGTTGTAGAATCTGGGTTCATGAAGCATACCTTGTGCACGTCTTCTTGTGTTTCTCCCATGGTTAATTGGAGTGATGAATCTTGTGTCGTCGTAATACTCTAATATAATCGTCATCTTGAAGATGTCTTCCACTTTAAGGACATTGAACCTTCCTCTCTCTGTTACATTTCGATGAGTAAATATATTTATCTTTTTCAGTGCTGCAGTTTGTAATTTCTGAAGTTTTTTTAAATGAGTTAGCGATGCATTACCCCAGGCAAGTATTCCATATCTTAGTTTGGATTCCACTAGCGCAAAGTACACTTGTTTTAGCACAGATGTTGTAGTTTAGTACTGCAGATGAGCTAGTGCGTATAATGCTCTTTTAAGACTCGAACGTAACTCATCAATGTGCTTATCCCACAGAAAGTTATTGTCAATTATCACTCCTAGATATTTGTAATTTTGAACTATATCTATAGGGCAGCTAGTCGAGGTATGGCAGCCATCATTCCTACAGTATATTTTTTGTTCGGTAGCCTTGAACTGCGGATTTCTTATATGCATCATTTTTGTTTTAGATGAGTTGATCATTAAACCATGATCATGACACCATTTTACTGCATTATCAAACTCTTCCTGAATTATTGTTGTTGCCGTCTGCAAAGATCTGTGACATACCACTATCGCTATATCGTCGGCATAAGCAAAGGGTTTGGCTCGCTTGAATGTGGAGAAGCTCATTAGCGTATAGTATAAACAGAATCGGGCCCAGTTTCGATCCTTGTGGGACTCCGTATTCTGCATGTTCTTTTTGGCTATGGGTCTCGCTGATCTTGACACAAAAAAGCCTGTTGTGTAGATATTCCTTTAGCCAGTCGGCCAATTATCCTCGTATTCCTATACGTTCGAGAGCATCTATTAGCTTAGAGTGATTGAGCGTGTCAAATGCTTTACTAAAGTCCATAAATATGACCAAGACGTGGTAACTTTTGTTAAGACTTTCATTGATATGATTTGCAAATTCTCCTAATAGTTTACCCGTGCTTTTCTTTTTCTGGAAACCGTATTGATTTTCGTGGATGATGGAGTGTTTTTCAATAAAATTCTGCAACCTGTTTGTTATGACTTCTTCGAGGCACTTTTCTACTACTGGCAATATGGATATTGGCCTGTAATTGTTGAGTTGACTTTTTGTACCACCTTTGTATATTGGCCTGACCACTGCAGTTTTTAAGGCTTCTGGAATTTTTGCTTGTGTAAAACTCAAATTAATAAATCTGCACAAAATCGGCGCAAAAATTACCGCGTGAGTTTTGATATCCAACGCTCGAATTCCATCAATACCAGGTGACAGGTGAGATAGGACCTGGTGCCTTACCTAATCTGAATTTATATTGTTCACATTGCGTTTTGGATTGCAGTCAGACATCAAAACTGAGATATAAGTATAGAAAAGTTATCACTGACTAAAAACTTCTCAAACAAGTTCCATAAGCGCTGGATAAATAAGCCGTGCAAATGCGAAATGTTTAAGTGAAAGGTTGCGGAAATAAGTCGGTGAAAGTGATACCCACTGTGAATCCGATCAATGCCTTAGAACGGACACTGTATCATTTTCTTTGGTTTTAAATTCGAAGTATAGAATAAAGCTCTATATTACCCACTCAGTAGATTAATTAGCAAGCGTACGTTACCCAGATGTAAACGATTCCAGCGGGCAGAAATCAGAAGAAGGAAGGAGTCACAAAAAATGATAAAAACAAAACCGGCTATGGCTTAACCTACTTAAAGTGACGTTACAGCCCGGAGTGGATCCTCAATCAACAAGTGTTACTCATCCAGTTCGACTCTTCGCTAGCTGCCTCCAATTCCACACTCTAAGTCGGTTCTCTTATAATTGCATGAGTCGGGGTTATTCTTCATTTGATCACAGCGCTAGTGTCGATTACTGAATTGAAAGCAGTCCTTAATATATAAAGTCCTTCACTACCCAATAGTTATACGAGGGCGGGTCAATAAGTCCGTGACTTTTTGAATTTCTGACCTCTTTACTGAAACAGCAACACTGCTCCTGTCAACAGGCATCTGTCAGTTGACTCCTGTCAAAATTTAAACTTGCTGCGTCAGTTAGTTTGTGTTTGACAGCTATTTTTATCAGACTACTCACTAATTTGAGGAGAAAATGGAAAAAAGTGAATTTCGTGTGCTTATTAAGCATTATTTCTTGCGAAAAAAAACCATTACCGAGACCAAGGCTAAGCTTGATAAATACTATGGGGACTCTGCACCATCGATTTCAATGGTAAAAAAGTGGTTTACTGAATTTCGTTGTGGCCGTACAAGCACTGAAGATGCCGAACGTCCTGGACGCCCAGTTGAGGTCTCTACACCCGAAACAATCGAAAAAATTCACGATATGGTGTTGGCCGACCGAAGATTGAAAGTGCGACAGATTGTGGAAGCCGTAGGGATCTCGCATGGCTCAGTGGTTTCAATTTTGAATGATCACTTGGGCATGAGAAAGCTTTCCGCAAGATAGGTGTCGACCACAAACGCATGTGCAGTTGCCATGGCAAAAATCCATGAATTGGGCTATGAATTGCTCCCTCATCCACTCTATTCTCCAGATTTGGCTCCGAGCGACTACTTCTTGTTCCCAAACCTGAAGAAATGGCTTGGTGGAAAAAGATTTGACTCCAATGATGAAGTCTACGTTGAAAAATAAAATTATTTTTTTATCAAAAAATCTGTGTTTTAATCCAAAAGTCACGGACTTATTGACCCGCCCTCGTATATGTCTTGAGGGACGTTTTGTCCGAAACATCGGTGTTGAGTGTCCATTTTGCTTGACAGCATATACTTAGTCGTGCCCATCTTAATACTCGTAAAAGCGCTACTGACCTCTTAAGTTTGAGTTTTACACCACCATTGCATTGATTAAAGAATGATGTTGAAGAACAACGCATCTTTTTGACATCAACAGTTTCGGTGAGATCTTTATTGACCTTGATGGAGCAGCGTGCTGTACAGACGGACGAGTTTGGCAGGATGCCAAAACTAGACATTGCTGCTTTGTATAGCTCATCTCTATAGATGC
This sequence comes from Volucella inflata, assembly GCA_928272305.1. Taxonomy (NCBI): domain Eukaryota; kingdom Metazoa; phylum Arthropoda; class Insecta; order Diptera; family Syrphidae; genus Volucella; species Volucella inflata. The sequence goes on from OV743718.1 coordinate 65,665,534, forward strand.
TGTTATATGCGGCCCAAAAATAAAGAAATAGGTGGTGTGTATCGATCCGAAGCTTATATTTTTTCTCCAATATCTGCCGAAGTGTGAATATTTGGTCATTGGTGGACTTCCCTGGCCTGAAGCCACACTGATATGGACCAATCAAGTTATTGACGCACGGCTTCAGGGGTTTAAAATGACCCCAAACGCTTTTACCAGTTTGTTAATACAAAAAGAAAGTCAGACGGCTACCCATCTACTCTCAAATTTCTTAGTGAATCTTCTGCCGAACCAAAAGCCATTGCTTACTTCTCTGCTTGCTATTTCAACAAATCCTTTTGTAAGCAAACACCCGAACTCGATCCTAGTTACCTTAGCTATATAAGAAACTGTCCAGAGATGTCATCCATTCGCTAAATATAACAACATCTTTGGTTTCTGAAAACATAACCAAACTCAAAGATGATTTTTCGTCCGGCGCTCTGATGAAATTCCGGCTATTCTAATAAAAAAGTGTCTAAGCCACTTCGGTCCTCCCATCGCTGCCCTATTTAACTGGTCTGTTTCAAGAGGAACTTTTCCTTTCCTATGGAAGGAATCTTATATCAACCCTATTTATAAAAAAAGGAAGCAAGGCCGAATTCGATAATTATAGGCCCATAGCAAAACTCTCTTCCATACTCAAACTGTTCGAAAGCATAATCTATCAACAATTGCTTCCGTACCCATCTATCTGCACAAACCAGCACGGGTTTCATGAAAGGTAAATCAACCACCACCAACCTAACTGAGTTCGTCTCTAGGACGCTTTGTGCTTTAGAAGACGGTGTTAAAGTCGATTCAATTTCCACAGATTTCAGCAAGGCTTTCGATAAAATTTCTCATCAACTTATCATTTTCAAACTAAAAAAACTTGGGTTTTCCTCTCCGTTTGTGGCATGGATCAAATCCTATTTAGAAGACCGAGAATACAGAGTCATCTTCAGATCCTCAATATCCGACCCCATTAAAGCAACATCTGGTGTCCCTCAGGGTAGTCACCTTAGACCAGTCATCTTTATCTCTGCGATTAACGTCGTAAGTCACGCTTTAGCGAATTCTAATCTTTCTATTTTCGCTGACGACATGAGAGTTTCCAAAGTCATTTCAATCCTTTATGACTCCCATTGCTTGCAAGATGACTTAAATAAGTTTTCGGTATGGTACAAGCAAAATTTTTTGGAGTTTAATGTCAACAAATGCCAATCGATTAGCTATTCCCGCAAATGTCTTCCTCCCCCTCCAAAAAACTACTTCATCTGTGATGAATCTATTCCCTCCACTACCGAAGTAAGGAATCTAGGATTAATATGTGACAGCACATGTCATATATTGACGGCGTTATAAATAAAGCTAACTCTGCACTCTAACTCTGCACTTGACTTTGTCAAACGCTGGTCAAAAGAGTTTTCCAACCCCTACGTTACAAGGTCTTTGTACAATAATTTTGTAAGGCCTCTTCTCGAATATTGCAGCCCAGACCTTAATAGCTGCAAACATGAAACCTAAAAAGCCCCGCTCAATATGTCACTCCCTTAACATCTCCCCCGAATAATATTTTCCCTCACCCCATTAGGTTAAGAATGTTTTTTGTTAATTTGTAAGCCTAGCTTTAAGTTTTTGCTTGTTGGTAAGCTACCGTGTCCGGTAGACACGGCCCAATAAATACACAATATGGCGGATAAGATCTTGTAGGCGATGTTAAGAAGGAGGATCTTGAGGATCGGACAAATAATGTAGAGGCATACGTACATTCGTCCATTTTTTAGAGAATAGTAGGTGTATGCTTTTAACCAAGTTATCACTCTCCGCTTTAAAGAGTTCGGCAGTCAGGCCATCCTGACGGCGGTATTTGGTTCGTTATTGCTGTCATACTACCTTGATCAAAGGAATAACCACCGCTTGGCGCTCCCATTATTTCGATTTGAGTTCTGTTTTTTTTTTGTTAAGTTGGTACATCTGTTGTTGATTTTCGCTCTAAATCTTAGCATCATAGCTTGACATTTACAAAAGTTACGTAGCCAAGAGTAAATCTATCTCTGTGTGCTTGACGATTTTTTACAATTTACAACAACGAACTTGTATTGAATTTTGCGTAAAAAACGGATTAAATTTTGCGCGAACGTTGGAAAAGTGTTTTGCACGATTCTCTAAAGAAAACGGTCATTTACCAGTTGCACGAGCTGTCAAAAGTGGTCATGAGTCAATCGAAGATGATGAAGTAAAAGAAATGTTGGTCAATAAGCAACAGACAGTAAACAAAGAGTATAATTTGGGCGTTATGAGATGTTTGCGTGAAGCAATTCGCCGAAAGAGACCAGAATTGTGGGCAGAAAACTCGTGGATTATGCACCATAATAACGCACCATCGCACAGTGCCATCCTTATTCGTAATTTTTTGACGAAAAATGCAACAAATACCATCCAACAGCCACCGAATTCACCTGATTTGGCTGCCTGTGACTTCTTTCTGTTTAATCGAGTTAAACACGTTTCAGCAGCCGAGAGGAAGTAATGGAAAATCGCCAACACACACAGAGATAGATGTACTCTTGGCTACGTAACTTTTGCAAATGTCAAGCTATGATGCTAAGATTTAGAGGGAAAATCAACAACAAATGTGCCAACTTAACAAAAAAAAACAGAACTCAAATCGGAATAATAGGAGCGCCACACGGTGATTATTCCGATCAAAGTAGTATAGTCTACAGTAATTCTGTTTGCAAATCGACTTCTCTTGCTCGTCTCTTCAGGCTTTAGTTCGGGGTTTGTGTCCGTGGAATGTTTTTTTTTTTACTTTTTCCAAATCTCATTCCTGGAGTAGCACCTCCCAAGTTACACGACCGCGCACTTCTTACTCTCATTCTTTTTCCTCCTGTGAAACCGTGGTTTGTCTCTCCTCTTCTGCTCATAGAGCTTATGAGCAGCTCTACTCGTTTTATGCACGGCCGCTTCATATTTATCTTGCTTATCTGCTTGCACTTGGCGGCGCGGCGTTCGACCACAAACCAGGGGTTTCATCGTAGTGGTCAAGTGAAACCCAACACATCAGAAGCGGCATCCCTGATGGCTGTTTTGTTGTGTTGCGGAAAAGAATTTGGCGTCTTGGCTACATCAAGGTATTAGTCCAAATCTATGCTGCACTTTCGAAACGTTCGAACACGCATGGTTGATTGATCAGGAATTCTTCAAGTTCCTTATCAATATTAAGATATGGGAACCGCATGCAAGTTGTGATAATGTCGCAAGTCTTGTTCAAAAGCTTGTTGAGGCTATTTTTGGTGTCATCATCTTTCTCCTGTGTGGGACATCAATAAGACTTATGTTGACAAATTTAGCCTGGATACAGATTGCTACGAGACGATCGTTCACATACCGAAGACTCAGGACATCTTGCTTAGGTCTGCTTTCAACAGCAATTCCACATCCAAATAGCAAAAAAAAAAAAAAAACACTGTGGCGCTGGCAGCCCGGTATGGGCCATGGCCTAGCTTCTTGACACTCATTTGTGTTGCTCATGTTGTCATTCTAGTCACATCTGAGCGGGGCCTACGGTTTATCGCCGAGTCCGAACGGCACTCCTTAGAAGCTTTTTCGTAGGCAATTTTACTTTCGCGAGTTTGCCGTTGCCCGCCGAAAGGGTGATGGCGATTTGAAAAATTGTTGGTGACCCAGCCAGGAATTGAACCCAGACTGTCTGCGTGATAGTCCAATGAGCTAACTATCGCGCCATCGCCATCGCCCCACATCCAAATAGGCGCTGCTTTTTTCGTGGACAACAATCGCTGACAAATAATGTCACAGTCTACCTATCACACAATATTTGTATAACGACGACGCTGCAACGAGCAAAGGTCGTAGCTCTGGTGTTAAGGTGTTCCACACAGAAAATTATTGAATCTCTCAGCAAGTCTCTTGATATGTTTAGGGGGGACAATCATCCACCTCGAAACACTCTGAAGATTTGATGATACCTACAATGAATCGAGTATTGGACTCTGTGTCTCATGCTTGATTTCCACTAAGAGCTATTACTATTTACAACAAGCACCTATTCCCGGTGCTGCATGTGGTTCACATCGGTCTTGATGAGTTCAAAATCCATAAAACGCGCTGTTCCGTTTGTTGATGGCTTTATAAAAACGTATACACCAGCTGTTGGAAACTCTTAGAGAGTGTACTTAATGCTAGACTCGAACTAAAGTACAAATAGAACTCCTGATCAATAGAAGAAGACTTATTTTTACAGAAAATCGAAAAAGACGCCCCAACGCATGCCAGGAGCTTCTGACCTATCAGTCTAACTTCCTTACAAAGCATGTAGGATACGATCTTCGGAGCTTGGTGTGCGCAAAACTGCTTTGGAAATCCATTGTCTGTTCAAAACGGTAGCCAACGCTGAGGACCCTACAAGACTGCGATTGAAAATAATGGACACCAACTGTCGTTAAACTTATGGACATCTCGCATGGAGTATCATTTCTAAACTCTGATTACTAAATTCAGATTACAATGGAATATCCTGAAACGAAATTGCCAATAACCTTGCTAGGTAAGGCAAGGAGAGTTTATTAATATGCGAACTTGTATAAGGACTTCCTGCATCTTTGGCTAAGTTCCATATGAGCATAATTGTAAATGTCATGTCACCAAGTTGCAGACAGCCAACACTTATACTATATTTTATGATGACGGTGGAACTATATTTAGGTAGCTGTCCGGCGTACGGTTGTGGCAGGCTGCAGGTACTCGGCGACGATATGGTGCGGATGCTGGTACTAAAGTTAAAGCAACTGAACCACTGACGAAAGTATGGGTAATCTTATTTAACGGAACATGCAAGGAGAAATATGGACCGATTCTTAATCTGAGTGCTCTGTTCCACGTTTCCACTATCTTGAAGAATAAAATTCTTTCGAACACTTTCACCAGATCTGAATTGAATTTAAAAGCAGTAGTTACGAGTATGATTATTTTATGCGTTTTGAATTCAACAGCTAGTAACAGAATCGGCCTCTCATCGTTGCCTCATATGAGTGGTCCAAGTAAATGTGGTGGAAATCACTAAAATATTTAAACTTGCGGAGGCATTTCCGTTGAAACGTGAAGGTAAGAACTCATTCCAATTAATTCTGAACCCAACCAACTCCTCATAGTTGGATGGATAGCAATTCTAAATTCTTTCGCGTGCACACTCGTACACACGGTAGTTGTGTTTAGTTTTTCCATAGAGGAAATACTTGCCTGTCGGAAGGTTACACGAGAAAGTTTTGAAATATTTTGTAAAATATTTCCAACTTCGAGTAGAATTTCCTCAAAACAAAACGCAACGGAGTAGGGTTAGGACTTTGTGGTTGCTTGTTTTAGTAATCGCTCTTCCGTCGAACGATGAGTTTAAATATCTCAACCACACAGCAATCCGAAACGGGGTATTACTTTGGAAGGAGTAAGTATAATACTTATTCTGAAAATATCAAGTTTTCCAGTACTGAATTCTCGTAATAGTATCTCTGAGTGTTTTTATATTTTTAGCAAAACCACTCATTTTAGAAATCGAGTGGAATATCTCCATGTTTTGTGGTTGCATTTTTAAGAGGGCGTAGTCCCATTTTCGGTCTTTATAACCGTCTCATCAAAAAGCCAGTACATCCTACAAGTATATTGGAAAATTCCAGTCAATATCTTCACTATTGAAAGTTCCTCTGCCAGCAAGACAACGCACCAGTGAAAATACAGAAAATAAAGAATATATGATTCCACCCCGTTTACAGTCCACATTGGGGCAAATTTTGCGTAAAGATCTTAGCCTACACCTCTTTAAAATCAAATTAACTCAAGAACTCAAGAACTTGAGCGCCAAAAAAATCTCTGCTTGAGCTCTGCAAAAATTTTAAGAAAATCTAACATTTTATCGAAAAATCAACTTCAGCGATGAAGCTTATTTTTTGCTTGTGGGCATTCGATATTGTAGTAACGTAGTAGTATATTACAAGCCTTGGATATGGATGGATTTACTGTAGACAACCCATGCAAAAGAACCAAGGACAACGAACTTAAGATTTGAACGTGGAATGTTAGGCCCTTTAATAGGCCACTTGCAGACGAGCTACTAGGGGAGGCCCTAGGCTGCTGCAAAGCAGACAATACCGTCATCCGAGAAATGTGATGGGGTGGGCAAGACAAAAAGAGGATGAAAAACAGCTACATCCACTACGTCGATTGTTATCGATAGCAAAACCAGCGCATATTTGGATGCGGATTTGTGGTTGGAGGCAGACTTAGGCAGGAAGTCTTGGATTTCCGTCATGTAAGCGACCGCCTTGTAGCTAAAAAGAGGGGGCGTCTTTCGTAGTTCTATCGAAAGGTATAACCTGAACGACAACAGTTGCTTGACGGATTCAGTCTAACCGACATTTCGGCGGGGCGAAACATTATCATAGCTAGCACGCTTTCCAACATCTCGAAAGGGGACTTTGGGATTTCCTGATCAATCAACCATCAACCAGATTGACCACATTGCCGCAATACACTCATCCAGTATTATACATATAGATGCGCAAACGTACCGAGGAGTCAACATCGACTCAGACCATTACCTTGTGGTAGCAAGGTATGATTACAGATATCCCAAACAGTGCAGAAGCAAGCTAATGATGTAAGAAATTTCGACGTTGGACGGCTACAATCGCAAGTGATCGCCAAATCCTTTTCCGATCGAATCTCTCTTAATCTCGCAAAAAGTCCACAAATCAGACGATACATAGAAAGTCTTTATATGTGGGCTTCTCTATTGAGATTTTGCATTCAAGGAAGTTACCAAAACTGTGTTGGTATTGACTACAACCTCGCACTTGGTCAGTCAACAGTTTGAATAGTCCTAAGCGAGCTGATAGATATAGTCGCAGAATATGTTTGTCTTAAGTGGTTTAAGTTTCACTACTCACAGAAGGAAGAAGAGGAAGCTAAATTGTTCTTTTACTAGAAAACTGGATTTCCTGGCATTATCGGTTGCATCGATGGAACGCATGTTAAAATAAGTAGGCCTGATAAGCACCTCCAACATCTGTATTTTAATAGGAAAGGGTTTTTTTTGCATCAACGCCATGATTGTGAGCATCACAAATCATTCAATTGCTCGTTGCATTTTGAAAAAATAAAAAATATTTTTCAGGTATGTAACCAAAAAAAAGTTATTAAGTGTGTTAGTGCCAAGTACCTTGGGTCCTCCCATGATTCCATTTTAGAACGGAACATGTCGGGCTTAAAGCATCTGTTGGAAGAGAAGCGTCGAAATGGAATGAGGAATACTTTTAGTCTAGGTTAATTGTACAAAACATTTGTTACTCGTATTATATGTTCATTTCAATTTATAGGTATTTATAGGTGACGCAGGTTACCCCTTCACACCGTACTTAATAACTTAATATCCAGAGAATTGGATATATCCGCTAGATCCATGTCAAGACTTATTCGAGATGATCTCCATATGAAAGCCTATCGTCGAGCAGTGGGACATCTCTTAACTCCCAACCGGGGAAAAATAAGACTCGAAAGAAGCAAAAAATTGTTACAGTGTCAAGCTGTTATATATTCACAGCTGAAAAAATTTTTACCATAGAAGAAGTTTATAACAAACAGAATGACAAAGTTTATGCAACGTCATCTACAGAAGCAAAAACAGTTGTTCCGAGGGTTCAGCGCCGACACCATCCCGCTTCTGTAATGGTTTGGTGAGGGATATCGCAACAAGGTATCACATCACTGCATTTTTGCGAAAAGGTGTGAAAACAGGGGCAAAAGTGTACCTGGAGAATGTCCTCGAAGGTGTTGTCAAGGGCTTAACAAATACCCTTTTCAACCCAGGCTTAGATGCAATATTCCAGATTATATCGCTGCTGCAGATTTGCCATCAGGAAATCCAAATTTAAATCCCCCGGACTACAGTTTGTGGTCAAAGTTGGAGAGCATAGCCTGTAAGACTCGCTATCGAAATTTGGACAGCCTTAAGGTAGTTTTAATAACAGCAGCATCCTCGTTTCCCATCGAGACAGTGCGTTTTGCTAGAGAACAATGGTCGCAACGTTTAAAAGCCTGCGTCAAACCTAAAGACGGCCATTTTGAGTAAAACTTTTTTTTCTTCAAACTTATATATTGTGACCTAACGTGAGAAATAAATTTCTTGGTATAAGATTTACTAGAGTTTTCTTATTGCACTTTTAAAATGTTACAGAACTTATGGCTAGACTAGGTACAATAGCCCACTCTTCACTATCACAGAAGATAGAAAATCTTTGTCGAAATTGGTAGATCGCCTTGTTGGATTCCCACAACATAGGCAAATCTTAGAGATGACGATATACATTCATAGATGTAAAGGATGCTTTTCTACCACTGCATGAGTACCTGTCACTTGAGGAACAAAAAACTTGACGCTTACATCGAAGATATGAACGAACTTTTTATTGTCTCCCTTTGCAATCTTTACAGGTTCGTTGGAATACCACATTAGCTAGACAATATTAAATGAATGCAGGAAGAAGGAAAACGTGTTGCGTGTTGTTTACCACAACAAGCTGGACTCTTTTTCCATGAAAACCTTCGTTTCCACTCCTTCGAACCTTTTCCCTCTTAACAGTTGTTCTTCCAAAATCCTGAAAGAGTGATGGACAGCCATGGGTGCATAAGCCATCGGTGCACTTTTTCTGCATCTTGGAAGTACAACATAAATAGGTACGACGGACTGTCAAATGCCCTAAGAAGAACCCAGCCGAGCAGGCGAGCGGTCTGCTACAAGAGCGCAAGGAAAGCGCTATAAGTCTTATTTGTTTTGCAAGGGTCCAACACAAAATAGCCGACCCTTGTCCCAAATATTGTTTTGTCTCCCCTAATGGGTAGTCTCCAGCCTTAAGTAGAGTAAAGACATCCGCTCCATCCCTCCAGCTCCCAACCATTTCACCAATTGACTCGGGTCTTTTCCATTACGTCCGTTGTCCATTTGGAGAAGCACATTAGTGGGAAGAATTGTTGGGTTATTGAACCCTGTCTTTCTGCTTCTATGCTTGTCGGAGGGGATAACTAATATGTCGGCAAGAAGGCAGAGACAGGAGTCTTTATGATAGTAACGGGCGGTCACTTGTACCCACCCAAGCGCTATACGCTTAGAGTCAGATGCACAGTCTGGAACCCTTTGCGTAAAACTAACAATCAAAAAAGAACTGTGCCGGCTTGGCAGCCAAGAATGAATCAACCCAATTTTTGGTATTCTGCTCTGATGTGAACAGTATTTCAGTGAGGGCGTTCTGCATCGACCGGAACAAATGGTAGTCAGAAGGGGCAAGGTCTGGGCTATAAGACGGGTGGGGTCTAGCGTTGTCATGATGGAAAATTATGGCCTCGTATCTGGTCGCATGTTCCGGGCGTTTTTCGGCTACTGCTCCGGTAGCGTTGTCCATTGATGGTTTCACCCGGTTTTAGCAGCTCATAATACAGCACACCCATCTGATCCCACCAAATACAGAGCATTTCCTTCGCGCCATGGATATTCGGCTTTGCCGTTGATTTGGCTGGTTGGCCGGGTTTCACATATGATTTTTTGCGCTTGGGGTTGTCGTAATGGATCCATTTTTCATCACCAGCAACAATCCGATGCAAAAATGACTTCCTTTTGTGGCGTTCCAGCAGCATTTCGGATATGCAAAACCGCCTTTCGACGTCTCTCGGCTTGAGTTCATGTGGAACCCAATTTCCTTGCTTTTGAATATATCCAGCTGCTTATAAACGTTTTGAAATGGCTGCTTGAGTGACACCCAAAGATTTTGCTAGCTCTTCTTGTGTTTGGCAGCAATCTTCATAGAGTAATGCTTCCAGTTCTTCATCTTCAAACTTTTTTGGCTGCCCAGGACGTTCATCGTCTTCCAAGCCAAAATCACCACTTTTAAATCGTGCAAACCACTTTTGGCACGTTCGCTCAGCTAGCGCATACTCACCATAAACTTCCACCAAAATACGATGAATTTCGGCAGCAGTTTTCTTCATATTAAAGTTATGAAGAAGAACTCCCCGCAAAAACACTTTTTCAGGCACAAAGTTCGACATGTTTGAGTGAAAAAAAATTATTGTTGTTTACGCTTCAAATGAACGACATACTCGTATACTGAAATGACGTACAATGACAGTAGCTTTCCAACGCATTTTCCAATAGAATAATACAAGTTACGCCATCTCTTAGCAAACCGTACGAATTAAGTTATAGACCCAATATATGAAATCAGGGCGACCACTTCTTGGTTGACCGTAGAGCCCGAAAGAGGTTTTTGTTAAAAAATAAAAAAGAAAAAAAAAAAATAAGTCAGAGAAAAAAACTAATAGAAAATTATATAGTGGAAAAAAAAGGAACAAACAGCGAGTCAAAAAAAAAAAAAGGTTATAGGAAAATTGTGGAGAGTCTCAAGCAAGGGAAAACAGGACAGGACAGGGAAGAGAAAAAAGGGAATAGCCTGGACGAGGGAGGAAGACGGAGAGTAGCAAAGAAAAAAAAGATACATAAGTACCTTTTTCTGATTTGATTAGTGAAATCCCGGTAGGGATTCGTCCGCGTTAAACAGAAAAAAAAAACAAACTCCCCCAAACAGAAACAGAAAAACGGGACCCACGATCCGCTAAATATACAACTTTCCGACCGTTCGGGAAGACGGAAGATAGTGGCCCAGTCTTAAGCGGTTTTGTTACTGTATTAGATACATTCTAAGATCTGAGCAATAAATAGATTTTCATTTTATAACGTAACTTCTAGCCTTTTGTTTAACTTTTCTGGTGAACTGTTTCGTTTTCAGTCTCCCGCAAAGGTTTCGCAATTCCCTTTAAAAAGATTGCGTGGCGCCTATATTTGGTTCCTCCTTATATTACCTTTTTTTTTTAACCATAAACGCACCCCCAGCTGAGCAGCCAAAAGTGGCAGCACTTAACCTGCTGCCCCTTGCAAATTTTTCCTTAGGTTTCCTTTGTTGGCGTTGCGATACGCCGTTACCTATATAACCACCACCCGTGTGGTTCGCGATCGTTTTTTTGAGTTTTTCTTCCTGCAGACAGACCGGCTACCAATTTTTAAATTTTAGAGTTGTCTTATTCGGGAAAGAAAAAGGAAAATAAAGAATTTCGCAACAAACGAAGCCCTTATATTGCAACAAGCCCCAGTGAGTGTCATATCAAGTCGTCTAAATCGACATTAGTTTAGTGAAGAAAAGACACCTACAACTTAGTAACCCAAAACTTATGTTCCTCCTGTAAACAGACTCTGGGGATAGTTAATAGACGACCTGAGCTCTTGACACAATGGCAAAATTACCTTTCCACTTGTGCTGCAGACTAGTGTGCTTAAGTTTGCTACAAAATGGCAATACTTCTGTTATATCCAAAAAATTAAAATGAAATCCTTACTCGTAATAAGCTTCGAGGAAAAGTCATCTTACTCACATGCGGCGAGACGTCATTTAAAATCCAAGCGACCTTAATCTGTCAATAATTATCCTTACCTCAGCTGAAACGAAGTCCATGTGGAATGATTGACTTGAAACTTTAAAATTTCAACCTTGTAAACGAAGCATCCTACGACAATACTCATTGCCCTCTTTATTCCGCTTGCCGGCTATCACGAATTCTAAGGTCGTCTATCTTTTTGTTCACATTTCACACGTTCGTTACTCCATAAATACAGCTCTACCAGCTTCGTGGATAAATGTTTCATTGCAAAGAGACTCCTAAAAATAAACTCCGGGGTAGCCTTGCCATTGTACTATATGATTGCAGGTGCTGTAAGTAAAATAAAACGATTTCGTTTATGCTCCTTTCAATGTTGCAACTTACCTGTCTGACTAAATGACTGACTGACCAACTCACCGACTTTTCGTATCAGTATTCAACCGTATTTCTATTTGAACATAAGGTCAATAAAGTACAATTGTTGTACATCTTACAATGCAGAGTATCGAGATTCTTAGCAATTGTTTGTGGAGTCCACGTCGTCTTCAAAGTTGTCGTCCTTGCTCCTGGCAATAAAATTCACCAAATTCACTTAGCTTTCCTTCTTCACTTTCTTGGAGTGAGTTTCGAGGGAATAACAAAGTTTTAAAGTTAACTAACGTCTGAGATTTGGAATTTCCTTTGAATTTTAAATGCCAGGGGAAATAAAGTGTTTTTGTTGGTCCCTAAGTAATGTTTTCTGTGAAAGTTTCCTAGAACTTGATGTCAATGCTTAAGAGGGGGGAAAATAGTAAAACAAAAACCAACCAAGAGCTGGATGATTTACTGAGTTAAATGTTTGGATAGTACATCTTGAGAGTGCAGAAAAGAACTCTTCTAAGGATAAAAAAAATCAAAAAAATCAAGGATGCACCATCTGAGAGAGATTCCCATTCCTGTGAGTATAAACATATGAGCAATCCGTATTTAAATATGTTTTCGAATCCCATGTTGAGTAAAAATGTTTGTTCACATTTACTATAGAGAGCGCCAAAATTTGGGATAAACATGTATCTCATTCAATAAATCGTTGCGATTGTGCACATGACCATCGAGTTGAGGTTCTTTTCCACATAGAAGTATAACTTATTAACGTGACCTTACGCATTCAACTGTCTGGGACCATTGTATCCATATTTGAATTTATAGCTGGTTTTGTACCTCACCAGATAAAGTATTGCTTCTCAAAGGCTATCTTAGCTAAAGCATCGGTTCCTACTAAATCTACTATGTTTAAGGCAAAACTAGAAATCAGAGCTTATATGCTTAAGGTTTCGGCGATTTCCTCCGATCGAGGATGTAAATATTAGGAATGAAGAGTAGCTATCATAACCTCCATGTACTGGCTATCTGATAGTGAACCATCCAGAGTATTCTGAACCTGACTTTATATGTGGAAGTGAATAACCGAAATAGCACAGCCACAATTGGATGATCTTTAACACTCATACGCTAGATGGGGCATCTCTTGATTACCTGATGGGCATTTTCCCTGATGTCTAATCAGAAGACCAACGCCGACATACACAGATAGACAAGCAGGAACTACAATTTAGCTCTACACCGACGGGTGGTGTTTTTGTCGATAAGCCGTACCTTGGCCTATCTTTCCGCCTCCCCAATCACTGTAGCGTGTTCCAGGCGGAAATTCTGGCAATTAAGGAAGTTCTGTCCTGGCTGAAAAAAAATGTAACATCTGCAATGGATATTCGCATCTTTTTTTGATAGTCAGGCCGCTATCAAATCCCTGGACTCATGTTCTCTCAATTTAAAAAGAGTCATGGACTGCCGATCATCTCTAATGGAGATGGCGGAGCAGTTAAACTATCACCTTTGTTGGGTGCCGGCAAGGAGATATTCCAGGAAATTGTAGGGCCGACGAACTTGCATAAATTGAAACCACTATACACCTGAATAAGGTAACATTGGTACATCTATAGCTACATGCAAGCTAGAACTAACGCTGGATGTTAGACCTAAAGCATAGGAGGACGGTTAGGTCGACATGTTTAGAGACCAAACAAATCTGACCAAAACTAGATCTGAATTGGTCCATGAGTTGAATCCTTCTTAATAGAAAACATCTAAGCGCCATTATATGTGTCATCACTGGACACTGCCTTATTGATAAACATGCAAGACGGCTTGGTACTTTAACCACTTTAACCTAACCTAACCTACAATTTTGTTAGTTCAACATGTTTAAAATTCAAGTCATTAAGCAACGTTCAGAACTGAGCCAGGAACGAAAGAGTAAAAGGTTAGCGGACGCACAACAAAAGCGGAGGGAACAAGGATGAGGTCTTGAGTTGCCAACATGTGTTATATCATTTTAGTTATTTCGAGCTAACAGTAGGGACTTGACAACTTTGAATTTAATTTGTGAACGCACTCTTTCACTAATCATCAAACTGCCACTGTCAATTTATTCAGTAAACTCAACATTTTCATCATGGTAAAGTACACGAACGAGCAACGTCTGCAAATTATAAAAATTTTCTACAGAAATTCGGAGTCGGTGACTGCCCTAAAAGACAATCAATAACAAGATTAGTGCACAAATTTGAGTCTACATATTCGTTGTGTGATGTTGCCGTGTCAGTGAGACAACGGGTTGGTCGAAGTGTCGAAAATATCGCTGCCGTTTAAGCGTCCGTGGCGATGGCGATGGCGCGATAGTTAGCTCATTGGACTATCACGCAGAGAGTCTAGGTTCGATTCCTGGCTGGGTCACCAACAATTTTTCAAAATCGCCATCCCCTTTCGGCGGGCAATGGCAAACTCCCGAAAGTAAAATTGCCTACGAAAAAGCTTCTAAAGAGTGCCGTTCGGACTCGGCGATAAACCGTAGGCCCCACTCAGATGTGACAAAAATAACAACATGAGCAACACAAATGAGTGTCAAGAAGCTAGGCCATGGCCCATACCGGGCTGCCAGCGCCACAGTGTTTTTTTTTTTTGTTTTGTTTAAGCGTCCGTAGTAAACGATCCAAATCAGTCAATTCATTCACGTTACTGTGAATGGTCAGCGTTATCGCGCCTTGATCACCGAATATTTTTGGCCCGAATTGGAAGACATGGACTTAGACCACATGTGGTTTCAACAGGATGGTGCCACAAGCCACATAGCATACGTTACAATCGATTTATTGAAGAGTAAGTATGGTGAGTGTGTTATCTCAAGAAATGGGCCAGTCGTGCGATTTAACGCCGCTCGACTATTTTCTGTGGGGCTACGCTAAGTCATTAGTTTATACGGCCGTTTGGGCCGAAATGTGTGGTCGAGTCGTTGAAAATTGTGTCCAACGAATCGACCGCTGCAAACGTGCCCACCGTGGCCATATGAACGAAGTCAAGTTCCATTCATTAATGTTCTTATTGTACTTCAAGCCGATAATAAAGTTTTTGAAATATCTCAAATGGTTTGTGTTTTATTTAAAAAAAAGTTGTCAAGTCCTTATTGGAAAACCCTATAGTATTTAAAGATAAAGTTGAGTATTAATATAAAGCATTCTTATTGATCGGGAAAACTGCAACTTTCAAAATAGATAGGCGGTGATTTCAAATACATATTTTATTTTTTGTGTAAGAAGATGCAATTGCGATCATTATTATTTGCGTAAGGTGAGTCATGATTATATCTGCGCAAACGATAAACGTAACTTTACCATATTATTAAAAGCTACTTGAAGTTTATCCTTAATATCGAATCAAGTTGACAATAGACCCTTATAGCATAGGATACTATAGGTATCAGTTATGCCTTCAATAGCCGTATTTTAGTTCCGATCGGAACGAGGTAGTTATCCAGAGCTTCCGAAGGCAATCATAGACACGACTATCTGTGTAGTTAACTTGATCAAAGCATGATAAACGGTAATTTATTTTGAAACCTAAACACGAGAAGAAAATTACTTGTATCATACTGATTCTAAGAAATCAGTATCCTGGGAGAGAATCTATCGTAGCCGCTTTCATAAAAAAGAGAAACTAAAACCTAGTTTCAGTTTCACTTAACGGCACAACTATTGAAGTCAAATATCTGGAAGAGATCTTTTATAAAAAACTAAATTGGAATTCTCAACTAACGGAATGGAATTCTCAACGACGGGCCTTCCGTCGCATGCATGAACCCACATGTGGGATATCACCAAAGATCACTCTGTGGATCTATATAATGCTGGTAAGACCCACCTTAACATATGCTTTTGTAGTATGGAGGACCAAAACTACGCAAATGACCACTATTTCGAACCTACCCAACAGCGGGTATAGAAGCAATAATAGACTAACACCCCTGCACTTTTTTATCAGCAAAGTGGCTCTACGCAGCTCAACTAGTATGGCACCAGCCAAGGAACTAGATCTATAAATCCTATTCTCTGACAAACCAGATCGCGACATGATCTGCGCGATTACAGACCGCCTTCAAAAGAATTTATGTTTCGACAAAGGATTCTCCACGGAGATCCCCAGCAAAGAAACATGGGATAGTACGAGTATATACCCACCAAATACCCAAAACGGCATAAAGTGGTATACGGATGGTTCTAAAATGGAAACGGGAGTGGGAGTTGGAGTTGGGAAGAGTCCTAGTGTATTCCAAGCCGAAATACCCGTCATAGGAACACGGTAGTCAAGCAGCTATAAATGCTCTTAACTCGCACACATTAACTCCAAATCAGTCATGTACTGCTTCAATACCATCCAAAAAGTTTAAGTTTAAAGAACAAGACAGTGGTGGATTTCTGGGCATGAGGGAATTGACGAAAATGAAAAGGCAGACGAACTGGCCAAAAAAGATTTAGAATCCCCTTTCAATGGACCTGAACTCTTCCGCTGCACCTCTAAAACATCAGTAAATCTAACTATTAAGCCCTGGGAACACTCAAAATGCATCTCGAACTGGGAGGAAACTCCAGATCTAAGACAGGCCAAACGAGTCATAGTACTCTTCGACAAAAATGCCAACAGATGTTTGAATCTAAATCGGCATGATATCAGAAATGTAGTAGGGTATCTTACATGACACCACCTCTACAAAATAAGACCCTAAGTACCCTACTAAGTTTCTGATATTGGCAATTTTTTTCAAGAGCCGGACAACTCGTTTCCACTTTGCAGTGGAAGCGTCCGTGCAGACAATCAAAAGTTAGCTGGATTTGAAAGTTGCCCCGCCAAAAGCTGACTTTGTCTCCTCATCACGTAGTTCGATCGTGATGTCCATAAACCTCTTTTGTATCTGAACCATTTGTCGATCTAGATCGACCGGTACAACTGCCAGTCTGATAGAGCTCGCATTAATGCTATACGAGGTTTTGCGACGGTAGTTTTCCCGGTGTGAACTCGTTTCGCTTTGGATTTGAGAGCGGTGCTGTCCTCGGTTCGCATACGCTTCACCTCGGAACAGTTTTATGCCACTTGTTTTTTCGGGTAAATTCGGGCTTGCTTGTAGTAGCAGCTATTCTCTACCGCACGCTTGAATCTTCGTTGTTCTCTTAGCGTGAATATTCTGTAGTCAGACTCAGTCATCGCAACTTTCCTAGAGGCATCATTCTCTACAGTTTTTTTTGTGTATTTTTCAATTTTTTATTCCCATCAGTAGACAGGATGATCTTTCGCCCGTGGTCTAACCTTATAACCATAGCAAGACTGTCTTTAAGTCAGAGAAGTTCACAAACTAGCGAACCCTAACGAACTGGGATTGTGTGCATTGCATTTGTGCATTCAGGCGGAGTTAAATAATCATGGCAGTAGCACAGCTATGTTGAGCCCTAAAACAAGACTGATATGGAGAAAGCAGTGAGTTCAGATCAAGATATTTACAACCCACTTGGTTATTAACCTTTCAAACATCTTTGACAAAGTCGGCAAAATGCTTATCGGTCGATAATCAGAGGATTCTTTTGGATAAGCTTTTTTAGCAACAGATCGCTAATCGCTACATTTACCAACACCAATGCTTCACAGTGTTTTTGATTCGAAAATGGGTTTACTCGTAATTCGGATTGAAAGTAATTGAATTTAGATTGTTGAGTAACATTATTTGAGCGATTTCTAGCAAGACGAAAACGTTCCCAGTTCCCAGATTGGCAAGAGTTATTCTTCGTTTTTTTCTGTTGAGGAGTTGTTGGCAGAACTTCTAGCAGAGGCAAGGGAGACAAAGTCCTGTACTACCTTAAAATTATAGCTGTTAACTGTGACATTTTGTCCAATTTGTTAATGTTGAAGGTCTCTTTTTGTTAATAGCATATACTTAGTTATGATCTTATTTACAGCTTAATCCATTCTCACCGCTTCCGATTCAACACTAGAAAATGCAATAGTGACAGCCTTCTGTGTTCTTCCAATTATGTCGATGTCATTGGTGTACGCTGGTAGCTGTACCGACTTTTGACAAATTATGACTCCGGTTTTTGTTTGTGGGTTCCACACAATTATTTTAAGTATGATGTTAAAGAATTCACATAACAGCGAATTATCTTCTTTAAAACCTTTGTTCTCGGTTAAGTCGTCACCGACTTTGACGGAGCATCTGGCGTTCTCAATCGTCATTCTGCAAGGACGGATTAGCTCGGTAAGGGTGCCAAAACTGGACATACCTGCATATAGTTCATCTCTATAAACGCTGTCATATGCGGCCGCAAAATCGATTAAAAGATGGTGGGTATGGATATGGACTTCTTAAGTTTTTGGTCGATTGTGGACTTTTCTTGTATGAAACAGCACTGATAGGGGCCAATCAGGTTTCAAAGAAAAGGTTCACACAATATGCCTGATATGGCCTTGTATGCAATGTTGAAGAGACCTTAACCTCTATAGTTGGTTCAGTTGAGGGGGTCTCCTTTTTTGTTGATCAGGCAAAAGATACTGAGATTTTATTCATCAAATACACAAAGTCACTTGCAGCGACTTTAAATGTCTCTCGCCATCAAGTCCAACTGATTTTGTTTATTTCAGTTTAGATATTGCTATCCCTACTTCATTTTGGTCAAATATAGAGAAGTTTTGGCTATCATTGCCGAGGTTGAATGATCATTCTGTCTGACGGCGGGATGTTGGACTTCTTCGCCGTTGTACAGTCTGCAGTTTTTCCATACTCTCTTTCTTGGCAATGTGATCAATTTGATTTAGTGCTACTTTAGTGTAAATTGAGTTGAGGAAGCCGTGTGCTTGCTAAAGATATATTTTGTGACCCTGAATAGTCAATAAGCCTAAGTCTTTTCGCAGATGTTGTGCCGTGTAGGGAATGTTCACCAACTCTCGTACGAATGATGTCCTCCGTTTTTGTCTCATACTTAGTATATACCGTAAATATATGTCTCATTGCTGAGCTCCTAAAACATACTTTAGTGCCGTTATCCTTGATTGCAGATAGGCTTATATAGGGTTTTCCAATAAGGACTGAACAACTTTTATTTTAAAAATAAAACGCAAACCATTTGAGATATTTCAAAAACTTTATTATCGGCTTGAAGTACAATCAAAACATAAATGAATGGAACTTGACTTCGTTCATATGGCCACCGCGGGCACGTTTGCAGCGGTCGATTCGTTGGACACAATTTTCAACGACTCGGCCACACATTTCGGCCGAAACGGCCGCTATTTCGCTTCAATGTTGGCTCTGAGCTCTTCCAACGTCGTCGGCTTGTTGGCATAAACTAATGACTTAACGTAGTCTCACAGAAAATAGTCAAGCGGCGTTAAATCGCACGAACGAGGCGGCCAATCGACTGGCCCATTTCATGAGATAACACGCTCATCATACTTAATCTTCAATAAATCGATTGTAACGTATGCTGTGTGGCCTGTGGCACCATCCTGTTGAAACCACATGTCGTCCAAGTCCATATCTTCCAATTCGGGCCAAACATAATTGGTGATCATGGCGCGATAAGGCTGACCATTCACAGTAACGTGACGATCGTTATCGTTGACGAACAAATATAGCCCAATAACGCCGTGGGCATGCATTCAAACCGCACCAACGGCCTCGATATTTTCGACACTTCGACCAACCCGTTGTCTCACTGACACGGCAACATCACACAACGAATATGTAGACTCAAATTTGTGCACTAATCTTGTTATTGATTGTCTTTTAGGGCAGTCACCGACTCCGAATTTCTGTAGAAAATTTTTATAATTTGCAGACGTTGCTCGTTCGTGTACTTTACCATGATGAAAATGTTGAGTTTACTGAATAAATTGACAGTGGCAGTTTGATGATAAGTGAAAGAGTGCGTTCACAAATTAAATTCAAAGTTGTCAAGTCCCTATTGGAAAACCCGATGTAAAGTCCATTTATCCTTGTTATCACGGTTTCTCAAAACCTGCTTGACGTAGGGACTTAAAATTTTAAAATTCCTCATTTTGCCTAGATGCGAGTTAAAAACAGATTTTCAGAAATTCAAGGTCTAAGTGGCATTAAAGGCGTTGGGATTGAATTTCCTGACATTAAAAGTTGTTTACACAGCCCTTTTTATATCTTCTTCTTCTTCTTCTTCTTCTTCTTCTTCCATCTTATCTTCTTCTATCTATTCTATCTATACATATAATAAAACTGTAGATAAAACTTGGCATAGTGATTGCTTATGTTCTGGGACATAAGCAAAGATACTTTTTATGCCGGAAAATGAAATGGTTCCTACAAAATAGTCAAAAAACTGCATATCTGCAAGGATATGCCCAAGCTCAATAATAGCCCATCGGATCTAAAAAATAAAAAACAGGTGAATTTAGTAATTTTGCCGCCGATTGATTTAAAATATAAATTATCCTTCTGCGTTGTCCTGGGACTGAGTTATGCTAAAAACAATTAATCAAATCGTCGTCGCCCACAATTTTTTTTCAGTGGAGATCACTGCCAGCAGTCATGTAGCAGTGGGTATCGTTCCAATAGTGTGTGTGTGTGTGTGTGAGTATATGTTCGCGCTCTTACGTGTTTATATGTTTTGCACTATAATGACCGGCCGTCTCTTCTCAGCGCACACATTCAGGTTGAACATATTTTCAGGTGTTGTTCATTGAGTAACTTTTTTTTTTTATAATTTGCGCGCGCACACGGGATTATGTAGCCTTAAAATGTTTGCACATATCGCGGGCGAAGGTAATTTAGGGAGGGAGAAAAGAGAGGTACCGATGTACGTTTGTTTTAAATGTTTGAAGGTTGTAATGGCTAGGAAATAAAGAGCTCGACACGACGTCTCAATATTCGCGAAAGCGCCACTGACATCACGCTGCTTTCTCTCGATTATGTCAACAACGCCGGCGTATGCGAGTAGTTGGACGAACTTTTGAAAGATAGTGCCTCTTGTGTTTGCTCGTGAGTTTTGCACTATTCTTTCAAGTACGAAGTTGAAAAATCGAATGACAGCGCATCGCCTTGTCTAAATCCTTTCTGGACATCAACGGTCTCGGTGAGATCTTTACCGACCTTGATGGAGCAGCGTGCATTCTCCATCGTCATCTTGCGCAGACGGACGAGTTTGGCAGGGATGCCAAAACTAGACATTGCTCTATATACGAGTAGCTCGTCTCTATAGATGCTGTCATACGCGGCCTTAAAATCGATGAATAGGTGGTGAGTATCGATCTGAAGCTCATGGGTCTTCTCCAAGATCTGTCGTAGTGTGAATATCTGGTCGATGGTGGACTTTCCGGGCCTGAAGCCACACTGATATTAAGTTGTTGACGAACGGCTTCAGGCGTTCACACAATGCGGCGGATAAGATCTTATATGCGATGTTAAGGAGACTGATGCTTCTGTAGTTGGCGCAGTTCAGAGTGTCTCCTTTCTTGAGAATCGGACAAACAATGCTGAGGTTCCATTCATCGGGCATACTTTCGTCCGACGATATGTTACAGATGAGTTGCTGTATGCTCCTCACCAAGTCATCGCCTGCCACTTTGAAGAGCTCGGCAGTCAGGCCATCGTCCAGGTTGAAAGGTTCATACTGCCTTACAGCGGTATATGGTCCGTCATCGCCGTTATACAGTCTGCAGAAATGGTCTTTTCAAATCCTCCGAATTGTATGCGATTCTACTACGATGTTTCTTTGTTTATCTCTACAGGCTTCGGTTCGGGGTTTGTTCCGTGGCATATTTTTACCTTTTGGTAAAACTTCCGAACCTCATTCCTGGAGTAGCATTTCTCAATTTTTTCGACCGCGCGCTTCTCATGCTCTTTCTTCTTCCTCCTGAAATGCCGGTGTTTGTCTCTCCTCTTCTGCTCATAGAGCTCATGTTTCGTTGTGTGTTTCCAATGGTCTTCGATTCTTGATGCTGACCGGACCAAGCGATTAAGGGAGACTCGATCGGAAAAGGACTTGGCGATCTCTTGCGATTTTAGCCGTCTGACGTCGAATTTCCTCACAGCATTAGCTTGCCTTGGCGTAGTTTGTGATATCCGCAACCGTACATTGGCTACAACAAGGTAATGGTCCGAGTCGATGTTGGCTCCTCGGAACGTATGGACATCCATAATACTGGAGGAGTGTCTTGCATCGATCGCAATGTGATCAATCTCGTTGACTGTTAATTGGTCAGGAGCTCCCTAAGTCACATTGTGTATGTCGAGATGTGGGAACCGCGTGCTAGCCACGACAATGTTTCGCCCCGCCGCAAAGTCGATTAGCCTTAATCCGTAATCGGAGGTGGTGTCGTGCAGGCTATGTTTTCCGATCGTTCCACCCTCTCTTGCTAGCTGTGCATTAAAATCACCGAGCACAATTTTAATGTCATAGTTACTGCATTACTCATAGGTCTTGTTAAGGAGCTCGTCATCTTTTTCCTCTGTGGGGGCATGCGCGCATATAAGGCTTATGTTGGCGAATTTAGTCTTGATGCGGATAGCTACGAGGCGCTCGCTCACATGCCGGAAACTCAGGACTTCTTGTCTTAGTCTGCATCCGACAACAAATCCGCATCCAAATAAGCGTTGCTTTTGCCGTCGATACCAATTGCCGTAGTAGATGTCGCAGTTTTTCATCTTCTTTTTGTCCGGCCCATCCCATCGCATTTCTTGGATGGCGGTTATGTCTGCTTTGCAGCAGTCTAGGGCCTCCGCTAGTTGCTCGGCTGCACGCGGTCTATTAAGGGATCTAACATTCCACGTGCAAATCCGAAGCTCATTGTCCTTAAATCGTTTGCGTGAGTTTTCAACAGTAGATCCGTCCATATCCGAGGCTTTTCGATGCTTCGTAACTTATGTTTTTTCAAATGGCCGGGCAGTTACCCCGGCGGCACAACCCCTAACCTGTCGGAAGATGCTACTTCTACGATGCCTTACACTAATCGTTGCCATCGCTGTTATAGAAAACGAAAGATATGAATTACCTGCATCCAAATTTTCTTTTCGTTTCAAACATGTTGTAATTCTACCTGCACAAATCTGTATTCACAAATGTGCCTACACAGGGCACAATATTTAGGAAGTTATGCAAGGGAGAACAGAAACTGTGAGATTACCCTAGGCAATCTGCTGATTTGGTATGACGAAAGCCCAACTACCCTCTATCCGAGGCAATTTTCCTGTTGGTTGCAAGTTGTAATTGGAAATTGTGACCGAAATTGCCCCGTGTGTAGGCGCTTTCAGTTGGGGTAAACAACGGAATACAACGTTGTACAACATCGCCACATACATCATACACTGTTGAATGGCAGAAACGAATGGCAATTAAGATATTTGTTTCCCACTATTATAGCGTTTTGTCAAGTGAACGATATTGCATCTTTCTGCAACAAGTATAGGCAAAATATGGCCGAAGATATACTGAATCGACGACTGCGTGAGTTAATGTCAGATTATGAAATTATTAGAATTGAATAAGGTAGTAAAATACCTTTCGGGTAAAGTCATTTAGGATTTTGGACTGCCGATGCCTACAAATATAACGAACCCTGAATTATCTAACTCCGAATACGCAGGAGAAGCTTCCGACGACCAATTTAAACTGCTACAAATTGTAGCTCAAGATGAATATACGATGCGTTATTAACATCAATTAACAGAAACGAAGGAAAGTTATATTTTCTTGCTGCTCCTGGAAGTACAGGAAAAACATTTCTTATCAACTTGCTTCATGCATCAGCCGGAATTGCAGCTACACTTTTGGAAGGAGGCCGAACCGCTCATGCAACATTCAAACTTCCACTAACGATTGTTACTGAGGATACAAACACTGTTTGTAGCATTTCAAAACAAAGTTATACTGGAAAATAAATACGTGAATGCTCATTAATAGTTTGGGACGAAGCAACCATGTTGAAAAAGTTTTCAATCTGCGCAGTACGGATTCACCCATGGATGGATGCACCATATTGTTCTCTGGTGATCTTTGGAAAATCTTACCAGTGGTAATAAAAGGGACACGTGCTGATGAAATCAATGCTTCATTGAAGGATCTTTTCTCTGGCCGTGTATGAGAGAGCTATTTTCTCACCTACTAACGATCAAGTAGGTAAAGTGAACGACTTGATTATCTCTAAAATTAATACACGGGAGCAAACATACTACTCTGTAGACATCGTGCTGGAACAGGAAGAGGTTGCTCATTTCCCAACAGAATTTTCCAATTGCTCGCAGCCTTCTTGGTTGCCCCCACATAAATTGGTCTTAAAAGAAGGGTGTCCTGTAATTTTATTGCGAAACCTTAATCCACCCAAACTGTGCAACGATACACGTCTCCAGGTTAAACTTCTGAAAGCTTTTAGTATAGAGTACAAAATTCTGACTGGATGTGGAACTGGAGAAACCGTGTTAATTTGCGGGATTCCATTGATACTAACGGATCTTAGATTCCAATTCAAAAGATTGCAGTTTGCAATAAAATTGTCATTTTCAATTACTATTGACAAGTCACAAGGTCAGACATTCAACGTTGCGGGCTTAGACCTAAGCGTTTAGTAGTTTTGCCATAGACAGCTACACGTAGCTCTTCCGTGCTTTAGTTCCAGACAAAATCGCTCATTGGACTATCACGCAGAAAGTCTGGGTTCGATTCCTGGCTGGGTCACCAACAATTTTTCAAATCGCCATCACCCTTTCGGCGGGCAATGGCAAACTCCCGAAAGTAAAAAATTGTCTACGAAAGAGCTTCTAAGGAGTGCCGTTCGGACCTGGCGATAAACCGTGCGCCCCGCTCAGATGTGACAAAAATGAAAACATGAGCAGCAACACAGCGCCACAGTGTTTTTTTTTTTTTTTTTTGTGTATCAAAAATTCAGCTACAGTCATTGTTTATGAAGAAATTCTATAATCAAAGGCAGTAGGTACTTTACATTCTTTAATTCGTTTTCTAAATAACAGCCGTGCGAAGACGGAGCGGGTCGCTAGTAACTACATAAATGAAGGATGAAGATATCCTCAGTAGTTGATGTTGAATTATACGACCAGTACATCGACATCGACATCGAACTAGTCAGAAAACTGCGCATTAGTCGCTTCATATGACCAAGGAATGTAGAGCGAATGAACCCCAATACCTCAGCCCGCGTAGTCTTCGGCTTTAAACCGGAAAAGACAGCGCAGTAGAGGAAAACCTTGCCTTAGCTAGCCCACACTTGTAGGAAGTGACCTCAGTTCGTTTGTAGTGCGCAGCTGCCGATTAGCCAGGGACCAAACTAAGTGAATATACTAAGTAAATATATTAAATATTTAAGGAATGACGTTAGAAAGTCTTACAAGAATATACTGGGAAATCAACGCCTACTAACAGGCAATCAATTCTAGAAAGAAAACTTCTGCAGATACCTACCCAATGCTGCCCAAATAAAAACTTGATGCAGAACCTTACATCAGCTTAACCATAATCTTTGTTCCACATGAAAGCCTGTCCGATGAAAAAAATCTCACCTTTGTGTGCTCATTCACAAGAAAACGTACGTCAACGTGATAATTCTATATATGTGGCATACGCAGTTAAAAATATTTTGTTTTGCAACTAAAGAAATTGTAAAAAAGTACAGAATTTATATTCATACAAAAGTTCTTTGAAATAAAAACAATTGCCTGCACACAAATAGACCCAACAGTCTTCTGAAGCACCCACTATTCTAATGGGGAAAAACTAACTATCCTCATCCACTTAACGGACTCATACTGGAACAAAATGTATTATAAGCCCGTTGAAAGGGTTTTATAAACTCGCCCTTGACCTAGTACTGGATGAAACTCCTGCTTTTCATTAAAACGAACTCGGAGAATACAATGCCGCATCTTATTTTAGACCAACTACTATACTTGACTTAATTCCGCATATACACTCGTTAGCTACTTATGCTTGCAAACACATCCTTCAAAGTTCTCAGAGTCCTCCGCACACCACTCCATTCAGCCCTGTGCCTAGTTTTGGGAAAGCACCAGAGATGTCTAATTAACTTTACTGAATGACGTGCGTGCAACTCGTTTGCCCTCCCATCCAATGCAAGTGTAATCCTACATATGTATGCAAGAGTTAACCACAGTAAAAGACCCAGAACTTTACCCATGCAAGTGTGCATGCAGGTAGAACCCTTCACCGTAAGAACACTATACCGGGGCCAATGTCAACAAATTATGAAGCACAGAACCGGAAGTTTAAATTCAATTAACACCTCGACTTAAAATCCAGTGCAGTAGCTTCACTGAACTCTTGAATCCAAGCTCAAAGGACGCATAACAACTAAATGAATTACAAATCAGTTGAACGAACACTACTAACCCACCCAACTGTACAAATGAAGTGAATCATTTTGTCAAATGGATGGATTTCCTTAATTTTATCATATCGCCAGTTGAATTTGATTTGCGACAGAAAATTAATGTCGGACCACTGATTTCTGCTCCAGAGAGGAGTTTCCAGTAGAGTCCTGTTGAAGGAACACATTGTGATTTGTTGAAGAGTGAAAATCAATTTGAGGATTCACTCGAATCGGTTTGATTACGGAAAATCATTAATTTTCATGTCTCTAGTCGGCGTGACATTGGAAAAAGACAGCTCAGCACCTTTTAATTCACATGGATCACATGTCGAGGAGGTTTTTGCTGATTGTGTGAAATAAATCAATTTTGTTGGATGTTGTGGAATGCTTATGGTAAAAGATGGTGTCGAAAGTGAATGATAACCAGAAATACAATATAACGACATACATAACGTTCATACAGGATCCATGGATGTACGAGTATATTAGATAAACCGCTCTTGCTTCTAATATTCATGGGGTTTCACACCACTTACGAGGGATCTGCACCTGCACACCTTTGGGAACTACACAATACACGGCTATGGTTTGCTTGTGCGTTTGTAGAAATCTATAAAATCTATCTGATTCAAATTAAAACAAAGTTAAAAAACAATCCAATATTCAATAAAGACATAGACTTTCAAAAAAATTGTGAAACTAAAAGAATGGGACCGATTAGTAAGGCCTCGTAAAAGTGCTGGTTCTTTAAATAACGAGAATAAGCCTCTGCAGCTGAACATCTTGCAGCTCTGCTTATAAGCCCTACTTCACGCCTCCCCGTGGCCCCATCTAGGAATCTCACAGGAGATTGCGAAGTGAAGGGGGCAAATGGCGAGTTTCCTGCGACATACATCAGGATTAGTGTCAAAAAAAAACAAAACAAGACCTTGTCCGGGCTACTCCGACATATTTGGAGCTCAGGTCGGTAAGGAACGGGTTACTGGCTTCGGGGTAACCGACCCCTCGTCCTAGAGGCATTAAAAATGAAACTGGTCCTCCAGGTTAGGGGTTTTGCCGCCGGAGTAACTGCCCGGCGAAGCATCAACAAGCCTCGGATATGGACGGATCTACTGTTGACAACCCACATTAACGATTTAAGGACAATGAGCTTCGGATTTGCACGTGGAATGTTAGATCCCTTAATAGACCACGTGCAGCCGAGCAACTAGCGGAGGCCCTAGACTGCTGCAAAGCAGACATAACCGCCATTCAAGAAATTTGATGGGATGGGCCGGACAAAAAGAAGATGAAAAACTGCGACATCTACTACGGCAATTGCTATCGACGGCAAAAGCAGCGCTTTGGATTTGGATGCGGATTTGCTGTCGGAGGCAGACTAAGACAAGAAGTTCTGAGCTTCCGGCATATGAGCGAGCGCCTCGTAGCAATCCGCATCAAGACTAAATTCGCCAACATTAGCCTTATATGCGTGCATGCCCCCACAGAGGAAAAAGGTGACGAGCTCCTTAACAAGACCTATGAGCAATGCAGTAACTATGACATTAAAATTGTGCTCGGTGATTTTAATGCACAGCTAGCAAGAGAGGGTGGAACGATCGGAAAACATAGCCTGCACGACACTACCTCCGATAACGGATTCAGGCTAATCGACTTTGCGGCGGGACGAAACATTGGCGTAGCTAGTACGCGGTTCCCACATCTCGACATACACAAGGGGACTTGGAGAACTCCTGATCAATCAACAGTCAACCAGATTGATCACATTGCGATCGTCGCAAGACACTACTCCCAGTATAATGGATGTCCGTACGTTCCGAGGAGCCAACATAGACTCGAACCATTACCTTGTTGTAACCAAGATACGGTTGTGGATATCCCAAACTACGCCAAGACAAACTAATGCTGTGAGGAAGTTCGACGTCAGACGGCTACAATCGCAAAAGATCGTCAAGGCCTCCTCCGATCGAGTGTCTCTTAATCTCTTACAAGGTCCAATGCCGCCAGCATCAAACATCGAAGACCTTTGGAAACACTGCCAAAACGCCATCAGAGATGCCGCTTCTGATGTGCTGGGATTCACTCGTCCACCACAACGAAATCAATGGTTCGATGATGAATGCCGGCAAGCACATGCAGCTAAGCAAAGCTGCGGTGCTTAGAAAGACCAGAGCTGCTCATAAGCTCTATGAGCGGAAGAGGAGAGACGAACACCGGCTTCTCAGGAGAAGGAAGAAAGAGCATGAGAAGCGCGCGGTCGAGAAAATTGAGAAATGCTACTCCAGGAAAGAGGTTCGGAAGTTTTACCAAAAGGTAAAAATAACATGCCACGGAAACAAACACCGAACCGAAGTCTGTAGAGACGAACTAGAGAGATCGCAGTAGAGTCGCAGTCGATGCTGAGGATTTGGAAAGATCATTTTTGTAGACTGTATAACGGCGATGACGAAACAAATACCGCTGTCAGGCAAAATGAACCTTTCAACCTGCACGATGAAGACCCACAACTACGTCCATCCGACCTAGATAGCGATATCTAGCTAAAGTCCAACAAAGCTGCTGGAGCGGACGGCCTGACTGCCGAGCTCTTCAAAGCGGCAGGCGATGACTTGGTAAGGGGCATACACCAACTCATCTGTAAAATATGGTCGGACGAAAGAATGCCCGATGAATGGAACCTCAGCATTGTTTGTCCGATTCTCAAGAAAGGAGACCCTCTGAACAGCGCCAACTACAGAGGCATCAGTCTCCTTAACATCGCATATAAGCTCTTATCTGCCGTATTGTGTGAACGCCTGAAGCCGTTCGTCAAAAACCTGAGTGGCCCATATCAGTGTGGCTTCAGGCCAGGAAAGTCCACCATTGACCAGATATTCATACTACGGCAGATCTTGGAGAAGACCCATGAGCTTCAGATCGATACTCACCACCTATTCATCGATTTTAAGGCCGGGTATGACAGCATCTATAGAGACGAGCTATATAGAGCAATGTCTAGTGTTGGCATCCCTGGCAAACTCGTCCGTATATGCAGGATGACGATGGAGAATGCACGCTGCTCCATCAAGGTCGGTAAAGATCACCGAGACCTTTGATGTCCAGAAAGGATTTAGACAAGGCGATGCGCCGTCATGCGATTTTTTCAACATCGTACTTGAAAGAATAGTGCAAGACTCACGAGCAAACACAAGAGGCACTATCTTTCAAAAGTTCGTCCAACTACTCGCATACGCCGACGTTATTGACATAATCGGGAGAAAGCAGCGTGATGTCAGTGGCGCTTTCGCAAATATTGAGACGGAAGCGGCGAAAATGGGTTTAGCGGTCAATGAGGGCAAGACCAAGTATATGCTCTCAAGTAAAAAGGACAACTAACACCGACGTCTCAGGCAGAACGTCACCCTCGACAGATATAACTTTGAGGTAGTGAAGGACTTTGTCTACCTAGGCTCCGCTATAAATACAGACAATGACACCAGCGCTGAGATCAAGCGAAATATAACCCTTGACAACCGCTGTTTCTTTGGGCTAAGAAAGCAAGTGAGTACCAAAGCCCTCTCTCTGACAATAAAAGTCACCCTTTATAAGACCTTAATAATCCCGGTCCTGCTCTATGGCGCAGTGGCATGGACATTATCAAAAATGGATGAGGGTGTTCTTGGTTGCTTCGTGAGAAAAATTCTTCGGGCGATCTTCGGTCCCATTTGCATTGACAGCGACGAGCTGTACGGACTGTACAGCGATATGGACATAGCCAGAAGAGTGATGATCCAAAGACTGAGATGACTGGGTCATATGGAGCGCAGGGACACCAATGCTCCGCTCCGAAAAGTCTTCGAATCCGCTCCCGAGGGACAGCGCAGTGGAGGAAGGCCAAGACTCAGGTGGCGCACGCAAGTGGAATGGGACCTCAGCCAACTTAGTGTGCGAAACTGGAGGCAGCTAGCCAGGGATCGAGCTGGCTGGAGAAGCTTGTTGACTGAGGCCCAGGTCCACCCCGGACTGTAGCGCTACTTAAAAAATAAGGAAACAAAATGTGATATTCGTCCGTATGCTAGA
Source organism: Volucella inflata (assembly GCA_928272305.1). NCBI lineage: Eukaryota > Metazoa > Arthropoda > Insecta > Diptera > Syrphidae > Volucella > Volucella inflata. The sequence goes on from OV743718.1 coordinate 65,695,813, forward strand.
CGCGTGTTGCCGCTCCGGAACAATATTTTATGGTTTTGGTTTGCTAGGCATGCGCCCTCTTTAAACTTCGAAATTTAAAAGGAAACTAGTTTAGAAACCCCATAGAGTCGAGATAAACAACTCCTGGGAGTCTGGTAAAAGCAGCAGATCCAGGATGAGGTACAAATACGTATGATATGCCCTTAAGCTCTAGTTGAGTCATACTAGTTAGCTTCATCCTTCTCATAAGGAGAACCACCAACATTTTGAGAGGAATGACAGAAAGACTATTTCTAGTCCACCAATTGCCAGTGCTCTATAGCAGACATATTCTTCATCCGCAGTTCTGGGCGCATGCAGCTCGTAAATTCCTTCCAACATGAAGAAAGTACGACCTATAGGTCTGAAGCTCTTGGCAAACATGTAATCCTCTTTTCGATTTTCGGTATAACAGCTAATCCCACTATTCACTAAAGTCTCGGTATTCAAGCCAGTGCCAGACATGCAGTAAAGATCCTCTTCAAAAAAGGTGAGTCAATAGCTAGTGCGGAAACTTTTATTAAATTGATCACACATTTATTATGAATTAAATACAAAATCTTATTGATTTATAAAGTTCAATCTATGGCAATTATGGTTGAAATACAATATCGTTAATGTGACCACTACGGCTTTAGTGGCAAGCGACCATCCAAAGATCAAAATTATCGACGAACTTTTTGAAAAATAAGTGGTCATTGGCACAATTTCAATTTGAATGTTATGTCTATGATCCTGAATTGTCAGTAGGTTATTGGCATAGACCTTAATCTTCAAATAACCACAGAGGAAGAAATTTAAATGGGCCAAATCGCAAAATCTTGAACGCCAATCAACTTCTCCTCTAACTGAAATAATGCCATCTTCAAATTTCGAACGGAATAAATTGATTGATTGATGACTTGTGTCGTACAGCACCATCCTGTTGAAACCACAAATCTTCCAGACCCAATTCATTCAATTTTGAAAAAAAAATAGCCAGTCAACATGTTGTGGCAACGTTCTCCATTCACTTCTCCATTCACTGTCTCTAGAGCCTCACTTTCGAAAAAGTACGGGCTAGTGATGCCGCCTACCCATAGTCAGGTGACTTTTTTGGGATACATTGGTTTTTCGTGAATCTCGTATGGGTTTTCCGGTGACAATTTTGTTTATTTAAGTACCCATCCTTCCAAAAATGAGCTTCATCGGAAAAGATCAAATTCGGTGACAGATTGTCCTGGCGATCCAACAAATCAGCAACATAGTATGTTAGATAGTCCAAAGGCTTCAATTGTTTTGTAATTTAGATGTTGTAGGAGTGCAAATGAAAATCAACTTTTAAAATTTGAGGTTAAGTGCCAAAAGTGAGGCCCAATTGTTGACTTTGGCAACGAATAAAGGCGCCTGGCTGGTTTTTCTCGTGCACGTGCTGGCCGAGCATGCTGATATAGAGTTTGAACCGATACCGAACCACGCTTAATCATTGCATGAATTCCGAACTCACTAGGGTGATTGAGTTGACTGAAAAATTTACGGATTTTGCGAAATGTTACTTTTACCGGACAAAAATGCGTTGTTGCATTGTAAACGACTCCATAAAATTGCACAGATTGTCATTTTGAATTCAGTAAATGACAGTAATTGGCAGCCAACATCAACACCATCTGTTGGCTCATCCTTTAGTATGCAACGGCATACTTAACATGCTGAAGGTTGATTTAAGTTAATTTACACTTTCAAATTCGAAGCGTCAGAGAAGTAACATCGGCATCCATTTAAGACCTCTGGTCTTGTTCGTTTCCGCGTTTTTTCTGTGTTTTTATTGATTGGTTTTGCCCCTTCATTCGATTTCCATCCACTGAAATTGCGGCTTTTGGTGGTTTCTTACCCTGGTTTCCTATTACGGGACAGAAGAAGTGGGTATAGCTTAGTTTCAGTTCCGGGATATTAATCGGTTTCATTGGATTTATCTTCATTTGACCTGTTTCTTTTTATCATCGACGGTGAGGGAGTGAGATATGAGGCACTCGCGCTCTCTAAGAAAGTTTTTCAGAGGATGCCCCTTTTGGAACCCGTTCAGCCTTTTCGCTTTCCCTAACTCTGATAGAGTTTAGTCGTAACAAGCATAGCAACTCCGGCACTCTCGTCATCGTTCCTGCTCAATCTACCGAAACTTTAATGGAAAGAACCAGAATCGAGTGATCTACCAACTTGGGTGGAGTTTTTTGGGTATGTTTGATGAGAACTCTAAATCCTGACGAGAAATTTCGGAGAGGATTTTCGCTTTTACGAATATTACCTTGAGTAACATCTTTTTGGTGCAAATAAATTTTGTTTGCCATTTTACATCTAGTAATAACATCTAGCTTAGTTCGACTTCTCCCCTGGCTTAGTTTCAGGACCTTAGATCCATGAATTTGGCCTTCTTCTTTTTCTTCTTCCGCTGAATTCCTCGTTCTGAAACGGATTCCTCCTTACTTATTCTCCATTTGATTCACTGATGTGTCTGATCAAATCTGCACCGATGGAAGCATCAGGTGTCTTAATATAACCTTTCAAGATTGGTCACTCATAATTTATTCCAGGTTTGGTATTCAGTTATCAGCTATATTACTGTTAGCCGGGCTAGATTTTTCGAGGAAGAAAATGCCTTCATGGATTCCAAGACCATGTTGATGGGGGTGTTTTCTCAAATAAGTCACTCCTTCCGCCTTCCAAATCACTGCAAAGTTTTAAGCGAAAATTTTTGGCAATTAAGAAAGCACTGTACTGGCTGAAGAGAAACATGATGCCTGCAAAGGATATCCGTATCTTTCCGGATAATCTGGCCGCTATCAGGGATTCCTGAATGCATTCTAGCGAAACTCTGAAACCTTCACAGATTGGCGATCACATCTAATTGAGATGACAGAGCAGTTCAACATTCATCTATGCTGGGTACAGAGGCTTAGAAACATTCCATGAAACTGAAAGGCCGAATTAGCCCAAAACTTCTATACCCATCCTATCTGAAAAGGTATCATGGGCTTACCAATCGCTACATGCAAACAAGTTCCAAAGCTGGATACCAACTACAGAACAGGTGGACTGTTGAGCCAACATATCCAGCGACCATACAAACTTAGCCAAAGCTACATCTGAACCACAGTAAACATCTCAGTTGTATAATAGGTGTCATCACTGAACTGGACACTGCTTCTACCTACGTCTCCTGCGTTAAGTCATAAGCTCAAAATCCTCGTCAAATTTTAAGAAAATTTGAGCTTCTTAACCAACTATCCTTTATCACATGCAACTCGTAAGTACTTTTCCTGTTAATTACATTCAATATCATAATCATGGTTTCAGCCTCCACACATAAGCCAATTCTTGTCATGATTTCTTACACGTTCAGATACAATAAACGTGTTTCAATTCCGGAAACCTTAATTACACCTTTCTGTGGTCATAAGTCCCATCATCCAACCCTTCTCTTATTCCTTGATACTCGTATGGTAAAAAGAAGAAACGAGGAAAAATGTTAACGATCTACGGTCCTAAATGCAAATTGCTTGGTTGTAAATAACTGTTGTTTCTTTCGTTTACCACGACAAAAGGATTCCATGAAAGCAGTACATCCCATTTAGCTGGTGTATGCGAACAAAAGTTTCTTTGTGACCACATTATGTATATGTCCTTTACGAGGATGGTGTAGAGCATCCACTCCTTGGAGTGTTAGAAGGATTTTCGAATGGCCCACAAGCTGTTAGACTACACCTAATGAAAAAAGGACGAACAATCTCATTGAATTATCTTGTCGTTGACGTTGTCGCAGTCGGGAATTGGGGATCGGGATGTTCTGCACAGGATAGTGCTGGAACAAAAAAAAAAGAAAAAATAGGAAAGTCAGGAACAAAAGGATTACCTCTAAAATGTATTATAGTGACGAAATGAAAAATAAAATCCTTGTCGTTTGTGTGCTCCTATGTTATGTAGTTGATATCCTTAGGAGTACTTCTCTCTAGCCCGTAAGAATATTAAGAACATGTTGGATTAATGTTGTTTGTATCAAAGAACACAGTTGTCTGCTTAAGAACGAACACCTTGTATACTCTTTTTTTTTGAAAATAGCACACCTCATTTTGGGTTTAATACAAAGCCAAATAATTTGCAGGATAAATCTTGATCCTGATACAGCTTTAGGTTCGGTTTGGTTAGAGAACTTCCCAGAAATGGGACATGGAATGCATTAATTACACCCTGGCTCTTGCACATTTTATTCTGAATATTGTGGGTGAGCGAGTGTTTGATGGGATATGTAAATATATAAGCAAAATAAATTTCGAGTACTCGTAGCTTGTATCTTGTAGTTGTATGCTAGGCTTAGCCCTGGAACATTATCACGTGTTGGTACAGCTTAGAAGAGATATAAACTTGCTGCAGCTTGCTAAGGAGATAGAAAAAGGATTTATTTCACTAATTGCTGCTTACGAAAAAGGTCTCTATAGCTATGGGGTTTCTTTTGGAAGGTGTTGTCTTAAATCCACTACAAAAAGTTTCTTTAAAAGGGAATCTGACTAGGCAAATTCTTAAAGTACTTTTAGATCTTAATAACACAACAGCTTTTGAACATCCAAAACAAAAAAATAAAACACTGTGGCGCTGGAAGCCCGGTATGGGCCATGGCATAACTTCTTGACACTCATTTGTGTTGCTCATCTTGTCATTTTTGTGACATCTGAGCGGGGCTTACAGTTTATCGCCGAGTCTGAACGGCACTCCTTAAGAAGCTTTTTCGTAGGCAATTCTACTTCCGTGAGTTTGCCATTGCCCTCCGAAAGGGTGATGGCGGTTTGAGAAATTGTTGGTGACCCAGCCAGGAATCGAACCCAGACCCTCTGCCATCGCAAAGTGATGTTTAAATTTTGAAGTAGCCCATAATTCCTCTACAACTGTGCTAGAGACACTTGTTACAATTGATTCCCGGCAACAGACACAGTTGCCCCGCATCAAAAATAACTTTGGAATTTTCACTGATTCCAAATGTGGGTTCCCGAAACCTCCAGGTAGCGTGTTAATAGCAGCTAGACCTGGGTATAAGCAAAAGAACCGTTGAGCGCCACGTGATTTTCGGTTAAGATAACGAAACCGAAACCAAAGGGGAATAAAAAAAATACCGAACTGAATAAGCGGAAGGAAAATCTTCCCCGAGAAAAAGACACCAACACGACAAAAATTAAAAAAAAACAATGTTTTACCACGTTATAAATGCTCCATTGGAGCACGACGATTTATTGAAATTGAAATTAACGGAACACTCGTCGATAGAGTGACCCGCTATTTCCACAGTCCCGAACGCACAAAGAAAAATAATTAACGGGCCGCGTGTTCGTCTTTTCTCGAGATATTGCGTACGCGCGGCCCACCGAAGTCTCACTTTCAATTTTACCAAAACGATTTTCTGCACTGCACTATTCTACACTACACAATACTCAACTTGGTTCCTGGTGGTACTGCCCCTTCTCCGTCCTGCTAATCCTTCTCCTATCCCAATCCACTTCCTTTCTCCTTATCATCCCTTTTCCCTCGCTTTATCCTCATCCCGCCAGAATGAACTATTACAGAAATCGCAATTTTATTTTAAGATTTTCTTAAAATCTACTTTACCTTACTCTACTTTTACTTTTTTTTGTCAAAAGAAAGATTGCTTTTCGCAATTCAACAAAAACAAATTATTCGCACAAAGAAAAAACTCTCGCTGACCCTCGTAATTTGTTGGTCGTCAGAAAAGTGACTTCCAGATCTTTTCCATTCCACAATCTCTCGGCAGATTCTCACACCCACTCACACAAACATTCATTTGACTCTAGTGGACCCAACAATGGGGTTTCCAGCTACACGACTAGCAAACTTTGCTAGTGTGTGCTCCCGTGTCCAACTAGGCCTCTCATACATTCCAATTGTACCCACTCACACTAAACTCCTCAGTGATTGAGTTCTCTCACTCTTCCAGTGATAACTGGGAACTCCACTGAGCGAGTTTATGGGAGTTGTGGATCCTAGCTATGCCTAGCTATGCCCTAGACATTGGAACTAAATGGAAAATTGCGAGAAGCAATGTTTCCCTCATTGCTGATCTCCGGGTGATGTTCCCCCAACGAACTACTCAAAATTACAAAACAAAAACAAACGCGAAGGAGAAAGAAAGCCTGATCGAAGGTCGATGGAGTGCTGGGACGAAGGAGGAAGGTTGCGTTGTTATAATCCTAACCTGATTATACCCCGGTCTAGCCATCCTCTAGACCGCCGCCGCTGCAGACAAAGCTAAGTACTAGTGCATGTGTGCCACTTTACCCCGGGTCCCTACTTACTCCGGTGGATCGGCGGCGTCCAGATTTGGAGGAAATGGGGGGACTGACCAATAGCGTGTCACTCCTTACATAATTATTAATTTGTTTCTTTGTTTGCTTGCTTTGTTTAGGTTGTGGGCCTTTCTGCCCGCCTGGTATTTTGTTGTGATTTTTGTTTTGTTGTTATTGTATAGTTTATATTATGTTATTGTTGTAATTTGTTGTTGTTGTTGTTTATAGTTGTTATTATCTGTGTTTATGTTTGTTTATTCCCTCGTTGGAGGCTGCCTCGTAACTTGGCCGTCCGCTTACAGCCCCTGCTGCTCCCTTGGTGCTCCATCGGTGGGGTGCCGGCTTCAAAGGGGTCGTCGTCCCTTCACCCATCGAACCGAACTTTGAGAGTTGGTACGACGTTGGGATGTGTCTTATTGTACTGGCCGTCTGCCTGCACACCACCGTCGTTCCTCCGTAGCTCCCTCGTTGGGGGTGTAGCTATAAATGAGATAGTCATCTCTTCCCCCTTGAGACATTTCCGCATCCACATCGATTGCGTGATGTGATACCGGTAATCCTAAAGCCTTTGTTTTCCTGGCTTTCGTAAAAGACCGTCCGTCCCCACCCGTCGATGACGTCCCGTCTAGTTTACGGGCTACGACAACGGTGATCTTGGTGGACCTCCTGTCGCACCCTGGGCTCCTGGTTCGTCGTGAGTCTCCCTACCGTCCTTAGGGCTTCACCGACCGGACCACCTCGTTCTCCTCTGAGGGTTACAATAGCCCGATACATATGTGGGTTCTTTCCAAGGTCTGTGGTCGGTGGGCCAATGGCTGGACCATGGCTGCCCTCCACCTCCGCCAGAGCTCGGTCTTCCCAATGAAATCAATGAAAAGAGGGAACGAAGGGACAAGAGCAAGGAAGAAGGTAAACCTTGTTGCGGGAAAATTTACCGCAATACACTTTCCATTCCACCATTAAAGGGGTATCCCTTGTTTAGCGTATTGTATCGGGTTTTCCAATAGGGACTTGACAACTTTGAATTTAATTTGTGAACGCACTCTTTCACTTATCATCAAACTGTCACTGTCAATTTATTCAGTAAACTCAACATTTTCATCATGTCTGCAACGTCTGCAAATTATAAAAATTTTCTACCGAAATACGGAGTCGGCGACTCCAACTGAGTGTTAATTCCAATATTCGGTCGTTGGGTTCGTCAATAAGCAAAATATGCGTTATTGGTCGGGTGAAAATCCACATGTGCCTCATAAATCACCACTTCATCCACAAAAAATAACTGTTTGGTGCGGTTTGCATGCCGGCGGCGTTATTGGGCCATATTTTTTCGTCGACGATAACGATTGTCACGTTACTATGAATGGTCAGCGTTATTGCGCCATGATCACCAATTATTTTTGGCACGAATTGGAAGATATGGACCTGGACGACATGTGGTTTCAACAGGATGGTGCCACAAGCCACACAGCAGACGTTACAATCGATTTATTGAAGAGTAAGTATGGTGAGCGTGTAATTTCAAGAAATGGGCCAATCGATTGGCCGCCTCGTTCCTGCAATTTAACGCCGCTTGACTATTTTCGCGAAATAGCGGCCGTTTCGGCCGAAATGTGTGGCCAAGTCATTGAAAATTGGGTCCAACAAATCGACCGCTGCAAACGTGCCCGCGGTGGCCATATAAAAGAAGTCGAGTTCCATTCATAAATGTTTTGATTGTACTTCAAGCCGATAATAAAGTTTTTGAAGTATCTCAAATGGCTGGCGTTTTATTTAAAAAAAAAAAGTTGTCAAGTCCTTATTGGAAAAGTAATGTTTTTTTTTAGCAATTTGGGATTTTGAGTATCTGGACCTTGGTTTTTTTAAAAACTGGGATTAAACCCACATCTTTATGGTCAAGTGCTTGCCTTACCTCTTAATGGTGGCCACCGTAATGGAATGGACATAAATTTATTCAAAGAAACTTCTCAAGGAGAACATTAAAAGTCCTCCGAACAACGATTGTTACAGAAAACTTAAGGAATGCACATCGGTTTCAAATAGCTTTCAGTGCATCTTAAATATATCCGAGACTTAAGTATTCAAAGCCCTGCGTTAAGGATTTCTTAAAAAACATGTCCCCCATGTTGGTACATCTGGCATCTATTTCGACGTTAAATTTGAGCGCCATCAGCTAGGTTGTTGACAGTAGACAAAGACATTCGTTAACCTCAAACGGTATCAGCGATTTCTACTATGGAAACAAATGTTTAGCAACGAGTTTGTTTAAAATGTTGTTTCGCGAATAGAATTTCTTCTTGTAACGCATATAAAACATTTGAGAAAGTTATCGGGAATCCTCTTGTATCGAGAAAAGGGTATTTGAGATGTACAGAGAGCTTAAAAAGGGGCGTGAAGTTGTTAAACACCACGTAAAAATCACTCAAAAGTCAAGGTTTTCCTTTCAACTAATAAACAATATTCTTTAAGCCATCCTACAAATGCATTCTTGTAAGCGACTGTTTTACCAAAAATGCTACCAACATGATTGAGCAGATATGGCACCTTCTCACATTTTTTTATTTCCGAAACTCAGATTACTATTTCGTGGGGCCTATCTTGAGCCAATTCAAAACTTTTTTGCTTAACACCATATTATTGGCATTTTTCTTGTTGACCGGTTAACTCATTTTTGCCGATTCCATCTCAGTACTCTGTTTTCATCTAAACCTTTCTGTATAATGAGGCAAAAATCTATTGGGCTATCTAAACATTGGAAATACTATCGCTGCTGCAGGAGTTGGAGTTATTTAAGGAGTGAATGGTCTTCAAAATCTCAATCCCAGAAATTGGTTAAAAAAAGAAGCTATCCCTTTCAAAACTAGTATCTGTAAGCCTGGGTTCAGGATGACTATAATTGCAATCGTTAAGATTATTTATTTGAAAAAGCTCGTTAAGCCTGTCTCAGATCAGGTATATTTCCCCCATAGGACAGACCGCGAGATGCCGCAAAAAGGCTCAGAGCCATTGAACTGATCAGCTGAACATTTTCTAGCAAGTTCATCAATATTTTCATTACCTTCAATATATTTCTGTCCTAATACTAGAATTTGACCTTTTTTTTAGATAAGAAAATCTCTGAGATGAAGCTTGCGAAGTCAGATTGTACTGCGAGTTTCATCTGCTGTTTCATCTGCTGTTTCATCTGAACGGCTTCCATAGCCATTACAGGTGCGCTCGCTACCACCCTACGACAGCATTGGACACCTTCCTGAACCTAACACCGGTTGACTTAGAGATAAAAAAGTTTGCTGGCAACAGTGCGTTTCGACACACTAATCTGGGTCACTTTAGGAGCAGGAGCTTCAGACACGGCACGATCCTAGTGGAGCTACTGCCATGCAAACCTATTTTAACGAATGACATCTCTTCCTTAATCGACTTCGACATTCCAAATGATATAACATATTCCGAAGAGGAAGGACTGGCAAGAAAATGCAGTAATCAGGCCAAATGAAATTACAATTTTCACAGATGGCTCGAAAACAGAAAAGGGAAAAGGTTCCGCTTTCTTCTCCGAAGACCCAGAACTAAGAGTGTCCATAAGGCTACCGAAAACTAGTAGTGCCTTCCAATCAGAGGTTCTGGCTGTTCTCAGGGCGGCTGAGCTGATGCAGATCGGTATCCGATATAGATATCGTTATCTACATCGACAGCCAGGTCGCTTTTAAGGCGAATCAATGGAATCAATCAGTCAGGGGACATCGCACGTTGTTCTAAGCATTATACCTATACATTCAGAACCGGGTGAGACTGTGCTGGATGCCAGGACATTGCGGTATAGAGCTTAATGTACTAGCGGACGAGCTTCCAAGCAGAGAAGGGGTACTCGGCAATATGGGGTTGCTGACATCTGCACAGAATGAGGCACCATCGAGGAAAATACCATAAAGACTAACAACATAAGGTGGTCGAATCAGGAAGGACACAGAGTATCCAAGGCTCTATGGCCACTTCTCGATGGTAAAAGATCCAGAAAGCTGATTAAACTAAATAGGTATAAGCTCAGGGCATTAATAGGAAACCTGACAGGACACTGTCTTCTGCTGAAACACGCAAAGAGACTCAAAATGACAGATACGGACATTTGTAGATTCTGCGGCAATCTGCGAGCAATCGAGTACATAACACGCATACTGTGTGAATGTGATGCAATATCGCCGAGTGAAGTTCTTAGAAAAATATTTCCTTGAAAACTTAGAGGAAATAGACGGCATGGAAGTTCAAAGGCCTTCTTAGCTTTTGTAAAAAATTTGGTTTTCACCAGGGAGATTGTTAAGGTTTTTGCCACTTGAAGTTAAATTAGACTGGTCCCACAGCGATCGCGATGGGCCCGTTTGGGTGTCTAGTGATGTTTTTTATGGCACAAACTGTTTACAATAACCTAACCCAACCTTTATCTGTTATCCTTGGAATAACCTAACTTTACTTTTTAGACATGTGAAGCTTCAGTGGTAACTGTGGGTCTCATATCGGTTTACTTTGAGTTTCTAGAAAACCGCACAAGACGGTAGGCGTCTTTAATTATTGTGTAACTTTGTTTTGTCACCATATACTCGTATATAATAAATAATAATTGATAAAGTCGTTTCGCTTCTCCTTCTTTTTTTTCATTTATTATTTATTTATTTATTTAATTTAAAAGTAACTGCCGTTTATAGTTCATAAAGAACTAGAAGCGAAGGCAGCTTTGGAAACATTACAAGTAATAACCAAAATAAATATTGAATGAAATTAAATTAAATAGGGTCATTACAATATAAAGATGTATGTAGATTAGTGAATTATTTAAACCAATAGACAAAGCAAATTAAGTATGTCTTCATAATTCAAATCTAAAAGCCATGATCTTACGTTCTTGAGGAAAATGGATTTAATACGAATATTCCTTGTGTTATCGGGTAGCTTATTAAAGAGTCCAAGAGCAGTTACAGAAAAAAAAATCTGACAAAAAATCAGAGTATGGCTTAGTTTCTTGGGGTGGCACGCACTATAATAAAATATACCCTCTTCGTGTATCTCAAGCTAAGAATGAACTAAACCATAGTAAATACGCTTAAGTAGATCTGATGCGTAATAAGATTTTAGTAAGTAGATTTGCCTGTTAGCAGCCATAAGATACTTCTTAAGTGCATTTGTATGGTCAGCCCAGTTTATCTTCCAGTCTAGCAGTACACCGAGATACTTAAAATGCTTAACGCTCTCAATACAAACACTTTTGTCAGAGCAGGGGTGTTGCTCAAGGTATGTTTGTGCGCTACTTTCAGAGTTGCAAATATCCTCACTATGCTTGAATCGTTTGCATTTAGCACAATGAAAATGAAAAGGTCCATAGTTTGTTTCTCTGTCACTAGTACTAAAAAACATAACTTTAGTTTTGTCGCTAATGACCATTTTGTGCATTTTAAACCAATGACCTAGGACTTCAAGGTCATGATTAATATTGGCAGAAGAATCAGAATCAGCAGTAAAGTCACAAGCCATGTCGTTCGCAAAAGCTATAAATTTGCTATTATATTTTTGTAAGAAAAGTGAGTTAATTAAAATTAGAAAGAGTAAACGACCTAGAACGGAACCCTGAGGAACGTCTAAAGAAACAAAACTTTTAGAACTTAATTGTTCACCTTTTTTGACTCTTTGAACTCGGTTTGATAAATATGACTTAAGCCAGTCGTCCCTAAAGCCACACTTAAACAATTTGTCCAAAAGAATTTTATGATCGGCAGTATCAAAGGCCTTGGATGGCAACGATTAGTATAAGGCCGCGTAGAAGAAGCATCTTCCGGTAGGTGCTGGTTCTTCTTGCTGCTAATAAGCCCTACTTTACGCCTCCCCGTCGCGCCATCTGGGAATCTCACCAGAGATTGCGAAATGAAGGGGACAAATGGCGTGTTTCCTGCGCCATAAGTCAGGATTAGTGTCGGAAAAACAAAACAAGCCCTTATCCGGGCTACTCCGACATATTTGGAGCTCAGGTCCGGTAAGAATTTCCAGGACTTAGTCAGGGTCTTGGAAAAGAGATGGTGGCGGACGAGCCCTACTGGCTTCGGTGTTACTGACCCCTCGTCCTAGGGGCATTAAAAATGGAACTGGTCCTCCAGGTTGGGGGTTGTGCCGCCAGGGTAACTGCCCGGCCATTTACAAAAAAAAACAAGCTACAATCTACTGTTGACAACCCACGCAAATGATTTGAGGACAATGAGCTTCGGATATGCACGTGGAATGTTAGATCCCTTAATAGACCACGTGCAGCCGAGCAATTAGCGGAGGCCCTAGACTGCTGCAAAGCAGACACAACCGCCATTCAAGAAATGCGATGGGATGGGCCGGACAAAAAGAAGATCAAGAACTGCGATATCTCATACGGCAATTGCTATCGACGGCAAAAGCAGCGCTTATTTGGATGCGGATTTGTTGTCGGAGACAGACTAAGACAAGAAGTCCTCAGCTTCCGGCATGTGAGCGAGCGCCTCGTAGCAATCCGCATCAAGGCTAAATTCGCCAACATAAGCCTCATATGCGCGCATACCCCCACAGAGGAGAAAGATGACTACACCAAGGATGCCTTCTACGAGCTCGTTAATAAGACCTACGAGCAATGCCCTAGCTTTGACATTAAAATTGTCCTCGGTGATTTTAATGCAAAACTAGGAAGAGAGGGTATCTTTGGTGGAACAATCGGAAAATATAGCCTGCACAACACCACTTCCGATAACGGGTTCAGGCTTATCGACTTTGCGGCGGGGCGAAATATTGTCGTGGCTAGCACGCGGTTCCCACATCTCGACATACACAAGGGGACTTGGAGAACTCCTGATCAAGCAACAGTCAACCAGATTGATCACATTGCGATCGATGCAAGACACTCCTCCAGTATTATGGATGTCCGTACGTTCCGAGGAGCCAACATCGACTCGGACCATTACCTTGTTGTAGCCAAGGTACGGTTGCGGATATACCAAACTACGCCAAGACAAACTAATGCTGTGAGAAAATTGGACGTCAGACGACTACAATCGCAAAAGATCGCCAAGTCCTTTTCCGATCGAGTGTCTCTTAACCTCTTAAGAGGTCCACCGCCAGCATCAAGTATCGAAGACCATTGGAAGCACTGCCAAAACGCCATCAGAGATGCCACTGATGTGCTGGGTTTCACTCGTCCACCACAACGAAACCCCTGGTTCGATGATGAATGCCGGCGAGCACATGCAGCTAAGGAAGATGCATATAACGCGGCGCTGCTTAGAAGGACCAGAGCTGCTATGAGCTCTATGAGCAGTAGAGGAGAGACGAACACCGGCTTCTTAGGAGGAAGAAGAAAGAGCATGAGAAGCGCGCGATCCAGGAAATAGAGAGATGCTACTCCAGGAATGAGGTCCGGAAGTTTTACCAAAAGGTAAAAATAACATGCCGCGGAAACAAACCCCGAACCGAAGCCTGTAGAGATGGATAAGGGAGCATCGTAGTAGAATCGCAGTCGATGCTGAGGATTTGGAAAAATCATTTCTGCAGACTGTATAACATCGATGACGGACCAAATACCGCTGTCAGGCAGAATCAACCTTTCAACCTGGACGATGATGACCAACAATTCCGTCCACCCGACCTGGACGAAGTGAAGATAGCTATATCGAAGCTTAAGTCCAACAAAGCTTCTTGAGCGGATGGCCTGATTGCCGAGCTCTTCAAAGCGGCAGGCGATGACTTGGTAAGGAGCATACATCAACTCATCTGTTAAATATGGTCGGACGAAAGTATGCCCGATGAATGGAACCTCAGCATTGTTTGTCCGATTCTCAAGAAAGGAGACCCTCTGAACTGCGCCAATTGCAGAGGCATCAACATCGCATATAAGATCTTATATGCCGTATTGTGTGAACGCCTGAAGCCGTTCGTCAACAACCTGAGTGGTCCATATCAGTGTGGCTTCAGGCCTGGAAAGTCCAACATCGACCAGATATTCACACTACGACAGATCTTGGAGAAGACCCATGAGCTTCAGATCGATACTCACCACCTATTCATCGATTTTAAGGCCGCGTATGACAGCATCTATAGAGACGGGCTATATAGAGCAATGTCTAATTTTGGCATCCCTGGCAAACTCGTCCGTCCATGCAGGATGACGATGGAGAATGCACGCTGCTCCATCAAGGTCGGTAAAGATCTCACCGAGACCTTTGATGTCCAGAAAGGATTTAGACAAGGCGATGCACCGTCATGCAATTTTTTCAACATCGTACTTCAAAGAATAGTGCAAGACTCACGAGCAAACACAAGAGGCACTATCTTTCAAAAGTCCGTCCAACTACTCGCATACGCCGACGATATTGACGAAATCGGAAGCAAGCAACGTGATGTCAGTGTCGCTTTCGCGAGTGTCCTGCTCTATGGCGCAGAGGCATGGAAAATGGGTGAGGGTGTTCTTGGTTGCTTCGAGAGAAAAATTCTTCGGGCGATCTTCGGTCCCGTCTGCTTTGACAACGATGAGCTCTACGCACTGTACAGCGACATGGACATAGCCAGAAGAGTGATGATCCAAAGACTGAGATGGCTGGGTCATGTAGAGCGTATGGACACCAATGCTCCGCTCCGAAAAGTCTTCGCATTCGCTCCCGAGGGACAGCGCCGTTTAGGAAGGCCAATACTCAGGTGGCGCACGCAAGTGGAAGAGGACCTCAGCCAATTTAGCGTGCGAAACTGAAGGCAGCTTGCCAGGGATCGAGCTGGCTGGAGAAGCTTGTTGACTAAGGCCCAGGTCCACCCGGACTGTAGCGCCACTTAAATTAAGTAAGTAAGTAATAAGTATGTCATGTAAGTATGTTTGATTAAAAAAGAGGTTCATAGCGTTAATATCAGCTCAAATGCGAGGGACGTATAGAAAATTACTTATCGGATCTTGCATATTATTTAAGATCCAAAAGATCTTCACTACAATTTATAGTAATTAAGTTGTCATTATCCCCCTAACACATGAACACTGTCCCGTTTTGAACCCAAACATACTTGTGTATCTTTTCTATTTTAGCTTTCTATGCAACATTTAGCAGATATTTAGTTCTGTAATAGTAGTAGAACTAAAAGATCCCTTTCCGTATATCGTACCTTGTATATTCTACTATCCAACTACTCATACATTCGATGTGTGAAAATTCATCCCTCCATCGACCGAGCGGTTTTGATTTCTTAACGAAATCACAACGGAACATTCAGTCACATGCACGCACGTGTATCACCTTAAAAAACTTCGGAAAATGTGGTTACCTTTGGGAACCCTTCATGGTTTAATATTTTGTTGTAAAAGATGTCCCAACCCAAACAGCAAGTACACAATTCAATTTCTGCTCCTTAAAAACTTATTACCTGGTTGCTATCTACTGCTCCTGACAGCGATTCAAAGGTGAAGAATGGCTTATTTTACTCGTATGTATACGGCATACACGTACTTGGTCGGCTCCTTCTTTTTACCAACCAACATCAAGAATGACTCGTGAAAGCTTAAGGCAATCAAAACTTTTTTTCCACCCCTCTTGGTGGCCCTAAATCTCTGCCAACAAAACAAATTGTAACCAATTCTCTTTTAAGAACACATTCGCCTTCCTGACTTGATAAACCGCAAAGTGTGTGAAAATTTAATTAAACCCTACCCCTGGAACAGCACCATGTCGAATACAAAGTGTTTGCAATGCCAGTAAAACTTTTCCTTACCACCGACAACACTGATTACGGCCCATAGGTGGTTTTGTCTCTTAAATGAATTTAAAATGAAATCGTCCTTGCTTATGTGCGTTTTTGTTGGTAACTGTTCTAATTGTTGTTGTTTTCGTTGTTACTGTTTCAGCTGTATTGTTGTTGTTTTCCCCCTGCGGGCTTTGACAATTTTGTCTGCCCTGTGACTTTGTGTCCGGGCTACAGTGTTAAAGTAACCATCCTTGTACCGGGTTTGCTTCATATAAATACAAACCAACAACAATAACAAAACTAGCAAGGGCAAAATAAAATTCCAAATTACATTTTCCAACTGGTTCACCTTCTGACCCACATACGAATAGAGTACGTGGCATCGAAAAAGTCAACGAAAAATTCGAAAGCGGGACCAAATTAAAGTTAAAAGCCTTTTTCATTACACGCCACCTGCGCTGCCATTTTTAGTTCGTCCGCGACATTAAGAGGGCCGTTTAATTAGCCACTACCTTGGCAAGGAACTGATTGTTTTTGGTGTTTATTTTGTTTCGAAATTGTCTGACATTGAGTTATTTCCGGTAAGTGGGAGCAAGGTCAGTACAGTTGGATGCGAATGGAATTGGAATCCAGAAAATTGGCTCTCGTTTACTCGTAATTGCCGCTGTTGAAAAATTGAAGGCTTTAAATTTGTTGACCTAGAATGGTATGGTGGATTGTGGACGACGTAGTCACACGACTGGAAATCTAGCAGATAATCGAATTCAGATGTTTGGTAAATGGATAGAAACGAAAGAAAACTAATTGTAAGCTGCTGTGGATGTGACAACAGATGACTAAGCAAAGGTTAGAGGTAGGTCATAATTTGATGAATCATTGGGATTCATATTAGGAACAGATGCAGGAATGGCTTTTTGACAAAGTCGCGGCATGTCTATATGAGAGGCAAATCTGTAGAAACTGCTCTACACGAGGTGGTGGGGAAGATAAAAAGGGGTTTGCACTTCGGTGAGTTTACGATGGTGACCTTCCTCGATAAAGAAGAAGCCTTCGATAAGTGTCGCGCCATTGAAAGTGCTGGCAAATATTGAACAGAGCTTTACAAATTGGGTTTCCAACATGGTATTCCCTTGGGCAAAGCTCGGTTGGAATGTCCGTAATCAGGGAAACACCTAAAGAGGAAATATTTTAAGTGAGATTATGGCGCTGCGCTGAAGACGATCAGCACTTGGGCAAACAGCTGTGGTCTTAATGCCAACCCCTCCAAAACGGAAGTGGTTCTTTTTATCAGAAAGTACAAGATATCGCAATTCAAACTCCTAAAACTCAACGGAGTGAAACTGTCCCTCTGAGTTAGAATCTTAACGTAGCGGAAAGAATCAAAAATGCATATGCTATGTTCCACAGGCTACTATATACGATGGTGATAAGACGCATATTTATATATGACGCACTAATAAATAATCAGCAGCTCAAAGAAGAGCTTGCTAGAAGAGAAGGACTTCTCGATAATAGTGAGGCTGCTAGTATCAAACCGAAACAAATGAGACCTTATCCGGACTACTCCGATATATTTAGAGCTCAGGTCGATAAGGATTTCCGAAACTAAGTCAGGGTCTTGGAAAAACAAAGACGGTGTCGGAAGAGCGCTTAATGGACATTTCAGAATGGGTTACTGGCTTTCTGTCTAACTGATCCCTGGTCCTAGGGGTATCAAGAATATGGAACTGGCCGTCTAGGTTGAGGGTTGTGCCACTGGGTTGACTGCCCGGCCATGGAAAAAAAAAAAAAAGTTCCGAAACATAAACAATCCTCGGATACGGATGGATCAACTGTTGACAACGCATGCAAACGATTTAAGGACAACGAACTTCGGATATGCACGTGGCATATTAGTCCCTTCACAGGCCATGAGCAGCCAAAAAACTAGACTGCGGACATAATCGCCATCCAAGAAATGGGATGGAATGGGCGGGAGGAAAAGAGTATGCAAAACTACGACATCAACTTCGGCGATTGTTATCGACGGCAAAACGAGCGCCTATTAGGATGCGGATTTGATGTTGGAGGCAGACTTAGGCAAGAAATCTTGAGTTTCCGGCATGTGAACGAGCGCCTCGTAGCAATCCGCATCAAGACTAAACGCGCCAACATAAGTGTTATATGCGCGCATGCCCCCACGGAGGAGAAAGATGACGACACCAAGGATGCCTTCTATGAGCTCCTTAACAAGACCTACGAGCAATGGCCCTAGCTATGATATTAAAATTGTCCTCGGTGATTTTAATGCAAAGTTAGGAAGAGAGGGTATCTTTTGTGGAACGATCGCAAAATATAGCCTGCACGACACCACCTCCGATAACGGATTCAGGCTTATTGACCGTGCGGCGGCGCGAAACATTGTCGTAGCTAGCACGCGGTTCCCACATCTCGACATACACAAGAGGACTTGGAGAACTCCTGATCAATCAATACTCAACCAGACTGATCACATTGCGATCGACGCAAGGCACTCCTCCAGTATTATGGATGTTCGTTCGTTCCGAGGAGCCAAAATCGACTCGGATCATTACCTTGTTGTAGCCAAGGTACGGTTGCGGATATCCCAAACTAGGCCAAGACAAGCTAATCCTGTGAGTTAATTCAACGTCAGACGTCTACAATCGCAAGAGATCGCCAAGTCCTTTTCCGATCGAGTCTCCCTTAATCGCTTGGTCCGGTCACCATCAAGAATCGAAGACCATTGGAAACACACAACGAAACATGAGCTCTATGAGTAGGAGAGGAGAGACGAACACTGGCATTTCAGGAGGAAGAAGAAAGAGCATAGGAAGCGCGCGGTCGAAAAAATTAAGAAATGCTACTCCAGGAATGAGGTTCGGAAGTTTTACCAAAACGTAAAAATAAGATGCTACGGAAACAAACCCGAAGCCGAAGCCTGTAAAGACGAACAATGGACATCGCAGTAGAGTCGCAATCGATGCTAAGGATTTGGAAAGGTCATTTCTGTAAACTGTATTACGGCGATGAAGAAACAAATACCGTTGTCAGGCAGAATGAACCTTTCAACCTGCACCATGAAGAGCCACAACCCCGTCCATCCGACCTAGATAGCGATATCTAGCTAAAGTCCAACAAAGCTGCTGGAGCGAACGGCCTGACTGCTGAGCTCTTCAAAGCACCTGCCAAATTCGGCAGGGTTGATGGAGAAAAACTTGAAAAACTAGTGCAAAACTCAGAGGCACAATTTTGTTAAAAAGTCCGTCCAATTTCTCGCGTACGCCGGCGGTGATATTTACATAATCGGAAGAAAGCAGAGTTATGCCAGTGGCGCTGCTAAAAGTATTTGGACGGAAGCTGCGAAAATGGGTTTAGCGGTCAATGAGGGCAAGACCAAGTATATGCTGTCAAGCAAGACACAAGACAAGGCCAAGACCCAGGTGGCGCACGCACGTGTAAAGGGACCTTAGGCAACTTAGCGTACGAAAGTGGAGGCAGCTAACAATAGATCTAGGTAGCTAGAGACGCTTGTTGATTGAGGCCCAGGTCCATCCCAGACTGTAGCGCCACCTAAAGAAAAAGAAGAAGAAGCTATCATCAAACCACCTCTTTCCATAGTAAGGGGCACTATCGAGAAAAAGACCACAGTCTGGCAAACTAAGGTGGTCATGGCCACTTCTTGACGGTAACAGATCTAGAGAATCAATGAAATAAAACAGGCACAGGCCAAGGACAATAATAGGAACCCTAACAGGGTGCACGGTAGCCTGCTGAAACACGCAAAGTGACTCAAATGGTCAGATACGGATATCTGCAGATTCTGGAGTGATCTTCAAACGATTGAGGACACATACTGTGTGAATGCGAGATAATATCGCGGAGTCGAAGGAAATTTTTAGAGAAATACTTTTTCGAAAACGTTTTACCAGGGACATTGGTAAGGTTTTGCTCTTTGAATATAAATTCAATTGGTTCCACAGGGATGGCGATGAACCCGTTTTGGTGACTATTATTTGTATGATGACACACCCCCGTTTTATCCTAACCTAACCTAGGAACCCATGATGGCCTCGAGCACCCTGTCGATGGTATACCATGTTCAAACTTCGCATTGTTAGGCTTGAGAGACTTGTATAACATATGATCGTGTAGCTGGGTTGAATAATCAATGCAATGTTATATAACATGATAGTCAAAGGAAACTACATGTATTGAAAAGCCCAAATTGACCAGTATTTCCGAGCAGCTTTCAGCAATAACTTTTGGTATATAGGATGGCTGATATCGCTATTGTGCTTAGTAATCTCTGACTTCCGTTCAAACAGAGGCGGCACCCCTCCAAGCAGATGGACTATAATGAGACTAGTTAACACTTTTGTCGAGCGTGGGACAATTACAAGAAGGCCTTATCTCCGAGATCCTTCAGTTTGGACACAGAATTCGATTGCTGCTGTAGCTGCTGCCATACAAAACAATTCAAGCGTTTCGACCAAGGATTATACTTCTTTTTTATGTCCGACTAATCACAATTTGATTTAAACACTAACGTAAACAAGGAGAACTGTCGAGTATGGAGTGCATGAGACGGGACAGCATCCAGCATGAGTGACGGTTTGGTTTCATCAAACTGCATTATCGGGCCATACTTTTGATCGTTCTCACTATAACGGTCAATGGAGACTTTTATTTAAAGATGTTGAAGGAATTTTGCTTCCCAAAGCTACGTCGACAGAGCATCCCTTTCACCTCTATGTAGTTTCACCAACATGGTGTAACTTCACACATAGCCAAGCCTGTAACACTACAAAAACTTACAAACGAAATAAAAGAGCTCAAAGAGAGCAACCAGAAAAAAGATCAACAAATACATGCAATGGAAACCAAAATCAATACTCTCGAACAACAATTACTAAAAAACAACATTGAAATAAAAAACATTCCGCAGACACAAAATGAAAACTTAATGGATATTGTCCAAGCACTAGGAAAAACAATAGATCACGATATACTAAATTCAGACATCACTGACGTTTACAGAACGAACATAAAAAATCCAAATAAAACAACAATAATAGTTTCGTTTGCAAGTCACGCGTGCAAAACAAATGTAATTAAAAAGGCAAGAGCCATCCGTAATATTCCCCTTAAGAGAATTAGAGAAAATATTTCTAATGGCTCTGCTTCAAGTGTAACTCCCGAAACTGATGCAATCATATATGTCAACAATCAGCTCACACCTACCAATAAACACCTTCTCTGGCTAGCAAAAAACAGAGCCAGAGAGTGCAATTGGAGATTTGTGTGGGAGTCGACCGGTAAGGTACTTGCGAAAAAAAACGAAAACGGCGAGACCATACACATCGGGTCTTGCAACGATGTAAACAAAATGAACAACTAAGCATTGTTGTTGTACGTAATTCTAATTGAGAGATTCGAAATAGAAGAAAATAAAATGGAAAACACATGCAGTGAAGCTGATGTCGACTTTGACTTTAGGGTGATACATGGTGTTGGCGGCATCGAAAAAAAATATTTGGAAAAAATGAATTTTTGTTGCGTAAGTTTTAATATAAGATCCATTACAAAAAATTGGGATATCTTTTTAGCAGAAATTGAAAATGTGCTTTCTTACATCGATATATTAGTACTGAATGAAATTAATATACCGAAGAAAAAAAATGACTTTTATCGCATTGACGGCTTTAATACTGAATTTATAAACCGTGACGCGACGAAAGGTGGAGGAGTTGCAATATATATAAAAGGTAATATTTCTTACACAATAATACCAGCGAATCCAATCAACTACGAGGGCATGCACCTGGAAATCAATCATCAAGGTGGTCAAAAGCATATACATGCAATATACAGGCGACCTAGCTCTAGTGTTGGAAGGTTCATTGACGAATTAGATGAAATTATAAAAGAAAGAAAAGAAAACATTGTACTAGGGGATGTCAATATTAATATCATAGATGAGAATAACTCACTTGTTCTTAAATACATGGAGATGATGGCGTCGAAAGGGTTGATAAGTGTTATTAAACAACCGACACGTGTTGACATATCAAATAATACGGCGACGTTAATTGATCATATATATGTTAGCATTACCAAGCTCAACATATTCTCTGCAATTATTGTAACCGATCTATCTGATCATTACGCCGTCTTATATGCAACAGAAGACTTGGATAGAACAGAAACCTCTCGGGAAACGGAAGTTAAACACATTATTCAGCAGAAAGTTAATGAGCTTATAGAGCAAACAAACTGGCAACATCTAAGCCAAGAAAATGACGTCGAGGTACTATACAACAATTTTGTACGAGAAATGAATAAAATATACGCTGAAGCATTCAAAACGACCACAACAAAAGAACACGTAAACATAAGCCATGGATCACGCCAGAAATAATACCAATGTGCAAACAAAGGGATGAGCTATATAGGAGGTGGAAAAACAGCCCCAGATGCAAGACTTTTGAGGGTGAATACAAGAAATTTCGAAACACAGTTAACAAGAATATTCAATTAATAAAAGCCAATTTTTACAAACGAAAATTCATAAATGCTAATAACGACCCGAGGAAAACGTGGAGAATTGTGAATGAACTGCTTGGAAGAAAGAGATGTTCAGTAGACGAAATTATAAAAATCAATTTTCCAAAGGCGTCTGAATCCGAAGGCTTAAAAGACATTGTTGAGGACTTCGCGGAGCTGTTTTCGAATCAAGCAGCGAACATTATGCATATGTGTGACACCAAAACCTCAAACCATGACAACCGGCAACTTCAACAAAGTATCTACTTAGAAGAAGCAACGGAACCTGAAGTTTACGAGATATTGTGTCAACTAAGTAGCACAAAAGGTCCTGGAGCAGACAACATAAGACCAGTCGATCTCAAAGTTAATGCCATGAGTCTCACCCCTATAATCACGAAGATTATAAACCTTAGTTTGTGTCAGTCATGTGTACCTAAGCTCATGAAAACGTCTATAATTCGCCCAATATACAAGGGAGGAATAAAACAAGACATGGCAAATTATAGGCCAATTTCAATTCTGCCAGCGGTTGAAAAATGTTTGGAAGAGATAGTCGTTAAACGTGTAAATTGTTTTATGTTGAAGTATAGAGTGATTCACCTAAACCAGTTTGGATTTCAAAAATACAAGAGCACCCAATTGCTACTGGGAGAGTTTACCAATGTGGTTAATGCAGGGCTAAATAAAAATCATCACGTACTTGTTCTTTTTATAGACTTCAGCAAAGCCTTCGATACCTTGACACCCGAAAAACTCATGGAAAGTGTCAACAAATTGGGATTAAGAGGATTGCTGGCAAGCTGGCTCAAAAGCTATCTGACTGATAGAGTAATCCAAGTCAAGGTATCTGACACATTAAGTCTAAAAAAATCTAGCAAATACGGTGTACCACAAGGTTCCAAATTGGGGCCCATTTTATTCATTCTGTTCACAAATGAACTGTTAAGGACATTTAAGAAATCGATTGCCTATGCTTATGCTGATGATATTGCAATCGTTGTAAGACACAAGGACTTGCATTTAGCCATGAAGATATTGCAAGATGAATTTGACGCTGTATCTGAATGGTGTCATGATAACGGTCTGGTGATAAACGCAGACAAAACCAAGGTGATGCACATTAGGACCCCTTCTAAGTCAACGGAAGCTATAGAAATTGTTCATCGTAATGATCACTGTCCATTACCAAGAAGCAGCAACACAATTGAGGTAGTCAAAGCCATCAAATATCTTGGAGTTACCATCGACGAGCATTTTCTGTGGCGTGAACACATCAACATCCTGCGTCTTCAACTTAAGAGCACGATATTTGCAATGGTGCATCTTAAGCGTTACTCTCATATGGAGGTACAAAAGCAAGTGTAGTACTCGATGGCAGAGTCACGCATTAGATACGGAATTATGGCCTGGGGAAACGCAGCGAAATCCCATCTGGATAAGATATCTAAATTACAACATCGTCTTGTCAAAATAATTAGACCTATTAATTCAACTTTTAAAGTTTTAGATGTAAAGGCACTTTTCCAGATGACAACATTGCTTACCTATATGAACGACCAACGGTTTCTCCGTCCCATAAACCACCCACAAAACACCCGAAGACGAGCCCAAGGGATGCTAGAAGTTCCGGAAGCTTACAATACGTATGGTGATAGAGAACTGCAATGCACCGTTCCTAATTTAGTTAATTCGCTACCACAATTTCTAAAAGTGATTCCGAATTTTAAAAAAAGAAAAAAAGAGTTAAAAAAGCATTTAATTGAACTTTATTTTGTGAAGTAGACCGTCAAAGAAGACTTTAACGGCACTATATTGAATGTAACCTAATTGTAAACAAACTTTTTTCAATTTAAATCATTTCAAAAGTTAATTTAGTCAATTTATGTCCAACCACCTGCAGATAAGCACTCTGCTTTGCAGGTAATACATGTAAATGAAAAACTTCTTTTGTGCAAATAAAATCCATTGAATTGAATTGAATTGTTACAACCGAATTGTTTTTCCCAGAAAACTCTTTCTGCCGCTGATATGATTTCCATCTGCTCAACAACACTATACAGCCCGTACAGTTCATTGTTAATATCTTCTGAGTTTCCTCTTAAATACAAATGAGGCCTATAAACAGACGCAGCATCCCTTTCCCGAAATGGCCAATTGATTCCTCATCCGTTTTTAACATAGTCCAAGGGTTGTTAGCCAATTACTGGCTGAGCCCAAAGAAGCAGTGATTAGCAAAACTATGTAATTGTGTGCCTGGTTTTTGTGCTAACGTCATTGCTGTGTATCACTGCAGGGTGAAGGTAAGTAAAGTCCTTAACTACCTCGAAGTTATAATTGCCAATGGTGACATTCTGGCCAAGTCATCATTGGTATTCGTCCACTTCTAACGACAGCATGTACTTTGTTCGCCTCACTACTTACAAAAGCTCAGTGTATTCTTCAACATTGTCATCTGAATACGCAAGTAATTTTGCGGGGAGATCATCCCTCTTTTATTGGGTATGAGTTTGCAGGATTGTTTCTACAACTTTGTTAAAAAAGTTTCATGACAGTAGATTGCCTTGTATTGACATTAATGGACTCTGTTTCGCCATTATCAACCTTAATGGAGTAGGTGGAGTTTTTCTATATGACCTAAAGAATTTCGCATGGATGTCGAAACTAGACATATCATTGTAAAGCTCGTCCATACACACGCTGTTTTGTATGGCTTTAAAGTCGGCATATAGATGGTGAGTTTTTACCAACCTGCCGTAGTGTGAATATTTGGTCGATAGCGGAGTTAACTGGCCTAAAACTGCAGGTTGTGTGGTCCACCCAGATTTTACTAAATGTGAACAATAATTCCCGCGATCTTTGGAGAAATTTGTGCGAGCTCGCCATTGTTAAAAAGAAGACGTCTCCGAACCATACTGACATCGACCCGAATTTGCTTAATGACTACTTTGCTACACCTGTACCAAATACGACCCTTCCCCTTGACGAATCTGATGGTAGTTGTAGTTTTTCGGCATATTTAGGTCCGAAATTTATTTTTAAGATGGTAACTAGCGCTGATGTTATTTTCGCAATTAAATCCGTAAAATCTGATGCAATTGGTTTAGACGGAATATCGTTGAAATTCGTCAGATTAATACTGCTAACGTACGTGACTCCAATTGCAAAGAAGTCAAACCCTTCATACTGCTCCGACTTTCACGTAATTAGCATACTTTCTGGCTTGTCAAAGGTCTTCTTCTTCTTCTTATCCTTTTATTAACCCTTTCCTCGTTATACAAACTTATGCGTAACGAGTTTCCCATTTTTACTGCATCGCTGCTGCTCCGCTTATGGGGTTGGCTAATGTCGCAGACCGCAGAACGCGTCTACATAATGCTCGGTCCTGGATCGCTTCAGTGGTAAGCCCCAGGCGTTGTTGCGCATTTTCCATCTGAGAAATCCAGGAATTCTTTTTCCGACCTCGTTTTCTTACAGTTGGAGTGACCGTAGTTGATAGTGCCTTTTTAACCGGATTTTCCGCAGATCTTCTTTGAACGTGGCAATACCAACTTATTCTATTCGCCTCAAGCTGTTCGGTTACCGAATTCTTTATATGTAGACTTCCTCTTATACGCGTAGTTCTAATACAATCGCGTTTAATGACTCCACTAGACATCCTTAACATTTTCATTTCCGCTGCCGTCATTTTGTTTTTAAACGCTTCATACATTGTCCAACACTGTGAACCATATATAAGAGCTGGTCTAACAACCGTGGTGTAGAGTTTCCCCTTTAATTTAAGTGGAAATTTTCGGTCGCAAAAGATTCCCGAATTTCCCGCCATTTCATCCATCCCACACTCACTCTGTGGTTTACGTCGTCGTCACATTTCGCTTCCATGTTAACGATTGATCCTAAGTACTTAAAGATAGTGATTTTCGAAAGAACTATTCCGTCTAACATTATATCCGGAACAGGTCGCAATGGATGCGCAAATGGGCACGTCAAATGCTCCGTCTTTGAACGACTTATTTTAAACCCGTTTCTCTCTAGCGCATTTCTCCATGAATCTAGGGCGTTCTGTAAATCTTCGACGTTATCGCTAAGTATAACTGCGTCGTCAGCGAAGAGAATTGGCGTTACATTTGCTTCGCGCATGCAGTCTTATAAAAGATAGTCAAATACTACGTTAAAGAGGAAAGGGCTAAGTACGCTTCCTTGATGCACTCCGACATTAACTGGAAATTCTCTCGTTAGTCCAGCAGAGCTTTTAACCGCAGTTTTCACGTTTCCGTACATGTCTGGTATTATTCTTACATACGTTTCCGGTACGTTTTGAGACCTCAGCGCGGCCCATATGAGATCCCTAGGCACTCGATCGAATGCTTTCTCGAGGTCGATAAATACCATGTGTAAATCCTTAGACGAATCTCGGTGCTTTTCCATTATTATTCGTAGGCTTCGGATAGCGTCCACCGTCGATCTTCCTTCAACAAATCCATATTGGCTATTATCGAGCTTTATTATTTGCCGAAGACGTTCGTTTAAGCCTCTTTCGACGATTTTTATTGTGTGCGACATAAGCTTGATTGAACGGTAGTTGTTGCATTCTCGAGTATCGCCTTTTCCTTTGTATAATGGAACCAAGAAGCTACTTCTCCATTGATTCGGCATAGGTTGTCCACATTTTAATTTATTTAAAAGTTTCGATAGCCAAACGCTGCCGATCCCCTCCATCTTCGACCAAAACTCTGATGGAATGCTGTCTGGTCCCACCGCTTTCCCCGGCTTCATTTTTCCAATTGCTATACTTATTTCTTCGATTGAAAAGTCCGAAACTTCCTCCTCGAATAGACCAGCTGTCGGCACGATATCACGTGGAAACTGTTTGTTAAGCAACTCCTTGCAGTATTCAAGCCACCGGTCACAAATTTCCTTTTCATTTGTTAGTAAACGACCGTCTGCGTTTTTGATGTATTTCGGCGAGGTTATTTCTATTGAATTTTTTCTCCTCTGTGCAGCGAGCTTAAAAATATTTGGCATTTTGGTACTGTACGACGTTTGAACTTCTTGGATAGCTTGTCTTCTATCCGCCGATCGTGAGGTTATTTGTTCCAACTCCTGGTACAGGTTTTCCGCTTCTGCCGCTCGAGTTCGAGCCAGGACTTTCTTTGCGATCTTTTTAAGGCGCTCGTATTCAAGAGCCAGTCGAACTTTTTCGATATCGTCGCTCCGATCGCATTTTGTCCACGCTTAGAATGCACTCTTCTTGTCGACCAGCTCGTTTGGTTTCGTCATTCCACCACCATGTTTCTTTGCCGACGTGATGGTATTTCGATATAGTCCCCAGATGGAACTTTGCGAGTGTTATGCATTCCTCGTGCATGCTGTTCCACATTTCTTGCGGGCTAAGTGAGTCTGCGATACCGTTTATATTGTGAAGTACTTCTTTAGCCAGTGCGATAAATCTTGCGCTTCGTTCCTTCGATAGATTATACCACCGGATTTTTGGCTTTCCAAACGATGCCCGTGTTTTCGGTGGTTCCGCTATGAAGAATTCTGTAATGAGCAGACAGTGTTGGCTTACTAGCGATTCTCCAAGTATTACTTTACAGTCCTTAACACGGTTTCTCATCGACATTTTGCAGAGGTGATAATCTATTTGCGTTTCGTGGCCTCCGCTGCTATAGGTGATAAGATGTCGTTGATGTTTAATAAACATTGTATTTAAGACGGTTAAGCCGTAAGCCCTACACGCTACAAGGATGTCTTCGCCAGCTGAATTTCTGGTTCCAAAGCCTTTACCGCCATGGCAGTCCTCATAATCAACATTTATTTCTCCGACGTGGCCATTTAAATCTCCGCCTACGAGGAGCATCTCATCGATAGGTATATTTCTAAGCAAATTACCGAACTCTGACCAAAATGTATCTTTTTCCGATTGGTCGCATCCATTTTGTGGAGCGTACGCGCTAACAATGTTCCACGTTTCATTGTATATGACGAGTTTAACACTCATCAAGTGGTCGCTTATTT
This sequence comes from Volucella inflata, assembly GCA_928272305.1. Taxonomy (NCBI): domain Eukaryota; kingdom Metazoa; phylum Arthropoda; class Insecta; order Diptera; family Syrphidae; genus Volucella; species Volucella inflata. Next base: position 65,724,435 of record OV743718.1, read on the forward strand.
TCAAGATACCAACGATGCTGCTTAGAAGATCCGCTGCAATAACGATTCAAACACCGTTTCGTCCATTGACCGTTCCATGGCAGAACATCTTAAATGCCTTAGTTTTTAAATCTAGAAAACGCGCTTTATTGCCTGTATTACACCACTTCGTTTCCTGTACGCACAGGATTTGTAGAGTTCTGCGACGCATAATCGCTTCCAGTTCTAAACTTTTTGAGGTCATCGATCCCACGTTCCCACTTCTGCTTGCTCTGGGATCACCCGAGTGCGTTGCAATCGTGGTGCCCAGCGGGGTAGTGCTATTAATTGCGATCATTTCCATGAAGTTTAAAGTTTGAGTGGTTTGACACTTCTATGCTCATTTCGAATTGATTGACTGTTCTTTTACCCCACCGGTAGTCTCCAGACGTGGGAACCCACTGATTGCATACAAACTTGTGGGAAAGTTTTAAGGTGTTAAAGTGTCACAGGCTCATTTTTGGTGTCATAGTTGCCTGTATATGATTGGTGTCCCATTTAGTCGCCTCTTACGACAAGCTGGGACGCACTGCGGCACTATTCTTTATCCGATGCCGCACGGACTTGTCAAAGGTCTTAGAAATCAAAATTAAAAATCAGCTTCAAGTTCATCTCGACTTCCAAAGTTTAGTAATCCCACATCAATCTGCTTATCGAGCAGGCCATAGCTGCACCACTGCACTCATTAAGATAGTTGACGACATCCGTCTGACCTTTGATGAGACCAAAATAAATTTGCTTTGCCTTTGGGACTTTTCAAAAGCTTTCGATTCGGTGAATCACAGCATACTTTGCCAGAAACTTTATTCTAGGTTCGGATTAGACAGGAGAGCCGTTGAACTGATTCAGAACTACCACAGCGAAAGGTTTCAATAGGTTTCTTTAAACGAAGATGTCTCTACAATGCAGGGACTATGCAAAAGTGTTCCACAGGGCTCAGTCCTTGAACCTCTGCTCTTCGCTTTATACATCAATGGCCTTCCCCAAGTGTGTAAGCATAGTACGATACACCTTTATGCAGACGATGTTCAATTATAATACTTGTCGACTTTCCGGTCGGAGCTCGGGAATTGTGTCGGTAAATTGAATGAAGATTTCAGTGCGATAAATCGTTGGGCACTCTCGAATGGTTTTCAACTTAATCCACAAAAGTTTTTTTGGTTACCGATTGGCATTGTTGATGAATACCCAGATGTCTACCTATTTAGGGAGAAGATTCGTTCCTGCGAAACTGTAAAAAGTCTTGGAATTATTTTGAACAATCGTCTTACAGCCTGTGATGTGAATCAACATACTTGTTAAAAATATTTATTAGACTTTGCGTATGCTCTGGACTTCTGTCCGTTATAAAAGGTCTACTAGTACCGCAAATAAGCTACTGCTGTTTAGTCTACAGTTGTCTTGACTCATTTTCTTTACATAAATTAGAACTTGCTTTTCACGCCATGACAAGATATGTTTTCCATTTACGAAAGTTTGATCATATCTCCATGTTAAGACGAACAATCCTAGGGTGCACGCTTCAACAATTCTTAAACTATCGTAACTGCTTATTTCTTGCAAACATAATTAACCAAAAGAAATCGAATTACCTATACACGAAGCTGCAGTTTCCTAGTTCTTCCAGGACAAGTAGCTTAATTCTTCCTTGCCATAAATATTTAGAAAGCAGCCGTCTTTTCTTTGTTCACGCTGTTAGGCTGTGGAATTTGTTGCCATACGATATCAGGTATATGGTAGGGATAAGCAATTTTGGGTATTCTCTTTTCAACCATTTTAAGAACCTATAGGGCGAATTGGGGCACAAGCAATCAACTTTATTATACTAGGTGGGGTGAAAAATAACCTCCTTGACTGGCAGAATGCGCTGCTACTGCAAAAAAGTTTATGGTACCTAGAAGTCCGTTCATATTTAGGCAGACATGCCGAATTTCAGTGCAATACTGTTGTAATAAATTATAAAATGTTAAAATACTCTTACAGTTCCATAATGTATCAGTGTCGACGGTTTGGGCTTCAAACAAATGAGCATACCTTTAAAGAGATCTAAACAAACAGAACACACTTAAGCTGAATGTGTTCAGTTAAACGTCAAAGCGCGCGCGCAAAAGAACCGCGTAAAAAAGAGAAAGTTGATTGATTCGGCCATTTTCTCGTTATTCCTTTGTTTGAAGCCCAAACCGACGCCACGAGTTCGCTAAAAAATAGTAAGTGCCATTCCTTTTATTTTATATATATTCATAACTTGTACCATTTACAGAGAATAAACGAAGGAACACAGCCAACAAAAACTCATGAGCCTTCCAAAAGAAAAGGAAACTGCAGACACCGGCTCCGATTTATCAAGCAGCGACCTGGAAGTAAATAACACAATCGTGACGATGTCGAATTCTGCCAGCCAGCCAAAAACAGCGAGAGAAAACATAAACGAGCAATTACAACAATTGCGTTCGCAACTCGAAGCAGCCACCGCCAATGCTGCATTCGCGAGAGGAACGCATACGCCTACAGGAGTTGCTTAGCCGCCAGCCTCAGAATATAAATGTTTTCCCGACTACCTCTACATCCGCACTCACCACTTCTGCAAGAGCCAGTACGCCATCAATGAGTTCCACGAATACAACAATAGCCACAGCCATTGCCATGTCCACCGGCACTGATATGCTAGAGCGCGCGTCGTACTCTTGGCCTTCGTCGACGTTTCTACCACCACTGCCACAGGGCACTACCCCAAGCTGCTCTTCGTATTCGCAGAGACTGCCAACTTTCCTGCCACCCTTAAATGCACTCCAGCCACTCAGCCAAACAACGTATATGCCACCACCATCATTTGCCACCCAGTCATCATGTGCACCGGTACAGTCCAGAGTGGGTTCCGCAGCTGGTCGAAAGTTATACGACCTGTCCGGTTTCACCGGTAAACCGGAAGAGTGGCCAATATTCTGCACAGCATTTCAAGAATCCACTGCAATGTTTGGGTACACTACCGTCGAAAATATTTTCCGTCTGTAAAAGTGCATCAAAGGAGGTGCAAGAGAGGTAGTCGAATCATTGCTAATCTATCCCGATAACGTGGAGCGAGTTATGTCGACCTTGGAATTCCGTTTTGGCTGCCCAGAATGATTGCTGCGTAGTCAGCTCTTAAAGATTAGAGAAGTCGCTCAGATATGCTCGCTCAGAAATGATAATACCGTTTGCTACCAAGGTGCAAAACCTGTCAACGTTCCTCGAGTCAAGCGGTATGTATCAACATTCAGCTAACCCCACTTAAATAGATGAATTAGTTAGTAAACTCCCAATGAGCAAACGGTTGGAATGGGCTCAAAGGAGCATATATATCCAGCCATATCCCACTACTAAACAGTTCGAAGAGTGGTTGAGTGGAGTCGCCAGATTGATCTGCTTGGTTGCAACGACATCTCTAGTCCCAGAAGCCAAGGCTGACGGCAAGTCAAAGCCGAGGAACATTCTTCTTGCCACAGAACGATCTACGCCAGTTGCCGCCAATAGCAACAAATGCCGCCATTGCCTCGGCAAGCCACACTCCATAACCGATTGCAGTACCTACATCAACCTGGAAGTCCCAACCAAATGGGAGTTCATCAAGAAGAAAAAAATGTGTTTCAGCTGCCTGAAGTATGGATATCGAGTTCGTTTCTGCAAGTTGCGAAAGATATGTGGGATCCGTGGATGTGCCAGGATGCACCATTCATCGCTCCATGAAGACCAGGAGCCGCCGACATCAACATTACCTGCACGTGAGGAAGTGATCCCAGGGAGCATAAAAACTCTGCTCAGCTGTAATAACACAAATACAAAAATACTCTTTCGTGTGCTGCCAGTCCGATTATATGGTGATGGTGTTGTCCTGAGGACATATGCACTCTTCGATGAGGGTTCTTCTGTCACCACTGCGAGCACAGATCTGGCTAGACAACTGAACTTGAAGAGCTACAAAATTGATCTAAACCTGCAATGGTTTGGTAAGGAGACGCTAACTGACGAATCGTTTGTTGTGAATCTCCACGTTAGTGCGGACAAAGATGAAGCAGAAAGATTTTTGATGAACGGTGTCCAGACCGTCAGTAAACTGAACCTGCCAACCCAATCAGTGACACTCGCCGACATAGACCCATCATGTCGACGTTCAGCAGTGCTTCCAGTACTCAGGTATGAAAATGCGAAGCCACAAATCCTTATAGGATTACAGTCATTTGGGCGTGTCGATACGTACCATCGAGTCAGCTGAGATTGGTCCAATCGTGACAGAAACAAAACTTGGATGGGTAGTGTATGGTAGGACGGTTACAGGTGTCAAGGAAGACTATAATGAAGACTTCGTTCTCCATAGTAGCCAGAACAGAGAGGAGGAAGACGTTCGATTGGAGCGCATCGTGGAAGAGTATCTTGCCGTTGAGAATTTTGGTGTCAAAAAACTAGTAAAGCAGTCACCTTCTGTAGAGGATATGAGAGCGTTGCAAATAATGTCAGACACGCCAAAAAGGGTCAATAACCGGTTTAAAGATGGCCTGTTGTGGAAGAAGGACATCTTTGAAGTACCGCCAGGCCTTGAAATGGCGAGGCGAAGACTCTGGGCCCTTGAAAGAAAGTTTCAGAAGGAACCTGAGCTTACTGCTTCGTATAAGGACATCATCGCGAGCTATGTGACGAAACGATATGCCAGGAAGCTTACAGAAGCTGAAGTATACAAACGTTCACCGAGGACCTGGTACCTTCCACATTTTGCAGTGAGAAATCCTTACAAGCCTGGTAAGATTCGTCTGGTGTTTGACGCAGCTGCGAAGGTAGACAATGTCTCGTTGAACTCCCTCTTGTTAAAGGGGCCTGATGAACTGAAGCGTTGATAGCCATCCTGTTCAATTTCCGTATGCGCGCGTAGCAGTAACAGGAGACGTGAAAGAAATGTTCCATCATACGCCCAGAAGATCAAGACTTACAGCGATTTCTCTGGAGGAATCACAAAGATGACCCCATCAGCGTGTATGTGATGCAATCAATGACCTTTGGCGCCAGTTGTTCACCTTGTTCAGCCAATTACATAAAGAATCTCAACGCCTTGAGGTTTACACAGCAGTATCCGAGAGCCATCCGTGCAATAGTCGATCACCACTACTATGTCGTTGATTTTGTTGACAGTTTCGATAGTGAAGCTGAAGCAGTTGAAGTCACAAAGGCAGTGATATCGATTCACAGGAGTGGTGGCTTCGAGTTACGGAATTTTGCATCTAACTCCACTGAAGTACTAGAAAGTATCTGCGATCTGAATGCCGAGGATCAAAAGAGTAAAACAATTGACATGAAAATCGACGCCAACACTGAGAACATTCTCGGTATCTGTTGGGAACCAGTCGAGGACGTCTTCATATTTAGTCTGAAGTTTCCTCGTGTCAGCCGAGATGTTATGCTTAACGACAGATGTCCCACTAAAAGAGAATTTTTAAGCATTACGATGTCTATATTTTGACCCGCATGGAATGATCGCCAACTTTCTCATCCACGTTAAATTGTTGTTGCAGTCACAAGCTATCGAATGGGATCAGCCAATTCCCACCGAGATTTTTAATCGATGGCAGCTGTGGAAAGCAGAGCTTCCTATGTTGACTTGGATAAAAGTACCGAGATGTCATGATCCTTACTTGTCAATGGCTGACAACATTATTCTTCACACTTTCGTCGATGCCAGTGAAGAGGCGTTTAGTGCCACATTGTACCTACGCATTGAAGTCGGTCAAAGGATCAGTGTATCATTCCTATGTGGAAAAACCAAGTGCGCTCCGAAGAAGCTGTTATCCATTCCCCGTTTGGAATTGTCTGCCGCTCTCCTGAGGATAAGGCTTAGCAACTCAATTGCGGATCATCATGACTTACCGTTAAAGAATCGCATATTTTGGAGTGATTCAAAAACCGTCATCAACTGGCTTGGATCGGAACCCCGTCGCCATAAGCAATTTTTAGGATTTCGGATTGCTGAAATCCTAGACAGCAGCCACGTCAGCCAGTGGCGTTGGGTCCCATCCAAGCAAAATCCAGCAGATGAAGCTACAAGAGCACGATTTCCTCCAAAACTCAAAGTTGAAAACAAGTGGTTAACGGGAGCATCATTTCTCAAGTTACCCGAGGAGAGCTGGCCATTGCTACCAAATGACATAGGCAATCATGTGTGCCAGGATGAGCTGCGATCAAAACTTCTTTTGCACGTGAGCGCAGTGAGTATTCCCATTATCAACATAACCAGATTAAAGAATTTTTCGAAGTTAAGAAGGACAGATGTCACATGTGTTTAACGTAGGTACCTGCCGTGAAGGCTCAAGCCTACGGTGCGTCTTCGCACGAGATATCAAAACAAAGCGTTAATCAGCGCCCTTCGGGTGATAAAGGTACCACCACCAGTACCAGATTGGAAGTCGTGTGTAAGGCACGAACTTCCCCTTTGGTGAAGGGTCGAGGCCTATCTAATACCTCAGCCATTCTGTGGATCATGGCATCCGCTTGCAGTGCAACTCCACATCGAATAGACCAATGATTCTGTAGCAATCGAACGGATGAGCACATGTCGTAGCAGGCTACGTGTGCCAGGGGCCCCTGACCTCCCGTGGTACCAGAATATAGCTTCCGGTCGAGCTTCGCAACCTTGCGGTCACTTCCAGTTGGGCACCTCACTGCCCAGGACTGGCGGCCTTTAGAACCTCAATTTCTACTAGCTACTCACAATCAACCCGCTAGCTCTCTACTGCGTCTTCTAAGAAATACTTCTCTTGCAAAGCTACAGGCTCTTTCGAACCATACAGTGTCAGTTAGAATTCCACTGACATCGTAGGTCTCACCATTGAAGGTGATGCCCATAGCATGCAAGTCCCTAACATCCAAATAATTTGGGCACTCGTAAAGAACGTGCAGCCAATCTTCGTGGGAAGCTCCACATGAGCAATTCGCCGAGCCGCTAAGACCCCTTTTATGCAAGAATGCATTAAGGGAGCCATGCCCGGTCAACGAAAAGCCCAGGCTAAAGGTAAAGTTCCGTTCAGGAAACCTCTGCATGGTTAGCACATCCCTAAGAAAGCTGTAAGTAACCCTGCCATTTTCGCTAGCGTCCCATCTAGATTGCCATCTAGATATCACGCATGCGTTAAGCAAGGCTTTACGCTCCCTCCGGGATAGGCCATCCACTTCCCTCTGGGAGACCCAATCTTGCTCGTTTAGCGGGAGACCTTTTCTGATCTTGAAGGCAATACCACGACGTATCACCTCCAGACGTATCACCTCAGTCCTTAATTCCGGAGGGACCGGAGGCTCCTCAACAAAAGGGTCCTCAACGCGCTCCTCTCTCGGAAAGAACTGACCAAGCAGTGCAGTCAGGCATTCTCTCCATGTGGTTAAAACACTATTACCCACACGGATGCCTTCAATGTCAGCAGTCTTCTTGGTTAAGAAGGACAGTGGCATGGGTTCTGAGGTTCATTGGAACCTGTCAACGTAAATGTAACGAAAAAGGGGAACTATCAGTAGCAGAGGTCAATAAAGCCGAGAAATTGTTGTGTCGCCAAGCGCAAAAGACGTCTTCGCAGAAGAAATTTCCCAACTGAGTCAGAACCAGCCCGTGAATAACGATAGTAATATACTAAAACTAACACCATACTTAGACAATGATGGATTACTACGCGTGTACGGACGAATAGATGCCCCCACGTCTGTGCCGTTCACTGCCAGACGGCCCATAATTTTGCCCAAAAATCACCAGCTAACGAAGTTGCTCGTCGATCACTTCCATCGCTTGCTACGTCACCAAAACAACGATACAATCATTACCGAAATACGGTACAGGTTTTGGGTGCCTAGCCTGCGCTCAGCCGTCAGAAGAGCAAAAACTGAGTGTCAATATTGCCGAATTCGATCTGCGCTACCGACACCGCCGTTGTTGGGACAACTGCCGAAGGACCGCCTAACGCCATTTGTCAGGCCATTTACATTTTCTGGTCTTGACTACTTCGGGCCAGTACAAGTCACTATTGGTCGTCGGAAGGAGAAGCGCTGGTTGGTCCTTTTTATATGCATGACAGTGAGGGCCGTGCACCTATAAATCGCCGCCGATTTGTCCACAGATGCCTGCATAATATGTATCCGTAATTTCATCAACAAGCGTGGAGTTCCTACGCGTATAAAAAGTGATAACGGGAGCAATTTCATCGGCGCCAAAAATGAACTGAAGACCGCTGGAATTTTTGACAACGATGTGATGAAGGCGGAACTCTCGGCGAGGGGTATCAACTGCCCATTGAACCCACATGCAGGAGGATGCTGGGAGAGACTAGTCCGAAGTGTCAAAAGGGTTCTGTGCTACGCGCTCAATGAGACAGCTCCAAGAATTGAAACTCTGCAAAGTGCCTTAATCGAAGCGGAGAACATCATCAATAGTCATCCCCTAACACACCTTCCTGTGTCAGCTGAGGAAGAGGAACCGCTAACACCTAACCACCTTTTGCTCGGTGGTCCAAACTCGACGCAAACTCCCAGGAAGATTGACAACAAAGCTCTCTGTCTTCGCAAGCAATGGTGGGTAAGCCAACAGATAAAGGATCGATTCTGGAGAAGATGGATTCAGGAATATTTGCCAGTTCTGACAAGACGAAGCAAATTGTTCAAAAAGGTCCCACCACTGAAGGTCGGGGATCTAGTCCTTATCTGCGATGTAAACTTGCCGAGAAGCTAGTGGTTGCGTGGAAGGATCCTCAGAGTATTTTCAAGTCGAGATGGACAAGTCCGTACAGCTGATGTAAAGACTGCCGCGGGAATTATCCGAAGGCCAGCCTTGAAGTTGGCTATTTTGGACGTTGGTAAGGCTTAAGAAGACGCCTCACGGGGGGCGGGATGTAATAAGTTATAAAATGTTAAAATACTCTTACAGTTCCATAATGTATCAGTGTCGACGGTTTGGGCTTCAAACAAATGAACATACCTTTAAAGAGATCTAAACGAACAGACCACACTTAAGCTGAATGTGTTCAGTTAAACGTCAAAACGCGCGCGCAAAAGAACCGCGTAAAAAAGAGAAAGTTGATTGATTCCGCCATTTTCTCGTTATTCCTTTATTTGAAGCCCAAGCCGACGCCACGAGTTCGCTAAAAAATAGTAAGTGCCATTCCTTTTATTTTATATATATTCATAACTTGTACCATTTACAGAGAATAAACGAATGAAATTAAATCGAATTGAATCATAGTTCTGTTCTTCGATGCTAATTTGGCTTTGACTTTAAATTCCCAGCAAGGGGACACGTTGCGCCGCCTGCGCAATAACTGTCCTTAGTTTTGTTTTGACAGCTGATTGTTGTTGAAGTATTTGGCATCATGTTGAGTATGGACAAAAACGATTTTCGTTCTCTCATAAAACATTATTTTTTGAGAGGCAAAACGGCGAAGGAAACAAAAGAAAAGTTGGAAATTTTATGGGGCTAATGCTCCGTCAGATTACACCGTCAAATATTGGTTTCCAGTGTTTCCTGGTGGCCACAACTCCACTGCCGATTAAGTTCACAGCAGCAGGCCCTCCGATGCGGTTTCAGAGGACAATGTCAGAAAAATTCATGAAATGGTGTTGGCTGACCGGAAAGTGACTTTGCGCGAGCTAGCCGATACCACAAAGATTAGTACTGAGCGCACACGCCATATTTTGGGCAATATTAGTTGGGCAAAAGTTATCTTGTCGATGGGTGCCGCCCATGCTCACTCCTGACCAAAAACACGAACGCGAGAGCATTTCGAAAGTGTGTTTGAATTTGCTGATGCGGAATCGGGCGGACTTTTGGCGTCTATTGGTAACTCTTGATGAAACCTGGATCCACTATTACACACTAAGGAACAGAATGAGTGCCTGACAATGGACGAGGGAGGCTCAATGGATCGGAAAGGTAATGTCGTCGGTTTTCTGGGATTGTCATGGCATACTCTTTCGTGGACTACGAAAAAGAAAAAACCATCAACAGCTAGTATAACTGTGCATTATTGCAGCAATTGAAGGCCGAAATCGCTGCAAAACGGCCTCACATGAAGCGAAAATAAATTTTGTTTTTGCACGACAATGCGCCGGCGTATAAGAGCATCGCAACCACGGCTAAAATCTATGACTTACGGCTCCAATTGCTGTCGCATCCATCGTATTCGCCCGATTTGGCTCCCTCGGACTATTATCTCTTCGCAAACCTCAGAAGATGGCTCATCAATAAAAAATTCAGCTCACGCGAGGAAATCATCGACACCACGGAGGAGTATTTTGCAGACCTTCCGGAAAATAATTTTTCGGACGGGATCAAGAAGTTGGAAAATCGCTGGAATAAGTGTATCAAGCTAGAAGGGTACTATATTGAATAAAATAAAAAAAAATTAAAAAAATTTTTATTCTTCATTCCCAAAGAGGTTACTTTTCACCCCACCTAGTAGTAAATAATGTACTCAATATCTGCTAGCAAGTAATTTATATTTTTTCATTATATGTCATTATATTTTATAACTTTATAACTTTATGTTTTCAATTTATTCTGATTTATTATCTGGTAAAAGAGCCTAGATCTTATTTGTACAATCCGATTACACGAAATAAATAAATAAAAAAATCTATCGGGAAAGGTTTTTCTCACAACAGAAAAGATCTTATAAATGATGATAAGGAACTTATCCCTCTGTAGTTGGCGCAGCTATAAAGTGGGATTGTCAGTTGAACAAACAGTTCTGAGATTTCATGTTTCGGGCATGCTTTTCTCTAACCATATATTACAGATGAGGTGATGCATATTCCCATCTATATCATCCCCAGCTGCTTATAAATAGATCAATAGACTGTCCACCTGCGCCACTAGGTTTATAAGACTTAAGCTTCCGTATTTCTGCCTTAAAGTTGTCTTGGTCAGGCTGACAGAATTCTCTAATTAGGATAAGACTGGATTAGGACTCTATTCTATCTTGTTATATTTTTTTTTGTTTACATTCTGTATAAGAATGTGGGAAGAACCGCAGCCTTCCATTCTTCTAACAAGTTAGTTTCATTTTTCAATAAAACTCTCGAAAGTCATTCCGGTGGCAACAAGTCTAACAGAAAGCTCACAGACAACTCTGATCCTTCCACGCAGGGTAAATGTATGTACCAGAAAAAACAGATTTCTAATAAGAAACCTTAAATTTTTTATTGATTCATAGAGCATACAGATTGAGGTTATGTATGGAATTGCATATCGGAGCACGAACTATTTTATTGAAGTTTTCTATAACACACATTTCGCATAAATGTGGCTAAAAACTAAGTTATCATGTCACGATAACGAACACCATTAATTGTTACTGCAATTCTTCGTTGGCTTCTGATTGTGATAAATGCGCTGGCAATCAACTTTTTCAAAAGTCATTCGATTGGTAGAAACGTAATTCCAGTCGAATCTTCCGTAGAACTTCCGTAGTTTCAAGACTAGAAAATCGTCTGGCTCAGATGGGATTAAGAATCAGTGCCTCAAAAATCTGCTCAATTTTGCCCTTATGGACTTGATGGATTTGTTCAACAACTGTCCTAAGTTGGCATACTTTCCTAATAAGTGGAAAGTAGCCAAGATAATTCCAATCTTGAAACCAGGCAAAGCTCCCAATTTACCTTGTAGCTACAGGTCAATTAGTCTGCTAAGCTCTCTTAGTAAGTGCCAGGAAGAAATTATAAAAAAAAAAAGAATTGTATCTTTTGTTGACGAAAATGCAATTTTGCCCCCGGAGCAATTTGGATTCAGGCCATTTCACAACACTACTCACCAAGTGCATCGTATAACAAAAGATATTAAAAATAACCTTCCAGAGGGCAAAAGCACTGGTATGGTAATTTTGGACGTAGAGAAAGCCTTTGACAACGTTTGGCATAATAGTTTAATACATAAACTTCTAAGATTTAATTTTCCGTTGTACATAGTTAAAATTATTCAATCGATCCTGTCATCCCGAAGTTTCAATGTATACATCAACCAATGTCTTTCAGACAATCATTTGGTTAGTGCAGGTGTCCCACAAGGATCTGTTCTTGGTCCAGTCCTATTTAATATATATGCTTCCGATTTCCCCAACTTGACAAACTGTAACATTGCCTATTCTTCAGATGCAATTGGTTTTAACATTGAAACTAATTTACAACCTGGTTTAAATGCTGTTGAAGTATATTGTAGTGATTGGAAAATAAACATTAATGCTTCTAAGACTCAGGCTATCTTTTTTACTCGTAAAACAAAAGCATACTTACTTCCTACTAACAACCTTCTAATCAACGGTACTCAAGTTGAGTGGAAATCGACTGTTAAGTATCTTGGCATCTATTTAGATAAACGACTTACATTCAATCTACATGTCCAACAAATAATTAAAAAGGTTAATGTGACAATAAGAGTTCTCTACCCATTTATATGCCGGAATTCGAAATTGAGTGACGCCAACAAATTATTAATTTTTAAATCAATGTTCCAAGCAATTATGTTTTATGGATCTCCTGTTTGGGGTAAGCGTGCAAAAAGCCATCTGCGCAAGCTGCAAGTAGCACAAAACAAGTTGCTCAAAATGATACTTAATCTTCCCTGGTTTTTTTCAACAGAAGAACTTCATAAAACGGCTAACATTGAAATGGTTTCAGATAGAATTTAAAAACTAAACCACCAATATAATATCTGACAACTACTTGATTTCAAACTTAGTCTCGTAGGAGTGCAATATAAATTTGTTTCATATTCATATTTATTTATTTATTTGTTTGTTCTTATATTATATTCCAATACATTTATATTTTTTTAATTACTTCTTTATTTATTTAATTGTTTCTCCTTCATTATCATTTACCTGTTAATCATTTTATTTGTGTAACTTCTTACAAATTAATAATCTATATTTTTGAAATCAAGTGTTGAAACCGCTTCTCCCTTCCCTCTGTAATTTTGTTTTAATGAAGGTTTTTAGTGGCTTTTCCTTCAAATTGTATGTTAATCTGTGATACGAGTATTATATTTAGTAAAAAATTGTACAAATATTTTAGAAGTAAGCTTGGTACCTTACCAAATCTCTGTATCCCTAAAATTGTATCCTAAAAATTATAATTTCTTGCCACAATAAAATAAAATAAATAATTGTTACGCCCTGACCAGCTGCATTTTCAGAGAAGAATGGTCCTATAATGCCTCCAGCTCAAAATCCGCACCAAAGAGTCACGCGTTGTGGATGCATTTTTTTCACAACAATTACTTTTTTTCTGAACCCCATATGCGACAATTTTGACGATTAACGAAGCCATCAAGATGAAAATGAGTTGCATCTCTGAAGATGATTTCGTTCGACTGTAGCTGACATTATTTTTAAAATATTGCTCAACAATGAAAATGCGCTTTTCTTTCATATAGCGCTCCATTTTTACTAACCCCGAAAAGTCAGCTGTTACATTGTTATCTTTTTGTCCGTTATCATCACTGTACTATTAAATGGCGAAAAATTTAAATTTTTCATGAATTATTTGACACCTTGTACACTGAGGAGCAAAACTGTTGCTCTTATTAAAAAATTGGTTTAACTTTTTGTTTAAAATGAAAAATAAGGCTATTTTTTTTTTTTTTTTATTTTCGTTTATTAGAATTACAGTGAGAAATTTAGTGGTTAAGGAAAAAGGGTTAACAATTGTTTAACAGAGAACAAAGGTTTGAGGCATCAGTCTTGCACCAGACCTATCAACTAATATTTAGTCCATAATCCTTTTGCTTTTTTTAATTCCTTCACTCTTCTTGTCATACTTTCATAATGTTTCGTTATCATTTCGTCCGTAAAAGCATTCCACTCAGCCTTAGTTCTCTCCCAAAGCTCGTTAACTCCTCTCGGGGGATTTTCATATGCTCCAAGAGCTCTCTTTCTTCTTCTTCTTATCCTTTTATTAACCCTTTCCTCGTTATACGAACTTATGCGTAACGAGTTTCCCATTTTTACTGCATCGCTGCTGCTCCGCTTATGGGGTTGGCTAATGTCGCAGACCGCAGAACGCGTCTACACACTATTCGGTACTGAATCGCTTCAGTGGTAAGCCCCAGGCGTTGTTGCGCATTTGCCATCTGAGAAATCCAGGAATTCTTTTTCCGATCTCGTTTTCTTACAGTTGGAGTGACCGTAGTTGATAGTGCCTTTTTAACCGGATTTTCCGCAGATCTTCTTTGAACGTGGCAATACCAACTTATTCTATTCGCCTCAAGCTGTTCGGTTACCGAATTCTTTATATGTAGACTTCCCCTTATACGCGTAGATCTAATACAATCGCGTTTAGTGACTCCACTAGACATCCTTAACATTTTCATTTCCGCTGCCGTCATTTTGTTTTTAAACGCTTCGTACATTGTCCAGCACTGTGAACCATATATAAGAACTGGTCTAACAACCGTGGTGTAGAGTTTCCCCTTTAATTTAAGTGGAAATTTTCGGTAGCAAAAGATTCCCGAATTTTCCCGCCATTTCATCCATCCCACACTCACTCTGTGGTTTACGTCGTCGTCACATTTCGCTTCCATGTAAACGATTGATCCTAAGTACTTAAAGATAGTGCTTTTCGGAAGAACTATTCCGTCTAACATTATATCCGGAACAGGTTCTAAACGGATGCGCAAATGGGCACGTCAAATGCTCCGTCTTTGAACGACTTATTTTAAACCCGTTTCTCTCTAGCGCATTTCTCCATGAATCTAAGGCGTTCTGTAAGTCTTCGACGTTATCGCTAAGTATAACTGCGTCGTCAGCGAAGAGAATTGGCGTTACATTTGCTTCGCGCATGCAGTCTTTTAAAAGATAGTCTAATACTACGTTAAAGAGGAAAGGGCTAAGTACGCTTCCTTGATGCACTCCGACATTAACTGGAAATTCTCTCGTTAGTCCAGCAGAGCTTTTAACCGCAGTTTTCACGTTTCCGTACATGTCTTGTATTATTCTAACATACGTTTCCGGTACGTTTTTAAACCTCAGCGCGGCCCATATGAGATCCCTAGGCACTCCATCGAATGCTTTCTCGAGGTCGATAAATACCATGTGTAAATCCTTAGACGAATCTCGGTGCCATTATTATTCGTAGGGTTTGGATAGCGTCCACCGTCGATCTTCCTTCAACAAATCCACACTGGCTATTATTGAACTTTATTATTTGCCGAAGACGTTCGTTTAAGACTCTTTCGACGATTTTCATTGTGTGTGACATAAGCTTGATTGAACGGTAGTTGTTGCATTCTCGAGTGTCGCCTTTTTCTTTGTATAATGGAACCAAGAAGCTACTTCTCCATTGATTCGGCATAGGTTGTCCACATTTTAATTTATTTAAAAGTTTCGATAGCCAAACGCTGCCGATTCCCTCCATCTTCGATCAAAACTCTGATGGAATGCTGTCTGGTCCCGTCGCTTTCCCCCGCTTCATTTTTCCGATTGCTATACTTATTTCTTCGATTGAAAAGTCCGAAACTTCCTCGTCGAATAGACCAGCTGTCGGCACGATATCACGTGGAAACTGTTTGTTAAGCAACTCCTTGCAGTATTCAAGCCACCGGTCACAAATTTCCTTTTCATTTGTTAGTAAACGACCGTCTGCGTTTTTGATGTATTTCGCCGAGGTTATTTCTATTGAATTTTTTCTCCTCTGTGCAGCGAGCTTAAAAATATTTGGCATTTTGGTACTGTACGACGTTTGAACTTCTTGGATAGCTTGTCTTCTATCCGCCGATCGTGAGGTTATTTGTTCCAACTCCCGGTACAGGTTTTCCGCTTCTGCCGCTCGAGTTCGAGCCAGGACTTTCTTTGCGATCTTTTTAAGGCGCTCGTATTCAAGAGCCAGTCGAACTTTTTCGATATCGCCGCTCCGATCGCATTTTGTCCACGCTTGGAATGCACTCTTCTTGTCAACCAGCTCGTTTGGTTTCGTCATTCCACCACCATGTTTCTTTGCCGACGTGATGGTATTTCGATATAATCCCCAGATGGGACTTTGCGAGTGTTATGCATTCCTCGTTCATGCTGTTCCACATTTCTTGCGGGCTAAGTGAGTCTGCGATACTCTGACCAAAATGTATCTTTTTCCGATTGGTCGCATCCATTTTGTGGAGCGTACGCGCTAACAATGTTCCACGTTTCATTGTGTATGACGAGTTTAACACTCATCAAGCGGTCGCTTATTTTCAAGATACCAACGATGTTGTTTAGAAGATCCGCTGCAACAACGATTCCAACATCGTTTCGTCCATTGACCGTTCCATGGTAAAACATCTTAAAATGTATTACAGCACTTCGTTTCCTGTACGCACAGGATTTGTAGAGTTCTGCGACGCATAATTGCTTCCAGTTCTAAACTTTTTGAGGTCATCGATCCGACGTTCCAACTTGCAAACCGAAGTTTATGAAAATATTTTGGAAACTTCATTTTGCCCGCCCCCGGAATCCGTCGGGCTCTTACACAAGCACTTCTGCTTGCTCTGGGATCACCCGAGTGCGTTGCAATCGTGGTGCCCAGTGGGGTAGTGCTATTTTGCGATCATTTCCATTAAGTTTAAAGTTTGAGTGGTTTGACACTTGTATGCTCATTTCGAATTGATTGACTGTTCTTTTACCCCACCGGTAGTCTCCAGACGTGGGAACCCACTGATTGCATACAAACTTGTGGGAAAGTTTTAAGGTGTTAAAGTGTCACAGGCTCATTTTTGGTGTCATAGTTGCGTGTATATGATTGGTGTCCCATTTAGTCGCCTCTTACGACAAGCTGGGACGCACTGCGGCACTATTCTTTATCCGATGTCGGACGGACGGATAAAGTGACTCCAAACATTTTCAATAGGATTCATGTCTGGACTTTGTGGAGGCCACTTTAGTGTTGAAAATCTTTGGTTTTCGAGCCATTCTTTGACACATTAAGCGGTGTGTTTCGGGTCACTGTCATGTTGAAAAATTACATTTTCAACAGCAAGACCCGGTTTGCGTACTGTAGAAGGAAGATTTCT
Organism: Volucella inflata; assembly: GCA_928272305.1. NCBI lineage: Eukaryota > Metazoa > Arthropoda > Insecta > Diptera > Syrphidae > Volucella > Volucella inflata. Next base: position 65,741,482 of record OV743718.1, read on the forward strand.
CTTGAAGTATGGCTAAATACTTTTCTTATTCATTATCCCATCGATACGAACCAATGGTCCTACTCCTTTCCTAGTAATACACCCCCACACCATTACAGACGCACCACCATGCTTTACAGTGGGAGTGAACTGATTTGGGTTGAGTGCATCAGAGGGTTTGGACCAATACCATGACCTTCCATCCGACTGGAAACGACAAATCTTTGTCTCATCAGACCAATTAACCTAAAAACATGTTTTGAATATTTGTTTGACTTGAAAATAGATGCATGAACACCATTTGATTAGCCTTACTTACGAGTATTTCCAATCTGAAAATGTCAGATTTTCATGGGTTGCAATGAAATCTTTTCGTTTTTTTATATTTTTTTTCGATAAAAGTGGCTTCTTTTTCTTCAGACCAATTCTTTTAAGGCTAAGACGAGCAGTCCAGATGCTGGCGTTAACATTAAGCTCATTCATAGCCTCTTTTGGGATAACTGCGTTCACACCACAGACTTTCCTAGCAATGTGACGAGACGTACGGTCATCTATTTTTCTTGGACGTCCCCCTTTGTTTTCTATTGAAGCTATTTCATGTTTTTTTTTTCATTTTTAATATCGTATGAGTACTAGCTTTTATTTTTTTAGCAATAAATCTAACAGACCTATTATCTTTAAGAAGTTTAATTATATTATTAATTTTCTCTTGATTAATTTTCATATTTTACACTTCACTGAGCTCCTTTTAATTCATTGCCACAAAAAACAAGAAAACAACTATGAAGAATGAATCAACTTCTTACTATCACAAATTTTGTTAAAAAATGATTAAAGTGGTGCAAAACTGTTGCTGTTAGACTTTGTTTTCTTTTTCCCTATTTTTCCATAAACAAGAGAGAATAATGAACGGTAAATGCGGATTAGAAGAGAACAAATATGCATATTCCAAAGGAAAATAACAATTTCTTACATGTAAATGCATAGAGAAAAAATAACGTAACTTACATGGAAATTTTGTGCAAACTGCAACAGTTTTGCTCTTCAGTGTATATGCTTCTTGTTTGACGTCCTACATTCATCGCCAAGCAGAAGTAGTTTCTCTGGTGGCTTCTTGATTGTTTCTTAATGAATTGTGTACAATTTTAAGAAAGCTCGAGCAAAACGCAAAGACAAAGATTCCGACAGTCTCATGCGATTGCAACACCAGACTTTGATGATCTTAGTTGACTCCCTTTTGCCGGTGATATCTGCATTTGCATTCTGAATGCAATGAGGTAATGACTCGATCTTTGATCCTCGGAAAGTTCAAACATCCAAAATATTTTAGGAGTGGATTGACCAGGGGATAGCCCAGCCCTTTTACTTATTTTTTATTTTTTTTTCAATAATTCAGAGAGCTTACACATTCAGATATAATATCTTTTACACAAATTTTAATTTTAATAGACGGTTTCATAGACAATGTGTCATTTTTAAAATAATTCAATATTTAATTCAAGGTAGAAAGATGAATTTTTAATTGATTTTTAAATCGTATCTTATTTTTTATTTCAATGATGTTACGTGGCAGGGCATTCTAGAGCCGAGTGGTGTTGACAAAAAATTGTCGTTCAGAGGCAAGATGAGAAAAGCGCGGTATTAGTATTTGCTTAGTCCTATTAGATGCACATAACGTAATGGAACGGAACCTTAGAATATTATCAAATAAAAGACCATTGATACGTTTGGAGAAGTGAAAAATATGGTCATAGCGACGGCGGTTAAAAATATAGCGAGCAGCATTATTATATGCGACATTAAGCTTACGTCTACTAATTTCATCACATTTTCCGTAGACTTCACATCCGTAAGTAAGAATTGATGAAATGGGGGTCTTGACTAACAGAGATCGGGTTGCCATAGGTGTGAGATGTTGTAAAGCCGATGTGCTTTGGTTGCGCACCTTTTTATGTGATCATGCCAGGTTAGAGTTGAGTTAAAAATCATACCAAGGTTTTTTGCAGTGTAAAGAAAATAGAAGAGGGCCTAGAATAGATCCCTGAAGTATGCCATACGGATTGGGAAGAAAATCCGACAAGGAATTCTCAGTAAAAACCGCTTGTTGACGATCATCTAAGTATGAGGATATTAGACTTACTTACTTACTTTAGGTGGCGCTACAGTCCGGGGTGGACCTGGGCCTCAGTCTCCAAGCTTCTCCAGCCAGCTCGATCCCTGGCTAGCTGCCTCCAGTTTCGCACGCTAAGTTGGCTGAGGTCCTCTTCCACTTGCGTGCGCCACCTGAGTCTTGGCCTTCCTCTACTGCGCTGTCCCTCGGGGGCGGATTCGAAGACTTTTCGGACCGAAGCATTGGTGTCCATGCGCTCTACATGACCCAGCCATCTCAGTCTTTGGATCTTCACTCTTCTGGCTAGGTCCATGTCGCTGTACAGTCCATACAGTTCGTAGTTGTATCTCCTCCTCCACTCACCGTCAATGCAGATGGGACCGAAGATCACCCGAAGAATTTTTCTCTCGAAGCAACCAAGAATACCCTCATCCATTTTTGATAATGTCCATGCCTCTGCGCCATAGAGCAGGACCGGGATTATTAAAGTCTTATAAAGGGTGACTTTTGTTGTCCGAGAGAGGGCTTTGCTACTCAATTGCTTTCTTAACCCAAAGAAACAGCGGTTGGCAAGAGTTATTCTTCGCTTGATCTCAGCGCTGGTGTCGTTGTCTGTATTTATAGCGGAGCCTAGGTAGACAAAGTCCTTTACTACCTCAAAGTTATATCTGTCGAGGGTAACGTTCTGTCCGAGACGTCGGTTTTTGCTTGACAGCATATACTTGGTCTTATCCTGATTGACCGCTAAACCCATTTTCGCCGCTTCCGTCTCAATATTCGTGAAAGCGCCACTGACATCACGCTGCTTTCTCCCGATTATGTCAATAACGTCGGCGTATGCGAGTAGTTGGACGAACTTTTGAAAGATAGTGCCTCTTGTGTTTGCTCGTGAGTTTTTCACTATTCTTTCAAGTACGATGTTGAAAAAATCGCATGACAGCGCATCGCCTTGTCTTAATCATTTCTGGACATCAAAGGTCTCGGTGAGATCTTTACCGACCTTGATGGAGCAGCGTGCATTCTCCATCGTCATCCTGCACAGACGAACGAGTTTGGCAGGGATGCCAAAACTAGACATTGCTCTATATAGCTCGTCTCTATAGATGCTGTCATACGCGGCCTTAAAATCGATGAATAGGTGGTGAGTATCGATCTTCTCCAAGATCTGTCGTAGTGTGAATATCTGGTCGATGGTGGACTTTCCGGGTCTGAAGCCACACTGATATGGACCTATTAGGTTGTTGACGAACGGCTTCAGGCGTTCAAACAATACGGCAGTTAAGATCTTATATGCGATGTTAAGGAGACTGATGCTTCTGTAATTGGCGCAGTTCAGAGGGTCTCCTTTCTTGAGAATCGGACAAACAATACTGAGGTTCCATTCATCGGGCATACTTTCGTCCGACCATATTTTACAGATGAGTTGGTGTATGCTCCTTACCAAGTCATCGCCTGCCGCTTTGAAGAGCTCGACAGTCAAGCCGTTATACAGTCTGCAGAAATGGTCTTTCCAAATCCTCCGAATTCAATGCGATTCTACTATGATGTTCCCTTGTTCATCTCTACAGGCTTCGGTCCGGGGTTTGTTTCCGTAGCATGTTATTTTTACCTTTTGGTTAAACTTCCGAATCTCATTCCTGGAGTACCATCTCTCAATTTCCTGGATCGCGCGCTTCTCATGCTCTTTCTTCTTCCTCCTGAGAAGCCTGTGTTCGTCTCTCCTTTTCTGCTCATAGAGCTCATGAGCAGCTCTGGTCTTCTTTTGCAGTGCCGCATTGCGTGCTTTTGCTTAGCTGTATGTGCTTGCCGGCATTCATCATCGAACCAGGGGTTTCGTTGTGGTGGACGAGTGAAACCCTGCACATCAGAAGCGGCATCTCTGATGGCGTTTTGGCAGTGTTTCCAATGGTCTTCGATGCTTGATGCTGGCGGCATTGGACCTCTTAAGAGATTAAGAGACACTCGATCGGAAAAGGACTTAGCGATCTCTTGCGATTGTAGCCGTCTGACGTCGAATTTTCTCACAGCATAAGTTTGTCTTTGCGTAGTTTGGGATATCCGCAACCGTACCTTGGCTACAACAAGGTAATGGTCCGAGTCGATGTTGGCTCCTCGGAACGTACGGACATCCATAATGCTGGAGGAGTGTCTTGCGTCGATCGCAATGTGATCAATCTGGTTGACTGTTGATTGATCAGGAGTTCTCCAAGTCCCCTTGTATATGTCGAAATGTGGGAACCGCGTGCTAGCCACGACAATGTTTCGCCCCGTCACAAAGTCGATTAGCCTGAATCCGTTATCGGAGGTGGTGCTGTGCAGGCTATATTTTCCGATTGTTCCACCAAAGATACCCTCTGTTCACCGAGGACAATTTTAATGTCATATCTAGGGCATTGCTCGTAGATCTTGTTAAGGGGCTCATAGAAGGCATCCTTGGTGTCGTCATCTTTCTCCTCTGTGGGGGTATGCGCGCATATGAGGCTTCTGTTGGCGAATTTAGCCTTGATGTGGATTGCTACGAGGCGCTCGCTCACATGCCGGAAGCTGAGGACTTCTTGTCTTAGTCTGCCTCCGACAACAAATCCGCATCCAAATAAGCGCTGCTTTTGCCGTCGATAGCAATTGCCGTAGTACTCGTAGATGTCGCAGTTTTTCATCTTCTTTTTGTCCGGCCCATCCCATCGCATTTCTTGGATGGCGGTTATGTCTGCTTTGCAGCAGTCTAGGGCCTCCGCTAATTGCTCGGCTGCACGTGGTCTATTAAGGGATTTAACATTCCACGTGCATATCCGAAGTTCATTGTCCTTAAATCGTTTGCGTGGGTTGTCAACAGTAGATCCGTCCATATCCGAGGCTTGTTGATGCTTCGTAACTTAATTTTTTTTAAATGGCCAGGCAGTTACTCCGGCGGCGAGGATATTAGACGGATTGCGGAATTATGCGAGAGTCTGACGGTATATCGATATCACGAAGGCATAGCGGGGTCGCACTTTGTTTTGACAGTAGGTCAGTTGGAATAGTCAGGGGTTCAGGGGGAGACTGATGAGAGGCAGAGGCTAATGACAGAGAGGCAGATAGTTTCTCATTGTTATTTTGCTTTTCTTTTACGGTACCGGAGGAAGGAACCGTAGGAGAAAGCACTTTGCACTGGCGTGAATTTGGCGAACGAAGCATTTTATGTAAGGTTATTATGATTGATAATGAAATAAACACTCTGAAATAATCAAAACCAAATTAGTATATTGTATAAGAGTATATTGGTTTAATGATAAGTTGTACTATCACTGGCACTAGACTATATCACGAAATTAGGGTGATTAATCAATGGAGCGGTGGAGAAACACGTCTACTCGAGAGCTTTCATTTCACCGTGCGTCTCTGCTAACGCGATTTAGGTCCGAAAGCTGATTCTCTGGGCATATATTTGGTAAAAGAATTCATCCTTGATGCTACCATCCTAAAGAATCATTAACGCAAATCAAGTTAACCGTGTATATCTCCAAATTTGACAATAGTGTTAATTACCATGAGGCCTCACTTACATGTCAAAAGCCAAAGAATTTTTGCCTAAGTCTCCCTGGAATAGTAAATCCACATCTATCACATTTTTCAGCAGTCGCTGTAGTATGCACGGCATGGATTGTGGTAATATCTGCAGGATAGATAGGAGTTAAGGGTCTGTTTAAATTGCTCGCAACACATAGTAGGCGCGGGGTTTGTGAGAAATGTTTTCTTTTTTTGCACAATGGTAAAGCGACACACAATGAGTGATTAATAAAAAGATACACACAGTAAATATATGTATTCGTACACTCGAGGTTTTATAGTTTTTATTCAATCAACAAATACCACAATCTATAAAACCATTCAATCTGTCCTTTTACAGTTGTTTCGATGCATTCTCAATACATTTTTATCACAAAAGTCTACCACAAACTCACCCCATATCCTATGGAATCGCAATGAAATGCAAATTATTTGACCTTATAGCCACGCTTAACTACTCGACCGCAATAAAGTTGTTAATTACGTTTGTCTCATTAATAAATCGCAATACAAACCTAGATTTTTGCTCTCAAAAAAAAAAAATAAAAAAATCATAATTGGTGTTTATTTTAACCCATCGGACAAGGACATGGACATTGCAACAGATTTTTTGCATTATCGTCACGCAACCATAATGGATTTTTTTCACAAATACAATTCTTTTCTATGTACGCAAAAAATAAAATAATTAATTATAAACGAGTGCATATGTAAAAAGAATGGCAGTGATTAAACGTGTTCAAGAGCAAATTAAATAAATATTTTGAACAAGGCAAATTTTCACACGTCGAGAGTCATTTACCCACAACGGTCCATGGAATTCACCAGTAAACCGCCAAACATTGTATTGGTACAATAAATCGAGCGCATCTCGATTTTTCAACTCGTAATTGTTCCATCAGTTCTATGGACAAACAAAAATGTGGCAATCAGATTTCTGGGATTCCAATTACTGAACTCAGATGAATGGGATTGGCTAGGGGTAAAAGAGTAAATAAAAGCAAGTCCTCCAAGCGAGAGTCATGAGCTTTTATTAACCGCAAAAAATGTTTATTTTGTTTTCAAAGGGAGAAGTTATTTTTTTGTTTTTTTTTTGAATAATTGAATTATTTCACTGCTTACTTGCGGTCTGATTTGAATAAGCAATCTGAAATAATTTGATGCATTTACTGAATGTCAACGAAAAATAATTTAAAAATAATACTTCAACTGTTTCCACTGCATTTTTGTACAGAAGTGAGGACATATGTATGTAGGTCAAACAATTTCGAATCCCGAGAAACATTTGCTTCATGCGTGCCCTCTTAAGAGCTTTGGCCTAACGGAATTACTGATGTAGTGACTCCAGGATTACAGAGAAACTGATGAATTTATTCAACGTGAAGCATTTTAATTGAATTTTTTTGTTGAAAAAATTTATCTAATTGGGTGCAGTTTTCTTAAACCTACACCAATTGATTTCGAACATTATTTATTCTAAAAGACAGTTGGTAGATCGAAGCGATCCTGGATCTTAATTTACATGCCTCTTCCACCAGACCATTTGTTGAAGTTCCCTTCCAACTGTAAACATGACCTTAGTTGTTGACTTGCTTTATTGCGTCGTCACACATCAGAGTGGGGCATTTTTGTGTGTCCAGGGGCGCTAGATGAATTTGCAAAATTCAATAATAAATACTTTGAAGCTTATATTTTATATTCAACCTACTTATGCTGTCTTACTTATACAGGTTTTTTTATCAGAAATAAGACCCCAATTTTATTTTATTTTCTAATCTTAAAACTACTTTAATCCTATCTGCTAACATTTGATAAAAAGAAGCATTTTTACTTTTCTAGTTACGATTTATTTGGACGTGGCAGAAATTGAAAAGTGTCAATCTGGCTATACCCAGTGTTGCAACTGCTTCTACACATCAGTTGCGTTTATTCCGTCAAGTGCTTATTTGATGCCCATCCGGACTCTACTTGCTGCTGCTGCGACACAATAAATCATAATTTTTGTTCTTGGACCTGCTACCAACTATTCATCACATAAGCCTAAGCTATTTATCTTATAATTCTGTTGTCTTTTCCTTTGTTTTTGCCAATCTCTCAACCTCTCCATACCTTTGTTAGTTTGATTGCACTTCTCTTTTTGTTCTTCAAAAATTATTACGAATACCATGATGTTGGGCCACCAAAACAGTATGAATGAAAAATCAACGGTAAATATTCTTTCAATCAAAAATTAGATTATTTAAAGTACTTGTTTTCCAATTCCTGTGTTGATGTTGTTTGTGTAGGTGAAACTTGGTTTAAGACAGAAGTGACTTGCCTCCATAAGATTCCTAACTATGAACTTTTCCGTAACGATCGTGTTACTGATACTATGGGTGGTGGAGTTACTATTTATTGAAAATCAAATATTAAATGTGATATTGTTACCAAGTCTACTGGAAGTGGAATCGGATACATTCTAGTTGAATTACGCGACTGTAATACCAAATGTGTAGTGGCTTGTGCTTATAGTAGAAGAAGTAGAAGTAGCTCCGTCATCCCCTTTTCCTCAGCTACGAGGGCGGGTCAATAAGTCCGTGACTTTTTGAATTTCTGACCTCTTTACTGAAACAGCAACACTGCTCCTGTCAACAGGCATCTGTCAGTTGACTCCTGTCAAAATTTAAACTTGCTGCGTCAGTTAGTTTGTGTTTGACAGCTATTTTTATCAGACTACTCACTAATTTGAGGAGAAAATGGAAAAAAGTGAATTTCGTGGGCTTATTAAGCATTACTCGTATTTCTTGCGAAAAAAACCATTACCGAGACCAAGGCTAAGCTTGATAAATACTATGGGGACTCTGCACCATCGATTTCAATGGTAAAAAAGTGGTTTACTGAATTTCGTTGTGGCCGTACAAGCACTGAAGATGCCGAACGTCCTGGACGCCCAGTTGAGGTCTCTACACCCGAAACAATCGAAAAAATTCACGATATGGTGTTGGCCGACCGAAGATTGAAAGTGCGAGAGATTGTGGAAGCCGTAGGGATCTCGCATGGCTCAGTGGTTTCAATTTTGAATGATCACTTGGGCATGAGAAAGCTTTCCGCAAGATGGGTGCCGCGTTTGCTCACAGTCGACCACAAACACATGTGCAGTTGCCATGGCAAAAATCCATGAATTGGGCTATGAATTGCTCCCTCATCCACCCTATTCTCCAGATTTGGCTCCGAGTGACTACTTCTTGTTCCCAAACCTGAAGAAATGGCTTGGTGGAAAAAGATTTGACTCCAATGATGAAGTCATCTCGCAAACAAAGGCTTATTTTGAGGACCTCGACAAATCATTTTTTTTGGAAGGGATAAAAAAATTGGAGAAGCGCTGGACAAAGTGTATAGAGCTCAAGGGAGACTACGTTGAAAAATAAAATTATTTTTCTATCAAAAAATCTGTGTTTTAATCCAAAAGTCACGGACTTATTGACCCGCCCTCGTATTTCCGAATATTGCGCCCTCTATGAACACTTAATCATTTGTGGGGATTTTAATGTGGATCTTCTAAAATATTGTAATATTTCGGCTAGGGTTCGAAATGATAAAACGTTATTCTTTTTCTAAAAACACTCTATTTATTATTATTTAAATACAATTTTCAGTTAATTCACAAACAATTTCACTTCTATTTCACAATTCAAATCTCTTATCTTTCACTTAGTACCACTTAGGTCCTTTTCCATCGCTTTCCAAAAATCAACTTATCGTCCGCAGTTTCTCATCCTGTATTTATACTACATTTGTCGGGTTCTAGTTGTTTCTCGTAACTTCTGGTTTGAAACTGGTGAAATAACTGAACTCTCCAACGTGGAGAGTTTGTATGATCCTAAAACTATGCAACACTGGATCCTTGATTTAATCACATATATACCACGATATCCCCCTCTTAAACTTGTTCGTCCCGAACAAACTCTTCGACATTCTGCCCAATATAGCGATTCGATCCACATGAACCACTTTCATCTTGCCTCTTCCTCGTTGAATGCGATAGACAACATCGTTGATGCGTTTTACGACTTTATATGGTCCTTCCCAGTCTTGCTGTAAATTTCCTGGAATCCCGTTGTGGTCGCCTTGACATCATACCTCGTCTTCATGCGGTCACTGGCTATCTTGATCTTATCCCTGGTTCTTTGGTGCACGTCCCTAATAATCTGTCTGAGGTCTGCGACATAGTCGTCTTCATTTCTGTTCTCTTCAGACGGCGGTGATCCAAACATTAATTCACTAGGTAACCGGACTGTTCGACCGAAAAGGATTTCCGATGGAGTGTGACCTGTGGTGTTGTGTACTGCACTCCGATAGGCTAATAGAAACATTGGAATTTGCCTATCCCAATCGCCTTTGATAGGTGTTCATTCAAGGTTCTGTTGAAGCGTTCTACCATCCCGTCCGATTGTGGGTGGAGCGGTGTTGTTTTCGTCTTTTTGATACCCAGTAGCTCGCACACCCCTTGGAAAATCTTGGATTCGAAGTTGCGCCCTTGGTCCGAGTGCAATTCCATCGGTACGCCGAACCTGCTCGCCCAGTTGTAAACGATCTGCTCAATCACGGTTTTGGCTTCTTGGTTAGGGATAGCAAAAGCCTCAGGCCACTTGCTGAAGTAATCCATAACAACAAGAATGTAGCGATTTCCATTTTCGGTTTCAGGAAACGGTCCTGCAATGTCAACTGCGATTCTCTCGAATGGCGCTCCAACGTTGTATTGCTGCATTTTGCCGTGATTTTTAACCCTCGGGCCTTTACTGGCGGCGAAGGTGACAAACTTTCTGCACCAATTTTCGACATCGTCCTTGTCATGCACCCAATAAAAACGCTCTCCCCCTCCCTTAGCACGTCACTGACTCTCGACCTTGGCACAACGAGCTGCATCACAAACGTCTTTCCATTCGAGCTTTCCCACCTTCGCCTCAAAACACCATCTTGAACATGAAGCGAGTCCCACTGTGCCCAGTATGCCTTTAGTTCGGGACTTTTATTGGATATTTCCTGCCAATCTGGTTTTTCTTCGTATTCTTTCCAAGCGAGTATTGGCTCGATATCCGGATCCTCTTTTTGGGCGTTTCGCATTTCACTCTCATTCCAACCGTCAGTGGGCTCAGCTCTTAGCCGTTGGGTGGATACCGCATCTTTTTCTTCTTGTCGTGCGCAATGTTTGCAATCAGATTTGCAAGGTCGCCGGGACAGAGCATCCGCATTAGAGTGAAGGGTGCCGTTACGGTGCTGTATGTCGTAGTCGTTATTGAATACTGTCCTAAGGCATGCGGCATTCTCATTCCCGTACACCATTGGAATCTCGACGTTCCTGTACTTAAGTACTTGAGTTCCGATGTCGAGCACTACATTATGCGCCTTCATAAAGTCAACTCCAATGATGCACTCGTCGCATATATCGGCCACTAGGAATACGTGGGTCCTGCAAGATTGATCGTAAGAACAACTTCTCCATACACCTTTGCCGTCGCTCCTGTTGCTGTTTTCAAGCAGTAGCTACTGGTATTGTGTAGCCATGAATCATGGGCGATATCCCTTCTTATAATGGAAGCGGTGGCACCGGTGTCAATGGTGGCCACGCATTTATTCTGGCCAATGTTGGCTTCCACTGTAAGACTCTTGTTATTTCGTTTTGTTTGGGAGACTTGGATTTTGATCCTGGGGGCGTCAATTCCAGAAACCAACTTCTGCCCCTTGAAGTTGGTTCTTACACGTTTCCCGCCTGTTGACTTGACGTTGCGCTGCTTGCAAGATAGATGTCATTCCTGCCAGATACCTCTTCGTTGCGTCTCCCAGCAGCGCATTGTGGACAACTGCGTTGTTTAAGTGGAGACCTGCACTCACGCTGCAGATGTCCTATTTTGTTGCAGTTCCACGAACGGACTTGTCCTCCACGCACACTGTTCCGCTCCACGACATCTGTTCGTTGGCATGAGCATTCCACGGCTGTCATTTCTCTCACGCGGTGGATTCCTTGAGATGCTTGGTCGGCAGCTTTCATCGTCAGGGCAAATGCTAGGGCCTCAGGGAGGGTTTGTTTTCCAGCCATTTTTACAGCCATTTGCAACTGCCTATCTTCAATTGCTTGGGTAAACGCCTGTACAGCCATTCCGCTGATAATGTCTTCTCCGGCATTAGGATAAGATAAATGTGCCAACCGTTCGATATCGGCCTGCAACTGCTGAAGTGTTTCGCCCCTCTTCTGGACTCTGCTGCGCAGTTGGACTCTGTATACTTGCTGCATATGGTCATCTCCGAAGCGCATTTCTATGGCTTTAACCAAAGCGTCGTAGTTGAGTTGTTTATCTTCTGAGATGGTTTGCAGCAATTCCGCAGCTGTACCTCTCAGTGCCAGCGTGAGCGCAATCGACTTTTCTCTGTCGTCCCAGTTGTTGGTCATGGCAGCTGCTTCAAATTGTCTTCTATATATTGGCCACGATGTTTGGCCATCGAAGACAGGGGGTTGCATCTCTTTCCTTCTAGGGCTGTCTGTAGAAATTTCTCGGACCTTCTGTTTCTTCACTCTCTCTAGTTCTTTAGCAAGATTCTCAATATTGTTTTCAACCTTCCCGAACTGTTCCTCGACTTTCACGAGCTGTTCCTGGAATTCGGTTCCAACCTTTGCGAGTTTTTCCTCGTGCATATTTAATTTTTGATCGATTATTTCGAATTTCGCTTCTAGAGAATTCTTGAACTCTTCGACAGTGTCTTTCTGTGCGGAAATAATGGAATTCTTCTGTTCTTCTAGAGAATTCTTCCGTTCTTCAAACTTAGAATCCATACTTCTCCTTTGTTCTTCTAACTTAGAATTCAATCCAAGTAGCAACTCCATCATGGCAGACATGTCAACCCCTGTGCTTACAAGCTCCTCTTCTACGTCGAACGACATGGATTTAGGATCTTTTCCATCTTTTTCGATCGCTTCTTGTAGCCGAAGAATCAAATCACTTTTCCCTCCAGCTGCGGAGAGATTCCGCTTCTCTAGCTCAATTTTCAGCTGGGGTATACTTAGCTCCAGCAATGTACGTGCCATTTTTTTTTTTTTTTTTTTTTTATTTCACAGCACTCAGAATAAGTTTTATCCCACTTCTGACACCAATGTAATATTTCGGCTATGGTTCGAAATGATAAAACGTTATTCTGTTTCAAAACACTCTATTTATTATTATTTAAATACAACTTTCAATCAATTCACAAACAATTTCACTTCTATTTCACAATTCAAATCTCTTATCTTTCACTTAGTAAGACTTAGGTCCTTTTCCATCGCTTTCCAAATATCAACTTATCGTCCGCAGTTTCTCATCCTGTATTTATACCACATTCGACGGGTTCTAGTTCTTTCTGGTAACTTCTGGTTTGAAACTGGGGTAATAACTGAACTCTCCAACGTGGAGAGTTTGTATGATCCTAAAACTATGCAACACTGGATAATTGATTAATTCACATATACCACAATATCAATTTTTCGAAGTCCAAAGTCGAATTCGATAGGTGAAGATGGATTTCCAATTCGATTTGTTAAACTTATTTTACCTGAAATGGTCTCCCATCTCACTCATGTAATCAACTGGTGCATAATTGCGTCAACTTTTCCACAACTCTGGAAATTTGCAAGAGTTTTGCCAATAGCAAAGAAAACAAATGCATCTTCTCCTGTTGATTTTAGACCGGTTAGCATTCTACCTTGTCTATCAAAGGTTTTTGAAAAGGTTTTAGCAAAGCAGATAACGAAGCACTTGTCACTTGTTGTATGCTCAGCAATCTGGCTTCAGATCTAACCACAGTTGTGCTACAGCTATGGTGAACCTTTTTGAAGAATTAATGAAGGAGTATGACAGAGGTTATGTTGCGTTGCTGTGTTTGCTAGACTTTTCTAAGGCATTTGATCAAGTTAATCATAAAGTTCTGTGTTGGAAGCTCAAGAATCACTTTGGTTTCAGCGAAAGAGCAGTAAAATTGATCAGTAGTTTTCTCTCTGGCAGATCACTAAGGGTTAATTCTGGGGAACGTTTTTCACTGTTGAAAGAAATAAAGCAGGGAATTCCTCAAGGCTCAATATTAGGTCCGAAACTCATCTGCATGTAAACATACTTCAGTACACCTATATGCTGACGATGTCCAACTACATTTAGCGAAGCCTTATGGCAACCTCAATGAACTTGTTCTTCTCATCAATGAAGACTTAAAACATATTCCAACCTGGTCTGTAGCTAATGGGCTGCTTCTTAATCAATCAAAATCTCAAATAGTACCGATATCAAAAAATAATTTCGACCCTTGCCTCCTTCCCGATGTTTACCTTAATAATAACAAAATTAAAGCTGTGGACTCTATCACTAGTCTAGGCTTTATTATCAACCAAAATTTGGTCGTAGGTCGTATCTACGGATGTCTTCGCAAATTGTGAAGTGCTTATTTTACCCCTCAGGAAACAAGAGAAAGCTGGTACAGTCTCTAGTTCTTCCCCTCATAACATATGCTGAGGTGGTCTATAGCACTCTTGACTATTCATCCACGCGAAAACTGCAAGTTGCCTTCAACGACGCAGTGCGTTATATCTATGGCATACGTAGATATGACCATATTTCTGTGTTTGCCAGGGGCTCGTTTGGTTGTAGTTTGGAACAATATATCAACGCCAGGAATTGTATGTCCGTCTTACTTGTTTAACAGACTCAATTTTACTCGCTCCTCAAGAACCATCAACCTCATTCCCTATCGTTACAATAACCTTAACTCGTCACGTTTATTTTTTATCCATACTATAACTCTTTGCCCTCTCAATTGAAGAATATTTCAAATCCAACAAATTTTAAAAGTGCAATCTTTCAACATTTCTCCAACTTATCAATTTAAATTCTTTCCCTCATTATCCACTCCCTTTCTTTATTTATACCTTAAGCCTGCTTCTATCCTATCTCACACTTAGATTAAGATAAATATTGTTATCAGAGTTAAGTACATTGAATTATTATAACTGATGTGAAAATTACTAAGTACTATAAAGGATCATATCTTAATGTACAAACCATTTAATAAATGTATTGAATTACTCGGCTACAATCGCAAGAGATCGCCAAATGCTTTTCCAAGCAAGCCTCCCTTAATCACTTAAGATGTCCTCTGCTGGTGAGATTAATTATCGGAGAACAGTGGCAAAACTGGCGAAAGGTCAACAGAGATGCCACCGAATGCCAGCAAGCACATGCAGCTAAGCAGGGGAGAAACTTTTTTGCTCAATCAGCTTCTTTTCACCGCAAAACAAACAAACATCTTTCGCTCAGTGACGTCGGCCTGGATTCAAACGGGGAAGACCAATGCAAAATATACGTTCATGAGAGCTGGACAAAAAAAAGTCGTGTTCTCCTGTAGCAAGCGGTATGTATGAAACGCCAAAATCAGCTGTCCTCTGTGTACACAAAATATGGATCTTTGTTCGTTAAGTTCCCCGCTGAAGGCAAGAGTATTCTCGTTGAAAGCTCCGATATCAATGCACACAGTTTATTCACAAAAGTTGACGAATTTCGATAATTGTTTATAGGTTCGAATATTGATATTATCTGTGTGGTGGAAACTTGTTTTTTTTCCGAAAATTTGTGATAAAGTTTAAGATATAGATGGTTACAGGCCCTACCGGTCCGATAGATCATTTCGTGTGGGTGGTGGATTTGCAATTTTTGTTCGTTTTGGTATGAAATGTAAATTTATGTGTAAGTCTGAATCTGATTGCCCGATTGACTATTTATTTATTAATGTTGTGTGTGACACTGCAAATCTTCTCATAGGCGTTGTGTACAGACCAAACAGTAATATAAACTTTAACCATCTGTTCGACACACTGGAACGATTGTCATATTACACGCCCCATGTTGTTATCTGTGGTGATCTTAACTGCAACTGACTTGACGCTTCCAAATCTGCTGACCAATCTGACTTCATGATGTCGCTAAATCTCTTCGCGGTAAATAATACCTAACCATCTCATCATTCAAACAATCCCAGTACACTGCTCGATCTCTTTTTCACTAGCGACTTAGACAGAACACTCCTCCTCTATAACCGACTTCCTGCCCCAGGTTTTTCAAAGCATGAACTACTGTATCTAACTCTAGATTTGCCTAAACGCTCTCATACTGATACCTACCAGTATATATATAAAACGTCTTCTGTAAACGACCAATTGAAAAATCTGCAACAAATAGGAGTTGGCAAACCAGAGCATAAACTTCCAGATGACTTGGATTACGATGCACTCAACCGAATATTTACATCACGCCCCTCGTCCAACTCTTCTGATGTATTGTAAGTTTGGCATTTGATGAATCCATTGGTGGCAGCAGAAACCCAGAAAGTTTTTCTTTTCTCAGGGTCTCAGATCTTGATGACGTGAAGGCGATATTGTCAGTGAAGTCAAATGCAACTGGGTTAGATGGGACACACCCTAAATTTATTAAACTGTCGTTGCCAGTCATTCTTCCATATATAACACATATTTTCATTACCATTTTAACTACCTCTGTGTATCCCAACGAATGGAAAAAAGGGAAAATCGTGCCCATAAAGGCCCAAAGCAACTTATCTGAATACAGACCAATCGCAATACCTTTCTTAGATATTTGAGAAAGCTCTACTTGCACAATTAATCCAACACCTCGCAAAACATCAGCTAAGCTCGTGTCAATCGGGTTTTCGAAGAAAGCGAAGCTGCAAAACCGCTCTTTTATTAATCACTGATGAGATTCGAAATGGTTTCAATCGAAATAAGCTGACCATTTTAACCCTTCTCGATTTCTCAAAATCTTTCGATACGGTAAACTACGCACTCTTGTGCATTAAACTTATGAGCCGTTTTAATTTTCCTACCCTATCGGCAAAATTGGTATGTTTATTCCTAACTGATAGACAACAATCCGTATTCGTTGGAGATCGAGCATCTGAAATGTTGTCGATGACAACTGGTGTACCGCAAGGGTCTATACTCGGGCCATATGTGAATGATGTCCCTAACGTTGTACAACACTGCAGCGTCCATATGTATGCAACTATTAATAGAAAGTCCTACTAGTTTTGGCATTAAAAATGAATGAAGATCTCAGTAGTATCCTGAACTGGGCGCAGGCTAATAACCTTTTCCCTTCTTCTTATCCTTTTATTAACCCTTTCCTCGTTATACGAACTTATGCGTAACGAGTTTCCCATTTTTACTGCATCGCTGCTGCTCCGCTTATGGGGTTGGCTAATGTCGCAGACCACAGAACGCGTCTACATACTACTCGATCCTGGATCGCTTCAATGGTTAGCCCTAGGCGTTGTTGCGCATTTGCCATCTGAGAAATCCAGGAATTCTTTTTCCGACCTCATTTTCTTACAGTTGGAGTGACCGTAGTTGATAGTGCCTTTTTAACCGGATTTTCCGCAGATCTTCTTTGAACGTGGCAATACCAGCTTATTCTATTCGCCTGAAGCTGTTCGGTTACCGAATTCATTATATGTAGACTTCCTCTTATACGCGTAGATCTAATGCAATCGCGTTTAATGACTCCACTAGACATCCTTAACATTTTCATTTCCGCTGCCGTCATTTTGTTTTTAAACGCTTCGTACACTGTCCAGCACTGTGAACCGTATATAAGAGCTGGTCTAACAACCGTGGTGTAGAGTTTCCCCTTTAATTTAAGTGGAAATTTTCTGTTGCAAAAGATTCCCGAATTTTCCCGCCATTTCATCCATCCCACACTCACTCTGTGGTTTACGTCGTCGTCACATTTCGCTTCCATGTTAACGATTGATCCTTATTACTTAAAGATAGTGCTTTTCGGAAGGACTATTCCGTCTAACATTATATCCGGAACAGGTCGAAACGGATGCGCAAATGGGCATGTCAAATGCTCCGTCTTTGAACGACTTATTTTAAACCCGTTTCTCCCTAGCGCATTTCTCCATGAACCTGTAAATCTTCGACGTTATCGCTAAGTATAACTGCGTCGTCAGCGAAGAGAATTGGCGTTACATTTGCTTCTGCATGCGCGAAGCAAATTTTAAAAGATAGTGGAATACTACGTTAAAGAGGAAAGGGCTAAGTACGCTTCCTTGATGCACTCCGCCATTAACTGGAAATTCTCTCGTTAGTTCAGCAAAGCTTTTAACCGCAGTTTTCACGTTTCCGTACATGTCTTGTATTATTCTAACATACGTTTCCGGTACGATTTGAGACCTCAGCGCGGCCCATATGAGATCCCTAGGTACTCGATCGAATGCTTTCTCGAGGTCGATAAATACCATGTGTAAATCCTTAGACGAATCTCGGTCCTTTTCCATTATTATTCGTAGGCTTTGGATAGCGTCCACCGTCGATCTTCCTTCAACAAATCCACACTGGCTATTATCGAGCTTCATTATTTGCCGAAGACGTTCGTTTAAGACTCTTTCGACGATTTTCATTGCGTGTGACATAAGCTTGATTGAACGGTAGTTGTTGCATTCTCGAGTGTCGCCTTTTCCTTTGTATAATGGAAACAAGAAGCTACTTCTCCATTGATTCGGCATAGGTTGTCCACATTTTAATTTATTTAAAAGTTTCGATAGCCATTCGCTGCCGATCCCCTCCATCTTCGACCAAAACTCTGATGGAATGCTGTCTGGTCCCGCCGCTTTCCCCCGCTTCATTTTTCCAATTGCTATACTTATTTCTTCGATTGAAAAGTCCGAAACTTCCTCCTCGAATAGACCAGCTGTCGGCACGATATCACGTGGAAACTGTTTGTTAAGCAACTCCTTGCAGTATTCAAGTCACCGGTCACAAATTTCCTTTTCATTTGTTAGTAAACGACCGTCTGCGTTTTTGATGTATTTCGGCGAGGTTATTTCCATTGAATTTTTTCTCCTCTGTGCAGCGAGCTTAAAAATGTTTGGCATTTTAGTGTTGTACGACGTTTGAACTTCTTGGATAGCTTGTCTTCTATCCGCCGATCGTGAGGAAATTTGTTCCAATAACCTTTGCCCAAACTCGAAAAAATCAAAAGCCATCGTTATTTATAGGAATAATATAGATCTGACCTCTTTTCCATTACTGCAGCTAGAGGACTCAAACATCGAATATGTTGAGTCTGTTCGAAATCTAGGTATAACCTTTAATCATACATTATCGTGAGACGTTGATATCACTGCAACAATTGGAAAAGTTTATGGCTATCTCCGTCTTCTCTGGGCTTCACGTTCATATACACCAACAAAAACGAAAATGCTTTTAGAAAAAACTCTACTATTGCCAATTTTATTAAATCGTTGTGAATTATTTGGTAAGCCCGACTACTGGTCAAAAAGGAAACTAATTGTAGTCTACCAATAGGGGTAGCCGTGGCTCAAGTGGTGTATTGACTTCCCAACTAATCTATCCAACTCACTGCTGTTTAACATCAGAACGACAGTTCTTAGTTGATGCCCTTCGCCTATGGAACTCCCTTCCGATGGAACTGTGAGAGATAAGAAACACAAAGCACTTCAAAAACAACTCCTTACACTTTTTAATCACAACTTATATTTATAAATTATTATTATTGATATTATATTTCAATTATATTGAAAGATGCTACTCCTGGAACGAGATTCGGAAGTTCTACCAAAAGGTAAAAAAAACATGCCACGGAAACAAACACCGAACCGAAATCTGTAGAGATGAAGAAGGGAACATCGTAGTAGAATCGCAGTCGATGCTGAGAATTCGGAAAGAGCATTTCTGTAGACTACATAACGGCGATGACGATTTCAACACAGTTGTCCGGCGGAAAAGCTTTTCAACCTGGACGATGTTGACCAACAATTCCGTCCAGTCCTGGATGAAGTAAAGATAGCGATATATAAGTTGAAATCCAACAAAGCTGCTGGAGGCCATCTTCTCCGTCTCTTTAAACCGAGCTCTTTAAACTGGCAAGCGATGACTTGGTAACAACGAAAGTATACCCGATGAATGAAACCTCAGCATTGTTTGACCTATTCTTAAGGAAGGACAACCCCAAGCTGCGCCAACTGCAGAGGAATAAGTCTTCTTAACAACGCCTACAAGATCGTATCCGTTGTATTCTATGAACTCCTATATATATACCATATATCTATACCAAATATTCACACTACGACAGATTTTGGAGAAAACCCATGAGCTTCATAACAGCATCTATAAATACCTCTTCAAAACGAGAGGTGAGCGGGGCTTGGTGAACTTGTGGTTTCAACAAGACGGTGTAACCACACACACAGCACCATCTACAATAGATTTTATGAAGGAAGCGAAAGCAGGATCGCCCGATTTAACCATCCCAGACTTCATTCTTTGGGGCTACTCGAAGCCACGGGCTTATGCCAACAAGCCTCATACAATCGCAGCCCTTAAGGAGAATATTCGACAAGAATGCGAACAGTTGCCAACGGAAATCTTACGGAAAGTCATGGAAAATACAATAAAACGGCCACAAATGTGTATCAACACTGGCGACAGCCACTTGGCGGATATCATCTTTTCCACTTAACATTAAAAATTGTAAGGGTCCAAATAAAGATTTCCATCACTCAAAATCTTTTTTTTTTTATTTAATAAAAAAGTTATTCAAAAACAAAATTAGATGGCTAATATTGCGCCACCTTGTATATAGCTATTTATAAAAAATCTGAAATAAGGCTGAAGTCATGGGATTAGGAAAAATAGCCTATAAGCGTTCACTAAACCTGAGACTGAAAAAAGATATTAAACTTTGTGCAAACTTTATGCAGTGTGTATAGGTAGTATGTGCAAATCGTGAATAGACGCTTTTATCATTGCTCGGCGTTTGGCACTATAAATTTACGTGTTCCTTTGCTAGAAAAAAATTAAAAAAAGGCAACGAAAGGCGTCTTACATTAAGTGAACACCTTTTGATGTAAGCTTTTCAACAAAAACATAAATATATAAACTGAAATCAACATTTTGAACGAAATCCGCCAAAAAGTAAGTCGGTTCCTCTGCGTTCTGTCTTTTTTCTGCCTCATACACGCAAAACACACAAACGCTACCATGCCGATCGCACGTCAAACGATCAAAGAAAGTAGCACAGCACCAACACCTTCAGTTGTTCCAACACCAACACTAAAGGGCACATTTTCTTTTTTAGTACTCAACAACGGACTACTGCCGCCACTAAAATCATCACACTACCATCGCCACTGCCGCTAACAGCACCACCGCTAGCGCCCGACTTTGCCTGGAAACTTTGGATGACCGCCTAAGTAGACAAAGCACAATCGTAGTCGAAGCCTTTGCTAAGGAAATCCAATTCTTCGTGACGACTTTGAATCCAACTCCAGAAAAACTGATACAGTCAGCTGGAAAATATCACATCAAACTCTGAAATTGAAATCAATGCCTTGAAAGTGGAGCTTCATAATATGAATTTGTATGTGGATGCCTTGCAAAGAAAAGAGTTTATCGCCGACGCTGTTCTCTTCGGGGTCCCACATCTTAATGAAGAAAACCTTTTTTTTATTCTTTTAGTGACTTCCAAACACCACTAGTATTGAGAAATATCTGCCGATTATCCCTCCGTAGAAACCATAGCAATATGCCCAATTGCAAGCAGGTACTATACATACTTGCTGGGAGTGTACATCGGATGCTTCCTGTTGATGATCAAACTAGCTTTCTGCAGCAAAACATTGCTTTCCTCTTTAACAAACATGTGCTATTAGAAACAAAACTTTCTAAGCCCAATGGCTTACCCCAAATATCTTACAGCTTATTAAAAAGCGTGATGATGCCTATAAAAGCTGGAAGAAATACCGAATGCATGAGTTTTAGAATAAATATTGCAAAACTCCGAAATGAAACGGTTTCTATAATAAGAAATGCCAAGCGCGCGTTTTCTACTATACGAAATTTGGTAGCTGTTCTTCAGGCAGAGTGGTTTGGGAAAACAAAGGCCTTAAACTTCTGATGATACAGACTGAAGCAAGCTTAACTAAATTTTCTTAGAGTCCAATGATCCTCGATCAGTAAGCTTAACAACTTTTAACCAGTCACCGGTCGATTGTAGAGAATCATATTTCGATTTCTACATGTTGCACGATTAAGACGTCACAAAAGCAGTACTATCGATTAAACCAAACACTATGGGACTCGATGAAATCCACCCAAAAATTGGTTGATCTTCTTCTTCCATATTTACTGCCTTTCATAACACATGTGTTCAACTCAATTTTGACGAAATCAGTCTTTCCCGCTCATTGGAAAGATGCTGAAATTATTCCTATTACTAAGAAATCAAATGGAAATGCGGTGGAATTCAGACCAATCTCAATTTTGCCATTCCTTTCAAAAGATTTTCAGAAATGCATTCTACTTCAGATGCAAAACTATCTTTTAAGTAAAAACCTGTTCTGCGAGAATCAACGTGGTTTCCATCAAAAACGAAATTTTAAGACTGCGTTATTAATGTTCATCGATGAAATTGGAAAAGCTGTTGACATAAACCATGCTACAATCCTAACGTTACTTGACTTAACGAAAGCATTGAATGCGAGCGTCTTAAAAAGATCGCAAAGAAAGTCCTGGCTCGAACTCGAGCGGCAGCAGCGGATAACCTGTACCAGGAGTTGGAACAAATAACCTCACGATCGGCGGATAGAAGACAAGCTATCCAAGAAGTTCAAACGTCGTATAACACTAAAATGCCAAATATTTTTAAGCTCGCTGCACAGAGAAGAAAAAATTCAATGGAAATAACCTCGCCGAAATACATCAAAAACGCAGACGGTCGTTTACTAACAAATGAAACGGAAATTTGTGATCGGTGGCTTGAATACTGCAAGGAGTTGCTTAACAAACAGTTTCCACGTGATATCGTGCCGACAGCTGGTCTATTCGAGGAGGAAGTTTCGGACTTTTCAATCGAAGAAATAAGTATAGCAATCGGAAAAATGAAGCGGGGGAAAGCGACGGGACCAGACAGCATTCCATCAGAGTTTTGGTCGAAAATGGAGGGAATCGGCAGCGTTTGGCTATTGAAACTTTTAAATAAATTAAAATGTGGACAACCTATGCCGAATCAATGGAGAAGTAGCTTCTTGGTTCCATTATACAAAGGAAAAGGCGACACTCGAGAATGCAACAACTACCGTTCAATCAAGCTTATGTCACACACAATGAAAATCGTCGAAAGAGTCTTAAACGAACGTCTTCGGCAAATAATAAAGCTCGATAATAGCCAGTGTGGATTTGTTGAAGGAAGATCGACGGTGGACGCTATCCAAAGCCTACGAATAATAATGGAAAAGGACCGAGATTCGTCTAAGGATTTACACATGGTATTTATCGACCTCGAGAAAGCATTCGATCGAGTACCTAGGGATCTCATATGGGCCGCGCTGAGGTCTCAAATCGTACCGGAAACGTATGTTAGAATAATACAAGACATGTACGGAAACGTGAAAACTGCGGTTAAAAGCTTTGCTGAACTAACGAGAGAATTTCCAGTTGATGTCGGAGTACATCAAGGAAGCGTACTTAGCCCTTTCCTCTTTAACGTAGTATTCGACTATCTTTTAAAAGACTGCACGCGCGAAGCAAATGTAACGCCAATTCTCTTCGCTGACGACGCAGTTATACTTAGCGATAACGTCGAAGATTAACAGAACGCCTTAGATTCATGGAGAAATGCGCTAGAGAGAAACGGGTTTAAAATAAGTCGTTCAAAGACGGAGCATTTGACGAGCCCATTTGCGCATCCGTTGCGACTTGTTCCGGATATAATGTTAGACGGAATAGTTCTTCCGAATAGCACTATCTTTACTTAGTACTTAGGATCAATCGTTAACATGGAAGCGAAATATGACGACGACGTAAACCACAGAGTGAGTGTGGGATGGATGAAATGGCGGGAAAATTCGGGAAACTTTTTCGACCGAAAATTTCCACTTAAATTAAAGGGGACCACGGTTGTTAGACCAGCTCTTATATACGGTTCACAGTGCTGGACAATGTACGAAGCGTTTAAAAACAAAATGACGGCAGCGGAAATGAAAATGTTAAGGATGTCTAGTGGAGTCAATAAACGCGATTGCATTAGATTTACGCGTATAAGAGGAAGTCTACATATAAAGAATTCGGTAACAGAACAGCGATGGCAACGATTAGTATAAGGCCTCGTAGAAATAGCATCTTCCGACAGGCTAGGGGTTGTGCCGCCGGGGTAACTGCCCGGCAAGTTAAAAAAACATAAGTTACGAATCATCGAAAAGCCTCGGATATGGACGGATCTACTATTGACAACCCACGCAAACGATTTAAGGGCAATGAGCTTCGGATATGCACGTGGAATGTTAGATCCCTTAATAGACCACATGCAGCCGAGCAACTAGCGGAGGCTCTAGACTGCTGCAAAGCAGACATAACCGCCATTCACGAAATGCGATGGGATGGGCCGGACAAAAAGAAGATGAAAAACTGCGACATCTACTACGGCAATTGCTATCGACGGCAATCTCTTAAGAGGTCCAATGCCGCCAGCATCAAGCATCGAAGGCCATTGGAAACACTGCCAAAACGCCATCAGAGATGCCGCTTCTGATGTGCTGGGTTTCACTTGTCCACCACAACGAAACTCCTGGTTCGATGATGAATGCCGGTAAGCACATGCAGCTAAGCAAGATGCATATAACGCGGCGCTGCTTAGAAAGACCAGAGCTGCTCATGAGCTCTATGAGCGGAAGAGGAGAGATGCTACTCCAGGAATAAGGTTCGGAAGTTTTACCAAAAGGTAAAAATAACATGCCACAGATACAACCCCGACCCGAAGCCTGTAGAGACAAACCGGGGAATATCGTAGTAGAATCGCAGTCGATGCTGAGGATTTGGAAAAACCATTTCTGCAGACTGTATAACGGCGATGGTGGACCAAATACTGCTGTCAGGCAAAATCAACCTTTCAACTTGGACAATGATGACCAACAATTGCATCCACCCGACCTAGATGAAGTGAAGATAGCCATATCGAAGCTTAAGTCCAACAAAGCTGCTAGAGCGGATAGCCTGATTGCCGAGCTCTTCAATGCGACAGGCGATGACTTGGTAAGGAGCATACACCAACTCATTTATAAAATATGGTCGGACGAAAGTATGCCCGATGAATGGAATTTCAGCATTGTTTGTCCAATTCTCAAGAAGGGAGACCCTCTGAACTGCGCCAACTTCAGAGGCATCAGTCTCCTTAACATCGCATATAAGATCTTATATGCCGTATTGTGTGAACGCCTGAAGCCGTTCGTCAACAACGTGATAGGTCCATATCAGTGTGGCTTCAGGACAGAAAAGTCCACCATCGACCAAATATTTACACTATAGTATTCCTCTAACATTGAGACATCAAATTTTCGACAACGCTTCACATTTCAATAATTTCACTACGAGAAAGTTGATATGGCAACGCTTAGTTTGGTCACACAAAAACAAATACATAACAACATATATGGTATGGAAACGAACTATCTTCCGTGTCAGCGAATTAAGGTTAACCGGCATGTATAAATCCTACCATAACGCATCGAGATTTCTGGCGAACGCGTTAATCATATCCACATTGACTTCACGTCACAAGGCTATCGATACTGTTTGGCACTAATCGACAGGTTCACTCGTTGGCCGGAAGCCATTTCTTTGAAGAATATATCAGCTATCGCCGGTTAGATAAATCATTTGGAAGCACCTCAAAATATCACAAGCGATAGAGGTTCGCAGTTTAAATAGGACACGGACAACAACATACCAACCTGCTTCAAATGGCATGGTCGAGCGATGGCGTAGATCACTAAAAGCAGCTATCATGTACCACAACTTAAACGATTGGTTCAGTGTACTACCTGTTGTACTTTTGGGACTACGCACAAGCCTAGGAGAAGGTATCAAACCCAGCTCTGCTGAGATGTTGAACACACATCACACTCCGGCTTCCAGGGGAATTTTTCATTCGTCAAGAACTTACACCTAACTCTCAAGCATTCGTCGAAAATCTTCGCACATTTATGAGAGTGGTACGCTCAGCGACCGCAGGTCATCACAATAAAACACGAGCCTTCACACACAGGACATTGCACACATGTTCGCACGTCCTTGAAAAAGAGATATTTTTGAATTACAATATTGTAATTATCCTTACCTTGCCTTTTACATCTTTCTAGAACCTTCTCTTATAAACGTATCGCATCTTTTTAATTGATTCGTCACACGAATACTGCGGGGAATAAAGCTTGATAGATAACTTATCAAATAAGATACAAACACAGAAGGTGATACATCATCGCACCGATTTTGAGACGACTTATGATTTTGCTATGCCTTGAAGTCGAAACAAAGCTACATGACATCAATCCTGTTTTTTCAAATTTCAAATCTAAACAGAAATCTCCATGGTGGCCATATTGTAAAAAGCTTTCAAGCAGAGTTCTTCTAGAAGTCAATGCACAAACCATTATTATCTCTAAGAAAGTTTTACTTACAAAGCTTAATGAAGCGAAACCTGAGGTGAAATCGGATAACGCGATAATTGACTGTCACTTTTTTGATTGTCATTTTTGATTATCAACTATTCTTTGCTCTGTGTAAAGCGATCGAAAAAAAATTTTGATAAACTGGCATCACTTTAGAAGTGTGTCAGGATTTAAATGTCATTTTCGAATTGTGTTGTTTTGAAGTTGAAACCCAAATTCAACAAAATTTGTTTACAAACATGTAAGTACATAATACATATCTCAAAACACTTAATAATATTAAAAATAATAACAATTTTGTTTTTCGTAGGTCTAATTCAACAAAACAACAAATCGCGATACTTTCCGAATTCATGGAGAAACACCCGGAGCTGGCCAAATCCTGCAACGCTGCCTCAAGCTCTGGACGGATAATCCAACGACAGTTGTGGGAAAAGTTAGCTAGGTCGTTAAATAGTAATGGACCGCCAACAAAAACAGTTGCTGAGTGGAAAGGGGTATGTATTATATAGTTTTGTGGGGCAGAATCAATATTAAATCTAAATATTGATTAAGGCTTGGACGCTTCGCAAATATAATACAAAGAAGAAGCTTATCCACAATAAAAGATCAATAAAGCAAACAGGTGGCGGTCCATTTGATTTAAAGTCTTTGGACGAAACGGAGGAGGCAATTATAATTGCCTGTGGGATGGAAGCGTCCGTAAGCGGCGTTCAAGGGGGTTTAGCTTTTGGTAGCATTGAAAAACGTATGCTCCTACATTGTACTTATGTACATTATTTTAATTTTTACTTTACTTATTTTTATTTTTCTGCAAACAGAAAACGATGAACAAGTTGTTCATGCTATTGAGCAGCTTCTGGAAGACCTCCACGGAAGAACGGATCCAATTCCAGAAACTATGCTGGAAACGTCAAACGTCCCACCTTCGTCAAAAGAAGGAATATTATTTAGTCGAGAAGACGAAATTTTAAAGAGACAGTTGGATCTCCAAGAGAATTTCTTTGCAAAACAAATAGAAAACGCCAATAAAGCAAATTCGGGAGCTGTGTGCAGCCAGAAAAGAAGAAACTGCGGTTGCTAGAAACCTCAAAAGAGGAGAGCTTGAGATACGAAAGAGGGAAGTAAAAATTGCCAAGATTGCAAATGATTTAAAATCAATGGAGATCAACAAGCAACCAAAATGATTTTTTTATGTGTAAATATATAGTTTAATGTGTTTAACATAGTGAAATAATTTTTAAGTTCATTCAATTATTTTTTTTTTGTATACAGAAAGCTTAAGGAAAGCGATTTTTTTTCTTCTGAAATGTGATAACTAGAAAAACAAGACTGAATATACGAGTACGGTGCAATTTATTTGTTTTTTATTAATTAAAAGCTTCCGAAAAGCATTTATGTTTAAATTTTGGGTATTGAGTTTTACTTACTTACTTTAGGTGGCGCTATAGTCCGGGGTGGACTTGGGCCTCAGTCGACAAGCTTCTCCAGCCAGCTCGATCCCTGGCTAGCTGCCTCCAATTTCGCACGCTAAGTTGGCTGAGGTACTCTTCCACTTGCGTGCGCCACCTGAGTCTTGACCTTCCTCTACTGCGCTGTCCCTCGAGGGCGGATTCGAAGACTTTTAGGACCGGAGCATTGGTGTCCATGCGCTATACATGACCCAGCCATCTCAGTCTTTGGATCTTCGCTCTTCTGGCTAGGTCCATGTAGCTGCACAGTCCATACAGTTCGTCGTTGTATCTCCTCCTCCACTCACCGTAAATGTAGACGGGACCGAAGATCGCCCGAAGAATTTTTCTCTCGAAGCAACCAAGAACACCCTCATCCATTTTTGATAATGTCCATGCCTCTGCGCCATAGAGCAGGACCCGGATTATTAAAGTCTTATAAAGGGTGACTTTTGTTGTCCGAGAGAGGGCTTTGCTACTCAATTGCCTTCTTAACCCAAAGAAACAGCGGTTGGCAAGAGTTATTCTTCGCTTGATCTCAGCGCTGGTGTCGTTGTCTGTATTTATAGCAGAGCCTAGGTAGACAAAGTCCTTAACTACCTCAAAGTTATATCTGTCGTGGGTGACGTTCTGACCGAGAAGTCGGTGTTGGTTGTCCTTTTTGCTTGACAGCATATACTTGGTCTTGCCCTCATTGACCGCTAAATCCATTTTTGCCGCTTCCGTCTCAATACTCGCAATAGGGCCACTGACATCACGCTGCTTTCTCCCGATTATGTCAATATCGTCGGCGTATGCGAGTAGTTGGACGAACTTCTGAAAGATAGTGCCTCTTGTGTTTGCTCGTGAGTTTAGCACTATTCTTTCAAGTACGATGTTGAAAAAATCGCATGACAGCGCATCGCCTTGTCTAAATCCTTTCTGGACATCAAAGGTCTCGGTGAGATCTTTACCGAACTTGATGGAGCAGCGTGCATTCTCCATCGTCATCCTGCACAGACGGAAGAGTTTGGCAGGGATGCCGAAACTAGACATTGCTCTGTATAGCTCTTATGTATAAAAGCTGTCATACGCGGCCTTAAAATCGATGAATAGGTGGTGAGTATCGATCTGAAGCTCATGGGTCTGCTCCAAGATCTGCCGTAGTGTGAATATCTGGTCGATGGTGGACTTTCCTGGCCTGAAGCCACACTGATATGGACCTATCAGGTTGTTGACAAACGGCTTCAGGCGTTCACACAATACGGCGGATAAGATCTTATATGCGATGTTAAGGAGACTGATGCCTCTGGAGTTGGCGCAGTTCAGAGGGTCTCCTTTCTTGAGAATTGGACAAACAATGCTGAGGTTCCATTCATCGGGCATACTTTCGTCCGACCATATTTTACAGATGAGTTGGTGTATGCTCCTTACCAAGTCATCGCCTGCCGCTTTGAAGAGCTCGGCAGTCAGGCCATCCGCTCCAGCAGCTTTGTTGGACTTAAGCTTCGATATGGCTGTCTTCACTTCATCCAGGTCGGGTGGACGGAATTGTTGGTCATCATCGTCCAGGTTGAAAGGTTGATTCGGCCTGACAGCGGTATTTGGTCCGTCATCGCTGTTATACAGTCTGCAGAAATGATCTTTCCAAATCCTCAGCATCGACTGCGATTCTACTACGATGTTCCCTTGTTCATCTCTACAGGCTTCGGTTCGGGGTTTGTTTCCGCAGCATGTTATTTTAACCTTTTGGTAAAACTTCCGAACCTTATTCCTGGATCTCTCAATTTCCTCGATCGCGCGCTTCTCATGCTCTTTCTTCTTCCTCCTGAGAAGCCGGTGTTCGTCTCTCCTCTTCCGTTCATAGAGCACATGAGCAGCTCTGGTCTTTCTAAGCAGCGCCGCGTTATATGCATCTTGCTTAGCTGCATGTGCTTGCCGGCATTCATCAACGAACCAGGGGTTTCGTTGTGGTGGACGAGTGAAACCCAGCACATCAGAAGCGGCATCTCTGATGGCGTTTTGGCAGTGTTTCCAATGGTCTTCGATGCTTGATGCTGGCGTCATTGGACCTCTTAAGAGATTAAGAGACACTCGATCGGAAAAGGACTTGGCGATCTCTTGCGATTGTAGCCGTCTGACGTCGAATTTTCTCACAGCATTAGTTTGTCTTGGCGTAGTTTGGGATATCCGCACCCGTACCTTGGCTACAACAAGGTAATGGTCCGAGTCGATGTTGGCTCCTCGGAACGTACGGACATCCATAATGCTGGAGGAGTGTCTTGCGTCGATCGAAATGTGATCAATCTGGTTGACTGTTTGATTGATCAATAGTTCTCCAAGTCCCCTTGTGTATGTCGAGATGTGGGAACCGCGTGCTAACCATGACCATGTTTCGCCCCGCCGCAAAGTCGATTAGCCTGAATCCGTTATCGGAGGTGGTGTTGCACAGGCTATATTTTCCGATTGTTCCACCAAAAATACCCTCTCTTCCTAGCTTTCCATTAAAATCACCGAGGACAATTTTAATGTCATGGCTAGGGCATTGCTCGTAGGTCTTGTTGAGGAGCTCGTAGAAGGCATCCTTGGTGGTGTCGTCATCTTTCTATAAGGCTTATGTAGGCGAATTTAGCCTTGATGCGGATTTCTACGAGGCGCTCGCTCACATACCGGAAGCTCAGGACTTCTTGTCTTAGTCTGCCTCTGACAACAAATCCGCATCCAAATAAGCTCTGCTTTTGCCGTCGATAGCAATTGCCGTAGTAGATGTCGCAGTTTTTCATCTTCTTTTTGTCCGGCCCATCCCATCCCATTTCTTGGATGGCGGTTTAAGTTTTAATTTTATATATTAATCAGTTGGTTAACAAATAAGCTGTCTCTGTTGCCATCACGAATCCGTCTAGCTTCTCCATTCGCGAAATTATCTCCTTCTTTAGCTTGATGATTATGAATTTGAACGTTGGAGGGAATATTAAGTTCTTGTTCTACAATGGCTACGTTAAGAGCGCAGCATATGTTGTACAATGCAGCAAAGACATTTATAATTTCAACAACTCTTATGGGACAATATTACACTTTCTTTCTTCAAGAATTATACGCCAACGACCTAAACAAATAAAATTTCCCAAGTTTAAGTTATTCACATTAAAAGACATACAAATGTGTACAAACTTTTCAAAAGACCAATGCAACGTTCTACAATACTCCTGGCCTGCGAATGAACTTAATTAAAGTACGTCTCATGAGAATTTTCATGAGCGTTTCTATAAGGTGTTAAGAGGAAGGGTTCCAGAGGATAACCACTATCACCTTGGAAAAAGAAGTTATACTACCAAGTAACCAAGATGATCTCTTTCCTGATATGAACTCTCTGTCCAACACATCTCTTTCGTCACTTTGGCGCCAACAAACCTATGCTATCGTGAGCACTTCCTCCGTATCTTGCATTTACAGCCATAATTCGTGTTGTTTCGTTACAAATCTGGCAGCACACTTTGTTAATTATTTCTGTACTTTATTTACTATAGACTCACAATCATTGTATTAATACTATGTCTTCCTTTTCGGTTGAAGAACATATTTTCATTTTCTTTTGGTCGAAGTATCATAATATCAACCTATAACTAATGAATGGAAATACTAGTCTTAAGTTTCTTCAAATAATAAGTTAATAAATTTATAATTACGTCCAGGAGTCTTATACTTTTCGAAAAAAAATTCTTTTGTTGATTCCGTGAGGAAAAATTTAATCATTAGTAGACAAAGTACTGTCTGCATTTTTTTAATAACTGCAACACTAATTTCAGATGCAGTGCTTTGACCATCGGCGCAGCCCAGTCAGCACCAATTTGTCTTTGGTAATCACCACTACCACGAACGTTTAATATTGCAGCCAGTTGAAGAATAGGTGAAACATGGGTTGATCTTACTCCAGGTGGTAAATCGAGCAGCCGCAAAACTTTTAAAAATGCTTCTTTGGTTAAACGAAAGTTTTTCAAAAATCTGATATGCTATGAGTACAAAGAAATGGTTTAAGGAATATTCATCAACTACGTTCATACAAAGGTTCAGGTAGTTCCAAAATGTTCACTCTATTTCGCAGATTTGTTCTTATCAGTCGGACCTTTTTATAATTATTCTCATTCCTCACTCTCCTCGTTCTCGAGCTTTGGAAAATTGCAAATGATGTAAACATTGCACTTGAACTAATTTGCTTTATAGAAAATAATATGTCAATACTCAAAACACACATTTTTTTCTTAATAAATTAAACAATTTGAAGTCGACCGCACCAAAATCCTTATGGAAAATGACAGAAAGTATGAAAACGACACCTAAATAGCTGTCACCTAAAATCAACGCAAAAAAACGATTGTCGATTTGATAATCACCTTACACAGAGCAAAAGTCTCGATTTTGATTATCAACTACAAACTATCGCGTTAGCCAATTCCGCCCCTGCAAACAGACAACGAAGCGATTGCGAAATTTGAAGTAGAAAATTATTTAATTGATGTTCAAGCAGCTACCCAAGTGAAAGGTGTCAATACTACTCGTATTGTAATATTTCAGCTAGGGTTCGAAATGATAAAACGTTATTCTGTTTCAAAACACTCTATTTATTATTATTATTTGCCAAACTCGTCCGTCTGTGCAGGATGACGATGGAGAATGCACGCTGCTCCATCAAGGTCGGTAAAGATCTCACCGAGACCTTTGATGTCCAGAAAGGATTTAGACAAGGCGATGCGCTGTCATGCGATTTTTTCAACACCGTACTTGAAAGAATAGTGCAAAACTCACGAGCAAACACAAGAGGCACTATCTTTCAAAAGTCCGTCCAACTACTCGCATACGCCGACGATATTGACATAATCGGGAGAAAGCAGCGTGATGTCAGTGGCGCTTTCGCGAGTATTGAGACGGAAGCGGCGAAAATGGGTTTAGCGGCCAATGAGGGCAAGACCAAGTATATGCTGTCAAGCAAAAAGGACAACCAACACCGACGTCTCGGACAGAACGTCACCCTCGACAGATATAACTTTGAAGTAGTTAAGGACTTTGTCTACCTAGGCTCCGCTATAAATACAGACAACGACACCAGCGCTGAGAACACGAAGAATAACTCTTGCCAACCGCTGTTTCTTTGGGTTAAGAAGGCAATTGAGTAGCAAAGCCCTCTCTCGGACAACAAAAGTCACCCTTTATAAGACTTTAATAATCCCGGTCCCGCTCTATGGCGCAGAGGCATGGACATTATCAAAAATGGATGAGCTAGCTGGAGAAGCTTGTTGACTGAGGCCCAGGTCCACCCCGGACTGTAGCGCCACCTAAAGTAAGTATTATTATTTAAATACAACTTTCAATTAATTCACAAACAATTTCACTATTATTTCACAATTCAAACTCTTATCTTTCACTTATTAAAACTTAGCTCCTTTTCTATCGCTTTCCAAAAATCAACTTTGTCGTCACATATATACCAAACTATTTTATACTGCATTTAATTTACAAAAAGATTCGGTAACTGTCCTAAACATAAGAATGTAAACATTTTGTTGCATATTATTTTTCTGCACAATTAATTGTGGGGGACCTGCGCAGCGATTCATCGGGAAACTGTTGACTGTCCTGTAACAAGAATTGAACCAGCAGAACAGTAATTAAGTTCGTAGCAAATTGCTTGCCTTACCTCCGCCTGGTGGTCTCTAGTAACTGCAAAAGTAAACCTTTATTTTTGGATGCTAAAATGATAAAGTTAGCAATATATTGGCCTACGCCTTTATAGGGCTTACAATTCTATACGGAGGAGATTATCAATGTGACGAACCAACTAATGACCACATAAATAACTGGATTTACTGTTGACAAACGTTTTGAAGACAACAACCAGTGCGGTGGGATAGCCCCGGACATAAGGAGGATGAAAAACTGTGATACCACGAGTATGTTAGTTGCTATAGGTAAAGGAAACAGCATAGATTTCGTAAATCTGATCTCAGTATCATTGCCCAGCCCACCAAAGAGGAGACTCCCTTAACTGAGGCAACCACAGAGGTATCAGTTGTCACAACATCGCATATGGCAGTGATCTTATCTGCCATATTGTGTGAATCATTCAAAAGTCTGAGCAACTGCTAAAGTAGGTCGATGATATTTACATTATTGGAAGAACACAACAGTCCGTCACTGGTGCGCTTGTTAATGGGCTCAGCGGTAAATGAAGCAAAACTAAGTACATTCTGTCAACAAAAAAGGACATACATCATCGGAAAATCGTAAAAAACCCTACAGACGACGGCCTTTTTTTTATAATCAGCGCGCGCTCAAGCACACCCTTAAAATTATTGCACAGAGCGGGGGCAATGGAAACTTAGGGAGGATTTTAAGACAAGTACCGATGTACGTTGGTTTTGAATGTTTGGAGGTTATAATGACTAGGAAATAAAGGGCTCGGCAGGGCATTCCATGAGCAGGTTGTTCGGCTGAGGAAAGAATCACGATAATTCAGAGTATGTCCAAGGTTGGAGGTCTGAAGAGGCGAAATAATACTGGTAATTTCTGTGGAACACTGGCGGTGAAACGAGAGGTGAGACAGGGGACAATACTTCGGTGGTCGAGGGTTTCAATCGAGTGTGTAGCATTGGCACATCCTATAAGTTTTATCGAACAGTTTCGAATGCTATCCAGCAAGCGCAAAGTAGTCTCAGGAGCACCTGACCAGATGTGGGCATTGTACTCCAATTTTGGGCGAAAGAAAGGTAAGATGTATTATCTGGACTAGCGGATTTGTGAATGTTGTGTACTCCTGCTACTACACGAGTGCGAAAGTGGATTCGTCCCATTGAAAATTCGACGCACTCAAATCTAAGCGGGGACAAAGCACAATCTGAAAGTTTTGAATTGGACGCAAAATGCGCAGCAAGCAAATTGGTTTTGTCCAAAAGCTGACTGCTGGAATTGCATTATAAATGAGCGTTGGAATGGAGGATGAGGCAGAATTTCTAATGTTTTTAACGAACGACCAAAAATGTTTACTACCTTTCTTTGATCGTATCCTTTTCCGATCGATTTTGTCTTCACCGACTTAGGAGCATGAGAAGTGCGAAGTCGAGGAATTTCAGAGATTCTAATCCAAAAATGAGATTTGAAAGTCCTATCAAAAGTAAAAACAACATGCTACGTACACAAACTACGAACAAGGGATTATCGTAGTAGAGTCGCTTTCTATGCTGAAGAGTTAAAGATATCGTTTCTGTACACTTGTATAATGGCGATGACAAACCATCAGTGATATATTATTGAGATAAGCTATACGGAGCAGTATTTGTGCAGGATAGCGATGAAGAATTCACACTGCTCCAGCAGGGTCGGTAAGGATTCCACCGAGATCCTTAATTTCAAAATAGGATTAAGACAACGATACAAAAGCAAATATTTTTTCATCACAATCTATAAATCAAAAATCGGAATAACAAAAATGAATGAGTTTCAAATAAAATCTTAATCACAATCTGGTCCCCTGCTTGTAATAGCTAAATAGCAAAATACTCCACTTCGTGGTACCGGCTGAGCAGCTAAAAACGCACCCTTATCCGGTGAACGCTCGAAAATTTCTGGTTTAGGTTGTGTTGTCGGCTTCCTGCTATCCACTTGAGATTTCATTTCCGGCGGCTGGCGAAATTATTTAAAAAAAAAATTGAACAACATTTTAAGCGAGAATTTCAAATACTTACCAAAACACTTTTTATATTTAAAAGTCGACCCTTTGGTGGTTTTTGATCGAATGGTGATTTCAAACATCCACATTCGATAGATTTTATTAAATAGAAGAGCAAATCATTCCGAAGCTGTGCTTCTTCCAATGAATTTGTTTCATTTTTAAGTTTATTAGCCCAAGCAATAGCCAGATATTTATCTGAAGAATGCGTACAATTATGAAGGCAATCGTTAAAGTAGTGTAAGAGGATGTTAAAATTATAATTTAAGTTTTCCGCGATTCTTTCCATTTTGACGTTAAAATTTAAACTGAAAAAATATTAAATATTACTTACTTAAATTCAAAGGATACTTATTTTTATAATAAAGTCACGCAGTTGAAAATGTCTTTAAGATGATTTCGTTTCTCGTTTTGGTGATGTTACTTAGTTGCCACAGAGCTGCGTTTTGACGCCATTAGAGGGGGGCCCCAATACAGATCGATGTCACACGATTAATCCAGATGCGATCCAGGCACTCATGGACAATATTGGTCGAGTTTTTCGTGAAATAGGGCCCAAAGTCCTCGAAAATGTATAGAAAAATCAGCTTGGCAGGATGGTATACCGCCAAGTTAGCTGAGCCGGTCATTTGAATGAAATAAAATTTTAAATTTACTTTTAGTAAAATGATAATTGTTGAAAAATGTTGAGCAGTGTTTTTTATAGGCTTTTTAAAAAGATACTAATAGACCGCATAAGGATAGATTCATTGTTGAGGACCTTGTACCTTACGTATCTTTGGCAACGGTTTCAGCACTAACGAGAGCTATATGATAAGTACCTGTGTTTCCCGACTGATGGCGCCACTGATGCAAAATGTGTATGCCATCATACGAGGGCGGGTCAATAAGTCCGTGACTTTTGGATTAAAACACAGATTTTTTGATAAAAAAATAATTTTATTTTTCAACGTAGTCTCCCTTGAGCTCTATACACTTTGTCCAACGCTTCTCCAATTTTTTTATCCCTTCCAAAAAAAATGATTTGTCGAGGTCCTCAAAATAGGCATTTGTTTGCGAGATGACTTCATCATTGGAGTCAAATCTTTTTCCACCAAGCCATTTCTTCAGGTTTGGGAACAAGAAGTAGTCGCTCGGAGTCAAATCTGGAGAATAGGGTGGATGAGGGAGCAATTCATAGCCCAATTCATGGATTTTTGCCATGGCAACTGCACATGTGTGCACCCTTGCATTGTCTTGGTGGAAAAGAACTTTTTTCTTGGCCAAATGAGGTCGTTTTTTTTTCAAATCAGTCCAATAAGTTGGCATAATATTCCCCATTGATTGTTCTTCCCTTTTAAAGGTAGTCAATGTGGATTATCCCGCGTGCATCCCAAAAAACAGTCGCCATAACTTTATTGGCTGACAAACCCACCTTGGCCTTCTTTGGCGCCGATTCACCCTTAGAAACCCACTGTTTTGACTGTTGTTTGTTCTCTGGTGTGTTGTGATGGATCCATGTTTCGTCCACGGTTACAAAACGGCGCAAAAACTCCTCCATATTGCGATTAAACAACGCCAAACCTTCCTGTGAAGTTGTTACACGATTGCGTTTGTGGTCGACTGTGAGCAAACGCGGCACCCATCTTGCGGAAAGCTTTCTCATGCCCAAGTGATCATTCAAAATTGAAACCACTGAGCCATGCGAGATCCCTACGGCTT
Organism: Volucella inflata; assembly: GCA_928272305.1. NCBI lineage: Eukaryota > Metazoa > Arthropoda > Insecta > Diptera > Syrphidae > Volucella > Volucella inflata. The sequence continues at coordinate 65,778,503 of OV743718.1, forward strand.
CCACAATCTCTCGCACTTTCAATCTTCGGTCGGCCAACACCATATCGTGAATTTTTTCGATTGTTTCGGGTGTAGAGACCTCAACTGGGCGTCCAGGACGTTCGGCATCTTCAGTGCTTGTACGGCCACAACGAAATTCAGTAAACCACTTTTTTACCATTGAAATCGATGGTGCAGAGTCCCCATAGTATTTATCAAGCTTAGCCTTAGTCTCGGTAATGGTTTTTTTTCGCAAGAAATACGAGTAATGCTTAATAAGCACACGAAATTCACTTTTTTCCATTTTCTCCTCAAATTAGTGAGTAGTCTGATAAAAATAGCTGTCAAACACAAACTAACTGACGCAGCAAGTTTAAATTTTGACAGGAGTCAACTGACAGATGCCTGTTGACAGGAGCAGTGTTGCTGTTTCAGTAAAGAGGTCAGAAATTCAAAAAGTCACGGACTTATTGACCCGCCCTCGTATAGCGCCATCTTTACAACGGTGACTGTCTAAATTTCAGAAAAATGTATCGAGTAATTTTGTTTTGACAGCCGGTGAAAGTCAACAAATTCGTGTTCATTTGCAATCATAGGGAAAGTCCAATACCGATCACTGATTCGATTCGAGAGATTGCTGATATTGTACACATCTCAATTGAATGCATACATAATATCCTGCACGAAAAATTGGGCATGAGAAAGCTATAGGCGAGGTGGTTGCCGCGTTTGCTAACAGTGGAGCAAAAACGAAATCGCATGACAACTTTGGAGCACTGTTCGGATATGTTTAAGCGCAATCCGAAAGAGTTTTTACGGCGTTTCGTGACTGTTGACGAAATATGGATTCATCACCATGCGCCAGAAATGAAAAAACAGTCAGAACAGTGGATTTCACCCAGCGAAACTGCTCCAAAGAAGGCGAAAACGATTCAATCGGCCGGAAAAGTCATGGCCACCTTTTTTTGGGATTCGCAAGGCATCATTTTCATCGACTATTTGGAGAAAGGAAGAACAATCACGGGGCAGTACTATGCTGATTTATTGGACGAATTCAATGCTGAATTAATAAAAAAAAACGGCCCCACTTAGCAAAAAAAAGTCCTTTTTCACGATGACAACGCACCTGCTCACTCGTTCGCAATCGCCACAGCAGAACTGGTCGAATTACGTTACGAATTGCACCCACTCTATTCTCCAGATTTGGCCCCATGAAATTTCTTTTTGTTTCCAAACATGAAAAAATAGCTTGGCGAAAGGCGATTCTCGTCAAGCTAAATGTGTCGAGCTGAAATGAGACTACGTTGAGAAATAAATAAAGAAATTATTTTTTTTGATGCGTTTTCTTGCCTAACAAAGGTGACTATCCTACAGCCTCCCAGTACGCAGAACTCAAAAACACAGCTATCGATGTTAACTATCAAGATTCGAATTATTTGGCAGTACTAACACCCAATTTGACCCCAAAGTGAAATATATTTTAACGTTTCCAGGCAAGTCATCGCTTTGAGCAGGTCTTTTTGAGGCGAAGTTGTTTATTATACGCACCATTGGTTTAAAGTGACCGTAATTGGTTCCGTGAGCTCGGATCAGGATAAGTTAGACGGATCTAAGATTACGGGGATTGAAAGTGAATAAAATATTTTGAACTATTTCTCGGACAGTCGACGTATCCAGTCAATAACTGGCGGATAAAAGGTATATCGGCAACATCGCGACGTTTGTTTTTAAGCTTACAACATACCGAAAACTTATTTCAAACGTCTCGCAAGCAATTTGAGTCAGAAGGCAATAAAATGACTTAAAAAATTCTCATGTCACCAGCGAAAATACAAAGACCAGAATTCTTTAATCTACTGTTGACACGATGCAAACGATTTAAGGACAACGGACCTCGGATATGCACTTGGGATGTTAGGCCACGAGGAGCCGAACAACTAGCAGAGGCCCTAGACTGCTGCCAAGAAGACACAACCACCATCCAAGAAATGCGCTGGAATGGGCCGGACAAAAAAATATAAAAAACTGAGACATCTACTACCGCGATTGTTATCGACAGCAAAACCAGCACCTATTTGGATGCTGATTTGTTGTTGGAGGCAGACTTAGGCACGAAGTCTCGAGTTTCCGGCATGTGAACGAGCGCCTCGAGCAATCCGCATCAAGGCTAAATTTACCAACATTAGCCTGATGAGCGCGCACGGCCCCACAGAGGAGAAAGAAGATGACACCAAAGATGCCTTCCATGAGCTCTTGAACAGGCCTACCAGCAATGCCCTACCTTTAACATTAAAATTGTCCTTGGCGATTTTAATGCAAAGGTAGAAAGAGAGAGCATCTTTGGTAGTACCTATACTGCCGGTACCTATACTGCGGAGTCCAGAAATCTTAAAAGAAATTGATTTAGCGAAAGAAAAAGGGAGAACAAATGGCATACCTGCAGAATTCAGGTCAGCACGATGTCTTGTTTACAAATAAGACTGACAATCGATGGTAATGTTCGATTCCACGAACAACACAGAAACAATAAGTCAAAGCGGAATCATGTTTTATACCAGTCAGCGAGGGGCCCATCTTATGGAGGAACTAAAGGAAGCGGTAGTGGACATGACGAGAGAAATTTGAGGAGAACTCGTTACCGTCGTTGAGACTTCCACAGCCCGTAGCGAGAAAAAAACGGGAAGAAAAACCGAAGTTCGGAGGGCAGAAGTTTGTTGTCTAGAAAAAGAGTTTTTAGCGGACAATCTGAATCAAGAAGAACGAATTCACAACAAAATGAAAAAAAAAAAACCATAATGTGTAAATGAACTAAAATAAATTTTGATAAACGAATTACAAAAAAAAAAAAAGAAAACCTCAAAACCTCTCGGCAATCAGAATTTATTTTTTTATTTTGTGTTGTGATTGATTTTTTTTCGAGTCAACCCTTCCGACAGTTGGAACCGGCTCGCGAAGGCAACAATAGCCTGCACGATACCACCTCCGACAATAGATTCAGGCTAATCGACTTGGCAGCGGGACGAAACATATTCGTAGCTAGCACCCTCATCTGGATATTCACAAGGGGATTTGGAGAACTCCTGATCAATCAACCGTCAACAAGATTGACCACACTGCGATAGACGCAAGACACTCCTCCAGTATTATGGATGCCCAACGTTCCGAGGAGCCAATATCTACTCGGACAATTACCTTGTTGTAGCCAAGGTACGGATACGGATATGCGGATATCCCGAAAAACGCCAAGACAAGCTAATATTGTGAGGATTTTCGACGTGAAACGGCTTCAACCGCAAGAGATCGGCAATCCATCGAGTCTCCCTTAATCTCTTAAGAGATCCTTTGCCGCCAACATCAAGCATCGAAGACCAGTGGCAACACTGCCAGAAAGCCATCAGAGACGCCACTTCTGATGTGCTGGGTTTTACTCGACCACCACAAGGAAACCTCTGGTTTGATACGAAAGCCGGCAAGCACATGCAGCTAAGCAAAAAGCACGCAGTGCGGCACTGCAAAGAAAGACTAGAGCTGCTCACGAGCTCTATGAGCAGAAGAGGAGAGACCAACACCGGCTTCTCAGAAGGAAAAAGAAGCGCGGGGTCAACGAAATTGAGATTCGGAAGTTCTACCAAAAGGTGAAAAAGACATGCCACGAACACAAACCCCGAACCGAAGCCTGTAGAGACGAACAAGGGAACATCGTAGAAGAGTCGATGCTGAGAATCTGGAAAGAAAGTTCGTTTTGGTCTCCTATTTGCTTCTCTTTATTTTTTATTGGTTTCGGTTTCTTACTGTTTTGTCTTTCCTCTAAATCTGTTTTATAAGGAGAAGCAGTGATAATAGCTGTTCTTCGAACTTGTCTTGTTCTTTTTTCGGCCAGTCGTGGATAAGGCATTAATTGTTTCGGGCTTACCAGATGGAATGCTGCATTATTCAAAGAATCATTTACTGTTGATTGCTGTACTGAAGATGAGGTTGAAATAATTTGTGGTAGTGTGTTTGTTGTAGAATTTAAGGCAGTACAGATGGCCGTTTGGGTATTAAGGTCTGACGATGTTACTGTCGAAGATGTCGAAATTGTAACAGCTTCGGGTTCATTTTTAACGTTCAATACGATTTCGGTGGCCTCTGCAGCAATGAAGTCATCTTTGTTAAAAATGTGTGCATTATAAGGCGAGATTCCACATGCTTTAAATGCATTAATTGCAGTTGGCATTGTTGCTGCCCGAATAAACGCTTGCCCGAAGAGTTTAAATTGGGTCACTACTTTCCCAGGATTTGATCTTAATCATACTGTTATAGCCTGACCATAAAAGATACTCAAAGGTCGCATAAAACCAACATCAGCTGGTTGTAGCTTGTGAGTTGTGTATGGCGGGAAGCATACCTATATTATTGTCACAGCATGTTCACGTGCTTCATCGATTAGCTGCAAATTTTGAGTGTGAGAGGCATGACCATCTAAAATGAGCATGACTGGGTTGATCCACCCAGAATCTGAACATTCAGCCCATGAATTTGATGGAGCTCCATTGAGCAGCTTGGGCTTCATACGTTTTCTGAGATATATAAACATAGGAGGAACGTATGTCCCTGCAGCGTTGAAACAAATTTCAATCGTTATAGTTGTGCCTCGTTCGGTCGATGTCAAAGCTCCCACTTATTTTTTACCAATTGCTGCGATCACTTTGCACCGTGATTTTGGCACCACCTAAACACCGGTCTCGTTACAGTTGTAAATCCAGTCTGGAGTAAAAGGGTTATCGTCAAGTGTTCGAAAAATTGTCCAACAGACATTCTATTAAACCCAGCAGCACGAGCCGCTGACGTATTTTCAGGCTTTGGCAAACTCAAGTCAGGATAGCGGTTTAGGAATCCACGTAGCCAGTCCTTACCAGCTTTTTGCTTAATATCATTAAATTTATATTGTTTGTCGTTACGAACTGCTAACTCATAGACTAATTTCTGCAGTTCGAAAAATGACAAGCCAAACAACCTTCCTTCCATTTCCTTTAAATAAATAACGAGTACTTGTTCTTCTTCTGTTGAAGAAAAAACTGTTGAAATTGGACCCAAGGAAATACCATTTATACTTACCAAATTGCAACGTGATCACCTTCGCCGAAACTTTTTTTGACACTAACAACTTTTTTTAAATACCGTCAGATGGCGTGAAAAAAAAACTTTCCACCTGCATTACATCATCTGTTTTGGTACGGTCCCCATCTTACCTCACTACCCCGACTTACCCCACCTTCCCATACTCATGCGAGTTAAGGGGTGGTTCTCATATAGAATTTTAAAATTTCGGATTTTTTTTTTTTATTTGATTTTCTGAAAGAGTAACATGTTAAAAATATTGTTTTCAAATTTTAAGCCGATCCGAGCAGTAGAACCGATTTTACAGCCTATTGATCGAATTAACAGAATCAGTCAACATTTCACTTTTGGTCCGCCATATTGGATCCGCCATTTTGAATTTTGAAAAAATAATTCTTGATTCGGGTTCAGCAGCTCAAAAACAATAAGTATTTGCATTGCATTAACTGAACTAAACGAAAAATTTGATACAAATCGTGAGAAAATGTACTTCAACTTCAATGACGTTTCTACCAAATTCAATTATTACAAAACGGTGGAAGAGATTACTCTAAAACGGCTGAAGCGATTTACTTCCGGTTTCTTTTATTTTGATGTACAAACATTTTATTGGAGGTATGAACCAAAAAATATGAATAAATATTATTTTAACTATTTTTTTAAGCAACAATTCGAGACGAAAAATAGCCCAAAAATGCCCTTAAATTTTACGCACTCGCCATTTCGTGAATTTTCAACTTTTTTAATAACTTTTTTTTTGAAAAAAAAGTATGAACGTACACTTTAATGTACAATAAAAAAATATGCCAAAAAGAATTTCGATCCCTTTTTTCATTTTCCTATAAAAAAATCCCAAAGTTGAGCTACTTTTTCGTCGTCTATATGAGAACCTCCCCTTAAACTGGTAAGATTTTATGTGTTGTGTTGTTAGTAAAATAGTTCTATCAAGTAAAAAAATTTAAAAAAAAATGTCATTTTCGCTCAAATATACTCGTAAAAGGTGAAATTGCAAACAACTTGAAATTTAAAGCATTAAAAGGAATTTAAAATGCCGAAATGCAAAAAAATATACGAAATTATGAAGAACTACGAGTATTTGGACAGATGTATTTTTAATAGTATCAAAAATCAATCCTGATCTAAAAATTTCAAAATGTTCCTCCCAAAAGCAAAACAATATTGTAAGCTTGTTGTAGCTTTAATTCTGCCGCTTATTACAATACATACTCAGATATAGTCTACAGCTCTCTGGATCATGTATAGCAAAGAAAACATCAGGTCGCATACGCTACATTCATGATTTGCGTAGATACGACCATATTTCTTTATACAAAATTAATCATTACTTGGTTGCACTCTAAAAGAGTTTTTAGATTTAAGGAATTTTTTTATTCTTACATAACATTATTTATAAAAAATGTCCATCATATCTGTTTCAAAAATGATCTTTTATACGGTCTACCAGAACGTTAAACCCTGTCCCTAGTCGTAATAGATATCTAAATTCATCTCGTTTATTTCTTGTCCACGCTTTCCGTCTATGGAAATCGCTGCCTAACGAATTCGTGCTTTCTCTAAAAACTCACGTTTCAAAAACGCAATCCTATCATACTTCTCTTCTTCATCCAATCACACTTAATTCTATTCCCAATCTCTGGCCGTTTTCGAAAACGTCATCTGCATCAAATTACTTTTGCAAAATGTTTTATTATCACACTGAGAGATTATAAATCACACTGCATTTGCAGCATATTCGATGACACAGTATTTGCATGGCAGATATTTATAAACGTCATATGCGCTGCAAAACAACAACCAAAAATTTACGCTGCACAATAATATCCGTTCAAAAATAACTGAATTAGATAACTCAGTGGAACCTCATGAACAGTAAGCACATCTACATGTATTGGTCGTTACATATAGTATGAAGTGGCCAATTTTTATGTGGAAAGTTTAACAACACTATTACAAAAATTTAAAAAGTTCGTCCGAAAAGTAATCTACATTTTTCCAACGTTCCGCTAAAGCAAAAATGCCTCTTTTGAAAAACTCCTTATCCTTTCAGGCTGAAAATTCCTTAAAGTCCTGTTTTATTGCATCTGGGCTTATGAATTGTTTATTTTGAAGGTGATTGCCCAAACTTCGAAAAAGGTGGTTATCGGTCGGGGATAAGTTTGGTGAATAAGGCTGATGAGGCAAAACTTCATAGCACAACTGCGGCAGATTCAGGAACGTCGACTGTGCGGTATGTGGTCTTGCGTTGTCTTCTTCTTCTTATCCTTTTATTAACCCTTTCCTCGTTATACGAACTTATGTGTAACGAGTTTCCCATTTTTACTGCATCGCTGCTGCTCCGCTTATGGGGTTGGCTAATGTCGCAGACCACAGAACGCGTCTACATAATGCTCGGTCCTGGATCGCTTCGGTGGTAAGCCTTGAAATCCAGGAATTCTTTTTCCGACCTCGTTTTCTTACAGTTGGAGTGACCGTAGTTGATAGTGCCTTTTTAACCGGATTTTCCGCAGATCTTCTTTGAACGTGGCAATACCAACTTATTCTATTCGCCTCAAGCTGTTCGGTTACCGAATTCTTTATATGTAGACTTCCTATTATACGCGTAGATCTAATGCAATCGCGTTTAGTGACTCCACTAGACATCCTTAACATTTTCATTTCCGCTGCCGTCATTTTTTTTTTAAGCGCTTCGTACATTGTCCAGCACTGTGAACCGTATATAAGAGCTGGTCTAACAACCGTGGTGTAGACTTTCCCCTTTAATTTAAGTGGAAATTTTCGGTCGCAAAAGATTTGCGAATTTTCCCGCCATTTCATCCACCCCACACTCACTCTGTGGTTTACGTCGTCGTCACATTTCGCTTCCATGTTAACGATTGATCCTAAGTACTTAAAGATAGTGCTTTTCGGAAGAACTACTCCGTCAAACATTATATCCGGAACAGGTCGCAACGGATGCGCGAATGGGCACGTCAAATGCTCCGTCTTTGAACGACTTATTTTAAACCCGTTTCTCTCTAGCGCATTTCTCCATGAATCTAAGGCGTTCTGTAAATCTTCGACGTTATCGCTAAGTATAACTGCGTCGTCAGCGAAGAGAATTGGCGTTACATTTGTTTCGCGCATGCAGTATTTTAAAAGATAGTCGAATACTACGTTAAAAAGGAAAGGGCTAAGTACGCTTCCTTGATTCACTCCGACATTAACTGGAAATTCTCTAGTTAGTCCAGCAGAGCTTTTAACCGCAGTTTTCACGTTTCCGTACATGTCTTGTATTATTCTAACATACGTTTCCGGTACGTTTTGAGACCTCAGCGCAGCCCATATGAGATCCCTAGGCACTCGATCGAATGCCTTCTCGAGGTCGATAAATACCATGTGTAAATCCTTAGACCAATCTCGGTGCTTTTCCATTATTGTTCGTAGGCTTTGGATAGCGTCCACCGTCGATCTTCCTTCAACAAATCCACACTGGCTATTATCGAGCTTTATTATTTGCCGAAGACGTTCGTTTAAGACTCTTTCGACGATTTTCATTGTGTGTGACATAAGCTTGATTGAACGGTAGTTGTTGCATTCTCGAGTGTCGCCTTTTCCTTTGTATAATGGAACCAAGAAGCTACTTCTCCATTGATTCGGCATAGGTCTTGCGTTGTCATGCAGCAATATGGAACCATGCCTATTTACCAGTAATGGCTCCTTTTGGAGCAATTTGTTGTGCATTATGTCAATTTCTCTACAGTACGACTCGGGCGTAACGGAATAATGGACAACTTCCTCACTCGTCCACCATACTGTCACCATTACCTTTTTGGGGTGTAAGTCTGCCTTGCCAAGTCCACTGGGAAACTCACCAAGTCTAACCATTCTCTCGACCCCTTCCGATTATCGTAAAGGATACACTTTTCGTCGCAGGTGACGATGCAATATAAAAAAGGACGCATTCGGTGTCTGTTGGCAGTGGCATAACTGAGTAACATGGCGTCCATGGCAAATGTTGTAATGTTATGTATGCAATCTATGCCCCCAAATCATAATGGCATTTAGAATTCGCAGCCAGCCAAGGCTTAATGATTTAAAACGTTCCACCACATACAGAGATGCCTTGCTTTCTCGATTTAGCTTCTAATTGGTGGAAGGGTTAAGTAAAGCCTTCATTCACTCCGCATTTTGTGTAGATATTAAACCATTTCGAAGCGTTAAGCAGAAAGCCCATCGGTAAAACTCACTACATTCATTTCCTGATTTTGAGATCGGAGGCAGCAGAAATTAGCCTAAAATTCACTAGCCCGCTTCAAACTACTGTTTGAAAAATCCGTCTTCTCAACTTCTTCCCGTTTGATGCTTAGGAGGGTCGAAGATAGTTCAAAATCAATTTCAATTTACTAAACGATCTTTCATAGCCAGCAATGGAAACCGAAATGGTTAATAATGTTTGGGTGGCGAATCGAAAATTTAGGAAGACGCTCTCATCTCCGTATTGCACGATGAATAGCAGAACGTCTTCAGGTCATGTTAGTTTGATGTTGGTCTTCATAAAATCTTAATTTCCGAATACGCCAAAACTTACGGTGCATATTATAAGAAACAATGTTTAAATTTATCTCGCGCCTAGGCTCTGAAAATTTGAAGTCTTTGAAGATTTTCAGAGATTTTCAAGGTTTCAAATAAGAATCTCTATTTTTTTGAGTATATACGTCTAGGCATCCGTCAGATTCAGGACTCTTCAAAATTTTGCCGCGGCGCCCAAGGCGCGTGCCCTGTCTGCCATACCTTAGATACGCCACTGTCTGTTGGTCAAAGATATTGCATCCTCCAAACGTCGTAGCATATTCGTTGGTGTTAGAACGTGAGGCACCCATCTTTCTAGTTTTTTTACGTTTCCAATGGCAGAAAGATGGCGACTTATGGTTGCAGTTTACACTTTGAACCTTGCAGCAAGGTTAGAACAGTCGTAGCTAGATTTTCTTTAACAGCTGCTGCAAGTTCCTCATTATGAATAACATTCTCTGATCTACCCCTTGGCAAATTTTCGAGCGAAAAATCTTCCTCGCTGATAAACCAGTTTCGAACAGTTCTCTCACTAAACGTACCCAAACCAAAAGCACCGTTAATTTCTCTAGTCCCTGTGGATGCGTTCATGTTTTTTTTTAAATTGAAAAAGGAAAATTGGCCTTAAATTTGTTGCTGAAAGCATTTTCTATGTAAGGAAAAAAAGTCAACTCAATGAGCTAATAGCGTAAATTAATGTTTTATCGTTAGAAAGATTAACACCCCTGTTATGATTCACAACTTAACTTTCTAAAACTTACTCGTATAAAGGGCAGTTGTCTATTTTTGACATATAAAAAGTGTATAGTCAACCAAGTTGTGAATTATAATACGTAAACTCAACCCAACTCTCAACTTAAATTTGCAGTTGTCTCCATTTGAAGGTTCAGAGTCAACTAGTTGTCTCTAAGTTATGAATGACAATACGAATTTAGTCAAGTCAACTAGCTTAATTTGAGAGGCTGATTCAACTGCTTGAAAAGAATCCTATTTGGCAAAAGGAAAAGGAATTTTTGAAAGTTTTTGGACAACCACGGAGACTGTTGGTTGTGCCAATCTGAAATTAAGATCATTACCGCTACATTTCTGGTAGCAATCTTCCGAAAAGAAACGTATGACGGTAGCTAACTTTAAAATTGGAGGCATTGACCAGCAACGGACAGAACTCTTCGTGTGCTGGTAAATTTTCCAGAATATAACAAAACCCTTCTTTGTTTGGTATATACTCGTATATATGGTATGGTATACTATACATATTAAAAAACAGTTTTAAGGTGACCATTATCTATAAGTAAGTATTTGGTATCTGGAAGTTCCAAGGGATTTGAATGGTCCCGAATATGCCTTCGCACACGAGCGAAATTTATTTCTTCATCTAAATTTATTTCAACAGGAAAAAATAAATCAAAGACATTTCGATCTTTTATTTTTTAAAACAACTATTTCACGACACCAAATTCACTAAATGACCTTGAAGCTGCCACTTTTGATTTTGACAATCAGACAGCCGCACAACTCATCTCGAAGTAGTTGTGAATCGTAAAAAAGATTTTGAGTTTGATTGTCTCTTAAGTTGAGTTGACTCGAAGACGACTCATATGTGTATCATAATAGGGGTGTAAACTGCAAGGCTATAGCCTCTACAGCTGGCCCAGAATAGAGGATTCTTTCTCCAGAATACAATGCTGAGTTTCCATTCTTTTGGCATGCTTTAGCCTGATCATAATTAAGATATAATTTGTTGCATGCTCTTTACAAAGTTTTCTCCTGATGGCTTGATTTGTTGAGCAGTTAGGGCGTCAGTTCTAGCAGAATTATTGGACTAAAAATTGAATGTGGCTATCCTTTATTCGTTAAGGCTGAGTAAAATTGATCATCCAAGTTGAAAATACTGATTCTCAACGCCGTTTATCAATCTTTAGAGGATGATAATTACACTTCTTTAGCACTGACTGTCTTAAGCTTGAATGGTGGTTCAAGAAACTATCATTATAGATGGCCACTAGGAACGTTTAGACAGTGCTGGAGGAATGTCTTTCATCGATAGTAACATAGTCAAGTTCCTTGGTGAATATGGATGAGGGTAAGAAAATCATGCGCCTGTTAATCGCATAGTCATTTTTCTGAAGCCCCGAACTTTAGTACAAAAGATGTTCCCTTGTCCTATTTTACTGCCAAAATTATATAAAACGATTTAAAGTGCATTCGTAGAAAACTTCCATATCTGAACATCGAAATGAAGTGTCACGAAAAACTCCAGCAAATTTCTCGTTACAAAGTTAAAAGCCGATCACAGCTAATAGTAAAGAAGACGGCAATCCTTAGAGATCTAGTCAAACGTCAAATAAAAAGCTTATTCGCATTTCGACGGGTGGTTCTTATAATCACTATGGCGGTGCAAGTTAGCTTGTTGAGCTGAACCAGCCGCACTGGAAACCTGAAAAAAAAATCATTGTCACCTACTACACCCAGGTTACCTTAACAAAATCAGCTCACAATTAGCTTATGTCACCGAAGCTGGAAGTGAGCTGTATAACATAGGACGTCGTTGCTAGCAACAGACATCGGTTATGAATTGGTGATCTCACGAGCAGTTGCACCGCAAAAATTTCTGGAGAGAATTGCGCTTCCGGTCTGAGACTGGTTTGTTAGCCGAACTGTCGGATGACTTTATGCTCGCCAAGAACTTCAGACTTTAGTGTGATTAGTGTGTTTTCAGTCATCCTCTTTCAAAAATACACCAAAGTCATCCTCTTTCCAGGCTGCAATTGCGTAATTGACAAAAAGTGAATCCAGTAGGCATTTCTATCGAAATATTTTGACAGCATTAATTAGCAGGTAGCACGGTTTAGAGGAATCACGGTTTTGTGAATCAGGGAGATGATATAGCTGAAATTTATATTGGACCCACCGAATGTAGTTGGATCTTCACGGATCGAAAATCGAACGGAGATGTGGCATTGGTGTCTCCTTGGAGGGCGACATTATTAGATCACTCTTTATTCAGAAAATTTGAGACTGTCGCCCAAGCGGACACATAAGCAAACCTGATGGAACCTAACTTTGCTGTAAAGAACCAATGGGAGAAGCTCATTCTTTTAAAGTGACAGCCAAGCTGTGCTGAATACCATCACGGTTTCCAAGCTAATTTAGGAAACTTCTCTGAATGCAGTTAGTCTTGTTTGGATCCAAAATTACAATGCGATCACCGGAAATGAAGTTGCATATGAAGATACTATGGAAGGCCCGAAGGGGAGTTTTAAGGACCCGGCCTGCAACTCGGTTACAACTTCAGTTGTCAGTTTGGTTTGGAGTGAGTACTATATAACTGCAAGTGTCATGACCCATTGTCGTCATGTGACGGGGCACTGAAGTTTTTCCAAGCACCTTAATATGCTGGTCATAGGTGACACCACATCTTGTACGATGAGAAAGATGCTAATACCGCAGAGCACTATTTATGTGAGTGTCCTGCCTACACGGTGTGCTGAAGCGCTTATTCATCTTTCAACTGAGAAATTTTAGTAAAGGGGGCATACAAAAAGTACAATGGATAAGTTCATTGTTTGAGTGCAACAACGTCATTTTAAACTTCTCTACACAAATTTACACCACAACGATCACATTAGGAATGATCGGTAGGTCGGCATCTTCATATGTAACGAGCAATACATAAAATCGATTATCTTATTTATTTAAACGAAATATAATTTTTACTGATCGTAGTGATGAAAACATTTTGCTTTTCTTAAAAAATCAAATGCGTTTACAAGAAGTAAATCATGCAGATGACAAAGATCAACGATAACAAAAAACATTTGCAGTTTGACGATCGCAACCCTTTAGTGTTACAATGACGATCAAGTGAGGTTTTCGAGGGTTGAATGGATAACTCGAAAAACTATAATGTAAAACTCTAATTTACTCAGGGCTCGCATAACGTAACTTTTAAGACGATCATCGTTCAAACGATTGTATTTAACGACGTCGTCAAAACTTTGCTTCGTGTAACACTACAATCGCATTGTCCTGTCGTGTCGTCCATCGTAGTCGTGTGTAGACAGCTTGAGAGCTACTAAACAGGTTAAATGTATAGAAAATGGCATTTATGCTGTCACTGTTGAAATCAGTTGTTTTGTTCCGATTTATTTTTTATTTATAATGCACAATAATAACAATTATCTCTAATCTAACTGCGATTCTTTTATTGAATTTCGAATTCTTTCTGCAAACTCCTTCATACGGTTATTGGAAATATCTCTATTTGCAGTTTTATTTTCCATCGAATTGTCGTCGCTGGGTTCGGTATCTGCAATATTGTTGTCCATATTGTGGAAGACACATATGTTGTGCAATGCGGCGCAAACATTTGCAGAAAAAGCAACTTTGCTAGGGTGGTACCCGCTCTTCCTTTCCTCCATTAAGATTCTCCATCGATCTAAGTTTCTTGCCTTAGAATGAATTTGATTGAAGTGTATCTTAGCTGGGTCAATAGATGCTCGCTAGGTGGGTGTCAGCAACCAAGGCTCAAGAGGGTATCCACTGTCACCTACAATATTATATGTGAGGATTACACAAGGATACAAATAATTGCGTACCTACCCAAAAGCCAATAATTATGGTTGCGTTAGGTGCAGTTTCTAAAGAAAAAGGCACTTTCGTTGGAATGCTTCCAAACCAATGAATCATGTGCGGATCCAGCGTATCTAACATTTATTGCAGTTATAAGCATTTTATGATTGCAAATCTTCAATAAAACAATTGATTGGACACAGCTTTAGTTCTAACGCTTTTATAGTCTCACAAACTACGAGTATCTCTAAAAGGGTACTTTGGCCAACAGAATTCCAAAGTCGTTACCAGTCAACCATTGGTAGCCACCACCAGCTAGAACCTCCAAGGTAGCACCGAGTCTTAAAATTGGGGAAATATATAATATTGTAGGAGCGAGCTCCTCCTTAGGTTTACCAACAACACATATTAATGCCGACGCATTTGTGTTAAAAATTTAACAAACAAAACTAAACAACAATTAACCATTAAGTATGAAACGATTGTAAAATAGCAATCGTTCAATCGCAATCGTTCAATCGTCGTTATTTGACAGTTCAATGAGTTATACGAAGCATTAGTGAATTGTCAAAAACGACGTCGTCCGGACGATTGAACTATTTAGTGTTACACAAAGCAATACAATCGTCGAAACGACGCACAGTGAGGAAAAAAATCAGAAAAACTTACGAGTAGTTTCCATTTTTTTTTTTCATAACGTATTTTTATTTTAACAAAAAGGGTACGAAAAAAGGGTTTTTATCTATTTTTGAATTTTTTTTTTGTTGAAAATGAATGGAACTTAGAATAAAATATTATAATTCATCACAAGAAGAATTATGTTCCTCATTAGAAATAAAGTAGCATCTTATATTTTCATCAATTCTTTTGTATTTGTGCACAATTTTCTCTGTGATGAAATTAGGGGGTCAGATATTAGTAGCAAATAGTTTATTACATCTTGCATGTTGTTAGACCTCGAGGACTTCCTTGGATGATGAAGCCTAGTGCGGCGGAAAGTCTTGTGTAAGCCCTCTAGTTCTTCCTCGGATAAGTGTCCAATTGGTATTTGAAAACTTTTTATGATATCAATGCCCTGAAAAAAAGTTTGTGCAATGTACAGGGCATGTAATACCAATCATACAATTCTAAGTATAGGTCTTTAGTTTCGCAAAGTAATATAGTAAACTTTTGAAAGTCGATTTCTGCACCTGCTGAAATTACACGTAAGATAACTGAAAATTTTTTGTGATTTTTGTGATTTCCGAACTTCATTTAGGGTCAGAAAAAAACCTTCTGGCGGTATTGCCATCATTGGACGTTCCAAATGGTTGCCTAGGCTGGTCGACATTTAACCCCATCCTTGACTTAAATTCCGCCTGAATTCGTTTTTTTTCTTCCTTGAAAACGGCTTTGTTTGTTTCCCCTTGTACTCGCCATTTTTTAAAAGGTAATCAATGTGTAACATACATTCAAAAGTTCTTATCCAAAGATGAAGAGTTGATAAGCCAAAACGATAGCTGTCCTCTGCAGGAGCTTTCTCGTAACATTTGACTGTGTTCATTTCACTGGGTAATGCACCACAGACATAGCATTTTGAAGAGGAGTTTGTTTCTGACAACACATTACACACACTTCCATCAACCATGGTTAAATGAAATTGAAATGATATTCTAAGACAGTATCCAGTTACACACGCAGATATGTCACGAAGCTGATTAATTTTAGCTTGCATAGTGGCCTCCTCTTCTTTCACAAGTCCAGAACTCTCTTTGCGAAATAAAAACTTCAGAGGCCTATAATAAAAAGTGGATCCAGGACGATCATTTATCCAGAGAGGTTCACCTGAATCCATGTCAATCAAGGGAACAAATGCGATTAAAAAAAAATAAATATTCGTCGGAATTTTCAAGATTTTCAAATCCAATTTTGTACAAACTGTGGCTGCCACTACCGTCAAAGCCCCATTTGCATATCAACTTAGCGTTAGTATTTTTCCTGACACTTACGGACTTGGCTATGTTTTGAACCGTTTTTACCATTACATCTTGGAAATTCACTTCAGCAGATGTTTCTGTGACAATAGATTTTGGCAATATACTCGTTTTTATCTGCCATAGAGCATAAATGCTGGGAAAACAGTCTTTGTGCAATGCGTTTACGGTGTTTCGCAAAACTTGATAGCTTCGCTCGGTTAGGTCAAGGTCAAGGTACAGTGTCAAAGCTTCCTCGGATGACAAAACTTTTTTTTCCTCGAAGACGATGAATTTGCTGCTGAAACTTCTGATGCAAACCTAAGCTCCTCAAGAGATTTCGTCTTTAACAGCTCTTCCACTCTCTGTTTTTTTAGTTTTTCTGCAACACTCTTGAAAGGGTTTTTTCGGACTTCCACGTTTAATTTTTAGGTCTTGATTGTTAGACTCTATGCTTTTGGAAGAAATGTTGTCTGGAAACGAGTGCTGCAAATCGAGCCAATCCTTGTTTCTTTTTAAAAACCGATTACGGTTCCTTCCGGATTTTTGCCACCGTTTGTATATATTTGAACACAAAGTAAAAACATGACTTCGCAAATTGTCTTCCTCTTCTGGATCTAAAACAGTCTTAATTATGTCATTCTTAATAAACTATTATACGACAGCAAATCGGTTGGTTGGGTCGGATGACCATAATTGGAAAAGTTCTTTATTAGTACACATTCTACAAATAGATGGATAAATAAACAGTTGCAAAAAAAAAACAGTCGCAAATTGTCGCAGACAATTTTTACCTTGTCGAAATAACCTTACTGTCCTCTTAATTAAACAAGAAAAAAATTCTTAACAGTCAGGAACACAGTCACTTTTAAATCTCTTTTCAACGGAACTAAAAATGTCCTAATTGGAGTTGTTTTAGGTTTGATAACAACTGTTGAAAAGTTGCAAGTAAAAATATAAATAAAAAAAACAAATAACCTCTACTTGTCCTAGTGGTGTAGATCCAAGTAAAAACTGGTTTATAAGATAATTATTTTACTCTGCCAGTCGAGGCTTCATACACTGGAGCTAACTGTCATTTTTTTAAATAAGCAAGTAAGGTCCTTACCTTTTGTGGTGACCAGACGGCTTGCTGGTAAATTTTACCGCTAATAAAGTTACAGTTATCTTGTTTGGGAATGTGTAATGCCTTTTAAGCGTTTCGAAATAATACGAGAGCGGGTCAATAAGTCCGTGACTTTTTGAATTTCTGACCTCTTTACTGAAACAGCAACACTGCTCCTGTCAACAGGCATCTGTCAGTTGACTCCTGTTAAAATTTAAACTTGCTGCGTCAGTTAGTTTGTGTTTGACAGCTATTTTTATCAGACTACTCACTAATTTGAGGAGAAAATGGAAAAAAGTGAATTTCGTGTGCTTATTAAGCATTACTCGTATTTCTTGCGAAAAAAAACCATTACCGAGACTAAGGCTAAGCTTGATAAATACTATGGGGACTCTGCACCATCGATTTCAATTGTAAAAAAGTGGTTTACTGAATTTCGTTGTGGCCGTACAAGCACTGAAGATGCCGAACGTCCTGGACGCCCAGTTGAGGTCTTTACACCCGAAACAATCGAGAAAATTCACGATATGGTGTTGGCCGACCGAAGATTGAAAGTGCGAGAGATTGTGGAAGCCGTAGGGATCTCGCATGGCTCAGTGGTTTCAATTTTGAATGATCACTTGGGCATGAGAAAGCTTTCCGCAAGATGGGTGCCGCGTTTGCTCACAGTCGACCACAAACGCAATCGTGTAACAACTTCACAGGAAGGTTTGGCGTTGTTTAATCGCAATATGGAGGAGTTTTTGCGCCGTTTTGTAACCGTGGACGAAACATGGATCCATCACAACACACCAGAGAACAAACAACAGTCAAAACAGTGGGTTTCTAAGGGTGAATCGGCGCGAAAGAAGGCCAAGGTGGGTTTGTCAGCCAATAAAGTTATGGCGACTGTTTTTTGGGATGCACGCGGGATAATCCACATTGACTACCTTCAAAAGGGAAGAACAATCAATGGGGAATATTATGCCAACTTATTGGACTGATTTGAAAAAAAAAAACGACCTCATTTGGCCAAGAAAAAAGTTCTTTTCCACCAAGACAATGCAAGGGTGCACACATGTGCAGTTGCCATGGCAAAAATCCATGAATTGGGCTATGAATTGCTCCCTCATCCACCCTATTCTCCAGATTTGGCTCCGAGCGACTACTTCTTGTTCCCAAACCTGAAGAAATGGCTTGGTGGAAAAAGATTTGACTCCAATGATGAAGTCATCTCGCAAACAAAGGCCTATTTTCAGGACCTCGACAAATCATTTTTTTTGGAAGGGATAAAAAAATTGGAGAAGCGTTGGACAAAGTGTATAGAGCTCAGGGGAGACTACGTTGAAAAATAAAATTATTTTTTTATCAAAAAATTTGTGTTTTAATCCAAAAGTCACGGACTTATTGACCCGCCCTCGTATTTTGTAAATCTAATTTTTTGATTTTTTTCCATTGGTCGACGCACTGTGCGACGTTCTCAGACGATCGTTGTCTTACGCAATGAGAGCCCAGCATGACTAATATAAAACAAAAACCAATTTTTTTTAATAAGTAATTCTATTTATTTTTCAGTTTCATTTGCATTTATTTTATTTATGTTTCATTTGTTCATCATTTAGAGTTACAATTGTGTTTTATAGCTAAGTTTTGTTTTTATTTTTCACTTTTAAGATTACAAACCAAAATAATGTTACATTTTCCTTTTTTTTTTTTATCTTTACAAAACAAACATCAAATTGATTTTACATTATGTTGTACAATAAATATAAAACATTTTTGTTTACAATATTAATTCATAAAAATTACTTGACGTGGTTTTGCTTTTCTTTTTTTTTTATATTTTTTTGGCGAATCGTGTAATAGTATTATTCTTTAATTTTGTCATAAATTTATTTTTCAACTTTAATCAATAAATTAGCTCTCAAGTCTTTAACAGTATAATGTGTATATCAGAAAATAGTTTTACTTTTTTTTTTTTTAAATTTATTTATGTTGTATACATTCATACACTTATGATACAGACAATATATATTATGTACATATTTTATAAATTAATTCTTATCATTATTCTAGACTGTAACCTATAGAGATAGTTCACAGACTGATGGTAAGAAATACTTCACATACTAATTTCGGACTAATAAGAATAGTTAAGCGTTTTGAAAAGTTTTTTTTTTATTATGTTTGAGTGTGTGTGTTGTTTTTTCTTCACCCCATTTAATTATAGTATAAATTTTTAGCAATTGCATATGAAGAGCAAACAAACAATTCTAAAAGTACGGGAAGATAGTAGGGGGTACCTATTTTTCTGATCTGATTGTGGTCGCTTTACACGCATATGTCGTTTATTAATTCTATCTACAGTTTAGATAAAATTTAAGTATAAGATACTCGTATGTATTTTAGAGTTAAATTTTATTTGTAAGTTTAAAATTTAATACAACCGTAAGAGATTTAGACTTTAAATGTTTTGTGTAATTGATGACTGTTTTTTGGAGTGTGTGGACCGATAAGTCCGCGATTTGTAGACAAATTTGGAGCGAGCTGTGTCATTAAGTTTGGTGAAAATGGAAAAAAAAAATGGGAATTAGGTGTGACCAATGCAGTCATTATAGTGAAATTACTTAAATTGGGTTACAAATTGCTCCCTCATCTGCCACATTCTTCGAATTTAGTTCATAGTAGAGATTTGCATGAATGCCATAAAAGTAACCCATGAGACACCCATAGAAATTAACTACCCATACTCATTCAATTCGCACACAGTGATTCTTCACTCAATGAGTGAAGAGAATTATGAATGATTGTGAGTATGGATGCAACGAGGTCTCGTAACTCACAGGACTCATACAACCTACGATTCACACTCATCATAACTCACTACCCATAGCATTCTTTATTTTGGGTACCTGTGAGTGCTGTATAAGGGTGGAAAACGCATTCGAATCATTCGAGTTACTCGAATTATTGTGCAGCCGATTTTGGGTTTCTGTTGTGCGTTTTGGGGTTTTTTTTTTTTTTCAATTATAAGGTATACGTGAATTTTCGTGAATTTTCGCACAAGCATTCACGCATATTCAACCCTTGTGAGTAGTGTAAATCTGAGACGGTCGACAGCACAACTACGCACAACACAACTTTTATACCCGCACTCACTCAAACTCAATCACAGGTCCATTGTACAATGAGTAATGAAAAGTATCAATAAATCAAGTTGTGCATTCACTGCGTGAATGGACCCATGCAGATAGTTCATAGTATCATTCAGATTACGAAATTTCCTGCCGACGAAAAGCTTCCACACTGCAGAAAAGCTGATAATCCGAAAGAGCAAAAATCAGGACAAACCGACGTAATTTTTGCCCCATTTCACGTGAGATATAGCATTTAGTTTTGAATGCACTGTCAATTTCCTTAAAATGCTTGACGGAAAAACAATCAGCTTGTGTAGCTTTTGATGATAACCAGATTCTGGGTGGCTTTAAAATCTCTATGGTGTAAAGACCGAGCTTTGGCGTACGTTTTAATTTTTTACCTGCTTTCAACAACATCATGGGTCTTAAATGGTTATAATACAAAATCCACTTCTTTTCATCGCAGGTGTACACCTCTATTACCGTTCGCAAGTCGCGCAAAACAACAGGCGAATTTGATTATTCGGTATTATGGTACGAAAATCGCGAATGTGAATTCGCCTTAAATGTCAAAATACTCGTACTGGCGAACGTAATTTCGTTGAATTACGGTTAGCGGCTCGCCGAGTTTTCGTTCGCTTTAAATGTCAAAAAATTGGTGACATGGTTGGTGAATTTGAAAAAATGGAAACCTCTATGAACAAACCTCTATGAACAAACCTCTATGAAATAATAAACTAATTTATTTATAGCAAAAAGGCGAACTTTCATCAATTTAACAACCTAGACGAGGTCCTCCAGAAATTACCGAAAGACTAGGCTGTTTTTGGTCCAGCAAAAAAATTAGCACTGTTTTTTGGGATTGGTGCGCAATTGACCTTAATTCTCTGGCGCCCACAATGCGTGAGGGAAAACAGTGGCATAAGGTAGTTTTCAATTACTTCAGTGCTGCAAGTTATTCTGCAGCCTTTCATTTCAGGTTGGTTAGATTATAAACTGAAACTAAAACAGAAGGCCGCCAAAAGCATACAGGCTCCGTTGCCACTGGCGGTGGACCGTTTGCACAGTTGTCATTGTCTTTATTAGAACAAGCTGTCGATTCCTTACTTAGTCTTCAGCATGCTGCTAATCCTAGTGGGCCGTTTTTCAGTGCGAGCACAAGCAACTCAGCGAGGGATGAAATGATGTCCGAAAATGAAGAAACTATAAGGATTAAAATTGTCCCTTATATTTCTCCTTATTCTATACATTTGTCCGCTTCTTTCATGGCGGTATTCGTCTTCGAAAAATAAATCAAATGAACAAAGAATCAAATGACAACGAATTTTAAATTTTTCTGACATTTAAGTTGCTGTTAATTTCTTTGTCGTGGCAGCAATGATTTTCAGGCAACAAATTCGCTAACCATAATAACGAGTAAAGAAAGATTCGCCGAGACTGTCGACTCACGCAGTTTCGGCGATTCGTGAACGGCAATAAGGGTGGTAAGCTCACTGTGGTGTCTTTAGCTAAACGATGCGCACATCGTAGTTTTTGGGACTAGTTAAGTCTGCGGGGTAATCACTTGTCAAATTTCTTTATTTTTTCATATGAAAGAAAGATGTGTTGACTAATTCTCATGAGGGATACTACCATGTCCAATATCCCTCACCGATTTTGTTTGATCTCAACGAAGGACCTAAGAATAAATGGCAAAAGATAACCCTTCATGGGTTATTGTTCTCCAAAGCTAAACAATTTTCTTAGTGACGTCAATAAGACTTCGCTTAAGAGGTGGGCAGAAAAAATTGAAGGCTCGAATTGAACTAAGTCACTCGACGGCGAGGCACAAAAATGGCTACTGAACTGAAGATATTTAAGACAACCCTTGCACGAACGTGGCCAGTTGCCGAATATCGTGTTCTCTGATATGAAAAATCATCCGCCAATCGAACAATTTGAGAACAATAAAATCAACCATGTTCTTGTGCAAGAGCGCTCTTACAAAATAATAGAAGAAGTTCTAAAGATGATTCTGGAAAGCGGAGAGTACCCAGTGAGTTCTTTTTACATTACAATACATTTTTTAATACCGACGTGATGTTTTCAGTTTCAAATCAGCAATTATTTCTTCAGTGCTAGCAGGTTTAGGGTCCCAAGATGGCAGAGTTTTCGACTGGTTTGCTGCTTTAATATCTGCTTTGTCTGGAATGCCAAGACTACGATTTCGAAGCTCCCCAAATTTATTCACATAAGTTTGGCGACTTTCTTTCTGCCTATCTTTTGGTTCGCGCTGAGAACTATGTACTACTGATCGATAATGATTTTCGGATGGTTGGTGTTCGGAGTGGGGTCTTGATTTGGGAAATAAGATTTGTGATTGTCTCATATCGTATCGATGTTGTTTCTCAAGATCTCCTAACTGCTTGCGTGTTTGTTCAAGCTTTTCGACCAGACTCTTACGATTTTTATGTTGTGAGTATGTTTCGTCTATTTTTGGCAATTGGGCTATTGAATCTGAAATCGATTCAATTTCTGCCTTTAGGGAAGCTACCATAATTGCGTAGCCAGCACAATTCGTTGGAGTAGTACTAGAAGCACTTTGAGTTAATGGAAGTCGTTTGGAGTGCGTTGGTGGTTTAACGGATGGAGTATTCCTGTGCGAGACTGTCGTTGAAGTTGGTGTTGTTGAAAGTTTTGCAACTTTTGGGCTTTGAGAAGGTGAAGCTAATTCCGGTTTTATTGATGATACTGATTTATGTGACAAGGCTAAGGGTTTCCGAGATTTTTGACTTGAAGAAGGTGAATCGATATCTGCTTTCAGCAAAGGTGATGGTTTAATTGGAGGAGGCATTGAATTCAAGACTTTAGGAGTTTGAGAAGAATGTAATGTATCTGGTTTGGATGAAAAACATTTAGATGGGGATATAAGTATTGATTTAACAGGTTTTGTCGGTTGTGAAGATTGTTCAGAGCTTGAATTAGACGAGGTAGACATTCGTCTTCCCAGTACGGATTTTATTTCGGGAATTTTAGTCACCAAAGGTGAAAACGTCACTCTACAATTAGACAATTTAGATTCAACTTTTGAGGAAATACTTGGCAATGGAGACTGTGCCGGGCTGGTTTTTGATGTTGATAGTTTGGTTGGATTATTATTAACCGGTGGTGTTCGGCAACTTGGATTAGCATTCGGTGGAATCGGTGAAGTCTCTTTTAATTTATTTACATCTTTATCCCAACGTGTTCGTTTTTTTGCTATTTTAATGGATTTGCCAATCGTGTCATTTGGAATTGTTGCAAAAGGCGGTGGGTTTACAGTGGTGGAAGTTGCTGGTGGGATTGCTTTTGACGAAACTACCTTTGATAAAGACAGTTTTGATGAAACAGATTTTGATAGATCGATCTGTTTTTCGATATTAATTTTCGGTTTCTCAATAACAGGTTCGACTGATGATGGTATCTGTTTCGATATCGGAGAGCTTTCCGAAATTGAAGGCGTCAAAATGATTGGCATTGAAGGAGTGCTGATGGATGATGAAGAAAGCGCAGATGCTGACAAAGATGAAACTGTAGACAGAGACGCTGATTCGTCCACTGATGTAATGGGTAATGAATGTGACGTGAGGGAGTCCGAATCACTTGAAGAATTGTCATTCAATTCAAAAGAAGCATTCTGAAGTGTAGCATTTGGCTTTCGCATAAGTACGTTAACTGGCGATTCGCGTTTAAGTCGATCAAAGAGATCATCAGTTGATAATCTTTCAACGGCTTTTGCTTTTGGCTTTTTATTGGCAGTTTCATCGTACAATAGACTACATTCCAATTTGACTGGAGGATCAGTGCGTGGTTTCTTGGTTGGAGGTTCATCAGATGTAAATTCATTGTCGAGCTCGAAGCCAACCTTTGATACTTGAATCGGATGGTCCTCGCGCGTTGAGACAATTTCAATATTTGAAAGTTCTGTATCAGTCTGCACTGGGGGCTTTATATTTAAGGGTTCAACTGGCGCCTTATCATCCCGCAAACTATTTATAACATCCTCAATTCTTGGCTTTTTGTTAGGGGGTTCACAGTACGATACGTCACTGTCTTGGGTTTCCATCTGAACAACGGATTCAACGGCTGGCTGTGGAAGAGAACTTTGCTCTTGTGATACTTCAATTATCTTCAATTTACTAAGATTAGTTTCAGACTTAATGAGTAGATTTTTATTGTTGGACTCTTCAGATGGTAGGCCATTTTGCTGCTTATGCTCTTTGAGTACAACTTTATCTAGTTTGGAGAGTTTTGACATACTAGTATCCGTCGACTGAACGTCATCAATTGTAGCAGTCGAATTTGTGAAAACAGTTACATCTACTGGAATGGTTACAACTTCTGTTATTAAAACAGGATTTTCTTTGACAGGTTCAAGGGTGATATCTAACTTGTCATCAGAAGACTTCGAACTATTTTCTATGTTCACTTCCAATGACAACACGCTTTTTTTATCTTCAAGTGGATTTAGGCTCTTTTCGACATCAGCATTGGGCAATGTTACCTTGGATTCAATCGCATCTCGCTTAGGCGAAGCTGATTTGATTGATTTTCTTTTCCAAAACGGCATTGGATGAGACTTCAATTTTACAGGTGAGTTGATTGCTTCTTCCTTTGGAGGTAAGGGTACGACAAGCTTTTCCTTCTTATATCTTGGCCTGTCGACAATTTCTCTGCCCTCTGCAATGTCTTTGACAACATCTTTGTTTCGCTTTTTCGATGTGTCACTATCTATAGATTCTTTTTTACCGGTAGATGTTGCAGTGATAAGATGTGCAACTGATGTTGAGGTTTGATTCTTTTCGGCGCACCTATCTTTGAGATTCGAATTTACCACCTTCCCATTTATGGAAGATTCATGCGGCTTAGATGTTGAAACATCCTTTTCACTCTCAGTCGATTTCAAGCCATTCACGACTATGGGAGATGGTGGTGACTCCATTTCCTGCTCGGTAACGTTCTGTTTACTCTTCTCCAAATCAGATGACGAAAAGAATGGATTGTTACTAGCTAAAAGCTCATCGTAAGATTCAAATCCAACGTCGGTTGATACTTCGACAGCAGGCGCGTAGTAGTTAACTGTACTTTGTGTTGTTGTTACATCATTGGGAGTTAGCGTATTCGTTAGTTGTTTGCCATTTATTGAACTAGGCTCATGGACACGACTTGGTTTGGGGTCGAAGGTGGCTACATTATATGGAAACAACTCATTTTCAAAGTCAAGTTCCACATCAGGCAATGTAATGTGCTTTGGAGACTTGCGTTGAATATCAAATGGACTCACAGTGGGCATAGTATCAATCTCTGGTTCCAGTACAAGTAGCGGTGGTCCAAACAGGAATGTTAAGTCACTTTCAAACTTGTGTCGATCATTGCCAGATATCATGCAGTCGCTCGATTGGAATGGATTCGATTCGATCATTACTTTCTCCACAACATCTGAAAGGCATTCCCTTTGGACAATGCAGTTCTCTTCAAATATTGGACTGTTTCCTATAGTATGAATGTCTGCTATATTCGTCATCACGAATGGATCCAGCTCGATTTCTGAAGCGGAATTAGTTTCTGAAGTACTGTTATCAACTAAATCTTCTTGATTTTCAGATTCCTTGTCGTTGTCTTCCTCAGAAGTTGTGGGTTCGACAGATGGCTCTTTTGAGGATTCAGCGTCGGTGGTACAAACGAATTCAAGAATTTTCTTTTGAGAATCAGAATTCTCCGTTTGGTTGTTATCTTTTCCAGAAGTATTGTTAAGCAATAAATCTTCTGGCTTGAGTAGAGTGGGATAAAATTTGGATTCGATGTTATCGCAAGTATCGCCGCTTCCAGCGAAAATGTCCTCAGGTACACTATCAAACCCATGAGGTCGATTGGTCACAATAATTTTCGACATACTGCTAGATGGTTGATTTTTGTCCTTTTTAGATAGCTGATTACCAAGGATGTTTTCGATCGACATTTCCAACTGTTCCTCAACCTTTTGGACATCGTTCTTCTGTCTAATCTGAATGTCGGTTTTAACTCTAACCCGTATATCGTCCTTAACTTCTGACTCAACTTGAATTGAAGTTAATTCTGAATAGCCAGCAGTTACAGGGGGTATTGAGGATATGTTGGAAGCGGCGGGTGAAATAAGTAAGGAAGACGGGGAAGATGGGGAAGATTTTATAGGTGATTTGGGAGCTATCGAGGAAGTAAGAAGTTCGGTGCATATGGAAGTCGTAGAGGGTACGGAGTCTGTAAGAGATATGGTGGTAATTGGGGATACCGGTCGAGAATGTGACGTAGAAAATGAAGATGTGACAGGAAGCGCTTCAGGAATAGGGAGTATGGGAGATACCTCTGTAGTAGTAGACAAACTAGTTTCAGAAGACGAGAAACATGTAGACGATATAGGAGATGAAGTTGTTGTGGGCGATATACACTCAATGGATTCGATTTCGGATTCTCTTGTCGACATTATAGGTTTAATGATGGAAATCATTGAGGTCATTGTCTCATGCGGATCTGAATGATTTCTAGAATCTTCGGAACTTCTAGATGATTTTCGTTCTGACATTTGGGAATCTAATGAGACAGCAGAGCCTACAAAATCATTAGAAGATGTGGAAACTGCTGGCATAATGGGGACTAAAGGTGTTTTGATCGCTTCGGATTTTTCAGAGTGCTGGCTTTCACTTTTCATTTCTAGAGTTTCTATTGATTTCGAAATGACCTCTGTATGCTGCTTTTTGGGTAATGGTATTTCTGATTTCATTACTAAACCTGCTTCCATACTTTGACTCCTATTCAGCAATGTTCCTCTCAAACTGATTGCATTTATGTTACTGCAATCCAATGAGAGTCGTTTTCTTTTGCCTCGTAAGTTTGATGTATTATCATGCCCTTTACAGAACTCTGCCCATTTCAGTTCCTTTCCCTCTGAAATGCGTGTTGATGTGACGGGAGTCATTAACTTTGGCTGTAGTTTTTCTTGAATTGTATGGAGATTTAATTTTTTTACCAGGACAACCACTTTTTTGCTTGTTATTATAGTATTGTCGAGCTTTTTCATTAGATTTCGATTGGAAGGTTTATTGACGCAAGTTGGATTTTCAGATGGAACTGTCTCTATTTGGCTTGGAGGTATGGCCACGTTTTCCTTTGCATCGTGTACTTCTAAGGTTGTATCTTTCGAAACTGAATCAACAATTTGTTCAGAAATACAACGATTCTTCTCTTCTTCTGTGGATATTACAGATTCCTGAGCTTTTTGAGGTGATTGGCTAGATAAATTATCCTCAAGCGTTGATGGTTCTCCTGGTGAAAATGTAGGGATTTGCTTTTCATTTAGTGTTGACATTTCAGTAGAAGTTTTGTCTGTTTTTTCAGTTATTTCAACAGATGTCGATTCCTCTGATTTCATCTCCTCAGAGCTCTCATCAAGCTTTTCCGGTTCAGAACTTTGGTCAAGAACTTGTAGTTCGGATTCATGGGATGCAACTTTGGTCTTTTCTGAAAGATCACTATCCTTTGAGGTAATTTCATCGGGTTTAGCAATTGTATAATTGGTTTTTAGTTCCTCTACTTTTTTTTCTTCTTCTACTAGAGATTTATTTGTCGTTATATCAACCGAATTGGTTTCTGTGTCAACGGTTTCTAAAGGCGAGACATTTGGTTGTAAGATTTCTCTATTAATCTCTTCTACAGCAGAGTGATGTAGGGCAATGTTAGTTTTGGTTTTAACATCGTTTACTAGTGGTTTACAGTCGATTTGCGGTATCGAATCAACTACTTGAGTGTTCTCTGTGGGTAATTTACTTACTTCTGTTACTTGGTCTGTATCAATTTGCTCAATTGGTTGAGTTTTCGATTTTTGACTTTTAATGGTCTGTTTTCGTTTCTTTGCAGATTTTCTTCTACATTTTTTACTCTTTTTTGAAGGTTTTTTCGCAATTATTATCTCTTTTCGAATAGGCTTGGTAGTTTCTTTTTTATGTATTTCAACATGTTCAACTGTTTTTTCCTTGTCATCGCTGGGCTTTTCGTTCGTTACCTCGACTTCAGTTACGTTTTTGTGTCCGTCAATTTTAGATTCAGTAATAATACCTTCTTTAGATGGTAAGGTGACTCTCGGATGTTGGTCTGCGCTTATCTCGTTCAGTTCCACTTTTACCGGTATGTTCAAGTCTACATCACTTGGCTTACATGTGACTGATACTGCTGTGTTTATGGATTTTGCTATACAAATTTCTGATGGCTGAATTGATTTGGGAACATTTATAACATCTTTTGAGGTTTCTTTCAATTCCTTGTCTAGAGAGATTTCAACGTTTTTGGACTCAACTGGCTTTTCTGATTGTTTTTCATCAATTTCTAAAGGTATCTCTACATTTTCATTGTCGACCAAACCAATATTTTCGATAATTTGCTCTGGTTCTGATTCTGGTATTATATCCGTTGGCATGGGTTCTGTTCTGGTTTGCGGATGAATCATGTTTTCGGAGTCGCAAACAGTTTCATCGCATTGAGTATTAGTACTAGTTTCAATTTCAGTTGGTGTTGAATTTTTTTCAATTGAATGATGGCCTCCGAATGAGATTTCTGCATGTTTAGAGGCATCGTCTCTTGATTTTAATTGCTCAGAATGTTCAGACTCTGTAATGAGCTCGGAGTTAAAAGTTTGTTCCGGCTGTTTTCGTGATGCTTCACAATGTAATCCACTATCTGATGTCTCAAGTATTTGTATTGCAAGCCCGTCTTTGGGCTTTGTGTCTTCTTCAACCTGCGGTTTTTCTTCAACATCTTTTACAACATTGCCTAATTGTAGATTCTCTTCGAAAAATTCAGCAGACGGGACTTGCAATGATTCTGTATGTTTTGAGTCATCTCTTGGCGATTCATCTTGTTCTAACTTGGCAACCTTAGAGGTGGATTTGGGATCAGCATGCATGAAATCCAAACTTCCTGATTCCTTCGCTGATTCAAGCTTGGCTGATACACCAAGATCTGGCACATCTGTCATTGGCGATGGGGCAGCAACTACATTTAAGATTTCAATACTAGAGAAGTCTTTTACTTTTGTCGCTACTTTATCATCGGGCTTTTGTTCAAATTGTGCTTGAAAAACCTCTGGCGACTTGTCGATTTCCAGTTTGTTTTCAGATTCGGCTTCTGGCAAAGCCTCCGAATTACAAGAATTTTTTAACTTTTTCTTGGCTTTTTTACACTTTTTTTTGTGGGAACTACTTTTTCGACCAGTTTCCACTTCTTTTTCTGTTTTAGACACAGTCGTAACCCGTAGATCAATCTGTAAATCAGTTTTCGACTTCGTTTGCACATCTTCTTCAAGCTGAACTATTTCAACAGGCTTCAAGGACTTTTCGACTTCTAAAGCATCAACTACAGATACTCCTTTATTAGACGATAACGGTTTCTTCGTCACTTTAGAATTTTTCGTATTTTTAAGTTTACTTTGCAACTTTTTCAAAGATTTTTCGGTTTTCTCTTTCTTTTTTGATCTGAGTTTAGATTTGGGCTCTGATTCTTCTAAATGATTTATTTTTGAAATATCAGAACTCATGGTATGTTGGAGATCTACTTCGGAAACCTCGAGGAACGTTGTTAACTGGAGAGTTGAGTCACTTTTTGAAATTTCTATTTTGTCTTCTAAAGCTCCTTTGGGTTCCAATTCAACAGCTTTGTTTTCTTGTGATGATATAGATTTTTGAATTTTCTGAACTTGAGTTTGGAATTTCTCTAAAGATATACTGGTTTCTGTTTGGCTACTTTCAGAAGATCTACAATGTTCAATTCTTTGCTTCTGTTCTTCGATTTGCAAATCTGTTTCTTCTGAACGTGTTTGGGCTACTTCAAGAGATTCATTCTCCAGTATTCCCACTGGTTTCTCGTTTTGATGTTGCTGTTTTGCTGCTGAAGTCTTTACTGTCACGGATGTCGCACAACTGCTGTTTATTTCTTCTGCAATACTCTCTTTCAGTTTAAGTTCGCCAGACTTTGTGACTTTATCGGGCTCTGAGGTATCCTCCAATTTAATTTGAACTTGCTCTAGTGAGTTCTTATTGTTGGTATGCAAAGAGTTCTTGGGTAGATCGATGGTTGCTTTGGATTCATTTATGCGATCTTCTGCTGCTGTTATCGGTTTTGGACTTCGCGGGCTCTCATCATTTCCCGTAACAACCTGAACCAATTCAATTTCTGCTTTTGAACACTCTGTTCTCACTTCATCATCGAATATCTCCTCTTTTATCTTTACAGATTCCCAATTTTTATTGTTTCCGCTACAATCGCTCTTATCTTTCTTTTTTGTTTCAGACTTTGACTTTGCGTCCGATGTGTTTCTCTTCTTTTTATGAGTACCCTCTGGCGATTTAATAGCCCCTAATGTATTAGTTTCCGCTGTGCACTTGATTTCATTTTTGGTTGGTAACTTTTTATTCCTCTTTTTAGTTTCTTTTCGAACTCCTTTGGGACTTGAAGTATCAACATCTTTCAGCTTTTCCTGTTTTGTAAATTTCTTCAACTTCAGCTGCTTTGGAGTCTCTTCTGGCCCATTTTCTAGCTCTGCGCTGGGTGTATTTTTGTGATCTTCTAAAACCTTTTCAGCAAATGCCTTATTACTAAGTGCCGAAAGTTGTAATGTTACTTTCAACTCTGTTATATGCTTTGTTAACGAACTGGTTCCATTTAATGTAATGCTTTCTGTCTCATCTTCCTGTTTTCCAGCTTTCGACTTCGTGGATGTTTCAGGCACCATTTTTGGGATTTCATTTTGAACATTTTCCATTGACTTATCAGATTCGACTTGATTTATTGGTGTTTCGGGAGTTTTAGACATCTGATCTAGGTTTAAAGTTTCGGAAGATGTTTGGACACATACCTCTAAAGTTTCCTGTTTTACCAATGGTATCACTGGACTTTGGCTTGTGTCCAAACCTCCACTCTCTATAATATTATAGCTATTCACAGTCGATTTTTCCTTACTAGGCTCTGGCAAGATTCCAGTTTCAATAGGACTGACTACGGTGTTCTCAAAATTCTCAGATTTTATTATCGATTGTGGTTTCATCTTTATTTTTATCAATGACTTTCGTCGATTTTTCTTTTTTTCAATCTGAGGTGTTTCAACCGGTTCAGACTGTTCATTTATTGAAGAACTTGAAGATACTTTCTGAATTGATGAATTGCTACTACTCGGACTGACTTTGGGCCTTGCTTCGATAAGTTCCTTGACTACCTCATCAAGTGATTTGCTATTTTTTCTAAGCGAGAACGAAGTCAACCACAGTTCTTTATTCATAGTTATCTCTGACGAATCTTTCTTCTCCAAGGACTGTGCACTTTCGGTTTCATTCCCAAGAATATAATCAATACTAAAGGATAATCTTTGCTTTGTTTTCTCAATGGGTTTAGGTTTTAGTTCTTGATTTAAGACTGAGTCATTTGGTTGAACATTGCTGTCCAGCGCTTTGGTTGGTGTGAATTTATTTTGTGCTTCAATTTCGTTATTTGTTTTTTCGATTTTCTTGGTTTTTTTATTTGATTTTGACTTTGTAGAGGGCTTAGTTTCAATAGATGTTGCAGTAGACACTTCAGTGGCTTCTTTATTGTTCATGTTGAGGATACGCCTGCCTTTTTTAGATGAACACTTACGACCACGCCTCGTTGTTTTTGGTGTTAAAGAAAAATTCTCAGTTAGCTGTATGATAGGATAGAAAGCTGCGACTTCGTCTTCAGTTGATTTCCTCTGAAGCATAGGATCCATGTGGTTGTCAGAAGATTTTGAGACGTTTGCATCGGCAAAGAAAACATCAACTTCAGGTGTTAACTTAAATACGTTAACTGGAGACAGAAGCATACCTTCGTTATATGTTATGGTTTGTGGTGATATGCATTCTTCCATTTCTGCTTTTTTGTTGGCCTTCCACAGAAGTTCGTTGACTTTCTTTTCTAGGGTCTTTGTTCCCCTTTTTCCACCTCGGACATTATTTTTTGAAATTTTACCTCTTCCTTTTCCTTTGGTGATGCGAGAGGTTCCTTCTTCTAAATCTATTACCAGCTTTCCAGCATCATCACTGTCTGAAACATTATCCGAAAGAGTATTTGCTGTGCTTATCCCAGTCATGTTAGAGCTGTTACGGTCTGATGCCACATTTGTGTCAGTGTTCAATGACCGTAAAATCTCTTGGGTTCTCTCTTGTTGCCAAATAGATTCAGTTGAATTATTATCGCATTTCTTAGAGGCATTCTTAGATGTTGGTTTGGATGAAATTACAGGTGGACTTAATAAAGAAAAGTTTTCAATTCGTTGACTTGTGCTTCTTGTAAGACGAACACACTGTGGCGTGTTTTGATCGGTTTTCTTTTGCTTACGTGACTTTCTCGGCTTTTCGAGTTCTATCTTAAGTGTGTCATCAACTTTGTTCGATTTTTTTAGCATATTACTCAGGATGGTTGCAGCTTTTATGTCTTCTGGATTATATGCTGTTTCTATTAGTGGTGTCTGCTTAAGAGGCATCATAGCATCAACTGGCAAATGCGTAGGCTGTGTACAAAATTCTGGAACATGTGTTTGATAAAGTGCTGATATCTCTGGTGGATTTTCCACTTTTGTTTTGGTCGAAGGCAAACGATGACAATCGGAAGAGGTGGCTTTAGGCATAGCTATAGATGGTTCTGCTAGTTTTTTAACACGCCTCGGTTTCCTTCGTCTACCTTCGTTTTTAGTAATCAAAAGTTGTTCACCTTGTGGAATTTTGATGACTTCTTCTTGATTACTCAGTGTTGGTATTTTTTGTTCGATGACGGATGCTGCATTGGGTTCAGGCAAAGAAGCTTTTTCATTGTGATTCCTTCCCGAGGCATGAAAATCAGTACTATGAAGCTCTTGATTAAGAGTTTTATGATTTTTTTTTGAGATACCAAGCTTTTTAAACCATGATTCCTGATAAAGAAGATTCTGATCTTCTTCTTCTTTTTCGGAAGAAATTTCAATCTTTTTTAATTTTTTCGGCGGTGGAATAGTTTTGTTTTCATTTAACCCACTCACCTGCTTATCATCTCGTATGACCAAATTTAGTGGAACATTATAGTTTGGAATTGGCTGCACATTTTCAACAGTAACTGATTTCTTTTCCTTGCTCGTTTCTAAGGTTTGAACTTTGGGCATTTCTATAGGCTTAGTTAATTCGGTGGGACCTAAATTGAACTCTTCATTGATATCGGCACACTGACTAATTCGTCGCTTGAGGCGCATCTTTAAGGGTGTTCGCTGATACTCAGAGTCTGATTCACTGGTCGGTTTAGGTTTAGGCGATGGTTCTATAAATTGAGAAGCAGAAACGGACATGTTTATCGAAGTACTTTCAGTTGTGTTTGATGATACACTGGCGAGCGGTTTAGTGATTGCGGTTGGAGTTGGAGACTCGGCTTGCGGTCGGATCATTACAGGACTGGAGGCATGATTTTGATTTTCTGTAACTATGTGTGTATTTAAGGTATATTGATTTGAAAATGCTATCGGATTACATGGGATTTCTGGCAGTTTGGGTATTTCTTTTAATATACTTAATGAAATAATTTTTCCATGAGTGGATGGCGTATCAATATCTTCAGCATCTTTTTCATCTAACACCGGAGTTCCACAGTCATCGTGGTATGTATGATATGTGAGGGATGCACCCTCCTGAGATGTGATTTTAGAAACTTCTTGATCTTCTATTGACTGTGATGCAATAAGTGAAGAATCCGATTCGAAAGTATAATCTTGATAGGGACTTCCACCACTCTCTGACCCAAAGCTCGTTAAAGGATCACCCAAATCCCCAGATGCCACTTGAACTTTAGTTGATAGATTTGAGTCTTCCTCATTTGACGTTATCTCGGTTCTTCGCAAATTAAATAGAATTGGAGCTTCGGCTTCATTGGACCATGACTGTGACTGTGAGGCAGGTTCCACAGTTTCTGTCTGGTTTTTACATTTAGATGACAATGGACATACAGAACATTCAACAGATGATTTCGATACAGTCTTTTTAGGCTTTGCACGTTGTGTGGGTGGTTTATTTTGAGTATTGTCTTCCGATGACGGAAGTGTGGTAGCATTGTTCTCTTGTTCGACTCTCCCCAATAGTAAAGCCGCATCGTCATTTATTATTGGTTGAAAACTTTTCAAGGTGTTGTTAGCCTCTAAATTAGCTTCTTGAGTTATTGTTACCGATTTTATGATTTCGTTTCCATAAAGACAATCAGATGCGGCCTTTTGCTCTTCTACTGCTTCTTGCGACATAGATGATATTATTGATTTTATTTTTGTACTTTTAAGGACATCTTGGGCTTTTGAATTGATTTCGTTTGCAACCACACAATCAAAACTAAGTTTGTTTTCGAGTGTTTCCTGACTATGTGTTGCATTTTGTGAAAAAGTTTTCATTGGCACAGATAAATTTACGTTTTTGTTTGTACTTTTTAAAATATAGTCCGCTTTAGATTCAGTGTCTGGTATTTTTAGAAATGACTCTGAATTTTCATTTGTAATAAGATTGTTCGATGTAGTTTCATTTTGACGTGTTTCATGTGACTCTTGCGGAGACATGTTTGCAAGACTTTGTAGTACAATGGATTCGCTAGATGAACCACAAATCTTTTCTACAATATTTTTCGATTTAATAGGAATATCTTTTATTTTGGTAGAGACTTCCTCTGCCGTTAAATCCTCTTCAGTGGATTTCTCTGCGCTCGATTGTTTATTCGACGTTTCTGTAAATTGTTCATCAGCTGTTAACGGAATAGCAATCATTTTTGATTTACTCGAAGATTTCTTATGAAACGTATCACCAATACTTGGTTCCATCGAAATATCAGTTTTATCTACAACAGATACATCTTCAGCTTTTACACTTTCTGTACACTGATTTGTCAGATGCTCATCATGAGGACCAAGAACAATTGGGTCAACTTGTGCTGTGGTTTTTGTTAGGTTCTTGTTCTCTTCTCTCTCTGTTTCCTCAATTGGAACTGTTTCAATTTTTTGTTGAGGCTCTTTTATTTCTTTTGTAGCTTGGTTTAAGGTAAACGTATCCAACTTTTCCACAATTGGTTTCTCTATTGTACCCATATCATCGCATGACTTACTTGCATCGGCAATTTCATCAGATGGTTGATCCGAAAATTGATTGCTTTCAGTTGTGTTTGTATCCTTATCTTTCGAGTTGTCAACTTCAGTAAACTCTTGCTCCGCAATTATCATTTCTTTATTTATATTAATTCCAGAATCTGTTGGTAAATTGTTTTGTTCATTAGGCTTTTTAAGGTTTTCATTTTCTAGTTGATCGTTTTTATCAATAACTGTAATAGGAGATTGCGCTTCTTGGTTAGCTTGAAGTTCTGATGTTTTTTTTTCTAGTTTCATAGGTTTTGATTCTATCGAGCCTTCCTTAACAACATCTTTGATATGCTCTGGCTGACTTTCTTCGATTGGTTTTGCTTCGGAAGTTATAACTGATTTCTTTTCAGGTTCTTGTGAAGCGGTTTTACTCTTTTCCAAATACTTTTTCAATTGACCTGACAAGGAGGCAATACGAATCTTGAGCTTACGATTTACACTAAGTTCATATTTGTCGGTGGCGTTATTGGTGAGAGGCCTTTCTTGACTCTGATTGACAATTTGTTGACATTCCTCAGCGGCCGACACTGGCTCAGTGGATTTTTTGTTTTCCTCAACTTCATCAGCCTGAATCATGAGAAGATTTTCCGTAGGTTCTGTAGCTTCATTTTTTTCCATTTGCTTACTTTTAGCAGAAAGTTGCAGCTTATCTACAGAAGCAGTTTTAAGCACTTTATCACCAACTTCTTCTTCGACTGAACTTTGAACTTGTGCATGTTCTCCATCGAGAGTTGTTTTTATTCCTTCGCTTGTATACTCATTTCTGAAGGAATCAATACTTGTTTTCTCAACTTCATTTAATCCTTCAGAACAAACTGTTTGTTCACATTGAGTTTGAGCAACATTTAACGCACAGTTCTCATTTTTATTTTTATTTTTATTAGCAGAAACTCTCATTATGGGTAAGGCGTTTTCAACTTCTTTTGCTTCATCGACAATTAACTCATCCCTAGTATAGTGATTTGTGTTTTCTTCATTAAAATGCTTGTCCACGGCCTTTTCTTTCTCTATTATATGTTGCTTATCAGTAAGAGGTTGATAGCTGGAAATTCCAATCTGAATCTGAGGAGTAGTCTCTTCGACACTTCCCTCAACACTCACAGAGTGCACATCCTTTTCATCTATTCTATCAACTTTTTCATTTTTAACATCCGATTTCTCTGGCGTTAATTCACTATCAAACAGGGATTGATTTTGTGTCTCAACAGGGGTTACCACAGCTTGAATTTCATCATCTCCTGTTGGAGCTTGGTACTTAACAATTGACTGATCATTTGCAATAACACACTGAATCTGGGAAACTGTGTCATATGCTATGGTTCCTTGTTCAGATTTGTCAACTCGTACTGAATT
The DNA here is from genome assembly GCA_928272305.1 of Volucella inflata. Taxonomy (NCBI): domain Eukaryota; kingdom Metazoa; phylum Arthropoda; class Insecta; order Diptera; family Syrphidae; genus Volucella; species Volucella inflata. The sequence goes on from OV743718.1 coordinate 65,815,430, forward strand.
TATAAAGTCGTTTGTCTCCATTTCACCTTCAACTAAAACATGAATCGTATCGTCGATTTCAGAAGCTTGATGTGGCTGATCCTTAGAAATTGTACTCTGATTCGCAGGAATTGATTCATTAATTTTTACTTTAAGTATATCACTGTCAACATTAACTGCGTGGCCAGCTTCGTCGTCTTTTCTGTTACCTACGTGACCATCAGTAAGACATTGATTTTCATTCTGTGAGTGGGTGGCTAAAATTTGAATCTTGTCGTCATCTTTTGGAACTGACTGAATTTTGGAAATTGTAATCTGAATCTCAGAAGTTAACTCATTGACTTTAACTTTGTGTACAATATCTTCAGCACTAACTGTGTTTAAAGATTCATTCTGTTTTTTGTTAATCACATCTCTATTAATAAGACATTGGTTATGTTGGAAAAAGTGGGGGGCTAAAACTTGCGTCTTATCGTCGTCGTCTTTCGGAGATTGCTGCGGATGATCTTTGGAAATTATTTTTTGAATATGAGTTGTCTGACTTTCTGTACATTCAACCTCTAATTTTACAGATTTATTGTTTCCTGTGTTAATTGTTTCATTTCGTATAGTTGGCTTACCTTCCTTCATTTCATGTGTAATAAGGCAAGGATATTCTTTCACAATGGTAGTATTTAAAACTTGAGTTTTGCCTCTATCTTCAATAGATGCCTGATCTTTGATTTCCTTAACTTCAAATGTAATTACATCATGTCCGGCTGTTTTGTTACCTACTTCATCACCAGCCTGAAGTTTCTTCTTCGGACTCATTTTAACTGAAAACTTGTCAATTTCGGGAGTCGACCCTCTATAGTTCTCATCCTCAGATGTTTCACCTTCAGTGATGTAGTCTTGAAAAATTTGATCATCAGAAATTTCATCGGTTGAAACTTCGATTTCAGGTGCTCCATTATATTCTTTAGGGTCATGCTCCTTAATACTTGATTTCTCAGTTATCACGAAATTTTGGGCAGATTTCGAAACCTCCATTGAAACAATTTCAATTTGATTTTGTGATTTTGTGTCTGTACAATGGATTTCTTTTTCAACAATTTGTTTTTCAGAAATCACGTTTTGGTTAATGATATGATTGGGTTCAATAATCTTAGAAACATAAGCGTGATCAGTCTCTCCAGGATTGCGAGCAACAACTTCATTGCTTTCTTCAGAAAAATGTTCACTATCTTCAATATTTACTTCTGAAGCGTTATCTTTATTGCTACATTTAGGTAATCGACCACTATCTAAGCTATTTACTTCTTCAACTAAGTTGTCTGAAATACCTGTAGATAAGCTGCTTGAATCAATGACCTCCTTAAGTACTTCCTTTTGAGATATATTTATTTCATTTGTAGTTGTGTTGCCTTTATTGTGACTTTCAGGTTCACTACTTTCAATAACGGTGTGAATTTCCAGATCTAATTCTATCGAATTATTTTTGTCGCCTCTAGAAACTCCAGCTGCTTCGGTTTCTAACACTTTACTACTAGCTTCTACAACTCTCTCTGTGTGTACGATATCTTTTGATTCGATACTTGCTGAACTGTGCTCAACCACTGCACATACCGAAGCATCTAGGTTTATTGGGTCGTAAGCTAATGAATCATCTTTTAATTCAAGGTTTGTTGAAGTTTGCTCAACCACATCACTTGTCGATGCTTCTGGAGTAATTGGTTCGTAAGCTGGTGATTCTATATCGTCATCATTAGCCGCATCTTCTTCCTCAAAATCTGTAAGACTATCTTCAAAAGATAATGTTTTATTGGCGTTTAAAAAATCGGATATGACTTCATTTTGTATCTGAGGATGCGAAGATGAGGTCTCATTAGTTAGCGTTTTTTCTAAAATGGAGTGAGTAAGGTCATCTTGAGTCTGTCCTATTTGTAAAACTGATCCTACTGCTTTTTCTATTTTTTCTACCTTTTTTGCTTCAATTTGTTGCTGCTTGGGTGTGATTTCTTGAGTAGTATTGCTACCAATTGTTTCATCTTTTAATCGCACAAGAGATTCAAAATTCTCAACACTGTGACCAACCTCACTTTCTTTATATTCTTCAGAGCGTATTAAAGTTGTTTTCGAAGTTTCTAAGACTAATGATGATATATCATTTAATTGGTTTGAATCTTTAGACATGTTAGTTTCCAAATTCAAGTTCCCGGATTCAGTTCTAATTAAAATTAGCCCCTCTTCCTTGGGAGAGGTTTTCCGAGATTGTATCCGTTCTACAACTTGACTGCTGACATCTTCAATCTTTTTAGATTCAGTTTCGTTTTGCACAGAAGATAATACCTTTTCATTAGCTTGTACAACTTCTAGATTACATTCCTCTACTTCAGACCCCTCAAGTGAGCTAAATACTTCCGCCTGAGATTCTTTATTATTCGATTTATCATCAAAAATGTTAACTTCTTCAGTGTCCCCAATAAGAACTGACATTTCATTTAAGAACTCATTTAGATCTTCATTATCATCGTCGCAGTTATCTGAATTGCATTTTACTTCTGATGCTTGAACAGAGCAAGTGGAAATATTCGATGATGTTAATGTTTTTCCAGCGTCTAACGAAAGCGTTTCCTTCTCAACTGCTGCAATTACGGCAACTTCACTATCTGATCTTTGAAGAGATTTTAATGGTTTATTTGTAGATGTACTTTGCTCTAATGCGTCATTACTTTCCTTTGTTATATCAAATCTCGAAGATAGCCTTGAAGCATAACGCGAACAAGTCGCTACCACAGATTCCTCTTGGGATATGTTTAAATTGGAATTCACAGACGAACCAGACTTTGGGTTAGAACTCGTATTTGTTTCTAATTCTTCTCTTTGGGGTGGCCTTCTTACATACTTTGAACATGTTGCCACGTTATCATCATCACAGGTCAAAGAATTTATTCTTTGCTTTGGAATGCGACTAACAGAAGTTACTCGCGGACGACTAGCCGAACGTGTACTATTCATTCGATTTGTACTGGAGGGAGATATATATAAGGAACTTTCTGACGGGGAAGATGTTCTTGTCGGACAAGGACTACTCGAAGTTGATCTTCGTAATTGATGAGGGTGAATAGAAAATATCACATTATCTGGTGTAGCCTCACCAGTACTTCGCATTGGTATCTCAGATGTTGATGAAGTCGCTTCTTCGACCACTTTAGAGAATTTACTCCAGTTAAGTCGAGAAATATGACGTCGACCAGATAAAGAACTTGGATCGGTTTCATCATCAGAAATATCACTAAAATCAGTGCTCGCTAGAATACTGCCACGTCTTGGGGAAGTGTGAACAGCACTTAATATACCCACTTCCCGGGCATTTTCTAAGGAACTTACATTGACTGATCTAGAATTATCTGCATCGGGAGGACTTACACAATCCATAGATGTTGTACTTGAAACTTCGCCTGTTATACAACGGAGTTTCTCCTTTCGAATTGGTCTTTCTTCAGGTGGAACAATTCGTCGAGAAACTCGTTCAGAAATTGATTTTATTTTTGAATTTGAACCGCCTGTAGCAAGGTTTTCACGATTAGAGTTATTTTCATGTGCCACAGATACTACATTGTCCTCTTCATCAGAGGATGATGATAAAACGATTGTGTTGCTTCCTTTTTTTAAATCAGTACTAAGATTACTATTACTATCACTATTGCTACCTAAAGTTACTGCTCGTTGTTTTAGCGTTTCTATATAGGACTTTTGTGCTTCAACTGGTTTAGTTAGAGTTTTATTTGTTTGCTTTTCATATGAAACGGCATTGCCGGTTCTTTTATCACTAATACAATCATCGATAACAATACCGTCATCATCGTCATCGGTGCTATCTAGTTCGATAACTGCATCTTTCTTATTTGACAAAATATTTAACTTATCATTATTTCTAGTTTGTGCTTTTTTCTTAATACTAAGACTTAGTTGTTTACTACCACTACTAATATTACTTCTACTGTTAATCTCACTTAAATTAGAACGATTTAATGCGTTGCTTATCTTAAATATATCACAGTCTATTGATAAATGCTGATTTACAGCGTTAGTACCTTGTTTGTCAATATTGTTCTCATTTTGAGGTTCCAACTGAACATGCTCTTCTGTCTTTCCTCGTATTTTAGATATTGGTGGTTTTGAAGAATCATCCGATACAGATCTATTTTGCCTTGATGATCCTTTGGAGTCTTGAATGATGATTGGCTTTGGTAATGGTACCTAAAGAAATAGCCAAAGGAAACAAGAAACGTTTTACATTTGATATAAATTATGAAATGGCAGAAAGATTTACATCAGACTTTGAAATATTGTTTTGTTTTTGTCATTTAAAATTGCAATTTAATTGTATTTTGTTAAAAGCAAACTGTTATTAAGTTAAATGCAAGTTAATATTAAGGAAAAAAAAAACTTATTAAAAATTAAATAGGGCTTTTGCATAAATAAAATATTTGTTGATAGAAGACAGTGTTGATTGTAGAAAGCATGTTGATTGTAGTCGGATTAAATGTTGATTGTAGTCGGATTAAATGTTGATTGTAGTCATGTTGATTGGAGATCTTGTTGATTGTAAATAAAATGATTTTTTTAAAACTAACTCAAAGCCCAACATAATAATAATTATTTAATTAAATATTCTAAATAAAATGGCAAACTGCATGGCAAAGCAAAAGTAATTTTCACAATGATAACTTTAAAGGATCTGCCAACAGAATAGTATCTTTCAGAAGCTAATTTATTTTAATTTATATATCACTTCGTTTGCTTTGCACACACTTTGCCAAAATTGTTAATATTTATATGAAACAAGTAATTGTTGATTGATGTTTTGTTGATTGATGTCCATGTTGATTGAAGAGAAACTTCGGGTTGATTGCAGATTGTTAGTTCGCATTTTTTTTTGTATTTCTAAATTTTTCTATGATTTCAATTTTTGAATGAAATCAATTCAATCTGAGGAATCATAAATTTTACATTGCATATGAAAAGTATCTAAATCACGATAGTTAATTATATGAATGGGAACTTTTGTTGAATGGTTTAAGTTCTCCTGAAATTATTGAAGTTTGTTCAGTATATGTTAAGAATATTTCTATGTATAATTCCAAATATAAGAATCTAATACCCATTGGACTGACTAGGCACTTATTTTCTGATTGTCTTGTCTATGCTTAAGGGTTTGTGTTTTGTTTGTGGACTGTGTGTTAAATAATAATTTGAAGTAGGGGAATCAACAGAGCGGCCTTTGTGGACCCTGTGCCTCAACTTCTTCCTTCTTGGAAATGCGTTTATAAATTCCTCGTGGTGATTACAGTCTGTCTGGCGTTTGGCAAATATAAGCAGCCTATAAACGTGGTAGATCGAGGGACCAAACTCCTCCTGAAGCGTCGAGCAAGAACCGACAAAATGGAAGCCCTCTATGTCCAAAGCTGCGGCAGAAGAAAACGGTTTTTTTTTTTTTTATAATATACGCGCGCCTCAAGGGGTTTATGATACCCTTATACTGTTGCCAGGGCGCTGGCGGAAAGGTAGAAGGAGGAGATAGGAAAGCATGGTTGTGATGTAGTGGTTTGAAACTCAGATATATTTGGTTTCGATATTGACTCTCCAGGGGGTGGGAGTCCGAATAGGACGGAGAGTTTTTCTTCACTCGGAATGATTCAAGATAGAAGTTTTTTTGGTTCATCTTGAAAGCGCTGCCAAATAGAGCACAATTAACCGTCGCGTTCCGACCCCGCGTTGCATTCTTTTGAAAACCTAGAAACTGTCACACAAAATCCGTTTTTGGGGCGATTATAACGCGACCTATAATAATTTCACGGCAGAATTAAACCGCGGAGTTAATGACGAGTTCTGTCTGAAAAAATAATAGCTGACAAAGACCGTAAAATAAAACTAGTCTTATTGGGTCCAGTCCACTAAGCAGGTAATCTTGCCCTTACCCTGCAATTTCGGAGTGGGCTAAGAAAACCAATATAATTATGTCGCCGTTGAAAGGTTTGACGGTGAGGTCTTATTGGACTCCACAAGAGTTGCTTACACCAAAATGAAGGATTTAGTGGAAGTGCAGAATAAGAGTCTTGTTTCGAGTTTTGGCGCCCTTTAAATGCGTTGAAAAGAGCCCCAATACCATGTTGTTCGTATCCGGGGACAAAAAATCTGCACGTTAGACGAGACGGAAGACGGGATCAGCTACCGCTTCAATCAGATTACCCTGAAGATGAAAGATAAAAAGAAACTTATCAAACAAACGAAGACTGCAACATCAACACCAAATAAACTGAGGTCCCCATAAGTGAATCTTTAATATGCTAAAGCATCACCAATAGAGCTTAGCAGAAGGTTTGTCGGTAATATCACCAACATACGAGTAGGACAACTACAAGCACTTTGGATTAAGGGCTGTATGATGAAACTGCAGCCAAACCTAGGGCTGCGATTATTACAGACACTGGCATTTCAATCTTGCCATTTACTGATGGGGACACAGTTGCAATTTTGATCGCAGTGGATCTGGATGATTGCAGATAAGAAGTCGATATTGCCTGATCCTCATTTCCAGGTGACTTTAAGTGTGCATGACTCAACGCTGGGGTACGGCTATAGCTATTGTTTCCTATGTGTAAAATTACAAAACAGACTTGGCACAAACAATGAAATTAACGTTCAAACAAACGCATATTTGAAGGATCTCATTGTCTAGATTAATATCGTCTATAATCTGATCATTTTGCAGAAACTAATAATGTTTTTCACAAACATATTGAACCTCGTCATTTAAAGCCAACTTTCATCCCAAGCTTTGCTCTTGTGGCTTAAGTTCTTAACAATCTTCTAGGGGTGTAGGCCGAGTTATTTTGCAAAATTTTCCCAGATGCTATAGTTTCTTCTTTACATATATGTACTACGTTCAAGCGTAACTGGCTTTTCGTCAAGTAGAGCGCATATGGAAAGAAATTAATCCCCAACATCGAGAACAGCGAATTCAGTTGGTGGATTATGAATACTTATTATCGTGGGGTATATATTCATAGTGATATGTCAAACAATGCTGAACATGAATGCTAAAGAATTTTAGTTATCACTACTGGAACATCGATTATTCATCCTTTTGACGGAATGTCCTTAAAATTCTACTGAAATTATAAGCCCATGTGCACTCAAAAGCAAAATAAAAAAAATATCGAAGCTACGAGTATACAGATATGCCGCAGATTTTTTAAAGCAAACGTACCAAAAAGATACTGGGCTTTTCATAAAAAAAAAAAACTTTATTTACGTTCTTAAATAATTAAGAATCTTAGCAAAATAAGGGCATGATACATACATAATCATATTAATATGTTAAACGAGGGGAAATCTAAAAACAACATATCAAGTGTTAGGTGGTTATTGCAAAGGAACAAACCGAAATTACTTCTTAGCAAATGCTTTTTCAAAGTTTCAATTATTTATTTGGTATTATGAAGTTCAATCAACGAAAAATAACAAAAATTTTCAATAGAACGGAAAGTCAATTCATTATAAGAAGAACAATATATTAGTGCGGTATGCGCATTAAGTAAAATAAATACAAGAGCAGCCAAAATCGCAGAAAAAGCATACAAAAGATACACTAGCAATACATTCCTTTCTTTGGAAACTGTTTTACATTGATTAGAAGAAAGAATATTCAACAAGATGATTACTTTGATCAGATTGCACAATTGTTTGTGGATAGGCGGCCAACAACTGATTCACCTCAAGAATCCTTACTAACACAAAATTTGGAATAATATTAGACACAGTGAATGATCGGAATAAGACATATTTAAACGCAACTTTCAATGGCTTTTGAATGGAATGTCAAGAGATTATGAAATGAGAAGCTGGTACAACGTAAATAAGAGAGCAGCTCGGGACGCTTTATTTGCTAGAATGCCTCCAAAATGCTTTAAAACTAAGAAGAAAACTTCGACAAAAATTGTAACAATGGTGCGAAAACTCTGCTAAGTGTTTTTAAAGGCCTTCTACACATAAATAAAGAGACGTGGTTATGGAAGGGAATGGACAAACAAGCTAATAAAGCAATTACCAGAGCACATTCGATAGTAGTATTGGGAACTATATCACAACTTATAAGTACGAAAACTTACAATGGATGGGAAGAATATGTTAATAGAAGCTGAAGTTATCGAAGCATTAAATAAGATGCACCATGGGTAGGCAGTCGGACAGGATAAATATATATCCTAGGAAATATGAGCGACTTGGAAATTTTGGATTTTAATAGCTCGCGGTTTTGTTCAACAAAATTATGAAAGGCCATCGAATGCTTAACAAATAAAATTATTACACTGTATAAAAGAGAAATTGCAACAATGCAATCCTGGAAATCTACGAGTCTAATACAAAAAGTTGTCAAAACTTACTACAAAAATTGATAAGACAATTAAATGAAAGCTACAACCTAGAAACTTATAGTATTGCATTCAACTATCACCAAGCACTTTGGAAAGTATCTCGCAGTTAGTTAAAAATCTAAGCAATTTTTTACATTGCTTCCCAATCACATTGGTTGATTGAGAATTCTTTTAACAACATTTAGATTTTTTTTTAAAACGTTTGATATCTCATACAATGAAAGCGGCAAGGTGTTGGACAACAAAATAAGGTTTTTCTAAAACGAACATGGTTTTTATTACGCAACGTCATGTGGCCATGTAAAAAGCAATACAAAAGTAAATTACCAACATAATAAATATAAAGAAAATGGCCATCTAAAAGACTAACCTACGGACGACAGTTTTAGTACTAAGAAAGGCGCACAAAACATTTTTAAAATGCCTTGGTCTAGGTGTTATATAATGCGATCTGAGTTCGAACAACTGGTCAAAAACGACAGGCAGAAAAAAAGTTTCCTTATGTCAACACTTCTTCGGCAAAAAATGGCGAACCTTCAAAATTTAAAGTGTTTAGCTTTGTTTACCCTCCGGTCGGAGTAAGCAATACTCTGGGGCCAATCTCTGGGACTAAAGGCAAAATGATAAGACAAACAGAACATTGGATCGAAGATTAGATAGAGGGTATAATTTGTGAAATTGGTTTTGATGAATACATTTCCAGCACAGGACAATTCAGTTTCCAATTGAGGTGTATATCCATGAAGTTCTTCCTTACTTACTTAGAGACTTGGCTGACCTCATTTAAATTAAAAAAAAGAAAGCTCAACCTCAGGTAGATTACAACAAACAATAATATAACTTTAAATAAACCTAAGGGCTGTAAGCAGTAGGAAAAGGCACAAGAGTACAGCTTGTTGGGTTATACGTTTTTGACTTCCCGTAACATTCCAGACATTGATTCAAAGTGTCCCTTCGGGGCACTGCAGTAAACGTTATGGGAAAGCTGTTTTTATGATAAACTCATGTCATACGGCTTCAAAATTTTAGAAGTAATCGTAAATAAGTATTTTGAAAATGTTGGTGCAATATACGCGAACCAATTTGTTTTCGATTTGTCATATAAAGGAAAGGCCTTTAATGTTTCTCCAAGAAAAATCAAAAATTATAACAAACAATTTGGAGCAAAACAATAAATATTAATCCATAGAATAGAATGTCCTAAATGCAGTTTTTTGAGAAGGAATAAAAACTAGGTGGAAGGTCAGAAAGATAAAAAAACATTAATATGAAACAAGCCACACACAGTCCAATGGGTTTACAAATCTTTTAAAAATAGAATACCCTAAAACTAAACAAAGAAAAGAAGAAAATCAGTTGTCTTAGTTTTAATATAAACCAAATCACAAACTTCAAACTCACCGTACAACCAATATCATCCCAGAAATCGTCAAAAATTCTCAGCGCTTGTGTTGATTCACAAAGTATATTATCACTGCGATTAATGTATATTTCATATTGCTGAAAATATTTGACAATTGTCTCTTCGAGATCTAAAGATTTGTTAATGAGTAAAATTCTAAAATGGAAAGAAAATTATGTCAAACTATATAAATTCATTATTAATTCAATGCTCACCTTGTGCCATAGGTTTTGTTTCGTATAGCAAAACCTATAAGGCCAGATATCACGGCAAACGATTTATTTGCTTCGTTTACTTGTGGGACAATTTTTGGCAACACTGCTTCTTGTTCAGTCAAATCAACGACCATGGACCGAGGCTGTGATTTTAAAGTCTTCTCTGACTTTCCTACAGCAATTTCATTAATCAGTTCTTTGTCTTCTTTAAAATGAGCCAATTTCTTCCATTGCCTGTAGCAAAGCACAAGCCGCAGATAAGAGATCAAATCATGAGTGTCATGAAGATGTTTATCGGATAGGTATTTTCTAAAATAAAAATAATTAAAACTTCACAAATAAATCGATAGATGTTACTGATTTACCTAAATATGGGATCTAAGATCAGTCTATAAACATCTTTAACTTCAATCTTTAAAAGTGTCATCAAGATGTTCGGTACATTTCCACTAAACACTACTCCTAACGTAACTAAAATCTCATCGACTCTGCGGCACACTTCAGTCTCATCGGTAATAGTACAATACAAATTGCACTTATAATTCATATACTGTGCCATAAAATCTGTCAAGATGAGGTTGTATTTTTCATCATATTTTAACTGAAAAATGTAAAGAAAAATTTACTTGTAAGTGAAAAAGTTGAATTGGAATCTATATTTGTACTTACGTCTGAAAAACCTTCATAGCACAGCTTCATGGAAACAAGCCAGCGGATAAGGTTTTTCCAAATAAATGCCTGTGTTGATTCCACATAAACAAGAGCCAGCGATTTTCGTAGATCTTCTGAGAATTCTTTGAATTTTGCATAGGGAAAATAAGACGATCTGTATTCCGGCAGAACATAGTGGAAAAGTAGTGGCTGAACCTTATCCCATAGATGTCTAAATTGTCTGTTTTTACCTATTAAACAAGAAAAAGTATTAGGCATATTTAAATGGTTATAAATACTTTTAAGATTTATTATAAGAAAAAACTAGGTCAGTACAACTAAAAACATCAACAATTATAGAAACAAAACTGGTCTCCCTACCACGATTCCTGGGCAGAAAAGCCCAGGATGTTGCAGCTAACCACGCCACGTGAGAGTGAGACTGGTATGCACATAAGAAAAATAAAGGTAGTGAAAACCTCATCCTTCTTCTTCTGAGGTGGTAAAACATAATCTCTTTCCTCCCGACATATGCAACTTTGATGGGAATATCAATTACAACACAAGAACAAAAAAATTTGTAAGGCTTTTAGAATTCAGGGTTAGAATTCGGTGTATTTCATCATCTAAGGTCAGCTGTCTTGATTAGGTTTGATCAGTTAGAATAAGTTTTACGTCCCACATAATCGTTTCTTACGATCAAATAATATTTTTGGGAATCCTTGGGTACCGAGGTCTCGAGCTCGACTTAATGATTTTCCCGATCTCAGAGCGGGAGCTTGGTCGAACACCTTGCATTTTATTTAAATAAAAAACCCTCATGACTGGGTTATTCAATAAAGAGGAGTATCCTGTGGCTAATTCATTGGGCACAATCTCTCAGGTTATTCCAACGGGACCAGACTCTCTCCAAATAGTGTACAAACTGAGCTGTAGCGTATGACTACATAGATACCATCACCGTCAAAGTATCTGTTTCAGCTTGCCATTGTGCCAAATGCAGTAACGGTAAACTGCCACAAGGCCAAACCAAAACCTTCGAACCGCACCATCCACTGAACTTAGCTTTCTAAGATCATATCGCCATTTCGATGCGTTTTTTTCATTCTCAGATCAACATCTGCGAACAATGCAAGATATATTTTATTTTATTCTCAATACTACACAATACTACTTACTAATTCTTAATCCCAAAGACGTCAAACAAACATTGTTCGCACAATGACCACTACAGTAGAACATACATATAGAACAAACAAGCGCCTCATACCACCGTTAAACGAAATCTTTGTTTCTCAAAACGTATCAGGCACCTCATCTCATTCTGATTAAAACAAGAACTTAATTTTGTCTACAACCAAGTCATAAACTGGATGACCACCACAACCATTTAACCATTTTTCACTAGCCATATCATGGCCAGCATAAGAAAAGAGGACTCGTAACAATTGGCAAAAAATACGCATAAGCCTCACCGCTACGTTGAGCAACCTATCCAACAGAGGTCCTTAAGTCCTTAAACATTGGACGATTAAGGATTGATACATACAATATCTTTTAGCGACATATCCAAACATCATACAAGGAACTGCGCCGACAATTACACGGATCCCTTATAAAAAATAAGACATCGTGGCCTTAACTGAGAGACATCTTAAATTATATTGTGTCCTCACTCCATCTCATGACAGCTTATCATTCTTCAGAAGGAAGAGATCTTTTTATACTCATCCACTTCTTGGTCGAGACCGACCTGTCATCCAAGACTGTAAGTGTTTAGTTTAAGATTTGGCATTTTACAACAGGGATCATTTAACAATCGCTAAACGTGTTAAAATGGTGAAAAAACTTACTACAAAAATAGGATTCTGTAGTATGTACGTTTCGCGCATCAGGAGCAGATTATAGTCGACATTGTGGCAAAATTGTAAATTAAAATTTGAAAATACTGGCTCTGTTACAGATGGCTTAAGGCTTAAACATCATCGAAATGCACGCTCTACAAAAATAATATGGCTGCCGATGCGAGCACAGCATTTGGGCTTGTCTTGCATTTGGATTTGCAACTACACCCTTATAAATTTTAACATAAGACATTTGTGTTCTTGAACATTGGCGTTTGGCTGACCAATTTTCAGGCAACATTTTCCTCCACGATGAGGCTTCCGATGTAAAAGAACATAACGATGTTTGACCATATTTTAGGCTTTTCGTACTAACTTCAGATGCCTAAATACATCTTTCTTTCTTCTTAAAAGCCTGCTACTATCATTTTCCTCTTAACAACACTTGTTGTAGCTATGTTTTTTCTCAAATTGTGTTAGCTTAGCTTGACTTAACCTTTTTAAAGCTGAAAAACATGTACGATATGTGAATATTTTAGTTTAGTTCAACTGTTGTGATGAAGACAACACAAACAAATTTTCAGGACTACTACAGGCGACTTGTATTACATCATCCTTCAAAAATTAACTGCGTTTAACAACGAAATCAAAGAAATGTGCATCTTTCTTCTTTTTTTAAAAAAACAACAGGCGACAGGTTAATAACCCGCTGAAGAACTGAAACCTCTTGAGAAGCTCTATATCTGCAGCATTTAATACAAAATACTAATGCAACCATACCATCGTATTCATTCAACCACCCGCTTTGGTGGCAAGTGTTGACAAGTTTAGAGCTATAAAAAAAAAAACTGAAGAAGACATGTAATAGCAATTCCGTAAAAATAATATAAGGAATATTTTCTAGGTGTAAAAGGAATATGAAATATGTCAAGAACAGAAATCTCACAAAGAAGTCGAGAGTTTAGCATGTAAAGGAAGTATTATTCAGTTAATTAAGAAGAAGTTAATTTGATAATGGGCATCCAAACGAATCTAAACTGCATGAGGGGCATTAGTTCTCTTTTGCCCATCTACCCTATTGTGTGAATGTCAAGAAACCCTAGTCGAAGCTGAAAGGGCATTTTCATGTATAAATATCGGGTTTTCCAATAGGGACTTGACAACTTTGAATTTAATTTGTGAACGCACTCATTCACTAATCATCAAACTGTCACTGTCAATTTATTCAGTAAACTTAACATTTTCATCATGGTAAAGTACACGAACGAGCAACGTCTGCAAATTATAAAAATTTTCTACCGAAATTCGGAGTCGATGACTGCAACTTTAAGAGCGTTGATTCCAATTTTCGGTCGAAATTCTCGCCCTAGTAGACAGGCAAGAACAAGTTTAGTGCAACAATTTGAGTCTACATATTCGTTGTGTGATGTTGCCGTGTCAGTGAGACAACGGGTTGGTCGAAGTGTCGAAAATATCGCTGCCGTTCAGGCGTCCGTAGCAAACGATTCGAATCAGTCAATTCCACGGTGTTCGGCGTTCTTGGCTCAGAGCCAACATTGAACGCGAAATAGCGGCCGTTTCGGCCGAGTCGTTGAAAATTGGATCCAAACATTCGACCGCTGCAAGCGTGCCCACGGTGGCCATATGAACGAAGTCGAGTTACATTCATAAATGTTTTGATTGTACTTCAAGCCGATAATAAAGTTTTTAAAATATCTCAAATGGTTTGCGTTTTATTTAAAAAAAAAGTTGTCAAGTCCTTAATGGAAAACCCATTATATGTATAGATTTTTCTGTAATAGTGGTTGGATTTTGTACTATTAAGGAAGGATATAAGCGACATCAACATGGCGATACCAAGCCACTGCATACTAATTTCCCTGTATTGCTGTTTCCAGCCAGGAAAGGCTTCTTAGAATTCCTACATCAATTATATCAATCTGCAGTAGAAGAGGGTAAGACATATAAATTCATGCGATTGAAATTGAAAGGATGGTGGTTTCAACACTCCTGATCAGTAATAATTAATATATTTTCATCTTGAAACACTTATGGAAAATGTATAGAGAACTTTGAATTTGTAAGTTATTATTGTTCTGATGTAAATTGGTGCTAATTGCATATAACGTAAAACTTATTGTAACTTTCCAAACTTTCTAAAATGTTACTTTGTGGGTTTAGGAGATGATCTTAATTCTTTCAACTGGGATACGGAATTTGAAAATCGATGTCGCCTTGAAATGTATAAATATTTTGTCTCTATAATAAATGTCGGTTTTTCCATGTTTGTTCCTTGTTCTGTGAGAAAATATGAATCCAAGTCACCATGGTATAACAGACGACTTTTGCATTTAAAAAACTTAAAAAAACAAGAAACAACTGAGAAAAGGTTTTACAATTCTAAGTTAATTTTTAAATAATATTTTCATTACTTATTTTGAGAGCAAGCTAAAACATGACTCCAAATGCTCCAACAGGCTGCCTAAGCAAATGTTTCATAAAAATTCGGTGTCCAATGACGTTGAAAACTCCGTCCAACTATTTGCACAGTTTTTTGAATCTGTTTCTTCTCCCTCAGTTATACCAACTTTGCCTAAATCATATTCAATTCCCAAAATCGATTTTAGCCAATTAGTTCTGGAGGTACAAGTTATTGAGTCTGCTATCTGCGGCCTCAAACCGAATCCTAAGCCTGGTGCTGATGGTATTCCTGCACTAATATTAAAAAACTGTTGCAGTTCTATCTGCAAACCTGTACTTAAGAAATTCAATTTATCCCTATCCCGTCGGGTTTATTCATCGATGAATGGAAGATCTCGTTTTTGTTACCTATATTTAAATCTGGCTCCAAGAACGATGTTGCTATACGGAAGCTTTTCGAATGAATAGTAAGAAATAAAGTAGAATTGCATATTAAAAAGTATATCTCAGAGGTTCAACATGGTTTTGTTTTGGCTCGTTCGACAACATTTAATCTGGTCCATTTAACATCTTTTATAATTAATGCTATTGAAAGTGGATGTCAGGTCGATACTAAGAAAACATTTGGTTTTCATTCAGCAATGTTGAAGTTGATTTCATCATTTTTAATTGATAGGTTCCAGAAAGTCTATCTCCTGTACTTCTAGAATTCCACAAGGAAGTAATCTAGGACCGCTTCTTTTCATTATCTTTATCGATCATAAACTTAAACAGATCAAATTTTGCCATTGTTTAATGTAAGCGGATAATCTCAAAATATTTATAAAAATTAAAAGTCTTGATGATTGCACAAAAGTCCAGATTGACCTTAACAATTTATCGAATTGTTTATACTTAAATGGTAGAAAACTCATGGTTTCAAGTTCTCAAATAATTTCTTAATTGAACTCCATGCCCTAACTAACTTTTGTGTCTCACGTCGAATACATAGTGGCAATGGCTAATGGCTAACTCACTAGTTGGGTGTATCGAGTATCAAAAGAAACTCGAAGGATTTCTCTGATCCCCATACTCTTGCTACGCTTTTATTGCCCTAGTCAGGTCAATATTTGAATACGCCAATGTTGTTTGGAATCGTATTGAAAGAGTGCAGAGGCGCTTTACAAACTACGTCTTCTTTAAAATGCATTGGGATTTTGAGCCTTCTTGTAAAGTGAGATGTCAGTTATAAGGTATAATAACACTTAGTGCAAGAAGGCATGCACAATGCACATGACATCATGTTTGTGAGAAACGTTCTGTGTTCCCGTATTAAGTGTCCTAGAATTTTATCTATGTGGCCAATTTATGCTCCGGAAAGGGTATTAACGGATCGCCACATATTTTACCAATTGGGGCATGGAACAAACTTTGGGCAGAATGAGCCGATTTCTAGATCGCTGAAATCGTTTAATGAAATTAATAGACATATAGATTTTCACATTTCGAGAGAGTGCAGCGCTTCAAAGGCATTTTATTTAGATTGCTTGCAAACTCATTCTACTTATTACACATTTTTATATTTATTTGTATATACTCGTAATCTGCAAGCTAAGCTTGTTGATGAAATAAATAAATAAAATGGAAATAACGGTTGGATGCCCGGGCATTTTGCGTGCGAATTTTCTGAATTGTGTAGAATAAGACAAGTCTTGGGCTTTGCCACGTAAGGAAACACGTTGTAAGGACCCGCGTCGGGGCTAAATTCACTACATTCAGCCTAATCTGCGTATACGACAACAAACAAATGTTTCTAAGAGCTTCCCGACAAACTTAAAAGCGATCCCCTAAGAATACAACAGAAAAAAATTCCTTTAAAACTCAAAAATAGGAAAAGGGGATATCGTTGGTATTACAATTCTATACAACGACTCCAGAAGCGGACTTACTTTGACTAATTTTGTTAAATAATCACTATAAGACCCTGATTCCAGTATTGATGTAGGAGCATAGCAGTAAAATGACTTTAGAAGTATAGATTTACGAACATTTTAAGCGACTAATATAGACTTAGAAAACTACGCCAAGAAACTAAGAAACAGCACAGTAAAAATGGACGGTCAATGTTCGAAAATTTTACCAAAACGTTTAAAGTACGTGAGAATTACGAACTTCTGCCAGTTGTTAAGCGGTGTGGACCACCCTATTTTCGTTGTCGGGTAGAACCAACCTTCCTATTTAAGCTATGCCCACCAGACTGAAATGAAGTTGTAAGAACAATAACTTCATTTTAATTTAACAGATCGAACGGTCTTCCAAGCTATTAAATATAGCCAGAGATAACTGAATTATAGAACCGCTGACTATAGCGCAATTTTAATACCTAAGTGTAGTTTTGCCAAACATTTAAAAGTCATATTGTTTGGTAAGTGCCACCTTTGATGTCATATGATGCGCTGTCATATGATTTCTTCAACATCATATTGGAAGAAAACGAAATACACAATTGCATGCAAAACCTAAGTTAGTGGGTGTTTGATCAAATATTCTTCCGCAGATTCATCCACTCTTTCTCTAAGTCATTTTGTTTATGTACATACTTGAGTCAGCACTGACATTGTGCGTTGATTCAACAAAAATAATAAACTTATTGTCATAGTTGTAATTTTTGAATCGCCGCCAGGTTCTGGTTGCTATTTGTTATTCGAATATTTAAACAATTCCTTCGCGGTGAGGCAAGCGTTTGCGAATCTTCCTCTAAGTCCTACAGCAAAGTAAAGAAGACACGTGCTTCTGGTATACATATTTTAAATCAGCAATCTCTTATTCGTATTTTTAATTTTAATGTTCATTCATTGTACATTGAGAGATACAACTGTTCCTCAAAGCCACGTCCACATATATCAAAACATTTGCTTGAACTAGACCTTTTACTGCATGCATTCTGCTGGCAAAACAATACTCAAAAGTTCGTTCACTTCTCATAGAACAAAAAAACACAAAAAAAATCGCTCAGTAATTAAAAAAAAAAAAAACATATATATTCGTACACAAGACATATATAGCAGATTATACTCTTATGTGAATAAGATTGCATCAAGTGAATTAGTAACATTTACATTTTTATATTGCGTAGTTACCAAGCAAGGAATAATACTGAAGTAACTCTAGAGGAAAACAGAAATCCCAAAGTCCTTTTATGCTGTACTAGGGGTGAACGAATTCAATTGTGAAAGTTTCCGCTTGAAAAACCTTCATTTTAAAAGCAACCCTTCTTCAGAGCGTTCTCAAGGACACAATGTGGCTTTCTCTGAGTCGTTTATGTACAAACAAGAACACACCGCATTAGTCTACTGTGCATCAGTATTATTAGTGAAAAGTATTAGTAGAAAGTACAATTAGTAAAATACAAAATAAATTCGAAAATGATGATGCTATTTGATTGCTTTTGTAGAAATGAGTCGACTAATAAACTATTCATTAAACCAATGTTTGATTTGTTGTTTTAGTCTTAAGAATAAAAAATAAATAAAACAAATATGTACGTAAATCAGTATGGTTAGGATGAGTTGACATAATCGCATTGATACACATTTACATGTAGCAACCACTGAAGGCATTGCACAAGCATTACACACGTATTTGGATGTGTTAATTTATGATTTAGTCGGTTTGTAAAGCTGTACCCCTTTTAGCAACAAGATCTGATATTTTTCAATTATATATGTTACATTGTACTATATTTGTTTATAGCGCTTTTAAATAGGCCAGCATGTTATTTATGCTGGTGACGATACACACGCATCATGATGGACATCACTTCTAGCAAGAGCATGGAAATGGCGTTCATCAAAGACATTTAATAGGTTGAAAATAATTGAATTCGTTAAGGGAAATTTCTACCGGGAGTGGAGGAAAACGTTTTTCAAGAACACCTTTACGAACAAACTATTACATTATGGAAAGGCTTCGAAGTGGAACGGTTACACTGGTAAAGTGACATCATTTCCAATACTCCGAACAGCTCGGCTTGTTGTATACGCATGGTCATGATTAATGTGATTATTCATGCCAAAAAAGTAGTTGATCAATGCAAAACAATAATTCGATAATTTTAAAGAAAACACAACAATCGCTGTAATAGCCATGGTATTGTTTTTTGGGCTTAAGCGCGCCGTAGCTTGCTCGAGTAAAACTCGATCTGGACATTCATTATCAGCGTCGACATGCGAGTCTACATATAGTATCTCCACAAACAATTCATCAACTGTGTTAAATAAAATTATTTGTAAGACCAAGTCGTATCTCTATTATGCGAATTTTTGCGCTCATTAAATGCCCAAGACCGCTTGTCATGTATACTAACGACTGCTGTAGAAGCTGCATGGATGAGGGGGAGGTGCAGACAATCCCACACCTCCTTTGTAAATGTCCATCTATCTCTCAAAGAAGAAAACTCCACCTGAGTTAGAGGATCACAGGCCTAAGTAGGTTAATCCTTTTCCAACAACTACTCTAAGCTAACATTACCTTTACTCTGGGCAGCTTGAAATGCTAACATTTACTTCTTCCATGTCAGTCTGAGAGCAGAGTTAGTGACGAGTTGAAGGCCAAAAATGTCTAAATGTATGGAAATGTATGATTTGAAGGGACGCTGTTTTTCATGTTTAAGCAGGCAGCTCGTTGCGTGTTTTTTTTTTTTAGAATGTCCTCTTTTCCAGTACAATTCAACGGACGACTATGGCGCATGTGAGAAATTGTATTGCATTGCATGGTTTTGCATGATAGACCTCACGTTGAACCCGTAGTCTTAATGCACGCGCAGAGAGCTAATACAGTTTTTATCATTTCGTTCTGTAGCATTCTTTAGTTTCTTTTTTTTGGATTTTTCGGTTAGGACTTAAGTAGGTGTAACCTTTCAAAACACACAGATGCCATTTAGCTTAAATGATGTCTTTTTTTCTTTTTCTTGTTAAAAGGAACAGCGTAGTACGAGAGCTAAACAAGCTTTCAGTATGCATATCATTCTGTATTAATGTGAATAAAATACTATCACGTCCTGTCGACTTGAATTGAAATGAATTGAAGTGGCAAACCTTCTATTTTAAGTTTCCTCAAATGTTGCTTCTAAGATAACAATCTGGTGGGTAGATTTTCTAAATCTAGATATGCGATAGGTCACCAGAATGCAGCTTATGAATGTAAGCACTCTATATTTTCCTTGTGGAGTTTCTCCGAGATTTTTATTTCAGAGCAGCGACCACAGGTTGCATTCATGTTTTTGTTTAGTATGAAGTCAACTAAGCTAAAGGCAGAGTATGTTAGTTTATATTTCAAATTGAAGAACGCCACAGTTAAATAATTCAAGAAAGAGAGAAAGCTTAAGAATCTAACTCGCAGTCGATTCTGAGATTTTATAGTTAAAATTTGTGTACATCAGTAAACAGCAAGGATAACCTTTTTTCCGAACTATGTACAAGGAAAAGTTTGAGTTACAGGTGAACAAATATCATTTAATACTTCCAATCCCGAATAAATACACATAGAAAGATCACACGCTGTTTAATAGTAAAGGATGTTCTAAAGAGCTTAACAGCAGCAGCTGCCATATTGATGGTAAACTTTTATGACAAACGATGACTCAGCATAGTTCAATCAGTAAAAGGGCTCAAACCAACTGGATCTTGCAATGAACAAAGTATTTACTTTAATTAAACAAGGTGGATGGCCGTGGCCTTCCGTGGCTCAAGTGGAAATAAACTGACTTCCAAATCGGAATGTTTTGGTGTACAAGTCCCAACCGTGCCCGAAAAAACATCCATTTTTTTCAGTATATATCATCAAATCAATTAAAATGTTTACTTGACAATCTTGTATCCCCATCAAATGTTGGAGCCAAAACATCTTTCTTATCTCTTTGTCCAATTTTCCAAAAAACTCGAGTGTTAAGTTTTTTTAAGAAAAAATAAATAAAGGACCACTTGCAAGTTCGACTTTTTCATTCTTGGTACAAAGATCAACCAGTTTAGAGTCTAAAGGGAAAATAATTCTTGCCGGCAGATGCTACTCAGCACTCAATAGACAAACAAAGTCCTTAATCGACAAGATCCAACGATTTCTGAATTATATCTAAGGTTTATGATTTCTTACTAAAACTAAGAGGGACACCCACAGTCTTTCTCCAAAAAGATTAGAAAAGAAATGATAAATAAGAAATTATCTAGTCAAGTTATAAATACTGGTACACAACTGAACTCACTCATTACGAATGCAACACTGGGCGCATCCATTTCGTATTGATTGCGATTTGACAGTTGATATTTATGCTTCATTGTGACGTAAAAAGTTTTTGACATTAATTGCTTACAATCATGGGGTGACATCGAAAATCGTATTGTTGTAGTTGGCCTACTTAAATGCAATGTGGAAAAAGGCGATATCTTTAGGACGTTGCGACCGCTTGGAATCACTCGCAATTTTGTGTATCGTGCTGTGAAGTTGTTTTAGGATACTGGTGGAGTACGAGACCGCCAAAGATCCGGCCGTCCGCGCACTGTGAGAACTCCGAAAGTGATCAAAGCCGTGAAGAAACGAATCGACCGAAAACCGCTGCGAAAACAGAAAATCTTGTCGCGGAAAATGCAAATTTTGCAAAAATCCATGTCTCGCATTATCAAAGAAGATTTAGGACTCAGCGCGTACCAGCGACCCATTGGACACCTGCTCACGGCCGCATTGAAGGGAAAACGCAAGCGAAGGTCGAAAGCGTTACTCAGCCGGTACGCGAAGAACGCTCATAGACAAATTTTGTTTACTGACGAGAAAATCTTCACCGTAGAAGAATCGTTCAATAAGCAGAACCATCGTGTGTATGCTCGGTCAACCAGAGAAACATCCCAACTCATCCCCAGGGTTCAAAGAGGCCACTATCCCGGGTCTGTAATGGTATGGTGGGGAGTGTGCTACGATTGCGTTACCAAACTCCATTTTTACGAGAAAGGAGTGAAAACATCGGCCAAAGTATATCAATCGACCGTCTTGGAACCCATTGTGGAGTCTCTCAAACAATCAATATTCAACAACAAGCCATAGTCTTTCCAGAAAGACTCTCCTCCAGCTCACAAACCAAAAACGACTCAACTGTGGCTCAAAAACAACGTTCCGGACTTCATATCAACGAATGATTGGCCAGCTGGTAGTCCAGACCTCAACCCGTTGGATTACAAGTTTTGATCCGTATTAGAGGGCATGGCTTGCTCTACTCGACACTCAAATATTGAGTCGTTGAAGCGAGCCCTTGTCCGTGCAGTGGGCAATTTCCCCATGCATGAAATGCGTCTCGCAATCGATGAGTGACCACATCGTCTTAGGTCGTGCTGGAAGCCAAATGGAAGTCATTTCGAATAAATTGTTCTAAGATTTGTAGCCATTGAATAATCCAATAAAAACAAAAAAAAATTGTCCAAATATTAATTCGTTTTCATTTGACGCTAATTTTTCTGTGCACCAGTACTTACGACTTGACTATGTAAGTTACCAAGAATTGAACGAATTTTTGCGTGATGTACGCTGTTGCCATAAAAGAGCAAAGATTACGATTAACTTGTGCTGTGTTTTACAGTGTGTTGAATATCTATATTTGCCTCACATTCATTGATTCTTAAAAGTACCAAACACAATTTTACTATGCATATTTATGCAAGCTTTTAATATGATTCGAAATCCAAATTGTTGATATGTCCCTTCACTGATATGGTTTTTGGTGTTGACAAACGATGTGGTCCGCGGCTATTCATCGTCGAAAATGCAAGACTCAATGAACTAGTAAGTTTGCTAGAAAATTTACGATTTTATAGTTGTAAATGCCAGTCATTATCATAAAGAACTTATAGGGGTTCCAAATGTATTTTCGATTTGCTAGCGCAAGATGGCTGAAATACATAAGCCACAAAATAGGTAAACCGAGCACTAAATAAGATTAAGATAGAAGCGCAACAGAAGCAACACGGTTCTACTCTAACACGAGGTGAGAACTGAAATAATAACACATTCACTATTCGATGGTGAAGATGTACTTCAGTTTGAATTATTACCAACTTGACTGATAATGCAGTATTTTAAAGTTTCATTTACATTCGCGAAA
The DNA here is from genome assembly GCA_928272305.1 of Volucella inflata. Lineage (NCBI taxonomy): Eukaryota > Metazoa > Arthropoda > Insecta > Diptera > Syrphidae > Volucella > Volucella inflata. Next base: position 65,838,487 of record OV743718.1, read on the forward strand.
GCGTATTGTATCAAACTAATTTATATGTTAATTCAAGTAAAAAAATGAAATGATAAATTTGAGCCAGCTTTACGAACAACTTGGCCAATCCGATTAAAAGAAACAAATGACAGAATGCGCCAAGATATTTAAATACTCAAAATCAACCGTAGGGTTGCATCTGTTAGCAACCAAGGTAGATGTCCAAACGTGGGCTTTACCAAAGAGAACTGATTATAGTTAGGCATCGTAAACAAAACACCAAACACTTCTCACAGTGTACCCCCATAACAATGAAGAGTCACGACCTGTCTCTTTGGCTCCTAAGTTCAATAAATAAAGTTCTGAACAAGCAATAAAACTTACTAAATATGAAATTGTTTTAGAACTCTCAGAGTAAAAACAAAACAATCCCTAGCACAACTAAAAAGCAAAACAGGCAACAAACCAAATAGCTATGATTGCAATGATCAAATATTTTTTAACAATATCAATCAATAATTATTTTCAATTCTATTTCAATAAAACAAATCTTACTTGACATCACAACAATACCTAAACTGTATGACTGACAAAACTTGGCGCGATTGCTCATATCAAAATATTTCAGAAAATACTGACCAAAGTTAAAATCATCGCCTTAACGATACTCCGAAGACTCATAAATGAGGAATCAGAATTTCTTATCTTATTATTTAAATGGACACTGTACATTATTGTCATCCGCAACATGGAAAAATTGCACATGCTGCCTTATCTATTGAAAATATAAATATGTTCATATGTGAGTTCCGTGCAAAACTGAAGATTATCTCACTTTTTCAATGGAAAAAGCATTCCATCGGGAATCGGTATTCGGGCACATGTATGCTTATAAATAGAAATTTTTTCTGATTGTCTGAAAGCTGTATAAAATTAATTTGTGAGATCACAGTTCTCATCTTTGTGGGTACAGTCAGATCTATCATAGAATTCCCTATTATTGCTATAGAAACAAATTTTCCAGACAGCTTGGAAGCAACTAGTTTCTGCTAGTGAAGTGTAATCTCGTGTGATGCAACAACAAAAATTCATTCTGTTAGTAGGTTTTCTTATTCCTTTTACTACTTGAAACATCAAAGATGCACTGCAATGAGTACTCGTTTACACGGATAGTTGAAACACGTAAAAAAAACATGTAAGCATCGTTTCATTACTCAGTTGTCCGATTATATTTGCATATACATACTATACTCCTATGAATGCTAAGCACGAATGATTCAAGGTTCAAGGTTTTGGGGATGACATTGTCATCACTGTTATATGCAAATGAGTATCCATCGTCTCCAACAAAATGTAAAGTGGCCTCAGTTTTACTCATGAATGGTGAATCAAACTTACGATGAACGTTTCAATTCATATGACCAAAAACCATGGAACCTGATCCATATCCTCAGGAAGCAAAAAAGTTAACAAAACCGAACTGTAACAATAAATAAATTGACTACGTTGAGGTCGATTATTTTCCGTGCATTGAATCTAAAAATTCAATGATTACACATGCATTTAGTACTCTTTAGAAAAATGAGATCGAAAGAGGATACTTAAGCTTATAAAGGTTGTATCCAATGGTAATTAACCTGCATGCACTCATATCAACCCAATTAATGAAAATGCAGATTCGTCCTATGCTGATAACACCATAGAAAACAAGATTATATCTAATGCAACTAAAGCTACACATCTAGGAACAGGTCGGAAATTGTCAGTGCGTTGTCAAGCGTTTATAGTGTCCATGCCAATGCCCCATAGAGCAGGACTTGGGATTATTTAGTGACCCTACACACTTTTGTTATATCTTTTAGCCATCGCTCGGACCTGCCCGCAGCTACGTTTGGTCATGTACAACAGCTGTCTGAAAGACTGGATTTTCTTTAAGGACTGGAAATTACAACGCCAAGCGTTAGTTAGCAAAAGAAAAGGCGATCCGAATTCCCCTGCGTCCTAAAGACCGCTTTGCATGTTGGATACGACAGGACAACTACTAGGGAAACTACTGAAACCACGGCTCACCACTGCAATCCAAAGAGCAGGAGACTTATCCGAAAGACAACACGGATTTAGAAAAAGATACTCAAAAATTAGAGCAATCAAGAATAGTGGTCAAAACACGGAATGCCGGTCATCGGAGAAGCCAGCGCTCGAAAAAGATTGCCATTCTGGCTAGCCTAGACGTGAAAAACACCTTTAACACAGCCAGACAGATAGACATGCTGAAATGGCTCGAGGAGACTTACATACTCCGTATAATACCTCAGCGAACGAAAATTTATTTTTGCAGGAGGACCTCGTGTTAAACAAATCACAGCAGGAGCAGCGCAGTGCTCAATCCCGGAACCCGAACTCTGGAGCATATTCTATGATGGGATCCTTCGCACCGAAATGCCTAACGACACCTACTTGATAGGGAACGCAGACGATTTTGACACAGTGATAACTGCAAGGGATACAGAGGAAGCACGAAGGAAGTTAAACCAAATTATGAGACGTGTATGCGTCTGGATGGAAACCCATGGTCTCAGTCTTGCATCGGAAAAGACCGAGATTGTTCTACGGACCAGAAAACAAATCCCGACGCAAGTTGAATTTCGTATAGTAATCGCCAGCAAAAACGCGGTAAATGTTGGAATAACTATCGATTCCAAACTCTCTTTCTGGTATCATGAATGCGAAATATGGGCAGATGCACTCAAACAGAAGAAGCACAGGAAACAAATGATAGCAGTACATAGACGCGAAGCCATGCATATCGCAAGTTCTTACCGCACTGTATCAGAACCAACGGTTCTTGTCGTTACAGGAATGAAACCCATTGACCTCTTAGCAGCAAAGAGAAAGCGGCTGTGTATGAGAAGAAAACGGAAGTAGGAGTGGAAACGGAAACCACTCAAGCAAAAGAGCTCACCAAACATCTATGGCAACTAAGCTAATCAGAGATATTGTTAAAAGGACTGAGGAAAAACACGGCGAGATAAATTATTACACTACGCAGTTCCTAACCGTACATGGATATTTTAATGCCTACACAGAACGCGGGAAGTAGACAATGCGACTTGTCAGTACGGCGACTCACTGGTAGACGATGATTTTCACACTTTCTTTACGTGCAGCAGATGGATAGCACCTGAATTCCGAGATAGGTTATATCTCCCCCGAAAATATTATATCGAAGATGATCCTCAATGAATATAGCTGGAATCGAGTATCATGTTTTATCACCTCATAGAAGAACAGGAAAACTCATGAGCTGAGTTTTTCATATAGCCAAAAAAGATATACATATCTTAATATCACACATTTGAGATGAGAGATTTACAACGAGGATAAAAACATGTATCGAAACCCCTAAGTTCAAACTAGGAAGGGGGATGTACGACAGACGACGGAATATAGAAGAAGGAAAGCTATCACCCTGAAGTAATGCAAAAGCGGTCCCAAGGTGAATAGGCTGGGACCGCTGGCCACTTGATGGACAGCGCGCCATTCCAACGTCCTTAAACAAAAAAAAAAAATACACTTGTGTTGTTGGAGACACGGTTTTTCTAGTCAATTATTTCTTAGGCCGAACGCTTCGTGTCGTTGTCTGAACGTATAGCGAAACCTATCGAGACGTGGGTGTTGGGTATCCTTTTTGCTTGAAAGCATATACTTTGTTCACGGTTCATCGTTAAACTCATTTTCGACGCATTCGTCTCAATACTCGCGAAAGCACCACTGACATCAGGCCGCTTTCTTCCGATTATGTCAATATCATCAGCGTATGAGAGTAATTTAACAGAATTTCTGAAAGATTGTGCCTCTTGTGCTGGCGCGTGAATCTTGCATGTCAGCGCATCGACTTGTATAAATCTTTTATTAATATCAAAGGTCTCGGTGACATCTTTACCGACCTCGATGGAGCAGCCTGCATTCTACATCGTTATCCTGCACAGACGAACAAGTTTGATAGGGATGCCAAAACTAGACATTTCTCTGTATAGCTCGCCTCTACATATGCTGTCATATGCGCCTTTAAAATCGATGAATAAGTGGTGTGTATCGATCCTAGGCTCATGGATTTTTTTCCAAGATCAGCTGTAGTAGATTGGTCGATAGCGGACTTTCCTGGCCTGCAACCTCACTGATATGGATTTATCAGGTTGTCGACGAACGGTTTCAAGCGCTCACACAATACGGCGGATAAGGTTTTGTATGCGATGTTAAGGAGACTGATGTCTTTGTAGTTGGCGCAGTTTAAATCCTCTATCGAAAAAACAATAAATCGACTTTGTGCATAAAAATAGACAAAGCCTAATATCCGACGTTGAAGTTAACAAGTCATACAACACTTTACAGTTTTCATGCATAACTAAAAAGATGCGAAAAACCCCGATGACCTTCAATATTACAACATGCATCATAGAGCACTAAAGAGAATAATACTAAGACAATAAAAATTCAAATTAAATACCATTTTTCACAAACCAGTATATGATAGCTCACAACAAACTTCTAATGGGACAAACTATAAATTTTCATGTAATCTCATAATATGAGTCGTAACTGGCATGCAATTAAGGATTATGTGCGATTTTAAGACTTACAAGAGCATATGACGAAATAGCTTCGTTATCGTTAGATGCAAATCGACATACAATACAGTTTATAGGAAATGAAAGAACCGCAAAAACAATCGACATATCAATCACGGATCTATATAAATCTTTCCCCAAAGTCCTGACATCTCCTAAATGGATAATCTGTTGATATTATTTAAGTCACTCTAGATCACTCAAATGCAAAAACATATAGCAGTAACTGACGATGATTCAAAGGGGATCGACCTATAGAAATATATCAATGTCAGTACACTCGCCCAATCAGGCAATGCGTATACATGCTATACATATGGGTATGTACGTATTTCAATGAAGATAATGAAGAATATAATTCTCCAGATCAATTGCTAAAATTATACCAAAATTTTACTAGCGCGAACATTTAAAGTCGAAATACAAAGTTTAGTTTCTCATGGAGTAAACCTTTTGACAGCAAAGTAATTATGGTTAACCAAAGAAACCAACTTAAAACAAAACACGCCTGGTTTTACTCCAGATGAGCCAATTAATTTTCCTATTCTTATTTTTTTCGTGAGATGCACTCTCAAAGCCATCTTCCAATTACATAAGGAATGATCCTTGTCAGGGCATGCATTGGAGTTTCGACTCTGGTCGTGTGGATATGATGCAATGTCACTAGAACTCAACTTTCTCTGTGCCCAGGAATGGTTTTGGCCAGAATCTGACCCAGAGAAGGGACATATTAATCAATTTAATTAATTAATCAATTTAAATTGCGGCGCTGATGTCTTTCGGGAGGGCAACAACCTTCGATTTCACTCCACGTTAGGAAACTTGAGTCACTTTTCTAAGTGGAGATATACGCAATCCTGATGGCAATGAACTATGTTGAGCACAATCAGTGGTGGAGTCGAATTATCTGTGGGTGTAGCGGTAGCAAAGCTGCGCTTAATGCTTTTCTCACCCCTTTCCCAATTTTGAAGCTAGTTTTCAGAATGTAGGACTTCTTTGTTTGGGTCCTGAGTCAAAATGGGATTACAGAAAATTAAATCAAAAATAAACTTACTATTCAAAGCTCAGAGGAGTTATACATGACCCAAACCCGGGTTGTTATTTTGGCAAGTTTGTGCAAAATGTTTGTAAGATTGGCTGCTTGCAGACGACACTCTTGGTCAATGGTCATCGTACGATACATACCGACAAGAATGTGACTTATGTTGCCGAGACAAAGACTTAATCTATAAGCATAGGGTTTGAGTTTGGGTTTTACAACAGCTCGCTCATTTTATTATGGCGAGTCGCATTAACAAACAAAATCGCCGTATCTGGGAATCGGAAAACCCGCACGTGATTGTAAAAGGCAAGGTTTCCGTAGAGCGTAACAGTCTCGTGCGGATTTTAGAGTGGTGGCATCATTAACTCCATGATTACCAAATTTTTGTGGCCTGAAATCGGAGGCAAGGACTTGAACTATCTTTGATTCCAGTACAAGAGCTCGCCATAGTTCACAGCTCATACAACAAGCGATCTTTTGCGCGATAACTTCTTTAATCGCGTTATAAGCCGCATGGGCTATGTCTTGGCTTGTCTCGGAGATGCGATTTGTGAGAAACAATCAATAAAGTCTTGAAAAATTGAATCTGCAGAATGCACCACTGCGAATCCAGCCGAGCGAACCACATGAATGAAATCATGTTCTACATGTTTCTTTATTTTATTCAACATAGTCCCCTTCTAGCTTGATACACTTATTCCAGAGATTTTTGATCCCGTCCGAAAAGTAATTTTCCGCAAGGTCTGCTGAATTTTTTATTGATGAGCCATCTTCTGAGGTTTAATCCGAGGGAGCCAAATCGGGCGAATACGATGGATGCGACAGCAATTGGAGCCGTAAATCATTGATTTTAGCCGTGGTTGCGATGGTCTTATGCCCCGGCGCATTGTCTTGCAGAAACAAATTTTTTTTCGATTCATGTAAAGCCGTTTTGCAGCGATTTCGGCCTTCAATCGCTCCAATAATGCACAGTTATACTCGCTGTTGATGGTTTTTCCTTTTTCGAGGTAGTCCACGAAGAGTATGCCATGACAATCCCAGAAAACCGACACCATAACCTTTCCGACCCATTGAGCCTCCCTCGGCCGCTTCGGAGCACTCGTGCCGGCTTCAGTCCATTGCCGGGCACTCATTCTGTTCTCTGATGTGTAATAGTGGATCCAGGTTTCGTCAGCAGTTACTAATCGACGCCAAAAGTCCGCCCGATTCCGCATCATCAAGTCCAAACACTCTTCAGGATAATTTTTTCTTATGCAGAATATTGCCCAAAATATGGCGTCTACGCTCAATACTAATCTTTATGGTATCTACTAGCTCGGGCACCTTCACTTTCCGGTCAGCCAACACCATTTCATGTATTTTTTTGAGATTGTCCTCTGTAACTGCATCGGAGGGCCTGCCGCTACGGACTTGATCGGTAGTGGAGTTACGGCCACCACAAAACTCTCGAAACCAATATTTGACGGTGTAATCTGACGGTGCATTAGCCAAACACGTCAACAACAATTAGCTGTCAAAGCAAAACTAAAGACTGTATCGCACTGAAATTTGGCATGTCTGTCTAAATATGAACGGACTTCAAGGCATCATTACCTTTTTTGTAGTAGCAGCGCATTCTGGCGGTCAAGGAGGTTCATGCCACCTAGTAATAACAACACGATTCCAAAAAATTTGTGCTGGTGTACCGCAAAATAATTTTCTAGGTTCCCTTCTACACCTCTGATATACCAAAAGAGGAGGGGATCGTATTTAGGAGGCTATTGCTGACTATAGATAATGCAATCGAGTAAACGAAGCATACAAAGAATTCTTAATAGTGCAAAGACAAAGACAAAGCCCTGGCGTATTGCGCCCAATGAAACGAAATCTGTTTAAGTAAACTTTAGTAAAGGTTGCCTACCTCACAGACTAACTCGGTCTGTTTCAAGTCGATAAAGTTAAAAAGGAAATCGCACGTGAAACGTGAAGAACTCGAAAATAGGCTAGATTGGTTACCCGGAAAATATCTCGAGCTTAGCATCAAAAACAAGCGGCGTCACATGCTGAAACCAGTGTGGACTTTTCCTAAAAAACTCTTGGGATGGTACCAAGAAAACGAAAACCAATATCTTAAACAAATGCTAAAAACAAAGTCAGTGAGAGTGTGCACGCACTGTGTTACATAGGAAATGGTGATTTGAACAGACAATTCGGAATTTCTACAGTTGCAGAGGAAACAAATACTTTGCAATAGACGCACGAAAGAAAACGGCCTTTGAAAGACCAAATTTGCCGACCAGGAGCAATAGAATTGAAGCACATTTTAATAGCGAAATATCCAGAAACTCGTATTGAAATACATCTGTCAAACACGTTTATTTTATGATGGAAATGCTGTTCAATAAGTCAAAACTTAGCTACTTTAACAAACGTAATGATTTCGTAGGGTAATGAGGAGGTAGGAGGGCCGGTACAAGCTTGTGATCCTCTTTCAATTCAATCTAAGGTGTAACTATACAACAGTAGATCATTGCTCGACTTTAGGATAAGAAACGAATTAGACAACAACTAGTAAACAAAGAAATTATCCAAAGGCCAGGAAAATGTTGAACGGTTGAAAGAGGTTGCGACAGATTGGCTAGATTTGAAAACCTTGAGCTCATCACAAAAAGGAAAAAAAAAAAAAAAACTCCCGGCATTTCGAATGACAAATAACTTGCAGGCCTGATAATCCGCATTTAATCTCGACAAACTGAATCGATAAGAAACTGCAGTTCTCGCGTACATGTACACTGGGATGTTTACCATTTTGTGTACTCGGTCAACCTGGTACATTGGTGAAATGTGCAAACTTGCACACGGATTTTCGAGGCAAAATCAAAGCGAGATAAACACTTTTTACACAGACAACAGACAACAGACAGAAGAAAGATGCCAAAAAAACGCACGTTGAGGTTGAACAATATACACATATTATCAACAACAGTTTGTAGTGCGCATAATCTGCCACATTACCCACCGGATCGCCGTCCATAGCATAACGTCTAAATTACCTAAACACATACACGAACACGAAGGAATAAATGCTAAAAGCAGCTGGTTATTCATATGCCATAGCGATTCCTATGTAGATTTAAATGCGAAATATAAATAAAGTATCAAATGATTCATAGAATTGAGAGAAAACCGTATAACAACTCTTATCCAGCATCTTCTCTGATAGTTCTGCACCATAGTTAGGGCTTTCTCTATGCAGATAAGCTGCTTCATTTGTGTTGTTGGTTAAAGTTTAATTCCACTATGCGTACTACCTCACTGTTTAAGCATTTTATTTTTAACTTACACTTCTTCACCCATTTCTGGTTCTCATCGTCATCCGAATCGGAACTGACAAGGACTGTATCCTCCTCTTCTTCCTTCATGGTGTTACCTCCTTCCATAAGCGGCTGTCGCTGCTGCTGCCTCTGTTGGTTAATTGTGCTGCCTGGAACTGCCACTCTTGCTTAACACTTTTCGTATTAATATTATTCACTCCCTTAACCACTTCATTACACAGCGCCCTGCACCGCTGTTCGTATTTTTTTTTTCAACGTTTTTTTTTTTTATTTTTTCAATTTTCTTTTTTGAATTCTTTCTCTACTTCTACTTTTCAGCGAGTCGTCATTGCCAAAAGGGGTTGCAAAAACGGAATAAAAGCAAAAACCAACCAGCGTCCCTGGTCGGAATCAGAACTCGCTTCGGGTAGAAACAATTTTTCAGCTCAGACGCTTTATTTTACACAAATGTAAACACACAAACACACGTACAACAAAGTGTTGTAAACAAATTACACAATCCTTGTTTGGTTTCAAATGTGTGCAATTAAATATTTCAATATTTCACCCGATATTAATGAAATACAATAGAGCTTTGCTTTTACTTCTAAATAAGGAGTAAAATTGTTCCTCTGGGTTGGAGATGAGGAAGAAAAAACTTTTGCGTATACCTTGCTAACGAAAGTGGTGGCCGTAGTGGTACATATACGAAACAGAGGACACACCAGCCCCACAGCTATACAGTGGATAGATGGTAATTTTCTTTTGGAGATTTTAACGGAAGTCCGGTGGTTGTTTTAATTGAATTTTAGCGCAAAATGTTGGACACTGTTAGCGGGTTGTTTTAATACCGTTTTAATAGATTTATGTGCCGGAATAATTGTGATTTTTTATATCTTTTCTGCGGGAAATTTTCGAGCCACATTTGCTTGAAAAAATATAGGTGTTCTTCCCGTTTTGATGGCGGGATAGTGTTGTCTCTCTCTGGTGGATTGGTTTGTATTGTGTAAAACGGCATATAAAATGCCTTGGAAGTAACTGTGGACTGTGGAAGGTATAACACTAATCTGTTAAGGATATGATTGCATTTAAAAAGTGTCATGAAAATGATTACTATTGTTATACACAAATTAAATAAAGAAATATATGGAGAGAGGTTTGGTAATCTATATATTATTTTTTTTAAAAATGTTAAAAATTGTTATTGTAGTGTTACACATTTTCCAAATTATAGTTATATTACAATTTTTTTATAATATAACATGTGGAAGCACAGAAATACTTGAATACATTACATACTCGTACTTCCAAGTGGTGTCAGAAGTGGGAGATACGTATACCATATTTAAGTGGGCTTAAATGCAAAAATGTTTTTAGAGCTTTACCTGAACGCCTGACAAAAGACATGACAAACACTGGGACAGCAATTTTCCTGGCGTGCGCTCTCCGTCAATCCTTTGATAACAATTTGAAAAACGTTTTGAGGGCACATGGCCTACCCTTCATAAGAGTCAAGGCCGACATTAAAGTGACGCCACCCAGTAGTTATTGCAGCTCTACGTCATGTCAGTATAGAGCCCACCTCTATCAAGTCAGACAAACGTGCTTTATTAGATTTATAAAGTAGCAGGATATCGACAACTTTTTAACTTGGGAACAACGAATTTTGCAATGGCTGGAAAATATACTTTGATTTTTATTATTTCCTCTGCTGTCGCGGAATATGAATCAACGGATTTTACGGAAGCCGAAGTCAACCAAGGAGTAAAAGGTGTGCATTTAATTTAACCGCACAGAATAACCTCCGAGGTATAGGTGCCAATGAAATACTATTCACCTGCATTTTTCCAAGCAGAAAGCAAAGGGGACCGGAACGAAATACTCGATATTCATTTTTACATAAAGATCAAAGATAGAGATAGGAACTGATGACAGGATTTTGAACAGGAAATGCTTGTCATGGTTCTAGTAGGAACAGAAAAACTTATCCCACGATATATTAATATATTTATTAATATAAGTCGAAATTCAATCATGGCTTGCAAAGCTTTGTCTTAAAGAACTTAACCCACATACCATCGTCTGGCACCTCACTGACGATGACCACTGTAAAGCCTGTGGAGACAGAGCTCTGCATTCGACGGAGTCTAAACAGAAATATAACAAAAAAAAAACATTTGCATTCTCTCCGACAGCAAAGCAGCCCTACTTGCAATTGACGCCTGTGTAAAGTTCTTTATTTAAATATTTTACTTTAAAGCTTAACCATCAAAAAGGAAAAGCACATGTGTGTGCTGGCAAAAGCAAAATTCAATTGAAATGAACAATTTGATAGCTTCGTTTTTACAGCAGTTGTCAGTTAAAAATTGGCCGATGGGGTGTTGCCTAGTCTCAGACATCCTGCCCAGTCGTACCAGCTGGTGCGGAACATTCCACCAGTCGGCACAATTTCTGGACTGCCCGGGTACATTTGCCATGTGCGGTCTTCAATGTTACGTTAAGGATTAACCAATCGCTACCAGGATGAACTTCCGTGGCGCAGCGGATGACGTGTAGCCTCTTTTACTGCACCTTCCCATATTCCACCTTGATGAGGAGCGCTGGGTACAATAAAATACCAAATCGTTCCCATGTTGGCCAGCGATTGTTGATTTGCATCACTGCTCCAAGTACCCAAGTCTTCTTAAAGCATGCGGTTTGCCCCAACGAAGGCTGTGCCGTTATAGCTAATGATCTCAACAGGGCCCGCGCGGACTGATAAAACTCCACGTCCACGATCTTTATATGTACAGCCTTCGTAACCATTCAAATAAAGATAGCCAAATAAGTCTTGATGGTTAACCGGAACCGTTTTGCCCCAGCACGCAGAAAAAATGGGCCACAATAGTCAACGCCTGATGCACTAAAGGGGTCGGTAGTAGTTACCCTTTGCCTTGATAGCGTGGCCATTTGTCGCACAAGAATCGCACCACGATTGGTAAAATCGTGCTTAAATATTCGTACGGCCTTTCTAGCATGCAAAATCCATTATAGATGACCAAGGGTCTGTAGCATTATCTGTGCGCCGACGTGGAATGTACATTAGTGCGTCTGCAAAATCATAAGCCAACCAGAAGTCTCCTGTAAGTTCGAGGGCAACTGTTGACACCACTGCACTCAAAGACCCCTTTTCTTCGTTTCCCACTGTCAACATTTCTTCTTCACTGAGTATCATCCACTCCGCTCCCTGCAGCCATAAGCGATGTTTTAAAAGAGCATCTTCCCCGATGCCACGACTGACACAATCCGCTGGATTCTGAGCCAACCGTATATGGTGCCATCAGTCGGGAGATGTAAGTTCTTGTATATATCCAACTCGGTTTGAAACGTATGGTTTAAGTGTTGCAGGATGCTTATGTAGCCAACAGAGCACAATGTTTGAATACAACCACAACCAATACGACGTGTTTTGCAGTCCAAATGCGATACAAACGTTCTGCAGCGTCACAGCCAACAAGTGCACAGCGCATAACTCCAATCGAAGAACCGTAGCACCCTTCAGTGGAGCTACTTTGATGCGAGCAGTCAGAAGCGAAACATGCGGTAGTTTCTTCAGACGAGTTGTTCTAGTGTAGAGAACGCTGCATATGCCCTTTACCTTGCATTGTAAAAACCGTGAATTATTGTTATTTCCCCATCTGTCATACCTAGCCACCTAGGCACTCGAAAACTCGTGGAGACCATTCCATTCGTGAAGACTGTGCAACTTCACTAAGAATCCGCCTTTTCGTGGGAGATTTGGCAGATTGAACCAAATTAACAAGCAGCCAAGTTGTCGTAGGATCGATGACATGTTCAGCCGCTTGGTGCATTCTACCCTTGATATCACGAATGATCTGAAGACAATTGGAACTCCACTTCCGAACTTAAAAATGACCAGCTGAGAGAATTTTATCGACGTTCGTAGCCAAGAGGACTGCTTCATAAATAGAATTCCAAAAAGTCTTCTACATAAAAAGACCTCGAAAACCTTCGAGATTCCAAAAGTTTCGTACGAGTTCTCCAAAGTTGGTTCAACTTCCAACATACCGAGACTGTAAATAGGGCGTGCTGTTGTGGGTGTTGTCGAAGCCGGACCAAATATAACCCAACCAAATTGGGTTCGTTGCGCATGCGGTTCATTTTGGTTACCACTAATAATATCACCTGTGACTATCCACCACACACATCAGCCCCTGGAAGTACGTCTATTCCACCAGACTACCAGGTGTACCAAAATTCAGGTCGGCTATTTGAAGACCATCCAAATGCGTCCATCGAGTCACATCGACGTGCACCGCGGAAGTTATCGACGTGATTGATGAGATTACCAATGCATGGATGTTCAGTGAAAATGTTGTGTAAACTGCCTTGAGTACAAAGAAAACGCTTCCCTTTGTACGAGTTTGACCCAATCTACCAATTCCTTCAACCTCCAGCTAAGACTTAGTTCTGCGATTCAAAGATTCAAATAATGAGCTACTCTATCTGATATGAAACTTACCTCCGATCCAGGATCGCAAAGTATACGGACATTCCGTTCTTCATGTGCATATGCGGGCGCCGTAGCAAGCAATACCGTACGATCTTCTTCCTCGAGTCAGGTAGGTTATCACAGGAGCATCTAGTCATAAAGGTGGCTGTATCAACTTGGCATCAGCTGTTGAAAGGTCTCTGGATTTGGAGTCTTACTTTCTGTCCACCAAGTCATCTGGAGCTGCCTTCAGCAGCTCAACAGGTCCGGTCGAGCATTCTCGTTCTACCTAAATTTGGGTATTGCTATCCTTATTCAATTTTGGTTAGCCGAACGGATAACTTAATTTACATGGCTTCTCGTGCAATAGGGTCAAAAAATCTACAAAAAAGTCATTCAACGTTTTTTGGCTAATCTTCAAGATTTCATCTATATTAACAAGTGCGATCATTCGGTCTATTATTTCTACTTAAAACTAGCTGAAAATTCTCATAAGATATTCTTGTATTCCACTCATCGTGAAGTAGCATTGAATATTATGCCAATAAACAACTTGGCAGTTGGATAAAATAAGGATATCCCTCGGTAATTAGCTGGATTATCGATATCAGGAACGTCTGCAGTTTCAATCGCTTCTTGGGGCCTTTTATCAGCTTAAATTCCTGAACAGATCTTTAATTTTCGCTATAAGAAAATCGAACCATTTTTGTTTATTTAAATTTACTACTTAGTGTAGTTTCTTTATCATAATCGGTCTTCAGATCGTTTAGACCATTAGCTTCTCACAAAGTCGTGAGCTTCGCTAGCTGCCTCCAGTTTTGCACGCTAAGCTGGATGAGGTCCCCTTCCACTTGCATACGCAACCTTCGTCTCAGTCTTCCTCAGCTTTGCTGCCGCTCGGGAGCGGATTTGAAGACTTTTCGGACCGAAGCGTTGAAGTCCATCCACTTTACATGACCCAGCCATCTCAATCGTTGGATCTTCACTCCACTGGTCATCGTTTTATCTCCTTCTCCACTCACCGTCAATGCAGAAAGCTTTGCTACTCAATCTCAGCTCAAGGAAGTAGCGATTCGCAAGAGTAATTGTTCGTTTGATTTCAGCGCTGATGTCGTTGTCTGAATTAATAGTGGACCCTAAATAGACAAAGTCCTTAACCACCTCAAAGCTATATCTGTCGAATGTGACTTTTTATCAACATGTCGCTTTCGAGTGTCCTTTTTGTTTGACAGCATAAACTTAGTTTTGTCCTCATTGACCGATAAACCCATTTTCGCCGCTTCTGTCTCAATACTTGCAAGGGCGCCACTGACATCAAACTGCTTTCTTGCAATTATGTCCATATCATCGGCGCATGCGAGTTATTGTACGAAGTTTTGAAAAATTGTGCCTTTTGTGTTTTTGTTTGAGTTTTGCACTATTCTTTCAAGTAAGATGGTGAAGAAATTGCATAACAGCGCGGTGCCTTGTTTAAATCCGTTTTTGACATCAAAGATCTCGATAAAATCTTCACCGACCGTGATGGAGCAGCTTGCATTCTCCATTGCATACTGCACAGACAAACGAATTTGGCAGGTATGCCAAAACTAGATATTGCTCTGGATAGCTCGTCTGTATAGATGCTGTCATACGCTGATCAACGAATGCGTGGTGTGTATCGAGCTTTAGTCATGGGTTTTCTCCAATATCTACCGTGGCGTAAATATTTGATCGATGATGGACTTTTGTAACCTGAAGCCACACTGATATGGACTAATCAGGTTATTGGCAAACGAATTCACAGAACACGAAATGTGGGAACCACGTGCTTGCTACGACAATGTTTTGCCCCGCCGTAAAGCCGATTACCCTGAATTCCTTATCAGAGGTGGTGTAGTGCAGTGTCAGAGTAGCCCAGACATGGTCTAATCTCCATTCGGGAAATTCATACGCTGTCCCGTTTATAGTGTTGCTGTTTTTGTCTGCTGGTCAACACTCGAGCTTATTGTTTGACAAGTAGTCCGGATGGACACCTACCAGTACCCGATTATTTGCACGTGGAGGTATTATAAGCAAAATTGATGCTTAGGGAACAGTGTCAACACCAATATCGCCAGGCTTCCATCTCCCAGTGCCTACCTTATTTCTTCAGCACCCAACCATTGATCAAATATTCTTAATGAAACAAAAAGCAAAATACTACATTGTATACAAGGTTTAAGTAGAAAAATTTTCGTCAGATATACAATCCACTTGCGTTCCACTTCCATTTGTCAAAAACAGGTGTGCACGCAATAAATGACACGAATGTCATCACGTCATTGTGATTCTGCCGCTTGTAACAAAATTCCACAGAAAAAAGTACTAATTAAACGAAAATAACAAAATGTTCACACTCTGGACGCTAATTGAAGCTTCACTCTTATGCTTGAATGCAGTTTGTGTCCTACATGATGAACGTTTTCTGGCCAAAAGTGTGTATATTGACATTCCCTCAAATATTCTTTAACTCAAATTTCTCCTCAATTTTCAGTTGGTTGGGGCGCAGGCTCACAAAACCAGGATTTCGGACAGCCTTCCATGAAATCTCAGATGCTCAACTTGATCCGTTCCATCAAAACCGTGGCCAAAAGTATACAACCCTGAGCTACCCCTTCATGCAACGAAAAACTAATTTGCTCTAATTTTTCCTTTCAGTTCCTCTGATATTCCTCAACGTTGTGGCGATCATTATCAAACTCATACTTGGATAAATAAATATAATTACACATTTTGTTATTTTACATAAATATGTTTATTATTATGTTTTCCTCTGGAGAACAGCTTTGACTCGATTCTCCAGTGCTATGCTGTAAGCATCTAGTTTGTAGGCAGCAGCTTCTAACTTGTCCACCGTGTCAGAGATCTCATGGATTTGCTGCATCAGTGGGATCTTGAAAGGCGAAAAAACATT
The DNA here is from genome assembly GCA_928272305.1 of Volucella inflata. Taxonomy (NCBI): domain Eukaryota; kingdom Metazoa; phylum Arthropoda; class Insecta; order Diptera; family Syrphidae; genus Volucella; species Volucella inflata. Next base: position 65,854,835 of record OV743718.1, read on the forward strand.
ACATTAGTGTGTTGGGAAAAAAGAGTATGAATTTGGGTACCAATTTCTGGAACTTTTCGTTCAATTCGTTTGTCGAGAGGCTGAGTGCTTCGGCCACATGTCGCATATCAGTGTACTTGACTATTGTTGCCTTATTCATGTCCTCTAGCAATTTGTAATCTTCTAGCGGGGCATTCAGCTCATTAGTTATATATTCTTCGGTTTTCCGAAACATTTTCGTTGCCAGTTTGCTAAGATTTGGGTCATGGGGGTCGAGGGCTTCAAAGCTTGAAGTACTAGTCGAAAGTGTTGGTCCACGGATGGGTGAGTCAAGGAGATCGTTATTCTGCATATCGTCTTGGTTCATGTTTTAAAATTTTGATGAATTCACTGAAATGGACGAACTTATCCAAACGAACAAAATTTTCTTTGTTGCGATTTTAATATTTATTTGGTTTTGCCTACCTACTAGTTTGACAGCTGTCATACTTTTGCTTTTAAGTGGATTATAGAGCATAGCCGCACAGGGTGCACTGTGTACAGAAAATGATTTAATAAAAGTACTTTCAAATTTACAATATAATCTAATCTTGACGCTTTCGATCATTACGAGCGTTAGGTATTTGCCCAATAACTGCAGTAACCTCAACTCCTTAGTCGAAGGTGGGTATCAATGAATATGTAGCTCCAAAGGAAAAAGTCACATTATCTAAGCGGCTATTTCCCCGGCTTTAAGCGGGGCCTTGCGTCTGTTTAGCAAGTTGCACCGTATTGATGGAAACAAGAGTAGTCGAGAAAATGAGTCTTAATTTCAGGCAGCAAACAGTCCATTGTCTTGGTGCGAAAGCAGCGAAATTCACAGTAGCGTTCCGGGCAGCCTCAGTTTTGAGGAAAAATGGACCCATGATTGCAGTAGCCCACCGGCTACTGAACTTCTCCAGGTTCCTCCGCACCTAGAAAATGGCTATTTTGTTAATTAACGTAACTATTGGGCCGGAAAAGCTGGACGAAATTTCGTTCGAAAACAGTGGATCTCCTTGATGTTTTTCAAGAGCGCGAAGACTGACACGAAGACGATTCGAAAGACCAAGGGGCTTTAGTTTTTGAAGTAATTGAATTATTTTGTAACCTTATAAACTAACGTCCCTGCGTAAAATACTCCAAGTTATTGCATACAACAAGCCGAGCAGTTAAGAATGCAAATTGGAGATCAAACTTTCGATGGTATAGCAAATTCTGCATATATTTTGCTTTAAGCCCACTAAACACATTGCTCGTAGAACGTTAATTTTTTTTTAGTTTTTAGATAAGGTAATAATTCCAATAACAATACTGAAAAAAATACCATATCAGCGTGACGCGACGCGTACGTGTCCTCTCATAAAATCCTCACTGAAAAGGTATATATAACAGAATCAACCTTCATGTCTTACATTTCAATTGCATATAAAACAAACAAACACTGCGGCTTTGGCAGCCCGGTATGAGCCATGGCCTAGCTTCTTGACATTCATTTGCGTTGCTCATGTTGTCATTTTTGTCACATCTGAGCGGGGCACTCCTTAGAAGCTTTTTCGTAGGCATTTTCACTTTCGAGAGTTTGCCATTGCCCGCCGAAAGGGTGATGGCGATTTGAAAAATTGTTGGTGACCAAGCCAGGAATCGAACCCAGACTCTCTGCGTGATAGTCCAATGAGCTAACTATCGCGCCATCGCCATCGCCATATTAGTTTGATAATTGGACTATTTTAAAGGAAAGGGGCATGCTGGGCTATTGAGGCTATAGACTGCATCTATGCACATTTATATAAAAGTTTCAAGACTAGGCGAGAAACGTCATAAGTTCTTAAGCTGTTTCAAATAGGGAATTAAATTCAAGAGGCCTTAAACAAGGTGAGACGCTGTGATATGACTTCTTTAACATTATGCAAAGAAGGCACATTCTGTCGAAAGTCTGTTCGATTGCTAGCGTATGCAATTCACCAACAGAATTGGAAAAACACAGCGTGGCTGTAACCGGTGTGTGCACTAGTATTAAAACAGAAGCTTCCCGGGTTTAGCGGCGGTAAATGACGGCGAAACCTAGTATATGATATCTAAATCGTTTAAAAAAAAAAAATCCTTTAAAATATATCCGTAGAGTCTTCGACTATAACCCAGAGTGGCAACGCAGTTGAAAAAGACCTCACCTTAGGTGGTGCATGTAAGTAGAGGGGAACTTCCTGACCCAGTTTTCTCCGAACTGTGGAAAGCAAGTGTAAGAAGCTAAGTTAGTAGGTATCTGCGCATAAGACTAAGAACCAGCTGCTTTAAGATATTCACTCCAAGCGCGTTTCTTTAAGAACCCGACCTCGGTAGTTGAAAATTCGAATTTTATTTCGAATCTAGCATATTCAGCTTTATTAAGGCCTGCGCAGTCCTTGGTGTCTGAATTATCGCCGTTGGATATCAATTCTTGACAGAAAAAACTCGCAAGAGGATCGCCTGTAAAGTTTATGAATTGGATCGATTGTAGTCAGTCAGAACAATATACCCTCTGAAGTGTAGATGACATTCAAACATCTTGGGTTTATAGCAAGTAATAAAAGTCGATCGAATTCCTTATCAATGGGGCATTTAAGGCAGTTGACAACGGCCCTAAGGTCTCGAAATGTATCCGAAACGAATGTAAGAATGATGAGGGAGTGTAAAAATTCTGAAATTTTTATGTTGTTTAAGATTATTTCCCATTGAAGTATTATATTACAGGAGCTATAATACTATGGTCGTTCCTCCTATGTTCCTAATGTGTATGAAGGGCTAGCATTCTGAGCTTCTTGACACTCTCTTTGCAGGTCGCCTATTCCATTAAACAGTCTTGGAGAGCTTCTGGCTGCAAATTTAGATCAATTTCCTAACGTTTTACTGGATACGATTTTTTAAATAATCTCGTAGGAGTACTGACTACCCAAGGCAATGATTATGTTCTTATTTAATTCAAAGTGCAACGGTGTACTATGAGCTTTGGCAACTAAGGGAAACACACACGTTTGACACAAAAGACATCTTCACCTTTGAAGGAATTGTAGAGTTAATTGTCAAGTATCGACTGAGGAAACGCTATGAGAAGGTGAAGATCAGGTTCTACCAGAACCATCATCTAAAAAGATTCAAGCAACGGTTTGCCACATTTTGTCTTTTTTAAGGAGTTAAGAGAAGTTAAAATATGGCAGTAGCTGCACAGTTGTTGACTACTACTTACGAACATTTTTCTACGTACTGCAATAAATATTGAAATTATTGGAACTAATTTTGAACAATGCCATATTTTTTTTATAAAAACGTAGCTTCAAACAGGAGAATAAATAAAACACGACTAGTTCGGTTGAAAGGTGATCAAGAAGAGGGAAACGGAAAAGGATTTATTTCACAAAATGAAGGATATGATAGGATATATAAAGCGTTCAGAGAACAATAATTAATACATGTTCAGGTAACAAGTCATACATTCTAACATATTTCAATGTATGTACTTTAACTTTTAAATTTTAGTCCAACACCTGATGAACAAAATGTATGCTTCTTCTTATCTAACCCCTTGTTGAGGAAATCTGCGACCATCTCTGTTGCTGCAATGTATTGTAGTTTAATTCGTCCTTCTTCTATTTTGTCCCGAATAAAATGGTGTCTGACGGTGATGTGTTAAGTTCGTGGATGGTAAGCCCCAAACTAATCGCACCTTAATAGTTCAGATTCCAGGTCCTTGAGCCATCTAGCCTTCTGCGTTGCTGAAGAGACGGATATATACTCAGCCTCGGTAGAGGAGAGGGCAACAGTGGGCTGCTTTTTGGTGTTCCATGAAACTGCTCCTCGTCGAGAAAGGAAAACGAAGCCCGTAGTGGATCGTCGGTCATCTTAATTATTTGCCCAGTCTCCATCGCAAGAACCAACAATGTCGTTTCCACCGGATTTTGAGAACTCTAGTCTGGCATCTGCTGTGCCCTTTAGGTATCGCAAAATTCGTTTTACAGCAATCCAATGTTGTTTTCCAAAGTTGTTATTGAAACGAGATACACTGGTAACAGCGAAACTTACATCCGGCCTTGACACCTATGCGGCAAACATTATGCAGCCTACTGCTTCTTGGTAAGGAATATTTGACATCTCGCTTTGTTCTTTTTCGGACTGTGGACACATCTGTTTTGTTAGCTCTTGATTGGAATCCATTGGTGTATTAACAGGATTACAATCCTCCATTTTGAAACGTGCAAACATTTCATGTACATAGCGTAATACTAATACTAATCGTTCCTGTTTCACGATCACGTTTTATTTGAATCCCCAGAACAAATCGAGCCTCTCCCATGTCTTTCATCTTAAAGGTACTATGAAGATATGACTTTAACTTCTTTTTAACATCGGAATCTTTGGTAAATATCAGAATGTCGTCGACATAAACTGCTACCATGGCCAAGCTAGAATTTTTATGCGAGAGGTATACACATGGATCAACTTGAGATTTCTCTAGCCCAAAGTCCTTTAAGGCGATATCAAGTTTCCGATTCCATATTCACATAAAGCGATTTTTTAAGGCGACATAATCTACCACTTTCCTCGGAAAACCCTTCTGGTTGTAGCATGTAAGTACTTTCAGGCAAATCTCCTTGTAGAAAAGCGGTCGCTGCATCCATTTGATCTATATAAAGATCCAATTGTGCCGCTATAGAGATCAGAAGACGTATTGTACTTTATCGCACTACTGGCGAAAAGGTTTCTCATAATCAATACCTTTTCGTTGTGAACAACCCTTATTGACAAGACGAGCCTTATATCGACAAATGGCACCTTTAGAGTCCCGTTTGGTCTTGAAAAACCCTTATCATAAGGTAAATTGACTAGCTCCCAAGTCTCATTTTCTTTTAACGAATACAGCTCATCGGCCAATGCCTATCGCCATAGATTTACATCTGCTCTTCTGTGTATCACACATGGTAGACGGATCATGCAGCTCACCTGATCTTACTGTATACGTAATATAGTCTTCTCTTTTTACTGGTCTTGTAACTCTCTTACTTCTTCTTTGTTCTGAGATAGTAGGCAATTCTATTTCAGAAATTGAGTGTGGAATTATGTATTCATCGTCGGGTTTTTGATGTGTTGCTCTTGGTGTGTTCTCGTTATGTACTCTTTGGGTACGGTCATCACTTAAGACTGTTTCGTTCACATTGTTCGATTCGCCGATGACATCTGAATGGTGTTCGTCTTCTAAACCACTACATTTACCATTAACATTAGACTGATGAGTTGTTTCCATCTTTAATGCAGATCCACTATAGCCATCCCCCACTGAAGCACCAACGTCTGAGAATAGATCAAAAGGATTAGTTACGTCAAAGTTATCAACTACCTCAACTGAAGATAAATGCTGGTCTTCAAAAAACATGACGTCTCTACTGATGACAATCTTCTTCTTGGTTGGATTATAGAGTCTGTAATTTTTTGTACCATCACAGTAACTAAGAAAAATACACGCCTCCGATTTCGGGCCCAGCTTTTTGCGCCTCCGCTTCGAGATATGTACCATCGCCTTGCAACCAAATGTGCGCAAGAAATTCATCTTAGGAACCACGCCAGACCACGCTTCCTCAGGAAGCTTAAGCGTTGACGAGCTATATGGAGATCTGTTGACCAGGAATACTGCCGTTTAAGCCCAAAATTGTTTAGGAAGGTTGGCACCAATAAGCATATAACACGCTTTCTCAATAATCGTCCTGTTCATTCTTTCAATAAGACCATTGTGCTCTGTTGTGTACGGCGTGGAGTCTGATGATTAATACCAAACCAATTTATACAATACTCAAAACCGTTATCCGTGCGTACAATTTTTATTTTCTCCCCGCACTGATTCTCTACAAGGGCTTTAAATTCATTAAAACGAAACATTGCTTCTGCCTTTGAATGCAAGAAATAAACAAAAATTTTTCTGGTATAATCATCGACGAAAACTAAAATATATCGGGCGCCACCCATGCTAGCTACATTAATTGGTCCACACAAATCTGAATGTATCAATTCTAACACTTCTTTGGCTCTAGTACCTGTATGGTTGAATGGTAGCCTACACTGTTTGCCCTTTGTACACACCTCACACACCATTTTATCAAGAACCATAAATTTCTCACATTTTCCAAAACGATCGCTCACACTCCGAAGACTTGCGATGTTAAGATGTCCCATCCTCCTGTGCCATAAGTTGTATTCTCCCTTCAAACTATTTGCCACGTATGCTCGATGCTGCGTGGGACTATCTAGCTTAAAAAGTTCTCCATAGAGCGAAGCCGAAGCCACTAATTCCTTTTTCGAATTATATATTCTGCAGCCCTGTGAGTCAAAAACAACTTTATTATTTTTTTTCGAACAATTTGACTCACCGAGAGAAGATTTGCGCATAGCTCTGGGATACAAAGAGCATTTTCCACCTTTAACTTTGTATCTGCTACAGGTAGGTAGACATTCCCAGTACCTTGAATACCCAAGCGCATATTATTTGCAACGACAACCTCACGCTTCGCAGCTGACTTCTGACTGACATCAGACATTAATTGTGGGTTAGCACACATATGTGCAGATGCACCGGAGTCGACGTACCATGCACCAGGTTCAACGGCAGAAACAGCAAAAGATGTATAAAAAATATTTTTTGAGTCGGGTAGGTAGCTCTTATTATTTCGCTGCTTTAGTGGACAATTTCGAGTAAAATGTCCATGGTTGTTACACTGGTAGCATCTATGTCCACCGCTGCCGCCACCAGTTCTACCACTTGCGATACCACTGCTGTTACTAGGTCTGCCATTTGCGCCACCACTGTTGTTCTTCTTCTTACGTATTCCGCCACGACCATAGGATGCCACCGTATTCCCCTCACCCAGTTTTACGTCTTGAAGAATCTTTGTTTTTACTGAGTCTCCAGTAATGGAAATGCCGCAACTTTCAATTCCCATAATCATGGGTCTATATTCTTCACTTAATCCGGCAAGCAAAAATGTACCAACCCACTCCTTGCTTACCCTTGACCAACACTATTTAGTTTGTGGGCAGTTGTAATGATTTCATTTACGTACTGTTCCACGGAGGAGCATTCTTCTATCTCGTGGTTATAAGCTTTCTGAGCAAGCCTACTCTCCGTGATAGTGTTTTGCCGTAGTGTTTTGCACGTGGACGTAATTGATTGGGTCAATGAGAAGAATGATCTTGGATCGCGCTTTGAGGATTTTCTTGTTATCCTGTTCGGCGTCTGTAGCAACACAGTTCCATAAATCGTCATGCTCCAGGTATGCCTGCATTGCAAATCCCCATGCATCGTAGTTCTCGCGGCCTTTCAGCTTTTCTATGGAAGGTAATCCACCATTTGACATGGAAATCTCAGAATTTCTGCAAAATCAGCAAATTCGAAACACTTAACATATATTTATACCTCAAAACTTGTCCTTTTAAATTATTAATTTATTTTCGTGACTGGGCCCATCACCATTTATAAAAACGCAGCTTCAAACCGGAGAATAAATAAAACACGACTAGTTCGGTTGAAAGGCGATCAAGAAGAGGGAAACGGAAAGGGAACGGAAAAGGATAGGATATATTAAGCGTTCAGAGAACAATAATTAATACATGTTCAGGTAACAAGTCATACATTCTAACATATTTCAACAATATTAAACCTTATTGATTGTTTTGTTTATATACACCCTCTTAAACCATATGTTTTAAGGTTCAGAAAAAAGATTCTACTACATTTAATGTCATTTTTAGAATTAAAATTACAAACAATAAATAAATAAGCTGCGCGCTTAATCTTTTGTATTTAGTATGCTCCAGATAAGAGCCCTAAGGAGTTGTTATTTTAATTTCAGTTATCATCGGTTTCCGTGTCGCTTACGTACTTGTATAATGACAACTTTGAGTGAAAGTTATCCTAAAGAAAATGTTGACAAAAGGTTGAAACACCTGTTTGATGGAAGTGATTTGAATGTTTACGAGCAGACTGTTGTCAACCTTGGCGTGGGTGCACCGGGCCCAGATATATTAACAAATTGCTGTGACATCTTCGAAAAGGCCACAGCTCATCGAATGGTACTAACACAGATCTTAGTTTTCCTCTTTTATTGAAATATCCTCGATTTTAGAAAATAGAAACCTCTAACCAGGGTATGCTATTTCAATATGGCCCAACAGTTGGTATTGTGGAGATTCGCTCTGAAATTGCCAAGTATCTGACTAGTGCTTATCAAAGTAAAGTCAAAAGGTAAGAGATTTATGATTTGTTTAGTTTTCTTTATATACTTCTAGTACATATAAATATTATGTAGAATATAATACAGTGTGGTTTGAAAAATAAGGCACTTTATGATAGTATTGTAATAAAAGTTTATTATCGTAGCTTGTGAGGTTTTGTGGTTGTTTTCTTTTATTAGTTTTATTTATTTGTTCAATCCAAACCAAGATAATGAAAATATACACATGTAAATGCATAAATTAAGCTAAAGCAACGGAAAAGTTTATCAGGAAAAACTTAGAAGAGTAAAAGAAAGGAGTGTATGGTTTGTTTTTTTAAATAAGTTCTAGCGAAATTTTTATTTTGGATCGAAACTAAGAAATATGAAACCATATGGATGGTCCGGATTATAGACTCAGGTCCCCATGGCTTTTTCGTGTTATTCGGCCGAAATTCTAGCGATCTCAAGTCGATTGTTTCCCTCTAAGTCACTTAAAGTTTCTGATTTACTGGCATAGATCAGAGCAATCTAAAGATTGATTAGATAAACAACTAGCACATTTCGCAGAACTTTCAAAGCCTTCTGAAAGTTTTAGCATTGATGAGATGCAGGTTGATGAAAGTTCCAAAATGGTTCTTGTATCTTACATGGCTTCCTTTACTGACGCGTAAGAAATGATATAGAAGCATATATTCCTCAGTGAAATTTCCGACGACGTCAGATTGACTTTTAAAAAATTTCAAGGTAAAGCTACCATAATGTACAATTCATCTCTGGTAGCTGAAATGTTTCGGAATGCTGAAATAATACCTTAAAAGATTCTTTACCCCGCTCCATATTATTAACGCAATACACCGAAATTGTTACACCATCTGGAAAACAAGCAATCTCTCGGTTGGTGCTTCCTGGATGATTGTGTCACCTTTACAATCAAAAATGCCACACCAGCTAGTTCGAGACTTTACTTTTTAAGTGTTATTTTGAAATCGCTATTTTAAACTGCCAAAAAATCATTTTGGCCAAAACAGCATTCAACTTGAAGAATTGAAGCTAATAAAAGTTATTAATGAAAACCAGAAGAGAACTAAGGAGTACCACAAGTCAAGTGTTAATTTTTATTCAAAGTCTAAGTTATAATATAAAATAAGCCTAGTCATAAGTCTTCTGCTAATCCAAAACCCCAATCCAAATTCTCTACCCCTCCATCAACTATTTAATCAATAAACCTTCACAGAACAAGCCAAATCTAGAATTCCCAAGCGCGTATTTTTCAATCTCATGCTCAACACTTCTCAGACTTAAAGCCAAGTTATCTCCAAATTCCGTCTTTTATCCGAATTTCGTTCGATCACATATCCTTAATCATTCCCAGTCCACTTCGGTTTTGCAACCTCAACTTATCCATCGATTCTTAAACTTCTGCATCTTTTTTTTTTATAACTTTATTTCATATCAATTACGTAAGCTAAAATATACATAAATATTGCATAATTACTTAATTTTCAAAGCTTTTACATTTCTGAATGAAATGGTGAATATAGGTACCATTTTATAATATTATTTAGGAATACGGATTTCACCGATAGCAACGATAGGTATAAGGCCTCGTAGAAGTAGTATCTTCCGACAGGTGCTGGTTCTTTAAATGATGAGAATGAGCCTTTGCAGCTGAACATCTCGCAGCTCTGCTAATAAGCCCTACTTTACGCCTCCCCGTGGCGCCATCTGGGAATCTCACTAGAGATTGCGAAGTGAAGGGGGCAAATGGCGAGTTTCCTGTGCCATAAATCAGGATTAACGTCCGAAAAACAAAACAAGACCTTATCCGGGCTTACTTTAGGTGGCGCTACAGTCCGGGGTAGACCTGGGCCTCAGTCAACAAGCTTCTCCAACCAGCTCGATCCCTGGCTAGCTGCCTCCAGTTTCGCACGCTAAGTTGGCGAAGGTCCTCTTCCACTTGCGTGCGCCACCTGAGTCTTGGCCTTTCTCTACTGCGCTGTCCCTCGCGAGCGGATTCGAAGACCTTTCGGACCGGAGCATTGGTGTCCATGCGCTCTACATGACCCAGCTATCTCAGTCTTTGGATCTTCACTCTTCTGGCTAGGTCTATGTCGCTGTACAGTTCATACAGTTCGTCGTTGTACCTTCGCCTCCACTCACCGTCAATGCAGACGGAACCGAAGATCGCCCGAAGTATTTTTCTCTCGAAGCAACCAAGAACACCCTCATCCATTTTTGATAATGTCCATGCCTCTGCACCATAAGTGAGGACCAGGATTATTAAGGTCTTATAAAGGGTGACTTTCGTAGTCCGTGAGAGGGCTTTGCTACTCAATTGCCTTCTTAACCCAAAGAAACAGTGGTTGGCAAGAGTTATTCTTCGCTTGATCTCAACGCTGGTGTTGTTAGATGTATTTATAGCGGAGCCTAGGTAGACAAAGTCCTTAACTACCTCAAAGTTATATCTGTCGAGGGTGACGTTCTGCCCGAGACGTCGGTGTTGGTTGTCCTTTTTGCTTGACACCATATACTTGGTCTTGCCCTCATTGACCGCTAAACCCATTTTCGCCGCTTCCGTCTCAATACTCGCGAAAGCTTTGAAGAGCTCGGCAGTCAGGCCATCCGCTCCACCAGCTTTATTGGACCTAAACTTCGATATAGCTATCTTCACTTCATCCAGGTCGGGTGGACGGAATTGTTGGTCATCATCGTCCAGATTAAAAAGTTGATTCTGCCTGACAGCGGTATTTGGTCCGTCATCGCCGTTATACAATCTGCAAAAATGGTCTTTCCAAATCCTCAGCATTCGACTGCGATTCAACTACGATGTTCCCTTGTTCATCTCTACAGGCTTCGGTTCGGGGTTTGTTTCCGTGGCATGTTATTTTTACCTTTTGGTAAAACTTCCGAACCTCATTCCTGGAGTAGCATCTCTCAATTTCCTCGATCGCGCGCTTCTCATGCTCTTTCTTCCTCCTCCTGAGAAGCCGGTGTTTGCCTCTCCTTTTCCGCTCATAGAGCTTATGAGCAGCTCTGGTCCTTCTAAGCAGCGCCGCTTTATATGCATCTTGCTTAGCTGCATGCGCTTGCCGGCATTCATCATCGAACTAGGGGTTTCGTTGTGGTGGACGAGTGAAACCCAGCACATTAGAAGCGGCATCTCCGATGGCGTTTTGGCAGTGTCTCCAATGGTCTGCGATGCTTGGTGCTTGCGGTATTGAACCTCTTAAGAGATTAAGAGACACTCGATCGGAAAAAGGACTTGGCGACCTCTTGCGATTGTAGCCGTCAGACGTCGAATTTTCTCACAGCATTAGTTTGTCTTGGCGTAGTTTGGGATATCCGCAACCGTACCTTGGCTACAACAAGGTAATGGTCCGAGTCGATGTTGGCTCCTCGGAACGTACGGATATCCATAATACTGGAGGAGTGTCTTGCGTCGATCGCAGTGTGATCAATCTGGTTGATTCTTGATTGATCCGTTGTCGGAGGTGGTGTTGTGTAGGCCATATTTTCCGATTGTTCCACAAAAATACCTTCTCTTCCTAGCTTTGCATTAAAATCACCGAGGACAATTTTAATGTCATAGCTAGGGCATTGCTCGTAGGTCTTGTTAAGGAGCTCATAGAAGGCATCCTTGGCGTCGTCATCTTTCTCCTCTATGGGAGCATGCGCGCATATAAGGCTAATGTTGGCAAATTTAGCCTTGATGCGGATTGCTACGAGGCGCTCGCTCACATGCCGGAAGCTCTGGACTTCTTGTCTTAGTCTGCCTCCGACAACAAATCCGGATCCAAATAAGCGCTGCTTTTGCCGTCGATAGCAATTGCCGTGGTAGATGTCTCAGTTTTTCATCTTCGTTTTGTCCGGCCCACCCATCGCACTTCCTGGATGGCGCTTATGTCTGCTTTGCAGCAGTCTAGGGCCTCCGTTGGTTGCTTGGCTGCACGTGGTCTATTAAGGGATTTAACATTCCACATGCATATCCGAAGCTCATTGTCCTTAAATCGACTGTCAACAGTAGATCCGTCCATATCCGAGGCTTTTTGATGCTTCGTAACTTATGTTTTTTTAAATGGCCAGGCAGTTACCCCGGCGACACAACCCCTAACCTAGAGGACCAGTTCCATTTTTAATGCCCCTAGGACGAGGGGTCGGTTACACCGAAGCCAGTAACCCGTTCCGGGATGTGAGCACTGCCGTTGGCTCATATAGGGCTCGTCCGCCACCATCTATTTTCCAAGACCCTGACTAAGTCTTGGACGAACGAGGAAAACTCCCATAACTTGGAGACTTACATTGATGTAGATAACCATGTTTTGACGGCCGCTGATCCTATAGATTGACCAAGAGATTGTTGAAAGCGTAGCTTCAACTTCAGCCTCAGCAGTAAGCATGAGTGAAGTCTTATCTGATGAGGAGGAGTCTGACGATCCGGAATTGGCAGAACGAATTCCAACAGTCACAGATGCTCTAGCTGATATTTCAGTCTTAAAACGATTTGAAAAGCGTCTAGAAAATGTTTTTGCTGTAAAAAGGATGCTAAAGCAGCGAAATATTACAGATCCCTTTAAAGAAGACAAACAAATTTCAAAAAGGACGAATGGACAAATTCTGGTCTTTGGTTGAACTGTCGTTTGTAGCGGGCTAACGAGCTTATTTTCGGTGCGCAGTGTATGAAGTCAGCGTTTTGATTGCCTGTTGTTTGACGAATAGCTTGTAGATAGGTAGTTTGGTAAAAATATTAAAATGCGATTTAATTCAACAAATTTCCACGAAACGCAAGCATTGTTGTGGCCTGAATGTTTTCATGATGATTTGTTAAAATTTACTTGACAAAAGTATGATATAATACTAAACGCTAAGGCTACAATCATAGTGCATGATGAGACGAAGCTGAAGACGAATTGCTTGCGTTGCGAGCAAGCTGACAAGTGAACATAGTACAAGACGAATTAGCTGCGTTTTTATTTTTGTTAGTCGCAATGGATTCGTCATCAGATGATGAGCTAATGTTAGAAGAAAATTTATTTTCAAAGTTATGATTAAAAATTAAAGTTAGTGGAAATCGAATTCATCGCATTAATTTAGGACGGACAAATTTTGGCGAATTGCATCACTTGTTTAATTAGCTGCGTCAAGATGAAAAAATAAGCACATTTGACCACATTGTGACATTGAGATAATTCCAATTTAGGTCCACAATGTGTTTGTTGTGGTAATATTTATTTTGTTGATCCCATAAGTAGCGTTTTGCCAGAGCCGCTGCAATTAATTCCTCATTATCAACAGGAATTTTCAATGCACATGTTTGTCCGCCAGAAAACAAATCACAACTTAGAAATGACGATGCCAGACAAAACAAAAGGAACACAAAAATACAGGCCTAAACAGCAAGCGATTCAGCTTCAAAATCAGTACCGCACAGTTTGAAGCTGACAGCGTCTTTTCGGCTTCCCCTCTACTATGAACAGTTTCGCGCAAATCATACGAGTATGTTTGCTTCTGCACGGTTTTTTGTTTTCAACTTCGTCTTATGATTCTAGCCTAAGCTTTAAGCGATTAAAGATTAAAATGGTTTTCAGGTTTAAAATTAATGTGTTTTTACAGTGAAGATATAATTGTGACCACTGGTGCAACTCAGGGCATGCACATCATTTTGTCAACACTACTGGATATGAATGGATTTATTTTTGTCGACGATGTTACTTATATGATTGCTCTGGATGCATTCAAGCAATTTACCACACTAACCATTGTTCCAGGTGAGTTTAAGTTCGGTCCGAACATTAAATATGAACAGCGCTTAATATGTTCAATTTCTTTAAGTCAAACTGAACAAGAACGGTGTCGACATTGATGAACTAACGTCTGTCCTTAAAGAAAAGCAATTCAAATCGCAGACCAAAGCTTTCTGGGGACTATACTATGCAATCCCAACCTACCACAACCCTACCGGAATTTTATTTTCTGATGGTGAGTAACAAAGTACACGAATCAGTATTTCCAAAATAAGTTTTTTACAAATATACTCCTCGAAAAGAGATTTCAAAAAAATTGATTAAACTTGCACGAGAATTTGATATTTTGATTGCTTGCGATGATGTTTACAATACACTGTATTACAATGCCGACGACGTTCCAAAGCGGTTATTTGAATACGATGATCCGAGTAACGACAATTTCAAAGGAAACGTAATTTCAAATGGCTCATTTTCGAAAATCATCGGCCCAGGAATACGTTTTGGATGGCTCGAGGCTTCTGCAAGATGCAAGGACATATTGGAAGAGAGGTTCTTGTTCTTAAAAAAAAAAAACAAAATTCATTAATTTTATTAAAAATATTTTTTTTTTACAGTGGGATCATGCGAAGCGGTGGATGTCTAAACAATTACACATCGGGCATAATGGCAAGTCTTTTTGAGCTTGGCCTGGCACAATCCCATGCAAACATCGCCAAAGATCTCTATCAAGATAGAATGCTGTCGACTATTGAAGTTCTAAAAAAGAATCTACCGAATTCGTGTTCTTTTGTGGAACCTAAAGGTGGTTATTTTATTTGGATCGAAATGCCAAAAAATACGGATGCTAATGAGCTGTTGAAAATCTGTGTGGAAAAGTACAAAGTTTTTTTCATCCCTGGTGATCGCTTTTCGATTAAGAAAAGTTTCAAAAATTGCCTTCGAATTTCAATAGCATTTCAAAAGAAGGAAGCACTGGTGGGTGCTGTTGCAAAAATATGCGAAGCTCTGAAGGAGTACTTAATAAAGAGATCTAAATAAAGAGACCTGCATTTTTAATTTGTCGTGTTTTCATTTGTATATTCATGAATTTGAAAAGCTTGAGTTTACCTAGTTTGTCTAGGAGAGGAATTTCAGATAAAGTCATAGGGTAGCACGAAGCTCAACACTAAACCCATTATTGTTTTTACTAGAATAAACAACGCTGTAGGTGGTGCCTTGATGAGGGAAAACCGTAGAACAGGATGGATTCTAATAAAAAAAAAAAAAAAAAACACTGTGGCGCTGGCAGCCCGGTATGGGCCATGGCCTAGCTTCTTGACACTCATTTGTATTGCTCATGTTGTCATTTTTGCCACATCTGAGCAGGGCCTACGGCTTATCGGCGAGTCCGAACGGCACTCCTTAGAAGCTTTTTCGTAGGCAATTTTTACTTTCGGGAGTTTGCCATTGACGGCGATTTGAAAATTGTTGTTGACCCAGCCAGGAATCGAACCCAGACTCTCTGCGTGATAGTCCAATGAGCTATCCATCGTGTCATCGCCATCGCCATCGGATTCTAACATTTAACCTAAAAAATCCGAACTACACGCGAATGGGCGCTGCAACGTCAATGTCGATAATGACCTTCAATGCCAGAAAATGACTTAATTAAACAAGGAAATGAGTTGTCGCGTCCGAAACTCACAAGTCAACAAGTCAGAGATACAATTTTTCAAAAGTCAGTTGAGGTATTCGCATATAAAAATGAACTTATTGGAAGAACACAGCGAGCTATCAATAGGTTGTCTGCTATATTGAACTAGAAGCGGCAAATATGGCATTAGCGTACAACAAAGAAAAAATAAAATATGTGTATACTACCAACAAAGAGAGACACAAAGCATCGAAGCTTAGGATAAAACTTCATGACAAGCAGCTGGAACTTTCTGGAGGTTAGAAAGAAAATACCAAGCAGTAAAGCGCGCACAAGTGGAAGGGAACTTCAAATACCTTTGTGTGAGCAATTAGAAGCACTGGCTTAAGAGGCATATTGTAGCCCTATTTAAGAATACCAAATCTTACGCTAGCCACTGCGTCCAGCTAACCACGTTCGTCGGGAATGCGTGGAGCATTTTTTTTTTTTTTTTTAAAGAAGAAATGGTGATAATGTACAGCCTTGTCCAACTTTGCTACGCCCTACAAAGTTGTTGTGGTCTTGTATAAGCTTATCCAATTCGTGGCATTTGGGATTTGCCATGGATCTTCATTCTTCTGGTTAGGTCAATGTCGTTGTACAGTCCATACAGTTCGTCGTTGTATTTTCTCCTCCACTCACCGTCAATGCAGACACGACCGAAAATCACTCGAATAAATTTACCTCTCGAAGCAGCCAAGAGGACCCTCATCCTTTTTTGATAGTGTCCATGCCTCTGCGCCATAGAAAAACGTTAAATTCCAGAAGCTTTAATGTTAGTGTAACAGAATACA
The DNA here is from genome assembly GCA_928272305.1 of Volucella inflata. Taxonomy (NCBI): domain Eukaryota; kingdom Metazoa; phylum Arthropoda; class Insecta; order Diptera; family Syrphidae; genus Volucella; species Volucella inflata. The sequence goes on from OV743718.1 coordinate 65,871,276, forward strand.
TACGAGTATATCTAATTACATATTTTTTGTAAGTATTCCATTTGTATATAATAGTTCTCCAATATTCATAAAATAAAATAAAAAATATACCTATGCATGTACACCTAAAAAAAATTTGTTTTTTACCTAGCATCTTAACAGGGCTGAATTGGCACGTTTTAATATGCAACTCCATTCGCGTTCGATAGCGAGTGCCGCAAGCTAAACACATTTTTGAACGTCAATGTTGCGTTGCAAACGTGTGCTTGTTTTGAGGCTGTACTACTTTGTATTGCGATTTCGAAAATGTCCAAAATATCACGAAGAATTTCTATTAATTTTTCTATCATTACTCAAAAGTATGCAAAACAACACCGTTATTATTCAGCAGATAATCAATACTAACTGATATGTAAAAGCCAAGGCACCAATACGAGTTCTTAATACAATTTGCTTTGCAAGCCTACGTGAGTCAAATGGCGAGTGAATTGAATTCAAGACGTTTTTGGAAATTAACATGTTGCATTACAAGCCAATGTTTGTTTGGAGGCAATACTGCCTTCTACTGGACACTGAACAAATGGAAATTCGCAAGCCGTTCACATGATAGCCAACGCATTGCTCTCTATAAATTGGGTTTCCTTCTGCAGCCTTTTATTGACATTATTGACCTCATGCTTGGCTATAATTATTCCTTAAATAAGGAATCTTCTATGATAATTGCTGCCCTATCTGAGGTAAGGTTGTTTCCGACAGTATATCGTGCTGTTGTTATTTTCTCCTGTTCAATGTTATAATTTTTGTAAGTCAAGCCCGTTATGACTTAGCCAGATGACTTTAAGATTTGAAGGAAATAAAATAAGAACAATTGATGTGTTGTCATAGTTACAGCACTCGACACCGCAATGTCGATATTGCCTGGTGTACAACAAATAGCCATTTGTTTCTGAAAGGATTTTCAAAAGTTTGAAGTCCGACACCTAACTGACATTTTCCTCCACGGGCATCTAGAGGGCATTTAGATTCATAGTTTTCGGCACATGTCCTCTACAAAATTCATAATGTCTGAGTTGGAAAGGCCTTCAAAAAAGAGTAAACAAGGTTTTAGGGCAGATAAAATGATACAAAGTTTCCACTGCTATTGCCTAGTAATTGAGGTCGTTTCCTTCTTAACTTTATCATATCCAGCTACTCCATGTTTAAAAGAATTAATTACAGTCTACGTAGGTTAGGTAAGGGTTAAGTGGCTGTTGAAAAACCAACCAGCTTAGGCCTATTAGCCCATTGTGATGCCACGTGGATCTGTGATCCTCCTACTCCAGAAATCATTTGGAAGTCTCTGTTTTTTCCTTTTCAGGTTTGATAGGTATAGTGGTTTAATTTAGGCCCACCTCCGGAATAGGTCGGCCCACCTCTGGAATAGATCCGCAGCGGAGGCCACGAAACGCAAATAGATTATCACCTCTGCAAAATGTCGATGAGAAACCGTGTTAAGGACTGTAAAGTAACACTTGGAGAATCGCTAGTAAGCCAACACCGTCTGCTCATTACAGAATTTTTCACAGCGGAACCACCGAAAACACGGGCATCGTTTGGAAAGCCAATAATCCGGTGGTATAATCTATCGAAGGAACGAAGCGCAAGATTAATGGCACTGGCTAAAGAAGTACTTCAATATATAAATGGTATAGCAGACTCACTTAGCCCGCAAGAAATGTGGAACAGCATGCACGAGGAATGCATAACACTCGCAAAGTCCCATCTGGGGATCATATCGAAATACCATCACGTCGGCAAAGAAACATGGTGGTGGAATGACGAAACCAAACGAGCTGTGGCCGACAAGAAGAGTGCATTCCAAGCGTGGACAAAATGCGATCGGAGCGACGATATCGAAAAGCTCGACTGGCTCTTGAATACGAGCGTCTTAAAAAGATCGCAAAGAAAGTCCTGGCTCGAACTCAAGCGGCAGAAGCGGAAAACCTGTACCAGGAGTTGGAACAAATATCCTCACGATCGGTGGATAGAAGACAAGCTATCCAAGAAGTTCAAACGTCGTACAATACTAAAATGCCAAATATTTTTAAGCTCGCTGCACAGAGGAGAAAAAATTCAATGGAAATAACCTTGCCGAAATACATCAAAAACGCAGACGGTCGCTTACTAACAAATGAAAAGGAAATTTGTGACCGGTGGCTTGAATACTGCAAGGAGTTGCTTAACAAACAGTTTCCACGTGATATCGTCCCGACAGCTGGTATATTCGAGGAGGAAGTTTCGGACTTTTCAATCGAAGAAATAAGCATAGCAATCGGAAAAATGAAGCGTGGGAAAGCGGCGGGACCAGACAGCATTCCATCAGAGTTTTGGTCGAAGATGGAGGGCATCGGCAGCGTTTGGCTATCGAAACTTTTAAATAAATTAAAATGTGGACAACCTATGCCGAATCAATGGAGAAGTAGCTTCTTGGTTCCATTATACAAAAGAAAAGGCGACACTCGAGAACGCAACAACTACCGTTCAATCAAGCTTATGTCACACACAATGAAAATCGTCGGAAGAGTCTTAAACGAACGTCTTCGGCAAATAATAAAGCTCGATAATAGCCAGTGTGGATTTGTTGAAGGAAGATCGACGGTGGACGCTATCCAAAGCTTACGAATAATAATGGAAAAGCACCGAGATTCGTCTAAGGATTTACACATGGTATTTATCGACCTCGAGAAAGCATTCGATCGAGTGCCTAGGGATCTCATATGGGCCGCGCTGAGGTCTCAAAACGTACCGGAAACGTATGTTAGAATAATACAAGACATGTACGGAAACGTGAAAACTGCGGTTAAAAGCTCTGCTGGACTAACGAGAGAATTTCCAGTTAATGTCGGAGTGCATCAAGGACGCGTACTTAGCCCTTTCCTCTTTAACGTAGTATTCCACTATCTTTTAAAAGACTGCGTGCGCGAAGCAAATGTAACACCAATTCTCTTCGCTGACGACGCAGTTATACTTAGCGATAACGTCGAAGATTTACAGAAGGCCTTAGATTCATGGAGAAATGCGCTAGAGAGAAACGGGTTTAAAATAAGTCGTTCAAAGACGGAGCATTTGACGTGCCCATTTGCGCATCCGTTGCGACCTGTTCCGGACATAATGTTAGACGGAATAGTTCTTCCGAAAAGCACTATCTTTAAGTACTTAGGATCAATCGTTAACATGGAAGCGAAATGTGACGACGACGTAAACCACAGAGTGAGTGTGGGATGGATGAAATGGCGGGAAAATTCGGGAATCTTTTGCGACCGAAAATTTCCACTTAAATTAAAGGGGAAACTCTACACCACGGTTGTTAGACGAGCTCTTATATAAGGTTCACACTGCTGGACAATGTACGAAGCGTTTAAAAACAAAATGACAGCAGCGGAAATGAAAATGTTAAGGATGTCTAGTGGAGTCACTAAACGCGATTGCATTAGATCTACGCGTATAAGAGGAAGTCTACATATAAAGAATTCGGTAACCGAACAGCTTGAGGCGAATAGAATAAGTTGGTATTGCCACGTTCAAAGAAGATCTGCGGAAAATCCGGTTAAAAAGGCACTATCAACTACGGTCACTCCAACTGTAAGAAAACGAGGTCGGAAGAAGAATTCCTGGATTTATCAGATGGCAAATGCGCAACAACGCCTGGGGCTTACCACTGAAGCGATCCAGGACCGAGCATTATGTAGACGCGTTCTGCGGTCTGCGACATTAGCCAACCCCATAAGCGGAGCAGCAGCGATGCAGTAAAAATGGGAAACTCGTTACGCATAAGTTCGTATAACGAGGAAAGGGTTAATAAAAGTATAAGAAGAAGAAGAAGAAGATCCGCAGGTTTTGATGATGCGTACCGAATTTCGGCGTTCTACGTAAAGCGCCTTGCTAGGAGCTCTCTTTCGGGGTTGAGCTTCTTCTAGCTCCTTTGATGGAGCGTTTCTGGTAGCAGCAGGGTGTCAATTGCCTGCCACAGACATGCTGCTGCTAGAGGTGGAGGAAGTGGTAGGACCATGTCTTTCCACGGTTCTGCCGCTCGCTGAATGCTTTTTACCGCCCGGTTAAAAAGGAGTACCGGCCTCGGGTTTTGTTTTTTTCCACGAGTAGCTGAGAAAGAAGGTCCATATGTACAGAGATCCACTGTATACAGATAAGGCTAACTAATCCGAAGGTCGCCAGGTATCTGGTATTCCGTTAACGACCGAGCTGTTTAGATGCTGGGCCCCCAGCCTGACACCTGGATCCGGCTCAAGGATGACGGGACTGGTGAGGAAGAAGTGAGCCCCCTTTAGTTTCAGGACTCATCTGGAGAGGATCTCTGGTCTCGAGATTCATTGACCCTACTCAGCCTCTGCAACTCGGCAAGTTCGATGCTCGGGTAAAGGACAGTCTACGTAAGTAAGTATGACTTTTATTAGTTTATCGTAGGCTATACCAAGTAGCCCATGATCGGCACAATAGGACTGTAGATACTGGTTACATATCTTATAACATTGTTTTTACAAACTTAAAACAATTTTAATCATTTTTCCAAGCTTTATTTCTAAGATTCCATTGAGATTTTATATATAAGTAGTCTAGTATCCGCAGAGATATGATATATCATCTCGGCAAAGCGAAATATCTCGAGTTGTATGACCCATCGATAATAAATTTGAGATTGGGTGTACCAGACACCGATTATTTTAAATAATGTTGTAAAATTTTTCAATAAGCTTCAGCGCATCGCATGGTAAGGAACATGATCAAAAAATTAACAAAAAATAGCCGAAACATTTCCCTATGAAATTAAATACCTTTCTTTGTTCTTTCTTTGCTTCGTTTTTGATGCACACAGTTGCAACAATTGTACTTTCATCCAGGATTTCCAGAACTTCCTGTGCTCTCATGCCTGTACGTTTTTGGGTTAAGTTTCACCCTTTTCCGTATGTGAGTGTAAGGGTAATAAGTATTGTAAAAAAAATAGCTTTTTGTTTTCTTCTTTATGATTTCTTGTGGTATATCATGGAGTTTACTGAAAGATTCCTCTTGATTTCGTTTTCACTGCTTTTGTTTTAAGGACTCATAGATCTTCCAATAAAGATAAACCCTGCCATAATTTTTACAGCTTTGATATTTTGCATTTAGTATTTTTTGACAAATCAAGAAAACTTTCGAATGATTCAGACTTATTTTGCAAATCGGTATTCATTATTCACTAGTTGATCTCGTATTAACCGAGACATAAATAAATTGCATCCCACATCCATTTCAGGTCAGCCTTTAAAGCATACCAAGAGGGCAACTTCGATAGAGTTGAACCTCATCAGACTACGTTTGAATAGAGAAGTTATGAAGTAAAGCGAGAACAGAAGAGGCCCCAGGATGGAGCCCTATGGAACTCCTTTAGTAATGTACATAAAGTCAGACGATTTTTAGCCAACTGCGATGTAAGTTGGAGCTAATCAAATTAGGGTATTTGTCCAATGTCAATGGTAACGTCTTTTAAGAATTTGGTTATTAGACGAAGGAGCAAGGTTTAATAAAACCCTGTTTTTGTGTTAGGAAGGAGAAGTTTTGGTTTCAAGGCTTTGGTGTAATGAGTAGGGTCTGAGGATAGTCTTAGAAGGATTTGTGTTTTAAATGACCAGTTTGGGTCGGGATGTTGGTGGGATAGGGTAAAGTTTTGGGTGCTATCTTTTCTTTAATTAGTTAAATTGAATGATTATCTTATTCGAGATGGATATCCCTTCTGATGGTTTGAAATCGTACTTAGTGAGCATATTTATTTTGTTCTTGGTTTTCGCAACTAGTTTGCTTTTGACGTTGTGGATAGTAAATCTTCTTCTTAAAAAATTGATAAATCCAAGACGGTTTTGTGTGACGTGAACAAACATTGAGAAATAAAGTAGGTTGTTCCAGTTTAAAGGTGGTTTCAAGATTCACTTTATTTAATTTTTAGAATCTATTCCATTTAGAGAGGGTCCAGGATGTCTCGAAGGGCCTTATTATCGGCAATGGTATTAACAAAGGATTGATGTTCGAAGTAGCATTAATTTTAGGGAGTGGAACGGGTGTTTTGTTGGTATATAAATGTGGAATAAGTTGGCGCCAGGCGGTTTTGAGTGATGAAAATATGTAGTTCATCGTGTAGAGATTTCTAACAGGGGGCTCCGGTTGTTGCGCATCCGACTTACTAGATATGTGCTTCCTCAAATTATTCCATTCTGGTTGATCTGCTTGAATTGAAGCAGATTGGATTGTTCAGCATACGTTAACATAATGTTTTGCAGCTGAATTGAAGTTTGTAAGGTGTTTGGGTAGTTAATTATAGTTCTCGGAAATGACTTTGGTTATATTTTTTCCGATATATTGAGCTTCTGCTTCAATTCTGCTATCGGGCTCGTAAGCACAGAAGAAGCAGCATATGTATTTGTACTTATCGAGATGAGTTTCTGAAAATGCTGGGTACTGAGACCCAAAGACCAGTAAGAGGTTTTAGGTAGGCCTCGACTCATACCAAGGGTGGAGCTGTGCCCTCAATACAGCTCCGCATTGGTATTATATTGTTAAGTAGCAAATAAGCGATGGCAAGGCTTATCCTTGCTCCCATGGATGTATGGGCATCCCGTGGACTTAAGTCTACACGATAGCCGTTCACGCTAAACAGAAGACACATTTATCTGTTGTAGAGCACATACAGCAATTGTGCTGGCAGAAGTTATTTCCATTCCAAGCTGGAGGGAGGCGAAGGTGGTTGTGCTACCAAAGTCTCCCGGTCAGGTTAGGTCTGATCCTAGATCTACCCGGGGAATCAGCCTACTTCCATTGCTTGGAAAAGTACTGGAAAGGGTTATAATGGAAAGACTTTCAGAAAGCATGATACTCGTATAACCAACGTCTCCTTTGCAATTTGGCTTTAAAAGAGGCAGAAGTATCAAGGATACATGGTCTTTCGTTAAAGTCTGTTTTAGGTATCTTCATTGACTGCAAAGGCACCTTTGACAGCTTAAATTGGCAGAGTATTCCAACCAGGCCAAGCGGATTGAACTGCCATGAAATAGGCCTATGGAGAAGCTATTTCTCTGTCAGGCGCACTTTTGCAGAATCATCTAATGACAAGGTTAGTGTAATTGTAGAGAAGGGTTGTCCCCAAGGATCCATTTGTGGCCCATTCATATGGAAACGCAATTGTCAGAAAACTGCAGATATTGCGCGTATGTGGACGATCTGCTTTTTCTTTTGGAAGGTCGGTCTCTTATCGTACGTGAAAGGATAGGAGTGATTGTGATGACAATTGGCACCGGATGGGGGGGAAGCGTTGGTGTGAAGGAATCTCGGGATAAGACTGTGACAATGTTGCTTCGTAGCTCATTGAATGCAGTCCGCCGGCGTCCAAGAATACCCCTGTAATGGCCGTAACCTTGGTTATGTGATAAAGGTCAATAATCTTGGGATAACGATAGGTGAGAGGATGAAATTCCTACCTCACCTTGAATAGCTGAGAAAACAACTGCCGAGTGGTGTTGGTCAGGTAAGGCGCATTTTAAGGAATGACTGGGGACTCACCAGACATGCCATTCTTACTCTGTACTGTGGTCCTTTTGTTGCTTGTGCAACATTTGGGGCATCGACTTGGTACGAGAGGGTAATGTTAGAGTGTGGTCGTCGGCATAACCTGGCTTGCCAGAGAGTGGCCTGTGCGGGTGCTTTTGAGTAGACCCTGGGATAGGCGCTGGTTAGGGAATTTTCCTCGTGGAGGAATTAGATTAAAAAGAAAAAAAAAAGACAGAGTTGAGATTTCTGGTCTTTATTAGATCTAATAAAGCTCGACGTCTTACCTCGTGGAGGGTAATCGATAGAAGAGAACAATCTTGGTTAGTATAAATAGGAAATAGGTAGTTTGATAGTCGGGTTTAAATTGTAACAAGCAGCGACCTCTTACATAAAATATTATAACTATTTGAAACTTATCGAAATAAGGGATTATATGCTTTTCACATCAACAGGCCTTACTTGGCTGCTTACTGGTTTGTAGAAACGTATTCGCTTTTGCATTATAGGTGCTTTTGGGTGTGCCTCCCATGGACTTGGAGGTGATACATCGTGCTATAGCCTACACGATCAGGAAAGGACTCTCTTGCAGACAGGGTCTCCAAAACGGAGACGGAAGATCTGATTTTGAACGTTAACTCCTGCTTCTCCAATGTGTCCGGTCTATATGGTAATCTAAATGGGACATTAGCGACAAAGGCAGGGTTACTTATAGTTTCATTTGGGACGTGTCGACTATGAGCAAGCTACCAGAGCTGAGTTTCAATCTCAGTCCACCGTGGCCCGCGATGTGAATCTGGTTCTTCTTGACAGAGCGAAATTGGAAAGAGTAATGAGATTTTTCGTCATAGACGGCGCAGATAGTTACCTGGTGGCAAATTAAAATAAGTTGGAAGAAAGGCCGCCAGTCCTAGGCTATGAGATGCCTAATTGGAATTGACCTAGACATGTTGTTGTTAGCATATGTTGTAGCATGCTATGACTTGTTTTCAACCATTTGATAGGTATGGAACTGATTGGTCTATTCGGAGTGAACCACAACTCCGGCTCGGCCGTCCAGAGCGTTGGAAGTTTTTGTCCACCTAGGATATGTTGGCTGGTTGACCTAGTTGTTTCTTTCGGAAACTGGCAATCATCTTCCCCCTTAGCGCTAGGTGTGTATTGTTGCTGCATTATTGGTAATATGCTGGCTCAATGCTGTTGTCGTGAAAGCTCTGCATTTTGAGCAGTTGTTAGTTTTTCGTGCTAAGCGTTTGCTATTGTTTTGGCTCGAGGTGTGGTAGGAGTATCGGGGTCACCAGTTATGTTCATACTCCACAATATGAACAAATATGTAAACTATTGAATGCGTATGAACTCTATTTCCTCTATTATCTATTTTCCAACTCCAAGGACTTACACAGATGAAATGAAATAAACATTACAATATTTTTGAATTTATAACCCGCTGTGTCGCAGACATTGACAACTGGATGCTAAAATCATGTGTATACTGTGAAGTCAGCATCAGTGTCACCACAATTTACATTGTTTGTTGCGCCATCTATGTGTAAACATCTACAACCCTTTTACCAGTTACATCTTATGTTTCATATAGCTTTTGAAGTGCTACCCTGCCGCTTGTTGAATTAGCTACATTTATTGGACTTAGAACTATTGTACAAAAAAATCTATTTTGGAATGCCTCTTTTGCTCACATTTATGCATTTGAATGATTTAACGCAATCTAATATTATAACCTTATTTTCAAAAAATTCAAAACCCAGGTATATTGGCATTTCTCATTATTCCTTCATAATTTTCATTCGTCTACGCTGTATGCAAGTATTTTATTGGTATATCTACCTGCACAAAAAAAGCGCTCGATTGTTATAAAAAAAATAGCGCTAGTCACCCTGTGAAAGCTCTCTGCACTTGTTATTTATTTAGAGAAGCTCTGTACGGCAGTCCATCTGCTATTTCACCACATCACCTCTTATTAACACTCTATGCGTTGCTTGTATTGTTATTGTGAGTCAAGTGGCGTAAATAAGCATAATTATCAAAAAAAAAAAAGAAGAAAGAAGAAAAGAAAAAGTTTTACGAAGGTAATACTGATCCGCTAGCGACCGGTCGCTAAACAAAAACAAAGTCTTCGCCGCCGCCTCGAAACTTTATTCATTTGTTTTTGTATCTGACGCGCCGCTTAAGGTAGATAAATCGCCACTGCTACGTATCGAATAATTCCAACAAATTCACCTCAGTCAATTGTTGATTGTACAACCGGACGAGTGTGTCTTTCTGTATAGACTCCAAATTGAATACCATAAATCGTGTCGAACATTGCGAATGCAATTTAAATATTAATTACATCGTCTAAATCAGAAAATAGAAGAGAAAAAAAAAATTCCAATTTGAAATGCTCACTTGAATTTTGCGTGTGTAAAAAAAAAGAAGAAAAGTTGAGCACAAAGAAATTGTGGCAGTGTTTGTGGTATCAGAGTGTAATTTGTAATTAAAAAAAATAATAGAAAAAAACAAAATTAAAAATTGAAAATTTAATTAAACTGACACTATGTCCCATCAGTTTCTAGCAATGAGAGGTGCCATACAGGTGAGCTTAGTCTTTATTTAAGCCCAAGTCTTTGGTCTTGGTCCTATTATCTAAATTCTAAATGTAATGACTGATGAGGTGACTAATGCAGATTTGCACATACATTTGCTTTCTTCGCATTTTATTTTTTTCTTTCGATTTTATTTTGTTCAGAAGAAAGCAAACGATAAAAAGCATAGTGCCACAAATTGCCACTTCCACTTGGCTTGCACACTCTGAGACTGTTGCCAAATCAAAGTACATAATTAAATATTCATAAATTCCAAATCCAAATGTCAAACTGTTTTCGACCACCATTATGGCGTCCGATTGAATTTTTATTTTGCGCTAAACAACGGTTTTAGGTCCTTTTATACAAAACAAAAAGAAAAAACAAAAACAATTCAAATGCTATAATAAAGTATTGAAAAAGTCTATACTTGTTCCAATTACCCCGTGTTGCTGTCAAATTTGAAAGTTAAATTGACAGCTGTTTGTGAGGTTAGTTTTAATATACCAGTACATTAGATATTTTTTTTTTATAATATGACGTCAGCGAAGCGGGTATTTTTATGCCGGTTTTATATAGGTACTCAGATATAATGTACGTGTGTTATTCGTACTCGTAATAAGCACTTGCAATTAGACCTTTCTGTAAAGATTTGTAGTGAAAAAAACTAGTCTGTCTTGTGGCATAAGTATGAGTCTATGGCTGTCATTAGGGGTTCATTATTTGGTAATTATTATCCAGACTTAATCACCTGCGTTGTAGCTTTAGAAATTCTCTCGATTCTGATAGCAACTAGACAGCTTGTTTGTTATTACAATAGTTTCATATGGAAATCTACACGTACATACAATCATACATATGATTGTACATAGATAGGAAAGCGCAATTTATTAAACTTCATCTTTTTTCCTGTTTGCATTGTGTCAAAATGTATTGTATTATATTATTATAAGTTTTGTAATTGCTAATGGCTGGGGCAAGATGTGTTTATGTTGCGATGTGCAGGATTGTGTTCTTTGCCCTTAATTGTTTTTCATATCTAAGGTATTTGTGAACATTACTTGACTATAATTAGGTTTGCCTATTAAGTTTAGCTAGAGGGTACCGATGCTTTTGTAAACGTTTGGTTTATAGTATCATAGTTACACTAGCGGCCACTTGAATATCCCTATTAACGAATCGGGATTAGGTCGAACAAATTTTTCTTTTCAAGATTTTTTGAATATCATATTTATTAGATCTCGAAAATTGTTTTATAATTGGTTTAACTTCCGCGAAGAAATAGGGATTTTCCGCTAAAGGTTTTTTTTTTTTTTTTGCAAATTTCAACAACTTGCGTAAACTTGAAGCGTCTGACTTTTCAATTGGGAATATATGTCAAATTAGCTTTCACATTGCGTTGCCAGATGCAGTTAGTTTTTAGTAGAACTTGCCATTTATTTATGGGGTAACAACAGAGATTTCGAATTCTTGAAATTTTTTTTCCATAATTGAAGCTCTGTTTACAAAACTTTTAAAGCGCATCGTGAAATTTAATATAAAGTAGATATCATCGATGATCTCAACTATTTATTGAATTATTGAAAGACCTTCCACCCAATTCACGCGCTATTGAAAACGTGTACATTAAGAAGATTTGTTCATTAAGTATCTGGAAAAATATTGTGTAAAGATCTTGATGTCAAGACTTATAAAATCCAATTGGTGCAACCATGTGACCTGCGCTGGCTATTTGATGTTTGGGTCTTTAATCACTTGATTGAAACTATTGGTTTATTTTTTGTGGGGTTATGCCAGGTCAATTGTTCATGCTGATAAACCAGCAACGATTGCCGATTTGGAGCAAAGCATTGTTCGAGTAATACGCGATATCCCAATTGCTCGAAAATTAGGACTCGAGAATGAGCTTCGTGCGACCCACACATGGCGAATATATACCAGAAATTATTTTCAATATTATACCTATATGCCATAATAAATTTAAGAAATCGTCATCAAGTTAAACACTTGTACGTTAGTAAAAAAAAGAAGTCAAAACCCGCTTTAAAACATCCTGAATGCAATATTACAGACCAATTCAAGAAGAAATTTTTTTAACGATTTACAACATACTTATGGGGAAGATGCAAAATCAAACATGGTACGGTGACATCTCCGATACTGTCTACGCAATACCGTACGAAATCATCAACACCCTTTGCAACATGACATCGATCATATTAATGGGTATCACGACGATTGGGAACTTATAATCAATTGATAAATGACAGATGACAGTTGATAATTGATAATAAATTTCCAAAGGTCGAAAACAAATTTTGCTTAGAACTCCATTGAGATAGGCTTCTAGTGATACCAAAAATACCGGGGAAAATTTGGCTATTATTTGACAGAACGATTTGGTTCAAGAGTGAAAGTAACATGTTACGTAGTTATGATAAGGCCTTATTACATAAAAATTACGCCAACCAAGTACTGTTAATTGTTGCTCTGACAGTCATTTCCTCACAAGACGCGAAGAATGCTTTTGGTCATTATTATGCCCGAAAATCTTTGATATTGTCTTAGTTATCCAGAGTTTGGTTAGTTATTCTTCTTCATAGTTTTGTAGTTGTGCTGAACCAGAATGCCATTAACGCTATTTCATGAAATCCGAGCCCCCACCATCATGTTTGTGTATTCATATTTTTCTGGTCGTCTCACGTATGTTTTTCCATCCGATCGCAGCTGATTTAACTGGCTTTCGCAGGTCCGTAAAATATTTTTCAAAATCGCTGATGCAAAAGTAAGTTCTCTCATATGGCTTATCATTGGTTTCTTTATGGAAAATCTTCTCTTGACATAAAATTCCATTAAATAACGACGCGGCTGGTATTTTTTGTCATGCAGTTGCTTACCCAATCGAAGTTTTATTTCCTGAAATATGGTATTAAGAATGAATTGATGAAGCGTACATGTGATTAATTCTGTCAATTATTCTGAGGTTTTCCTCTCTCAATTCTTTTTAAGACTGACTTAGGGTTAAGTGCCTCGTATGACGCACATGACATTCTGTATCATCTTCCTAGTCTGGTCCGATGACTCCACTCGGGACATAAAGGCGTTTCGATAATCTCAGATAGATAACCTTCACTTCAAATACACAATTTTGCTTATTGATATTGAGACAAAAATGAGCCTCATCCCTGAAAACAATTTTTTCATAAATCAGCGGATCGAATGCCTGTTGAATTGGGCCAAAACTTCGACGCAAACGATGGTTATTCGACTAAAATTCTTGCACGAGCTGGATCTTGTAAGCCTTCAAACCAAACTCTGTGCGTAAAATTGTCCATAAAGTTGATGGACAAGGAATCAAGCTTTATCTTCAAGCTTCTACAACACTCTTGGCCTCGGTGCCAAAGCAAATGTTGTGCGAAAACGGTCAACAATACAGCAAACATCGTTCTGAAATAGTTTACTATCTAGGGTGTACTAGAAATATGGTACAATTGCTCTATAAGTTTAGCGCATAGAAGAGCCATCATTTTGGAACCAAATTTCTGAAATTTGGTAACGTTGAATGTTATCACGATAAAATTGTAAAGGCTACTGAATAAAAATAGAAATGACAGCTTACAATCTGACAATTGGTTTGACAGTTATATTCGTCTGAAGTTAGTACTGTAACTTTTAGATACATCTCTCGTCCCCCCCTTTTGTCTTAACTCTGATTTTTTTGTAGAAAGTTAAACTCGTTAGATAGTGTGGCCAATAGGAAACACTTCATACCAACATGTGGCAGTTGTTGTTCTCAATAATGTTGAATCTCAGCCAGTGCAGAAATTCAACTGTACACAGTTTAAGAAGGAGTTCGCCAAACCCGGAAAAAAATCCTGCAGACCGGCCTTTCCACTACGTAGGGAAACCCGAAAACCTCTTAACTTCAAGAGTAATTTGGAAAAAGACTAAAACCTTTACAGATTGAAGCAAAAGGAGTATAAGAAGCTTATTTAGATTTTGCAGATTAACTCTTATAAAGACTCTTGCTTGCGAAATGATCGGAACACAGTGAGAAACCAGAGCACTGATCATAGTCTTTAAAAGGTGCAAATCAGCTAGACTGATCTGATTGAGCTTAAACCAAGGACTCTCAGTATCATGATTGTAATTCACTTTCAAGGTACCCTGAACATAACCGGCGCACTACTACCTACTATCGCTGAAGCTATATTCAACATGAGGAATTGAACTCATCCTAGGTATCTGTTATCGGTTAAGACTGGGAGAGGTTTTTTAAGACGCTGTTGGGTCCTTCGATTCGGAGAATGGTTGAACCTTCAAGTGGCCATAACAGTTTTGCGAATGCATCAAGATGAAAAATGCTTAAAAATGCAAAAGACTCTGCGAATATGCGTTTAAGAATAAGATTCAACCCGATAGGAGGGAGTAAGGCCTAAAACTTTCATCGCATTTCGGATTTTTTTGACGGCATCTATATCCCGGCCAGACTATAGTGCATTTTTTTGATGCACGTGCAATGCAGAAGTAAGGGATTCTGATACAAATTCCACACTCCGAGGGTTTTTCTTAACCCATTTGGCTCTGGTCTACATGCACTGAAAAGCCTCTTAAATCAGTTTTCGGTTAAAAAAAAGATTTAACTACAAGTCCAGTTTTGATGACCATGTGTCTGTAAAGACACTAGCACTCCTGTTGCTGCAAGGGTAGAAAATCTTGTTTCGAGAGCTGTCTTGGATCGTTGTGGGATGTGGAGGTGGATACGGCATCGAAAGAACGGCTCATCTTTTGAGGCAATGAGCTATTTTTTTTAATCTTCATATGATGTGAAGTGAAGTACTGCTCAGAAAGGCCATGTGCCATCGATTGCAAGTTTTAATTGGAAGAGACAATGTCTAGTGAATACGGCGGGTGGGGTAACAATATGTGGATACGCATTTTCATGCTTACAATTCCGCGTCTTCATACACATTTGGCCTTCCACTACATTCTTAGTATTCGACATCAAACTCACCATTCTTTAACTTTTAAAACCACTCACTCTCACTTAAAGCAGCCTCATCATATGTTTCTACAAGCAATCCACTGCAGATTTCTTCAAAATAAAGAAGTTAATCAAATGTTCCCGCAATTGGCGCGTATTCGCTGATACGAAACTGCTAATAGGTACTTTAAGGTTATGTTGTTGACAGATGTCCAACCTTATGATAAATTGGTTTACATCTGAAAAGTTGAACTATAACCTACTGATGGGGCCATCTTTTGTCAAACGGCGGAAACTTATTTGCACTCCTTTACATTTTCGTAGCCAGACTGCAAAATATTGGTGGATATTTTCAGTGATTTTCCCCAACCCTTTCTCCAACTAACCTTGAAACCTCTGTGTCGGGAAATTATCTGAAATATTTAATAAGTAAAAGTGGACATTTAACAATTTTTGTTCCAAACAATTGTTTTTTTTTTTTTTACAAAAGTTGATTTGTGAATAATTAGACTTCAAAATAGTGATTTCTTTCAACTGCACCATCGCGATCGGCGCAAATCACAGCTCATGACATGCCAATTTCGAAAAGGGTTTGATGGCGGAACAAATATTTTCTCTTATTCGTCAGAAAAAAATTCTAGTTTTCATACGTTTATCCAGATGGAGTGAGACTGACAATGTTCTAACCTTACAATTCTATGGCGCTGTAGAAAATGAGGTTTTTTTCGTAAGAGCTCACTAGTTTATTTGAGCACAATCCGCACTTCGATTATCCGGATAGATGTTAAAGTCACAACTTTTGTCTTAATTTTAGTGGCTGGAGCTGCAGAATTCGATGTTTCATGCAGCAATAACCAGCGTTCTTGCTGTTTTGTTCCTCTTGATATAGACAATTTAGCAACCGCTGTTAAACAAGCTCCAAAAAAAACGGAAATGGCATAATTTATTTTGTTTACTTACGCACAATTCGAAAATGAGTACAATCAAGTAATTGTCGGTACAAAGTTAGTTAGTTCGGATACAATTTTATGTAAATATTTAGTTTGAATATGTACACCTAATTGATTGAATTGTTGTGAAATAGCTTTGGCATCGAGAAACTATTATTTCTTTTCATTGTTTTTGTGTTTCGAATAAATTTGGAAATGTTAAATTAACCATCATTTCTAAAGTTAATACATACTTACAATCTGGGAGCTTGTAAAACAGCTTGCAAATTCTATTACTAGTTATGTATCTTCATTATGTTCTCCCCTAAAATTCTTAACTTCGGTGTCATTACGTACGAGAACAAATGTTGTCTAATATAAAGATGTGTATCTATTGTACATACAGGTAACTTAAAGTAGTTGTTTTTGTTATTTATGAAATCTCTAATGTATGCCACGTGAAACCTGCATGTTACACCCAAGCAATGCGGTGTGACGTATTTTTATGGCGCAAAAACTACTCAGTATCGAGATTTTTTTTTAATATGACAGTACAACTTTATCTTGCTGTGTAATTCATGCGTGAAGTGTGTCTATATATTTGAATTTTTCATGTAACGGTAGATAGTCACTTAAATTTCTCTCGTTCATTTGTCAATGCAAACGAGCACTGATTGTGTGAGCTCAAGATTCTAAAAAAGGATAAGAATAATTTTATAAACATCAGACACGATTTTGCATGATTTTTACGTATTTTTATGATAAGAGCCCACATACGTATGTCTGTATCTTTATTTTATCTATATTTTTTACCTATACATAAGTCACATAACGAGATTTATGATTACTCGTATAATCGAGTTGTTTTTTGTTTGTCTATTTCACAAGAAATGAAGCAAAATGGAGGCACAAATGAAATGATAAGGAAAGAGCAACTTAAAGTCCTTCAGTTGAATTCAGGAATTTTCAAAATTAAACCTCGGTAAAAATAACTTCAGTTTCAACGCGTCTCATTTACCACAAAGAACCTCAACTAGCAACACTGGTGAAATATCCTTGGGAGGATTTTATTCTTTCAACAAAGAGCATGTGAAAGAAGAAAAGGAGGGAAAAATCCATGAAAATAGAGACTTTCCAGGACATTGCCAAAAAGGATTGTTGGGCTTGTGAGTGTATTTTTCAGACCACGTTCCACAGGAAATTTGAGGGTAAGCTGATGAGCATTCATAGGAAGGTGGGTTTCATGGATTGAACGATTGAAGTATTGTTGGAGCACTGTTGGTGGACAGAGCGATAGAATTCGATGAGGCAAGATACCACAAATCAAAGTTGTCGAATGTCGAGTACAAGATCACCTATGAGTTTTATCAAACGGTTTTATATCGTATTTAGGAAGTTCTAGATTGAATCGTAATTCAATTTAGGGCAGATCACAAGCTTACGTCTTCTTTAAAATGTACAGTATTTTGTCATTGATATGTAATACAGAGAGTAAAAACTTTTTGGTTTTGACGATGCAATCCTCATACTATATCCTCAAACTGAAATAGTTATTACGGGCTATTTCAATATACACAATTCTGGGTGGCTTCGACATTCTGGACAGACAGCACCCGAAGGACGGTGTGTTGAGATCTTCGCTGCGGAAAACAACTTAACCCAGCTTGTAAATGAACCCACGCGAATCACAGACGTTGATAGTCATACCGCCAACATCCTGGACTTGTGTCTAACCTCTCACCCTGATAAGTACACTGTTGATGTGCTCTCACCTCCAGGCTCGTCGAACTAAAAGAACAGTATGGCAATACGAGAAAACCAATTGGAGCAGACTTAACACCTTCGTTAGGAATTTTAACTGGTCGTTGTGTTTCCTCGATAACGACGTGGATGCCGCTGCTAATATGATCACAGACACTATTCTCTTTGGAATGAAATCCTTTATCCTCACCGGATAAAGAGTATCAGACCAAAGGAAAAGGCGTGGTACGACTCGAGCTGTAAGGAGGCTGTCAGGTTGAGAGAAATGGTTTTTCGGTCCTATAAGACCAACCTCACAGAGGAAAACTGGAAAAAATTCAAACGAGCCAGGAATGACTGCAACGCCTTTCTTAAGCGTGTGAAATTTATATACTACCGAAAACTGAGGCATTTTTGGTCGTTCGTCAAAATCAATAGAAATTTAGCCTCATCCTCCATTCCAACGCTCATTTATAGTGCAATTCCAGCTTTCAGCTCTTTGGACAAAGCCAATCTGCTTGCTGCACATTTTGCGGCCAACTCAACGGTTCTAGATTGTGCCTTGTCTCAAGTGTAGAGTGCATCGAATGCTCAATGGGACGAATCCACTTTCGCACTCATGTACTAGCAAGATTACTTAAAGATCTTAACGCTCACAAATCCGCTGGTCCAGATGGTATATCTCCCCTTCTTCTGAAGAGGTATTCTTCTACGCTGGCAAAACCACTGCGTAAGCTTTTCCATCAATCCTACTCTTTAGAACTCTTTCAGAGCAGATGGAAAACAGCATTTGTCCAGCCCGTCCCTCTCCTCTTACAGACCCATTGCACTTACGTCCCTTCTCTCCAAGGTCATGGAAACGCTGATAAATCGTCAGCTCGTGAAATATCTCGAAACACGAAAACTTCTTAATGACTGGCAGTACGGTTTTCGTAACAACAGGTCCACTGGTGATTTGATTGCGTGTCTCACCGAAAATTGGAACTAAAGTTTACATCAATCTGGCTGGCATTTGGGATCGACGACTCTTTTCTTCAATGGATTAGAAATTACCTTTCGGAACGTTCAATTCAAGGTGTCTTGGATGGTTTCAAGTCTAATATTCACAAAATAAATGCTGGTGTGCCACAGGGCTCCGTTCTGTCTCCGGCTCTCTTTTTAATATTCATGTATGATCTCTTATTTTCTTCTTCTAATCCAATATATTCCTTCGCCGACGACAGTACCCTCTGCCTTTCATATTCGTTTCCGAACTCACGGCCCTGGTATTCGGTCTTCGGCTGTAGAACGGGAACGGCAGCGTATGTTAAGCTCATTAAATTCCGATATAAACAGCATAACCAATTGGGGAACTACCAAAAGAGTGGAATTTAATGCTTCCAAAACACAATGCTGTCTACTGTCGCTTATGCGAAATTCAAATACCCAAATACCATTATACATGAATGTCACTTGCATCGTTGAAACCGAAAAACTTTCCACTCTCGGTATGTGTGTCAATGACAACTTACGTTGGAATGACCACATATTCGAAGTCGCCAAAAATGCTGCGAAATGTCTAGGTTTCCTTAAGCGATTAAAGAAATATTCCACCCCCTCTGATCTGGCTTCAATATATAAGGCTTTCATCCTCCCAAAACTGGAGTACAATGCTCACATCTGGTCAGGTGCTCTTAAGACTTCTTTGCGTCTACTAGATAGGATTCAAAACCGTGAGATAAAACTAATAGGTGATGCTTAGATTACACAATCGATTGACACCCTCGACCACCGACGTAATGTCTCCTGTCTCACCCTGTTCTATCGCTATTTTCACCACCAGTGCTCCTCTGAAATTGCCAGTAGAATTCCGCCCCTTCAAACCTCCAACCGTAACACCCGTTATGCTATGAATGCTCATCAGTACACCCTCCTTTCGGACGCACCCTGAAATATCGTGATACTTTCCTAAGCCGAACAACTCGGTCATGGAATGTCATGCCGAGCTCGTTATTTCCTAGCCATTACAACCTTCAAACATTTAAAACCAAAGTACATCGGTACCTCTCTTTTCTCACTGCCCAAATATTTCCTTCGCCCGCGCTATGTGCAAACATTTTAAGGCTACATTATCCCTTGTGCGCGCGCAAATTATAAAAAAAGTGCCATTCAGAGATTTATCAATCCGCGGCACGATATTATACTATGTTATCTGGTCCAAAACTTCTCGGTACGGAACTAATTCGGTAAAGTTAAGTTTCCAATCATGAAGTTATTGAATCAGTCAACTCATATGCATTCATGCCAAATACGCGCAAAGCCGGACAAAAAGAATACTAAACCATTGCGATGAATGGGGAAGTGTTAAACAAAGCTTGAACAGAGTTAATTACTGTCCATGGGCGTCTCCTTGCCGCCTTGGAGGATTCCAGACCCCAGATTTTCAGTGACCCTACCAATGCCGCTTTAAATGAAAGTAAACCTGCTTTCAAGGTTGAATTTTCCAACATTAGCCCTGTACACACGCACGCCCCCATAGAGGAGAAAAATTACAACACCAAAGATAGCTTCCACGAGCTTTTGAACAAGACCTTAGACCAATCCCCAAATTCCTATGACATAAAATTGCCCTCCTCTGGGAAGAAAGCGAATCTTTGGTATTACTACCGGAAGGTATAGCCTGTACTGCACCACTACTGATAACGGATTCAGGTTAATCGGCTTTGCTGTGTTGCGAAATATTGTCGTAGCTTCAAAGGGACTTGGAGAATTCCTGATCAATCAAGCGTCAACCAGATTGACCACATGTTGAGCGACGCAATAACTCCTCCATTATTACTTAAGCACGATCCATACAAAACGGCTCCGCATAAAAGGAATAAAGCTGTTCACGAGCTCTATGAGCAAAAGAGAAGAGGCGAACATCGGCTTCTCAGGAGGAAAATGAAGAAGTATGAGAAGCGCTTGTTCAAGAAAATTCAGCGATACTACTCCAGGAATGAGATTCAGAAGTTTTATCAAAATGTACAAAAGAACATGCTACGGACACAAACTCCGCACCAAAGTCTGTAGAGATGAACAAGGGAACGTCATAATAGAGTCGCACTTGATGCTGAGGATTTGGAAAGAGCATTTCTGTAGACTGTATAACGGCCAAATACCGCTGCCAGCAGAATGAACCTGAATCTAACTGAACAATGTCGCCAACAATTCAATCCACCCGATCCAACAAAGATCCTGGAGCGGACTGCCTGAATGCCGAGCTCTTCAGAGTGGAAGGTGATGACTTGGTAAGAAGCACCGACTCATCTGTTCGGACCAAAGTATTCACAATGAATAGCACCTCCGGATTGTTTGTTCGATCTTCAAGAAAGGAGACCCTCTGCACTGCATCAACTAAAAAGGCATCTCTTAGGACAGAATTTCACCCTCGACATAGTGAAAGACTTTGTCCACCTTGGCTGTAAAGACACCAGTGCTGAGACCAAACGAAGAATAATTCTGGCCAATCGCTGCTCCTTTGGGCTAAGAAGGCAATTGACTTGCAAAGCCCAACCTCGAACAACAAAAGTGACTTTAGAGTCCCATTCCTGTTCTGTGGCGGAGAGGCATGGACATTATCAGAAATGGTTGAGGGTGCTCGAAATTCTTTGAGTGATCTTCGGTCTCGTCTGCATTGACGGTGAGTGAAGGAGGAGATAAAACGACAAACTGTCTTGGACTATGTATACAGCGACATCGATCTAACTACAAGAGTGAAGATCAGACGATTAAGATGGCTGGGTCATGTAGAGCGAATGGACACCAAGGCCTCTGTCCGAAAAGTCTTCGAATCCGCTCTCTAAGAGCAGCGCAGTAAGGGTAAAACCGAGACTCAGATGATGCACGCAAGTAGAGAGGGACCTTAGCCACCCCTGACTGTAGCGATACCTAAAGTAAGTAAGTGAGATACACGAGTGCAAGTTACACCGTATACTTATTGTTTTCAAAGGCGAACTTGCTCTTGGATTGCAGTCGATTACATAACAACCAGAGCTGAGTCAAATGCGCTGGGTAAGCCATTATTTATCGAAGACAGAAAATCCTTTAAGGTGTGTAAAATCAATAGTACATATTTATTTACGTTTAAGATTTCCCAAACGACTGGCGCAAAAGATCTGGTTTATTGTAGCTGTGTCTTACCGAAAACTTTCTTATCCGCCAGAAAGTCTTCGACGTGACCTGTTTCTTTTCAAAAATATTGATGACATCCAAATATCTACAACCGATAGGGGCGCCTTTTTACACTAAATGAGCCAGACTTCATCCTGATTCTTAGTTCTTTCCAAACAAAATAACCCCAATTCTAAGAGGAGCCCAGTTTGCGTTTTATAGTCATACAGTAACTAGGTATGATTCAACACACAATACGGCTACAAAATTTGCATATGCCCGAGCGTGAATGAGCCTTCAATTTTGGCCACATGGTTTTGATTTGATTCAACGGGAGTGGAAGTATTCGCAAAGCATATTGAGCGCATCCGTTCTCTCCATTTAACATGAAATAAGTCAGACTAGACGATTAAAGCCATTTTTTCTGATTGTCAGTATAAAGGGTATCTTAGCTGCTCTCCAAGGGTTCCTTTTCTACATAATATGTATGTTTACCAGTGGCAGGCTAACAGTGAAATTTTTTTTCAGTGCTGCCAACAGATGGTTTTAACTTTTTTGTCCAATTGTCGTAAGGGGACTTAAACCTATTAAAGGAATCAACTCATAATGTAATCCGAATTCAGGTTGCCTGGACCTTCAGTAAAAAGTTAAATTTAGCTGTTGTTCTTATCATTGATTTTGCCTGTGAACTTGCTTTTCAATGCGTCACCAAATTAAGTGGTATGAAATTAAATTGTTTTTTTTGTTTGCTGTTAAGTGGTACAATTGGCCAGCAAATAATTATTTATATTTGCTGATTAACACAAGAAACTGTGCATATTCATACTCAAATAAAGGGCCCAAGGATCGATTTTTAGAAGGTCAAATAGTTTGTTGGCATCACATGAAAAGTTTTTGAATTTTCATATCGGTATCATGTTAAAAACTAGCCTTAAAACACTGAAGTTTTGTGATATTTGGATTGTTGTTTTCGTCTTTTACAAAAGATAGTACTATCAGAATTTCTTAGTGATAAAGGTTTCTAACTGATTGCACAAGTAGGACAACTTATTGCCAATTCAAATATAAGAGTTTGATTAAAGTAAATTTACTATAGGCATTCGTGTTCAGATTTCCACTTGTAACTATACTATACAATAAAAGTGTAAAAAAACTCATTTTTATCTTATCTTCTACACGAATCGTCCGCAATTATATCCGAGCATAAGAATAGGGATTTCCACATAAACATAACGTTTTATAAATAGGGCTGCTGTCCATGCTGTTTTTGTACTTAAAATTTAAGACTTTAAGTTCTGATCATCTATCCTAGATGAAGTCAATGCTAAAACAAGTTATATGAGTCAATATTTACTTCGATTTCCGCACCAATAATAAACCTAGCTAGCTATTGCCCGCCTCTCCGCCCGCGTGGTATTTGAAGTGTGACAAATTGTTCAATATTTTTAAACTTCAATACTTTATTGACAGACAGATGAAACACGGTTTACACATATGTTGCTGGTATGTATGCCCACTTTCAAACTCTGCACGTGCTTCTTTAGCCTACATATATTATACAGCCCGCGGCTTGATTCCCGCAGGTCAGCTATCTAAGGATTAAGTTCAGTTTATACTAAAATGTATATTGTAGATTTAAATTCAGGTTAATCGCCATCTAGTTCAGATAAATTTCATTTAATGTGGTTCCAGGTTCGGTACCTCCAATGATCAGACTGTTGACAAATTGTAAATCGAAAAACCACTTGCCGGTATCAGACTTTCATCCTTGAAATCATTATTCTAGACTGCCAAATGTTTGGGCCTGATTTCTTAAATTTTCTTTTAAAAAAGTTTTCTCTTGAATTCGCACCTAGTTTTTGTTTTTCTCATTGAGATCACCAACTAACAAGCCACTGTCAAAAATGCGCGAAGTTTGTACACATGAGAATATGCACATAGGCAGCGTTAAGTTCAGTGTTGAAGAAAGATCCTAATTCACTGATTCGTTGTAATGTGCAAAAATTTGGCCTGTTGCAATCGATCTTGGTTTATATTCTTACAACATTCATTTTGAGCTAGATTGCTCGCTTTAACAGTTGGAAGTCGATTTACTTTTTTACCGTCAAATTTGGAAAGGGAAATCTGAAGGTCATTGCTCTTGCATCCCGAACAATTCACCGTACATATTCAAAAATAAAGAAAATCGATATGTCACCGTTAATGGCGTCCGGTACGGATTTATCGCCGATTATTTCAGATGGTCTGCATGACATTTAACATATTTTAACAGGATGGTGCCACATGGCATATTGCCTACGAATCCATCGAGATATTGAAGGAGTGTTGGATGACTTTATTATTATTCCAAAGATGGACATGTTACTTGTCCTCCAAGATCATGTGATTTGACTACGCTGGACTATTTTTTTTGGGAAGGCGTTGGTCTCTGTGGATAAGCCAACATTCCATCTTTGGAACCCAACATCGAGCGTGCCTCGAATTCTCCAAGAATCGGTTCAAAGTTGTAAGTTCAGGTCGCTGTTCCTGAGACTTGCTGTTGTCGATACGAGAATGAGAATTAAAGTTGCAATGGAAATATTTAGTACAGTTTACTAAACCGATGGCGATGGCGCTCAGTGGACTATCACGCAGAGAATCTGGGTTCGATTCCTGGCTGGGTCACCTACAATTTTTCAAATCGCCATCACCCTTTCGGCGGGCAATGGCAAACTCCCGAAAGTAAAAATTGCCTAAATTGCTTCTACGGAGTGCCGTTCGGACTCGGCGACATAGCATAGACCCCGATCAGATGTGACGAAAATGACAACATGAGCAACACAAATGAGTGTCAAAAAGCTAGGCCATGGATCATACTGGGCTGCCAGCGTCACAGTGTTTGTTTTTTTCGTTTGACTAAATCGTTACTTGTATAGGTAAAAATGTCTCCACCTCAGTTCTAGATAGCAGCCAAATTTTGAGCTTTGCAATTTGTAATTAGTTCCGACGGCAGTTTGTTAAATATGAATGGTGCAATGAAATTAAGAAAACGCCTCTCTTTGCCGACTGTTGGGACGATCACAGTGTGCCTATTTCTAAGCAAATACACCTCATTTCTTCTGTAATCAATAAAACTACTCCTAATGAAGAACACTTTTAGTGCTTTTTAAATATATAGATACCGTAGATAGAGGGAGTTTTTTCGCTGATTGGAATAAAGGTTAAAGAATGCTCCGACTTATATTTATGGAATATTAATCTCATAATTTTCTTTTGTGCTATGACAATGGGCACTAGGTTTGTTAGATGTGCGCTACCCCAACAATCAAGACCTACTCTAGGCGTGAATGAACCAGTGCATAGTAAGTTGTTAATAGCAGACTATGTGGTACAAGTTTACGTAGATAGTACATTTTGTTCATGGCGATGTATAGCAACTTTTTTATTGACGCAATATATGACTTCCAGCAAATTCTGTTGTCTATTCAAAGTCCAAGATATTTAAATTCTTCAACAAAATCTAGTACAAAACATTGTTCCGAACAACGCACGCTATCGCATTTGGGGTGATGATAACGAATATCCTTAATATTTACGGGACAATTGGACAATGAAAAACATATAGCCTTGGACTTATTACTAAGGACCATGTGGTGATAGTTCAGCCAAATTCCAATCACATGGAGATCAGCTGTCAGTTCGCTTTTTATATGCATCGTATCTTTGCCTGAATAGGACAGAGCAAGGTCATCCGCATAGCCAATTAAATGACCCTTAAGAGGTAGGTTTGAGTTAATGTAGATTAGAAACAGTTTTGGTCCAAGGACCGATCCCTGTGGAACACCAATATTTGGACATCTTTCTTCTCTACTCATCACTCCATTTACCTTCACTTTTTGTATTATGCTAGTCAGGAATGATTTTAACCATTCAATAATGTTACCTCTGAACCCAGCGTTGAACAGTTTTTGCAGCAATATTTCATGATTCGCTTAGATTGCCAACTAACTTTTGACTTTTATCTAATTCACTAAATCTGCTAGAAAGGTAATTATTGTGTCCTCCGTATATTTGTCCTTTATAAAGCCATATTGGGATTTACTGAAAAAAACTAGTTTTTGCTAGGAACCTTATCATTTTATTTACATTTGTTGTTTTCAAATATGTTTGAGAAGACAGATAATAACGATATAGGGGTAGAGTCATTCGGTTTAGTAGGGTCTCCCTTTTTAAAAATTGGAATAACGAAATTCCCCCTTTTTGAAAAACTCTTGTTTATTAAAAATGCCAAATAATGATCTACTCGTATGATATGCGATCTTTAATTGTTACATAGTCTGTCAGTCAGTGTGGATTTTGTATGTAAAAAACAAAAATCGAAATGAAAACCGGTTACCACAAATTTCCGGTGCCAAAGCTGCGTGATTACACCTTCTTAATAATTTTTGTTGTAATATGTAGAAAGTAATTCCATTCATGGGAGACAAACTTTTTACGAGATACTTACTAGCAAAGTTATCTGTTGTTTTTTTTTTTATAACTCCTGCTTCAACCTCTACTCTAAACCGCAACTCTACGAGTACCTCAAGTTTAATAAGATCTTAATTGAGAAGAGAACGATCTCATTATTACTTGTACTACGCATAATTGCCTCTAATTGGAAACGTATAATTATAAACAAATTAATACGAACGTACTCATACATATGAATGTAAATTAATTAATGGTGAATATATCATCATGAATAATTACAATTCGTGTAACGTAGTTCTTATTTCATTTACAAGTTATGTAATTTTGTTTTGTAAAAAAAAGCAATGTTACTAGGCATATCTATAAGTTGATTATCTTCTGAAGATATTTGTTATTTATTCGTTGAAATGGAAAATTAATCAATTGTATCTATTAGAGATAATTATCAGTGTAAACAATTGTCAAACTGATGATTAGATATCCAATGCTTTCGTAATTAAAAAATTTGATTAGTTTTCTCTGCAATTCCTTGTTTCTTACTATCGTCCTTGGGTACGGCTATTGTATGTATATTTCGTATTGACTCCCATTTTGGTTAATATAGCACTAACTATGCCAATTGACCTCTGGTAACCCTTGATAGGGTTATTGATTTTGCTGCAAGACGACATCACCATCATAGGTAGCGTTCAGTATCTTCACAACTGCAGGCAGTTAGCTAAGAATAGGGCCAACTCAAAAGACTCGTAAGTTGAGGCCAAGATGGATCGCTGAAGATCCTCAGGTCTTATAGTGAAGTTTCGTTTTGCAGCGACTACGTAATATGAACCGATTACCTTATGTCATTTAAGAATAATTAGGAGAAAAACTGCAATCTTAACAAACTGCGCGTAATGATTAAAAGAAGCTAATTCTAATTTCGATGAGTTTTGTGAACAGATGAAGACACTTGGTAAAACCAACGTCAGCAATGGAGGAGATCAGGCAGGCTGGAATCATTTAGACAACCTTGTGGCATCTGCACTAAATCGAAACGAGAGATTCTCTGTCTAGTGCCAAAGACTCACTTTCCACGTAAATTAATAGGATGGTTGCTGGTAACTCTTAGGGAAGTCTTCATTGCTAAATTGGAACCGGCATACATATCGCTGTTACTTTGCTACAGACCATCTGTCTGACTTCCTTTGAAAAGATTTTTTAACTTTAAATGCTCAAAATTGTTTGCAAATGATTCCTTTGTTCAAGGTGATACTTGCCTACGAATGTGGAAGATCCACTACGCATATCATATCTGTTGGTCAGTTAAGTACGCTTACGGTCTTTTTTTCGATTTGATGGTACTTTCGACAGCGCAAACACCAAATTCGTTGAAAAACACTAAGTGCCTCAAGTTGAACAGCTCTAAAATCTACGTTGAGTCTTTCTTGCAGTGTAAAGGAACTAAAGACAATATATAGAGCTTGGTATCAAAGAGGATTTTCCAGATTCACGTGGATATGATAAACTACAATAGATGGTCTGCATTGTCTCCATAGAGGGTTTCTGAACACCTGGATCTGTTCTTGACAAATCTCCCCACTCCTTAATAGTCATATAGACGCTGCACACTTAATGCTTTTTCCAGTTTTTAAAAATTGGTGTATGATACAACATGCCCTTGGGCTGTGATTACATTGCGCGATGAATGCCTTGTGACTCTGGTCATAAACTCGTGGGTACATTATGCCATGACTCTAGATTGGTTTATACTTTGTTCAATCTCAGTTAGGGAAGGAGATTAGACTACTTTTCATATGACTCCCAAATTTTGTTTCATCTTAAAGGGAATAAAATCTGAGTAAAAAAATTTTTTTCTCTCCATTCGTAGACGCTTTGGACCGGGACAGTGATGTCGAGAGAGTCATACCCATTTTAGCTGTAAGAATATGTGGTTTCTGTCAAGATCGTTGTGTCCGTGTAGATCAAACAGTTCGATGGTCTAGTTTCCTCCCCAGATAACATTTATGCAGGACGAAACAAAGATCAATTTTCTTCGAAGCGATTTCCACATCTTCATTCTCTTTCGGATCTTCATATAGACAGTAATGTATAAAACTGATTCTTGGTTAATCACTACGCTTGCGCCATTTGAATTTACAGCGGAGTGAAGGTGCACAAAGACTCTTTCAAACTTAACTGTTTTGTTTTATTGTCATTTAGCATCAACATATCATCCTCGTCTCTGCACGGTTCCATTTGGGATTGTTCTCCTTGAGAATTTGAGGATTACAATGTAAAATGTCTTAATTTTAATAGTGCGGATGTAATTGAAGTGTCCAGCGAATTTTGTGGTGAAGATTTTAAATTTATTTGTATGTACCGATTCTCAATGTTTTAAAAAAAACGAACGTTCATCTAATGTAGTGTTCTTGGGTGACTTCAATATCGATATATTATCCTCTAGCCATAAAATAGACACATATCTCTCAATGTAAGCAGAAAATGGTCCCTTCTTTCTTGTAGATACAGTAACCAGGACACGCGCATCTACTTGTCAAGATCATGTTTTTTGTCGCTTCTCGAAACTTTCACTAAATCAGTGTTCTGGTATAACATTTGACCTTAGCATTACTGATCATTGCATGACAGGCATCTTATTTAAAAATCTTTTAATTGGAAAAAATTCAAAAGCGTTTCCTTCTTCTAAAATTACAAAAACCAATTTTGAACTATTAAATATTGAACTACGCTCTGAAATCTGGGAGGAGGTTTATCTGCAGGATATTGTCTCAGAGGCCTACGATACTGGCTTAGCTTTTCTTCAAAACTATGTGAGTATCTTCTCATAGACGATAACGCACAATAAAACAAAGTCTGAAGCCGTGGATTAATGGTTATTTATTACAGAAAATAAAACTTAAGTATAAATTAAAGGTAAAATGCCCAAAACATCCACTTAATATGCCTCTAAAAAGTCGTTCTAAGGAGCTGAGCAAACAGATAAATCGTTGTATAAGGATAACCCTCGAAGAGAATGGCAAACTATAAATGGTATTATAAATAACAACAATTCAAGCAGGACTAGGTCTATTCTACTGTGCAATGATGGCATCACCACTGATGATCCAAACACAGTTTGTGATATATTCAGTAAACATTTATCTACAATTGGTTTGGTAAATTTTAGAAATATTGGCTCTTTGTACTGTAGTCATTGTACTCAATCTAACCTAGTCAACAACAGTGTTCATAGAATAAGCTTTTTCTTTGACGAATTTACTGTCTTAGAAGTTTACAAAGTTATCAACTCCATTAATAACTGTAATTCATGTGGCCATGACGGTATTTCAAACCGTGCACTCAAAAGCATTGCACTTAATATTAATAAGGTACTTGCTTATATTCTCAACCAAAGTGTTTTCAGGGTGCCAATGTGCTACCTCCAATAAAAGTGACAAAAATAATTATAGGCCCATTTCGCAACTACCATCAATTTCAAAAGTCTTTGAAAAAGCTATGAAAAACAGAGTGCTGGCGTATCTAAAAAAAATAAACTTTTTTAGTAAAGCACAAGGTCTGTCAACAGAAGATGCTCTCTGTGAATTTTCTTTTTTTAGTTATAAAGCTTTGGATGACAAAAAATGTTGTGCTGGACTCTTCGTGGATATAACCAAAGCTTTTGACATGGTCAACCATCGTAACCTGCTTCATAAACTCCACTGCATTGGTTTTCGAAAGTTTGTTTATGATTGGTTTGAGTTTTATCTAAAGGAAAGATTCCAACAGGTCAAGATAAATAATACACATAGCAACCCATCAAGCATTAATCTTGGTGTGCCTCAAGGTTCAGTTTTGGGCCCAATATTATTCCTCATTTACATAAATTCCTTATTTAGTCGACCTTTTAAAGGAAAGCTCATAGCGTTTGCGGATGATCTTGGGATCGCTTATAGCACACCTAGTCTCCTTAATCTCTCTGCTGACATAAATTACGAACTACGAGGGCGGGTCAATAAGTCCGTGACTTTTGGATTAAAACACAGATTTTTTGATAAAAAAATAATTTTATTTTTCAACGTAGTCTCCCTTGAGCTCTATACACTTTGTCCAACGCTTCTCCAATTTTTTTATCCCTTCCAAAAAAAATGATTTGTCGAGGTCCTCAAAATAGGCCTTTGTTTGCGAGATGACTTCATCATTGGAGTCAAATCTTTTTCCACCAAGCCATTTCTTCAGGTTTGGGAACAAGAAGTAGTCGCTCGGAGCCAAATCTGGAGAATAGGGTGGATGAGGGAGCAATTCATAGCCCAATTCATGGATTTTTGCCATGGCAACTGCACATGTGTTTGTGGTCGACTGTGAGCAAACGCGGCACCCATCTTGCGGAAAGCTTACTCATGCCCAAGTGATCATTCAAAATTGAAACCACTGAGCCATGCGAGATCCCTACGGCTTCCACAATCTCTCGCACTTTCAATCTTCGGTCGGCCAACACCATATCGTGAATTTTTTCGATTGTTTCGGGTGTAGAGACCTCAACTGGGCGTCCAGGACGTTCGGCATCTTCAGTGCTTGTACGGCCACAACGAAATTCAGTAAACCACTTTTTTACCATTGAAATCGATGGTGCAGAGTCCCCATAGTATTTATCAAGCTTAGCCTTGGTCTCGGTAATGGTTTTTTTTCGCAAGAAATACGAGTAATGCTTAATAAGCACACGAAATTCACTTTTTTCCATTTTCTCCTCAAATTAGTGAGTAGTCTGATAAAAATTGCTGTCAAACACAAACTAACTGACGCAGCAAGTTTAAATTTTGACAGGAGTCAACTGACAGATGCCTGTTGACAGGAGCAGTGTTGCTGTTTCAGTAAAGAGGTCAGAAATTCAAAAAGTCACGGACTTATTGACCCGCCCTCGTATATCTTTTAAGAATGTGGTTTGCTGTGCACGAGCTAGTAGTTAGCCTAAAAACTAAAGTTATGCACTTCAGTCTCTGTCGCGTTATATTTCAAGATTGTAACTTTATCTTCCATTCAAAAGACTGTGACAGACTTAAATAATCTAACTGTAAGTGCGGCTTAACGTCAACGAGTGCACTTTTTAATGCTGAAAATCCCTGCGACACTCATTGCTTCAAAGTTGAATCTGTTGAAGAGTATAAATATCTAGGTGTTAATCTTGATCAAAATATAAGCTGGACCAATCATATCCTAGCTTTAAAGTAATGCCTGCGTTATACAGTTCGATGTTTATATCGTCTTAGAAACTAGATTCAACGACGAACTATACAAGCTGTACAATGACATCGAACCAGTCTGAAAACTGTGCATCAGTCGATTAATATAAATACGACATGAAGAGCGAATGAACATCAATGCTCCGGCCCGCAGAGTCTACGAATCTAATCCGGAGGAACAACGCAGCAGAGGCAGACCTCACCTGAGGTGACACACACAAGTAGAAGAGAAGAACTTACTTGGAGTCCGCAACTGCAGGCAGTCTGTTGAAGACCGGGCTAACTCGAGATGCTCTTTAGTTGAGGCCCAGGTTCATTTGCGCCATTTAAGTTAGTACTCGTAAGTGTTTCGAAGTAGCACGGAGTTTCTTGTGCCATCAGTATGTCACTTCTGTGGCTAGCATAGGAAAATTTTAAAATAGAGACGTGTGCCGCCAGGCCTTGTATTCAAACGCCGTGCTTCCTGTGATAAGGCGTAAATCACCAGAGCTTAACTACTCAGCGCGATAGAACTTTTAAAAGGCCTGAGCAGACACACTTCTGCCACTATTGTTTAATAGATAAAACTATGTCTCACGAAACAATTAAAGTCATATACCGTTAAGAAACTGAGCAAATATACTCGTATCAAGTATATCGTCATCCATAAATAAACAATAATAAACAATTGATAAGTCGCTACTACATATGCTCGTATGTATACCCACTACAAATGACTTAAAATTTGCAGTAAAAAATTCTTTATCTAATAATAAAATTCATAAAACAGTATTATTACAGCAATAAGGTCTATGAACAGAGCTAATGTATTAAAAAAGCGGACTTACAATCAGAGGTGTAAAACTCAGATAGCACTGTTTATAAGTAGTTATCTTCTGCAAGAAAGGAAAATTTTTCGAAATATTATTTTCGTAATAATTGGCAAAAATACACTACCATTTTAAATTCTGATGTATTTTCCTATATACTCGTATGTATGGTTCACCAAATGGAAAATGGAGACCATCGGCATGTTATTGTCCTTTCTACAGTTTTCACAGTGAATGAATTGTTTGCTTCTAAATTGAGTTAGGGATCTAGTACTAGCTTGATACACTTATTCCAGCGATTTTCCAACTTCTTGATCCCGTCCGAAACGTAGTTTTCCGGAAGGTCTGCAAAATACTCCTCCGTGGCGTCGATGATTTCCTCGCGTGAGCGGAATTTTTTATTAAAGAGCCATCTTTTGAGGTTTGGGACGAGATAATAGTCCGAGGGAGCCAACGTATTCGTAGGATGCGACAGCGATTGGTGCCGTATGTCATTGATTTAAGCCGGCGCATTGTCGGCCTTCAATCGCTCCAGTAATGCACAGTAATACTCGCTGTTGATGGTTTTTCCTTTTTCAAGGCAGCCCACGAAGAGTATGCCATGATAATCCCAGAAAATCGACGACATAACCTTTCCGATCCATTGAGCCTCCCTCGTCCATTGTCGGGCACTCATTCTGTTCCTTGGTGTGTAATAGTGGATCCAGGTTTCATCAACAGATACCAATCGACGCCAAAAGTCCGCCCGATTCCGCATCAGCAAGTTCAAACACTCTTTCGAAATGCTCTCGCGTTCGTGTTTTTAGTCAGGAGTGAGCATGCGCCGCAACCAGCGGTAGGATAACTTTTTCATATGCAGAACATTGCCCAAAATATGGCGTGTGCGCTCAGTACTAATCTCTGTGGTATCTGCTAGCTCGCGCACCTTCACTTTCCGGTCAGCCAACACCATTTCATGTATTTTTTTTTGACATTGTCCTCTGTAACCGCATCGGAGGGCCTGCAACTGCGGACTCGATCGGTAGTGGAGTTGCGCCACCACGAAACTCTCGAAACCAATATTTGACGGTGTAATCTGACGGAGCATTAGCCTCATAATATTTATCCAACTTTTCCTTTGTTTCCTTCGCCGTTTTGCCTCTCAAAAAATAATGTTTTATGAGAGAACAAAAATCGTTTTTGTCCATACTCAACATGATGCCGAACGCGTCAACAGCAATCAGCTGTCAAAACAAAACTAAAGGCAGTATCGCACTGAAATTTGGCATGTCTGCCTAAATATGAACGGACCTCAAGGCACCATAAGCTTTTTTGCAGTAGCAGCGCATTCTAGCGGTCAAGGAGGTTACTTTTCACCCCACCTAGTATAATACTATGATGAGACTGCGGTGACCTTTGGTCCGAAGAAATTAATCTACCTTTGCCATTTGCATTCAGTTTTCCAACAAAATAATCTCCAATTGTGGTACAAAGCACTTGAGCTTATGCCTCCTTCTGCTGCAAGGTGCTTCCAGTTACATTCGTTCTATTTAAACATATCTCAGTCATCTCAGGCTTCTGAATAGATTGTCTGTGGAGCTCGTTATTATATCTCCTGCTCCAAGGACCATCAATGCGAATTGGACTAAAGAATATAAGAAACAACCAAGGACATCTTCTTCAGCTTTCATTAATATCCATGTTTCTGCATCATAGAATAGAATAACTCTCCTCTGGGCCTTGCCTAAAATGTAATTAGGCGAATAAATTTCCAGTCATCTCATGTGACCTGGGACCCGAACAAGGTTCGGTGAATTAAGCGACGGATCAGCTTTGAAGTCGGAAGGTAGTTCAACAAGACTTCAAGCACAACTTTGACTAACAGGTGCAAATGCTTTACTGATTATACACCATATAGTTTGTTTCCATTATGTACATCTCCTCTTGAAAGAAAGGCAAGTGGAATTTAAGCTGTTCTAGAGAAAGCCCCCATGCAGCTGAGACAGACCGTTTTATAAATTCTGGTAAAAGCAGCAATGATGTATTTTCGTGAGAACTCATTTCACCAGACAACTGACACATTTTATTGAATTGGCTTACCATGGGAGACAAGCCCTATGTCTTGCCGTCAGCTCATTTGCACTGCCAAAAGCCCAATAGCGCCTTGGAGACGACGAAATATGTTTACTCCATTGAAGTTTGTTATGCAGGATGGCAGCCAAATACTAAGCTCCACCAGACAACCGACATAAAGGGTATAATTTGACTTATCATAGCTGTGTAGTTCCAAAGACCAATTCTTGGTGACAGGCACCATGTTACGTCTACAGATTCTTTACTTTACCAGAAAGCAGGCAGCGTTTACTAGGCCTTCGTCGTGACATTTTTAATCTAAATAAGTTTGTTATCCAAGATGTTACCCAAATTAAAGAACAATAGTGACACAGGTTTGTATAAGTATATCCAGGCAGTTGCAGATCTGAAGGATATAAATCTAAGTAGATTATTCTAGGCCTAACTATGACCGTTTTACTCATCTTTACGCTTCTGTTTGCGTAGAACAATCAGTGTTCTCATCGAATTGAAGACTAAACATGCCTGGTCCAAGATATACATATGGTAGGTATCGGAGAGTGGGCTACAATTGGAAAAAAACGAACAATACACCCAACGAAAGTACGACCACAAAGATCGTAGGTAAAAATTTTATCATAAACCATCCACTTTTGCAGTTTTTTTTAGCCAAACTCAGCTCGAGTTCTCCCCTTTGCTACAAAAAGTCAATTTGACTATTTTTGTTGCGTATGTCGTAGAAGGTAAATGCCCTCAAAATAACAACTCTAATAAAATGTTCACTTCTTGTCGGTGTATCGTAAAACCTAATAAAAGCTGATGAGGTCATCAGATACGAGCGCATACATAAATTTAAATATATTACTCATCTTAGCCTCATCGACCTCAATTTTCCTGCAATCACACTCGTAAATAATTCATCTTGGGACACAAAAATGTTTTTAATAAGCTTTTGACAACATTTTCCAACGATTTTAAATTTGCGTGTATGACTAAAGTGTGAAACGGCCCCGAGACATTGCACTGAAGATCGCCTACACATTCAATTCTTTGTCACACGATTTGTTTGCATCTCATTGGCGTGTTCTAAAAAGTCAATGTTCCACTCCGACGCAATTTTTCATTCTTTGAAACGAGGATACAAATTTATCAGCCACGGAAGGTCAAGGCGTCTATATTCTCAAATTCTGAAACAAAAACAACAAAGAAATTGCAATTTACGCCTTTGAAATCGAATAAACAAAAACATTTCGATAAAGGCATAATCATAAGACAAAAGTTTCGGACATTTTGTGAAGCAAAACCAGAACGAAAATCCACCCACATTCTTTTAGAACACAGCTGATCTCATAAGTGTGGGTAGTTTTAAAAATTGGCCATCAGGTCAGTTACTCGTACATTGCCTTCAACCAAAAAAAAAAAAAATTTCGAGATACTCGTACATACGAGACCGTGCGAATATTTTAGTTTGCTTGTGGGCCAGACGAGTACATGTGTGTATTTCTTTTGCACGCGCTGCAGTTGGTCAAGCTATAGAAATGCTGATAAGAATTGTTTAAGCTTTTGGCGCAGGTTATCGGCTGGATGTAAAATTCTAAGAATTGGTCTAATATGGTGCCCCTTCCTGATAAGCATATTTGGTTTGTTTTGCTTTGGCACAATAATAGGATTTTTATCGATTTTACGTGAAGGTGTTATCAGTGGAAAAGCAGTTCGATATTCAGTTTTTTTACTCTTGCCTTTGACTTATTTTTGTTTATGGATGAAAGACAATTAATTTAAAAGGGAGTTTCTGGACATAGAGGGAAGTGGTTCTAATAGCCCAAAGCTCCATACTTGCTTATCTGTACCATCATTGTTGATTATGCATTTGCACTTTTAATCTCAGATAAAATTAATATACGAGTAGGTCCTTACCAAGCCTGATTAAGTGACTTTCATATTATACCTAAAGAATGACAGTAGGCAACTGTTTCATGTTTTTTTTGTTCTTCCTCAACAGTTGAAGGGATCAAGCTATTATGATCACTAAAGAGTATTACTTACTTACTACTGCAACTTCTTTGTCATCCTTCTTAAGACAATGAGCTACCTAAGGAAGCTTTTAGTTAAGAGCTCAACAAAGTCAAGGATTTTTATTTGGTTGCCATATAATGCCCTCAGAAATCCCAGATTAACCATCAAAGTATTAGACTGCATGTGGCAAAAAGAGGACTTTTCTTTAGTCAAATTTACTTACGTCGCTGTACAGTCCGCACAGCTTGCCGTTGTATCCCCTCCTCCACTCATCGCCTATGCAGACCGGGGCGAAAATCACTCGAAGAATTTAAATCTCAAAGCAGCCAAAAGTCCATTTTTGACAAAATTCATGCTAATTGCCTTCTTAGCCAAGGCCCAACAGTCTGTGTTGAGTGTCGTTTTTGCCTGACAGAATTAACTTGGTCTTGCCCTTGTTGAGCGCTAAACCTATTTTCGTCCCTTTCGTCTCAATACCCGTGAAAGCACCACTGACATCACGCTGCTTTCTTCCGATTATGTCAATATCATCGGCCAATGCGAGTAATTGGACGGATATTTAAAAAATTGTGCCTCTTGTGTTGGCGCATGAGTTTTGCACTCTTCTTTTAAGTATGATCCTGAAGAAACATGACAGCGCATCGCCTCGTCAAAATCCTTTCTTGGCATGAAAAGTCCCGGTGAGACCTTTACCGACCTTGATGGAACAGTGTCCATTCTCCATCGTCATCCTGCACAGACGGACGAGTTTGAAAATAGATGAATAAATAATTGCTGAAGCTGAAGGGTTTTTTTCGAGCTATGTCGAAGCGTGAATGGACTTTCCTGGGCTAAAGCCACACTGTTGTTATTGGCAAAATTGTTCAGGCATTCACACAATACGACGAATAAGGTTTTGTATGCGATGTAAGAAGACTGATGCTCTATAGTTGGCGCAGTCTCCTTGCTTGAGGATCGAGCAAACAATGCTGAGGTTCCATTCATCGAACATAATTTTGTCCGACCATATTTTGCAGATGGGTTGGTATCCTTCTAACCAAGTCAAGCTTTGAAGAGATTTACAGTCAGGGCGTCCGCTCCAGCTTTTTTGGACCTAGACTTAGATTTGGCTATCTTCACTTCATACAGGTCGGGTGGACGAAATTGTTGTTCTACATCCTCCATGTTGAAATATCATAACTCAGAGCACAATTTTAATGTCAAAGCTAGGGCATTGCCTGCAGGTCTTGTTCAAGAGTTCGTAGAAACTGTCTTTGTTGTTGTCATCTTTCTCCACTGTAGAAGCGTGCGCGCATATAAGGCCTGTGTTGGCAAATTAAGCCATGATACGGATTTGAACG
Source organism: Volucella inflata (assembly GCA_928272305.1). NCBI lineage: Eukaryota > Metazoa > Arthropoda > Insecta > Diptera > Syrphidae > Volucella > Volucella inflata. The sequence goes on from OV743718.1 coordinate 65,909,072, forward strand.
AAACGCTTCCGTTGGTCCATTCAGCGGTCATCCGCTAAGACCCTAACTTAGTTATCTTACCGGCCTTAGCTCTAAATTTGTCGGAGTAGCCCGGATTAGGTCTTATTAGTTTTATCCGCTTATAGTTTTCCCATATTTCCTCTTTTAGCGATTATTTTCGTATATTTGTTGTTCTAAAGATCACTTATTTCTTTTTTTACAAAATTTATGAGTATCTGCGCAATAGACTGGTCGACTGTTTTGAATTGCACTGTACTCTTCGCTAAGGGTATGGTACTCGTATGTAGACCAGTACCACGTTTGCAGTGAAGATTCTCTTCTTTATTGGAAGGAGCCGAGCTACATCTTTTTGCAGCATAATCGGAAAAATGATGTTCGTTCAGTCGCCTTCATGCCATAATATAACACAATAGCGTATTTGGTGTCTTTATTCGCCACCATAACCGATGACAGATATCAGTTACGTTTGGTTATTAACTCAGTTGTAGCTTCAGTGATCTGGTTGTGAACCCCTTTCTGATCAGGTGGGTTCCTAGAGTGATTTATTTAATCCCCTTAATTTAATTCAGCTCGTGGTGGGAATATCAATCGTTTTGCAAAAGTCCGCAAAGAAGGCATTTATGTCACGTAGGCGGCTGCCATTCAACTTCGAATTGGGACATTTACATATAGTGGTGTCCAAAATAATAGGCAATATTGCATTAATGCTTTATATATGCAAACAACTTTGAATTATCTTTGTTTATTCGGTGCCTGTGAAAATTATCCATGTGTGCTTACTTTGAAGTGCCGCCTAGCCCTATGAGCCCTCATCAAATAAGTGAATATCCAAGAACCTTTTGTCATGTCGATTTGTTGTACGGACAAATAAACAGGCTCTATCGACTTTAAGAGTTAGTTGTTAACATTTACAATTATTCGCGGTAGCTTTGATCGGCTGGAAAAAGCACTACTCGCCTGAAGAGTGCAAATTAATAGACCACCCACTAAAACAACAAAAATTGTACTTTCAAATTGCTAATTGTTGCCCTACACACAGGGTAAGATATGCTTCGGTGAATGAAAAACAAGCTGAGATAAAAGGAAGACCTCGAATATGAGTGAGTTAAGACGGAGGGATTCAATCTATCAACAGCTATTCAAAAGAGTTTGTATGGGTGTTTAATAACTATTAGGTATAGTATAGTATAGGGTGATTTTTTAAGCTTTTACTTTTTGATTTCCAAAAAAAACGCAGGAAAATTGGAAAAGTGTATACAATTTTTATCCGAGTTGATAAATCAATGCATGCCATTTACTTTTTAAAGATTATTTCAAATAAATGTTAACCACGACTATTTGTTTAGTGGTCCATACGGTCACTTTTTCGAGCATATTAAAGTGCTCCCCGAACTCATTTCTCAATTGTTTGATCGATTCGCATGCTGTGTGGCATGTAACGCTGTTTTACTGGAACCACATGTCGACCAGGTTTAACTCGTGTTGTCATCGAGCTAAATCAAATGAATTAACTTTTTATTTATTTATCTTTTATATTTTGAATTTTGTTTAGTTTTTAAAGGAAATAAGAATTAAATTGGATTAGTTAGTATAAGAATAGAATCAATGTGCTGGCAGCACCACTCCCTTTGCTATTTACCAAGTTTAGTCAGAATTATCTTGTCTCTTTCCCGTCAACTAAGAGTTCACAGCTTTTTTCCGTTTGTTTTTGGATTTTATGTTTAACTGTCAGGAGTTGCCTGTTAGCCTTTTTGTATAAAGAGAAAAAATTAGTGGTTGTATTTTTTGGAAAAGTGAACTTTCCAAGGGGCAATTTAAGAAAGTACACGCTCCCTAAAGTAATGTAAGTTATTATAACTATTATTTATGTTCACAATGACATTTATTGTTTTTTTTTTTAGAAAATAAAATTAAACTGAATCCAACTTGGGCTTGTGGATTATTTTGTGAAGTTCGATATTTGTTTTGAAGGAAGGAGTGTGGGAAATTGTCCGTGCAACAACATTATTTTATTTTATTACTCCTTTTAACTGGTTCGTTTGCTTTACATATTACTCCTGTGAAATTTTCCTGAATCCTGAAATGGTTAATGGAAAGCATAGCTGCGCTTCGGCAAAATGTCGCAAGGTAGATGACGCACAAATGGTTAGCTGTGAGCGCTGTAGAAGATGGTGGCACTATTCTTGTGCAAACTTCGACCCAAGTGCTTATGACACTGCGACTCCGTGGTTTTGCGAAGAAAGTGCCTGCAAAGAGGTCACAGACGAGAGCGCAGTTGGTTCGGCAGCAGTGCAAATCGACGTCAACGATCAGGACGACTTGGAGGCTTCTATGGATGTGTTGATAGAGGCTGCTGTAGTGGCTCAAGCTTCTGTGTCTCAAAAAGATTTGGAGTTGGCTGCTCTTCGAAAGGAACTGGAGGCGATGAAGGTAAAGTTAGCTAACGTTTCAGCTCCTGTTCGAGAAGTTGAAGCAGCGTGCAGTATCTCACCGTCACCAAGCCGGCCTACGGTGAAGTTGTCCAGTGAGCGGCTAGAAATGTTGCGGACTATTCAAGCCAACCATCAGGCACTCTTGAAGGGTTCACAGAATGTCGAAAGGGACTTGCCGCAGAAAACAGTACGAGATCACTTACATTCGACACCTATTACTGGGTCATCTAACCAACGGGTGAGTTTTCCTGAGACGATTCAACAGGCCGATATGTCCAGTTTGTTGACAATTCTTAATCGCGGGAATGTGCAGGATCTCCCAATGTTCTCAGGGGCCAACAAACGTGAATGGCCTTATTTCGAGGAGGTCTTTAACGCTACGACGATTGAAGGGAGATTCAGTAGCAAGGAGAATGTAGCCCGCCTACGCAAGGCGCTTAGAGGTGAGGCGTACCAACTGGTGAGTGACAGGCTTAAATACTCATCCGACGACGCAGCCATTATGAATTCCCTACGCTGTATTTTTGGGAGATCAGATGTTTTGGTACACGGTTTGACGGCGGATCTGTTGAAGCTACCCTCTTTGAAATCGGGGTGCGATTCGAACCTACACTTGTGGGCGGTTAGGGTGAATGGGTTTGTAGCTGACATTCGGGCTATGAGAAAGGAAGAGGAGCTGTTCAACGGATACGTACTCACAGACCTTGCGGGAAAGTTGAGCGCGGGTCTATACCAGGACTGGCGTAAAAGGGAATCTTCAACTCGGCGTGCATCCTTGAAAGATTTTGCTGATTTCCTTATGGAAAAGGTAGTTGACCTACCCCCGGAGTTGGTGCAGCCCCTTGAGACCTTGAAGAAACCAAGTACATCTAGACCAACGCGACAAGTACTTACCCACCAACCGGTTGTGGCCTCGTCATCATCAGAGCCGTGTGTTAATTGCAGTAGCAATCATGCGCTAGCGCAGTGCGAAAGCTTCAAGGCCATGCCACCAGACCAGAGGTACAAGTTTGCAAAGCAGAAGCAGCTCTGTTTCCGGTGTTTAAGTGGAGTGAAGCATGATTGGCGATCATGTGCAAGGAAGAAAATTTGTGGGCTTAATGGATGCACTAACCGACACCATCGGCTGCTGCACCCATCAGTTTCCAGCCACGAGGATAGTTTGAATGTAGCCGCTGTTCCATTTGAGCCGTCAACCAATTTTGTATCGGCGCACACTAAAGCTGACCTCCCGGTGATGTACAAGGTCGCCCCCATTAGGATTTTTGGGAAGAACGGAAAGTACCGCGACACCTTTGCTTTTCTCGATGACGGTTCGTGTCTGACGTTGATGGAGCGTGATCTTTTCGAAGCGTTGGACTTGGAAGGGACCCCACAGGACTTAACGGTGCAGTGGACTAAAGGTGTTTCCTGGTCTGAGAAGACGATTCGGGCTGATCTGACTGTGGCTGGAGTCAATCATCGAAAGCGGCATTATCTGAAGAGCGTATACTCAGTCGAGGACTTAGGGTTGCCATCTCAATCAGTTGACGTCGCGAAATTAAAGGAGCTTTATCCTCATTTACGAGGGCTCCCACTGACAAGTCTAGTTGAAGCCAAGCCGAAGATACTGATTGGGTTAGATCAAGCCAAATTCTTAATGGGTCATGGTCAGCGTCACGGCAAAGAGGAAGAACCCTGTGCAATTAAAACACTTTTGGGGTGGATAGTGTACGGACAGTCAGCTCCTTCGGTTAGGATACCGAAAATCAGCGAAGCAGCAAAACCAACCATGCGTCTTCTGTTCCACGAGGCTATTAAAGCAGAGGATGATCTGCACGAGATGGTACGACGCCACTTCACCACTGAGGAGTTTGGAGTTACGGCTCCTAAGGGTGAATTAGTCAGCAGGGAAGATGCGCGTGCCCTACGGATCATGGAAGAGACTTTGAGGCTAGATGGTAACCGGTATGAAATTGGGTTGCTCTGGTCTTCTGATCACGTTAGGCTTCCGGATAGCTACCCTATGGCTTTGAATCGACTTATCGGACTGGAGAAGTCTTTAAAGAAGAAACCTGAGTTGCTTACCTGGGTCAACAACCACATGTCCAGTCTGCTGTCAAAGGGGTATGCCAGGATCGCATCGAGACAGGAGTTGCAGAAGGAATGGCCGCGGGTTTGGTATGCGCCCACATTTATTGTGCATAATCCCAATAAGGTCCCCCCCAAGCCGCGACTGGTTGTCGATGTGGCCGCTAAGGTTAAGGGTGTGTCCTTGAACACCTTCCTGCTGAAAGGACCGGATAATTTAGTCCCCCTGCACGCAGGACTCTTCAAGTTGCGCGAGCGAAGGATTGCGGTGAATGCGGACGTAAAGGAGATGTTCCACCAAATTAAGATCAGGGAAGAGGATCAGCAGTGCCAACGCATCCTGTGGAGGAATGCAGACGTCTTGGCAGACCCCACGGTGTACATTTTCGAAGTCATGATGTTTGGTCCTAGGTGTTCACCATCATGTTCCCAGTTTGTAAAGAACAATCACGCGAATCGTTTCCTGTCCGAGTGTCCCGAAGCAGTAGATGGGTTGACGAAAAGGACTTACGTGGACGACTACTTCAACAGTCACGACACCTTGGAGGAGGCAGTCAAAGTAACTCGTGATGCAATCCAGATTTGCAAAACCATGGGCTTCAGTCTCGTTGGCGTGCAGTCAAACAATCGAGAAGTCTTGGCGAAGATGCCGGAGAGTCATGTCAACCCCAAACTCGTGAGTATCGATCCAAATGAGTCGGAAGATTTTGTCACCAAGGTCTTAGGGATGTTTTGGCATCCAAGGTTAGATCATTTTACTTACCAGGTGCTAGATGACGAGCTGTTCGATAAGATGCAGTTGCCAGATTTTAAGGTGTCCAAGAGGGAGATACTCAGAGCTGTGATGCGGATATTCGATCCACTTGGACTCATCTCGATCTACGTCATCCGCGGTCGCATTGTTCTGCAAGAAGTCTGGAGGGAAGGGTTTGACTGGGACGAACCAGTATCAAAGGATCTACGAGATAAGTGGGTTTCTTTCGTGACGGGATTAAGGAACATTGACCGACTTAGAATTCCTCGGCGATACGTGTCATGGAACCCGGACGACTCTAAGAACAGGTTAGTCATCTTCGTCGATGCTTCGGAGAAAGCCTTTGCTGCTGTCGCTTATCTTCGTTTCGAGCAGGAAGGACAGATAGAGGTTGCGTTGGTTATGGCTAAGGCTAAAGTCGCGCCTGTGAAAAGATTATCGGTGCCACGGTTGGAGCTACAAGCTGCCGTCCTAGGAGTTCGAATGCTGACCACCATAAAAAGCTCGCACACGGTCCCGATCCACGAGGTGATCTTCCTGTCAGATTCTAAAACAGTTCTTGCCTGGATTAATTCAACGAAGTTTAAGTTCCCGTCGTTTGTGGCTACTAGAGTGGGCGAAATTTTAGAGTCTTCAACCCCTCGACAATGGTTCTATGTGGGGACAGTGGACAATGTAGCAGATGACGGAACGAGGTGGAATGACGAGATGATCGGCGATCAAGAGGCGCGTTGGTTTACGGGCCCTACTTTTCTTCTAAAGCCAGTTGAGGAATGGCCAATCACGCCGGGTAGCGCAGACGAAGCGCTGGAGTTGGTAGAGGACGGGATAAGAATTCTTGTTCATGAGCGGAGCAAGGGGGTAAGCTTTTCCGTTTTTGAGGAATTGCGGCCCCGGTTCAGGGGAAGGTGGACGTCGGCCGTTAGAGTTATGGCCTACCTTCTCCGGTTTATGGACATATGCCAAAGAAGGGAAGTCGAGAGAACAACGTTCGTGACGCCAAGGGAGTTTGATCGCGCTGAGGCCTGGTTATTCAGAAAAATCCAACAAGACGCATTTCGTGAGGAAGTGGTTGGGTTACAATCGAAGAGGGAAGTTCTAAAGTCAAGCTCGATATTTGTTCTTTCTCCGTTCATGGATGCAGAAGGGACAATACGAATGAGTTCCAGAGCGCAGAAGGCGGTGCTGTCATATGCCGCCCGTAATCCGGCAATTCTCCCAAAAAATCACCATTTAGTCGACGTGTTCATACAACATCACCACGATCGAAATTTTCATGTCGGAACAGCTCTAACAATTTCCGACATAAGAGAACGTGCTTGGATTATCAGCATTCGAGGAGCTGTCGAAAGGGTGAAGTCTAGGTGCAACATGTGCAAGAGGATGAACGCGAAGCCAGTCACTCCGTTAATGGGACAACTTCCGCGAGCTCGACTAGCTTTCAGCGACAGGCCGTTTACACACGTTGGTGTGGATTGTTTTGGGCCCATGCTCGTGAAGTTCGGGAGAGGAACCGTAAAAAGGTACGGAATGATTTTTACATGCCTGACGTTTCGAGCCGTCCAAATCGAGTTGCTGAATGATCTAAGTTTGGACCAATGCACAATGGGACTTCGTCGCTTTTTGGTAAACCGGGTCGTTACTAAATTCTTATACAGCGACAATGGGCTTAATTTCGTCGGTTCGAAAAATCTGTTGGACAAAGATATCAAGGAGATGGAGGCAGCCCTGAGTGAATATTCGGCGAGGTACGAGGGCATTTTGTGGCGGTTTATTCCTGCATATTCTCCGTGGATGGGTGGAGCCTGGGAACGGCTGATCCAATCCATCAAAGGCAGCATCGATTTCATTCTCCGGGGTGTGGTTCCACGAGAAGATGTCCTTCGCAACGCTCTGATTGAAGCTCAAGGCCAAATCAACCGCCGGCCTCTAACGCACATCCCTGTTGACCCCGAGGACCCAGCACCCCTTACGCCGAATTCGATGCTCTTTGGTGATGGAGACAGAGACGTCACGGCCCCTGGATTGTTTTCCGAACGGGATGCCTTTAGCAGACTGTATAGCCGGCGGGCGCAACATTTGATGGCGCAATTTACGCGACGGTGGTACGCAGAGTATCTGCCAGAGATTACGAGAAGGTCAAAGTGGCATAAGAAGACGAAACCAGTAGCAGTGGACGACATCGTCATCCTAATTGAACCCAATGAGATCCGTTCTGCCTGGCAGCTGGGCCGCATTAGCAAGATCTATCCAGCTTCAGATGGTATTGTGCGGACCGCTGATGTACGGTTGTCAAGTGGTGTAACAAAAGTGAGGAGGGCAGTCGGAAGGCTCGCTGTCTTAGACTTAGAGTCTTCAAAATAGTTTCAGACGGCCCCTGGAGTGTCATCGAGCTAAATCAAATGAATTAACTTTTTATTTATTTATCTTTTATATCTTGAATTTTGTTTAGTTTTTAAAGGAAATAAGAATTAAATTGGATTAGTTAGTATAAGAATAGAATCAATGTGCTGGCAGCACCACTCCCTTTGCTATTTACCAAGTTTAGTCAGAATTATCTTGTCTCTTTCCCGTCAACTAAGAGTTCACAGCTTTTTTCCGTTTGTTTTTGGATTTTATGTTTAACTGTCAGGAGTTGCCTGTTAGCCTTTTTGTATAAAGAGAAAAAATTAGTGGTTGTATTTTTTGGAAAAGTGAACTTTCCAAGGGGCAATTTAAGAAAGTACACGCTCCCTAAAGTAATGTAAGTTATTATAACTATTATTTATGTTCACAATGACATTTATTGTTTTTTTTTTAGAAAATAAAATTAAACTGAATCCAACTTGGGCTTGTGGATTATTTTGTGAAGTTCGATATTTGTTTTGAAGGAAGGAGTGTGGGAAATTGTCCGTGCAACAACACGTGTATTTTGGGCAAGAAAAAGTTCGGAGTCATTGTACGGAGAGGCCGTCATTCTTCGTTCCGTTCTTCTCACGTTGTTGAAAATATACGGGTCAATGATTCCACCGGACCATTAACCACACCAAACAGTGTATTTTTCTGGTTGCATTGGCAGCTCTTGTATTGCCCGAAGTTGTTCATCAGACCAAATACGGCAATTTTGTTGATTAACATATCCATTCAATCTGAAATAAGCTTCGTCGCCGAACACAATTTTTCCATAAAAAAAAAACTGATCTGACCTAAAATTCGAAACTGTGGCAGGTCGTTCGGCTTAAGATCTCGCACGAGCTGTATTTTGTAAGGTTTTAGACCAAGATCGTTACGTAAAAGCTTCCATGTAATCGAGTAACACAACGCAAATTGCTGAACATTATGACAAAATTTGAATGTAGATCAATTTTGAATAAACTTGTTTAAATAAAGAGTTTCTGCATTTATATTTAAGTGTCTGTTGTATGTAAAGCGTAAGCCATCTGTTGGTTTATTCTTAACCCATTAAAGCCGAGGTGATCAGAATTTTAACTAAATTTTCAACGTGTTTCTTTATTATGTTATCGGACCAAAAAAATAATGCAATACCTCTATTCCTACGCGAAATTTGATGCTCTTTCAGAATCTGAGCTCAAAATTTCGATTAGACACCGAGAAAAACGTGAAAATTTTCGAAAAAAAAATGTTTTTCACAATGATACCGCAAAGGTATCAACTTTTTACTATGATCAGAGGTGATCATGGCACTCGAACATTAAGAGGAACTTTTTTTAGAAAATTTCATCGATGCGTTTTTTTAAAAAAATTTTTTTCTTCAATTGTACATAAAATTTTGTTTCTATCTACCACTACAAAATTCACGAACAAACTCGTACATCCTTTCACTTGTGCATAGAAACATATGTTCTATGCAATTTGTACATGAATAATAAGTAAAGCATATAATAAGAATATTGGTTTTCACTTTTTCAATACATTTGTTATGTCACGAAAACGAAAAAACAAAATCTTCAGCTTCATCGCATTCATAGTATGAATTAGATTATAGTGATGTCTCCAAAAATTCTGGAAAAATTTGAGAGTGTTCTTTGACTAATTTAAAGACATTTTTCTTCTTAATAATTTTTTTTCTAAAGTTTATAGTTTTTTAAGAAAACGATACGAAAACGATAAGAAAACGAGAATTTTTTTAATTCTCGCTGCCATTTTGAAAAAACACATCGATGAAATTTTGTGAAAAAAATTCCTCTTAATGTTCGAGTGTCATGATCACCTCTGATCATAGTAAAAAGTTGATACCTTTGCGGTATCACTGTGAAAAAAAATGCAAAAAAAAAGATAGATAGATAGATAGATCTCTATTTCGTATACAAATTTTTACAAAAGATAGTTACCACACATTTTACATTACAGAGATATGATATTATTTATATCTTTCTACTGAAATATTTTTAATTTTTTGTTTTCTAAAGTATTGGTTATAATTCAAAGAAAATTAAATTAAATTTGGAAGGAAATACGACAAAAACCTCCAATCAAAGTACACAAAATAAATAAATAAATAAGTTAATTAATTAAAAATAATAATAATAATAAATAATATAGGTAAAAAATAAATAAATAAAAAATTATAAAAATAGTAAATAAATATCCAAGCATATAAGTTTATAAATAAATAAATAAGTACACAGGTACATAAGTAGGTAATGTGAAAGAAAAGATAAATAAATAAGTATAATAAAAATATGTAGTTATTGACTCAACAAATGAGTAAATGAGTAAATAGTAAATAAATAAATAAATAAATTTCACGTTTTTCACGTTTCAATCGACCATATTTTTTCTCTCGGTGTCTAATCGAAATTTTGAGCTCAAATTCTGAACCGATAACATAATAAATAAACACGTTGAAAAGTTAGTAAAAATTCTGATCACCTCGGCGTTAATGGGTTAACAAGGCTATTCGTATAAAAACAAAAAAAAACACTGCAATATTTTTCAATGATAATTGCTATATTGAATGAAATAAATCTTTCCAATTATAGAATATTATTTCATTCAAATAATCTTCGGCTAGCATGGCAGGGGGCCATTATGTTTAACCAATTTTTCAATACATTTTTGATGGTTTGGGCTCCTACTGTTCTTGATTGTCTCTGAATCGTTGCCATAACATCAATCTTTAAAGACATCCCACGAAAAAAAGTCCAACGGCCACGAATCGCAACCCCTTGAAGACTAAGCGGCTTCACCCCAAAGTCTGATTACATTATTATGGAAATTAAGTGTGTAAAAAATCGTTGTTGGACTGCTTGTGTAGCACCTAGTATCATCTTGCTGGAACCATAGCTCGACCAAGTCACATTCCGATTATCATGCCTTGTTAGCGTTCCCCATTAACTGTAATGTTTCTTCTACTGTCGTCTTTAAAGAATAACGAGCAAATTATGCCGCCACTTTAAAAACCACACCAAAAAGTCACATGTTCATCGTGCTTTAGTTTTTCTATGACTACTTGTGCCCCAAATACGGCAATGTCATATGTTTAGGTAGCTGCAGAGATGGAAATGTGCCTTTGAAAAGATGACTTTTCAAAACAAAATTGTCGTCAATTTCGAGCTACTCTAAAGCAAGTTCTCATTTTGCTTCAATACCGTAGTCAATTGGACTTTGTAAGCGAATAATCAAAGATTTTTAAGAAAAATTCTGCACAGGCTGAGACCTTTGGAGTTTAGGCGCACACTTTTTGAAACAGCTGCAATATTTTCCTATAAGTGCAAAAATCTGGGCAATCGTAGATAATAATACTGAGTTTCTGTCAAGTTTTTGAATGCATTGGACCTACATGTTACTGTGAAAATTACAAATTATTCAAAAATAAACAAGAAACCCACAGATGGCACACCCTTCATAATGTGGCTTTCGGTTTAATCACAAGCATATGCTTATAATCGGAATTATATTCAAACTCACTTAAGTTCGAGGTGGTGTGAACCTTATCAAAAAGCGCGGTTCTTGCCCAGTTACAAACTTTAAACGGTTGAGATTACCTTTCACTTGTACGGTGCACTTAGGGCGAGTTTTCCTTACTCGGTCGCCCTTCTGAATAGGAATCGAAGACTGTTCGCAAAATAGTGTTAACATCTCATCGCCGGATAATCAAGTTGACTTTATTCACTCGAATGTAAGTCATCTTTTTAATACCCACGTAACAATAAAAATTGGATTGGTAAGAGAAAAAACAAGGGATTGGTTAACGAACGAAGTCCTTTTAATGGTGCAATGCGATCAACTTTGCCAAGGATGGATGCGCTTTCGGGTAAACGAGCTCCATTTCTTCTCCTTTTGTAAACCCTTTCCTCATTATACGATTTTATGCGTAACGAGTTTCCCATTTTTACTGTATCGCTGCAGCTCCGCTTATGGGGTTGGCTAATGTCGCAGACCACAGAACGCGTCTACATACTGCTCGGTCCTGCATCGCTTCAGTGGTTAGCCCCAGGCGCATTTGCAATCGCGTTTAGTGACTGCACTGGACATCCTTAACATTTTCATTTCCGCTGCCGTCATTTTGTTTTTAAACGCTTCGTACATTGTCAAGCACTGTGAACCGTATATAAGAGCTGATCTAACAACCGTGGTGTAGAGATTCCCCTTTAATTTAAGTGGAAATTTTCGGTCGCAAAAGATTCCCGAATTTTCCCGCCATTTCATCCATCCCACACTCACTCTGTGGTTTACGTCGTCGTCACATTTCGCTTCCATGTTAACGATTGATCCTAAGTACTTAAAGATAGTGCTTTTCGGAAGAACTATTCCGTCTAACATTATATCCGGAACAGGTCGCAACAGATGCGCAAATTGGCACGTCAAATGCCCCGTCTTTGATCGACTTATTTTAAACCAGTTTCTCTGTAGCGCATTTCTCCATGAATCTAAGGCCCTTAAAATCAAATGCGATAGGAGTCGGCGGAGTCGATCCAGTTTTTTCTGTATATTACCATTTGTACGACCGGAATCTTTCGACGAAAGTGAAAAATGGGTAAAATAATAGCTAATCCTAAAAATTCGCCAGGTGATGATTTCAGACCTATTGATACCTTTCCTTGAACTAATTATGCATAAGCAAATAAGTGAGTATCTCATACGTAATGGTCTTCTGGTTTCAGTTCAATTCGGATTTCGTGCCAAACATGGCTGTACTACTGCTTTGATGAGTGTTGTGGAGGATATGCGAGAAAAACTGAAATAAGGACCATAATACCTTCTTGATCCTACTAGTCTTATACAAAGCTTTTGATATGGTTAACCATTCGACTCTCATTTAAAAGCTATTTCTCTGGAGGGCATACTATCAGAATTTCTTCTTTCGACAAGAGTCGTTCCCCAGGGGTCGATTTTGGGACCTCTTTTATTTTCATTGTACTATATATCAATGATATACAAACCGTAATTTTGAATTCAGCAATACATTTTAACGTCGACGATATTCTGCTCTTGGCCTTTTCGAGGAGTGCGCTAATGATTTGAATGAAGATCTACATAGAATCTCCAATTGGTCATTCGAAAATATTATATCACATACGAGTAATTCAAGCAAATTTAAATGTTTTGTTATTTCAAAAAAAGAAGCTAGTCCTACTTTCCTTCAATCTCATTAAGCAGTTTAGCAATAGAATTTGTTTTGATTTGATTTGTTGAATCTTCGCAGGACACACTACCTTGAAAAAGTTCCCGGAATAACCATCGTGTGGCGCTCCTTCTAAATCTTATCGTCATAGCTTGACATTTGTAAAAGTTACGTAGCCAAGAGTACATCTATCTCTGTGTGTTTTGGCGATTTTTTACAATTTACAACAACGAACTTGTATAAATTTTGCGTAGAAAACGGATTTAATGGCAACGATTCTCTAAAGAAAACGGTCGTTTACCAGTGGCACCAGCTGTTCAAAAGTGGTCGTGAGTCAATCGAAGATGATGAACGCAGTGGCAGAGCATCGACATCGAAAACCGACGAAAACATTGATGAAGCAAAAGAAATGTTGGTCAATAACCAACAGACAGTAAATAAAGAGTATTATTTGGGCGTTATGAGACTTTTGCGTGAAGCAATTCGCCGAAAGAGACCAGAATTGTGGGCAGAAAACTTGTGGATGTAACGCACCGTCGCACAGTGCCATCATTATTCGTAATTTTTTGACGAAAAATGCAACAAATACCATCCAACAGCCACTGAATTCACCTGATTTGGCTCCTTGTGACTTCTTTCTGTTCAATGGAGTTAAAAAACCACTACGGGGAACGCGTTTCCGCAGCCGAGAGGAAGTAATGGAAAAATCGCCAACACACACAGAGATAGATGTTATTCCGGGAACTTTTTCATCAAGGTAGTATACTACAGTATTCTTAGGACTCTATGGACTGTTCGTAAGTTTACACTACTGAAGACAGGGTTACCTCTTGCTAAAGCACTTGCTATTCCTGTTGTTATTTATGGGTGCGTAAAATTCGGTAACTGTGATGCTGACAGTAAAAGAAAGTTTCGAGTTGCATTTAACAGCACTATCCGTTACGTTTACGGCCTCAGAAGGTTTCGACTACGTGTCACATTTGGTCAACAATTTTTTCGGTATGTCCTTTCAGAACTACATTAAATTGTGTACTCTCGTTATCCTTTATAGCATGATAAAAACAAGGCATCTGATGTATCTACCTGTATATACTTGTTTAATTCATACGCAATTCTCTTGTCTAACTTTAGAAAGACAATTTTTCATTGCTGCCATCTATTTGTGGAATTAACTACCGCGTTACCTGAGAGAGCTGAATGGGAATGGTCGATTAGAAGTGAGTTACAACTTTTCCTAAAAAATCAAAGCAACTAGAATTTGACTTCCCCAATCCTTTTTTCCAGGCAAAATCAATTAACAAAAGTTTAACTATACAATCTGGCATATGCGAGTATAAATCATGAAATTTAAATCTTTATATTACTTATCATTTGAACTTCTCTTCACTCCATTGTAATTATATCTTAATTTTGAAAGTTTAGCTAAGTTCAGACGATTGTCAGGTCTGACAATATTGTCAGATCTGTCAGTAAAAAAATTGTCTGAAATGTTTTACAACCGTGTGAACTTAAAATTTTTTTCTGACAATATTGTAAGAAACGTCATTGTCAGACGGCCACTTGAAAATAAAATTGTCAAGCACCTGACAACCGTCTGAACACGACTGAACACACAATTTTTATTAATTGTCAGAGATTGGAAAAATGTCAGACTCATTGGAAATTGTAAGAAGGTGTTGTTAATGACATCTAACTATTTCTGACAATTTCTCAATTGTCAGATAATAAATATAGAGGCGAAACCGGTACATTTTAAGTTAGAGTGTGATTTTTGTGCAAAATTTATAACAAAAAAAAATGGATTTATTTGAAGAACAAAAAGTTGAAGAAGAATTGAAAGCAAAAAAGTTTTTGTGGCAATTCTTAATCATCACTTTCTTCCAACACATGGGCAGTTAAAATGATAGCAAGCTGGATATTACGTTCCATTTTATTTTAAATATTTCAGATATTTCACTTTTCTCTGCACACGACGAACAAAACTTTCAGTTTAATTTCTCTAACAATGCTTTCCAATGTATCAAACGATTTTTCATAAACAAACCTCTTCCCATCGTGTGAACTGACAATTTTCAACCTGACAATATTTTCAGAAACTTTCATTGTAAGATTTTTTGCAATTGTCAGCTTATGTGCACACATTGTATGACACATGACAGATCTACAAATATTGTCAGACCAGACAATCGTCTGAACTTAAGCTTTAGAAATACTCGAAGAAATATATTATTTTTACTAGCCGAAAGCCCTGATAGCTAGTTCTATAGTATAGATTAAAAAAAAAATTTGTAATTGTATTACCTTTTTTTAAATAAATAATAATAATAATAACATTATTTTTATTATTATTATTATTATTATTTCTATAGATATTCGTTCGAATTTTGTTGCCCTGGCATGGGTTATTTTTGGAGATTTCCAAACGTTGTTCTTGGAGAAACATTGATTATTGTGAGTCCTGCCTAGCTTGAGGAAGAAGCTCCCTTTTTCACTAATATTTGAATTAGTAGGAGTTGAACACGTATTTCGGCAATCTATTTGACTCAGGTGATACCACTTAGCCTTAGTTTGTACACTTGAATGCATGTTTACATATGTGTACAATAATAATACAACTTGTGAAGAAGGTGCTTACTTGATACATAGTTTTGGATTGTAAGTAAGCCGCAAACTGAAAATATCTGGCGCATGTTGAATTACATAACTTTGATAATTTACATCAAGTTTTACACTATCTTATCTCATTGCTCAGTTTTTCAGTATCCCCAAGTCTTATCGAAACAATTGCATGGGAGAAAATATGTTTTCCTGTTTTCTTATCGGAGAGCATTCACATGTCTTACAATTATATTAAAATTATAAATAGTTATTATGAACAAAACTCATATCACTTCTATCTATCTTAAGGAAATCTCAGTTTTAAAATTGGTTTTTTATAGCCGGTTTATTAAAAGATATCTGTAAACTATTACGGAGTAATCAAAATGACGATAGTCTGCAATGGCGCCTTAGATTGCTATCAAGGAAGTTTGATTGGATGAGTTAACCCTACAAGGCTCAATTTTTTTTTTATGGCTGATAAAAATATATGTGATGTAGTTAGTTGTTAGAACTTGGGAAAAAAAAAAAAAAATAAGACCAAATATTTTGCTAGAAAACCAGTTTTTTATTTCTGTTCCATATGTGGTACACTGAATTTTAACTAATATGCTCGTAACATGAAGCATAATAGGAAAATTTCCATTATTAGAATTAGGTACTTCAAAAACAAATATCACAAAATAAAAATTAGAAAATAAAATAACTTATTAGTATTTGAGAAAAATACCTATTGGTGAAAATTTCGAAAACAATTAATACCTTTATTGAGACAGAGTTCAATTTTTGCAACCGGGGTATTTACAGCGTTGCCTTTTTTGACCCCAAATAGGAGAATGCTCAAAGCCGTCACGTCTGACTTCACAAGGGGGTAGGACTGCCGTATTCGGCTTCTTCCGATCGTCGCAAATGACCAGCAATTTATACCCCCCATTTATGTGGCTTGTTTGAAAGGTATTGGTGCAGAATATTGGAAGCTTTGGTCTCGCATATTTGCTCGTCAACGGATAGTGTTTCCAATATTGACCTGATTTTATGTAAACGATCATACCCTGGGGTTCGGTTGTTGCATGGTATTGTCGTTGAAATGCACGAACTGGCAAATATTTTTGAAATTACTAAGCGACATTGTCTCCATAATTCAGAGGCCCAATACAGATGTTGGGCGGTGGTAACAAGCTCATAATCAGACAGACACCTAAAAACTTTGTTAATTCAACAACTGTAATTTTGAATGGTCTTTAAGGATTTTTTTGAATACTAAATTTGAACATTTCTTCTACAATATGCCCCAGAAGTTCCGTCATCAAAAAACCATGAAAAGTATTGAAGGAGGCTTTCAAATTCTATTTATAATTGGTGGCTGTAAGTCTGTATTTCCAGAAAACTGAAATTGTGTAGATTGGAAAGCTTGTTTTCTAAATGAATCTCATTTTCTTTGACTCGACGGAAGCCTTGGGTTCTAGTTCGGTTAGAAAAAGCAATACTCACAGACGTCACAGTGATCGCCTCGTTTCATGTGATTTTCTATTGGCACATTCAGTACTCGCTGAAGTCACACCTGAAGCACTGGGCTGGGTGTTTACTGATGTTTGCTGCTCGCTCGGTAAATGAACATCTTCGTTATCGGAAAACAAATCATGATGTCTCTGCGGCGATGGTGGTGTTTCCACATCACTAAGGGATTCAGAGAAAAAAATTGACAGCAGACTGAAGTTTTTGTATATCTTCATCACTTTCAGCTTCAGAAAAGTCTTCCCCATCTTCACTCTCCGATGGTTTAGCCAATAAATGCTCAATTTCATCACCAAGCAATCGTTTTCTCGCCATAATTTCTAATAAATAAAAGTATTCATAAGTACACTTGTTACTAGGTGAGAATGCGCTGCTACTGCAAAAAAAGTTATGGTGCCTTGAAGTCCATTCATATTTAGGCAGACATGCCAAATTTCAGTGCGATACTGTTTTTAGTTTTGTTTTGACAGCTGATTGTTGTTGACGTGTTTGGCATCATGTTGAATATGGACAAAAACGATTTTCGTTCTCTCATAAAGGAAACAAAAGAAAAGTTGAATAAACATTATGGGGCTAATGTTCCGTCAGATTACACCTTCAAATATTGGTTTCGAGAGTTTCGTGGTGGCCGCAACTCCACTACCGATCAAGTCCGCAGCGGCAGGCCCTCCGATGCGGTTGCAGAGGACAATGTCAAAAAATAATGAAATGGTGTTGGCTGACCGGAAAGTGAAGGTGCGCGAGCTAGCAGATACCACAAAGATTAGCACTGAGCGCACACGCCATATTTTGGGCAATATTCTGCATATAAAAAAAGTTATCCTGCCGCTGAGTGCCGCGCATGCTCACTCCTGACCAAAAACATGAACGCGAGAGCACTTCGAAAGAGTGTTTGGACTTGATGATGCGGAATCGGGCGGACTTTTAGCGTCGATTGGTAACTGTTGATGAAACCTGGATTCACTATTACACACCAGAGAACAGAATGAGTGCCCGGCAATGGACTGAAGCCGGCACGAGTGCTCCGAAACAGCCGTGGGAGGCTCAATGGATCGGAAAGGTTATGGCGTCGGTTTTCTGGGATTGTCATGTCATACTCTTCGTGGACTACCTTGAAAAAGGAAAAACCAAAGTATTTCTGCGCATTATTGGAGCGATTGAAGGCCGAAATCGCTGCAAAACGGCCTCACATGAAGCGAAAAGAATTTTTTTTTTGCAAGACAATGCGCCGGCGCATAAGAGCATCGCAAACACGGCTAAAATCAATGATTTCCGGCTCCAATTGCTGTCGCATACACCGTATTCGCCCGATTTGGCTCACTCGGACTATTATCTCTTCCCAAACCTCGAAAGATGGCTCATCAATAAAAAATTCAGCTCACGCGAGGAAATCATCGACGTCACGGAGGAGTATTTTGCAGACCCTCCGGAAAATTACTTTTCGGACGGGATCAAGAAGTTGGAAAATCGCTGGAATAAGTGTATCAAGCTAAAAGCGGACTATATTGAATAAAATAAAAAAAAATTAAAAAAAAAATTGTTTTCATTCCCAAGGAGGTTACTTTTCACCCCACCTAGTATAAATACGTATTCGTCAAAAAAAAAGGTTAAAGCTCAACGTACCATATGGGGAACATGGATATAAATTTTATTTATCAAAAGGTATACTAAATTAATATAAAAAACTAAACTACCTCTGCCAAAAACAACTTCTTCTAATACGCGATATTTTTTTCTTTGCCAAAATTCCTAATAATAACTCTTTTTAATAACTTTTGAATCTACGGCAACTGCAAAACGTACAACTCCAGTTCAAATTTCGAAAATTAATGGCGGCTATTGGTATTTTGTCATTGCTACATTTGCGATATATCCCTCAAGAACCAAGAGATGTCGCTACTTATATTAAACAGAGCCGTAGGAACAATAATAGTGATTGTCCCACATATGGCACTGAGTGCCTTGTAGGGTTAAGAACAGGATATCTACTGACGCAACTGCTTTCGGTATCAAAGGAAACGATTATTTGGATGCGGGTTTCTTTTTGAAAGACGACACAGTAAAATAAATTTTACGAATGCGTCTCATAACAATCTTGACAAAGGCTATTTTGTTTGTCATAAGCCTGATATGCGTCGAAATCCTCAAGTGCTAAAGATGATATCTGTAGAAATCGTCCTATGAGATTTAAGAGTAAAGCTAAGGAAGAAGGACGTTTTTTAAAGTTTTTTCGATTAACATAGACTGCATGACAAGACACTCGATAAGAGATTCGTATCAATTGAGTTTTCGGCCGGGCAGAATTTAGTTGTATCTAGCACGCGTTTTCTATATCTTGACGTTTAAAAAAGATACTTGGATAGATTTTGAGTAATCAGCATTTAATAAAATAAACCAACCGACATAAGCCTCTCTTTCACCATTATGGATGTCTGGGATTTCCGAGGGCCAACATTGACTCCAATTTTTGGTTTGTGCAGGAAATATATGAATGAAGCCATCCTGTCCAGAGGTCGATGCCCTTCCAACTCTCAAAATAAAGTTTTCAGACAGTAAGCCATAATAAAAGCCGTAACTGATATGCTATGTTTCTTACATCACAAGCCACATTTTACTGAATAAAAGGTACACATATGTATGGGGCAGTACTACAAAAACAAAAACGCAAATTCGTCGTAAGCTCTACAAACTATAAAGAAAAATGAAAAAAAAAAACATTGGCTGCGAGGTATTGAAGCAAAAGGGATATACTTTTGCACGAATGGGTTTGAAATTATAAGAAAATATGTAAAAGTTATAAAAAGAAAACAAATAAATCGAAGCCCACGAGGGCGATCAAGGAAACCAAGAGTGGAATCCCGTAGTGTTAAGTATATGCACCTTTCAACATGGATGGCGATGGACAAATTTTTCTTAATAAAGTTAAAAGGCTTCTGGACGACCAAATACAGCTTATTAATATATTTAAAATGTTAGAGTTGATAAAGTACCAATTTATAATATTTGGTTCGAAACAGAGAATGACAAAACGAAAGGCCTTGGATAAAAACAACCAGCTTTTCTATCAAGGTTGACAAAACTTTACTGAGATCTGTAAAATCAAAAGATGGCTTTAGACAAGGACAACATCATTCAAAGTATGGTGTAGAGCTCACGCGATGATTTTAAAAGCACACTAGAGAATTGTGTTCTAAGAGTATGTACAACAACTCTGTAAGATGTACAATATTGATATTGAAGCACTTCGACCTTAAAAGATCTTTTGTGCTGGAGGAGTCAGAAAGAAAATTAGGCTAGTAGGGTTTCTACCTTCAGAATGAAGTAAGAAACTCTATGAGCAGGGGAGTCACTTATTTCAGAGATGTCGAGTTGTTCTCTGAGGAAGGTGTTCCGCCTGATTCCACTGAGGGCTAGACAGTCACATAAAATGTGTTTAGCTGTTTCTTCGTCTTCGAGACAGAGTCGATATTCTGCGGAGTCAGCAGGTCCTGTAAGGTATCCTACTAGGTTTCTGATATCATGCCGATTTAGATTCAGACATCTGTCGGCATTTTTATTAAAAGATTGGATGGCTCGTTTGGCCTGCCTTAGCCCTGGAGTCTCCTCCCAGTATGAGATGCATTTTGAGTGCTCCCAGCGCTTAATGACTAAATTTACTGCTGTTTAATATGAGCTGTAGAAGGGTTGAGGTCAGTCGAAGGGGGTTTCTGAACCTTTCCTGGCCAACATAGATATAAAGAAGAGAGAGCGCGCTGTCTTAGGTACATTGAAGCAGTGGACGCTAATATGGATGTAAAGTTAATTAAGCCAAAAGCTAAGTATAAGGAAGAAAAGTACATCAGCGACGTATTGGACAAAGCGTCAATATAGGTAGATATAACTCTAAGAATCTCGTTACCTATGATCTGGTATAAACACGAGTAATGGCCTTAACTTTTTATTACAATGCGAATACATTATGCATTGCGATAGGTATGAAAGAATTTTGACTGCCGTTTTGAAGTAATACGGCGTTTAAACTTTAGAGCCATCAATAAAAAGCCTGCATTAGTTTTTGCCGCAACGTGATCCAAGTTTCTCCATTACTTGACTAACTTAAGGTGGCGATACAGCCCGGAGTGAACTAATAAGCATTTCCAGCTGTCCAATAAGCTCGATCCTTTGTTAGCTTCCTCCAGTTTCGAAAGCTAGGTTGACTGAGGTTCCCTTTCATTTGCGTGCGCGTCGCGGCCTTCTTCTACTGTCTACTGTACAGTCCATACAGTTCGCTGTTGTATCTCCTCCTCCACTCACCGTCTATCCAAACGAGACCGAAAATCACTCGAAAGTTAAATTTGAAAAGATTGACATTGTGTCCGAGACGTCGCTCGGTTTTGGACGTTTTTTCTACTTTTGACACAATATACTTGGTCTTGCCCTCGTTGACTGTTAAACTGATTTTCATCGCTTCTGTTTTAATACTCGCGAAAGCGACACTGACGTCAAGCTGCCTTCTTCCGATTATGTCAGTACTCGTATAATAGGCGTATGCGAGTAGTTGTCATACGCGGCCTTTAAATCGATGAATACTCGTAGGTGGTGTTTATCGATTAAAAGCTCATTGGATCTTAAAAGATCTCCCGTATTGTGAAGAAAATACTAATTTTTTGCTAAAGAGTCACAAGTTAGCAGTGGAAGTTTTTCCAAATGTAATACTTTAGCAGCTGTCAATGTTACCAACCATCAAAATATTCAGTTAGGTTTGCCATTTCACAATGCATCGTTTTACGTGGAAATTATTAAAAAGTATTATTGAAATTCCGGCTCAGTTGTAAATACGTAACGTGAGTTTCATGGTAAGGTCGGTCGTCATCATGACTTCAGTGTGCAGGCGTCGCATTGTGGAAAAGTTTGAGCGTGAGTACACTCTTTTGGATTTTAAGAAAACATAGCCGCCGTAGAGGGCAGTATCGGTGAAGACCCCGAAATGTCGATTCGGCGCCGATCAACTGAATTGAGCATCGGCAGAGAGTCAACCTGGCTTATTTTGCAGTTGGATTCGGGCTTACACTCGTGTAAGATTGGGCTGAGGCAAGAATAGAAGCTGGGCAACTTTAGACAACGATGTGAATTCGTTATTTGGGTGCTGGATATGATGACCGAAGATCCGGATTTTGGCCAAAAAACCATCTTCTCAGATGTCAACAAGCAAAATTGCCATTATCGGAGCGAACACAATCCACAAGTGTTTGGCCGAGCATCCATCCACAAAGATTAACTGTTTGATGCGGTTTACGGCATGGCGTCATCATCGGACCTTATTTCTTTCGAAATTATGTTAGCAGTGATAGTTGCCGTTACCGTCAATAGTCTCAGGTGTAAGGCGGTGTTAACCGACTTGACACAACTTGATTATTTTCTCTGGGGCTATGTCAAGTCCTTAGTCTACGCTAACAAGCCAACCACTTTGGATGAGCTCGAGGCCAACATTCGACACACTATTGCCGTAATAAGGCCGCACATATTGGACCGAGTCATGGAAAATTAGGCTGACCGGTTGAAGAACTGCTAGCGAAGTCCAGGCGGCCACTTGAATGATGTGATATATCACACATAATGACATGATTGAAGCTTTAAAATAAAACCTGAATCAATTTTATATCTCACATTTTTGTTGTTTGATTTAAATTTGTTTTCCTATCGTTCTTATATGGTCATCCTACTCGTATATTTTGTTTATGACAATTCTGAATTTCTTATTCGTACTGATTTTAATTCGGTGTCCTCGGTCTTTAGGCTTAAGGTGACATGTTTCTATTTTGATTGCAAAAATATTCTTCTATAGCGTTTTGATACATACTTCTATTGTACGTCGATGCTTTTAATATAATTACGTGATTGCCACTGCCAGATGAAGTCGCGCTGCATTCCGATGTCGGCTTTTAGTTTCTTTTTCACATCCAAGGGACATATTTTTAAGCGTCGGCTAATCACATTGTCGTAAATTTTGTTGGGTGTGCTCTGTCGGTCTGAAGACTGTAAGTGCGTAACACTGAAAACATCATAAATATCTTTTAACATAGCATGTCATGCAAGGAAAATGTTTTGCACATTTGATGTAAGCAAGAGTACAACACCGAACTGGCAAACGCTAGCGTTTTGTTTTGCAGAGTAAAGCAGGACCGTATTTTTACTTGGTGATTAGAGCCTTCCAATCCCCCTATCATACTCTTAAGATGTTTAGCTTATAATGAGTAAGTTCTAGCTCCAGTTGGAGGAAACTGGCTCTGAGCCGAGAATTATATTTTGATATAATAACAGTTGCCAGGAAATTGTGTCCACTATTAACCGAAGTACATAGGTGTTCAGCCTTCTGAGTGATCAACGACTTGCAGTTGTAGCTTATTGAGTCAGAGATCAGTCAAAGCTCGTCATACTGTGTGACGGGTGACAATCTACTCGCATCATTTCTAACTTCTACACTTCAGAGAAAATTTCTGGGTACGAGTAATACTGTAGGAATGAGTGTTGTTTTAGAGGATCCTCTATGGCATATTGATTGATTGTGATCGTCGTAATGTGGTTATTGGGAAAGTACAGCTCGAGCGGAAGCCTATAATAGACGCATTATTTTTTTTTTGTGGCGAATTTATGATTCAATAAGTAAAATCTCAAGGCTATTAGGACTTGTAAAAATGCATATTGTTGTCTTTTTTTCTATAGATAATAGACATATGATATTTAAACCGTGTTTTGTTTTATTTTCAGAATTTCGAAACTGGCGAACTCGAATATTGCCATACGGATCAAGAATCTACCACCTATCGCCGTATTAGATTTGACGCAGAAACTGGTGAACCTGAAAACTCTAAGATAGCCGTGCGCTATCATAAGAAGAAATCTTTTCAAATCCCGCGCAGATATCTAAAAAATTCTTCTGAAGAAATCTGCCAAGAGAAACCGTCATGTTCGAAGAAACCCGCTGAATATAATCCCTTTGACAAGGAAGCCTTCATCAAAATGGACGGTGTTAATAAGGTGAATGTCAAAACGTCCCATTTTCTACTTACGCATTTATACTAATGTAAATTTCATTTCAGGACATTGTTCTTGGATTTACCAAGTCAAGCTACCTGCTCTTTTTGGTACCTTCGATCTTCTGCTTCACTAAGATGACGGCTTTTTTAATTCTCTTCTTCGAAACTGCCTTACACTGTTTGGCACATCATAAAAATCGAAAGAATACCAACTCGCGAATTTTCTTTAGAAGTCCATTGCATATCTTAACATCACAATTTTGTTCTCATTGTCGAGCCGAGAGTGAGATGGATTCCATAAGTAAATTGCATCAGATGAGCTCACCCAGTATAAATATTAATTTTAAGGATATGACAAAGGTTATTGGTTAGATAAATATTTAACATAATTATTAATTAATTGTATTTGGTTTGATTGTAATTTGTATTTGCTCGTTTTTTTTTTTTTTTATTAATGTGAAATAATTATTTTAATTAATAGACACGTATGTACTTGTAATGTTTGTTTGTTTAAAAATAAACAACACTTAATTTATTTACTTATCATTGGATTCAATTGTGTCTTGCTATGTGTACCAGGTTCTACTCTGAAATTCTTTGGCCCACTTCTCATACTTCTTTCTTAACCGGCCCTATAGACAGTGGGTCCGTAACGAAATAAGTTTTGAGAGTGTCATAGGATCGAAAATGAACGGGAACATTTACAAGCTACGACCTGGAGTAAGAACGTGCGCACGCTTTACAACCCTAATGCTGCCCTAAAACTTGAACAGTTCTCGCGCTGTACAAGATACAAGTTTATTATCGCTGTCTAGAATACATGATGAATACGATGATTTATAAAAAAAAAAAGACTGCGGAATTCGTTACTGCTGCTATATGACATAATTCAGGTCTGATGTGAAACAATGGATGAAGCCATATAATAAAAGGTATTTTTTAGCTGCAAGAGAAGTTTTAATGGCTTTAACAGCTGTCAATGTCAAACTGTGTTGACATTTCTGTTCATTATGGTTTGACAATTCATCATGAATCGTTTAACGCCAGAACAATGCTTCGAAATTGTGGAAATTCACTTTGAAAAAAATAAATCTGTTCGTGAAGTTCATAGAGCACGTCGTCAATTTTACGATCATTATAATCGGCCTGGTGAGCAAGCAATTCGTGCAGTTATTGATCGTTTTCGCAGTAATTTTAATCTTCTCGATTCAAAACCATCAACAAGACAAAGAAATGTGCGTACCGAAGAAAATATTGCTACTGTAGCACGAAGTATTGAAGAAGACGCCGAATTGTCGATTCGTCGCCGTTCTCAACTTGTTGACCTCTGTCCTTCGACTACGTGGAGCAAATCTTGAAGCATTGAAAGCCCATATTTAAGCCACCATTGACACCATACGGTCATATTTATTGGAAAAAATAGTGAAAAATTGGACTGATCCAATGGACCATGTAATTCGTGCCGCGGCGGCCATATGCCGTTAATCATATTTAAAAAATAAATAAATGAAATTATCTACCAGATTATAATAATCATTCCAATAATATCTCTGTCTTGCATTATTATTTAAAGTTCTCATGTTCTTAAAAAAAAACCCTTTATAACTCGGCTGTAATTCAGAATATGAAAATTAAATTACATTACCTCTTCACGACAGAACAAATGAAAACGGTACTCGTATTCCACTGATTTACTTTAAGGCAGCTCGGTAAATAAATTTCAAGAAAATGAATTCACAAATCTGGCTCGCTACAAAATTTGAACTTGAACTTGAACATTATTTTATTATTTCTTGAAATTTAAATATAACAATATTTTGTTACATTTAAATTAATGCACAAATAGAAATAGTAGTAACATAAGTATTTCTTTTTTTTTAAAAAAAGAAGAGATAATGCCACTTCAAAGGAATATAAAATTTAAAAAAAGAAAACAGGTGGGATGACCCTTAAAATGGTCTTTTTAAATATAGAAGGCAAAAATTATGCATATTAGCTTTGTTCAGTGAGGTTGTTCCAAACTGTTCGCTTGTACTTTTCTGTTCAGTGAGAAAAATTTCCGCCCGAATCTGTTCTACTTTGTGTTCAGTAAGGTTGTTCCAATCTATTCGGAACAGCAAATCTTGCACCTACTCTTGAAGTAGAATTCAATTCAATTCATTTATTTGAGACTTCATGACAGTTATAACATAAAAGTGAATACAATATATAATTTCTTAAAAGATACGAGGGCGGGTCAATAAGTCCGTGACTTTTGGATTAAAACACAGATTTTTTGATAAAAAAATAATTTTATTTTTCAACGTAGTCTCCCTTGAGCTCTATACACTTTGTCCAACGCTTCTCCAATTTTTTTATCCCTTCCGTCGACTGTGAGCAAACGCGGCACCCATCTTGCGGAAAGCTTTCTCATGCCCAAGTGATCATTCAAAATTGAAACCACTGAGCCATGCGAGATCCCTACGGCTTCCACAATCTCTCGCACTTTCAATCTTCGGTCGGCCAACACCATATCGTGAATTTTTT
This sequence comes from Volucella inflata, assembly GCA_928272305.1. Classification (NCBI taxonomy): domain Eukaryota; kingdom Metazoa; phylum Arthropoda; class Insecta; order Diptera; family Syrphidae; genus Volucella; species Volucella inflata. The sequence goes on from OV743718.1 coordinate 65,935,550, forward strand.
CGATTGTTTCGGGTGTAGAGACCTCAACTGGGCGTCCAGGACGTTCGGCATCTTCAGTGCTTGTACGGCCACAACGAAATTCAGTAAACCACTTTTTTACCATTGAAATCGATGGTGCAGAGTCCCCATAGTATTTATCAAGCTTAGCCTTGGTCTCGGTAATGGTTTTTTTTCGCAAGAAATAATGCTTAATAAGCACACAAAATTCACTTTTTTCCATTTTCTCCTCAAATTAGTGAGTAGTCTGATAAAAATAGCTGTCAAACACAAACTAACTGACGCAGCAAGTTTAAATTTTGACAGGAGTCAACTGACAGATGCCTGTTGACAGGAGCAGTGTTGCTGTTTCAGTAAAGAGGTCAGAAATTCAAAAAGTCACGGACTTATTGACCCGCCCTCGTAACAGCGGCTATGCATAGTATGGCCTGCTTTGACATTACTGATAGAGAACGCCACATGGCAACAATTATAAAGGTGCCTATCTTGCTCTCGCTCATGAGCAATGTGAACAGTTTACTTTGACGTTTGTCGACTTGTACACAGTACAAAATATAAATAACTTAATACTAAACTAATTCTAAAAGAAAGAAGAGACCGATAATATACATAAGTCAGTAACAAACATTCATATATACAGTAGCTGAGTATTTTATCGCTCTCTCTTCCACAGGTACAAAACATGCCATGGCAATTTAAATAACAACTTTAAAATACTCATATCTTTATAACAAGTAAATGAAGAATGAAGAAGTAAAGAGATTACTGTTTTTACTTTTGAGAAAAAGAACTAAAAAATTTAAATTCATGTTCAATAGATATGGAAAGTTATTTACATATTTAAGTTAATAGATATCACATTTAGTTACAATATTAAGCTTCACAATTTTAGGTAAAAGACATTGTGGCATATAGTGAAACAAGAGAGATATAAGTGTGTATCTAGGTTAGAGTAATAAATCAGTACGGTTTTGCGCTCCCAAGGAAAATTAAATATAAAATGGGAAATATGTCGGGTTTAGAGTCTATCGCCGCTTGTGTGAAACCTGAAAAGTCAATGATTGCTTGCAACAACGCATATACGTATATATACCAAGTTCATAATTGTGAAGTCATGAACTATCATTTATCTTCCAGATTTAACCTCTTTTTGACCAGGAATGGCCATAGAGTAGTACGAGATTGGCGATCCATGCGGAATCAGTTGGATACCTTCAGACACTATTCCCACCGGAGAAGGATAGACAGAATTAGACCAGCTAATGTTAATTTAGGATTCGTAAATGTCCTTGATCAGATCATTATCTAAATGGATTAGTTTTCTAATCGATTTATCCATTAGTATAAGTGAATATCTAATGAGTGGGGTGATGTTAGCCTCTATATAAATTGTTGCATTTGAGTAACGTTTATTTTCAGATTCGAAATTCCGATTAACACAACGCCTGAGAATTTTTCGTTCGAAGATCTCCATCTCTGCAGCAGTAGTAGGTGAAATAGAAAACCAGATAGGGAACGCATAAATAAGGACCGGTCTTAGGACAGTTTTGTAAAAAAGACGCTTAGTTTTCTTGTTCAAGTCGGGGTGGTTAAGGAGTGGGGACAAAATGTTCTTTATTTTGCGAGCCTTACTGATTGTGGATCTAGCATGATTATTAAATTTAAATAGATTATTGAAGTGGACTCCGAGGTATTTTATGCTGGTTTTAACAGAAATAGTATTATTGTCTAACTGTAATGAAATGTTTCTACTTTCACAGGGGACACCTCCGTTACCCTTCCTGCTTGAGTTACGAAAACAGATAAGATCAGGTTTAGGAACATTGATTTTAAGTCCCCAATTTTTGAAATAATTGTGAATTGCTGCTGTGTGCTCTCTAAGCTTTCTCAGGGCCAAAAAAGGGAAATCATCAGATGCGTAAACCAACGTATCATCCGCATAAAGAATACCTCTAGAGGTTATAGAGTTATTCGTTAAAATGGTATGAGGAAAGTCATGAAGGAATAGGTTGAACAACTTAGGGCCCAAGATGGACCCTTGTGGAACTCCACACCTGGAGACGCACGGGTCGGAGTTGTTTTCAATGAAGAAGTGTCTATTAGTAAGAAAGCTGTCCAACAAATAAAACAACAGCTGAAATAATTCTCTCCAAAATTTTGCCAACATTGGAGAGCAGCGAGATGGGTCGGAATTTATTAATATTACAATTGTTCGGGCTCTTACTTATCGGTATTATATGGGCTACTTTCCACGCGTTGGGAAAATAGCCATTATTAATACAGTTATTGAAAAGTATTGTTAGAAACTTCGTTCCGAAGCTAGAGATTTTTTTGAGGAGGAAGTTAGATATCTTATCCGGACCATACGATCTTTTTGGTTTTACGTTGTTTATGATAAGAATAACCTCTTCCTGGGACGTGAAGATGCTTAAGGCGTTGGGTGATAGCGATGAGTTAACAGAATCGAAACAGAAAATTGTAGGAGGTTTCTGTTCTCTAGATTGCTGCAGGGCGTTAGATACGCTCTCGACGAGTGCGGACTCAACTGACGGGGTGGCCCCGAAGATGCTATTATAGTGATTCCTAAACGCTTCCACCACCTCATGTGTATTTGTCAAAACAGTACCGTCCACCTCAACCGCCGTGCAGTAACTTTTTTTTTTCCCGATAATTTTATAGGCTTCCCTAAATGCCCAGGGCCCAGGAACTATTTTAGATAGTTTCTTCGTAAATTCTTTGTTGAGCCAGATATTTACCTTCTCCTTGATGATGGTCCTCAGCAAGCTGATTCGGCACGAGAGTTCCCTATAATCAACACAAATTCTATTAAAAGATCTATGAAATATCCGTTTCAATTGTTTTTGCCAGTTATGTTTAATTGTAAAAAGGTGTTTGATATGTGTGGGGAGATTTTCATATTTCCGAAAAGAGGGAATGTGAACTCGTGAGTGTCGCTCAATCGTCGAGAGAAGGACTAGGTTGAACTTTTCAATAAGGGAATCAATTTCGCTGTTGTTAAGGCAAATTGAAGTAGGAGGAAGGAACTCATTGAGGGACGAGTCGAGATCCTCTCTGAAGTTAGCCCAATTCGTGTTTTTCGTGGACTTATTTATAATAGGTAAAATGGAAGGGAGTACTAATTCCTTTAGATTCAGGTTTAAGAGAATAGGAAAGTGATCAGAGAAGGACGGTAGGGTTTTAATAGAAAAGTTTGGATCAAGGGAAATAACTAAATGACTTGAAATAAGGAAATGATCCAGAAAAGATGACCCTCTGGGAAACGTTGGAGATGAAGGGGTGAGGTTGATGATAGATGGTTGTTGGTTTTGAAACCAATTCACCAGTGTTTTGCCATTCCCATTGTAGCAGTCATCTCCCCAAGTCGGACTTTTAGCATTTAGATTCCCCCCAACAATAACGCCATCAAATTGCAATGCCAAGGCTTCGATTTTGTTTAGCTCCTCCGTCAGGGCCAATGCCGAGCAATTCCCTGGAACGTAAATTGAACCGAGAAGGAGGTTCTTAGCTTGACGTTCAATAGTCAGTTTAATTGAAATAAACTTACTTGGGAAAATGGGATTGTTATTGTTAAGGAAGACCTTCTCATACTTTATATTATTCCTAATGGCAATACCAACCCCTTGGTTAAAATTATTAGGTAGGAAACGATAGGAGTCAAAGACAACTTTATGTTTGGAGTGGAGGTGGGTTTCTTGAATAAATGCTATCAAACAATTGTTAGCATGAAGGATGTTTTGGAGTTCAATCCTCCTACTGTGCTCCACGAGGGATGCGATATTAAAGGAGATAAGGTTTAAGGACATAATTTACTGCTAATTAAGATTTGATCCATAAGCTCAAGGTATTGGATCCTTTTTTCGTGGATAGAACCAGAGTTGTTAATTTTTTTAACAAACGAAGCTATTTTTTGGAGCAGAGATTGCAAGTCAAAACCGAAAAGGTTTTTGGAAAGATTAAAAAATTTATATGCACTAGCGCAGTTTTTAGCAAGGTGGCCGAAGGATTGGCAACGTCTGCATTGAACGGGACCGTTATTACCCCTAGGTTTCTCCCAGGAGACCTGAGTATTAAATAAATATTTGATCTTAATTAGATCGGAGGAAAGCTTTCCAGGGAGTAGGCGAACGGTAAAGAGATTATAGTTAAGGCCTTCACGTTTAGATCGTAAAGTGGAGAATTTGCTGACTGATTCAATCAATCCAGGAGTCACCTCTTGGATCTCCTCAAAGATCTCACTCTCCAAATAATCGGAGGTAAGTCCCCTGAGGATAACGTTCGTCGTTCTATCTTCCTTCAGTGTGAACGAATAGTTCGCAGTTTTTCCAGATGTTCCCTATGAACCGCACTATCTCTAACATACATTTTGCAGGAATTGCCGCGGCTCTTAACTTTAAACCCGACATTTTTCTTTCTAAGATCCGCTACAAGCTGTCGGATATCTACGTTATAAATGAAAATGGGAGGGCAAAACCTACCTTGGATGTTGTGTGTTGCATTCGTCTGCCTGCCTTCAGTTGGATGTTCAGACGCACTTGCTGTTGTTTGGTCAATACCTCGTTTTTTGTCACTCTCAGCCGGGCTGGGAGTTGATTGTTGGTTGAATTGGAGTTAACAATCTCCCGCCAACTTTCCTTGCTGTGATTTGAACATCGTTGAAAATAGCGAATTTGTTGTTGCTGTTCCTCCATGCCCAGCTACTGGAAAGAGGCATCTCAACTGATTGGTGGTCCATGTGCTCCTGATGTTTTTGGGGACTTGTGCCTTGAGATGACGCAGAATGTACGTCTAAGTTTGCTTTCGTTTCAGTCAATTTTTGATTAATTCGTTTTCCGGTTTTTAACTTAAGCAGCTGTTGAGCTGCTTCCATTTTTTTTGGGCTATTAATGGTGTTACCTTTCAGTGGATTGGAGCCACTGTTAGGTCCTTTATGCCTTGCCTTGGTCATCAGGGTCCATTAATGGTTAACACACCACGTGGTTTTTTGGTTAAGTATGGCAGTGCACACTAAACGTAAATTCAAAATTCACATTGACGAAAACGCAGATTTTTATTTTATTTATTTTTGCTTATATTTTTACTAACTCTGAATTAAAACACTTAAAAATTTTAGTTTCTGAGAATTGCAGAATTTATAAATTCGCTTTAATAATAACACTAGCCGTTCGAAATTTTTTTGAACCGTACTTTTCAAACGCCAAAACGCGAATCCTCTTGAAGTAGAACACAATTGTGAAAAGTGTCAAAATCAGCTGTGATTTTAAATTGTATTATTTGTTGGCGGTTATTTACTAAATCAAGTGAATTTTTAAATTTCAAATGGATTAACTTTTGACAACTCTCATATGGGCTTTACTTTTCTGTTCTCATTTGATTTGACGTTTTTCACAAATTTGTGCAATCTTGTTCTAGTTTTTTCTCACTGAACAAAGCTATTATATTAATTTGCAAATAAGATAAAAGAAAACGAAACATTACGCCAAAAAAACAGAAAAGAATATTTAACAAAGATTCAATAATCTTAAGATCAAGGCAAAAAAAGCCAATTTTTTACATGTTGTACAAACCCATGATAATGTATGAGAGCTCTTATTAAATGCCGAAGTTTGTTAAATAACCGACATGAAGACACAAGTTACGAAAAGATGGTATAGATATTTGATTTAATTAATTTAATGAGGAAAGTATTAAATCAAATCAAAAGAAGGAAAGAGACGATACTTGTAGGCATACAAAAATCCAGCAATTAAAGCTTCTTCGTAAAAGCGAAAAGTACAGGCGACAGTGGGCATTTTTATCAAACATTATACCAGTTTTTAAGTAAGCACAATGAGGGTTAGTTATAGGAGACGGAAATACCTAACATTCAATTAAAAAAAGGCAATCTTCTCCTAGAAGAGCTAGCTCTACTTATCCGCTTTGAGATTCTGAGACGTGTAGTATAAAGTACTTAAAACCTTTAGAGGTATTTTTTCCAGTGCGGATTTCATGGGAGACCACTTATACATATCTACGTCGTGTCACACTGATGTGGTATTTCTGTTCCGCATTATTTGACATTTCATCGGGGAAAGAAATATCCCGGCACATCGTTTACCAAATATTTAGCTGTATTATGAAAATCAGCATTCTACGAGAAATCTGTTTCGTACGCTAACAACATATGGTCTACATAATCGACCAATATTCTATGCCAACAAAAACTTTGAAACCCAATTTTGGTTTATTCATGCACCAACTAAAGCCGCCGACCTTCGAAATCTATTTCAGTCTGGTGGGCTCTTGAAAGCTTCAAGAAAACCACTGTTTCGACAAAAAATTGCAGCCCGTGGTCTTGACCACATTCGATTTCAACAAGACGGCATCACTCGCCACACAGCCCATGAAACCATGACTTTATTGCGAGAACGATTCGGTGATTAGTTAACTTCGCGCTTTGGACGGATGAATTGTGACATCATTCCTCTAGACTTTTTCCTTTGGGGCTACGTAAAGTCCAATACAACACAGATAAGCTGGCTATGAATAAAAAATTTGAGGCCAACACCAATTGAGTCATTGGTCAATCACAATTCGTGATGCTCGAACAATTCATTGGATGTTGTAACTTCAGCGGCAGTTGTGTTGCCCGTAAGAAATGATCTTCAAAAAATTAGTGTAAAGCATTGTTCTATATGACACTCGTAATACGAGTAATAAAGATAATTCGATAAAATTAAATCGTTTAATAGTTTTGTTTAATTTTTGATTAAGGTACCTTTAAAAGTTTGTTCACAGAGCTCATACAGTTCGGGGTATAGGGCGAATTCGTAAACACACGACTTGCAAAGCAAATTAATAGAGCAGTTGAAACGTCAAAAGCATATGTTTGCATTGCAAGTGCAACATTCCTTTAACAGTTGCACAGATGCTCTTTCTTTCACGTAAAAAAAACTAAATTTACTACGTTTAAGAACTGTTTGCTTTGTAGTAATTTTCCGTTGTGCATTTGCGAATCTCCTGCTTTGCACATTTTGTGCAACATATGCGTTTACGTTGGCCATATATTTATTCTACTATTTGTCGTCCTCACATACGGTACCAAGTATATGACTAAAAAGTTTTCTCTTAAATGTTTTTTCTTTCTCCTCATACCGTCTAACACGCAGCACCATATAGTGTGTTTGATAGGCAAATTTATGCCAATTTGTCTTGCCAAGCTTAAGTAGCGGCAACTACGAGGAATGTAGGAATAATCTTAAACTACGAGTACAAGTTACTACTTATTCTAGGCTGATTCTTTGTTTTTTAACTGTATGCATTTGGTTTTGACATATTTAACTTCATAACTTAATTGGTTTAAAAAAGTTCGGTGGAGTTGCTCTTAACATGTATGTTTTCCAGCGTTTGACTTGTTAGTTAGTTTGGTTAGATTGTTTACATATTACCGTGGTTAAGATCTTATATAAGATATGTGCCTCGTACATTGAATTGATTGTCCCGTAATCAAGGATACTTCCCTCTAGTGAATGGCGTATTTATATTCGGTCCAAGATGAAATTTACTTTTATTGTCTGTTGAAAAGAATTAAATGCATAATCGACAAGAATCGAGAAGAAGATCCCGGTGGTCATTTTTATCCACTTTGAAAGTGCGTTCAATAATGGAACTTTTAACGGCGTGTGTAACCCGGCCAGACAGCACGGCGTAGACGAATTACTCATTTTATGGATAAGAGGCAACCTGGTGAATGAGTCCCTGATTGCGAATGCCGAGATAAACAGTTATTTTGCAAGACGATATTCTATATGCAATTTTTTTGGGCATGTTGGTCTTATCATTGCTTAAAGCTCAGGATGTCTCAGGCTATGCATGTGCAAATGATCTACGAGTATCTGTATTTTAGCGACTGCCGATTGCTGCACAAAAAAATGGGATTTCAATCAAGCCCCTCATAGCATTCGACATAAAAAGAGACCTTTACATATCTGTTACTAAAAGCCGTCATCCTCTCCTTCTTTAACGAAACACTTATTATGTAATTGGAATCCTAGATATAAAACCGCTTTAAACCAAACATTTCACATCAAAAACTTTAAGGTTGCTGACGTATATGTGACACAGTGAGGGAGCTTTTGCCATGATATGGGGATAATCCCCGAAAAAAGATCCTACATTTAAATAGTTGTGCTAAGATCCAACGCATTGGTTTATTTTAATTTAATAAGCTTGCGCAGGTAAATCTTGCTTTCATCAGATTCCAAGAAGCATTATACCACAGCTGCGTGGCTTTTCAGGGCACATCTGGCTCTGCTCTCGATGCACTCCTATCATGTGCTGAACTCGAAAGATGAACTCCGTCCAAAACCGAACTAGTATTTGATACAATTTGCATTGAAGAGTCATTGACTTTGTGCATCGACCTTGTAATTTTAACATATGGACATGCCGTCTGCTGTATATAATCTTGACTTGTGGCTTTCTTCCGCGATTCCGTTGGATATGAACTATTTTGTTAACAACAGGTCGAGATGAAATATCTGCATCTGTAGCGACAACCATACTATGCTTAAAGTCTTGTTGGACCTCCTCACTAGGTACATATTTATAAAGAAGTTCGCCGAATTCACTGAATCTTGTCTGTGTCTTCGGTTATGATGCGATCTCTGGAAATTAGACCACCGATTAACTTCTGAGGGAGATGGCTTCCATTGATATTTGGTTTTCTTATGATCACAGCCTTAGGTGGTATTGCAAGCACATCAAAGAATGCTTCCGGACAACTCTTAAATTTTGGCCGTTTTTTTAAAGGAAAGATTGTAGAAATTTAAAAAGGTGGCGCAAAATTAATCATCCTATCGGAAGATGTTATAATTTTTGCAAATGGCGTCGTACGTCAATCATATTTGACATTTGTGAACTAGAAAGCTGCAGAATATAAACTGACAAGCAATGGAGCGCTATACTCCGTCCTCAACAACGCAGAGGACGATTTTGTGTCGAAAATCATCATGAGCGACGAGGCGCATTTCCACTTCAGCGATTACGTTAACCAGCAAAATCTCCGTTTCTGGGACACTGAAAATCCGCGCGTGATGCACGAAGAGCCATTACACCCACTGTGGTGCAGCGTTCACGCGGGAGGAGTGATTAGGGCGCATTTTTTGAGGACGCCATCGGCAGTACGGTCACTGTTAATGGCGAAGGCTACAGGGCCAATTGGATGAGTGGGGCTTCGTCAACATGTGGTTTCAACAATACGGTGCAACCGCACACACAACACGAGCCACAATGGATATTGTGAAGGAAGCGTTTCCTGGTCGCGTTTCCCGGCGATTTGGCATGGCCAGCGAGATCGCCCGATTTAACCATTAGACTTCTTTCTTTGGGGCTACTTGAAGTCGCGGGTCTATGCCAACACGTCTCAGACAATCGCAGCCTTTAAGGAGAATATTCGACAGGAATGCGGACAGTTATCACCGGAAATCTTGCAGAAAGTCATGGAAAATGCGATAAAAAGGGGACAGAGGCGTATCAAAACTGGCGGCAGCCACTTGGCGGATATCATCTTCTTCACTTAACTGAAAAAAATGTAAAAGTCCAAATTAAGATTTCCATCACTCAAAATCATTTTTTTTTATTTAGTAAAAAAGGAATATTTCAAGTTTGAATATGCTAAGAATAAGTGAGACTACGTTCTACGACGCTTCCTGTGAGTTGTAACTTACTCGTATTGGTTTGAATGAAATTAATCACTGAAGCGAATCGTTGAATGAAATTTTATTAAAAAAAATTTACAAGCACTAGTTCCCTATTTGAATGCTGACAAAAAAAAATTAGACAGCAAATAGTACTTCGGAATCAACAATCGCTTATCAAAACACGCGGTTTCCCAATTATTGGGCTCTTTACATATTAACCGCGAACCCAGTAAGCTTTAGATATGTGTGGAACTTTTAAATGAAAGATCAACCAATAGCGGATGCCAGACATGGTTTGGCTTAGGATATGAAGAAATAAGTAAACAAGATTCGCAGACGCTATTATTAAAAATAATGTTTTTTTTTAAATCGTGGACTGTACCTTGCATTCGTCTAGAAGAATTTTTGTCCGGTTACATCAGAGTCTAGAACAAGCTTTGCCCGCCTGTTTATTTATTTATTGTTACTTATTAATCCATCAGTAAATCATACAAAAGACTTTGAAATGAATTGGATTCTATTTAAATCAAATGCTATTCGAAAGTATTCCACCGAGTTATTCAGTCTAAAATGCTTTGCCCGGAGTAATTGGCAGTGACTTTTGTGAACTCTGAGGTATAATAGTATATACTATTTTAAAAAATAAATTTCTTCTTTTATTTATTATATAAATGCACAAGATATCACTTCTCGATAAACAGAACAAAAAAGAAAACAGAAATTATACCTGAGTTAGTATTGTACAGAGAACTAAAGCAGACTATCAGCATTTTCAGTTATTTTAAAAAGGGAAGTTGATGCATCTCCGTTTCAATATAACTGACAATACTGAGATTTTGCAAAATTTTCAATGTACCACACTTTGAACTAAACTTATTTCTACAAATGAACTTTGTATTTTCAAATTTCATCGATTTGACCCTGTTTCTTAACGTCTGGTGAAACTTTGAATGAAGCACCAGTACATGCTACAATATCATCAACAGTTAAACCTTCAGCAACTTCAATTAAAGTTAGACCAACTCCCTTTTCAACTTCAAAGACAGCCTACAAATAAATAAGGAACGATTAAAAATCAATAGGTAATTTGAAATTGAAAAATGATTCCCACCTTTTCAGTGATGATCATGTCGATGACACCTTGCCCAGTCAATGGTAGGGTACATTCGGGTAAAATTTTAGGTGCACCATCTCGTGTATTATGTTCCATTGATACAATGACTCTAGTGGGTGCGGCAACTAAATCCATAGCACCTCCCATACCTTTAACTAGTTTACCCTAAAAATAAGAAAAAATCACTTAGGTCATCTGTTACGTAAGTAGGAAATTATGTGTAAATACGGGAATCATCCAGTTTGCTAAGTCACCAGTAGCTGAGACCTCCATTGCTCCTAGAATAGTCAAACTAACGTGTCCACCACGGATCATAGCGAAACTCTCATCTGAGCCGAAGAAAGAAGAGCCTGGTATGACTGTAACACTCTCTTTGCCAGCATTGATTAGGTCATGGTCAACTTCATCTTTTGTTGGGAATGGGCCCAGACCAAGAATACCATTTTCTGACTGTAGCATGACGTTCATTCCCTTGGGAATGTAATTTGAAGAAAGAACAGGAATACCTGCAAAAGTTTATGTTACCAGATTTATTTATTTTTGATTAGGTCCTCTTACCAATTCCCAAATTGGCATACATTCCATCTTCGAATTCCATAGCGACACGTTTCGCAATACGTTCTCGTATAGCCTGACCAGCACTTGGTTTACCAGGAGCTGATGGAGCACCATTTTCATCACGAATTCGCAATCTTTCAATGCGTCTGCTGTAGTTGGTGCCTTTAATAATACGCTGCACGTATATACCAGGAACATGAATCTCATCAGGTCCCAAAGCCCCAACGGGAACGATTTCTTCCACTTCTACAATAGTACATTTTGCTCCGCGACACATTGGTGAATTGAAATTTCTTGCCGCCTTATTGAAAACTACAATTTAGGATATTGAAACAGTAAAAATTATTTTCAGTATCATATGTAAAAGACTAACCGATATTTCCGAGAGGATCTGCTTTGTGAGCCTTAATCATAGCATAATCGGCGAAAATTGACTCTTCCATTACATAGTTCTTTCCGTTGAAAGTCGCCACTGGCTTTGGTTTGCTGGGAATTTCAATTTTACCATCTTTGCCGTATTTGATTGGAGCACCACCTGTTTGAATGAGTGTTGCATATCCAGTGGGAGTAAAAAATGCCGGGATGCCTGCACCACCAGCACGAATCTTCTCAGCCATAGTTCCTTGAGGAGTCAACTCAATTGATATTTCTCCGTTGAAAAATTGACGAATGAGTTCGTCGTTTTCACCAACATAAGATGCAATGAATTTGGTAAGTTGCTTATTCCTTATAAGAGTTCCCAAGCCTACTTTGTCAACACCTGAAACGAAATAAAGTGTGAAAACGATTTCGAATATCTTTTTTTTTTTTTTGAATTTCTACCTCCATTGTTTGACACTGCAGTGATGTCTTTCACATTTTTCTTTAAAAGTGCTTCAATTAGCTTCTCTGGAATACCACAGATGCCAAAGCCTCCGAAGAGAATTGTCTTGCCATCTGGAACATCCGCAATGGCTTCGTCAGCGCTGGCGAATATTTTTTTAGATTGAGTGCCTGAAGTTGAGTAACTGGCAATGAGCTGCAAAGTTAAATAAAATAAATCGTCGTCATTGAAATTGCTTATATGTAATATTTTATATTAATTATATACACTACCTTGATATACTATTATACTCAAAACTAAAATTTTAATTTTTTGCGATAGAATCTTAATATTGGTAAAGTAGTGTTTTATTTGAATTGACTGTTTTGGTAGGCGGGAAACAATTTGTACCAGTAAAATCTTATATACAACGGTAAGTATGAATGTAATGGTTTGGCGTTAATAACTTTAGCATTTGAAAGATGGGCAAGCAGTCGTACATTTCGCTAGTTGGAGGTTCAAGGAGTTTAGTTAAGAACTTGAAAAAGAATATAGACTCGGGAACGATTCTTAATCTAAGAAGACGTGGTAAATTTGGAAGGCCTCGCAAGACAACTCCACGCGCTGACCATAAAATAAGCGTCATTTGCGTCAAAAATAGGAAACTGCCACTGCATTTGTTGACCAAACAAATATCTAAGAAATCTATGTTCGGGCGCAGGTTAATTGGAATGAATATAATTGCGAGAAGGCTGACTGCAAGCCAAGGTCAACCTTATGTATGTATCAAGCACCGTTTGAAATGGGCCCAAAATTATAAAAATTTTACCATTCAGGACTAGAGGAAGTTTATAGTACAAATTCTAGGTAATAACTGATAACCATAAAAAACAAGTTCGAACGCAAAAAAAAAAAACACTTTTTAATCCTGTTTTTCAGTTTTGCTTTACAGACGGATTGGCTTTCGAGGTTTTGGATTGGGCTATAGAGAACGCCTAGGAGTCAGATAAAGAAAGGATGCCTGGAAGTACAAAGGCTTTTATCGCGGTTAAGGTGCCTCACCAAATATTGAAAAACAAGGCATATTTTGCATTCCAATAGATATATTTAATTTATTAAAAAAAACTATTATTTTCTGGTCGAAATTGTTTTCTTTTCTCCTTAATATATTATTTTTCGATTAGGCAAAGGCAATAAACTAATAATTTTTGTAACAATTCGAAGAAATCGACATATACAGGCAAAATATTGAAAATGTTTGCTTGCGTTTAAAAATATGGCCAGTTACTGTTGTGATTTGATTTCAAAGGATTGATTTTCTTTATGGGTATGCATGCATTTATTGAATAAATAATAGGAATAAAAGTTACTTTCTATACTATTGAATTGTGAGAAGAAACTTAATGCACAATTTCAGCTGCCGAAAAATTATTAAAGCTGCTAGAGGTAGCCTTAAGCATGATCTTGCCCGCGACAATTTGTACCCTCTTCCTTGTGATAGCCTATAGATGTTTATCGCAGAAGTAGAGGGACCAAAACTTGGTTCCATCGTAGGATGTAATGACTCACAATATCGTTTATAATTTAGGAGTGAGACCTTATTTTAGAGAAAGATTTCTTGTCTGAAACTCATCTGTTTTTGGTTCAATGAGTGTGTTCGAAGAAGATTGGAACAGAACTTTCTGCATTTACCCTTGAGGTAGAACACATTTTTCGGAAGTGTCAAAAGCAGCTGTAATTGAATTTCATTTGATTCCAGTGATTTGTGATTTTATTTATTTTTTGTTAAAACTAAAGGGCAATTTGCAGTGGTTCAGTGCTCCCCGAAACCATGACAGAATTGAAAAAAAACAGTAAGTATAAAAATTTATAAAATTAAACATGTTTTAGGGTAATTTTTGACAGCTAACATATGGCTGTTAATTTTTTATTTGACTTTTTTGCAAATTTATGCCTTTTTCTCATTGAACAGAGCTAATGACGGCTTTGACAGAAGTTGGATTTACGAGTTCGAAAAAATGTCAACTTGATGTTACAGCGGCTAAATCATAATGCCTTTATTCAAATATTCAAAGTTTCTAAAGGGTAGGGTTTTCGGGGAGAACGTCACCCACGACACGACAGATATAACTTTGAGGTAGTTAAGGACTTTGTGTACCTAGGCTCCGCTATAAATACAGACAATGACACCAGCGCTGAGATGAAACGAAGAATATCTCTTGCCAACCGCTGTTTCTTTGGACTAACAAGGCAATTGAGTAGCAAAGCCCTCTCTTGTATAACTAAAGTTAACCTATATATGACCCTAATAATCTCGGCGCAGAGGCATGGACATTTTCCAAAATGGATGAGGGTGCTCTTGGTTGCTTCGAGAGAAAAATTCTTAGGGCGATCTTCGGTCCCGTCTGCATTGACGTTGAGTAGAGGAGGAGATACAACAATGAACTCTACGGACTGATTGAAGATCCAAAGACTGAGATGGCTGGGTCATGTAGAGCGTATGGACACCAATGCTCCGGTCTGAAAATTCTTCGAATCCGCTCCCGAGGGACAGCGCAGTAGAGGAAGGCCAAGCTTCAGGTGGCGCACGCAAGTGGAAGGGGACTTCAGCCAACTTAGCGTGCGAAACTGGAGGCAGCTAGCCTGGGATCGAGCTGTTTAGAGAGGATTGTTGACTGAGGCCCAGGTCCAACCCGGATTGTAGCGCCACTTAAAGAAGAAGAAGAAGGGGTTGTCATGATGTTGCTTAAAATAACGCTGTCTTAGGCGAAAAGAAAAGAAATAGTCCTGAACTCGTTAATCTGCCGCTTTAATAGAATTCCTATCTTAAACGAGACTAAAAAGCAAGGGAACACTACTTTGGTGTACTCCGATTTTAACTTCGAGTTCACTTGGCTCCATTTTGAAACGAAAGCGAGGTGTTTTTTTTTAATTGAAGACAATATACAGATTTTTTGAAACATAGCGATATCTCTCCGTCATTATCCATTTACCTTGAATTGCGCTATATGTCAACCTGCTTCCCACAAAACCGTTTCGACAGGAATGAAATTGACTATATAACATTGTCGGCTATCAATGAATTCTTCGTATATTTTATTTGTATGTTTTGCTCATCAATGTAAATCGAACCTTGATAACGTATTCCGGCTTTTTGTCTTCCTCGCATGCCTTCAGACTTCAGGTAGGCCTATTAAATGTTAATGAACCTTATGCTAATTGGAGGTGTAATAGCGCTTCCATATAATTGAGTGAAGTTCATCCACATTACAATCTTAGGCAAATGCAAATTGAAACATTGGCCTAGTGGATAAAAAATGCGAAAAAAATAAACGAAGCAAGACCTTTGATAACTGTTTCTTTTTGCTAGATTCACATAAATTGAAGTGTGATTAAGCCACTGCACAAACTACTGCACACACTACATATGGATCTCGATTTTTTGTATAGAAAATACAAGTTTATCATATGAAAATGAAAATAAATATTTTATTCAAAAGTTTCCATCTAGCTGGCAATTTATCAATGCCACACCACAAAACTGTAAATTTGTTGAGACAAACCAGTATAGAGCCATTTTGGTAGGAAGTTTAGCACTGTTATCTGTTATCGGCGCAAATAAGAAGTAAACTGACGGAGCAAAGTCGGGTGAGTTAGCCTCATTATAAAGGATTTCCCAACTAAACACCTTAATCGTTTCCTTGCCAGTTTTGCTTCGTGTGATGGTGTATTATCTTGAAGCAAAATAACTTTTGAATTACATTTTTTGATATGAAAATATATAAACGGTTTTGCTAGGTTTTAGCAACTCATAATAAATCACATATTTCTGATCCCACTAAGGAAGAGCATTGTCTTCCTTCATAGCGATTTGGCCTTGCAGTCGATGTCGATGGTTAGCTACGTGAAAGATTCTCAATATAGGTCTACTTCTCATTGTTGTATTTGAGCGCCATACTCATCCAACAATGACTTTTACAGGGTACCAGGCGACTCTGCCGGATTTTCGTTATTCTCTTTTAGGCTCATGCTGTACTATCTCGATTGTCCACAGCCGGCACATCCGAGTAGATGATCTCCATTTCTCTGCTTCCTTTCCTTGACAATGGATTATTGGTTAAGTGGTCACGTACCGTTTAAAAGTTGATACCCTGATTTCAATGTCTTACTTTTGTGTTCAACGTTCTTCGTTTCTTATGTCAAAATCTCAATTTTTAAAGTTTTTGAACCTCTTAAAGCGCAGTAATTTACCAAGAGTACTCGTATATTCACCATGAGCTTTGACAAACATTTAATAAATGCTGTCTGCAAATCGTAGTTTCCAGGCACAAATTCAGCATGTTCAAATCTATGTATTACACGCTATGATTGTTGTATAAAAATTGTATTGTAATGAGTTGAAAATTTTTGTCAGATGTCATTAAATTTCGCCAATGACGCAGTTTGATAGTAACGACGTTGACAGGGGCATCTTTGGGAAAATTCATATATAGAGTTTAGTTTGAAAATTTACTAAGAATAATAATGATAGTAGAAGAAATCATTTTTGCTCCTCCTATACTGTAATACACGTCTGCACGATAGTGGTACAGTAGGCACGAAAAAAGCTGTTGCTATTGTGGCATGCTATAGTTAAGAAGACCCGAATTTGCTAAGATGCAGAGCAAATGGAACCCATTTATGAAAGTCTTCTCGAAAAGATCTTGGTTTACGGGCTTTCAAAACCCAGCTTGTGTAAAAATTAAGGCTGTGTTACTATCATTTGCTAAATGGGCCGAATTTCTTTTTCACCACAATCTTTAATTCAAAAAGCAAAAATGCCATGTGTGAAAAAAAAACCCAAAATCCACGTTACATCCACAGGAAATGACGGTTGATGTTCTTTATGGGCTGGCGGAACTAATCCATATATAAAATCTACAAATCAGAAAGACTTAGTTTGTATTTAATATATTTGCAAGCAGCTGGAAGATTTATTAAATCTAAAAATAAATGGATTCGTAAAAAAGAAATTGATTCCAGCTGGCGCAAGAACTCATATAAGTCGATTTCTACAATCAAATCAAAAAGATATAAATGATTTCGCAAGTATATTAAACTTGTCGAAGCTTGCTCTCTAAATTTGGCTGATTCTTAAAAGACTAGATTCAGATACATACATACAATGAAAGTTATGACGTTTTTCGATAAGAGCGATTACAGGTAGCGTTGAAAGATTTTGAAGAAGCCAAACAGATTAGGGGAAAGTAGGTACAAACCCTTCGACTTTTAATTAAGTTTAAAAAGAAAACGGTGTACGAATCAAAAATATATTTATTTTGTTCCAGAATCCGACGCAAAACTAAATATTAATAGAAAAACGCTATTCGAAGTTTTGTGCAATAGCAATAAAAAGACATTTGAATGCAAGTTCAATGAAATAATTGAGTTTTTGGCGGAAAAATTAAACTGTGCAGCCGCAAACAGGCAAAATTTATCAAAGGAGTTGCAAAACTTCAAAGGCCAATTAAAATTAAAATGGCTCAAGCATGGTAGGCATCATGAGAGATTTAAGTTAAATGAGAATTCATGGCTAAATGAAAATTGTGAATTCACAATTTACTCGGTTAAGAAAGGTGGTAGGCCTTCGAGCTCGTTTCACGATAGTAGCGAAAATTCAAAACGCAGAATTTTGCAGCGCAAATGAATTTAAGGGCTGAAGGTAAAACTGCTGCAGCAAATGTAATTAAAAAAGCCATGGATGTTCCGACATATGCTAAAGACTGCATGGATTTAAGCTCTTCTGCCACTTTCCACCCCGTGAGGCACTTTCAATTATAATCGAAGCTAAGTTGAGTAGAAGTCAATATAATTTAATCAGGAATTATACTTCAGATATTTTTCCATCTTATAAATTGGTACAAGCAGAAAAACGGAACTCGTATCCTAAAGATCTTTATGCCACACAATCTAAGGCTGAAATACCTCTGCAATCACTTTTAGACCACACAGCTACGCGCCTGTTACAAAGCCAAAAATAGTTACTCAATCAAAACTCGCCGAAAGGTCTAATAAGATGGTCTTATACTCAAAACGGGGATTTGATGGCAGTTCGAGTGATACTCAATATAAACAAAAATTCTTATCTGAAGTGGCAGATGATAAGTATATGTTTTTGACTTGTCTTGTTCCCTTACGTCTTACGAATGGAGAAAATTTAGTTTTGTGGCAAAACCTTAAATCATCATACCCAAGATTTTGTAGGCCAATAAGTCTGGAATACCAAAAAGAAACAGTTGACTTATCAATGACCAAAAAAGAAAATATAGACCGTCAAATAGGAGCGCTGACACCAAAAGAAATCACTTCAAATGGGCAAAAGTTCTTCGTTACACATCAAATTATATTTACTATGGTAGATGGAAAGATATTTAACGCACTTTGTGTAACAAAATCTAGTATGAAAAGAGAGCAAAGACTTGGTTGAGTAAACAAAAAATAATATTCAAGAACAATTTAAAAACCATCTTTCACTAATTGTAGACAAACCAAAACCGGGCTTTGGAAACTCTAATGACGGCAATGTAGCTCGAAAGTTCTTCCAAAACCACACTGTTTCTTCTTCTATAACAAACATCGATCTAGACTCATAAGAAGAATTTACATAATACTTCAAGCCATTTCAAGCGAATATAAAATAAATTCAAAAAAATTTGAACAGTATTGTTTTGAGACAGCCTGCTTGTATGTGAAACTATATCCTTGGATGCCTTGACACCAACTCTTCACAAAATACTAATTCATGGATCTGTAATAATTAGAGAGGCCTTATTACCTATCGGCATACTTAGTGAAGGAGCTCAAGAAGAAGCCCGCAGTAAGGACTTCCTATAGGGAATTTTTCGCCAGAAAAACGACACGAACGGACAACATCACTGATATAGTGAATCGGCTATTGATTTCGTCGGACCCATTCATTAGCGGAATGCGGAAATTCCCACTAAATAACAAAAAAAATGTTTGATAGTGAAGTTATTAATATGTTTGAAGTTGAAATATAAAATATAAATTATTTGCACACACATTTTTTTTTTATTTCAATACATAAAATAATATTTTATTAGTTTTGGGCATGTTTGCTTTACTTTGGCCCCAGTGTGCGGCGCAAAAGTGCTCACGAACACATAATTTAGATCGGACTTAACAGCTTTTCAAAGAATTCTTACTGGTTGTCTGCTCCTAATATGATGCCAAACACTTCTTACTTCGGAATAAGATGCCTTATTATTCATCGAACGAAAAGTATCAACCAAAAAGGAAAGGTGTTATACCAATAGAACTGTGGAAATGTTGTCAGGATTAAAGAAATTCCTTACAAGACCAAACCGACAAAGGAAAAGAGAAATATTTTCAAATAAACCAGGAATGAATGCAATGCATATATATATACAAATGTTTTCACAGTCGTCTAGCAGTAAGAGTACTTAAAGATCTGTAATACGTTAGTGTAGATGGTAAAGAGGCTTTTTTCCATGATATCAAAACCATTACGTAAGCTTTTCAATAATCATACATTTTGCGAGTGGATTCATGAAAACAACAACTATCCATCATAAAGACGACTGTACTTACGTCCCTTCCAAGGTCATGGAAACACTGGTTAAAGTCATTCAATTAAATATCTCCACACAACTTCTCAATGACATGCAGCACGTAGATGGGGGACGGCAGCGTACATATGTATGTATGTAAAGCTCATTTAATTACGATATTTACAATAAAGCTACTTGGGTAAAGATAAACCATGTGAAAATTAGTGTCTGGTGAACAGAGTGATGTCTGCTGTTATCAATAAATGGCAATTACAGTGTCGTAAATTTCCTATTTCGGTATCGCCAAAAATACTGCAAAATGTTTAGGTTTCGTCAGGCCATGCAAGTAATTCATTATCCTGTTTAAGTTGATCACAAGTTATACAGTAATTGAAATTCGTGAACAATGCCGGCATCAGAGCAGGTGCCTTTAAAATCTAGCTCTCGCTAAATACGATTCAAGATCGTTTGATAACACCCTCCTATATAGGCTTATAATTTGTTCCTTGTTTTACTTTTTTTTTCAATGGTAATAGCGCCCAATGCCTTTATAACTTCGACTAAAACACCAGTCTCCTTAAGAATCCTCAACATATGGTATTATTCTCAACCCTAGCTTACAGCGTACTCTGAAATATCCTGATTCCTCCCTAGGCTATACAACTAGATTAGGGAATGCCCTTCCAAGTCTTTACTTCCTAGTCATTATAGCCTGCAAACATTCAAATCAAGCGAACATACCTATCTGTCTTTCAAATATTTTCGTTATTTAATGGCTTTATTAGAAAGCGCAAACATTCCCATTAATTATCGAAGATTTGTGTGGCTGCCTTCGCAGCAGCGTACCCTGTCAACCCGATTTTTAATGACCCTTTTGACTGTTTCTGGCTCTACTTCACGAATGGTTCGGAGGATATTCGCTTTAAGGCTTGAATCGTTTCTGGGGTTAAAACGACAATCACAAGTGGGTTTTGCGATCTATTCTGTTGGATAATATGGCTGAAGAGATGAAATTGCGCCCCGTCATAAAAATTAGAAGAGAAAACAAAGCGGGTGGTCCCTTGCCTTCTAATGCTGAGCTTTTGTAGGAAATAAGGAAATAATCCTACAAAACACCTTTGCACAAAATTCTCACCAGGCTGGTGCATAAAATGTTGAGCTATTAAAATCGAGAGCGAGTTGATTTTCCTGGATTAAATCGTGAACAGCCGCCAAGCGGTGCGTGCTTCATTTCGACAAAAACTTCGCTTTAATAAAGGCACCCTTTGGTCAACACAGCGACAACTTTTAAAATAAGTTTGTATTGTTTCCCAGCGCTGTTCAAATCGATTCATGAATTTTGTATTTTTTCTCAACATTGTATCTTTTTGCGACCGGAATATCGCAGGGCAATCAAAAGTCATAACATTTGCCCCCTATCGGTTAAATTACAAATTGACTACCTCTTAGACCTGACCTATGCCATTAAATACAATTAAAGATCAAGACATTAGCCTTTTATCAAAAGGAATAACCACGCGACAAACCGCCACACAAAATCATCGTCTGACTATTTTCGTTTCTTGTTTTTGGCTTTCTTGATAACCCCTGATGTCTTGGTAAAAGCTCTTCGGTATCCGTATCTTTATTTTGAAATTCTGAGGTTCAATTCAAGGGGGTTTATGTGAGTAAGAACCGCTAGTGTTATCAATTATGATTGGGTGGTAACGTGATGAAGAGATAAGTTATCGCACGTTAGTTCAAAATATACATCTGCACCTTTTATCTTATAATATTTGTCTATACATTATTTGTATTTTTTTTTTTTAAAGAAGTTGTTTAATTAATCTTCAGAAATAATTTTAATTTATTCCTAACTCTAAGGACAATTAGAAACACAGGAATTTCATATGACTTTGAAGAAGAACCAAAACACGAGTCTAAAAAATATTTAAAATAAAAAAAGATTTAATAGCTGTATAAATCACTAGAATTAGACGCAATAACGTCGGCATAGTATGACAATATAATTTGTTGGATTGAATGTGTCTCTAAATCACAGATTAATTGATATTGTTTGCTGTATGATGTTTTAGTGGTTAATAACTGAACTACGAAAGACAATTGATTCTAGAAAAAGAAAAGTATCTACTTTTTTTTTTTGGATAAAATGGTAAAGGGTTCAGGTAATGAAAGACTACCGACTTATTCACTTCATTGTATGGAACTACTGTACTGTACTTGCAGCAGCTATTATTATTTATTTTTTTTACAAATTGTTAAATGGAGTATATAAATAAATTCATCGCTGACCTTCTATTATCAAAGAAAAATAATTTATAAGGAATTTTTTTTTTTTTAACTCCGGACATTGGTAGTTTATTGATAATCCCAAGTTCAAAATGCCACAAGTTGGAGAATATTTGGTTTACTATTCGGTAGTTATGTTTTTGTTGGAATATTCAGATTATTTACTTAATATTTATAGTTAGCTTTGAAAACGCTACTGCGTTGTTTACAGGGTTGATCAAATTTGCGGATCTTAAAACCATTTTTTAGTAGGGTATCCTGTGTGTTACCGTACACGTATACATTTAAGATGTTACTTTCTATAAAAGTTAAAACAGGGCAGCGTAATTCTTTGCTGACCCCACGACCATATAATTTGTTTCTCAAATTATGTCAAGGGATCTTCCCTTAAAGTTTTCGACTCACTATTTCAAACAACCTGTATACAAGTGCATACATACATAGTTTTGATTGCAACTGAAACTCAATTAATTAAGTTGTACTAGTTGTAGTAATATACTCGTAATAAACTAGCTGAACCGGCAGACACTCTTCTGTACTTTCTGGAAGGTTGAGTCATGAATTTAATTCATGGCTTGAAGATATCTATCCGAAGTACCATTCCATTTTGTTCCCTTTTTAATCAATCTGGATGTAATAGAAAAAAAATGAGAGCAAACAATTTTACTTGGGCAGGAACAAAAATTTAATGATCTCTTATGAAAAGTGCCGATAGGAGTAAATCCCTAGGATCAATATTTTTTCACATCTTTGTTAATTGATCCGATTCGGATCAAAAAAAAATTTGATTTTGAAAATATTTTTCCGATTAAAATGAAGTGAGTATTTATAACTACACTCGTAAATAGAAATGAATTAAAAAGTGATCCTCTGAACTCTCAATATACCTGTTTCGCTTATATTGATATTTTACTATTTTATAATATGTCCACAAAGCTAGTAAAATTTAAAAAAAATTTTAATAACCTTAGAATTCAGATTCATTTTTGCCTATGTAAAAGCCTCTCAGCCGTTTGAATTGAATTCGGCAAAAAATAAAAGGCCCAGCACAAGAGTGAAAAAAATAATAACGCGAGCAGCACAAATGGGTGCGTGAAGTTAGACCCCGGTTAGCACCGGGCTGAAGCACCAGTAAAAATTTTTTTGTTACATTGTATTGAATGACATGTACTCTGTGTTCATTTCTGACTCCTACTAATTGTTGCTTAGAAAAAATTAAAAGTTGTTTTATAATTTCTAATAAGTTGAATAAGAAAATTATACTATTTTAGATCAAACTTGGTGGTCTTTGTTTTCCTTAACAGCTCATTTTCGTACAAAAAATTGAAAGAAGCGAAACTTTTTGCGAGAAATATTTTTTGTTCCGTGGCGGAGCAGTTTCTTACTTGGAGTAAATGAATTGCTCCGTTCGGATAAATATAAAGAACGATAGAAATTATTGGGAGCAAAATTATTTTCCTCTCCGTATAATAGTTTTATGCAAACAATTAATATAAACATCCACAAAAACCAATCCGTTCGGAACTTTTTATTTTGATATATATTTATATCAAGCCCTGGTTTAATTTGGTTAAAGTTTCTGTATTAGTACGTGTAGACAAAAGAGGTCGCTGGCGCTATTGGAGTTTCGTAGGAACAAGAAAACAGAAAAAGGACCGCGCCAATCATATATTCCTTAGAAGCGCGGAAAATTGCAATTTAATTGAATGAAGAAAAATAAACTGCGATGTTTAAAATTAAACATTGGTAATGACTAGGGCTAGGATTTCGATGCATTTGCATATTTTTTTTAAAACACAATAGAACAAGTTATCTTTCCGATTCATGAATTTTCCTTTAAAATGGCATCCAATCGTTAGTGCATATTTTTGCATATTTTACTATAAATGCATATTTTGCATATTCTTGCATATACGGTATTTCCAAACAAAAAAAACCGTAAAAATGCAATCCTTTTCGATGTACAAATCTTTTCAAAGACCGAATCGCCAAGTTTCACCTTTACAAATTTTAAGAAAAATTTTATCACTTATGTTAATAAAACATATGAAAATTTTGAAAACCTGAATTAAATGTTAAAATAATGCTGCTTCTGTTATTTAATTTTCCAAATGAAGATCTTTATGTTTTGTTAACCATTTTATTTATTTAACTAACATTATTGTTTTTTTATTTCTTAAAACTAAAATTTCATTGAAAAAAAGTTTAACAACAGTCGTACAATTTATCTGGTCGCTATAGCCAACGATCGTTTTATCCGACTTTTCAAAAATAGGAAGGTTAATTGTACAAAAATCAACCATGTGGGCGAAAATTAATCGTTACAAGCGACTAGTCGATATAAACCACGTCGTTATAGGTTACTTCGCCATGGTTTCAAATGCATATTTCCCATTTTTAAGAGCGTATTTTAAGCTCGTATTTTGCGTTTGACAATTCAGTCTTAAATTTCATATATTTAATTTTGAAAATGAAATCTCTAAATTAAATATGAGACAGCAAAATTGACATTTTTAAAAGAAACTTCAGAAACTGTGTAAACCAAAAATTATTAAAAATAAAAATCTTAAATTAATTTTTTCATTATTAAATATTGGAAATGAAAGTACAAAATGCTTCCAGTTTCATGATAAACATGTCAATATTTCAATAAAAAATACTAATTATTGATTTACATATTATTTTTTTGTTTGTAAACATGCAAGATATACCTGTCCATAAGAAAAACATGGATTTTCTAAATCCAATTCACATTCTTTCATTCTTTGCTCTGCGACTTATGATCATCGTAAATGCCATAAACGTTTGAATTTAAATACGTGGCTGTAAAACATTGGTCTGTGTGTTACTTTTAAGCTTTAGAGTCAGATTGGCTGTTCTTCTGCCATCTAATAATATTGCAGCGACACCAGATGAAGCAATTGCTAATGCGATATTACCATGAAATCTTACTTTGCCAAGAGTTGGTGAAATTAAAACCTTTTTTCTAGTTCCATCAGCTGCGTTTAAAAAATAAAAACCTTCATTTTGTGTCGCTTTCATAAATAGACTTTTTTTTGTTTGATAAGAATTGCTCATACGTCGAAACAAATGAAATCAAATTGTAAGTGTGGCGACCCGCCAGCGATGATCAACTCTAAGTTTGTATACCCAAACACTCTCCATATCTTATTAGTTGGTTGATGATAAGTAGGCGTGGGTCACAGTCGTATTTTAATAAAGAATTTTTGTTGTCAAAAGTAATAAACATATTTTTTATTTATTATCCTGGATAAAAGGACTATCGCAGTTAGTATAATTCGAAATGTTTTTAACTTCACAAATGCCACGTTTTTATTTAATTAATTTATTTTTTAATTGACGTTTGAATTTTTTTTTAAATTTTACAAATAAATACCTTGAATATTTAATCGAGCAGTACCTATCGGATCCTAACAAAGCTATGAACTTTCTTCTTGACAGAGCAATCTTATATCGTTCAGAAGTAGCATGGTCACTAACAGGCGCGCAAACCATCATATATATAAAGATTAAGATAAAATATACGTCTAGTTGATAGGCATTTATTACAAAATCCACATTTGACTTAAAAACCCATACAATGCAAATTTACATAAACTAAAGCAAAAACAAAGTTTTAATTCAACGAGGTTATGCAACGTGAAAATATGTATGTGCAAAATCTCATGGAAAATAAAATATAAAATCTAAACTTCTAATTCTTTAATAAAACGTTTCCCGATGTCAAAAAATTATTAACGAAATCTCCACTCAAGTACATCGTTTCCAATACAAGAATTCATGAAGACAAAGAAACGATCCTGGTTACGGTCAAAGTCCAATGTCGCTTAAGAACAGTTTGGCCAAATAAGACAAAAGGTCATTTATATTTAAATACATATACATATGTATATCTTATTTTTAAATAATTTTATTTATGAGATCATAAAAGTCCAATTAATGTGCACTATTTACGCATGTATATCAGATAACAGATAATATCGAAAAAAAAATGTATTTACAAAATTATCTAAATACAAAACATCCATACATACATCTACTCGTATATATGTATAATTGAAATTTCTATTAAATACAAAGAAACAAGAAAAACAATTTATTAAATGGTTGACTTGCTTGGGCGTTATGTAAGCTTTCATAAAAATACTAAAACCAGAACTCAACCAAATTATTTAAAAATGCATCCTAAAGCAATTGCAAATAATCTTTATTCAATCAAATCTAAAAACAGTCCACACCCTCTGCAAAACATGTATGCCAGATTGATCAAAAGATAGTTTTTCTAAAAATAAAAATATATATACTATATAAAAAAAAAAAATTATCTCCAATCTCTGACACGAGTAGCTCTTCAATTTGCAAAATTTTGCATACAATACTACGCGTAGAATGACAATTCTCCATGGTCAATTTAACGGAAATTACCTTAAATGGAATTTATTTAATCTAATAATCGTCATTGAGTGGTAGAATTAGGAAATCATATCTCGAATTCATCTCTTAAAAGACGGTCCTGATTAATAACTATAATATATACCTAAAGCAATCAAAAAGCTTACGTTAACACGATCATTCAATGCGCGCAACTTTTATTTTTTATTTTTTTATAAACTTGCCGATACCCATACAATTATGATAAACTTGCCAAAAAAGAACAAAAAAAGAAAAAAAAGATAAATCTTCGCTGGACATTGCAAAACGCATTCAGCCCAAACTTTCTACATGGTTGTCAAATTTTGCCAAGCCCCCTCGCCACATAAACGACAAAAGGTGTAATAATTGTACTTTAAAATTGTAATGTCAAAAACTTTAAATTTCCGTGCGCAAAAGTCAGAGCCCATTAACATCTAGTAACTTCAATTGTCATATTCAATGTCAGCTGACGAAAAATCAAATTGTTTCTTACACGCACGTGTAAACTTTACAAAGTTCATTTAACGCTTTACTTACATCTTACATAATTTAATTAAACAACAAGTTCAATTAAAGCTCAAATAATGCAGAAATATGTGTGTATTTGAACTTACCTTGAAAGCTGGTGACTTGCTCCAGCTGCCAAAATCGATAAGAAGCTGCTTTCTAGCTTGTGAAAGGAACATGGTTCAAATGGAGCAGAGGTTCTAATAAGACACTTACAAAAATCAAAATTAAACTAATAAAGAACTAAGTCTTTGAACAACCAAGCAATTCAGCACCCGCACCAATCTAATGACAGACTCGCACTGAGTTCAACGCATGAGAACTAAACAAGTTTTTGGAGGAGATACGAATACGAGAATTCCCAAAACGCAATGGAATCGGAATAAAGGGACAAAAAGTTCACCGAATCAACCGAGTTGTTTTCTGTTCGAAATTTGTATAAGATCTAAATTTAGTTGGGCTAGGCAAACGCGACAGGTGTTGCGTCACTGTTTTGCACATGTATTTGACAGATCGTAAACGAGCTTTTAGAGAGAGACATGGAGAGAAAGCTTATGCTGAATATATTTATATAAATTGTTGTTTTGGGTAGATAAATCGCTGAATGGGATGGAGACAAAGAGGGCTGTAGTAAAGTTGTAAAAACAGATGTTGTTTATTCGACATTGACCTTGTTAAACTGATGAAAACACGTGTAGGACGGGGGGTTGTTTTGTTTAATATTATTTTCTACCCTCAACATTTTCTTGATGTTGTCCACTATTAATTCATATGGTTACTGTTATTGTTAATGAATATTTTTTTTGTCAAATTAATATCTTAAAAAAATGTTTGATTAATTTTTTTTTTTTAAATAAGTGTAGAAATGCGATGGTGATGCTAATGATTCGAGACTCCCAGGCCTTTAACAAAGAATCGGTCAGAAAACTTGTCTAGAAAATGTAATTAGCACTTTTCATGTTTGAGTTATTTAGTAATGTATTTAGCAGTGCTTCCATATTAATTATAGAATGTTTTAATCAACAAATGTGTTATACTATTCCTTAATAACAAATCTCCTAATTGAATAATCTACGAATACCTACAGGGTGCATTTTTTTTTGTAGTAACTCTAAGATAAAGAACTAGTCTATTGCATTTCTTGTAAAAAGCGTGTTAACGAAATTTCTGAGTGTTTCGAAAAGGGATAGGGCACTTTCAAGACGTCAGTAAGCAGGCTAACGTGCAACAGCAGAAAAACATCTTAGAGACCTCGGAAAATACTCGTATTCATTTGGTTTGATGGCAATCTTGAGAGTAATGCTATATACATTTGCTCGAATGAAAACTCAACTGTAAATGGGAGACTAAAATGAGGAAGCAGGCAGATTAAACGAAGCTTCTGTGCTTGAAAATTTCTCATCGAAGCACATTGTATAGCAAATTGTTGGCCGACTTCATTTTTGGTGATCACAATGTAACCTGAGACAACCCAGGCAAGATTATCCAGATTTATATCCAGATACTTAGCTTTTTTTAAATAATTTGATACCTTTGAGCACTAGATGAGTGAGACCAGCCCTCCTTGTAAGGAGAACTACGTGTATTCCTTCTTATCGCACAAAGCAATTTTGCGCTTCCATGCTCTTTAACATGAAGATGGTCTTGGTGAACGTGTAGTGCTGTTTTTCGATTTTTCTGGGAAATGAGTCTAAAGCATGATACGAATAGCAAGTTGTCGGAAACAACTAGCTCTAAGGAGAAAGGCTTGAGTCGGTTGAATACTCAAACCACCTTGTTGCAGCCAAGATAAGTCTATGGAAATCCCGAGTATCAAAAAACGAAGAAATATTGTGAGGAGATTTAACGTTGAATGGTTATAATTGCAACAAAGTTTCGAGCGCATATCTCTTAATCTCTCAACATGTCCTATGCAGCCACTGATGTGCTGGTTTTCACCTGACGAGCTCCACGAAAAACTGCAGACAAGCACTGAAGGAAAAAAACTCAAATGCACCGCACTGCATAAAGGAACGAGAACGGCCCGTGAGCTCTAGAAGCAAAACAGAAGGTAAAAACATCATCTTTTCAGGAGGAAAAAGAGCATTTAAAGCGCGCGACCGAGGAAGGAAAGAGGTGCTTTTCTAGAAATAATGTCCGGAAGGCAAAATGGACGTGTTAAGATAACAAAACTCGAACAAAGGCCTGTAGAAATAAACTAGATGAACATACGAGTAGTTCTAATTTCACATTCGGTACTGAGTACAACACGGCTGCTGGATAGAACGGCTTAGCTATTTAAGGCAGTGGGAAATAACTTAGTAGAAAATATGCCTGATGATTGAAACCTTAGCACGGTTCGCCCGACCCACAAGAAGAGGAATCCGTCTCCTAAGCGTCATATATAAGATCTTATCTGCCATTTGGTTGGATGTCTGAAGCCGGATCATTGATAAACTGATTGGCGCCTATCAATACGGTTTTAGTTCCGGTAAGTCCACAATCGATACCACCACCTTTTTAACAATTTTAAGTCAGCATACTCGTGTGTTAGCGTCGTATATACATATATATACAGAGCGATGAGCTACACAAAGTCATGCTATCCTTGCCAAACTCATCAGATAGTCCGCTATTACATGGTGACTTTTGAGTCACGACTCACACAAGTGCAAAAGATAAAGAAGATGAAGTAGAAAAACGGAAACCGTGTGTGTCGTGAGGCAAAATTTCGGTGACTCATTTTGACGTTTCTTCTCTCTTTGTTCGCTTTGTTATATTCGGTCCCCATGAAGGGCGATTCGCCAAAACGCCAAAAAAAAACGAAAGAATTTTTGTGGTCGAAGGAGTCAAGGAAAAATTCAAAAATTTTGTTGAGAGCGAAACGTTTGTCTATAAAGCGAAAGAAAAAACAAAAGAGAGCTGTCAAAAACAGTTGTGACCCAAAAGTCACCGTGTAATAGCATGCGCCTCACAGAATGAAAAATTGGAAGAGAGCTGTCAAAAAGAGCCATGACTCAAAAGTCATCGTGTTATAGCGGACATACTGAAGAATGGCGATAGAGAACGCTCGATGCTTCGAAAAGGCGGGAATTAATCTCTCCGAGACCTTGATATCAAAAAAGGATTCAGGCAAGGTGATGCGCTTCAATGTTACTTTTTTATACTTCAGACTATTGTGCAAAAGTCGCAATTCCATACTAGAGGCACAATTTACAAAGTCTGTACGTACATCTTGCAACCACTGCTAAAATCATTATCAGACAACATTATCAGAGCTCAGAGACCCGTCTGCAACTAGTACTCGTACCATTCACCACATAATTCTTCAGGTGATTGCTGAGCACAAACTCACAATCTTTTTTTTTGAGTGATGAAATTTTATACGTATGACCGCTCGGTACGTGGTTTCCGTAATGTCGGCCACATGGCCGAATGAGCACGTGACCGAGACGCATTGGATATGTGTGGCGCACCTTCGTTCTGCTGGAACCATATTCTTTAGTTTAAACCAGTAAAGTTTTACAGTTCCGGGACAAAGAAACTGCCCACCCCCTTCCATCTTTAAAAAGTACAAGTTGATTGTTGCACACGCTTACTTTGCGAACGGTATCTTTAGGTGAATGTAGGCGAAAATATACTTAGCCTCCAGCCCTTGGATATACTCGTATACTTGAAAGAATCTAGAGAAAGGAGCGCTTTAAGATTGAATTAGGTTAATGGGTTGAAACCAAACTCGAAAGGACTACAAAATACCTCATAACGACTTTAAAACACCATTCATCTGTATTTTCCTATGGGACAGCAACCAAACGGTACAACACTCGATATCCATTTTCACTGATGGATCAAAGATGGATACAGGAAACAGCCCCTGCATCTTCTCCGATCAATTGAATTTAAGATTTTCGCAACGCCAGTTGGACTACAGCAATATTTTCCAGGCTTTATCAGATCAGCCAACTCGCAGCAATAAAGGTAATACTCCACGAGGATATTGCTATATTTATAACCGTCTTTGGGTTCAGCATAAGGTTACGCTATCCTGGGTCCCTGACCACAAAGAAATGGCTGGGAATGAGCATGACAGATCAAATATCAAATATCCACTTTGAACTTAGCGAATCCAGTACAAGGAAAATTCTTTCAAAAAGTCGAGCTGAACTATCTACACTTGTTGGACTGCGCCTTATCGACAATGACGTCCGTAAGGGCATCAGGGACATAGGCTCATGCGATGATACATTACACTTTTGTGCCAGTGTCCCATTTTCAGCAGTTTGAGGAAAAGAACCTTAGGAAGTTATTACTCCCACGACCTCTCATAAACTATCTGTCAGATTCACGGATGCAGCAAGATTCCTTAAATCCGCTCATAGACCAAAGAACAACCAACGCGAAACGGAAAGCGGAAACCAAAACTAAGAACCGCAAACATAACCACATCCCCTTCCTGTTCCTCCACCCGGGCATAACAATGGGTATAGACAGACTTATTATGATGAGGTGAACTTGACTCAAAATACCTCATTAACCCGCCAACTGAATCTTACATAAGCAAGCAATGATTATTTTATGAATTTCAAATGCAAGGACCTAAATGGTGACGTTTTCAGAGTTCGTAGTTCGTTAGTGGTTCGTAAAACGGACGGAATATGAACATTGTAAGTACCATTTACAGGATCGCTTCGTCGGTATTTGTTCAACTCTTCACTTAGTTTTACGTCTCATCTGCGTCCCTTTCAGAACTTAAGGATATTTAAATATTAAATTTCGATAATATTCCATTGAATTACAAAAAATAAATACTTTGCTTCGGCCCACACAATTTAAATCGTATGCTATCTATCATACAAATTGCAACCAGCAGTTGTAAGCTTTTGTAGCAGAAAACTTTGTAATTTGACGTTTCTTCAATCGACAAGAAGCATTCAGTGGGCAAAAGCTTTTCGAATCTCCCTGAAACGCACTCACTTTTTTGTCCCCCTTTCAAAAGCCTGTATTGTGAAATATATTGTACTGAGGTCAGATACCAGCTGTCAAACGTATATTTGGCATATTTAGACCATTCAACGTAAAGTTTGCAACCAACTGTCAGCTGTTTATTGTTTTCGTTTATTTGAGTCTTCTTCGTCTTGTTTTCGGATGCGCAAAATAAACAAAGAAACCAATTTTTCCTCAAGTTCATTTGCATAAATATTTCGTTTAAGTTCAAAGGTGTACCAAAAGAGTTTTCTATTCGCAGCCTAAATTGTTAAACAACAAATGACTAAGGGATTTTCTACTTTGCATTACCATTTCGGATAACAAAAATGGTGATTTACTGTAATTCGCCTGCCCCCTAAGACAGATGTGTAACAGTACTGTAGTGTGGTAAAAAAAAGACTCCATCATTCCTTATCTCCCATTGATTCTTATTCAAGCAACTTGTGGTTATTAATTCTAAAAATAAACAAACTCTTGTTCATTTATTTGTGTGTTAATATTGCCATATGTAATTTTGTTGGTGAAGCTTGAAAACAGGAGATTAATCTGACAATTCGTTGCCGATTGGATTTAGACAAACATGAGATAGTTACGACTAGTACTCCATGCATACATATGTGAAGGAATAAATCGAAATTGAAATGATACATTAAATGGGATGAGCGTTAAATTATACCGAAGTAGCAGTAGAAAAGCTATGCATTCGACCTCTACTAATCGGAGTGCAGTAGTCTACATATCAAGAATCGGTTATCACTTATTCGATTTTTACTTGCAATAGTGGATACCGACGCTTCCATCGAGATGGACCAGTCAGCGGAGGATTTGCTGCACGAGTTAAAATCATTATGGAGCAAATATAATAATGAGGAAGAAGACATTATTAAGAAGGTTCAAACACTTTCCACTTCGAAAGACTATTTGTTGAATTATAATTATTTATGTTGTTATTTGGTTTATAGGAGCAAGCCTTGAAAGTATTTTTGTACAAGTTTCAATTTGCTGATTTGGAGACGTCATGCGATGAGCCAACACCAACTATTAGGTGAGATTTTTGTGCAACGCAATTTACTTATCAGACCATGAAGACACGATTAATAATAGATAATTGTGGTTTAAGTGGAATTTTAAAGCAAATTTTGTTGGTATTTTTCATTATCATTAATAACCGAAATTATAGAATGAGAAGTAATGTATCTAATGTATGGTTTAATTTATGTTCATTTTTGTTTATAGGTTTGTCAATTCGATTGTGGAAGAGGTGTGCTCCTTTTTATTGGAGAGAGTATATGACATCATTAACAAATCTCACCTGCTAAGTGAAGCAAAATCTACAAATGAAGATTCTTCGACTGGGGAAAGACTCGAACCAAATAAATCAGTTAATACCGTAAAAATACTCAAAGATAAGCACAATTTTGCTCAGGTAAGTAGAGAGCAATGTTTAACTTATGCCTTACTATTGGTGTTAAAGGAATATCTGTGTGTGTTACGAATTAGTAATTTTGATATACCTAAATGATCGTTGTTAATTCTTAATAAGCAATTTAGAATTTGAATTTGAAACATTCGAATTTGATTTTTTGATGAGAATTTCAAATCTGACGGCATTGATTAATGTTACTATTCACTTGTTACACAAATGTTAATCTACACAAGCGCACGGAATGTGCGAATCAACTTTGTTGATAAATGATAGCTTGGAAGCGATGTACAGTATTTACAATAGTTGAGATGCAATCTTTATTCAAATTATAATTGAATGCATAGTTAGTGAAGTCATTTAATTCAGATACACAATGCTGCCTCCTATTTGATTTCTTTTTTTCTCAACTGATAATAAGCTGCCTTTCCTTTTACAATGAATATTTGTTTACTAAAAAGACATAATCCATTAACAAAAACCTCTCTTTCAATGTTTTGTTATAGGATAGAAAAATATATCGCAAGTTAGCCCCAAGGAAGGAGTCTAGGGGTATGATGTCATATGATCTAGGGGGGCCAATTCACTGCCCCAAGTCTTTACCGAATCTTTTTTGTAATAAAGCCAAGACTTCATGGACCGTGTGGCAAGTGGCAAGTGATCGAGACCACGGGCTTCAATTTCAGACAGCGAATAGTCCGTTAATATGGCACGATACCGGGGAACATTGACCTTCCTGCCGGTCTCAGTTTTGAAGAAAAATGGACCGATGATTCCATCAGCTCATAAACCCCACCAAACTGTAATTTTGTCTGAATGTAATGGCAGCTCTTAAACTTTTTCGGGCTGCTTAGCACCCCAAATACAGCATTCTTCTCTTAGTAAAATTGACACAGAATCGTGTGAGTCATGCAAGGAATTGTAACAATGCAGAATTGCCATCGCGGTACAACCTGCAATTTCGTTAAAACGAAGTATCCCAGACCTTATCTCAACTTTTCAAAAAAAACTGATCAACTCACTTAGGCCTGTTGGCCCGTTTTGATACCACGTGGATCTGTGATCCTCCTACTCAAGTAACCATTTGCAACTTTTGACAAAGCGTCTGTGTTGCTTAGATCGCTTAAATTGTTGTGGAAGAAAGCTCCTAAGTGGAGTATTTTTTTGGGGGGAAGGCTGGACATGTTCAAAGAAGATGGGGGGCTGTCTCCTCCTCCTCTATGTCCCGGCACCCAGCAATGATGTATATTGATATGCTCTGCTATCTCCAAGAGAAATGATCGGCAGTTTAGGTTTAGATTAAGCTCATCAGCGAAAACACCGCCACCAACCCCACAGTCAGTCATTGAACCATCCGTGTAAAAGTGGATTGATTCGTCGTCCATAAAGGCATTCTCCCAGAAGTATCCAGAGAGAATGCTAAGATGGAAGCTTTTGTCAAACCAATTGAATGGGGTTGATGTAGTCGATGTTTTGTGGTAGGATTCTTAGTATGTTAAGAATATTAGCGTGGTATTAGGTTCATTTGTCCACTGTGAATTTTGGTTTAAAGCGAATAACTGCATTAGCAGCTACTTGTCTGATGAAAATTTCGAGAGGTCTCAGGTGAAACATAACATCCAGTGCGACCGAGGGAGTTGTACGTGAGGCTCCGCCTATGTCCAGACATGCTGTTATTTGGACTTTGCTTAGCTTCATGCAGTTGACTGCTTTGTCTAAGGCCGTCCACTAGACAACCACCCCGAAGGTGAGTATCGGTCTTACCTTCTTCTTAAGTGGCGCTGCAGTGCAGGGTGATTAATTCATTTGATTGCAACATCCTTTACTTCTGTAGGGGCGTGTACGCAAATCAGGCTGATGTTTCCGAGTTTGCCCTTGATGCGGATTGTAACGAGGCGTTCGCTCACATTCCGGAAGCTAAAAAATATCTGTCTCTAAGTCTGTCTCGGATAACAAACCCTCATCCAAATAAGCGCTGTCCTCTTTCTTTGTAGCAGTCACCGTGGCAAATGTTGCAGTTTTTCATCCGTCCTTTGCCTGGCCCATTCCATTGCAGTTCTTGGGTTGCGGTGATATCTGCCTTACAGCAGTTCAGGGTCTGTTAAGGGACCTTACATTCCAGGTGCAGAGGCGAAATTCGTTGTCCTTTTTTTAGTCTGCTGGGGTCGTCAACATTGTATCCGTCCGTATCCGAGGTGTGTGTATGTCTCTGAACCATTTTTTTGTTTTCCGCGGTTGGGAAGTTATCCCAACGCGCAACCCCCAACCTAGAGGGCCAGTTCATTCGTTTATCCCCAAGGACAAAGGAGGTGTCAGTATCTCACGTCGGGGGTATGCAAGCTGCCGTTGGCTCATGATAGAGCTCGTCCGCAACCATCACTTCTCCAGAAACCCTGATTAGTCCTGGAAATCCTTATGGACCTAGGCTCCAAATATGTTAAAGTAGCTCGCATAAGGTTTCGCCGTCCAAATTTTTTACGCCGCCGTTGAATCCATCTTGGGGGGCTTATCCGCGTACGTCCTCCTTCTGAGGCATTAGGGGCATAACAAATTTGTATTTCAATACATATGCACTCCGAAACTTTTTTTTATAATCCGTGAATGTCAAAACGTCAGTCAACGTTTACATTATTATCATGATGAAGTTCACGAACGGGCTACGATTGTAAAATATTAAAAAAAAGGGCCCACCGTGCATCCTATAGTGGATAAATGAAAACGCAAAAATATCGCAGTCGTAAGTGTAAGTGAGCCAAATCAGTCGATTACATCCCGTTCACTAGAATTGGGAATCTCTCAGTCCACATTGTGGCAAACTTGGTACAAAGTTTCGGTCTACACCTACTATTTTTTTTGTCTAGAATTTAATGGACTTAATACCAGTGGTATGTGGTTTCAACAATATGTTGCCACATGGCACACAGCTAGTCTAATTATCTATTAAAGGGAAAGGTCGGTAATCGTGGAATCTCGAGAAAGGTGCGGTCGAAATTAAATTAAAAATCTGAAGAGTTTGACTTGGATTTGGATGACAAAACTAGACATATGCGGCCGTAAAATCGATGATAAGCAGTCTGTATGAATTTAAAAAGTTTTTCCAATATCTCAATTCTGGCGTCTCCTCTTATGGTTTCAATGTTCACTTAAATTTCGCTTCTGTTCTCTGCTTAAGTAAGCGTAGTGTAATTTACAGGTTTTCATACTCTTTTATCGGACTCATCCCATCGCACTTGCCAAATGATGGTGATATTACTGATACTAGCCTGGGGAAAGCCGTATCTACTGATCTAACTCTCGTGCATGCGTAGGCAGGTAGTGTTGCCAATCACACTTCTTACGTCTATACGTCTACCAACAGTAGCAAGAGTAGGGCCGTAATCTTTTGAAACCTACCTTCCCTCTTTTAGGAACGTAAATAACATACTTCTAACGTCAAAAATAGATTTGTTTGCGCCTTCGAATAAAGTCTTTGCCTACTCTTGTCCTTTCCCTAATCGATGGTTACCCTTTCCTGGGTCCTTAAATAATATTTTTAATATAACACATTTTGTATATCCATCCCAGTCGAGTTCTTCATATCAATTTAAGTTTTTTTCAAAGATGGGCATATAACCAGGAAATTAATGTTTATATTCGTTTAAATATTAATTGTTTCTTCGACTGAATCGCTCAAGAGCATATGTCTCATCTGAGTATGAATGATGTGATTGTAGAATTTTACTTCGACGAGACGCTTTACTGATTGGTTTTACATACCAGCATGAATTTTTGAAGGAACTCCTCTTAGTGAAGCCTTTTTTCTTTTTAAATAAATCACTCTTTGTTCCTTTTTTTTTTGTCAAAACTCCATGCTACTTTAATTCTGTGCAAGTGTTTTTCGATTTTCGCATTTTAGCAAGGTGGACGATTCCTTCACTAATAGGTTCAGCGCAACAATCGACGCATGAGTATTTCGCTCGAATAATAACAACCTCCTTGCCACCTGACTGCAATCTATCTTAGCGGCAGCGACCTTTGAGCTAATAACACTCTGTATAGACGCAGGACATCAGTTTATCTATACATCTTTGGCTATAAACTCCTCAGTGCATGCAAGGAGGTTCTTTTCTTCATTCATTCATTCGACCTGGCAAGATTTTCTTCATTCACTTATCTGGAAAATCTTAAGAAAATTCGAGCGGACAAGCCTCCTCTTCTTCTTTTAACAACGCCTCATCGAAAGTATTGTTCATCCAAATAAAATTGCCGCCAGGACTTTATTGGCCAACCCATTTTAGTCTTCTTCGGTACTGTTAAGAA
The DNA here is from genome assembly GCA_928272305.1 of Volucella inflata. Taxonomy (NCBI): domain Eukaryota; kingdom Metazoa; phylum Arthropoda; class Insecta; order Diptera; family Syrphidae; genus Volucella; species Volucella inflata. Next base: position 65,973,207 of record OV743718.1, read on the forward strand.
CGGAGCAACTCAGTGTTTCGATTTCTACTTAGCCTTCGGTGTATTGTAGTTGAACCGGCACAAAAATTTGTCAGGATTGTGATTGAAGAACGCCAAAGGTTCTTTCAATGTTGTCATGCGAAATTTAAGAGCTTATCAGCTTTCAATGGCTGTCGCCCACAAACAAAGGGCCTCAACTCACTCAAAATTTGACAGTAGCCTATTGATAGATGATGGTAATTAGAGAAGCAGTGTTGCTTTTCATTTTACAGCGCGGATAATCCGAAAAGTTCGTAGTTTGTTGTAGTTCAAAAGACCGCTCGCTATAAAGTTTCAGTCCGTGAAATCTTAAAAATCTATTTGACGTGTTTGGTGGGATTTAACAGCATTATCATTATTATCTGCTCAAGCTGTTAGGAAAAGGAATTACGTATCCAGACTCGAACAAGTTTTTAATGCTGCTACCTACGGGATATGATATAACCGCTAGCAATACCATAAAGGAAAATACTGTTTAAAACTCTCGAGCCAAACCGTTCCTAGAGCTTATTTTAAGTCCAAAAATATTAATGAAATCTGCGTCTAATTGCAAAGAGAAACTTCGAACAGTTTTGCAATTTAAGTCAGTCAGCTCCGCTACTTTAAATTAGGCGCAGTTTCGTCCATCTGGGAACGTTATTCAGAAGGTTTGTAAGCGAATACCGACAGTTATTTATTCCAGAGAGAATTTGGAACGGACAATTAGTCATTTTCAACCATTAAAATGCGTGAATGTAAAGCAATGCAACAGAAACGTTTTTTACGTATGTAGATTCTGATTTAAAAATTACAAAAAAATCCTTTAAGTGTTTTTTTTGGAGGATAGACTGTTTTTATTCTGCAGTTGATTTAAAGACAAAAGAACAACCTTAGTATTATTAAGTGTTTTAGTAGAAAACTATCATAGATATTAAATCCTTCTGTTCTTCCTTTTCAGCTTATCCTAAGAACTCCCGGGGATTGCAGCAAAATCGTTGCTTTACGCACATTTCTCACTCATGACATAGGGCATCACTTATTGTATTTTCTTCAGCGCATCGATATTAAGGTAAGTTGAACATGTCCTGGGTTAAAATATTCCAGCAACTGACAATTACGTGTATACTCTTTTCTTTTCAGTTACTAGCATCGCAAAACAGCCTTTGCAATCTTTGTATTAATTTGTTTCCTAATTGCCAATGGGACGACAGTCAGGTTCAACTTAACTCATCCGATACGATAGGAGAATTCATTGATAATCTGTTTCTTCATCAACGATTAAAAATGATGCGATCGCATGACTTTACCCAATCATCAGAACTTAAATCAAATTTAAACGATAGCGGCAAACATGTAGATGATTTTCGCGAAATGGATTTCGATAAATTTATGCAACAAGTAAAAACTAGTGATGAAATTGCTGTTGTGCTTATAGGGTTGCTGGAGAAATGTGTCGATTTAGAAACCGATATGACACTAACCGATCAATCGATTAGTATTTTGTGTTGGCAATTTGCCATTCAGCAAATTTCTTCCAACACACAGGCATTTGGAACTGCTAATAATGCTGCGATAATTAAATGTAAACTTTTCAATCTTGTTGGGAAGTGTTTCAATCACATCTGCTGGCAGGGCGACAATTTGGCAACACTAGATTTAAAAGATACAATCGATAAGCTAATGAATGCACTAGATGTTAACGGTGATACTCAAATAATATTTGGAATTGTTTACTTAATTTTTGGACTCTTAAACAATGTGATAGCTCTATCAAATGGAAAACTGCATGATGCACTGAAATTCATCGATGAAGAAGCATTAGACAAGTGTATAACTGCACTTACTAAACTTTTAGCGCAACCACCAACCGATATGGAATCTCTTTTCACAACAATTGTAAAAGTTCTTTTGAAAATTATCGACAATCTAAACAAAAATCCTCCGGGGAAAGTGAAAAAAATTCGTAAAAAATGTAAAGGCAACTTCCAACAACATTGTCGCCGTACTAATTTTCCATGCTTTTTTCAAAAGATGCTACTCAATATCATCGAACATCTCTCAGGTGAGCTACAAGAATATGTGCTCAAATGTTTACAACGATACGGTATCTGCTGTTGTCTTTGCAACACGGACACAATTAAAATGCTCTTTAGTAAGAATATTTATCCAAATAATCGGAAACTTGCTTTCGTTTTTGTTCACAAGAGAATCCTTACAACTGTACTGGTGCGAAACAACTGCACAAGCTGTGAGTTTAAATTGAAGTCTGCCGAATTCCATAAGAACGTGTTTGATTTATATCACGGCAAATATTTAGCTGTAAGTGGTATTGATGATTATTATAGTTTGCTCAAACATCTCAAACACATATCACACTTGGTTAGTTATGACATATCAGCTGGCGTTTTGGCTAACATTGTTCTGCCAATCTTTCGAACTTACAAGCAACATTCAATACCTGGTCGGACTTATCATTATGTATTAGTTGAGTGTCTTAATATATTCATCACATATCTGAGCGACGTGAGACTGATTAAAGATTTTTACAATGACGAGAATATTACACACCTGGAAGACTTAATGCATCGACCAGAACTAACTCGATCTGTCTGTGATTTGTTAAAAATCGGCATTGAGAATGCCGCATTTTTAGGTGATAATAGCCAAGAACAAGTTATGCTTAGCAAACGTCTGATAGCACTTCAATTAAATGGAACTGATATAGCGACTAAATGGTTTAATGGAATGCTTAGATGCTTGAAAAGCGAAATGCGTGAAACGCTCTGCCTCGAAGATGATGACAAAGGTGCCGAAAACAAAATGCTTAGTACATTGAATATTCTACACATTGCCTCAAGGCATTGGTGTTTAAATTATCAACTCTTGAAGAATAATCAGCAATTTCAAAATGAATTCGCTGAGCGGTTTAATGAAGAAGGTCTCATAAAATTAGTCTGCAATACATTAGGTTGTTTTTTATTGTATTCTAAAGGTGAGGAGATTGTAGCATCTCAATCTCCGAACAAGCAAACTCCTCAGGAAGAATCTCTGCCTTTGAATAGTTTTCTATCATCCATATCAACACAATCATCCATGACTACCTCAGATCTACCGAGTTTCGATGATGTTATTCGATTATACAATGTTAATGTTAGTGGAAGGGGATTTTTGCATAAACTGCAAGAAAACAAACAAGATGAAAGTATTGTTCTATTTGATATCAGAAATCAATTAAAGACTTCTACATTTAATTCACCAACTAAGGATTCACTACTGGCATCTATACATGAATCTGCTCCATTAGAAGACCATAAAAGTCTCTTTGAAAAAATATTTGGATTTATTTTTGGTTCTCGATCGGACTCTATTAACAATTCAAAAGAAACAAACAGTTCTCATATAACTAATTCTGAATTACAATGTCTCTGTAAGCCGGGTGAATGCAAAAAGCTGTTGCAGAAATTATTCGAATCCACTATTGCTGTGTATATTAGGGAGTACAGAGGAAACGGTAAGTCTTTATTATTATATTTTCCAATCATTTTTAAACTAATCGTTATGTTATTCGTTCATTGATCTCCGTTTGTGATATTTATCTTCCATCCCTTGAATACTTTTATAGAATACACTTCTCTATAGAATGGATTGCGATTCAACAAGCAATAACAAATACTCGTTTGAAAAGAACTTTTTTGTTCGTACGATGTCAACTTGAATCATGTCTAGTGCAGTACCACGGAAATCGTAGGCTTCGCTCGGGAGGTTTACTTCTTAATTTTTAATTGCGTTCGTAATTTTGTGTTTGATGTTAAGGTAGGTAGTGTTATTGTCTGAGGTTTTTTCTTACTGTTTTGGATGTGTGCATGCCTTCAGCGTTGCATAAATTAAGTTTCCTTGTTTCTTTTGATTTTTTGGTCTTTTATCACTGCGGTTTTAGATCATGTACTCGTAAGTTCGCAAGATGCAAACAAATAACCGAAGATTCTAGATCGATACACACCACTTCTTTATGTATTTCAAGGCCGCATATTGTTACATCTATGGAGTTATGTCTAGTTCTCGTCAAATTGTGAAGTAAAAAAGGGGTTCTACGATGTAATACGCTGTCATGTGACTTCTTTGACATCATACATCAGCACAATAACTAGTATACAGTGATATCTTTGATGGATCACAGCGTGCTTTCATTAGTGTGCCTAAGGATATTGTATTTTTCGTAACTATAATAAAGGAGAGTATCCAAATCTGGAGAATAGGGTGGATGAGGGAGCAATTCATAGCCCAATTCATGGATTTTTGCCATGGCAACTGCACATGTGTTTGTGGTCGACTGTGAGCAAACGCGGCACCCATCTTGTGGAAAGCTTTCTCATGCCCAAGTGATCATTCAAAATTGAAACCACTGAGCCATGCGAGATCCCTACGGCTTCCACAATCTCTCGCACTTTCAATCTTCGGTCGGCCAACACCATATCGTGAATTTTTTCGATTGTTTCGGGTGTAGAGACCTCAACTGGGCGTCCAGGACGTTCGGCTTCTTCAGTGCTTGTACGGCCACAACGAAATTCAGTAAACCACTATTTTACCATTGAAATCGATGGTGCAGAGTCCCCATAGTATTTATCAAGCTTAGCCTTGGTCTCGGTAATGGTTTTTTTTTGCAAGAAATAATGCTTAATAAGCACACGAAATTCACTTTTTTCCATTTTCTCCTCAAATTAGTGAGTAGTCTGATAAAAATAGCTGTCAAACACAAACTAACTGACGCAGCAAGTTTAAATTTTGACAGGAGTCAACTGACAGATGCCTGTTGACAGGAGCAGTGTTGCTGTTTCAGTAAAGAGGTCAGAAATTCAAAAAGTCACGGACTTATTGACCCGCCCTCGTATTACGGTATTATGCTGCTTAGAAAATTTGTGGCTGGTCGTCCCTTTATCGCGGAACCCAACAAAGTCTGAGCTTGGGCTTCTTCGCTCATTCGTTGAAAGTTGCGCACCAGTCCAAATTACCCTAGCATTATCCGACATCGCTGTGCAAGATACCAAACCACATTTCGCGCCTTCTAATTTGCTAGACTACAAGAAACAAGAAAGTACAGCCTCTCAGGGTTTAGCTCCTTCGGTGGTATATTGGATGTTTTCTTCTGGGTATTAAAACGAGATCTGCGAGGCTTGTTAAACAGATAACAGCTGTCGCTGGCATACTGAAAGGCATTTGTAAATTATGCTAAGAGGATACCATTGGGCCCTGGCGCTTTTTGCTTTTTTTCGTTCGAATCTACGAACTGCTTGTAAGCCAAATTAGAACCACTTCTTGACATCCGATCGTCCTGAAGTTTTCCACACACTTTTCATTCTGGTGACGGAACTTCGCAGTGAGGGAACTTCTCAATGGTGAACAGCACAGTCACAAAATTGTGTATTCAATTATGTATAAAATCTGGCAAAAGTGCACTTTGGCTGGCTCCACGCTATGACTTGTGTAATGTGGTGAAATGGGGGTTATGAGCATTTCATTGTTACCTGTCTATGAAAAGGAACCTTCAAAATTTAATCCGGGATTTTGTTTCGTTAGGCACAATTAAGTTTCAAGCTGAAATAAGAGGCACATGGATCTGTGGTGAACTTCACACAGCACAAAGCCATGTGTCAGTAAAAATGAACAAAACAATAAACCAATTTCAACACCACCAACCACAGACACATACCAAAGAAGATTAGATAATCTAATCAGAAAACTGTGACACCACATCCAAACTATACCATCGCAGATGCCGATTATTGTACAATAATTATTTACAATATAATAGCGTGAGATAGTCTAATAGATTGTACTCGAAAAAAATGACAACACCGATTGGAATAATACTATACCACCCGATATAAACAAGACAGGAGGGATACCTATGGAGTTAGAAATATTTGTTGGAGCCTAGGTCATGCTGCGTTACAGTTTAAATGTATCTAAAAGTCTGGTGGATGGTGCCATTGGAAATATTACAAAAATCATATGGCCCAGCTTCGGACAGCACAAATGTACGAAACTGTCCGTATAGACTTCGGTTAAGATGGTGTCCACATTTTTCAGCCGATTTCTGTGCAATTTTCGGTAAAATATAGTCAGGGCACTGCTGAAGGAAGAATATTGCAAATTATATTATGCTGGGCTTGCACAGTACATAAAATGCAGGGTAGTACTGTCGAGCATGCCGTTGTATATTTAGGCTCAAAACTCTTCGCTGCTGGCCAAGCTATGTGGTTTTAAGTAGGGCCAAGTCACCAGAAGGTCTCCTCGTAGAAGATCTAGATTACTAGATTGAAATGAATAAATATGTCCAACGAAAACCTAAAAAAATAAAAAATTAGCTTTTATATATACAATTGTATAATTTAATTAAAGAACAGGTTTGCTTTGATTTGATTTATTTCAAAGTTTATTTTCATCTTTTCGGAGCGTTTAAATAAAAGATTTTTTTTATAAAATATATTTTTTACCATTAATTTATTTCTAATTAAGATTTAGGGGGTTACTGAAGTGTAACCAAAGAAGTAAGATACCAAGAATAAGAATTCTCAGGTGCTTATGAGCTGTTGAAATGTGTATCTATATAATTTGCCTCCTCAGTTCTCCTTACTGTTCAATAGAATCAGGTAAAGGAAAGGTTTCGAAAATAAGTGAGTTTTTTTTTTGTTAAGTTCATCAAGCCGAATCTGTGATATCTCATGTAATTTCTGCATCCCGCCAGTAAGGCGTTTGTGAGACAAGAGTTTCTTAGTAATTGAAGTAGAACAATTGCCCACTTTAGAGACTACAAGATTGGTATTTGCTAGATATTCAAAGATTGACTCAGCACTCGGGCTATTAATTGTTCCCACCATAACACGTGATGTAGATTTGCGTTGCAGCCAAGCATGTCGTATTGCTAATTGCGGGCGACTTCAACAACCAGATCCCATTAAAGTCTGGGTGGTGCAGGTTCATGGTTATTGTTGCGCAGTTTCTCAGATGCGAACCATGTATTTTTATTTTCATTGGAGGTAAACATCAGTCGTTTGTGTATGTTGTTAATTTGTACCACCTCAAGCTTCATGATAATGATGGAAAAAATACCTCTAAGGATGACTATTATAACGTGTTAGCCGAGATATGGAATATTCCGGTGAGATTAACCTGAGAAAGTGTGTCCGATAAGTCAGCTACCTGAAGCTATGTAGTAACCAGCGCTTAGTTTCTGAGGCATTGTACACCTCGTTGATCGATCTGTATTTTTTTTTGGATCGCACTGTGCAACGCTCGCTGATATATTATCTGCTAAGCTCCGCTAGACGCCGGTCAGAGATTTGGTCTTTACATTTATGGATGTCATACGGCGTGGTTGGGTGACACTTTGTGAGGTTTTTGAGCACGGTTGTTGGTAAGTCCAGTCTGAGTTTTAAGAAGGCTGGAAATCTCTAGTTTTTTGTTGGCCTATGGGACGCGAGTAGCTTTCGACTAAAGTACATTTTCTTTCGTCTTTTTATCAAGGCCACCCATTATGCAAAAGCAGAGATTAGTGGCTCTAGGTTGCTTAGCCAAGTCGGGGCTGATAGAGTGTTTCTCTTTCCTATATAATGTTAGTATATTTTTTGTCATTTGACGTTTGATATCAAACCAAGTTGTCAGTTTGATTTAACATCTAGCCATTTAAACTATCGAAGCCAGTGAATTGCGCTCTTGTTATACCTTGTAGTTACGTTGCCGGATGGGTAAATCGATGGTATCATTGTATAATGAGCCGAACCAAACAAGCATTCGGCTACCACATCAAAGTAATAGTTTTGTTTTGTTTTGTGACGTGCTGCCTTTCTTATCGACAATATATTCTTTCCGTTTAGCTATAACCTGTTTTTGCCGCTTCTGCTTCAATGGTCACAAACGTTTTGGCTTGGTGACTTTTTTTTCTATGATGCGAGTGCCATTAGCACTGTCTTTACCGACTTTAATCGATCCGCGAGCGTTTGCCATTGTCATCCTACTAGGAAAGAGAATGCATAACTTAAAACCCTCTGTATAGCTTGTATATGCGCCCTTAAAATCCATAAATAAAATCCAATCATTCCCCGAGAGTCTAAATAATTGATTGTCCATAATATTTATGTCCTTGAAAAGTTATTTTCACTTTTTATTAAAAATTTCGGACATCACTTCCTCAAAAACACCGGTGGTTTGAATCGAGCGGTTTCTTTCATTATCTTTAAAAGAAGATTTTATCGTTCCAGTCTCCTTTACTCAAAGAGCTCATGATCTGTTATCGTTTTTCTTTGCACCGCGATTTTGTACGCCCCTTTTTTTGCTACGAGGAAGTTTTCATAATACCAGACAAACCGACTGGCGTAGCAATCTCTACGCGTTGACTAGTTTTGTGTGTAGTTTTCTCTCGTGACATCAAAATGAATCTTTCTGTATAAGGTGTGCTATAGTGCAACTTGCTATTAATTCATAAAAGCTTTGCAAGCACTTCTCGCATGTTTTGCAGATATAGAGCAATAACCAAAAAACTAAACACACCTTTAGATGTGCAACTATGACTATCTAATGAATGGTTTCAGTGGAACACGAAATTCCTACGAAAATACTTTTTGTTCTGAAATAGAAATCAGTTTTTATAAGCTTATATGATAATGTAAGCTTATGTAAACTCTTCTGGCCTTCGCTCACAATCTACAATTTGTTTAAGATCAATTTGTTTCTTGTTGTTGGTTATCTTGAAACTTAAACATCTTTCTGTTAGCAGTTGTAGTAAAAACTGCTGCACAAGGTACCAAAGAATAGCTTTTTGCACACGTTTGTGTCGTTTCTTTTATGGTTTTTTGTTTGCACAAATCGCAGTATTTCCGCTTAATGCCATAAACAAGTTTTCTTAGGTTTGATAAATCTGTTGTTCCTGTGGTATTTTCATCTCTCAGTTTAAAAGAATGATTTGCAATTAAGTTAACCGTTTCACACTTGTCTGTTCGTCTTGGTTACATGAAATAAAATTAACATAAATTTGGTGGTTTCTTCCATTAAAGTAAAATTTTCTTAGACTTTGTTCATCAGATTTTAGTTAAAACTACTTCAGACGTTGTTAGTCTCTAGATATCATTCAAATCCAACGACACTAAAAGCAAAGTTCATCTTCATGATACATATCCAAAGACAAATAAACAACCCGGTCTCACATTGTTGTGTTGACAACATGCCACAAACACCTCAAACACTAACATACTCGTACAGGTACAATAAACACACCTCTTCTACGTTGCACTTCTTCGCTTCACCATCGTCAGTATATTCATATTTGTTTCCCCTTTATTAAATACCACAGCCACATGCGCGCATCAAATCTCATGAAGCCATACAACATAAGTTCAACCTACGACAATATTTATTTGCCAGATTCAATTTCATTTACTGCCGCCAACCTTAAGTTAATTAGAAGAGATCTACTCTGAGTCAGTTAGTTTAGATTGCGTGGTCGTGTGTGCAGTCATTTTCTGAGGTGAGGACGATTTTTCATTTCTCTTGCTTAATCTTATCTTATTTTGAATTGGAAGGTGTGATAAAATCCCCGTCAGTCATCTTATAATACTCGTTATAGTCTCTTATTTGTAATCTTTTGAAGAAATCATTTTATATCAAAAGAATAAAAATAAATAAAAATTGAAAATCTAATAGAAGTGTTACTTACATCTGTTCTAATCGCAGAGGCAATGCACAAAAATTTACGAAAGCTCAAAGCTATTATCCTTGCTCGAGCAAAACATGATTGGAGTCAAGAAGAAACCTGTACCACAGCTGTTACGTTGGCGTTGCAATCTCTGTTGAAAATTGCCGAATTAACTGGTGCATATGCAACTGAGGAAACACATCCTGTTGCTGCTTGCCAAAATGGTGGAAATGAAGGAGCAACAACTGCATACCGAACTGATGACCCAACTATGGTTTCAACAGAAAGTGAAGGAGACTACTATTCCACCAGGGCGAGTTTGATATGTGCTGACAGTGAAGTGGATTACAGTGAGAATGACACTGAGGAGTTTTATTTAACTGCCGATGAAGGTTATGAAGCTGATGGGGAAATTCCAGGAATGTCAGAGACTGAGGAGGAAATCGAAGAACTATGGGCTCCATTTACTCCGGCTTCCCGGTATCGTACACATGTGGTGCACAGTGGTATATGCAAAATTGTTGTCGAAATTCTTATGGAAGTGTCGGTAAAGTGTGCTGAAAATCCAAGTGCTGCCTGGGCGAATAGCCTTACTCAGTTGGCAGCTAGACTGTTTGTTATACGTGATTTTCTTGGAGGACCTTTAATTCTTTTACAGGGATTTGCTCCTCTTCTTGAGAGTAATGATGTACAATTAAGAGGTGAGATGAGTTATGAGAATATTTCATTCGGTTTTACTATATAACAATTTGTTTGTTTCTTTTTTTATAGAGCTTCAGCAATCTATTTTGGATCTAGTAATTGATCTCAATTCTGCTGATGTATTATCGATGTATTTCAAAATTTTAGCATCTAAAAATCCGCCAGTTGATATTCTGATTAAGTACATGTCATACATATGTGCGAGTACTATTAAAAAGCAACCCAGTGCCGAGTTGGAGTTTCCCATGTTAAACGGTAAGCCTAAACAAATTCTTTTTCTTTTTTTTAAGTCTTATAATGGGGAATATATTCTTAGATGGACGCTGCGTATCATCTGGAGATCCACTGATTGCGGAACAAATCGAAAGAGTGCGAAATTATCATCTATACAACCATGCAAACACACCGTTTCTTCGGTCAGCTTGTGTACTGCCAATAACTCACGCAAAAGTATGGGGCAGCGACGGTTTAACTGTTTCCGTGTGGATGCAAATGAGAAGTAACATGCCTCATAAAAGCTCAGGCCAAATAATAATTGACGACGATACGAAGATCTCATGTGATGACAGTGTGGTAGATACTCCCGACATGACACAAAATTGTATCTTTTGATTCTTATTAATTTTATATTTTTTTTTTATTTTATTTTTAGCGAACCCATCTTCTTTCGGTTGGAAGTAATCAAGCAATCATTAGTGTCTATATCAATGCCAACATGAATTTAGTATTCGAGGCGAGTAGACCAAACGCTGAACTTTCCCCCAAAAGTCCAGTCAACGAAGAACTTAATCTCGTAAATTTATCTACAAATAAAGAAAATGTTCCTTCGAATTTGTCTCCGACAATAAGCATTTCACCATTTCGGAATGCCTTAAAGCACACAAAGTTGGTCTTTCTAAATAGCTTAAATCCTATGCACTTATTCAATGGGCACGGTATTACTGATGGCTACTTCGAAGGTTCGAGTGTTGAACTAAAGCATTTCAAATTGTGCAGAGCAAAGTGGACACATTTGTGTTTTGCAATTGATCTTGCATCGGATCGATTTAATTTAACTATAACAATTGATGGTGTAGAGCAACATTTAATAAGTTTACCCTTTCGAAGTATTCGCAATTTAACGAGAACATCGACATTTCAATTACTTTCGCTAGGTGATAGTGTGCCAAAAGCAAATTGCAATGAATCTCGTTCGACATTTGATGGTGTTATGGCCAATCCACTTAAGTTTTCAATATCGAATGTGATTTTGTTTAATCGGAAAATTGCCTGCAAAGATATTATTCATAATTTAACAGCAATGGGTCCAGATTTCGTTGATTTGACACAGTGCCAGGTTGGTATCTACTACTCGTATATAATAGAAATCGTCGGTTATGTGTGGTGTTTATGATATGTTTTCTTTTACTTAGGTTGGAACGTGGAAACCCAATCTTGGATATTTGAATTTAAACAAGTCGATCAACGTCAATTTGGAAAATATCCACGAAGCTATGAGAGTACTCAGAGAGACCAGATTCTTAACTTATTCAGCTAATGAACCAATGTCCTTAATGGGATTTGATCGTGTTGCCGACTCTGAATATAATTCTGGTGAGTGGTTTTTGCTTACACTTTGTGGTGTGTGGTTTTTGGTTATTGGTTTATGTTCTTTTTTGAAACATTATCAATCAATAGGAGTAGTTTATCATGAGACAGTAGTTATTCTCTTCTTCTATTGCTGTTAATTCTTTTCAGGTAGAAAAATTCCTTTATATAGGCTTTTTTTTATTTTTATTATAAGAAGTTAAGTGGTTTCGTTCGTTTGAATAATTATGAAATATCATTGATTTCAATCAGCGACGACCTAATCGCCTTCAAATGCAATTTTGCTGTTTCCGTGCAATTTCAGAGAAAGTGCCTCCATGTGAGGGGCTTGGTTACAAATTAATGTATGGTGATAAGAGTTCTAACATCTGTCTTATCTGTTTTTTTTTTTTTGTTTTTTTTTTAATATTTTAGACGTTACAAGTTTGCTTGGTAGCGATATCATTGCCCAGAGTACCTATGAACTTTTAATGTGATAACACGTTCTTCATTAAAGTAAATTCGCCAAATAAATATTATTTTTTCGTTGTGATGCTTTTTTAATCGCTTCTCGTACACATACACACTTAAGACAAACTTTTTTGCAATCCACAGGTAAGAGTTCTCCTAGCTTTTGTCAAGATTAAGTTGACTTCTATGGCTGCAGATGGTGTCGATGTAATCATCTGCTGCTTGCGCTAACATAAGTACACCTATGGCTATATTGTGGAAGAGGGTGAGGTTAACGAAAAGCCTGATTTTTGCTCCAATAATTTCAATTATAAGGGTTTTTTTTTTTTAATTTTTTATAATCTGCGCGCGCTAGAGGAATTAAAATACTTGTACACAACGTAGGCAAAGGAAAATAATTGAGGAAAGAACGAGGTGCCGATGTACGATGGTTTAAAATATTTAAAGATTGTAAATATAGAGATGAAGAGCTCGGCAGGGCATTCCGTAAGTGAGTTGTTGGAATTAGGAAAGAATTGTGAAATATCAGATTACTTTCGAAGGTGGGCTTGAGGATAATCTGACGAGCTTTAATAGCGAGTCGGGTGTAATGGTTAAAGGTTTGAAAGAGCGGAATACTACTGGTGATTTCATTGGAGCACTAGTGTTTAAAATAGCGATAGCGATAGCGATATCTTTATTAGAACGACATTACGTCGTAGTCAAGGTTGTCAATTGAATGTGCAATATTAACATCATCTGTAAGTTAGGTAAGCTGAGGTAATAACCAAACCACTTAGGATTATTTGCCCATTGTAATGCCACGTTGATATATTGTATGATTCTTGTACTCTAGGAATCATGTGGAGCTTTTCACAAGGCGTAGCAGACTGCTAAAGTCTCTATTATTTAGATTGCTTAAACCATTGCAGAAGAAAGCTTCTAAGTTTCTTATTTGGGAGAGAGTTGTGCGTGTGCCGTATGAATGAAGGATTATCTCCTCTTACAGAAGTGATTTGTCAAGTTTTGTATGCTTGGGTAAAAGACAGTGTCCAATGATAACCCCCATAATAGCGCTGATATGCTTCCTATTTGGAAAGATAAAACTTTTAGAGGGATTCAAATTCAGTTTGGTCGTGGACAGATTTCACCTGAGGCCTGGTCTGCTTATAGTATCCAGCCTTAATTTTAGTTCAAACGTAGTGTTTGGTACACTGATGGCAGCTTTTTCAGGTAGGATATATAGAGTGGTTACAATTTAGGCGATTTCTTATACATATTGGTAGCCCAGCACCCAACAAAGGTAAATGTCTAACTGCTCCGCCATATCCCTGAGAACCTAGGGCGCTTTTACAATTATAAGAGACTTAGTTCAGGGATTTTTTAGTTGCATCCGAAAAGATGCAGATATCACGTTGTTTTTCAGCCGGGACACGCTACATGCTACAGTGATTTGGAAAGCAGTGGTTAAGTTTATCTGAGAAAATACCGCCACCCACACCCCTATTAGTTTTGGATACATCTGTATAGAAATTTGTTGACTTGCCGTCTATGAAAATATTTTCCTTCAAAAAAGATCTAGAGGGAATTATAAATTCTTTATCAATCTGAAGTTGGGGTGGAATGTAGTCGATGTTCTTTGGAATTCTGAATACTTACTTTAAGATGAATAGATGAGTTAGCAGCCACTTGCTTGCTGAAATGTTAAGGGATGTCAAGTGAAATAAGGTAGAACATCCATCCAGGGAGAAGTTCGAAAGGCTTCTGTTAACGACAGACATGCTATCTTTTAACTTAGCTTAGTTTGCTTGTGTTGACTGCATTGCTTGGGTTGAAGATTCCTTTTTTTTCTGATGTCTTTTTAGCAAGATAATAAAGCTACTGTAGTTTTCCTAACTTCTTCTTGAATATAACGTTTCCAATTTTGTTTTCTGAGACCCTGATGTTTCGCCGTATTATTATTATGCTGTGACCGTTTATTAATATGTGATATTTGCTAAGAATTTTATAATTAATAAAAAAGAGAACAAGATCATCATGGGCTTACTCCCAATCCGCAAAGAACCACCCAACAGGTTAATCTATTACGATTTCCTTGTAAGAGTCCTTTAATGGTGTTGAGAAGCTTTCCTGCGTCTAATTATCCTATCGGAGACAAAATTAATATGTAGAATTTTTTGTCGGTTTTTAGTTTGGAACTGGCTTTCAAATCGGAAGTTTCGGTGTTCGAAAGTTGTTTATTCAACTTAAATGAATTAAGTTGTGTAGTGGACTAGAAAACAACAACAAACCCCAGCTCTCTCTAAACAATTTAGGCTCCCTGTTGAAGTTGGATACCCAAACATTGTTCCTCTTTCTTGGTCCAATTAAAAACTAAACATATGCTGAGGCAATATAAGTGTATTCATACTACATTATAAAGGTAGGCTCGTTGCTCATATTGCAGACAAATAAGTTAGTTCTTATAATACAATCAAAATCATCACATCAAACGCTAATTTTGGTACACTGTCCCAAACCGTGTGATGTTCTTTGGTACCGCATTTAGTTCTCAACCTTCTTGCTTCCAAGAAAAGTCTTTTTAGGTTGTCACGAGGGAGAGGATATGCCGACGGCTGCCATTATGTGCCTTTGGCCGTCTCCAGTCGAGCTAAGGGTTCGCTAAGATTTGGAAATAAGAGTATATTCAATTTACCAACACACAAGTTCTGATCTTAGCTTTGTCTCCGATTCTGAAAATGTGCTCTTATTGTTTTGCCCAATCACTCGGGGAAACCTTGACATTGACAACAGTTTTAACGACACCAAATGGCTTGTTAAGAATAGAAGTGATTCAAATAACATTTTTAGAAAATCTGAACTATGTCACTTTTGGACTTTGTGTGTGTGTATGTCATCAAATTAGTAAGTCCAAAAGTAATGGAAGTGCTATTGAACGCTTTTTCTAACAAAGTTATATTTTTGAGACTGTGTTTTTAACATAACTTCTTAGTACAGATGTGATCTAAGTTACCTATCTCAATAATCGCAAAATGCTTCTTGGATCACTTATGTTCTTAACTAGCCAAATATGTGGTCATTCCAACGAAGGTTGTCTTTGACAAATGGAGAATGGAGAGTTTTTCGGTTTCGACGAGTGCCCTGGGTGTTTAAATCAAATTGTTAGTGGTTCCCCAAATAAATATGCTGGTAATATTAGGATACTGCGGTGGTAAAGACATTAGGAAGCCTTGTTCACTTTGAACTTTAGAGCCACATAGCAAAGAAGATATATCAGAATTTAAGCCTTACTTAAGCTGTTGCTCCTTATCAACAGCTGAAGAGCAGGGGGTGAGTTTGGGAGCAAATATTAAAAGTAGTAAATAACAGACAACAGACTATTGATGAAAATTAAAAAGAGTGTTGGTGGCAAAACGGAGCGGAAAGATTATGTTTTATCCATTGAAGATGAGCCATTGATGAAAAACCCAGAATGTCCAATGCTTTTAAAATAACAAGTGACACTATCTCGCTTTTAGCTGATAGATATGCACCTTGATTTCGCTTTTCGGAAAAATGCTATGCAAATAATATTTATTTTAAAATTAAAACATGTATTTGCGACGAGGCATTGGATGGATTAAAGTTTAAAGTACGGATATGCCGTTTCTAGCCATTCTCCCTGAATTTGAAGCTCCAAAAGTGATACAAACTGGCGTTCACATGCTTCAATACCCTTCGACCAAATGCCTCACAGGTTCTCTATGGGATTTAAGTCAAGACTTAATCGCTGGTTAATGAAGAAAAGAGATGATACGCGCTCATAAAAGGTTTTTTTTCGTTTTGCAACTGCAAAAATAGTTTTTTATGATCTACGATATCTTGGACATCTTATGGGAGGCAGTCTACCGACTCAGATCACAAGACTTTTTCCAACTTGGATATTCACATCTTTCCTGTGAACAAATAAGTTGATCCATCTCTTTAAGAAATACGTTTCACCTGGAGTGTGTACCTGGGTATGAGTTCGTGAAGCTGTTCGGCCAAAGAAAGAAGTAAGATCAGGTAATATTTTTGTTTTTTTGTTTTTAATTTTTGTGGACACCAAAGCGGATCTCTCCCTTCGGGAAATAAAATCTTACCAAGACGGTTCAAGCTGTTCAAAAACAGCAGATAGTGAATGTCATCGTGTGTGCTTCAGCCGATGCGCTGTTAGAGGTTTGCTCTTATCTGTACACCCCTGACATAGTTGAGGAGAACCTGTCATTTTGGGTAAGGCTAAGCAAATTCTCTTCAACCTTAGGTGCTTTTAAATGGTATGCCCTCAATGACAGCTATGAGCTCCTATGTTCCCAAAGAGTTTTTTTCTTATTTTACAATGGGTCTGTTCCCACGAAATTTTTGTAGCAATTTGTAAAAGAGATTGGTATAAAATCTATCTTTAATTCAAAATTATGCGGGAAAACTTTTTTGTAAAATGCCTGTTAGATGTCAAAGGCAACAATTCAAAGCAAAAGAAAAGTCTGAAGCTCTATTTTCCGCTCTTTATTCATGTCCAAGTTAATTCATTTGCATAAAACTGTCGCAGCTCACGGAAATGGTATTATTTACGAGTTTTGCAGTTCGTTTCAAATTTAATGTAGGATCAATCGAAAGATTGATTGATCTGCCACGATACAAGGCTAGTAAGCCCAGAACTATGCTCGATAGATCAATCGTTAGAAACGCATCAATAAAATTACATCAGAATCGTTTATTAATGCTGTACCATATTTTTCAACTATCAACAAAGGTCTATTCATTCCTACTCAAAAATTTTTTTTCTATTACTGATTCTTTGAAATTCATGGTTGTTTCCTTTGTTGCCTACCAGATTTTCAAAAACAATACTCTATTACAAATATTCGTGAGTTAGCTGTATGTGCATCCGAAAGTCAAATATAAATTCCCGTGCGAGGATAGAAGTAATATACTGCAATTTGGTATAATATTATAATAAACTAGCTGAGCCGGCAAACGTTGTTCTTCCATATAAATTATTTCTAGTGAATATTTTGTTTGTTAATTTAAAAAGTAGCGAATGTATTGTAAGTGTGTTTCAACGTTTCAACGATCGATAAAATTGATCGAATGTAAAATAGAACAATCGTTTATCGATAAAGTGACAACGAAAATATCCTCGATAACAAGCAATGCTTCATTGTACATTCGTCACTAATTGTAATCGTTAGATCATTGCTCCGTGTACGAATTCAATGCAATATATCGTCAGTCATTGAATTTTTGTATTTATCCCACAACGTGTGTGCCCATCCCGTGAAACATGTATTCAACATTATAGCGAATAGTAGACAAACTCGTGGTGAATGTACAGCCCAGTGATTGTCGTCTTCCAGCAAGCCAAGTGTAAGGCATGCATCTTTATACGTTTACGTATAAATTTACTTTGCATATATCTTGAAATGACAATGACATTAACCAACAACAGTCGCTGATAGAAACACTCAGTCTGCCTTGGATTGACTGTATATACTCGGCGCAAAGTGTTTGATTTGAATAGAACGGGGCAAGCATCAATTTGTGTACCTTGCTTGCGGGGCATCCATTTTTTTGTTGGATTCCATGCATAGCGTGGTACTTCGGAATAGAGTAGTGTTCGTGCAAAGGCACCGAAAGCATCCGCATGTTTACACAATTTGAAAAATTCGGTGAGTGAAGTTTTTGGTGGATTCATGGAACGCTCAATTACTGTCTCGTTGGTGAAAAATAAGCGCTCGCCGTTTTCAGGATGGACGGTTAAATGTATAACTGCTGTGTTCATTGGAGCTGATGTACCGGTCAATATGGTAGCGCATTATTTCGTCGTTTTCATTCAATCGAGGACCGTTCACATCGGTATTCTGAATTCGAAACACAGTTATTTCGCTGCCTATCACATGTAAAACTAAACTAAAGATATCTTTTTCATTTTTTTTTTGTATTTTTAACTCGCCAGTCTAAATATATTATTGTCTAAGACAAAATTTAATTTAACTCCTTATTGCAGGTCGAAAATATGGGATCATGCTTTACGGTGATTTATCTCGCAATGTCCTCCAATCAGTGCAGACTTCAACTCTACTCTGCGGTGGTTTATCAACACTATTGTTCCTATTTGCGAGAGTTATTGAGTTAACATCCGATTCAGCAACTCAATCCATGGGATTAGATCTATTGCTTACTGTGGCCTTATCACAGTCTCAACTTTATACCGAGTTTGTGCGTAACGATTACCTCAGCCTCATTGGATATGTCATCAAAACTGATAGATGCACTAAAGATATATATCTTCTAGCAAGCATAGTAAATAATGCCTGCACCCAGCCAATTATTCTAAAAAAGGCATCAGTTCTTTACGTTAATGAGAATACAATAGCAAGTCTAGCACATCCCAAGTTAATCGTAAGCGTAATACATCGCTATTCAGACTGGCATCGTTCTGGTACAGAGAGTTCTGAAATTCTTGAAATGCTTTTTAAGGCAATTATCGCTCTGGTAAGGGACAAACACCCATGTAAAGAATTCAACATGAAACAACTAAATCGAACAGGATTGGTAAAAGAAATGCTAAATCTCTGTAAAGTGTACGTAGTTGAGGCACCAAACCCTGTATACATATCAACAGAAGCTGCAGATTTATTTGTTAATATTTTGAGTATATTTGCCGGATCGCCACCGTCACCATCGTTAATGGATGAAATCATGAAACTTTTACTACTCCTACATAAACCAAGTGAGTGTTATGTCACGCATGATCGCTCCAAATTCTATTTCCTTTTGAGCTCGGAAAGTCCAGTCAAAGAAAAAGGTTTGGGTTTGCAAATGCCGAGAAGGCAATTGAAACAGATCTTTCGTGAACGCAGACGATCGTCTAGTACAAGTTTATTGAGAACAATACAAATGCGTCGAAATATACCGAGCGATAGTTCAACCAAAGACGAAAGTCTAAAATTTAATCGCTTACGAACAGACCAGCAGACTATTGGAGTTGGTAATATCATGAAAGATTTTTCAAATCTCGAATCTATCGTTGACTGTTCGAGATTGAATAAAAATGCTCTCCGCCTGCTTAGTCCTACAGATGCAGGAAAGTGGAGATTGAAGATGAAGCGACATTCAATTCATCAAATAGCACATAGTAGTCCGAAAAATCGTCCACAGAGAGTTATTCGCAAGAGGATACGATCGGCATCAAGGTCAAATGGAGATACTGACAGAAGAAGTCGTAGTGAAAAGATTTTTGAAGAAAGTTCGCATTCATCTGATGGTGACAGTAAAAGTGGATCGAATTTAAGTGATGGCATTAAATGGCCATTGGATAACTCATTTTTCTTTCAAAAGAAATCGAAAATTTTGTTTAAAACAGACTTTTATAATTCGGCAGGGATAATAAAGCTGCAGGAGAGGTTATTCATTTTGCTTAAAGACTTTTTATTTCTCCTGCCTGACAGTGTAGTAGAGGAGGTGAGTTTGAGATTGATAAGAAATTGTTCCAATTACACGTATTTAACAATACTTAAATTATACTTATTTTCCAGGTCCTTGCTCACTATGTGAAGGTGGAGATTTTATTAGTGCTTGCAAATCACGTTAGTCCAACTGTTCGGTCGGCTATTCTGAGACTTTTGCATGCACTTTCGAAACGAATACCTTCCAACGAATTAGGAACATTTACAAAAAAATTCTATCCCCAGCATTTGGCAAATCAGTTGGCTATACATCCGACAGATATGTACATGTTTGAAACATGTTTGGAGTGGGTAACAGGTCTCTATGGAAAATTAGATGCTTTTGCCAACTATGAGTGCATTTCAATTCACAATCGACTGGGTTTAAATGCTTTGTTATCCATATTAACACATACAACAGGCCCTGCGGATTATACAACAAATGCTTTTAAAGTTTTGCGAACGATTTACCTAACAGTAAGTTCACTTTATCTAGGAACTTAAACGAAATATTAAAAAAGGAATTTATTATCTATAGGATCTTGAGGATAATCATAGTCTCATTGAGACTGGACTTCTACAATGTTCAATGAAGGCACTGCACAATTTATATGTTAAACCACCAGTACCAAATAATAAAACTCAGGACGCTATAACAGAGTTGCTTACGTTAATCGGAGAGCGAGCAATGAAATCGGTGGGACAAATGAATGTAAGTTTTGTTATATGTGTTTATGTTAGTCAAATTGTAAGGGTGATTTTAAAGTGCGTCTAGCATTATGTTTATCTGGAGAAAAATCTGTCCGCCTGCGAAGAGATGTGATCAGATTTCCTCTATATTTGAGTTTAATAAGCTCAAAGTAATTGTCCTCTAAAGGAGCGAAAGGTAAGGTTGGTTTGTTGGCCAAGTCTCTAAATGATGCTGAGTTTTTATTCATCTGGGATGCTTTCCTCTGATTATGTGTTACAAATGAGCTGATACATGTTACCAATCAAGTCATCTGCACCTGTTTTAAGTAGCCGAGTAGGTAAATCGTCTGCCAGTATCGTTTTTAGACTTTAGCTTCGATATGGTTACCTTAACTACGTCTACGTCGCGGGATAAAATTCCCATTCTTGTTCGTCAAAGGTTCATCCCTGACAGCGGGATTTAAACCATCATCGTTGTCATATAGTAGCAGAAGTGGTCTTTCCATAATCTCAGCACCGATTGCAACTTTTCTACTAGTTAACTTTAATCTTGGCGTTATAATATTGGCGAAATCTCGCGAACGAAACTTTCCAAGCCAATATCGTATAGTGCGTTCGTTTACCGCTACGTCCTCAAATGCGTCATTAATGTTTTTTATTGACGCATTATGCCCCATTTTATATTCGTAAAGGAAGAACGTTCGAATTCGAACTGGCGACAGCATGGTAAATTATTCCTAGAAAATAAATAACGTTACTTGTAACGAACCCTAAAATTCTCACACGTCAAGCACACGTACCACTTTATTTTATAA
The DNA here is from genome assembly GCA_928272305.1 of Volucella inflata. Classification (NCBI taxonomy): domain Eukaryota; kingdom Metazoa; phylum Arthropoda; class Insecta; order Diptera; family Syrphidae; genus Volucella; species Volucella inflata. Next base: position 65,994,581 of record OV743718.1, read on the forward strand.
AAAGAGAAAATTTAACGTTCTGTGATAGATGTTCACTCTAGAACTTCTCATGTCCGAATGAGCGAAAATCGGACATTTCAAGTGGTGGTGCGCTGTCCCTCGGGGGCTGATTCAAAGGCTTTTCGGACCGGAGCATTGGTGTTCTTCCGCTCTGCATGATCCAGCCATCTCAGTTGTTGGATCTTCACTCTTCTGGCTAGATCGATGTCGTTGTACAGTCCATACAGTTCGTCGTTGTATCTCCTCCTCCACTCACCGTCAATGCAGACGGGATCGAAAATCACTCGAAGAATTTTTAATAATGTCCATGCCTCTGCGCCATAGAGCAGGACTGGGATTATTAAAGTCTTATATAGGTTAACTTTAGTTATACAAGAGAGGGTTTTACTAGTCAATTGCCTTCTTAGCCCAAAGAAGCACGAATTGGCAATAGTTATTCTTCGTTTGATCTCAGCGCTGGTATCGTTATCTGAGTTTATAGTGGAGCCTAGGTAGACAAAGTCCTCAACTACCTTAAAGTTATACCTGTCGACGGTGACGTTCTGTCCGAGACGTCGGTGTTCAGTGTCATTTTTGCTTGATAGCATATACTTAGTTTTGCCCTCATTGACCGCTAAACCCATTTTCGCCGCTTCTGTCTCAATACTTGTAAAGGCGCCACTGACATCACGCTGCTTTCTTCCATTTATATCAATATCATCGTCGTTAATTGGGCGGACTTTTGAAAGATTGTGTCTCTTGTGTTAGCACGTGAGTTTTGCACTATTTCAGGTATGATGTTAAGGAAATCGCATGACAGCGCATCGCCTTGCTTAAATCCTTTCTGGACATCAAAGGTCTCGGTGAGATCTTTAACGACCTTGATGGAGCAGCATCCTGCACAAACGGACGAGTTTGGCAGGAATGCCGAAACTAGACATTGCTCTGTATAGCTCGTCTCTATAGATGCTGTCATACGCGGCCTTAAATCGATGAATAGGTGGTGTGTATCGATCTGAAGCTCATGGATCTTCTCCAAGATCTGCCGTAGTGTGAATATTTGGTCGATGGTGGACTTTCCTGGCCTGAAGCCACACTGATATCGACTTATCAGGTTGTTGACGAACGGTTTCAGACGAAAAGATAAGATCAGCAGATAAGATCTTGTGTGCGATGTTAAGAAGACTGATGCCTCTGTAGTTGGCGCAGTTCAGAGTGTCTCCTTTTTTAAGGATCGGAAAAAATATTCCTGAAGTTCCATTCATCATAAGATAGACTCGATCGGCGAAGGATTTGGCGATCTGTTGTGATTCAAGCCTTCTGACGTCGAGATTACTCTCGGCACTAGCTTGTCTTTGCTATGTTCGGGATATCCGCAATCGCACCTTGGCAACAACAAGGTATTCATTTGAGTCGATGTTGGCTCCTCGGAACGTTCGAACATCCATAATACTGGAGGAATATCTTGCGTCGATCGCACTTTGGGCAATCTATTTGAACTTGCGAACATCGAGGGGTTGGAATCACATGCTAGCTTCTACAATATTTCGTTCTGCCAAAAAATGCCTTCCCTCCTAGGTTTGCATTAAAATCGCCGAGGACAGAAGCACTCTTTTCCAAGACCCTGACTTAGTCTCGGAAATCCTTCCGGCCTAAGCCCCAAATACATATGTATTTGGATTTTTACGGGATTTTACTTCGCCGCTGATTCCATCTAAGGAACTCATCCGCTGTCTACTTTAAAATGTTACAAATCCTATATGGATAAAGGATGATGCACAAGGTTGAATGCTGTTCGTTCATAAACCGTAGCCCTTTTCCTTGATAGTCAACAAATAAAAGTACTGTGCGGGCCACTTTCTTTGTAACCAACATGGGAATTATCTTCACTCACACATGTAGATTTTGCTGTAACACTGAGGAATCTATTGAACGCTTAGTCAGCAACATTTCTTAAACAACATGTTCTACAGAAAGGACTTATCCAATTCCTGGAAATATTAACATTTAAGAAAGGGGGCCAATACTTAGATCTGGTCGCAGTGCGGAATTTTTAATTTTTCTCCTATTACCTTAATACCCTTCACTGCCTTGACGTGAGAGTTGTAAATGAAAGACAAATGCTTATGCCAGAGTCCTGCTTTTCCAAAGTTCAGTTAAATGTGACCTGCTTCTTTAAATTTTATTTATTAAGCTTAACATTCATTAGAAAATCTTTGAAAACTCTCATGGGATGCTTCTTTTTTTACAGATAATTTGGGATATTCTCAACATGCTATCCTACTACCAAGAACGTAATCCAATTAATGTGATAAAAGCCTTCCGATCGGTACAGGGAAAACTTCAACTTAATTGGCTGAATCTTTTCCTTAAAAATCAAACTTCTAATTTAACTTTTAAAGGTATGTTTCCAAACCAACTAAAGTCTAATTAATATTCAAGCTAAACTACTAAACTAAATTTTGCAGTTGTTGTGTTGCCAAATTCCACTCTAACTCTTTCGGAAACTAAAACAAGACTTGATCTTTTGGTCGATCGTTGCTCGCAATTCTTTACAAACTTCGGTCCTAACTACATGCCAAGCGAAAACGAAGTAAAACTCTTCGAACTGCTCGTGTTATTTGGGATCTCAACTAACACAAGATGCAATAATTTCATAGCCTGGGGTTTGTTATCATCACGTCCGCGAGAACTTAGAGAGTTCATCATCGATACTCTATGGATATCGTGCCAGAATGAAGCTCTTCCAACGATAATTTGCGATGGCAAAATGATCAAGTCCTTGCTGTGGCTTTGTTTGCTTGAACAAAAATCAAATCACGAAAAACCAATAGTTAATCTAGAGCATTTGTGTTATCGCCTTGGCATACGAGACACAGACACAACCTGGAATTTGGAGCAGGAAATTGAACGAATCGAGTTGAATCGCAACAACACAACCGCCAAGTATAAATCAATGCTGGAAAAAACAATTCACAAATTTGAATCGTTGGCTGTAAGCTGCATCGAGTCATCAATGATCATTACCAGAGTTGTTACAGAGTTGCAGGTTTGTTTGGTAACGGGTTAACATAAGTTGTGATCTAATTGTACTGATTGCTGATAATCTTTTAATTATAGAACTCAGAACGAAAAATACTAATGAACCACATGAAGGAATACGATGAGAGCTACACTTTCCATAAATGGCTTGACATCATTCGAAGGATGACACACGAAGGAGCCCCGTGGTATTGCAGTGAACGATCTGAAACGTTAGTTTTTTTTTCTTTGCAGTGATTAAAATTAAAAGAGAAATGCTAAAATGGTTGCTTGTTTTTCGTAGATCCTTTGAATTGGATGACACCGAGGGACCGTCCAGGGTGCACACACGTTTACGACGCTGCCATTTGGACATTGATAGGCGATTCATAATGGAGGGCTACCGACAGAATGGTTCACGTCGTGACGATTACACTCGTCCATTGGATTATCTCATTTCAAGCTACGACCAGCAGCTAAATATTTCATTAAATTCCCAGATTCTATATAATTTCCCTGCCAAGTACTTACCGGTTGATGCAGAAATTGATGGAGAGATAATTGTCACCGACCACAAACTCTATTTTACTGCTACATATCGATGTAAATACTTTTATGTTAGCTGCGATGTGGCGAACATTACAGAGATTTGGTTGAAACGTTACCAACATCAGGAAAAAGCTTTCGAAATATTCTTAGACACCAACAAGTCATTGTTTTTCTCACTTCAAAATCAAGATGATTGGAAAATAATGAAGGAAGTTTTTCTAGATAAGATCGCCGTGTGTCCTGATCAGAGTAAAATTTTACTAATGACACAGCAATGGCGTGAAGGTCTGCTTACAAACTGGGAGTACATAATGACTCTGAATCAAATTGCTGGGAGAACTTACAATGATCTAATGCAGTACCCAGTATTTCCATGGATTTTGTCTAATTATACATCGGATGTGCTCGATCTTGCTGACAAGAAGAACTTTCGAAAGTTTGATAAACCTATAGCTGTGCAACATGAAGGAAATGAGCAACATTATGTCAACAACTATACGGTAAGAGCTAGATCCTGTTTCTTTTGCAACAAATGCCGACAGTTATGTTATGTTTTCTTGGTTTTTTTTTTTTTGGTTTAGTATATCAGTAACACAATGACTAATATGGGTACAATGCAGCTGAAACCCTATCACTATAGTTCGCACTATTCAAACTCAGGTACTGTTTTGCACTTTCTTGTGCGTGTGCCTCCGTTTACCAGTTATTTTTTACGTTATCAAGGTAGGAAAAAAGTAGAACCGATTTTCTATGATTATATAACCTCTGTTTTAGATAACAACTTTGATTTACCTGATCGCACATTCCATGCACTTAGTACAACATGGTGCCTGGCAAGCAAAGATTCGCCAACAGATGTCAAAGAACTAATTCCCGAGTTCTTTTGCCTGCCAGAAATGTTTGAAAACTTTGAGCGTTTCGACTTTGGATGCCGCCAATCAGGCGAACGAGTAGAAGATGTTCTCCTGCCACCTTGGTGCTTACGTGATCCGAGATTATTTGTGCTTATCCATAGACAAGCTTTGGAATCAGAAATAGTGCGAAATAACATTCATCACTGGATCGATTTGATTTTTGGCCACAACCAGACTGGACAGAACGCTGTAGATGCTATTAATGTATTTCATCCAGCAGTAAGTAAATACAATGAATTTCAAGGCAATTTTTTATATATACACTCTGTTTAAAAACAGACCTATGCAGTATTTCTTGAGTCAGAGACCGACGATCCAATTGAACGTAAGGCCGTAGAGACAATGATAAAGACCTACGGGCAAATGCCTAAGCAATTGTTTAAAACAGCTCACCAGCCTTCGAAAGCACTTAATTACTGCTTGGGAGGAAGAGAGGTGATACCCACGGTCAAAGGGATGCGATGGGGGGTTTTCTTAGGATCACCGCAGCTGCCCAAACCTTCGTTGGGTAATATTAATAAATTACCTGGTGCCGATGTTTTGATATCCTTCAGCAGCACAAACGTAATTTATGGACTCCCATCCAGAACTTGTGTTATGCAGGGTAAGTGCTTGTTGTTTTTTTCATTTATTTTCTTGTTTTACCAAATTTATACCAGGTCCTGAGTCTGATACGTTCAATGTAATATCGTGGGGCTCGGACGATCGTGTCGTTTCCATTCAACCTCTTAGCGAAAATCAGGCCAGACCAAAGCCATTGTTTTACAACAGCGCATTTGATGATATTACTTGCTGTGGGTCAGATCCAAATTCAAATCTACTCTGGTGTGGTCACAAATCTGGAAGGATAAGTGTATATAAGTGTTCAAGTCTTGATTCTACGCGTGTCTCCAAAGGACGCCAAAGTTATGTTAAAGGCATTAAATTGTCATACAATTCAGCTTTTCGTAAAATAACCCCGAAGAGTCTGAAAGTAGATGATCATGAACAAGATTTAGATATTCAAAGAAATGGTGCTCGTACAGAATTAACCTGGTCGGGACCAACAGTTCTCATTCGACATACGGATGAGATCACATCGCTTTGCCTATCGGTGGAATTTAAAATAGCTGTCTCCGCAGGAAAAGATGGCATCGCTGTGATATGGGATCTCAATGAGTAAGAATGCAATATAGTATACCTGTTTTTATTTGCGTGTTCATTGTGAAATTTCTCTTTTAGCTTAAGCTATGTACGCACGATAGATCGACCAGGAGAAATTCATCATTCTCCTATAAGTATCACAGCAATAAGTCCTACATTAGGTGACATAGTGACAGTTCATTCAATACCAAAGAGTGAAAGTGAATCCACATCGGCACCCGTCCAAGCCGATGAGTGTTTCGAAGTAACCGAAGAGAATTTAGATGACTTTGTTAATGTTTCTATTAATCCAAATGGGAAATCAATTTTGAGACTGCATTCAGTGAATGCTCGATACATTAATCACATCGTGCATGAGGATCTTATATTGGCAGTGTGTTACTCTTACATCAAAGAAGGTGTGGGCGTCAATGTTATTGCTACCGCGGTCGAAAATGGTATCGTGAGACTGTGGTCAAGTTGGAACTTGAGTTTTGTAACTGAGATTGTCACTGGCATCTCAAATATTAAAAGGTACAACAATCTATTTAATAATTGTGAATTGACTAGTTATACATATAAATTTAACAATTTCAGTATAACATATTCAACTCACCAACATTTGGTAGTGCTAACAAAGGATTCGTATATCCAAGTGTGGGAGGCAGAAGGCTTATATGGAAACCCACCGAAGTTTCCACAAATTGTTTTTAAATAGAATGGCTTTCGTAAAATGTGCTTCAAAAGTGTTTATTAACTAAGTTTTTGCTAGTTGATCGTTTACAATAATTTTTTTTTATTTTCGTGATTGTAGAACTTCCAAGTGTGAATGAGTTTAACTTTTTTTCCAATGTGGTGTGCGCTTTATTTTTTGTCATTATAAGTCAAATTAAACACAATAATATATTTTATATAAGTATCTATTAGATTGTAGTTGTAATTTTTCATTTTATTCCATACAAATTGGCTGGCAGTTAAAAAAAGAAAAGAAAATAGCAACACTAAAATGTTGTTTTAGAAATAATTGAACTTTACACGGAGGTTGTACGGAGGATGACTAAACCGATAGTGGCAAGGAAGATACCTTATTTGACTTGCTTCAAGGTATTCGGCCAATTTGGTATGCCAGCATTTATTAGGATGAATCCTTATTGGATTAACGGTAGCTCTGGTGTCCACAAAACAAAACATTCAACAATATCCATCAAAGGTAAGTTGCAAAAATTTGCATCAAAGGTTAATTCGCCAATTACGTTTTTATATATCACTCACTTACGCCCCAACGGAGAAAAAAGACGAAGCTGGTAAGCAGGTGTTTTTTTTTATAAGTTCATAGATAACCTTACAACTTACTGTGCAAGTCGTTAAAAGAACGTGCAAAGCAAGGTGGATCAAACAGAAACCTGTTAGAGGAAACGACACAAATTCCGCTATCATTTTGGTTGCGGATTTCTTCCATTTGACCAAAGTAAATTAAAGATAGCAGTATTTAAACTACGGTAAAGCAGGAATGCTCGATCTAATAGGCGGCGTGAAAAGTAACCTCCTTGACCGCCAGAATGCGCTGCTTCTGCAAAAAAGGTTATGGTGCCTTGAAATTCGTTCATATTTAGGCAGACATGCCAAATTTCAGTGCGATACTGTCTTAAGTTTTGTTTTGACAGCTGATTGTTGTTGACGTGTTTGGCATCATGTTGAGTATGGACAAAAACGATTCTTACAGAGGACAATGTCAAAAAAATACATGAAATGGTGTTGGCTGACCGGAAAGTGAAGGTGCGCGAGTTAGCAGATACCACAAAGATTAGTACTGAGCGCACACACCATATTTTGGGCAATATTCTGCATATGAAAAAGTTATCCTGCCGCTGGGTGCCGCGCATGCTCACTCCTGATCGAAAACACGAGCGCGAGAGCACTTCGAAAGAGTGTTTGGACTTGCTGATGCGGAATCGGGCGGACTTTTAGCGTCGATTGGTAACTGTTGATGAATCCTAGATCCACTATTACACACTAGAGAACAGAATGAGTGCCCGGCAATAGACTGAAGACGGCACGAGTGCTCCGAAGCGGCCGGTGGAGGCTCAATAGGTCGGAAAGGTTATGGCGTCGGTTTTCTGGTGTTTTCATGGCATACTCTTCGTGGACTACCTCGAAAAAGGAAAAACCATCAACAGCGAGTATTACTGTGCATTATTGGAGCGATTGAAGGCCGAAATCGCTGCAAAACGGCCTTACATGAAGCGAAAAAAAAATTTATTTTTGCAAGACAATGCGCCGGCTTAAATCAATAACATACGACTCCAATTGCTGTCGCATCTAACGTATTTGCCCGATTTGGCTCCCTCGGACTATTATCTCTTTCCAAACCTCAAAAGATGGCTCATCAATAAAAAATTCAGCTCACGCGAGGAAATTATCGACGCCACGGAGGGGTGTTTTGCAGACTTTCCGGAAAAGTACTTTTCGGATGGGATCAAAAAGTTGGAAAATCGCTGGAATAAGTGTATCAAGCTAAAAGGGGACTATATTGAATAAAATAAAAAAAACATTTAAAAACAAATTTTTTTTCATTCCCAAGGAGTTCACTTTTCACCCCACCTAGGTGAAGGTGAATCACCTGGCGAGTGATTTAGGGCAATTGAAAAGGGCTTGGTTGGCAGCACACGACGAATCGGGCGAAATGTATGCACCATGAATTAAACCTGAAAATCGTTTGCCAAATAACCGTAGCGCACATGATTTTATCTGCCCTTGTAACTGGACAAATAATTGAACACTTAAATTACAGGCGATCCTAAAGAAACCCAAGAAGTTGAAATCGCCAAACTTGATGAATTGTGCGGAATGACGATAGGGAATGCTTCGTTACCGGAAATGATGTCGTTAAAACCATTTTTGGTGCGTGATGCGCTGTAATATGACTTTTTTAATAACATACTTGAGTAAGAAAATTGTGTGCAATTTGCAAGCCAACACCAGGAACACAATCTAGGTTTAACTGTGAATGAGGGCAAACCAAGTATATGCTATGAACAAGGACGGACTGAGGGAATGTCACAATTGGCAATTGGCAACTATAACAACCTTAATAACCTCTGCCGTTGTTATGACTTTATCTAACTCGGCTCCTTAGGTAACTCTAGTGATACCTAATGATAAATCAAACGGAAAATTACATATGCCAATGGGTGTTTTCATGGCTGGGAAGACAAGTAATAAGGCCTTGTCAAAAAATACAAATCTGACTATCAAGTGTGTTTGGCGAGAACAGCTTTAGCCCCGTTAAAAAACGATTTGAAAATATACTAAGAATTTGCTATAAGTTGCCGACTAAGGGGTGAGGAGTTAATTAGAAATAAAAGGGATTGAAGAACTTCCGACCGAGATGACAAATCATTTGTCTTGGAAGGCGGGGAATAGCATTATATGGGTGACAAATAATATCTAAGCTGTCCGATCAACGTCTGAAGAGGAACAAGTGAGGTCTCTAAACAATAATTCCACCAAAAGTTTCGCCAGAAGAGAGGAAGAGCTACGGCTGAAGCAAGAACAGAAACACCAACAATTCGAAAGCCAATCACAGCGGCGGAAACAATAATACGGCACGAATCACAATAATAACAGTCGAAAAATTAACAACAGCGGAAACAGCAGCAAAGCAACGACAATCTCTATAACAACTGTTGTAGAGGAAATAATAGCAACTTCATCAGCACCAACAACAACAGCAGCTTTCAGAAAGCAACAAAACTAAGGGTGCCCCTGATAAACACATAAAATGGGGACTTAAAGACACAATACAATTATGTTATTCGGCCATAGGAAATAACTTATTAGGCGTTTTAATTAATAGAGACACGCGATTCACTGTAATTCAGTGAATAAAACTCAAAAACATATTGGAGGAAATGACGACGGAATTTTTCTCTTTCTCTTTCAAATCATAGGGCGAAGAGCTGCTGATAACGCTGCTTAGGGAGATGGATGGTCTAAGGAGTATTCAAATCCTAGATTACCAGATTGTAAACTGGGAAACATTTAAGAGGAGCGAAAACATTTTTCACGTATACACAACCTCGATGAATAAAGTGCGAAGTGAACCACAGATCCGAGGAATGCACCATTAGGAAGGAAGGAGCATTTGACAAAAACCAGATTTCGTGAGCACACTGCAAACTTTTGGGGTTGTGCTAAGTTCCAGCTCATAGAGAAATAAAATCAGGCTTGGGTTCCAAAGTTTGGGGTTAACTGACTACCAGTCCTCATATAACGCATGTTGTCACTCCCCAAATTATCTACGCTCAAATGCCAGCACGAAGGAAAAGAACGGTGCAAACAGAGGAATTTTTTTTTTAGGCCATAGTTCTTGGAGCATCGGGAGCTTCATCCTGTATCATAGCCATATTGCTCTCTATACAGTGTTAGATGGCACAGCAACAACGTCAGATTTAAGAATAGGTTCAACATGGAGGAGCAAACCCTAAAGGTCCTAGCTTCCTTGAATGCAAATTTACTGATAAGGATATAACAAAGAGCCACACTTTTTAAATTGCTAAAAGACCCAGTCCCTGTTGTTTTTGTGATTAGCGAAACTAATTCACAAAATATATAAAATGGAATGAAGGAACCGACCCAACTCCATACAAGGAGGTGTTGCAGTTTTCATTCAAAAAGGCTTGCGATTTTACAAATTGTGCTTGAGGCATGCATTGTGTATGTCTGTGCACCTCAAGCTACTCAATTCACCTCATTTAGCTTAGAACGCGAGACATTTTTAAAAGTCTTTCATTTGTAAGAGACAACTCTTGCCTGGATCTGCTGAACGTATAAACTGTTTACGCACGTTCGTAAATGGCAGTAACTATTGCGGTCTCATATCGAAATAACCGTGCTAAACCAAATTGCGAAATTTGAGAAGCTGTTTATGTTTGAATGAATACGTTATTCAATTACATCGAAGTACGTTGGACACACTTTTCCAGAACATTGGCTATAGCAATCTCCCAGAACTCTTTCCGCCCGCGTCTAACAACAATCTGTCAAAAGACAAAATTGACAGGTACCTTAAACAAAGGGACGAGACAATAAATTGAACGCTGGAATAGAAAACGCGCATAATGTCGGCAAACTGATTTTGTTGCTAAAGCTTCTCAGTATTTATTAGGTTATTTAATAAGTTCTGTGGTTTTCCTAGGGTTAAAGTTAAACACACATTTTTGGTATAAAAGTTTATACTTAATCTATCAGATATTGTCCATCATGGTCTATTACTGTTTTCCAACGTTCTAGAAGAGATATAATGACCGTTTTGTAACAGTCAGCAGATTTATGAGTAAAAAAGTTTCCCAGGTTCGTTTTGATGTTATTTTCGGAATTGAATTGCCTCCCGTCCCACCAAATGTCCAGGTTTCCTCAAGCGATGTAAGAAATATTTCGCGTTCATTCGCCCAAAATTGAAATGCAATGCTCACATCTGATCAATCTCTGCGAAACGGTTGTATGGACGTTGCTAAGCCACTGAGCGATCTCCCGTGTCGTCAAATGCCTCTCAACGCTGACTGCAGTCAAGATTCGATAGTCGTCTGTGGTAAGTGAATGTCCATCAGCAAGGTCTGTATGACGCTACAGTTTGGGGGGGACCTGGACCTCAGTCAACAAGCTTCTCCAGTCAGCTCGATCCCTGGCTATCTGCCTCCAGTTTTGCACGCTAAGTTGACTGAGATTCCCTTCCACTTGTGTGCGCCACCTGAGGCTTGGCCTTCCGCTACTGCGCTGTCTCTCGGGAGCGGATTCGAAGACTTTTCGGGCCGTAGCATTGGTGTCCATACGCTCTACATGACCCAGCCACCTCAGTCTTTGGATCTTCACTCTTCTGGTTAGGTCCTTGTCGCTGTACAGTCCGTAGAGTTCATTGCTGTATCTCCGCCTCCATTCTCCTTCAATGCAGATGGGACCGAAGATCGTCCGAAGAATTTTCCTCTCGAAGCAGCCAAGTGGACCCTCATCCATTTTTGATAATGTCAATGCCTCTGCGCCATAGAGCAGGACTGGGATTATTAAGGTCTTATATAAAGTAATTTTTGTTTTTCAAGAGAGGGATTTACTAGTCAATTGCCTTCCTAGCCCAAAGAAGCAGCAATTGGCAAGAGCTATTCCTCGCTTGATCTCAGCGCTTGTGTTGTTGTCTGTATTTATAGCAGAGCCTAGGTAGACAAAGTCCTTAACTACCTCAAAGTTATATCTGTCGAGGGTGACGTTCTTCCCGAGACGTGGGTGTTGGTTGTTCTTTTTGCTTGACAGCATATATTTGGTCTTGCCCTCATCGACCGCTAAACCCATTTTCGCCGCTTCCGTCTCAATACTCGCGAAAGCGCAACTGACATCACGCTGCTTTCTCCCGATTATGTCCATATCGTCGGCGTATGCGAGTAGTTGGACGGACTTTTGAAAGATAGTGCCTCTTGGGTTTGTTCGTGAGTTTTGCACTATTCCTTCAAGTACGATGTCGAAAAAATCGCATGACAGCGCATCACCTTGTCTAAATGCCTTTTGGACATCAAAGGTCTCGGTGGATGTTTACCGACCTTGAAGGACCAGCACGCATTCTCCATCGTCATCCTGCACAGACGGACGAGTTTGGCAGGGATCCTGAAACTAGACATTGCTCTGTATAGCTCGCCTCTATAAATGCTGTCATACGTGGCCTTAAAATCGATGAATAGGTGGTGGGTATCGATCTGAAGCTCATGGGTCTTCTCCAATATCTGCCGTAGTGTGAATATTTGGTCGATGGTGGACTTTCCTGGCCTGAAACCACACTGATATGGACCTATCAGGTTGTTGACGAATGGTTTAAGGCGTTCATACGAACCAGCAAATAATATCTTGTATGCGATGTTAAGGAGACTGATGCCTTTGTAGTTGGCGTAGTTCAGAGGGTCTCCTTTCTTGAGAATCGGACAAACAATGCTGAGGTTCCATTCATCGGGCATACTTTCGTCCGACCATATTTTACAGATGAGTTGGTGAATGCTCCTTACCAAGTCATCATCTGCCGGTTTGAAGAGATCGGCAGTCAGGCCATCCGCTTCAGCAGCTTTATTGGGCTCAAGCTTCAACATAGCTATCTTCACTTCATCCAGGTCGGGTGGACGGAATTGTTGGTCATCATCGTCCAAGTGAAAGGTTGATTTTGCCTGACAGCGGTATTTGGTCCGTCATCGTCGTTATACAGTTTGCAGAAATGGTCTTTCCAAATCATCCTCAGCATTGATTGCGATTCTACTACGATGTTCCCTTGTTTATCTCTACAGGCTTCGGTTCGGGGTTTGTTTCCGCGGCATGTTATTTTTACCTTTTGGTAAAACTTCCGAACCTCATTTATGGAGTGGCATCTCTCAATTTCCTCGATCGCGCGCTTCTCATGCTCTTTCGTCATCCTCGTGAGAAGCCGGTGTTCGTCTCTCCTCTTCCGCTCATTGAGCTCGTGAGCAGCTCTAGTCCTTTTATGTAGCACCGCTTTGTATGCATCTCGCTTAGCTGCATGTTCTTGTCGGCATTCGTCATCAAACCAGGGGTGTTCTTGTGGTAGTCAATTGACACTTAGCACATCAGAAGCGGTACCTCTGATTGCTTTTTGGTAGTACTGCCACTGGTTTTCGATGCTTGATGCTGACGGGATCAAGAGATTAAGGGAGACTCGATCGGAAAATGATTTGGCGATCTCTAGTGATTGTAGTCGTCTGACGTCCAGATTCCTCACAATATTTGCTTGTATTGGCATTGTTCGGTATATCCGCAACCGTACCTGGGCTACAACAAGGTAATGGTCCGAGTCAATGTTGGCTCCTCGGAACATTCGGGCATTCATAATACTGGAGGAGTGTATTGCGTCGATCGCAATGTGGTCAATTAAATTATTATCATTACCAAAAATTATATATTATAATTATTGTACAAATTTCCATGACAATTCATCCCAAACTCTAGGGAGATGGAGCTGTTAACTGTCTTAAAAACTTTGTCCGGATGCCATGAAAGTAGCTGAAAATCTGTCATTTGGTAAAAAAGCATCACTCATATGCGTATTTCGAATTATTTTTTAAGGGTTTTACCAAAAGCAGAAGCTCGTTATAAGACGAAAAATTCATCATAAAAAAATTGTTGTAGTCACCAGGTGAAGTACGAGTATTCTCAAAATTCTTTAGAATATCTACGTGTGAAAATGTTTTGGGTTTCAGATACCAATACTTTGCCTAAATTCGTTTTTCATCTTCCACACAAGCATCTGTAATTCTAATCATTATCACTATCACAGTGCATTGCGATGTGTTTTCAATTCAAATATCAGCAACTAACATTTTTCAATTTAATTAAAAACATATATATATATATAGCGGAAAAAACATTGGTTTTAAAATATATGTTTTAAAACATGTTTCATGAGTATTCGCCACTTAAGTGAAATATTTAAATTCAAAGTGGGTTACATTATTTGAATAGGATTGCAAACTGTTTATACTCGTTAATTATTTAATTTCAGAAAATGTACTATTTCGACCACAAAACCGCAATATTTTCCTCCGATACTCTACAATTGTGGCTAGTTACATGTATGTATGTGTATGTATCCACGTATTATACTCGCATTTCGAATAAAAATCACTTCTGGATTGACTTAATTTCACAGTTGCAAAACATCTTTCCAACATGGAACAACTTCAAAGAAAACTTCAGCTAAGTGCTTTTATAAGAATTCCATTTTCTCTATTTACAATTAACGGCATTCGATTGTTCAACTATCGTTCGTATGAAAAGCAACCATTAAGGGAAAAGATTGTCTTCATCCTTGTGGCATTTGATGCAATACCTCAAATTATCTTAGTCTTGTTAACGCCGTTCCTATATGAATTTCCAAGTCCAGTCGAAATAACAGCTTTTATTTGCTACGTCAGTTATGTAGCGAATGCGTTTATCAAATTAGGTGCGATTTGGAATGGACGACTGGTACTGCACGACATCATAAAGGAAATGGACAAAATATTTCCAAAAACAGAAGAAGAAGCCATTGCGTATTGTCTGGAGGAGAATTACATAAAAATCACGTTCTTAATGAGGAGCATTGTGAAATTTAATTTGACAACTACGAATATGTTTAATGTGTTTCCGATCGTTGAGTCTCTATTTGAATATATCACAAACGGTAATACTATAAAAGACCTTCCATTTATTATTTATTATCCTTTCGATACAACTGAATATACGGTAATTTACATTATTTTGTTCTTCGCCCAAAGTGTGGGCTCCTGCATCGTTTCGACGTTATTTTTGGGCGGAGATTTATTCTTATTCATGCTAGCTGATCATGTTTGCATGCATTTTGCATTTTTGATAAATAAAATCGAAAGTTTTGAACCAACCGGAACAGATAAGGATGTCGAGACGCTGAATTTTTTCATCGAATATCATTGCAGCATTATGAGGTATGTATCTATGTAATGATAACCATATTATAAAGCTTTACATTTTTTTTTTAAACAATAAAAACCGATGCTGAGATTGAATTTTAAATCTTCTTTCATTATGAAGAATGTTTCATACTGTAGGTATAATTTTGGGGCCCTATTTTGAGAATATCGGTGCTATCTTAACAAATTTTTTACCAGCTGATAAATATATAAACTTCCAGAGCAAAAATATTTTGCGATTTATGAGCTTAAACTAGTCGCATTAAGTCATTATGGGCAATATAGCAATTTTCGCCATTGTGCTTGAATTAAATTTTATCCGGATCAATGTCATTCATATTTTTGAAGATTCGATTTACTCGTATAACAGACTTTTATTTCACTTAAATGGTTAACATAAAAAATAAGTTTCCTAGTCTTGATTGGTTTGGCATAACGCCGTCTACCATATTAACAGCTGTTTGTGTCTTATTTTAAGATAAATGGAAAATGGAAATAAAGCTTAAAAATCTTCCTCAATGATACGCCTTCTGCATTTACAGCAAAGTACGAGTAGTATCAAACTTCCGTCCGTTAAAAATATTAATTACTTCGCCAGCAGACAGGACCTCGCATCTGAAATATATTTTTGGAAGTTCGGGTTGGTTGGTTCTCAACTTAAATATAAAGCTTATTTTGTCAATTGAATTTTGATTTAAGAAATAGGACCTATCATGAAGATTGGAGCTTAATCGACTATAGAGCAACCGATATTGAGATGCTCGAGCTTCAGCAGCATATTTTTCGTAAGTGACTACACTAATTTTTTCCAATAAAGTGGCAAACTGTCTTCTTAATGACATGGGTTCCTCTGCTGGTGTTAATGAAAGTTAGACGCTAGGTGACCTCATTCTTGGATGAGGTTTCTGCATGTTGTAAGGATATATGTAAGTACTATCCTGGGCAACCCTTCTTCGTCCTTCGCCATCACGTTGACGACATAGTCGAAATACATCTTCAAAGGTTCTAAAACCAATGGTGGCGTCCCGGTTTCGAGGTAGCATGTAATTGGGTGTGCTTATTAGCAACCTTAAGAAAGTAACAAAGAAACTTCCCCACTTCATCGAACATGGGGTATCCCCCCACTTGAGGTAGCAGTTGAGCGAAATAATTTTTGCTTGGCGCTATGAGCTATATATTTATTGTTGAAACAGCGGCCCCACACACATGAAATTGTTCGCTTAACTTCAGCTAATTTAACTTCAAGATGCTTTCTCATGTTTAGGTTGGCCAATATCAGGACTCCCAGGTATTTATATTCACGAACGATACGTCCACTCTTCATTTTAAGAATAAATGCCTCCGCATCCTTTTAAAACCGTAATTTTTGACTTTTCCAAGTTAACATCTAAGTTCCAACATTTGCAATATGAGTCTCATCTGTTTATGATAAGTTGCATGCCATTTATCGGCTCTGAGAAGAAAACAATGTCATCTGCATACAGCAGTGCGGGTATTCTAGTGCTTCCGATATCAATGCCACCACCTATGAACTCAGTTATATCATCAATGAACAGAATAAACAGCAAAATACTTAGGATACAACCTTGTTTCACACCCATTGTTGTCAGAAATTCTGCGGATATTGTATCACCATCCCATACGCATGCAACATTATTATCATACAATACTCCCAATAGGTTAATGATTTTACTTGAGATTCCCATCGATATAGTTTATAGAAGAGTGAGCCACGATCAATAAATAGAAAGCCGCACGGAAATCCACAAAGAAGGCATACAACTTTGTTTTCTTCTTTTTGTAAATTTCGGCAATATTAATCAGAGAAAAAATTTGGTCAATAGTAGAGTAGTTTTCCTTAATTCCTGCTTGAAACTCCGATAATATTTTATGATTTCTGACCCACTTTGCAAGTCTCCTGTAAATCAACAGTTTGGCCGAGGTGTTTAGGAAGGATATTCCTCTGTAATTGGTTGGGTCGCTTCAGTCACCCTTTTTGTGAGGCTGAAAAATTATTGCCTTCTTGAATGTATGAGGAACTGCTGCGCCTTCGAAAATGCGGTTGAACTCCATGGTTAGTTCATGTAAAAACTCCGTTGTGCAATTTTTATAGAATTCCACAGGAATTCGGTCGGTGCCGGGAGCTTTATTTGCCTTAGTGCTTTCATTGACTTTTTCTACTTCTAGAGCTGTAAAAGGTGCATCCAAAGACTCGTCGTAGAAAAATGGGGTGGTGTATTGAACCGGTGCTACGTTACATACAATATTGAGTAGGTGGCTAAAATGTTCTTTGAGTAATGGTCCTTTCAACGATGAGGCGATTACATTTTTATGGCCGCTTATATATTTCGCCGCTTTCCAGAATTTTACCGAGGAGTTTGGTTTGCTTATTACGTCAATAATTTGGAGTTCGAATGCCGTATTTTTTACATAGCAAATATGCTCAAAGTGCTTGTTGGCTGCTTCACACAGCGATTTAAAGATATTAGTGTTGTGTATCCGCAATAGCCTAAGAAACACAAACGATTGTTGTCTTGCTTTAGAACGCTCACGGTCAAACGACTTTTGTTTGCAAATATTTTTATGTGATGGGCTTTTTGGTGGTGTAGTTGATGAACCGGCCGAAGTATAAAGTGTACAAATGAGTTTTGGTAATAGCTTAAGTTCCGAATTACTACATAAGTTCTAGGCTCCCTCTATTATACACGTTATTTCCAGAAGCATGTGGTCTGAGAAGGTACGTAGTCCGAAACGAAAATCATGCAGGAGAAGATGCCAACTACCGGATATGAAGCAGTAATCTATTATTGTACAAGATGTTACTCGTATAAAAGTGAGCTCCTTCAGAACTTCCATTTAGAATTCGACCGACGCAGGCATCTGCAAGCTCCAATATTTTGTCACACTTATTATCCCGGACTTCATCCTTCGATCTGCGAATCATATTTGAAGATTTAATCAGTGATCTCTGTTCGTTAATACTGACCGATGCTGTTGCTAGCGTTAAGAAAAGATGAATTAGTGCACATTTGGGTATAATTGGTCTCATTGGCCTCCTCTGGATTTGCGTCACAAGCCGGAAGTAAGCCTCGTTACTAAATTTGATTTTTCGATCAAAAGAAGGCTCGATTTCAAGGTGCTAAATTTCACAATTCGCAAACTCCTGTCGCAAGCCATGGTCTCGTGGATATCATACTGATGTAAGTCGATTAAATAATTTGTTTTATTTTAAATAATTTTTCGATCGCACAAAAGTAACACACATATGTCGAACGAAAAAATAACCAAGTATAGCGTAAGTGTACTGTGCCAATAATACGGGAATTCCATAGTACAGGGCGATATCAACTCCGACGGTAAGGATTGCTAAAACAGAAATTGATACATAGAGCTGTTCTAGTACTACAAGGGTACAAATAATAAGGGTTTATTTACCAATTAAAAGCTGAAGTATTTAAGTTTTTGTTTTTAAATATACTAGGCTCTCCCGTCGCCGAAATTCGACGATTAACAAAAGCAAAAGTTGTCGTGTACACAACAAAAGTGTCGTCACTCGTCACTATGTTTCTCATTTTTTCATTTTGTTTAGTCTCTATCCCACTTAGAGTAGGGAAACTCTTTTGCAATCGAAGTAGTGACGCAGTCACAAACTTACATAAAAAACAAAACAATACATTTTATAAGTCAAAGCAGTCAAACAAATTCCTTATGCAGTCACCAAGCGTCTTTCAAGCCGGCAGCATCGTTTGTGATTTCCCTCCCTTGTTCGGTTAAGTCTAAACGGTACTTTTTCTCCTTATCGCAATTTACTTTTTATTCTTTTTCACTTTACTCGGTTATAAAAGTGTTTATATATATTATACGAATATAGTAAAGTGTGCAGCTATTAAATATGGCCCTTGGGCCATCATCGCTATCTGGTAACAGATGTCATATGTGTTTAACGTAGGTGCCTGCCGTGAAGGCTTAAGCCTAACGTGCGTCTTCGCACAAGATATCAAAACAAAGCGTTGATCAGCGCCCTTCGGGTGATAAAGATACCACCACCAGTACCAGATTTGAAGTCATGTGTAAGGCACGAACTTCCCCTTTGGTGAAGGGTCGAGGCCTATCTAACACCTCAGCCATTCTGTGGATCATGGCATCCGGTTGCAGTGCAACTCCACATCGAGTAGACCAATGATTCCGTAGCAATCAAACAGATGAGCACATGTCGTAGCAGGCTACGACTTACGCTCAACCATGAGATGTCCAAGCACCATTTGTTCTACTCTCCCCGCGACTTTGGGTGTAAACCACAGCCACCACGATACTCCCACAAGGGGGCCAACTCCTAGGTCAGGCTGGAAACAATAGTTCCAGGGGCCCCTGACCTCCCGTGGTACCAGAATATAGCTTCCGGTCGAGCTTCGCAACCTTGCGGTCACTTCCAGTTGGGCACCTCACTGCCCAGGACTGGCAGCCTTTACCTCAATTATCCTACTCAATCAACCCGCTAGCTCTCTACTGCGTCTTCTGAGAAATACTTCCCTTGCAAAGCTACAGGTTCTTTCGAACCATACGGTGTCAGTTAGAATTCCACTGACATCGTAGGTCTCACCATTGAAGGTGATGCCCATAGCATGCAAGTCCCTAACCTCCGAATAATTTGGGCACTCGCAAAGAACGTGCAGCCAGTCTTCATGGGAAGCTCCACATGAGCAATTTGCCGAGCCGCTAAGCCCCCTTTTATGCAAAAATGCATTAAGGGAGCCATGCCCGGTCAACAAAAAGCCCAGGCTGAGGTTAAAGTTCCGTTCAGGAAACCTCTGCATGGTCAGCACATCCCTAAGAAAGCTGTAAGTGACCCTGCCATTATCGCTAGCTTCCCATCTAGATTGCCATCTAGATATCACGCATGCGTTAAGCAAGGCTTTACGCTCCCTCCGGGATAGGCCTTCCACTTCCCTCTGGGAGACCCAATCTTGCTCGTTTAGCGGGAGACCTTTTCTGATCTTGAAGGCAATACCACGACGTATCGCCTCCAGATCGAGAGGTGGCACTCCCAACAAGACCTGCATTGCCTCTGTGGAGACAGTACGGCACACAGGTAGGCAACCAATCAATGCCACTCTTTGGCACGCCAAAATCTGACGGCAGCAATCATCATTCGTTGCCGCATCGTACCATACCGACGCTCCATAAGTTGCACAGGCAACTAAAAGACGACGGTCGATGACACGAACGGAACGCCTGTTAAGCCCCCAGTCAGATCGCAGAATGCGCCTCACCTGGCCTACAGCACACAACATGCGTTTCCGCATTTGCTTGAAATGAGGCATGAATTTCATGCGCTCACCCACCGTTATGCCCAAGTACTTGACCTCAGCCACACACTTAATGCTAACGGCATTCATGCGGATCAAAGGGTTCCGACGTCTCGTTTTCAATTTGCCCTTCAGCAACATTGAAACAGTCTTCTCCGTTGAGACCTTGACGCCAACGCTTTCTCCCCATGCAGAGACTATTGAAAGAGCTCTTACTCCTACTTGTTCCGCAAGAGCCCTGGACGGACCCTCCAGGATAAGGAGCAGGTCGTCTGCATAAGCGCAGCAACCACAGAGCTCATTCAAACGCCACAGAAGCGGATCCATCATCAGGTTCCAAATAAATGGACCGCAGATGGACCCCTGGGGGCAGCCCTTCTCCACGTCAACGCAAACGCTGTCATGTGCATTGACCACACTCGCTCTTCTACCAGAAAAATAGCTTCCCCAAAGCCCAATTTCCTGGCAGCCCAATTCTCTCAACCTGGTGAGTATACTCTGCCAGTTCAAGTTGTCAAAGGCACCTTTAAAGTCAATAAAGATGCCAATAATAACACTGGCTCTGCTGCTCTGGACTCTGTCTTTGAGGAAAGACCAAGCATCCTCTACACACTTGCCTTTTGTAAAGCCGAATTGGAATGGGGACATTGGTTCCGTCATACTTTCCGAAATCCTTTCCACCATAACCCTTTCCAGCACTTTTCCAAGTACCGGAAGAAGGCTGATGCCCCGATATGATCCAGGATCAGACCTAATCTTATCGGGGGACTTCAGAAGCACAACCACCCTTGCCTCCCTCCAATCCTGAGGGAAGTAGCCACAGGCAATGCACTTGCTATAAAGGCAAAGCAGGTATTCAGGAATAGCTTTCCAGATGGCTTTCGCCATCTCTCCAGTAATTCCATCTGCTCCAGGAGACCTCCTGGAACGAAGAAGTGAAACACCCTGCTCAACCTCTTCAGCCCTTAATTCCGGAGGGACCGGAGGCTCCTCAATAAAAGGGTCCTCAACGCGCTCCTCTCTTGGAAAGAACTGACCAAGCAGTGCAGTCAGGCATTCTCTCCATGTGGTTAAAACGCTATTACCCACACGGATGCCTTCAATGTCAGCAGTCTTCTTGACACTCCTGCAAATTTTATACAATTTGCCCCAGGGATCGTCCCTATTTCCAGACACAAAGTTCCACCAGTGAGCTTCTTTTGTGCTGACTATGAGTCGTTTGTACTCTGCGAGACCTCGCCGAAAGGCAATGCCCAATTGAGCCAGGTTCTCAGCGTTGGCCGCACGAGCCCTTTGGAATCGCTTCCTTAGGTTTCGAACTAACCTTCGCTTTTCAGTCAATAGACGGGTCCACCAATTTACCCTCTTTTGATTGGCCCTGCGGCTCCTCTCAAAGAGTTCATCGTTAACCCGCCATACACATTCGTTGATGTGTCCGATTTGCCGATCGATGTCCAAGCTGCCGTACACCTGAGGTGATACCGAAGTTACCTCCGCAAGTACACGAGCACCATAGACATTCCAGTCAGCGCCTCGCACACACCATCTCCTTTCGGGAACCGTGTCTCTACCAATTGCTATTTGAGTGAATTCAAACTGGATCCAGTTGTGATCACTCATCCCTGCACTAACCCGCCACCTAAAACTAAACGCCCTACAAGCTGCCTCATTGGCAAAAGTAACATCAATGTCACTCTTGCCACCGTTGACCGCATGAAAAGTATATGTCTCGCTCGGTTCGTTGATGACCTGGACATTGCGTGCAACAATCCAGTCACCAAGGAGCCCCCCCCGCGCCTGGTTCCGGGTACCAGTCGTAGTTCTGGATACCTTACTGAACCACAGAGGGGAGGTCGCATTGGCGTCAACCCCGATTACGAGGGGTTCTGTGCCGGCTAGCAAAAACAAACCATCCATATACTGTATGTATGGGTCAATTTCCTCACTGTACTTGAAGTAGACGCTTGCAAGAAAGATCCTGCCAAACGTCCCTTCAATACTGACGCAAACTCCCCGTTCGCTAGAGGAAACAGGCACGCAAACTAGATCCACATCCCTTACAATAATTGCGGCCTTACCTCTGGTATCAAGGAATACCCGCATTCCTGCAGGTAAGCCTCTAACACATCGATTGGAAGTATAGGGCTCTTGTACCAGGGCAATACCACAGTCCTGCCTAACCATTTGAACTCCTAAATCGACCCCTACAGAAAAAGCACCCTGACAATTTTGTTGAATCCTCATATTTTGGCCCTAGCTAGCGCAGCTTCATGCATGGGGCAATCAGCCGACCCCATGAGGTGCACAGCTGGCCGCCCTCTGGACTTGCAGTTTCTACACTGCATGGCCTCCTTGCACGCAACGGCCCTATGACCCTCCTGCCCACAACGACGGCAGAGGTCAGCTTTGAACGGGCATTCCGCTACACTGTGACCAAGGCCAAAGCAGCGATAGCACCCCAATCGGGCCTTGTATTCCCTTACAGGTAATGAAGTGAGGTTGATGTAGCACCTCCCAGCTTTTAGTAAGGCCTTAACGGCCTCACCAGAGCTCTCTAGTACCACATTTGTGGTGCCTTTCTCTGAAACAGCCCATGGCCGTGAGACCATCTTGAATTCACTCTTTTCAGAGTAATTCAAGCGGTGAAGATCCGCCATAAACTCCTCAGGGGTAATGTCCATATTGACCCCATGAACAATGACCCTGTCGCCTGGCTTTTGCGGTACCGCAGCTTTAAGGCCAATGGCCCTGAAATTGTCGCTCTGAAGGAGCTTCTCCCTTTCGAGGGCTGATGGTGTTCTAACCAAAACGCTCCCGTTTTTTAGTTGCACCACCTTTTCCACCCTTACCCCTAATGGGCCAGCTTTCTTAAGGGTAGTCATTACCTCATTGGAGGAAGAACCCTCCTTAGTGCTTTTAACAACAACAGCTCAAGTGGGCGAAGGCGCCTTGACAGATTGCTTTTGTAAACCAACTGGGGAAGCTGTAGCCTTTGCAGTAATTTGCACATTTTGTGCCATTTGTCTCGCGACCTGGGCAAAGCTGGGTGAGCCAACAGCCGTGGAGGCTTTTGTGACAGAGGCACCTCGCTCATTTGTTAAATGAGGAACCCTGGATGCCGTTAAGGCTGCCGTTAAGGCTTCATTTGAGCCCCTAAGGTACTCATTTTGGGCCACGAGCTGCCACACGATGCAGTCGTACTTTGATGCAACCGTCCTAATTGTAGTAGCCAGCTCAGGGTCTACTATTTTGCTGAAAACAGCATCAATCAGTTCAGTTGCAATTGTCAACATCGCTTTCGTTAACACACTTGCATTTGTGATGTCAACTTTTTTGGTGACATCACCATTTTCCCCTCCCAGATTATTTTTATGTAAATTTTCACTCACCTTTTTATTGTCGGCAGCGACCTCAATCTCCTCGTCACTCTTTTTGTTCTTCTTCTTCCTCTTTTTCTTTACCTCCTTGAACCCAATGTCCTCGGCATTGCTTTCCTTGCAACTTTCGTCGCAGGTCTCTTGGGCTTTCTTTTTTATTGCCCTCTTCCTCTTTGCCGCCTCGGTGTCAACCTCCATGTTGCTCACTTTAATATGGGTAATTCCACCCGCACTAATCACTTTGTTAATTATCTCTAAAAAACACTGAACAAAGTGCAACAAATATCACGACCAAACCGTAATAAAACTTCAATAAAAGTTCTTTACTGACACCTGCACTGAGAAGTGCAATAAAATGACAGGAAACAATTATCGAAAAAACGACCGCAATTAATGACCGTACTTTATGGCTACACTTTAACTACGCACTTATTCTCTACGGCGACCGAAATTTAAAGAAAATCGTCCGCACTCCGCAAAAAACACTACTGCACACCTCGAAAGTCGGATGTCAACTGCTATCTGGTAACAGGTTCAGTCTCCTCGATATGGAGCTGCAACCTGGCCATAAAAACAAAAAACGTAAAAAAACAAACTATACCCATATTGACCTCAGCCAACCATCTCAAACTAATTCAGCCCTATCTGACCCCAAATTCATAACAATTTCCTCTAATGAGGAAAAAAACCCCTTTCTTCCATAAGCATTTTCTTATAAAAAAAAGCTATTGACGGCATCAGTACCGCTTACGAAAATATAACGGAACTACGTGACGGTAGTCTCCTCATACTTGTCAAATCAGAAAAAATTGCTAAATTATTCCTTTCAAAAAAAAATCTTGCAAATCTATGTCCGATTTCCGTCAAACTTCATTCTACTTTAAATTCTTCCAAGGGTACAGTATATGTACCTTGCCTAATACAAGTATCCGAAGAAGAAATAGTGAAAGAGATGAGTAGCCAGGGAGTAACTGAAGCTTATAAATTTAAAAAAATAACACCCGAGAACAAACTTCGTGCAACTGGTCTTATTCTTCTTTCATTCGATCGCTACCGTCCTCCCAGCAATGTCAACATTGGATGGCACAATGTTAAAGTAGAGGAATACTTTCCAAATCCTATGCATTGCCGCAATTGCCAACTCCTGGGTCATACTACCAAGAGATGCACCGGGGCAGCATCTTGCGAGAAGTGTAATCTACCTCCTCATCAATCTAACGAATGTACACGCATTTCCTGTGCCAACTGCTCTCTAAACCACGTATCATCTTCCAAATTGTGTAAAAGTTACCTCATGGCTAAAGAAATTCTAAAAATTAAAACAATAAAGAAATGTACAATGGCTGCCGCAAAAAAAATATTCAAAGAACAAAACCCCATCCCGTTATTCTCTGCTACATACGCCGCTGTCGCTCAAAATGCGTCTGTTTCTATACCACTCCCACCTCCTCCAACTACATCATCCGTTGACCCCATCTCATTTCAGGTTTCCTCTCCCAGTTCCGCATTAACGGAACTTCCTCTTTCTACCATACAAAACACAAAATCCATACACAAACCTAATTCATCACCCAGTAAACAAAGCCAAATTTCAATGCAGGTTTTCCCGCAATCTTCTTCCTCTCCGCCATTTTCGTCAGTTCATATCACACAAAAAAATAGTTCAATTTCTCCCACTCTAAATAACCCTAATTATAAAAATGCAATAACCAAGAACTAAAATTTTGACACGTCAGTCATTCCTCAAACCCAAACCAATACTTCCTATTCTCCTTCCCCGGACTCACTCAATTCTACTACAACCATCCTTTCTCAAAACCCATTAAACCCTCCTTCCCCACTCAACAATATAACAAACACTTTTATTTCAAATAACAACTACTTCATTACTGATTATAATAATGAAGATGTATCAGACTAAAATCATTAATTTCAACCTTAACCCAGACTCCGCGGCTCGGGGATTGAGCCAGTCAGGCTCCTCGTTGGGCCTGCCTTCCCCAACTTCCGTACCGCGGAGTCATAATGAAAACCCCAACAACAACACCACACTAAATTCTGCTCAACGTGAAACTCTTCTCGTTGATAAGAATTCGTCGTCTAATTCAAATCTTCTTCTCAATATTTTACAATGAAACTTAAATGGCTATAAGAACAACTTACATGAGTTACAGCTTCTGATAAGCGACATGAAACCAAACATAATTTCCCTTCAAGAAACCCATATTCCCTCTAGCTCCCATGCCTTTCCACCTAAACAAAATTCGGCATATCCCCATAACCATGACTCTATCACAACTTCTAAACAAGGCGTCTGCCTTCTCATTCACAAATCTATTCCACACACTCCTATCACAATAAATTCAAATATTTCTATTGCTATTGGTGTCCACATTAACCTCAATATCCTTATAACTGTCATTTCCCTTTACATTCACCCCGATCAAAATTTCACATTACAAGATCTCCAAGCTATCCTAGTTGGGATAAATACTCCAATACTTATAACTGGGGACTTCAATTCTTGGAGTCCTTCTTGTGGTTATGAAAAGCAAAACAAACGCGACAAGCTTGTTGATCATTTCATTGTTAAATCAGGGTTATCAATTCTTAATGACGGCCGCCCCACCCACTTTTCGACACATACTACATTGACTCACGTTGACTTATCCCTTATATCTCCTTCACTCCTTCCCAAATCTACGTGGAATATTTCTGACAACCTCTCTGGTAGCGACCACTTTCCCATTTTTATCACAATTACATATGACGCTTACAATTTAAACGTTAATCCTAATAAAAAATTTCTGCTCGACAGAGCTAACTGGAATCTTTTCCATTCCACTCTGTCAAACGAACTTCTTACCAGGAAAGTATCCCCCAACATCAACAAAGAATCTGCCCTTATCCACAAATCCTTACGCACCGCTGCTAACCTTACTATTCCTCAAACAAGCGACAAATTTCATAGAAAAACAGTTTCCTGGTGGAATGAAGAAATTAGTGGTCTTCGTAAACAAAAAACAAAAAGCTTGGTACAGTTTTAAAAAATTCAAAAAAAATAATCAAGGCTGAAAAAAGCGCCTGCTTCAAAAAATTTACTGCGAACATAAATCCTAACAGCACGTCGCAAAAACTTTGGGCTGATATCAGAAAATTAGATGGCACTCTCACTCCTAACACCATCAAAATTATAAAAACAAACACTACAGGAATTACCAGTCCAACAGAGATAGTCGAATATCTGGCTCTGACCTTTGAACAGCTTGCTGATGACTCTAATTTCAGTTCTAAATTTATCTTCGAAAAGTATAAAATCCTTAACGCCCCAAACATTTCCTTAAATCCCACTCCTTCCGCTATTTCAATCGAATCCAGTATCAATATGGTAGAACTCGCGGCCTGTCTTAACTAAGTAAAAGGCAAAACACCTGGCTTCGATCGAATATCCTATGCCATGTTAAAAAACTTGCCCCAAGTTTTAAAACAACGCTTATTATCACTGTATAACAAAATTTTGAACTCAGGAACAATTCCACACTCATGGAAAGTTGCAAATATAATCCCAATTCTTAAACCAAACAAAGATCCTTCCTCCTCCTCCAGTTAACGTCCTATTTCCCTTCTTTCATCATCATTGCCAAACGCCTTGTTTGGTTTCTCACAAAAGAGAGAGTACTTGACAATAGACAAATTGCTTTTAAAACAGGTATCTCCACTCAAGATGCCCTCATTCATCTTGACCACTTTGTGTCTTTAACGCTATCTGAGAGAAGCCACGTTTCCATGTTAAATTTCAACTTTGATAAAGCCTTTGATAGGATTGGTGTACACGTTGTATTAAACCAACTATAAAAATGGAGAATTGCCCCTTAAATATTTGGTTTCATAAAATCTTTCATGTGCAGCAGGAGTTTCCGTGTTAGGCATTGCAACATCCACTCGAACATCCACAAACTAAAAAATGGTATCCCACAGGGATCACCACTATCTGTCGTTTTATTTGCCATAGCGTTTAACGAAATCAGTATAATAATTGATAATTTCCGAAAGGTAGAGCACACACTCTACGCTGATGATCTTATCATTTTTTCAAGATGTAAAGATCTAATAGCTGTGGCTGATACTTTCTCCCACATTGGCGAGGCTTTGCTAAGGTGGTGTGAATACTAAGGTGCTTCTATTTCTTATTCAAAATCTGTAATTTTTCACATTTTTAAAAAACATTCATGTAATAAAAGTATTAAATTAAATTTAAATAACGTAAACATACAAATTGTTAACCAAATTAAAATCATTGGACTTATTTTTGACTCTAAATATAATTTCAAAAACCATTGTACATACATTCGAAAAAATCTTACTGCCAGGGTAAATCTAATTAAGTATCTATCTTCCAAAAATAGTAGAGCTAGTATAAATACCCTTGTAAATATAATAAAATCGTTTATTCTTTCAAAAATTGACTATGGTCTTCCAATATATGGTAGATGCTCAAAATCTTCTTTTCAATTAATTTCAAAACCCTACCACGCTGCTATCGGGACAAGTATGAAAGCTCTTCGCTCAACCCCCATCAAGAATTTACTTACTGAAGCAGGACTTCCCCATTTAACTGAGAGATTCGACCACCTTACTTCCAACATCATTCAAAAAATCACCTCCCCACATATATCACCTATCCACAATGATGTGAAAAAGTCATTAATTCGTAGAAGAACGCAAAAACACCAATTAAGTCTATGCAATGCTCTTACTTCCGCTAAGGATTTAAATATCCCGATCCATATAAATAAACAGATAAGGTACACTCAACCCCCATGGAACGTTCCTAAACACACTATAATTACGGATCTTATCAGTTATAGCAAATCAAGTACTAATGACAACGCCTACAAAGCCTTATTCCTTAGCACCGCAAGCAACTACAAATCCCTTGGCTGGAACCTGATTTTTATTGATGCTTCTAAAACTAAAAACCATGTATCATTTGCAGTTGTCGACGAACATGGTTCAATTCTATCCAAAGGTCTTCTTCCAAATGTTTGCTCCGTTTTCACTGCAGAAGCTTTTGCTATATTCAAAGCAATAGAATATTCAAAAAAGAGAAAGACGATTATATTCTGCGACAGCTTATCTGCCATATCTGTTATTAAAAACATTGCCTCCTCCATTGCCCTCGTCGGCACAATACGTGACCTTCTTATAACAAATAGTGCAACATTAAAAATTGTTTGAATTCCAAGCCATATAGGGATCAAAGGCAACGAGGGTGCTGATAAGGCAGCGAAATCTGCAGTTAATGAACCCTTATTAATGTTCTACCAGTATAGCAAAAAAGACATTAAAGACTTCATCCTCATTAATTTTAAATATAGAAGAAAAATTGCGTGGGAAGATTATAACCATACATACAAAAACTTTAATCCTAACGGCGTCAAACCGATTTACCCCAATAATTTCTCACAAAAGAAAATAAAAATATATACGAGACTCAGACTTGGACACACATATCTCACCCACCAACATATTTTCAATAAGGAACCACCCCCACTATTCCATCTTTGCGAAGAAAGAACTACTCTTAGGATGACCCACCTTCTCTCTTGCAGCAAAGCTTCATCAGTCAGCAAATCTATTTCCAACCATAGTTTAAGTTTTCTTCTATCTAATGTAAATACTAAAAATATCGTCTATATCTATAAGATTATTACCTCTCTTAAACTCCAAAACTGTATCTAATTTTTTTTTATAATTATCTAGTTGTAGGCCCTGGCAGCTAACTCTAGTTTAAGTAATTATTAAGTTTGTAATTCACTTCTTCTTCTTATCCTTTTATTAACCCTTTCCTCGTTATACGAACTTATGCGTAACGAGTTTCCCATTTTTACTGCATCGCTGCTGCTCCGCGTATGGGGTTGGCTAATGTTGCAGACCGCAGAACGCGTCTACATAATGCTCGGTCCTGGATCGCTTCAGTGGTTAGCCCGAGGCGTTGTTGCGCATTTGCCATCTGAGAAATCCAGGAATTCTTTTTCCGACCTCGTTTTCTTACAGTTGGAGTGACCGTAGTTGATAGTGCCTTTTTAACCGGATTTTCCGCAGATCTTCTTTGAACGTGGCAATACCAGCTTATTCTATTCGCCTCAAGCTTTCTATCTTTATATGTAGACTTCCTCTTATACGCGTAGATCTAATGCAATCGCGTTTAGTGACTCCACTAGACATTCTTAACATTTTCATTTGCGCTGCCGTCATTTTGTTTTTAATTCACTTACAATTTAATAAAATTTTAATAATAATAATAAAAATTCCTTATGCAGAACCACATGCACAAAAACGATTCGACTGTACGCTTATCCCTAGCATCTTTCCTGTTCTTTACTATTGACTTTCAAAGGCAAGCAGACTTGAAAATGTTTTTTAAATAAATTTTGTTGCGTGCATATCAGCGGAAGATAAGAAAAATTTGTTTAAGACTTTAGATCCTCAAAACTTTGTCCAGTTGCGAGGAATCTTAAAGTTGCTGACAGTCTCTCGTTTGCTGTAATTGCTTCTCGCAATTCTGTGTTTTGTTTTCCAAAACTGGACCGAACAAACTCAGCAATTCAATACAAGTTTCTGAATCCATTCTAAGAAATTTTTAAAAATCTTCTGGTGCAGACATTTCCAATTTTTCTTAACAATTTAGTATGAGTGCGATCGTTTCTACCATACAGTCACTCTTTCATCCACTCTCGCCTTTTTTGTTTATTATTTTTTTATTGCTTTCGCTTTTTGCATATATACGAGAACATTGTTAATAATGCAATTACATCATCCGCGCATGCGTTCTCCATATTTTCTTGTTGAAAGTTACAGCTAAAGTGGCCAAATGTCAACGAACAAATCGCACGAACATATTCGTAAAATTGTAAATATTGTAATATTTCGGCTAGGGATCGAAATTATAAAACGTTATTCTATTTCAAAACACTTAATTTACTATTATTTAAAATAACTTCCAAGTAATTCACAACCGATTTTACTACTATCTGACAATTTAAATCTCTTATCGTTCACTATTAAGACTTCCGTGCTGAACAGAATGTGAATCTGAAGCTTGAATCTGTATCATTCAGATTACACATGTATTGAACTTTTAAAAGTTCGATATCAGATACAGATTCAAGCTTCAGATTCACATTCTGTTCAGCCCTTAAGCTCCTTTTCTGTCGTTTTCCAAAAATCAACCTAACTTAATACTGTCTCTCATCCTGTATTTATACCACATTTGTAGGGTTCTACAATAGTTCTTTCTCGTATCTTCTTGTTTAAAACTGGGGTAATAAATGAACTCACCAGAGAGAGAGAGAATGTTTATTAATGATGTATGATCCTAAGGTGATCCTAGGCGATGGCGATGGCTAGTTAGCTCATTGGACTATCACGCAGACGGTCCTGGTTGGGTCACTAACCATTTTTCAAATCGCCATCACCCTTTCGGCGGGCAATGGCAAACTCCCGAAAGTAAAATTGCCTACGAAAGAGCTTCTAAGGAGTGCCGTTCGGAATTGGCGATAAACCGTAGGCTCCGCTCATATGTGACAAAACTGACAACATGAGCAACGAAAATGAGTGTTAAGAAGCTAGGCCATGGCCCATACCGGGCTGCCAGCGCTACAGTGTGTTTTTTTTTTTTTATCCTAAGGTTATGCAACACTGGATTCCTGATTTTACAAATTCTATATCTATAGATATAGATAAAATAAACTAATCTTTTACATGTTTGCCAAGGTTTGGTAAGATCGTTTGGCAGAAAATTACCTTTCCAATGGTGTAAATATCATGCCATTCGGTTCAGTAGAACGGTGTAAAAGTGTACGACAAAAATAGGCAGCACTTATTTATATATAGATTTAATGAAATTCATTAAAAAGAACAAAATTGACTTTTTGCTCTGACATAATTATTTTGACAAAGAAGTTTTACTTAAAAAAACGGGTGCAAATACAACTTTAAGAATGAAAAAAATATAGTTATTTGTTAGAAAATATATCCACCTTTAGCCTCAATAACTTTCTGGAACCATTCCGAATCCGATTCGATAAGTTTTTGCAGAATTTCTGCAGGAGCTTTATGCCAGAGCTTTGATATTTTCAAAATGGTCTTATCCCTGCTTCAAATTAGAGACTGGTACGTATTTTCGGCATCCGAACCAATTTTTTTTTGTGATCATAGAAACGCAAACGAATTCTTGAACGTCCATAAAGCTGGGTCCCAGAAGCCTATTTCTTTATTTTTATACTATTTTTTTTGGCGAATTGCCTCGGCTTGATTTTGTTTTCAGCGATAGTATACGGTACTTTCCTTAAAGAATATGTACCAAAGTCAAATTTAGCAAGCCTTCTCCGAATTTTGCTTTCGCCAAACGTGATTTTCAGTATATTTAAGCCAGAAAATTCGAATGTGCACTTTGGCAGTAGTTTTTCCAACGTACATTTTCTCGACATTTAAACTAAAAACGTTTTTAAATACCATGACTTCTTTAGCAATTTGTTTTTGTTTGATTACGCACCGAATTTTAACTTTCCATACTAAATTGTTCCAGCCAGCGAGCTGTCAAAAATCAATGCAGTTAATTGATTGTAGTCTCAGTAGCTGCTCGAACTTCCATATTTAATTCTGTTGTTTTTGCCAGTCAAAATATCACATTTTAACCACAAACATTTCTGACCTGTCAAGCGATGGGGCTCTAATGATCTTATTCATTGGCCACACCATAGGAAATAACTGAGTGAAATTTGACAGCGGTAAATTCGTAGACGTTAGAGATTATTCAATTTGGAGAGCGATTTGCATTGTTGTCAAAATAATTTTGCCGATGACTGTACGTGCGCAGACAACGAATTTAATATAATTGGCAAAGGATATAAGGAAAGGAAACAACCGAACTATAACATAGTGGTAATATAAAAATTGCCCAAATCTTTATCTACTCGTAAATTTTGTCAAAAGCTCGTTGGAACTTTACAATTGTTAACTTGACTGATTTATCTGCTGTTAATATAGCATTATCTTGCGCGAACGTAGCTACAACAGCACCTTCTTCTAGCGGAATATCTCTAGTGAACAAGTAAGAACAAGACCGGACCAAAAACACTTCATTGTGGTACTCCGGCAGCGATTTCCTTAAATTCGAAGTATTCCGATCAGTGTTTTACATTTTCACGAAGTAGGATTCTAAAATATCACATAATTGTACCGAAAGAAACACTCATAAATTCTCATAGCTCACTCATAAAAAAAAGTAATAGCCGAAGAGTTTCGTGATGAAGTAAATTTTGCCGAAATCCACAAATAATTGAGAAAACGAGTTACCTAGTCGCAGGAAATATGCAAAGATTATTTATATGAAATACAATCCATCGGTATGCAAATCGATTTAGATATGTAGTTAGCAGATGATTTTCGGAATAGACTTATTTATAAAGGTGCCAAGATGACAAAAGTCCTTAAAGAAAAAAAGACCGAGTATAAAGGGGATGACCTATTAAATATGTGCGACAAATGTTTTAACCCCCACATGACCGTATCAATTTGGACCATGCTAAAAAAAGTTTTAATGACATTTAGTTGTTTCACGTGTATTAAATAGGAACTGATATCGAATTACAGTGTCTGTTTCTTGGTTTGAGCGTTTGACCGTGATTCCTTTAGAGATACTTTTCCAGTGCGGATTTCATAAGGGATTACGCATTCGTCGTGTTATAATATTTTTGTTTAGTATTGTTTAAAATTTCGTAATGGAAAGAATTAAGGCAGACCCGTAATAGGCGAAAGGATCCGTACGTCTACGTACGTAAATGTGCGATTACAAGTGATTTGTATCTCGCACCCATAATGACGGATTGCTCGGTTTCTTCGATTTTTCGTTCACTTTTGCTTTCGTACGTAAATTGCGATCAGGATCGCAACATATTGTGGTGTTGTGTTTTTCCTTTCAATATTTAGTGAAAAGTGCATAACTAAAAGCAATGTTTTAATATATAGTTAAACGAGTCAATTAAGGCAATACCCGAAACAGTGAAGTGCGACTGAAAATTTCTATAGATTGAATCCTACTTTGGGCTCCACAAGTGCTTTGCTTACATTTTTAAAAGCACGAATTTTCTAAATACTTCACATGCACCTATTTCACAACTTACATATTTATTGTCAATATTTTAAGTTAATCCATATTAGAAACAACAATTACTTTAAGAATTTTTTAATTTTAATCCGCACCGAAATAAAAATTTTCACAAATGCAAAACCTAAACAACTTGACAGATTGATAAGTTTTCCAAGTTCTATTATGGGCAGCTTGTCCATTTGAATTAACTTAAGGAATCTTTTCGTCTAGTTCCGACAGTAGCTTCAGTTTACTTTCGCCTATTATGTTTGAGCTCGTCAAAGTTTCAACAAATTATTTAGCTGTATAGCGAAAATTAGCTTTCTATGAGCAAAGCAAAGCAAAGGGCAGCTTATGGTCCACATGATTAGCCTGCCTAACGTACAATTTGTTATACCATCGAAGAGTTTGAAACTTAATTTTTATGATTCGATACTACGGTTCGATAGTCTACGTTCACTACGTAGTGAAGAAAATATTTTGTCAGTTGCGGAAATTGTACGTGATAGCCGTGATGAATTGATTCGGTGGCGATCTAAGCAGATTCGCTTGTTGTATGCCTAAACCTGGAGTATTACATGTGAGGATCTTGGTTACATTCCTGCATGAACTTAAGCCGGCCGACCCTTCAAATCGTCCCCGTTTCAATTGTTGGGCACTTGAAAAGGTTTAAGAAGATTCACTAATTTCGACCAAAATTTTGTTCAGCAAAGAGTTCCATTTTCCCATAGATAATTTCAAAAATTTGGTAACGTTGTTGAAGCGTCTTTGTTATCAGGGCTGCTGAATGAAAATGATATCGACAGTTTGCAATTTGACAATTGGTTTGACAAAAAAACACCCTTTATAGTATATAATAGTTGCAAACACAATAAACTAGAATTTTGCCAGCAAAGAAAAGTAAATAAGTAATGTGATGTCGTAGACACTATTGTCGAAATAAATGCTGAGGGATATAATTGAATAAGTGTACGTCTTTATATTAGAAACAAAAACAACAGATTTTATAGGAAGACGAGAGCTTACGTCTAGTGACATTTTGTATCACTGAATCTTCTCGTCCAAAGCTCGTCAATAGAAACGGTGGCGGATATATTTTAAAGCATTTTCCCCTCGAAACGACTAAAAATATGTTCATCCGCTTTCAATAAAGTCAATGCCTCAGTGCCATAAAGCAAAACATACACTCGTGGTCATATAATTAAGCCATTAAAATAAAACCTAACGTTTACTTCAAAATTAAGTTTATATTCACGCAACTTAAAGAACTTCTTTAAACAGAATATGCATTTTACATTAAGAATTTGTAACATATCTTTTTTTGAAAAAAATTTCTTCGATTAAGCACAGTTTTAAGAACTATTCATAAATGTTCCATAAGGCCGAGTGTACACATAACTAAGCCATTTGCAATAAAAAATATGTATATTGTATTTACTGTATTTAAAAATACGTTTTACCTTTTGTGCAGTTAGTACTTCATTGGAAAGCGCTAATGCCTTATTAGTTCGGCACATCTAATTCCCATTGTACCGACCAGCGCTGCACATTGGGCGGGAGTTATTCTACTCCATTGTATTATATCCCATAGAGAAGCCATATTCATGGGTTTTCTGGCCACTACTGCTCTTTTTATAATGCCCCATAGATTCTCTATCGGGGTTTGAGCAGGCCACCCTAGGACTTGGATAAAATTAGATTGTAACCAGGACTTAACGACCGGTGAACAATGCTTCGGGTCGTTATCCTTCTGAAGTATCTAGGCTAGCGGCAAATTGTCGGCATAATTCCCATTTAAATGATTGGCCAGCATATCTTTATACATTTCACCTGTCATTTTCCCGTTTATCTTTATAGTAGGACCAATTCCAGATGAGGTAAAACACCCCCATACCATCACCGATGAACCGCCGTGCTTTACCATTTTTTTCGTGTATTTGGGGTCCAACTCTTTTAACGGAGGACGCCTGACATATGGTCTTCCGTCATTTCCAAATACATTGAACTTCGATTCATCACTCCAAACGACCAAGCTCCAAAAATGTTGGCCCTTACGAAGATGTTCCTTGGCGAACTTTAGTCTTCGTGCAATACTTTTTTTTCGACGCGTTTGGCTTACGTCTCGCGATTCGTCCATTCAGATTATTTTCATTAAGTTGTCTTCGTATGGTTTGTTCTGATATTTTAACATGGTAATCCGCCTCCATTTGGGCCCTTATTTGCACCGATGTCAGAAAAGGATCCGCTTTGCTAAGCCCGGTCAGTTGTCTATCCTCAGCAGGACTAGTTTTGCGCGGCTTTTTTCGGGGCAAATCCTCAAATGTTTGGTTTTTCGATGATACTGAAGAGCGTTCCTCACTTTACCTCGAGAAAAATCTAAAGTCCGGGTTACTTTCATAACTGTTTTATGGTTTTGATAGCATTCCCAGATGGGTTTTCTCTCTGATGGAGTGGAGCTCTTATTTTTTGCCCATTTTAATTAAAGTATTTACTTTTTTATTGTAGTTAAAATGCACATAAAACGAGTGAACAAATGTTTTAATCAAATTTTAACAGCAAATAGGCAACGAAAATAATTAAATTACCTGTATTCAAATTAATGGCTTAATTATGTGAGCACTTGCACTTTGACCGAATCACAAACAACTGCACTCAGTTTGAAGACACCGACTGACATCTGGTTCTTATCTTATACATAGATAACGGAAAATAGCAACCGTACAAAAAAAACATAAAGTGATATTCTTTAAATATTATTGAATATAAATCTGTATGCTCGCCTTGTGGCTTTCGGTAAAGGGCTTTACTACTAATTGCCTTCTTAGCTTAAATTAACAGCGATTGGCAAGAGTGATTTTTCGTTCTATTTCTGCTGAGGTACTGTTAGAAGAATTTATAGCAAACCAGGGTAGACAAAGTCTCTATTACCTCAAATTTGTCCATGTTGTACAAAACGTCCCTTCTTGTTGACGGAATGTATTTAGTTTTGCCCTCATTTACGACTAAGCCTATTTTGGCAACTTCTGTTTCAATACTAGCAAACGTACCGGTGACAGTCCGCTGTGTTCTTCTAGTCTTGTATAATTTCCCGTGCTTCCGGTGTTCGCTTGTGAGTTCCGCACAGTTCTTTCAAGTATGACGACAGAGCATCATCATCATCATCATTCACCCCAATTATGCAACTCGTATGCCCAGTCGTATTTTCTTTCGCATGTAGAGTCGCATCAGAATCAAATTCATATTGCCCGACTCGATAAAAACGACTCGATAAACAACGCGTATCATTGCAGTTATGCAAATGTCAAACCATACATACCTATCACAAATAAGCTTAGTAGTGAACACAAAAGTAAAAGTTTTCGGTTGAAACAATCTATTATTATGAATTCGGTAGAATTATTTTTTAGTGATGAAGAAGATGAAGTGGTTAAGAATTTGGCAGCAATGCGAAGAACAATTCGGGATAATTCAAATCCAATGGAGTTACCGAATTCGTGGCAAGTATATTTTCAAATGTTGTGTATGTACAAAACTAATTAAAATTCGCTTTTCGTATTCCATTGTGCAGTTTTTTTTAAAATCATTTAGGCTGTCTAAGGAGGCATTTAGATGTTTATTGGAGGAAATGAATCCTTTTATGAAAAGTTGTGCATTCGACGTCAGTACCATCTGTTTTAAAGTTGGCTGCTTTTTTACGATTCTTCGCAGAATGCAGTTATCAAACGAGCATTGGGAACGAATACACCATGGGGATTTCTCAGCCAACGTTTTCCATAATCCTTAAGGAACTCTTAGATACTCGTATATTTGAGGAACAAATTAGCCCGAGATGGATTACTTTCACTATGACGCCAGAAAAAAAAGGAAGAAGCGAAACTGGCTTTCTACGTAAAGAAAGGTTTTCCTGGAGTAATAGGGTGTGTTTATGGCACCCACATTCGAATTGTCACTCCAGAGAAAGAAAGGCAGCACAGCACATCACAGCATTAACGCTATGCTGGTAAGTTAAAATATATAATTTGTGATTTTAAATTTAAATTTGTGGCTGCTTTTTTTGCAAGGTATGTTACCACGAATCCGTTTTGTTGATGCGAGGTATCCTGGATCTTGCCATGACTCCTTTGTATGGACACAAAGTAATTTAAGGCAGCACTTGCAACAAAGATTGCAGCAGAGATGGGGAAAGAAACAGTTGGTGATTAGGTAAGTCAAGTTCATAAAACTGGTTAGTATTACGTAAAATTAATTTTATATTCGTTCTTCTAGGAGATTCTGGATATCCGCTAGAACCTTTCCTTCTAACACCATTTCGCAGTACAGCAGAAGGAAGCATGCAAGCTGCTTTTAACAATGTACATTCAAAGACAAGGAATATCATTGAAAGAGTCATTGGCGTTTTGAAAAATAGATTCAGGTGTATTTTAGGTACAAGGCAGTTACATTACACACCAATGAAAACTACCCAAATTATAAATACTAGTTGTACTCTTCACAACATATGTATTCAATTCAAAGTTCAGGACAACATTGAATATGTCG
The DNA here is from genome assembly GCA_928272305.1 of Volucella inflata. Taxonomy (NCBI): domain Eukaryota; kingdom Metazoa; phylum Arthropoda; class Insecta; order Diptera; family Syrphidae; genus Volucella; species Volucella inflata. The sequence goes on from OV743718.1 coordinate 66,033,011, forward strand.
CTGTTGAACAAGATCACACTGATTTGAATGAGTCTACCGACGATGTTGGAAATGCTATTTCAATTCGCAATAACGTCATGCATTCAATTATAAGCGATTAATCAAATAAAACTTATACACCAAATTTTAAAAATTAGTTCAACATTTCATTTATTATAAATTATGCTTGAATTATGGTAAAAGAATAAATAAACTTAATCTAACAAATTTTCGAACATTTTTCCCTTCAATTCATTTTGTGTAAGCAATCTTTCTAATTTGCGTGATTTGAGTGCCAATATGTCTTTTCTGAAGGCTTTTTTATCTTTGATATTTTCTTTTAAGAGTTCCAATCTTTCCTCTTTTGATTTTGACATTTTACGCAAATACCTATTTGTTTCTTTTTGCTCCTTTAGCATGTCTGCCTGTATGTTTGTCTGGTCTCTTAAAAGTTTCATCCTTTCATCCTCAGCTCCCATGTCCGCTTTTCTTTTGAGAAGTTGTTACCGGGGTGGTACTGCTCGCATATAGATGAGACAATTGTCTATTGTTGATCCTGAAGGCTTGTCCGGAGTGCTATTTTCTTGATCGGCTCTTTCCATTTCTTCTGTGAGGGGTAGCATGTCAATGCCAATTGAGTGTCCTCTTGGATTGATAAGTTCTTGCAGGTGAAGAAGGCCAGCAATACGCTCCTCAAAAGGGCTTAGCACATAATTTTTATATATACCACCTCCAGTCCCTTTCAGCTGTTCGTTATTTTGTTTCAGGTTTTGCTTTATGTCGTATTTTTGGTCATTCCAAACCTGAAAATAAACACGAACAAAATACATATGTATTACAATATTTGCATACGCACATATCGTGCTACCTACTTTGAGCCATCCTTTGCCATCTCGAGTTGGTGGTCCAAAACTATTTAGTTTCGTAGCAAGAGTGTTCCAAAAATTATTTGTATCGGTTTTATATATACATACCACTCTTGCCATGACCCCTAGCGACATCGACGTTTTTCTCCATAGCAGAAAGCAGCACTTCAAACTGGCTACGATTAGTTACTTTCTTACAGAAAAGACATAAAATGTAAATTTCGTATATATTAAATAAAATTACATATACTTACATTTTTTTTTCCCCCTTTTACCACTTTTTTTTACTAAACCGTACTCTAGTCACACCCAAATTTGAATGCGAGAGAGAAACAACAAAAATGCGACCAATATACGACCAAAATACGACTACTCGACGATGCATTTTTCGGCTTCGACTCCTGTCACTAATTACATACGGAAGTGTTCGTTAAATATGACTTCGGTAATAACAATATACGAGTATGGTCGTATCCGAGTTGCATAATTGGGGTGATTGTCTAAAACATTTTTGGTAACGGATTTGGCAGGGCTGCCAAACTAAGGCAGAGCTACGAGTGTATACATCTACTTCGTCTCTATAAATGCTTCATATGCGACCTTAAAATTTATGAACAGATATGGGCGATTCTGCAGTCATTCTTTATCAAACAAAGGATCTCTTGGTGGTAGTCGGTCGGAATCCAGCACATCAGTTACGGGGTCTCTGATGTTAACAGTGATTTCACTGGTCTCCAATACTTGATGCTGGCGGATTGTTACGCCGCTGATCCAATTTAAGTTATAGAACGCAAACAGCCCTATGACCTCGCTGTGCAGGCCATAAGTAATAAGAATTCGGATAAATTAACAATATCAAGTTATACAAAAGAATCTGAAATTTCCTATGTTTTTATTTTCAGCATAATTACAAAACTCAATGAGGTTTTCAATACCGCAACTTTTCTTAATTACATGGCATCGGGTACGGTCATTTGTATGATTGGAATACAAATCACCACTGGAACGGAAATTTTACATCTATTTAAGTATATAGCATTCCTAACATTATCTTTGGTCCATGTATACCTCATATGTACCTTTGGAACTAATATAATAGATCAGGTTTGATTTAATGGTATTTTGAAGTCAATATGGCAATATATGTGTTTTTTTTTTTTCTTTCTTTAATTTAGAGTCTTAGTCTATCGAATGCGATCTTTTCACATAAATGGTATCTGGGAAATCGTAAGTACAGGAAGATGATACCTTTGCTAATAGCACGAACACAGAAACCAATGTTTTTGAAAGCATCAAAATTTTTCGTTGTTTCAATGGAAAGTTTCCAAGCGGTAAGGGTCAATTGATGAGATGGAGTCAATTCAAAAAATGTGTCTTTCTTTTGTAGCTGGTTTCAAATTCGTATCAGATTTTCACACTTTTGAGGACAAAGGTTTGAACACAATAGACTACTCGTATAACGGATTTGATCATTTTTAAAATAAATTAAGGAGTTACAAACATCACCTTGGCACTCAGAAAAATTAGGTATGGAAATAATTTCTTTTTGATGCAGCTGTTAAATATATAAAAAATCTTTTTTATTGTTGTTGTCGTTGAGTACGAATTCTTCTGCTCAACACTGTACGCTTAACGTTTCTCATAATAAACGGTTGTCATTGCCACCTATTCATATCATCTGTGTGAGGTCGTCGACCTAACTGAGTGATTGTTCCGAAAACCTCTAGCTGTCACAAAATAAAAGATGTGACATATCTTCGCTTTACTTTCCCAACCTCGTATCTGACAAATTTAGATTTTTTGATTTTTTCACTTTTTGCATCGTCACTTGACGACTCAAAGGTGGAACTAACGTACATCTGAATAACAATGCCAATATGAACACAAATAAAAATGCAATTTCCTCCCATCTTACTGCCTTTGTACTGGTTTGATAAAAGAAACTCGTAACTCGAATTTACGAGGTTTTGAACCTTACGTCATTACCTAAAAGTGGAGATACGAGGTTGTTGTTCTATGGACATTGCACATTTAAAGATAGTTGACAGAACAATGTTTGACTCTCCGAGAAAAGTATGGATTACCGTTAGGAAACGATTTAAATGCAAGGTAATTGTGGAAATGTGTCTGATTTTTGGCGCGATTTCGTCAAAATTGTCGTGATAAGAGTGGATTGTGCAATGCTGTAATTATCAAAATAGACGTGTAAACAGTGTTTTGTTGAGCCAGAGCGATTTCATTTCGTTAATTGCACCTGAACATCAGTGTATTTCTGTTTATCATCTTATACGAGTATATAGGTAAAAAATGAAAAGGTGGAGTAGAGGTGCCGAGTTAGTGAATTTGGCGAGACTGCGAGAGGTAAAACTGATGAAAAGGGAACATCTACCAGAAAAAGGAACACAAACTATATGTATCATCATATACTTATTCCACATAGATTTCCAATGACATGTATTATTGTATTGTCTTCTTCAGTGCAATCGATGGAACCTACAGAAATTAAAAAAGAAAAAGATCAGATTATTGTTTTAGATGAAAGCATTGGCCTTTTTGTTTTTCAAGATTCAAAACCGGAAACAAGTGAAGTTATCAATGAAGCTTACTTTATTTTGGATGAAACAACTGGCGAACTAAAACCCCTTCTCTCCTCTAAATGCTCGGGAAGTGGTGATTCTTTCTGCTACGACTGACGACACAGACTATAAACACGCCATAACGGACTTTAGATGAAACAAGTGGCTTATGTTCTAAAAAAAAATCCAAGAGAGGTCAAGGCGATAAGGACAGATGGATGCGAAATCAATTGAAATGAAGAAGGCAGAAACGTAAGCAGTGTACCTTCATAAAAAGAAAGAGGGGTGAAGGTATTACAGGAATGGAAGTTCGGAAGCAGAGAACAAGTAAACGAAAATGTAATTCATTGAAATGTGCTAAAAGCAAAACAAAAAAGTGTCAACAAATATTTGATAAGGACAGAGATGAAATTTTTAAAACATTCTTGAACGTTCTTTCTTGGTAGCAACGAAAAATATATGTAAATTCGATGATTGCACTTAAACCTGTTGAAAAACAAACCACTGGAATTCCGAGTACGAGATCAAATACGCTGCAGTATCACTTAAAAGTTAATGGTGAGATGAAAGCTGTCTGCAAAAAGATGTTCATAAATACTCTCTGTACCAGCGAATGGTCAATTTTAAATTGGGTGAAGAGTTCTAAAAATGAAATATGAGTGACGAGTAAAGCTCCCACAGTAAGCTCATTTACGAGTATGTTACCAAAATAGAGCACATCAAAATATTTTTGAATGCAGTTCCTAAAATGCTATCCCACTATTGTCGAAAAAGCACAAGCAAAGAATATGTGGATGTAGATTATGTGACTTGGATGGAGCTATACAAAACTTTCGGGAACTACATGAACGACAAAAACATCCCTATTGAGGAAAATCTTCATATAAGTGCTTTCTTTCTTGCGGCGCTGCTTAGAAAGACCAGAGCTGCTCATGAGCTCTATGAGCGGAAGAGGAGATACGAGCACCGGCTTCTCAGGAGGAAGAAGAAAGAGCATGAGAAGCGCGCGATCGAGGAAATTGAGAGATGCTATTCCAGGAATGAGGTTCGGAAGTTTTACCAAAAGGTAAAAATAACATGCCGCGGAAACAAACCCCGAACCGAAGCCTGTAGAGATGAACAAGGGAACATCGTAGTAGAATCGCAGTCGATGCTGAGGATTTGGAAAGATCATTTCTGCAGACTGTATAACGGCGATGACAGACCAAATACCGCTGTCAGGCAGAATCAACCTTTTAACCTGGACGATGATGACCAACAATTCCGTCCACCCGACCTGGATGAAGTGAAGATAGCCATATCGAAGCTTAAGTCCAACAAAGCTGCTGGAGCGGACGGCCTGACTGCCGAGCTCTTCAAAGCGGCAGGCGATGACTTGGTAAGGAGCATACACCAACTCATCTGTAAAATATGGTCGGACGAAAGTATGCCCGATGAATGGAACCTCAGCATTGTTTGTCCAATTCTCAAGAAAGGAGACCCTCTGAACTGCGCCAACTACAGAGGCATCGGTCTCCTTAACATCGCATATAAGATCTTATCCGCAGTATTGTGTGAACGCCTGAAGCCGTTTGTCAACAACCTGATAGGTCCATATCAGTGTGGCTTCAGGCCAGGAAAGTCCACCATCGACCAGATATTCACACTACGGCAGATCTTGGAGAAGACCCATGAGCTTCAGATCGATACCCACCACCTATTCATCGACTCTAAGGCCGCGTATGACAGCATCTATAGAGACGAGCTATATAGAGCAATATGTAGTTTTGGCATCCCTGCCAAACTCGTCCGTCTGTGCAGGATGACGATGGAGAATGCACGCTGCTCCATCAAGGTCGGTAAAGATCTCACCGAGACCTTTGATGTCCAGAAAGGATTTAGACAAGGCGATGCGCTGTCATGCGATTTTTTCAACATCGTACTTGAAAGAATAGTGCAAAACTCACGAGCAAACACAAGAGGCACTATCTTTCAAAAGTCCGTCCAACTACTCGCATACGCCGACGATATTGACATAATCGGGAGAAAGCAGCGTGATGTCAGTGGCGCTTTCGCGAGTATTGAGACGGAAGCGGCGAAAATGGGTTTAGCGGTCAATGAGGGCAAGACCAAGTATATGCTGTCAAGCAAAAAGGACAACCAATACCGACGTCTCGGACAGAACGTCACCCTCGAAAGATATAACTTTGAGGTAGTTAAGGACTTTGTCTACCTAGGCTCCGCTATAAATACAGACAACGACACCAGCGCTGAGATCAAGCGAAGAATAACTCTTGCCAACCGCTGTTTCTTTGGGTTAAGAAGGCAATTGAGTAGCAAAGCCCTCTCTCGGACAACAAAAGTCACCCTTTATAAGACTTTAATAATCCCGGTCCTGCTCTATGGCGCAGAGGCATGGACATTATCAAAAATGGATGAGGGTGTTCTTGGTTGCTTCGAGAGAAAAATTCTTCGGGCGATCTTCGGTCCCGTCTGCATTGACGGTGAGTGGAGGAGGAGATACAACTACGAACTGTATGGACTGTACAGCGACATGGACCTAGCCAGAAGAGTGAAGATCCAAAGACTGAGATGGGTGGGTCATGTAGAGCGCATGTACACCAATGCTCCGGTCCGAAAAGTCTTCGAATCCGCCCCGGAGGGACAGCGCAGTAGAGGAAGGTCAAGACTCAGGTGGCGCACGCAAGTGGAAGAGGACCTCAGCCAACTTAGCGTGCGAAACTGGAAACAGCTAGCCAGGGATCGAGCTGGCTGGAGAAGCTTGTTGACTGAGGCCCAGGTCCACCCCGGACTGTAGCGCCACCTAAAGTAAGTGCTATTTTAACTATCGTGCATGGAATGAATCTCGGCCTTTATAAACCAAAAAAGGACCAATGCGATTTATGCTATGCATTTAAAAATGGTACTGTCGGAACAGAAGAACATCAGGTGCACATTCAGGCAAAAGAAAGAGCAAGGCAGGAAAGGGATTCCGACGAAGAAAGATGTTTAAAAGGTGAAGTCAAACTGTTTACTGTAGATTTGCAAGCTGTGCAAAATATTCCCTTTATTGCTGCTGGTGCACAATATTTCAAACTAAAGCTGTGCGTTCATCAATTTGTAATATACAGATGGTAGTGTACTTTGCTATGTATGGCACGAAGGAGAGGACGGCGTCGATTCAAACGTTTTTGCATCATGTATTATTGATTTCTTGGAATGATTGGCAGACAAAAAAATAAACTAAACCAATAATAATAATGTCATGCGATTCGGTCCACTCTACAATTGAAATCAAAAAGAAAAACAAAGAGCTCTTCGTACGTATCATTAAAGAAGCGAGACTGGGCAAACCATATCAAGTACGCTACCTAAGCCATGAGTTCTTTCGTAATTACGGAGCGGCCATAAGTTATTACAAGTCAATACGATCAGGAAAGAAATCTGGCGATCCGTGTGTGGTTAATCTTAAGGCAATTAAATACGCACAGCTCGGAATATATTATAATATTAACTTCGACAATGATTGGGCATTTTTACCTCAACGCTTTGACAAAAACGCATCATGCAAAGTGGAAAGACTCTATAATCAACACTTACCAATCATGAAGAGAAAAATGGAGGATCTTCAGAGTTTGAAGGAGCTTTTTCCAAAGGACTATCACTCCTTTTATGACAACCTCTCTCATGAGAAATGATGCTTTAAAACTAATTACTTGTAACTTTTTCTAATAAATAATAAGGCCTTATAAATAATAAGCTTGTTTCTTTACAATAGTAGTTTTAACTCAACAAGCTCTTATCTCACATTTACGGTTAAACCATTGTACTGGAGTTCTTAATACTGCAATCTCGTATCTGAAAATACTTCTCTTACCTGGAATGCGTTATTTTAATGTACCGTTAAAACACCTGAAAACCATGCGTGTTGTAAGTTATAATGAAATTGCATTCACACATTTTGCATTAAAAAATTGCTAGGCTCTCCCGTCGACGAAATTCGACGATTCACAAAAGCAACCGTTGTCATCTACACAACAAAAGTGTCGTCACTCGTCACTATGTTTCTTTTATTTTTTTTCATGTTGTTTAGTCTCTATCCCACTTAGAGTAGGGAAACTCTTTTGCAATCGCAGTAGTGACTTTCCCAGTCAAAAACTTACATAAAAAAACAAAACAATACATTTCATAAGTCAAGGCAGTCAAACAAATTCCTTATGTAGAACCACATGCACAAAAACGATTCGACTATATACATATCCCTAGCATCTTTCCTTTTCTTTACTATTGACTTTCAAAGTAGCAGACTTGAAAATGTTTTTTTTCTCTCATTAAAGCTGGCCATACACGACGAACATGTTCGTGCGATCTGTTCGTGTTCATGATCTTGTTCGACGGTTTGACAAACAGATCCAATGTTTATGAAAAACTTAAAAATTTGTGGATTTGTTCGCGAGCATGTTCGCCGTTTGTGGCGTTGTTCGCAAACATTTTCTTTTTTAAATTAATTTTGTTGCGTGCACATCAGCGGAAGATAAGAAAAATTTGTTTAAGACTTTAGATCCTCAAAACTTTGTCCAGTTGCGAGGAATCTTAAAGTTGCTGACAGTCTCTCGTTTACTGTAAATGCTTCTCGCATTCCTGTGTTTTGTTTTCCAATAACTGGACCGAACAAACTCAGCAATTCAATATAAGTTTCTGAATCCATTCTAAGAAATTTTTAAAAATCTTCTAGTGCAGACATTTCCAATTTTTCTTAACAATTTAGTATGAGTGCGATCGTTTCTACCATACAGTCACCCTTTCATTATTTTTTTTATTGCTTTCGCTTTTTGCATATATACATTGTCAATAATGCAATTGCATCCTCCGCGTGTGCGTTCTCCATATTTTCTTATTGAAAGTTACAGCAAAAGTGATGTTCCGCAAATCGGTTCGTCATGTGTGGCTAAATATCAACGAACAAATCGCACGAACATATTCGTCTTGTATGGCCAGCTTAAGCTACGTAAGATTGTAAATATTGTAAAATATTGTAAAATTTCAGCTAGGGTTCGAAATTATAAAACGTTGTTCTATTTCAAAACACTTAATTTATTATTATTTAAAATAACTTCCAAGTAATTCACAACCGATTTTACTACTATCTCACAATTCAAATCATTTATCTTTCACTATTAAGACTTAAGGGCTGAACAGAATGTGAATCTGTATCGGTATCTCGAAGTTTGGTGTTATTATTCATGTATTGAACTTTTGAAAGTTCGATATCAGATACAGGCTCAAGTTTAAGATTCATATTCTGTTCAGCTCTTAAGTTCCTTTTCTGACGCTTTCCAAAAATCAACTTAACTCACATTTTTTTTTTTTTATTTACCAGTCTAAATATATACAATATGACTTACAACTAGACTTACAACTGAAATTAATATGTCGGCTCAACAATAAGGACTTACATAAAATGGTGGTTTATACATTGTTACAACAATATTTTTGTTTTGCTTAATCTATTCTATGTGAATTTATAGTTTTATTTTAAATGTTTGTAATATATTGAACCTGTAGATAAGAGAGAAAAGAAAAGAAAAGAAAAAGAAGAAAAGGAAGAAAAGAAAGAAAAGAAAATATATAGCCGGAGACGGCTAGCCTCTATTGTGGCCACTGATGCTAATTTCGTAGAAAGGATTGACCTCACTGTTGAAAAGTTGCTCAAATTCCGGGGCGTTGATTGCTCTCACACTAAGGTATCTGTGGGTTGGCTCCAGAGGCTGTTGGAGTAACGCCTGAATTTCCTGGTTGGGGTGATCGTTGAGATTCTGCAAGAGTTTCCGGGATAACTGCATCATATATTGGTCGATGGGCAGACAATTAGCTGTATTGTAAAGTTGTTCGTTCCTGAAGTATTTCAGCGTTGAAGGATTGCGGTGAAGTCCAATGCAGGAACGCAAGATCTTCCTCTCGAATACTCCAATCTCTCGCATGACGGATGGGGAATGGTATACCAGATGGGACAGGCATAGGTAATGATGGGCCTGATGAGTTGCTTGTAAACCAGCAACTTTGTTCTCTGGCTGAGGCCACTTCTCTTCCTCAGCAGTGGATGCACTAAGTGCAGTGCAAAATTTGCTCGTTTGAGGATGGTCCTGGCATGGTGGTTGAACTTAAATTTTTCGTTGAAGCTGACTCCAAGATATTTTGTTGTTCGCTTCGGAGAGATTGTTGTACCATCTGGGAGGAACATCCGGATATTGTTGCATCTCCCTACGAGTGTTGCCCGCCTTCTTCCATGAAGGACTGTAACTGTGGTCCTGAAGCAGATGAGTTCCGTCTTGCTGCTGTTAATTTTTAGCCCCCACTTTAAGCAATAGTCCCAAAGACGTCTTGTGTGATTCTCAACTCTTTTTGTCGCTATATCCGGGGAAAGAGAGCTCGCATATGTGATGGAGTCGTCAGCAAATAGTAGAGTTTTGCAACCATAAGCACTAGTAGGCTGGTCTGCGGTATACAGGTTGAAGAGGATTGGGCCCAACCTTGATCCCTGTGGTACTCCAGCATTGATTCTTTTGATAACAGATTTTGCTTGTGAACCCTGTACAAAAAAATATTATATATAAAAAACTGTTTAAAATTCTTACCAAATATTGTGGGAAACCAAATTGAATAAGTTTGAAGATCAAACCCTTGATCCAGACGCTGTCAAAAGCCTTTTCTATGTCCAGAAGGCATGCCACTGTTACCTCCTTCTTATTAAGACCACGGGTGACATCGTTGTGGAACTGCAGCAGAGGGTGTATGGTTGAATGTTTTCTTCTGAAACCATATTGATTATTCGGCAGAAGTCCTTTTTCTTCACTTACAAAGTTAAGCTTAAGTTAGCTATGGGCCTGTATCCTTCAACGCACGAGCGATTCATTTTCTTCGGGACTGGCACAACTTTGGCTACTTTCCATGATGACGGAAAGTAGCTTTTGTTTAGACAGTTGTTGAAGATAATCGTCATTAGCAGTAGTGCCAGGTTCGGCAGCCTTTTTAACTAAAGGTTTGAAATCTGATCGTTACCAGACGATTTCTTTGAATTTCCGCTGTGAATGATGTCGGTGATTTCCTGAACTGTGGTGAACATTTCACTATCAGAGGGCTCATCCGAGGGATTGCTTCCATCAAATACTGGGATGTTGTCGGTACCGTTTAAGGTTTCAGTTACCTGCGTTTCGACTTTTGTAATAAAGTCTGGCAAGTGCTCCGGAGGGTGGTCAGTAAAATTAATTTCAAAGTGTGTCGCAAAGGCGTCTGCTTTCTCCTCTGGTGTGTTGAGTGTCTGCTCTCCACAAATTATGTCATCTGGAAGACTGCTGGTTTTCCCAATCAGCCGATTGATCTTCTTGAATGCATCTGGTCCGGGTTTGATGTCCTCAAGCCTTCTTCTGAAGTCCTCTTCACGATAGTATCTTACCGCTCGTTGAAACATTATATTCGTACATTCGAGCTGGGAATTAAAAGCTCTGTACTCGTCATTGTTTCGGTTCCAAGTTCGGTGAAGATCCTCTGAAGTCGTTTTCGTAGCCACTGCCTGTGTGAGTATATGGCTTGGATGTGCGGCGGAAGGTGTCCATATTTATCCTTACTGGTAATTGGCTTCTTCTGACGGTCGATGGCTTCGTTAACTACTGATTATAGATGTTGGATGTTGGCATCAATGTCATCATTGGTGAGGTTTCTTTCCCGGGGTTGGAATCTGGAGCTCCGCTTCAATTTCAGCTTTAAAACGTGGCCAATTCATTTTCTGGAAGTTAAAATGCGTCTCTTGGAATGTCCTCTGAGTCAGAATACGCTGGTTCAATCGAATTTTGACCTCCACCGCCAAATGATTAGAATCACTAACGTGGGACACGCAAGTAAAATTCTGAAAATCTGGCGAGATATTCACAAGATTCGATGATATCAGGAAGAAGTCCAGCGTAGATGGTGTCCGAGGAAATGTATTCCGTGGTTGTGATACAACCACTAGAGAATGCTGATTGTAGTTGTCGCTTAGCCAGCTCGCAATAAACTGTCCTTCCGATGTTGTGATATCGTCCTGCCAAAGCGTGTGCCTGGCGTTAAAGTCTCCTCCAATGATGCAGTATGTGTGGAGGCAACATACATCGTTTATGATTGCCGAATCATGGTAGATGTTCCTTTTCGTACTACCATGGTGGTTATATAGGGATACCACAATCAAAGTCTCCAAATTCGTCATCGTTATAATCACGACTGTGGTTTCCATCGTTTGAAGTCCAGGTATTTGTAGGGGTTCACACTTGAATGAAGTTCTTAGAATAATGGCTGTTCCTCTTTTTCCTTGGTCTGCAGGATCATGGAAGACTTCATATCCATCTGGCTTGTAGCGGTTGCGTTTCTTCAACATGGTAAGAAGAGAATATCTGGTTTATGTTTCTTAATAAATAAGCTTAGCGCGCTCCTCCTGGTTATAGAAAAAATGGAATTCACATTGTAGGAGAATACGCTCAGCCTATTTATTGAGAACATAGTTAGCTAACACCACTGTCCTTTGCTTATCGTTAAGTGTACCGTAGGTAGACGGTACCACTTTTTTTGCCGTCTGAAGAAGGTTGAGAAGGTCGGTACCGAATAATCTCTCAGTATCCTCAAAGATGTTAAAGCGATGGTGTCCTTCGGTTCTTGTGGCTGGTTGCTGTGTCGGTTTGTTGGCTGACTGATGTGTTGGCTTTGGTTGTGGCTTTGCCTGTGGTTGTTGTACTTGCGCAGGGTTTTTAGCAACTGGCTTTTTTGTGTTATTCGCCAAGGCAGCTGCTTCAGCAAAACTTAATCCGGACGTGATCTTTTTTTCTGCCGACGAGATCGCAAATTGCCGTTGATCTTTTTGTTTTTGAGCCTGTTTGCTCTTCTCCACAAGTTTTTCCTTGTATTTGGGGCAGCCCCTATAGTTGGCGGGATGTCCCACATCTTTGCAGTTCGTGCAATAAACAGCGGCGTCCTTGGCGTTACTCAATGTTCTTGGGCAGTTTCCAGGTAGATGATCTTCCTTGCACTTAACGCACCTGTATTTCATCCCACAGTTGCTTGCGATGTGTCCAAATTTTTGGCAGTTCCGGCATTGAGTAATGCCACTTGACTTGAATTTTTCCCAAGAAATCTTCTGGTTTAATAAGAGCGTTTTTGTGTAGATCAGGGGTAGATCAGATCCTTTGGTAACTTCAACCACGAAGTTGTTGAAAATTTTGTTTGGCCTAGTGGATTTATAAGGCGTTACATTAATCACCTGTACTCCTTCCTTAATAAGTTCGTCCTTGATCTCACTTGCATGGTAAGAGTGGTGTACCCCCTTTAGGACCAACAAGGTTTTTTTGTCTTCGTTTGCCGTGTATGTGTTGAATTCTGTTTTTTGGCGACGAAGGTACTCCCTTATCTGTGTGTGGTCCTCTTTCTTTGACGTAGTTATCACGGATTTGGAGCTGCTTATGTTATGTATTTTGTACATAAGTCTTTGTGGCTTTGCATAGCGACCTTGGTCTGCTACATTCAACGAATAACAAACGATGGGCGGAATTATAGTGCGTCTTTGAACACCAGGAGCCTGTGGTGGTGAAACGTTGTTCATGGCTGCCTTGGACGTTGAGGCTAGTGGTGGAGTCGTTTGGATTGGTGGTAGTTTCGGGGTTGGGCTAGGTACCGGTGCTGCATTTTCTTGTTGTTTTTGTATCGGTGATGGAGATCTTGAAGTTTTTCGCTTCTTCGCCTGAATGGCCGGAAACTCCTCCTCGCATAAAGACTGGACTTCTGACAGTCCATCCTCCTCTTCTTCTTCTAGAAAGGGCTGTTCTACCTCTTCCTCTGCTTCATCAATGGTAGCCACCATATCTTTTGGTTGCTCCTCATTGTCAGCAACTTCATAGAAATGGTCCATATTACTCAGAAGTCCATGTAAGGATACAAGGAATTCTTGTCCGTAGGCTTTCATACCTGCCTTGATTTGGGTTTTTATACCCTCGTACGCCAGGTATACAAAGTCCTTCCGTTTTTCTTTCTTTTTTTGGGATGGGTTTTCCGTTGGACCTGTAATTAGAGAAATAAAACTAATTAAGTTATTCCTCAGGTGTCCTAAAATATAAAATAAAAGATAATAAAACTTTGTAAATGGTTAGCAGGTAGTAATTAATAAATGACTATTCAACTTGAAATGAAAAAAAAAAAAAAAAAAAAAAATGAACTTAACTCACACTGTTTCTCATCCTGTATCTATACCACATTTGTAGGGTTCTAGTTCTTTCTCGTATCTTCTGGTTTAAAACTGGGGTAATAAATTAACTCACCAGAGAGAGAGAGAGAGAGAGAGAGAGTTTATTAATGATGTATGATCCTAAGGTTATGCAACACTGGATTCCTGATTTTACAACATCTATATCCATAGATATATATAAAATAAGTTAACCTTTTACATGTTTTACCAAGGTTTGGTAAGACCGTTTGACAAAAAAACACATTGTGCACATCTACGCGAAATTACCTTTCCAATGGTGTAAGTATCATGCAATTCGGTTCAGTAGAACGGTGGAAAATATGCAGCACGTATTTATACGAGGGCGGGTCAATAAGTCCGTGACTTTTTGAATTTCTGACCTCTTTACTGAAACAGCAACACTGCTCCTGTCAACAGGCATCTGTCAGTTGACTCCTGTCAAAATTTAAACTTGCTGCGTCAGTTAGTTTGTGTTTGACAGCTATTTTTATCAGACTACTCACTAATTTGAGGAGAAAATGGAAAAAAGTGAATTTCGTGTGCTTATTAAGCATTATTTCTTGCGAAAAAAAAACCATTACCGAGACCAAGGCTAAGCTTGATAAATACTATGGGGACTCTGCACCATCGATTTCAATGGTAAAAAAGTGGTTTACTGAATTTCGTTTTGGCCGTACAAGCACTGAAGATGCCGAACGTCCTGGACGCCCAGTTGAGGTCTCTACACCCGAAACAATCGAAAAAATTCACGATATGGTGTTGGCCGACCGAAGATTGAAAGTGCGAGAGATTGTGGAAGCCGTAGGGATCTCGCATGGCTCAGTGGTTTCAATTTTGGAAGGATAAAAAAATTGGAGAAGCGTTGGACAAAGTGTATAGAGCTCAAGGGAGACTACGTTCAAAAATAAAATAATTTTTTTATCAAAAAATCTGTGTTTTAATCCAAAAGTCACGGACTTATTGACCCGCCCTCGTATATAGATATCAAATTTAAGATACTTTTCTTTTCTACTGTTAATTACGAGTAGCAAAACAGACTTACGAGGTTGAGAAAGAAAGACGACGACAGACAGAGAATTGTAATAAACTTGTCAAAGTCGGTTTAAGGTATTTGTTTAATTTTCTTACGCGCACTTCCTACATAACATTTTTCAAAAGTTTATTTTTCAATATTTGCAATCTGAGTTTATTATATGATGATAGTAACTGTTTGTCTATGATTTCTCGAAAAGAAATAAGAATGAGTAATTCAAAAGGCACCGTTATTTTTTTTCTGACTTTCTTGCAAGATATTCCATATGGGAAAATTGAATTTTTATTGTAAGTAGTAAATGAAATGAATTAAAACATTTTTTTAAAAGAACATTTTATTTGTTGACTCTAGTAGTGAGTACTGACGCCCTTGTTCATAAACTCTTCGCAAATTCGGTTCCACATCGAATCGTAAAGTGTCCTTAAATGGTCCAACGAAATTCCTCTCCAGGTTTATTTAAAGGCTATAATGAGTGCTTCTCTGTCTTCAAACTGATGGTCAGATTCGTACACTTTTCGGACTAACCATTCCTATAAAGTTTAGGTCCGGTGAGTACGGCTGACACATTTTGCCCCCTTATCCAATTTTTAACTATCCGCACCGTATGAATGGGTGTGTTGTCTTGCTGAAAAGTCCAATTTATAAGCCCAAAAATATTCAAAAATTTCAAAAAATTCCTTTTCTATATTACTTTATAAATTTTTGCGGTCCTTTTTCAAAAGTTCCATAATAGCTAACCCCTCCCCATACCTTAACACTGCCTTCTCGACTATAATGCGCGGGTAAAAAACGCTGAACCTTTCTCATATCGTGAAAGTAATAAATAATCCTAGACAGTTAACGTTCCTAAACTTCCATGAAAAACTAACCATTCGACTTTTTGACGATTATTTAAAATAAAGTTCTTATGCATATACATATTATGATATTTTATTCAGATTTGTATCATTAATAAAATATGCATTAAAGATAATTATTACAAAAATAAATAACTAAAGAAAAAAACTACAATTGCACATGTTTCTTTGAAATAAATAGGAGCTTCAGTATAATGACTAAATTAGGAATTATTTTTCAAAAAAAAACTCTTTTTTTTCATTTTGAAAAGGACTTCCAACTCAACTATAATTATCAAGTACTTAGTTTGTTTTTGGTGCAAGTCGGGCAAAAATAAACCTTGCACCATTTGAAATAATTCCTTGTCATGCGCCTTTTATTGTAGGAAAACAAACCACAGCTTTTTCTTTTCCTTTTTGATTCATTTTCATGTATCGCAGGTTCTTCCAGAGCTAGTTGGGTCAGGAATTTGACCTTGATCTTCAGCGCGTTCCTCACGGGTTGAACCCAACACATGGCCACCTGGTGGTCTTACGGTTACATGACATATTTGAACACAATTTGCCGAATGTGTCTGCTCCACTTTTTGTGGCATCATAAAATTTGATTATGTTTGGTTTTTTCGAAGTTGGGCTAACAGTTCCTTCTTCATCACACGAGGATAGAAAATAAACCATTTTACTTGGCGTCGGTTTGATTACAAGAGTTTATGGCCCATCAAAACATAACATGAAAGTTCCAATCGCTCTTCCTCGATTATTCTTCATTTCCTCTGGTATATCTGTTTTATTGGGCCGCAAAGTTCCGACTGTAGTCATTTTGTAAGGCAGTTGTAGCAGTTGTTTAGCTAATCGAATAGATGTAAACCAATTATCAGTGGTTACGTTTCTATTTGAGCCATGAATACTCCGTGTTATTTCCTTGCCCGCATATTCAGCATGGGCATCAATCATGTCCTTGCTAGGTTTGTTAGGGATATATATTTTGAATTTATACCGAACACGGAATGCTATCAACTGCTCATCGATAGTAACATAAGTAAGTCGCATATCTTTCGGGATGGTGTGAATAGATCAGACTGCATGTTTTGTAATCTTATGGACCTGTCATCAAATCTAAGGCATCTTATAAGGAAATCCAACCTTTTTTGACTCATGCACGATATGTATCGGGATCCGCAGAAAGACGTGTTTAGCAATGCTCCGCTTGTAAGGTGGTTATCGTTTAACGCAGCTCTTAACAATAAGACACCAAAAAGAGCGTTGAGTTCATCTTTGGATATTTCGTGTTGGGTTGATGTCATGGTCTCATAGCTTTGTTTCTTTATGGCTATTTCGGCACTGGCTCACTTTTTTCACGAATTTTATCATTTATAAAAGAACCAACTAAATCGAGAGGATTTGTTATGTTTCTGATTAAACGGGATGGTCCTCTACCCATACGAACAATATTTATCGCAGAAGTTCGAGAAGAAGAATATCCTTTATGAGTTGCCCATACGTGCCTCGAATATAAGCTTGAGTCAAATTGATAACGAAATTAGGAGCTGATGAGGAATTTCCAAGTGACTCACGTGGAAGAGCATCAAAAGATGGTCTTCCTTGTTCCCTTTTAAGGTTTATTTATAGATGATTTTCCTTGTGGTTCTACGTCCCCAATCAGATAAAACATCATTAGTGTTAATATAATCTTCATCATATATCGCACGACTAAGATGGCTGGGTCATATAGAGCGGATGAACACCAAGGCTCCGGTTCGAAAAGTCTTCGAACTCACATGACCCAGTCATTTCAGTCGTTGGATTTTCACTCTTCTGGCTAGGTCGATATCTCTGTACAGTCCGTACAGTTCGTCGTTGTATCTCCTCCTCCACTCACCGTCAATGCAGACAGGACCGAAAATCACTCGAAAAATATTTCTCTCAAAGCGGCCGAGAGCACCCTCATCCATTTTTGATAATGTCCATGCCTCTATGCTGTAGAGCAGGGTAACTTTAGTTATACATGAGAGGGCTTTACTAGTCAATTGCGTTCTTAGCCCAAAGAAGCAGCAATTGGCAAGAGTTATTGTTCGTTTGATCTCAGCGCTGGTGTCGTTTACTGGATCCATAGCGGAGCTTTGGGAGACAAAGCCCTTAACTACTTAACTTATACCTGTCGACAATGACGTTCTGTCCGAAACATCGGTATTCAGTGTCCTTTTTGCTTGACAGCATATATAGTACTTAGTTTTGCCCTCATTGACCGCTAACCCCATTTTTGCCGCTTCCGTCTCAATACTTGCAAAAACGTAATTGACATCACGCTGCTTTCTTCCGATTACGTCAATAATGTCGGCGTATTTGAGTTTTGCGCTATTCTTTCAAATCGCATGACACCGTACTTGATGGAGCAGCGAGCATTCTCTATCGTCATCCGGCAGATAAAATCTTGTATGCGATGTAAAGAAGACTGATGCCTCCGTAGTTGACGTAGTTAAGAGGCCCTCCTTCCCTGAGGATCGGACAAACAAAGCTGAGGTTCCATTCATCGGGCATACTTTCGTCCGACTATATTTTAGAGATAAGTTGGTGTATTCTCCTTACCAAATCATCGCGTGCCTCTTTGAAGAGCTCGGCAGTCAGACTCCAGAATTGTTGGAGTCAACGCCCTTATATAGTCTACAGAAATGATCTTTCCAAATCCTCAGCATCGACTGCGATCCTACTACGGTGTTCTCTTGTTCGTCTCTATAGACTGCGGTTCGTGGCTTGTGTCCGTGGCATGTTTTTTTACTTTTTGCTTAGATGCATGTGCTTACCGGCATTCGTCATCAAATCAATTCGTTGTGGTGGTTGAGTGAAACCCAGTACATCTGTAGCAGCGTCTTTCTAAGACATTAAGAAAGCCTCGAAAGGAAAAGGATTTGGTGATCTCTTGCGATTGTAGCCGTCTGACGTAGAAATTCCTTACAGCATTACCTTGTCTTTGGGGTGTTTGGGATATCCACAACTGGACCCTGGCTATGACAAGGTAATGGTCGTCAGGACGTTCGGAGATTCGTAATACTGTAGGAAGGTCTTGTGTCGATTGCAATGTGGCCAATCACGTTGACGGTTGATTCAACAGGAGTTCCTTAAGTCCCCTGGTGAATATCGACATGTGGGTACCGCGTGGTAGCTACAGCAATGTTTTGCCTTTCCGCAATATCCATTAGCCTGAATTCCTTATAGGAGATGGTGTCGTACGGATACTTTAGACCTTTTGCCTAAGTCTGCCTTCAATAACAAACCCATATACAAATAGGCGCTGCCCATGCCGTCGATAACAATTGCCGTAGTAGATGTCGCAGTTTTTCATCCTCCATCCCATTTCTTGGATGGCGGTAATGTCTGCCTTGCAGCAGTGTGGGGCCTCTGCTAGTTGTTAGGCAGCACGTGACATATTAAGGGACTTAGCATTCTACATGCACATCCGATGTTCATTATCCTTAATGTGTTTGCATGCTTTCTCAACAGTAGACCCGTACTTATCCGAGGCTTGTTTGTGCTTTCTTCTTTTTTCCATTTCCATGACTTTGTGAATATATTCGGTCCCGTTTGCCTTGATGCTGTACAGCGACATCGACCTAGTCAGAAGACTGCGCATCAGTCGCCTGAGATGGCAATGATACGAGTATGTAGAACGAAAAGACATTGATGCTTCTGCCCGCAGAGCCCTCAAATCTAATCCTGAGGGACAACTTAGTAGGAAGACAGGAAGACCTCACTTTCGTTGGCGCGGACAACTAGAAAGGAACCAACCGACTTGAAGTGCGCAACTGGAGGCTGCTAACTTAAGATTAAGCTAATTAAAGAGGCCACCTAAGTAAGAAAGTAAGTAAAGTTGGACTCTCAAAGCCACCTTTGATTTAAAAAGGTCTGGTCTTTGGTATAATACGCACTGCAGTTTTGCTGACCCTGCACACCGAGTCTCTTTTGAGTTCAATCATATGGACATGCTATTTGATGCTTATAGACATGCTGATTACTGCTGCCTTAAGCACGAATTATCCTTTTCCTTGGTAAGGAAGTGCTTTATCTGAAGCCCAGGTAATTATACAATTTTATTAGAAAAAGTTATAAATAAAAAAATGGATATTAATGGCTTGGAAATTACCTTCCAGCGGTGTTTTCTCAAAATTTTAAAATAATTTCAAAAAACTGTGGTTGTGGTTAGAAAAGGACTTCTGAACTCAAATGTTGGATATAAAAAATTCAGTTAAAAATGAATTTCCGTAATTATGTTTGGATTACTCTGTTTTGACCGCAATATTGACCTTTAATTACAGCCATAGAATGTTGTTCTTCATGTGACTAAAAACTTTAGTTGCAATAAATTTGACTGGGATGGAGCCACATAAAACAAACCTTTATCTAAGTGACTTTATCAAGATTCCATATTTTCTTTATAAGATTTTTGGAATAAGATTGTTTAATTACAATATTAACGAGGTAAAATCGTTGAAAGAAAAAATCGCTATCATCTGTTTAGTGGTCACTGCTGTGCTTCAATTGTTATTGCTCGCTATAACTCCAGTGTTGTATCAATTCTCAAGCCCCGTTGAATTGATGGCCTTCATTTGTTATAAACTCTATCTGGCCGATTCGTTTTTCAAAGTCATGGCTCTCTGGAATGGCCGAATTATACTGCACGACATTATTATGGAAATAAGAAAAAAAATTCCCCAAAACGGAGGAAGAGGCCACGGCATATTGCTTAGGAGAACATTTTAGAAAAATCACATTCTACATAAATGTTGTTGTAATATTTAACTTGGGCAATGTGGGCTTGTTTATTTCTCAGCCATTTATTCAATCCTGTTTTGATAATACATTTAGCGGTAATTTCTTGAGACGGTTTCCATTTATTATGTACTATCCACTTGATGCAACCAAGTACATACAGAGTTCTCTATATTACCTATATATTGTCTACCGCTCAGGCTATGTGTGCTATTTTTCTGTCGGTGTTTTTCTTGGGTGGAGATTTGTTTCTAGTTGTCTAGATAGTCCATCCGATTTGCATGCATTTCATTTTTCAATTCAATCCATTATTCAGTAGCTACTCGTAATTACATACATTTCTTTACAGATTATTTATTTTATTTTTTTTTTTTTTTTATTCAGGCATGAAAGTTTCTTAACAATTTGTATAAATTATCTGCGAAGCCTTAATGGCTTTTCTGCAGAAGGTTGTTTTTCAAAAGTTTAAACTAAAATGAATTCATTTATTTTAAATTTAATCTTGTGATCAGCAGGTAATTCATTTAATATTGTGGGAACGCTACATATGAGCTGCCTTTTACCATAGTTATTGTAGTTCAAGGGCACTTGTAACATACCCGTAGTACGTCTTCTGGTGTTAATGTCATGTTCGAATAGTACGAGTATTCCATTACCAAAGTCATCTTGAAGATATTTTGTACCTCAAGTACCTTAAATCTTCTTTCGTCAGGAACATTTCCGCAGTTTATTAGCCTCAATGCAGAATTTTGGAGTTTTTGCAGCTTCTCGATATGTGTTTTGGAGGCGTTACCCCAGGCCAGTATTCCATACCTTAGTTTGGATTTAATCAAGGCGTAGTATACCAGCTCTAAAATTTGTGGTGTTGCATGATTTCTTAGATGCGCCAATGCAAATGAAGCCTTCCTTAAATCAGAGCGTATCTTGTTAATTTGCTTGTCCCAGATGAAGTGGGTATAAATGATGACTCCTAGGTATTTATAGCTTTCTACGACGTCAATTAAGTGTTTGTTTGATTTAGGACAGGCATCATTTTGAAAAAACACTCGCTCCTGCGCAGCTTTATGATGTGGACTTCGGATGTGCATCATCTTTGTTTTCGCCGCGTTGATTACTAAGCCATTGTCGTGACACCATTCGACTGCATTGTTAAACTCTGCCTGCATTAGTCTGGTTGCCATCTCAAGAGACCTGTGGCGTACAACTATCGCAGTGTCATCAGCGTAAGCAAATGGAATGCTATTTTTAAAAGTTCGAAGAAGTTCATTTGTGTACAAAATGAAAAGAATTGGACCCAGTTTCGACCCTTGAGGAACTTCATATTGTACATGCTCCTTTTCACTATAAACGTCCTTGATTTTTACACGAAAGGCCCTGGTGAATAGATAATCCCTTAGCCAGTCCGCCATCACTCCTCGTATACCCATTCGTTCAAGTGCTTCCAGTAGCTTTGCATGGTTTAGTGTATCAAATACTTTACTTAAATCCATAAACATTACCAGAATGTGATGACTTTTATTTAGGGATTCATTGACACAATTCGCAAACTCTCCAAGCAATTGTCCAGTACTTTTTTGCTTCTGGAAACCGTACTGACTTTGGTGGATAAGGGAGTGGTTTTCAATAAAGCTAATTAGTCTACTTCTAATTACATCTTCTAGACACTTTTCCATGACTGGCAGTATCGATATCGATCTATAATTGGCGATTTCACTTTTAACACCTCCTTTGTAAATAGGTCTAACCACAGCAGTTTTCAGTTTTTTCGGAATTTTGCCCTGCATCAGACTGAGGTTAATAAATTTACACAAGAGGGGAGCAAAAATATCTGCGTGTTTTTTAATATCTACCGGCCGTATTCCATCGATTCCGGGGGATTTATTTTCGTCGAGGAAATTAATTATGCTGCGCACCTCTGCGATATTGGTTTCTCTAGCAAAAATTGAATTGGCTACGAAGGTATTCGCATGATACGATGTGATTGCGTTACACTGATGAATTATTTGGAGAGTCTGTTCCGAGAAAAGTTTAGCACATTCATTAGAAAGGCTGATCATACTTTTTTCCGATGAGAAGTTCTTAACAAGCATTTCATCAACGCTTAACTTTTTTCTTCCCATTATCTCGTTGATTAAGCTCAAGGTTTTACGAGAGTCAGCTTTAATTGCGTTAAACTTATTTCTATAAAAATTAGATTTCTGTGCTTTTATTTCTCTGTTGATCTTGTTTCTGAAATTTTTATATTCAGTTTCGTACGTCATGCTAAGCCTATTATTCTTCCACCTCCTGTAAAGCTCGTCTCTTCGTTTACATTTTTCAGCTAGATTTGGGGACATCCAGGGATTTTTTATGTTTTTACTCTTTAGTGTTCTAGTATTCGTTGATTTTTTATATACATCTTTTAACTTACAAGCTAAATTTTCATACAGGGTAACTGCATCGCATTCATTTAATACATCATTCCAATCTACTTCACAAATGAGTTCATTTAATTTTTCTTTACAGATGTAGGACGTACTCATCGATTTTTCTCTGTCAACTGTCAGTCCATTTGTGGAAAACATGATTGGGTAATGATCGGTTATATCGCTTTCAATTACACAGGAATTTATTTGGTTGTCTGCTCTTCTAACTAAAATGTGATCTATAACTGACTTAGTCACTCTTTTGAGATTTATCCTTGTATATTCCTTGATAACATTCATCAGTCCCAACGACGCTAACATCTCTAAATAATCCTTGACATAGTTTGAGTTCAAGTCACGGATATTGATTTTTTTTATTCTTATTTGGCCTAGGGTATTTCCCAATTCTTCAATAAACGCTCTTTGACTAAATCCTGGTGGTCTATATATTCCAAACACGTATTTATTTTCTTGGGTTAAATGAATTTTTATGTTTTCATATGAAATGCTTTCCGCAGGTCTGCGTTCGTAGTCTATATCATTTCGTATAAACACTAAAATCCCTCCACCTCTTTTTTTGTTTCTATTTAAGAACTCTGGTTCGAAACCATTTAGTTAATAGTATTTATTTTCCTCATCTTCTATATTTATTTCTACGAGAACAATTATCTTCAAAGCACTCATAAATTGATTAATACTAAGACAAAAATTATCCCAATATAAACGCAACGATCTTATATTAAAACATAAGCAGTAACAATTATTATTTTTTATTTCATTTAAACTGATGCCGCTAAAAGCTTGTATCACCCTACAATCTAAGTTACGAGTAACTATTAAGTTATCGTTTCCATTTGTGTTATCCATTTTTATTGAACAGTTTTATGTTTCTTATTTATTTACACACAATGCAATAAGTGTTATTGTATGCGTGTTATTCTGCTTACATCGTTAACAGTGCTTATCATAATTGGTTGGGTGCTCTCAACTCTTCTTGCTAATATTTTCCCTGTACTCTCCCACACGAATTTCCAGTTTTCTTCGTTTGCCTTTTGCTTTGACATCCACAGCAGGTGTTTGTTGTGTTTTGTCAGCTGATTATTGATGTATACAGTGACATTTGGAAAGCTGAGCTCGAGTTGGCATTGTTGTTATAAGAATTTCGCATTACTGATTGCAGTCTTATCGGTCGAGTTGCGCTCGCTTGCTTCATAAATTGTGATTTGCAAATGTTTGAGGAAAAAGATGCAATTATTGATGAATTTGCAGGGTTTTTACTTTTTGTTCTATATACTCGTATGTCAGTGATATCTGCGTCTTTTATCTCGTGATTAATAGTTTTACCAATTCCTTTTATTATTTCAACAAGATTTTCATGTGTTGAGTGTGGAATATTTTTAATCTCGACATTGTTTTTGATCATTTGTTGTTCGAGTGCGTTGATTTGTGATTGCATGCTTTCTATTACTTCACCTTTCTTTCTGTTGTCCTCCTTTAGTTCCGTCATTTCTTTATTGATGCTTTCCATAAGATTATTGTTTTTTATCATGTTTGTAATAAGTTCATCATATTTTGAAGCTAGAAAATCGCAGCTCGCAGCAATTTCTCTTATTTCATTTCGCATGAGTTTGATCTCCGCCAAAACAGCTGAGTTGTTATCAGTATTGGTATGGGTGTTATCGGGACTGTTGTTGGTGCAGGCTGGTCGCACTCTCTTTGCCGATTGTTGGTCTGGTGTTTGTGTTAGAGACACCAATACATTGCTTGCCACAGCAGGGTTTTGGATATCACCCCCATTTCTGCAGACCTGACACTTCCACGTTTCCCTCCTCGTGCCCATGGTTCTCCAAGATTTTTCGGTTACTGTGGTGCATTCAAAGTGAAGTCTGCGAGTGCACTTCATGCACACAGCGAAGTCACCTTCGGGGGGGAGATTATCACTACAATGATCAATCACACATATCCATTGTAGGGGAAATGGGAACAAAAAGCAAAATGGACACAGAAAAAAATTTAGATGGGTTTAAGTAAATGTAATTAATACCACTTTCCGCTTTTACAAGCTTGTTTTATAACTTTATACTTTATACTATCTTATAATTTATTGCTATTACACTAGGGTAAATCAAACTTCTAGACTTGGCAAAAAAGACCACTAAAACACAGAGCGCTATAAAGACACGTCCACACACAGTCGTATGAATTCGCTATTCGCTATTTACATTTGTTATTAAAAGATTTAGGAGAAGTTCCTTTACAGCTGTAGCTCTAAGTACGAGTAATTATACAATAATAATATTCAAATTAAAGTTGCATTAAGGGAAAAGCTACAAATAAAAACCCTTATTTGAATCTTAAACCTAATATTGCACTTATCCTGGTTGCCAACTTAGCTGAGCAATAAGTCTAGAATTCGAGTACGAGCATTTTTCATAAAACTTGTTTTTTATTTTATTTATAAGTGTGGTTATGAGGTTGACGCAGGCTATTTCATGGAGACGAATAGTAGCAAAGTCCCTTGGCAATCCAAACATCATATTCAAAATCTTGTTTTAACATCTTTGCAATTTAAATAAACACAATAGAGGTGTTTTTGCACAATCAGACCAAATAGGACTACCATATAGCAGAATGGATTGAAGGATGGTTTTGTATATGATAATCTTGTTGCGGGTGCTGAGCTTTAATTTTTTTTTATAAATGTATATACGAGTAGGATTTTAGTAATTAAACTGACTTTTTTAATACGACCAAGTATATGATTTTGGAAAGTAAGTTTTTTTTTATCCAAAACTACTCCGAGATATTTACAGTAGTTGGCCCAATCTATGGTATGTCAAGTGTGGAGAGTTTTAGTCTTCTATTGGGTAGAAAACATTCATTTCTGCGTCTGTTGGGCCAGATAGCTTGCGTTTTTGATTTTCCTTGATTTTCTTGATTTTCTTTTTGAAGCAGTATTGATCAAATTGATTTAGTCCCTGTTGAAGGGAAGTGAACACGTCTGAAAAATAGATACGAGAGGCAAAGATGGCAGTGTCATCAGCGTACATTACAAGTTGTGTATTTTCATTATGCAGTTGAAAATCGGATACATATACAGTGGCGAGCAAAACTGGATACATAATTGGTCATTTCATAGTTTTTAAGGAATAAAACATTTTCTTCTAAATTAAATACTTTAAAAGTTTGAAATTCAGTTTTCTTATTATTCTTTCAAAAATTATTACAAAAAAAAATTAACAAATAATAATTAACATAAGTCTTAATTCTTCCAAAATGTTGTATAACTCCATGTATCCACTTTTGCACGTTTTGGTAATAGTCCATTTTTATTCATTTTAATATTTGGTCCATAAACCTTTATTCTTGATGACACTTTTTATTCGCTTTGGCATACTTTCAACCAATTTTTCAATGATATCATTAAGAATATTTGCCCATTCAGCCCCTACTCTGACCCACAGCTCTTCCATATTGGTTGGTGCTCTATCGTGTTCTGACAACTTTCTTTTTACAATACCCCACACATTTTCAATTGGATTCAAATCCGGGCTTTGAGCTGGCCATTTCATTGTTTTGAAAATTTGAAGGTCTAACCAATTTCGAACAATTTTGGCAGTGTGTTTGGGATCCCCGTCTTGTTGGAAAATTATTTCTTCTGTCGGGTACGCACTGTCTTCAATTAAGTTGGGTAATTTGGATTTTTATATACTGAGGTATTCTTCTTTTCTCATTATTCCATTTATTTTTACCAGTGGACCAACATGCCACCAAGTAAAACAACCCCAGACCATAAGACTTCCTCCACCATGTTTTACTGTCTGCTTAACTTGGTGCTTTTGGATCGTTTCGTGGGGCCGATGCCAAAAGTACTCCTTTCCATCTTTCCATTGAAAATGATTTATTTTGGTATCATTGGACCAAATAACTCGCTTCCAGTCGTGGGCTGTCCAGTTCTTATGTTCTTTACAGAACTTAAGTCTGGCTTTAATATTTTTTTCTGATACTAATCCGATCTTCCGAAGGGCTCTTCGCGCAGTCCACTCACTGACGTTCTTGTTTATGGCTTTTGCTGCTTTCTTGGGTGTTTTTGTGTCCTTGTTTTTCATCAGCCGCTCCATTAAACGCGCGTCCCCATCTGTTAAAAGTCGTGGCCGTCCTCCGGCGTTCTGTGCACACTTTAAATTGTTACGTTTTCTGACCGTTAGTATGGTGCGGTGGCAAACATTAAGCGCTCTTGCGATTTTTCGTGCTGTGTGACCACTTTCACTCATAGAAACGATACTGTTTGCGATATCAACCGTAATTTTCCGCATTTTTCTTTGTTTCTTTTGGCCAAATACTTTTATTTACAAAATTATGAAAAAAAATTCCAAAAAATTACAAGCACCTAATACGATAATACCAAATACGTAAATGAAGAAAATTACACAAAGCACGATAAGAAAAATTGAATATTAACGGTAAACTAGAAGAAAGACAAACTTAAATACAAACGGGCAAAAGTGGATACATGGAGTTATACAACATTTTGGAAGAATTAAGACTTATGTTAATTATTATTTGTTAATTTTTTTTTGTAATAATTTTTGAAAGAATAATAAGAAAACTGAATTTCAAACTTTTAAAGTATTTAATTTAGAAGAAAATGTTTTATTCCTTAAAAACTATGAAATGACCAATTATGTATCCAGTTTTGCTCGCCACTGTATATTGAATAGAGTTGGTGCAAGGATTGATCCTTGGGGATAACCAAATACTTACTAAAAATTGTCTATCTCTAATGAAGCTTTGTATAATTTTTATAATTGGGATGGGAAGAGCGTGGTGATAAAGTTTGTGTATGAGGGCATCATGCCAGACAGTATCGAAAGCTTTTTCTATGTCCAACAGTACCAAACCAGTGGATTCATTCGCTAAAAATCTTTGTTGTATATGTCGATCAATTCTGGTTATCTGATGGCAAGTGGAGTGTCCTTTACGGAATCCGAATTGAGTATCAGGTATAATCCTACCTTCTTCAATGTGTAGATCAAGCCTTTCTTTGATAATTTTTTCAAGAAACTTACTTATACAGCTGAGTAGGTTTACGGGGTTTAGACTCTGGGAAATCTTGGCTGTTTTCCAGGCGGTGGGAAAGTAGCAGAGTTTTAAGCATGAGTTAAAAATTAATGTCAGCATTTCTACACCTTTCCTTGGTAGAGCTTTTAAGAGTATAAATATGTGAATATGTCAAGCCCTGGTGATTTATTGTTTTTCATGTAACTTAATAAAATTTTGAAGCTCGTTAACATTAGTTAGATATGTGTCGTTAATAACGTATGGTGTGTTGGATAAAGTGGATAGAGTAAAGAGTACTTGAGATTTGGCGTGGTAGTAACTCAGGTTAGATGCTGTTACGTTGTAACTACTAAATGTAGTAGCCAGTAGTATTGTTTATTCGCAGTGGAGGGACATTATTGCCTTTATTTTTAATAACCTTTGTAATTTTCCAAAAAGGAGGGCTTGCTGTGTCAAAGGTGGAGTGAAGGTCATTCCAAAGTTTCTTTTTGAATGTAAAGGTTTCTTCCTTTATAGTTTTCTTGAGTATTCTTGTGTTATCATTTAAGCAATTGATTCGGTAGCGAATCCATTTCCCTCTTTCTTTATTCCTGTGCCGTATAAGATCTCGGATATAAGGAGGGATAAGTACCTTATTAAAGGTTGTAGTTGCACGCTTCGGGACTGCAAACTCAGCAGCAGTGTTTATGGTGGTGACAAAATAATTTAAAAGTCTTTCAACTTGATCACAAGTATTTGCTTCCGCGGAAAGCAAGCCAAGAGATAGAAGAAATATTTATTCTAAATTGCGGCACGATAGCAAAATTTTCTTTCAGCTTTGACTTCTGAATTTAATTAACCATATAAACGGGGAGATGGTAAAATCTTAAACATGCAATTCATGTTCCTGACAAATAAAATCACTAAATTCGAACCCACAAGAATGGATGCAGACATTGAAGAGTTACATTCATTCATCAACTATCACTGTAACCTTTTAAGGAACGTATGTACCTACATCTTCGGATTTTCAACAACTTTTATTGTTTTTCGTTTTAAACTTTATCTTAGATCGTATATAAAAATTAGGTTAGGTGCAACAAAACAAAAACTGCTTTCTGTTTTAACAATTCTTAAAATCATTTTAGTTTTTGGGCGTCGTAGTGGTTAAGTTCATCGATTACTACCAAAGAGAATATGGGTTCAAATGTAAGTTGACACATAGAATTAGACGAAGTCAGAAGCTTCTGACACTATCAGGTTTTCGACACTCATGGTAAACACTCAAAAAAGATCTCTATTAACAGTTTAAATATGTTTCCCTCGTCATAACAAAAAATGGTAGAAGGATGAGGCTTCGTCACACGAGTGTTCTCTTCCTATGTTTTTTTTTAAAAAAAAGTAATTGTACGAGGGCGGGTCAATAAGTCCGTGACTTTTTGAATTTCTGACCTCTTTACTGAAACAGCAACACTGCTCCTGTCAACAGGCATCTGTCAGTTGACTCCTGTCAAAATTTAAACTTGCTGCGTCAGTTAGTTTGTGTTTGACAGCTATTTTTATCAGACTACTCACTAATTTGAGGAGAAAATGGAAAAAAGTGAATTTCGTGTGCTTATTAAGCATTATTTCTTGCGAAAAAAACCATTACCGAGACCAAGGCTAAGCTTGATAAATACTATGGGGACTCTGCACCATCGATTTCAATGGTAAAAAAGTGGTTTACTGAATTTCGTTGTGGCCGTACAAGCACTGAAGATGCCGAACGTCCTGGACGCCCAGTTGAGGTCTCTACACCCGAAACAATCGAAAAAATTCACGATATGGTGTTGGCCGACCGAAGATTGAAAGTGCGAGAGATTGTGGAAGCCGTAGGGATCTCGCATGGCTCAGTGGTTTCAATTTTGAATGATCACTTGGGCATGAGAAAGCTTTCCGCAGGATGGGTGCCGCGTTTGCTCACAGTCGACCACAAACGCATGTGCAGTTGCCATGGCAAAAATCCATGAATTGGGCTATGAATTGCTCCCTCATCCACCCTATTCTCCAGATTTGGCTCCGAGCGACTACTTCTTGTTCCCAAACCTGAAGAAATGGCTTGGTGGAAAAAGATTTGACTCCAATGATGAAGTCATCTCGCAAACAAAGGCCTATTTTGAGGACCTCGACAAATCATTTTTTTTGGAAGGGATAAAAAAATTGGAGAAGCGTTGGACAAAGTGTATAGAGCTCAAGGGAGACTACGTTGAAAAATAAAATTATTTTTTTATCAAAAAATCTGTGTTTTAATCCAAAAGTCACGGACTTATTGACCCGCCCTCGTATTTATGACTTTTTCGATGAAAGTAAAAAAAGTGCTTGTGAAAGGATCTGTGCTTAATTAACGGAATGTTTCGACAAAGTTCTACAAATCCCATACTTAAGAAAAGGCCTTATTAGATATAAGGAAAAATGCTGAAACAATGTCAAGTGCAGCCACAAAATCTTAAACGCATCTAGTAAACATATATCAGCAGCATATGTGTTTCCTGGTAAAGAAATAAATCATAATTTTCTGAACGAATTCATTTAGGTTCGGCCCTCTTCTTGCTAATAGCTACTAAGCAAGGTTATTGAGGTTCGGCGGTCTCAAACCCCTCAGGAAGTAAATGATAAACCAGCTAGAAAAACGCTACAGTATTTACGTAGACTGCAGAGATTGAAAGCACAGCTTCTCGAAGAGGATTTTTTGACCAACGTCGCTGGTTGTCTTAGAGCCGTCTGGGAAGATGAAAATTGACATACAGAGGAAGACTGTGCGTAATTTCCTCTTTGGAATCAGGTCCCACGGGGGCGGATACGAAGACTTTAAGGACCGGAGCTCTGGTGTTCATCTGCTCTTCATGACCCAGCCAACTCAGTTTAGCAGAGACGCTAAAAGTAGAAATTGCTCTGCATAGCTCGTCCCTATAGATACTGTCATACCATAAAATCGATGAATAGGTGGTGTATATAGATCTGAAATTCATGGGTTTTCTCTGGCGAGGTAAGAATATTTGGTCGATGGTTCACTTTCCTCGATATTGCTATCTGTAGTTCATCCAGGTCGCGTGGACGGAATTGTTAGTTTACATCGTCCAGGCGCAATCTAACTGGTCGTTGTATTCGGTTCGTCATCGCTGTTGTACAGTCTGCAGATGTGCTTTTCCCAAATCCTCAGCATCGACTGTGACTCTACTACAATGTCTCTTGTTCGTCTTTATAGGATTTAGTTTGGAGTTTGTGACCGTTGGAGATTTTTTGCGGTTGTAGCCGTCTGATATTGAAATTCTTCATAGCATTCGCTTGTCTCTGTGCTGTTTGGGATTTTCGCAATCGCACCTTCGCTACAACAAGGTAATAGTCCAAGTCGATGTTGACTCCTCGGAACGTTCAGTCATACATAATACTCAATCTAGTCAATCTGGTTGACGGTTGATTGATCAGGAGTTCTCCAAGTCCCCTTATGAATATCGAGTTGTGAGAACCGCGTGCTAGCTACGATAATGCTTCGTCCCGCCGCTAGTCGATTAGTCGAAAGATGCCCTCTGTTCCTAGATTAGCATTAAAATCCCCCAGGGAAAATTTTAATACCATAGCTAGGGCATTGCTCATCTTTCTGCTCTGTGGGGGCGTGGGCGCATAAGCTAATGCTGGCAAATTTATCATTGATTCGGATTGCTACGAGGCGCTCGTTCACATGTCTTAAGACTTCCCGTTTAAGTCCGTTTCCAACAATAAATCCGCATCCAAATAGGCGCTGCTTTTGCCGTCGATAACAATCGCCGTAGTAGATGTCGCAGTTATTAATCCTCCTTTTGTCCGTTAGAATTTTCATTGATGAAGAACATTTCTACCCATGACATATCTTTACTAGTTCAAGGAGCGGACCTTGCTTTTGACAAGACACCGTGCGGTTTTTGAAACCCATATTACCTACATCGTTGACGTAATATGTTTTTAATATAGTGACCTGCGGAAAGCTCATCTACATTGCAAGAAAGCCATCAGCCTTTGGAGTTTTCGGCCTGGCATTTTCAGTTTCAAGACATTTGTTGTCTTGTATCAGTACTTTGATGTAGCAATATATAATCGCAATATTCTACAAGTATTTACTTTTGTTAACCATCGAGCATGGGACATTTTTCCTGGGGAGCTGTTAGTCAAATCTTCAGAACATTTTCCACAAATAACAGTACTACTTCGTATAAGAATTTTTGATCTGTACTTAAGTCTTCAAATTTAACTTCAATAAGTTCGCTTTGTATTTTCTTATAGTTTGTGATTGTGAACAGGACCAGTTCTGACATCATCAAATTTGTTAAATAGATGCCTCAAAGGCAATTCGTTTAAATGTAGCATGCAAATAATCAACTGCAAAGGGCGTTGAATCCTTTTTCCAAAGAGTCTAATCACACCGTTGAATTTTCCTGAGTAAGTGGCTGTACCATCACAACCAAGAGCCATCAAATCATCCAGTTCAATTTTTTGTGAAAAAAGAAGGGCATTAATCGGTTTTACAATACCTTTGGCAGTACCTTGAATTGGTGTGGCGTAACCAATATAAACTGAATCTGGCTCCTAAACAACGGATATATGTTCTTCAATCACTGTTTGTCTGTACCTTTTTGCTCCTTTCTTTATAATTTTTAGTGTCTTATCTTATCGGCCATCTAAGTATAAAGCAGGTAAGTGAAGCTGCGTTTGTTGTTTATATAATTCAATACGTTCTTTCTTCCTGGATGGCAACGATTAGTATAAGGCCTCGTAGAAGTAGCATCTTCCGACAGGTGCTGGTTCCTTAAATGACGAGAAGGAGCCTCTGCAGCCGAACATCTTGCAGCTCTGCTAATAAGTCCTACTTCACGCCTCCCCGGGGCGCCATCTGTGAATCTCACTAGAGGTTGCGAAGTGAAGGGGCAAATGGCGAGTTTCCTGCGCCATTAACCAGGATTAGTGTCGGAAAAACAAAACAAGACCTTATCCGGGCTACTCCGACATATTTGGAGCTCAGGCCGGAAAGGATTTCCAGGACTTAGTCAGGGTCCTGGAAAAGAGATGGTGGCGGACGAGCCCTATAAGGGCCAACGGCAGCGCTCACATCCCGGAACGGGTTACTGGCTTCGGTGTAACCGACCCCTCGTCCTAGGGGCACTCAAAGTGGAACTGGTCCTCCAGGTTGGGGGTTGTGCCGCCGGGGTAACTGCCCGGCCATTTAAAAAAAGATTAAGTTACGAAGCATCAACAAGCCTCGGATATGGACGGATCTACTGTTGACAACCCACGCAAACGATTTAAGGACAATGAGCTTCGGATATGCACGTGGAATGTTAGATCCCTTAATAGACCACGTGCAGCCGAGCAACTAGCGGAGGCCCTAGACTGCTGCAAAGCAGACATAACCGCCATCCAAGAAATGCGATGGGATGGGCCGGACAAAAAGAAGATGAAAAACTGCGACATCTACTACGGCAATTGCTATCGACGGCAAAAGCAGCACTTATTTGGATGCGGATTTGTTGTCGGAGGCAGACTAAGACGAGAAGTCCTCAGCTTCCGGCATGTGAGCGAGCGCCTCGTAGCAATCCGCATCAGGGCTAATTTCGCCAACATAAGCCTCATATGCGCGCATGCCCCCACAGAGGAGAAAGATGACGACACCAAGGATGCCTTCTACGAGCTCCTCAACCTACGAGCAATGCCCTAGCTATGACATTAAAATTGTCCTCGGTGATTTTAATGCAAAGCTAGGAAGAGAAGGTATCTTTGGTGAAACAATCGGAAAATATAGCCTGCACAACACCACCTCCGATAACGGATTCAGGCTAATCGACTTTGCGGCGGGGCGAAACATTGTCATGGCTAGCACGCGGTTCCCACATCTCGACATACACAAGGGGACTTGGAGAACTCCTGATCAATCAACAGTCAACCAGATTGATCACATTGCGATCGACGCAAGACACTCCTCCAACATTATGGATGTCCGTACGTTCCGAGGAGCCAACATCGACTCGGACCATTACCTTGTTGTAGCCAAGGTACGGGTGCGGATATACCAAACTACACCAAGACAAACTAATGCTGTGAGAAAATTCGACGTCAGATGGTTACAATCGCAAGAGATTGCCAAGTCCTTTTCCGATTGAGTGCCTCTTAATCTCTTAAGAGGTCCAATGCCGCCAGCATCAAGCATCGAAGACCATTGGAAACACTGCCAAAACGCCATCAGAGATGCCGCTTCTGATGTGCTGGGTTTCACTCGTCCACCACAACGAAACCCCTGGTTCGATGATGAATGCCGGCAAGCACATGCAGCTAAGCAAGATGCATATAATGCGGCGCTGCTAAAAAAGACCAGAGCTGCTCATGAGCTCTATAAGTGGAAGAGGAGAGACGAGCACCGGCTTCTCAGGAGGAAGAAGAAATAGCATGAGAAGCGCGCGATCGAGGAAATTGAGAGATGCTACTCCAGGAATGAGGTTCGGAAGTTTTACCAAAAGGTAAGAACAACATGCCGCGGAAACAAACCCCGAACCGAAGCCTGTAGAGATGAACAAGGGAACATCGTAGTAGAATCGCAGTCGATGCTGAGGATTTGGAAAGATCATTTCTGCAGACTGTATAACGGCGATGACGGACCAAATACCGCTGTCAGGTAGAATCAACCTTTCAACCTGGACGATGACGACCAACAATTCCGTCCACCCGACCTGGATGAAGTGAAGATAGCCATATCGAAGCTTAAGTCCAACAAAGCTGCTGGAGCGGATGGCCTGACTGCCGAGCTCAGGCGCATGCTCAGGAGCATGCACCAACTCATCTGTAAAATATGGTCGGACGAAAGTATGCCCGATGAATGGAACCTCAGCATTGTTTGTCCAATTCTCAAGAAAGGAGACCCTCTGAACTGCGCCAACTACAGAGGCATCAGTCTCCTTAACATCGCATATAAGATCTTATCCGCCGTATTGTGTGAACGCCTGAAGCCGTTGGTCAACAACCTGATAGGTCCATATCAGTGTGGCTTCAGGCCAGGAAAGTCCACCATCGACCAGATATTCAAACTACGGCAGATCTTGGAGAAGACCCATGAGCTTCAGATCGATACCCACCACCTATTCATCGATTTTAAGGCCGCGTATGACAGCATCTATAGAGACGAGCTATATAGAGCAATGTCTAGTTTTGGCATCCCTGCCAAACTCGTCCGTCTGTGCAGGATGACGATGGAGAATGCACGCTGCCCCATCAAGGTCGGTAAAGATCTTACCGAGACCTTTGATGTCCAGAAAGGATTTAGACAAGGCGATGCGCTGTCATGTGATTTTTTCAACATCGTACTTGAAAGAATAGTGCAAAACTCACGAGCAAACACAAGAGGCACTATCTTTCAAAAGTCCGTCCAACTACTCGCATACGCCGACGATATTGACATAATCGGGAGAAAGCAGCGTGATGTCAGTGGCCCTTTCGCGAGTATTGAGATGGAAGCGGCAAAAATGGGTTTAGCGGTCAATGAGGGCAAGACCAAGTATATGCTGTCAAGCAAAAAGGACAACCAACACCCACGTCTCGGACAGAACGTCACCCTCGACAGATATAACTTTGAGGTAGTTAAGGATTTTGTCTACCTAGGCTCCGCTATAAATACAGACAACGACACCAGCGCTGAGATCAAGCGAAGAATAACTCTTGCCAACCGCTGTTTCTTTGGGTTAAGAAGGCAATTGAGTAGCAAAGCCCTCTCTCGGACAACAAAAGTCACCCTTTATAAGACTTTAATAATCCCGGTCCTGCTCTATGGCGCAGAGGCATGGTCATTACCAAAAATGGATGATGATGTTCTTGTTTGCTTCGAGAGAAAAATTCTTCGGCCGTTCTTCGGTCCCGTCTGCATTGACGGTGAGTGGAGGAGGCGATACAACGACGAACTGTATGGACTGTACAGCGACATGGACCTAGCCAGAAGAGTGAAGATCCAAAGACTGAGATGGCTGGGTCATGTAGAGCGCATGGACACCAATGCTCGTGTCCGAAAAGTCTTCGAATCCGCCCCCGAGGGACAGCGCAGTAGAGGAAGGCCAAGACTTAGGTGGCGCACGCAAGTGGAAGAGGACCTCAGCCAACTTAGCGTGCGAAACTGGAGACAGCTAGCCAGGGATCGAGCTAGCTGGAGAAGCTTGTTGACTGAGGCCCAGGTCCACCCCGGACTGTAGCGCCACCTAAAACAAAAAGAAAATCTTTCTTCCTTTCCCGGCGCATTTGTGATTCATAAATCACTTCAATATCCGCAGATATATCGTGCAATACTGAAGAAACAATCGCAGCGGCTGCTCTGTCAGAAATAGCGTAACGGTCGCAGGTTTGTGACAACATAGGCAACATTTTTAAAGACTTTGTTGTTTTCTTCTTTGATTGAGATGTGGAAGGTAAGTTAAGCCTATCAGGCGAAGAGTTATCTTCGACTCACTCGAAAATGACACCAACTCCTGCTGTTCAGTATTATACATCTCTTGATTTTTAATGTCCAAACTAGGTTTTTTTTTCTTCGAGGCTCGCGTTTCCTTTTTTGTAGTTTAGTTGTAAGAATGTGGTCTATTCCACCAAACCGCATCTTCCTCTCCTGTCTTTGGTCAAGCAAAAAAGCCTGTTCTTCTTTTGCTACCTTGTTTTCTCTTGGACAACAACAAAGTTAGATTTGTTTACATTTACATGAACAAATGTCGAATAGAATTCTGCTGTGCTGTATAAAATCATTTTTCTGTTCAGCAGATAATCTTTTTAAAGATTTGATGAGGTTTTTGCACTTTAAATGATAAGTCTTCAATAGCTGAATGACTCTTGTGCGTGTAACCGTAGGTAGGGACGATTTTCTCCAAACATTTTTTACTTTTTGAGACACAAGCTCAGCAATATCTAAAAATGATGGTTCTTTAATAGTACGAGTATTTCTGATAATTGTAGCCTATTCCATTCATTACATTTCATGACATCTTCGTAGGTCGGCAAAACATTGTTATTAATGTCTGCTACACTGCCATATATATTATAACTTATATAACTTTGTCTTCTAGTTTCTATAATGATATATTAGTTACTTTAGAGAAAATAATTTTACTAGTGTAAAACGCGGTACTAATTAGTTTTGTCGCACTAAAACCAAACTAAAACAATTACTGTACCTACTATGTGACGCGATACGCATGAGTTAAGTTGTTGCGGTAAATTTTCCCGCAAGGAATGACCCGCTATTGGTCAGTCCCCCCATTCCCCCCAAATCTGAACGCCGATCCACCGGAGTAAGTAGGGACCCGGGGTATATTAGCACAAAGGCACATATACTTAGCTTTGTTTGGGGCGGCGGTTTAGAGAATGGCTAGACCGGGGTATAATCAGATTAGGATTATACCCACACAACCTTCCTCCTTCGTCCCAACACTCCATTGACCTTCGATCATACTTTCTTTCTCCTTCGCGGTTGTTGTTGTTTTGCAATTTTGTTTAGGTCGATGGGGGAAAATTAACCGGGGATCAGCAATGAGAGAAACATTGCTTCTCGCAATTTTCAATGCAATTCCAGTGTCTAAGGAAATAGCTAGGCATAGCTAGGATCCACAAGCTCTCATAAACTCGCTCAGTGGAGTTCCCAGTTATCACTGGAAGCGGGAGAGAACTCAGCGTCTGAGGAGTTTACAATGAGAGTGTACAATTGGAAACAATTGGAATGTGTGAGAGGCCTAGTTGGACACGGGAGCACACGCTAGCAAGGTTTGCTAGTTGTGTAGCTGGAAACCCCGTTGTTGGGTTCACTAGAGCAAAATGAATGTGTGTGTGAGTGAGTGTGAGAATCTGTCGAGAGCTTGCGGAAAGGAAAACATTTGGAAGTCACTTTTGTGACGACCAGCACTAGTGAAGGTTAGATTAAAGTTTTTTTTATTCGTGCGATTTTTTTTGTGTGGGAATTGCGAAAGGCAATTTGTTTTTTTCTTAAAAACGAATTTTATTAACGTAGCTTGAGATAGAGTCGCGAGTTCGTTGTTGTTGAAAAAAAAACACAGAAAGGGAAAAGGAGAAAGGAAAGGGGCTCAGTGGAGGAATTGGACAGTGGAGTAGCAGGTCGGAAGACTGTGTCAGAAAGGGGCACAGAACCGCCAAAGGAATAAGAAAGCTAAGTATTGTGTAGTTAAATAGTGCAGTGCAGTTTAGCATTTGCTTCTTTTATTTGGAAATGTGAGACTCCGGTGGGCCGCACCTGCGTACAAATCTCGAGATTAGACGAGACATGCGACCTCTTCACTCTATCGACGAGTGTGCCGTTAGTTTCCCTTTTTAATAAATCGTCGAGCTCCAACGGAGCTTTATAACGTTGTCAAAAAAAAAATCTTTTATTTTCCTTCCATGGTTGTGGTTTTTTTTTTGTTGTCTTTCCTCGGGGAAGATTTTCTTTCTTGTTGTAGTTTTCCGAAGTCGGGCTTTTGGTTTCGTGATTCCAGCAAAATCACGTGGCGCTCAACAGTTCCTTTGTTCTATCCGAGGTTTAGCTGCCATTAAAGCGCTACCTGGAGTTCGTGTCGGACCCAGTATTGGAACAGTTGGTTCCAAAGTTATTTTTGATTCGGGGCAACGGTGATTGTTGCCGGGAATCAATCGTAACAAAGTCTCTTTAATTTAAATAATAAATAAAACAATATTGTATTAAAGTTTTCACTTGAGGACTAACTTACTGCCTAGCTTTTGCTTAAAATGAAAACTTAGCGCTTTTCTTACAACTAAACAAAACAGTTAACATTAAACAAACAACTTCCCGTTCATTGTGTTTAAGTGCAAAACAGTGCAAACAGAGCAAACAGTGCAAACGTCAGCGTTAGATTTTATCTACGAGTAATGCCGTTCCTCCGCCCAAGTGCAAAACACCCACCCAGTTTCGCGAAGGGTTCAAGTGCAAACAATTATGTTTGTACGAAACTCACGCGAATTATATGCCGTTACTTAATTCCACTATTTTTTACTTTCGTATCAAACTTGGGGATCGATGCGCGGGCTGTTGCACATAAAATAAATGAATAATATTTGACAGGTTTGTAATTGACCTAATAAGACAACATATTTTCGCTATTACAAATCGATTTGAGAAAAAAAATTGTTTGACCCACCCTAATGGTTATCCTTTTAAGCATGTGTCTTGTGGAGTCCTTTCATTGAAAAATTCTGAGGCAGCACTCTTATCAGCTATGAAACCTGTCTTTTTGGTTGAAGTTTTACAGAAACAGGCTAAACCTCTTTTCGCTTCATCGCCTGAACCCAGTTTCAGAACGAGTCATAGATTGAGCCGAGGCATCGATCGGAATCAAAAGATCTAGCAAATCTTAGGTCAGCTCTTAGGTTATTGGCAGTGTATATAGTACATACATTTGTTGTTTGGCACCACGTACGTTGTCCGGGTGAAAAAAAATACAAGGAGTACCTCCATACTAGACAGTTATGTATGTATATAGTCCAGCCAAGATATATTTGGTATTTAATATAGTTCGGCAGCTCATGTAGTACCCCCTCATTTGCACTGCGAAAAGGCAGCAATGTAGAGAGGTACATAAAACATAATTGTAAGACCCCGTTCGAGAAAGCTTGTCCAGCTAACCGAGCACCTAAAAGGGCCCAGCCGAGATGGTGAAATAGGGAAATAGGGAAATAGGTCTTTAAAGGAAAGAGGTAAGGCAACTCTATAATAGGGCAAAGCTTTTTAAATGTGCCACTACGTGGAATGAGTACTACGATTGCAAAGGCAATTCAAGTACCTAGTTAGGAAATCGAAAAGGGCGTCACGGCAGAGGTACTGCGAATCTATAATGGCAACAGACGAAGTTTCAAGGTTACGCAAAATGCTTTCAAAATAATCGAGCGTCCCTAGCTTCCTCAGGAAAAATGACGGAGCGTAGGCTGAAAGCAGTCAGGATGTCCTGCTAACGTTGGTGGAAACCCATTTTCCTGGATCCACATTATCAGCTGGCTCCGGCTTGCCACGGCACACTGATGACATCAATCTTTCCCTCTCCGAAGGAGAGATTGGTGTTCTTATTAACCAGGAAAAAATACGGTGGGCAATTCAATCCTTTAAACCATATAAATCCCCCGGCCCGGATGGCATTCTACCCATTATGCTGCAGAAAGCGCAGGAGGTAGTCATCCAAAACACTATGGAAATTCTGAGACACAGTATAAGAACAGGCTATATTCCAAAAGCATGGAGAGAAGTTAAGGTAGGTTTTATACCTAAGGCCGGCAAGCAAGGGCACATAACAGCAAAAGACTTCAGACCAATTAGTCTGTCATCTTTTATGCTTAAAACCCTGGAGCGTTTACTCGAAATTCACACCAGGAACAGATGCAGTAACGGTCTACATGAAGGGCACATCCCTGGAAACCGCCCTACATGAGGTGGTGGGGAAAATCTAAAGAAGTCTACACTTCGGTGAGTTTGCGATGGCGGCCTTCCTAGATATAGAATGGGCCTTCAATAACGTGAAGCTGAGCACCATCAAAGGTGCTTTAGTAGACGCAAAAATAGAACAAGGGATAACAAATTGGATTTGCAACATGCTTGCAAGTAGGGTAATAAAACTGTTCCATTGGACAAAGCTCGGCTAGAATGTCAGTGACCAGGGGAACCCAGCAAGGGGGAGTTATATCTCCACTCCTTTGGGTTCTGGTCATAAATGGCATTCTCAAAAAGCTTAATTCAATGGGCAATGACGTTGTGGTCTCAATGTCAATCCCTCCAAAACGGAACTGGTTCTTTTTACCAGAAAGTACAAGATACTGCAATTCACACTGCCACAACTCGGCGAAATGGAGCTGTCCCTTTCGGATAGTACGAAGTATCTTGGCGTGATTCTAGATAAGAAACTGAATTGGAATCTCAATGTAGCAGAAAGAATCAAAAAGGCATATAATGCCCTTTTCATATGTAAAAGAACTGCGGGAAAAATTTGGGGCTTTAAACCTGTTATGGTGTACTGGCTATATACGGTAGTGGTGAGACCCATACTGATATATGGCGCACTAGCATGGTGGAAAGCAACAACTACGAAAACGACTTACTGAAAATAAGCGGCGGCTCAGAGAACGGCTACCATAGCCGGAGCGCTCCGTACCACCCCTACGGCAGCATTGGACACCTTCCTACACCTGACACCGCTTAATTTACAGATAAAAAAAACTTGCTGGCAACAGTGCGATTCGATTCACTAATCTGGGTCTCTTCAAAAACAATAGCTTCGGACCCGGCACATTCCTGGAAGAATTACTACCAGGCAATACTATTAAAACGGATGAAATCCCTTCCTTAATCGATTTCGACATTCCCTATGATATAATATATCCGGAGAGGAAGGACAGGTAAGAAAATGCAGTGATAAGATCAAACGAAAATGCAGTTTTCACAGATGGCTCGAAGAGAGAGGAAGGAACAGGTTCCGGTATCTTCTCGGAGGACCCAGAACTGAGAGTGTCCATAAGGCTACCGGACACTAGAAGTGTCTTCCAATCAGAGGTTCTAGCTGTCCTCAGGGCGGCTGAGCTGATGCAGATGAGATCGGTATCCGGCAGAGATATCGCTATCTACATCGACAGCCAGGCCGCTCTTAAGACGATGGAGTCAATCAACATTAACTCTGACACAGTCAGGGGCTGTCGCACAATGCTCAAAGCATTATGCGTTCAGAGCAGGGTGAGACTGTGCTAGGTGCCAGGACACTGCGGTATAGAAGGAAATGAACAAGCAGACCAGCTTGCAAGAAGAGGAGGGCTACTCGACAATAGTGAGGTTGCTGATGTCAAACCACCCCTCTGCACAGTAAGAGGAACTATTGAGGAAAAAATCATAAAGGCCGCCATCATAAGGTGGCTGAACTTGGAAAGACATAGGGTATCAAAGGCTCTATGGCCACTTCTCGACGGTAACATATCTAGGAAGCTTATTAAGCCAAATGGGGATAAGCTTAGGACACTAATAGGAATACTAACAGGACACTGTCTACTGCTGAATGACACGCAAAGAGACTAAAACTAACAAATACGGACACTTGTACAATAGATTCTGCGGGGATCTACAAGCGGTTGAGGACATAACACACATATTGTGTGAATGTGAGGCAATATCGCGTAGCCGAAGGAAATTCTTAGGAAAATACTTCTTTGAAAACTTAGAGGAGATAGACGGTACGGACTTCAAAGGCCTTCTTGGCTTTTGTAGAGAAATTAGGTGCTTTAATAGGGAAACAGTTTAAGTTTTCTGCAATTCGGAGTTGGTTTTAACTGAACCCACAGGGGATCGCGATGGGCCCGTTTTGGTGCCTAGTGTCTGTGTCTTTTGGCACACCCTATTTTCCCTAACCTAACCCTAATGATCTTAGTTGATTGCCCTGTGTACCATATCTAACCTTTCTCTAGGCACTAGGAGAATTTATACATATGATCCGAGTATTTAAAGAATTTCCTCACACCCGGATAAAGTTTTTACTAAATATTTTAGAAATAAGTTCAAACAGGTCTTTTGACTTACATTTAACCAATTTCTATTTTCAGTTTGTGTTCGAAAATCAATAAGCTCTTCAACATTGCAACTTTTCTAAATTATATTGCCTCCGGAGGGGCCGTTTGTATGATTGGAGTACAAATCACTGCGGGAAATCTTACACTTATTCAATTTCTTCGTATTTTTGATTGTATCATTAGTTCAAGTGTATTTCATTTGCGTCTTTGGAACAAATTTAGTACATGAGGTTTGGTTCCTTAAAATATGAAAAATTCAATAACTGTGCTTCTACGAGTGCATTTTTCTATCACAATTCTAGAGTACTGGTCTATCGGATGCAATATTTGGTCACAGATGGTGTTTGGGGAATCGAAAATACAGAAAAATTATTCCTTTGCTTATAGAATGTGCTCAGAAACCAGTATTTTTAGAAGCATATAAATTTCTTGTAGTTTCGATGGAAAGTTTTCATGCAGTAAGTAATTATAGACTTAAAGCATTTTAGTAAATAAAATTTGTACTTTTGCAGTTGGTGTCAAATTCGTATCTCTTTTAAGGATTTTCACTCTTTTAAGGATGAAATTTTCCACTAACTGGACCATAAACAAGCTGAAATTTTAACTTATTTTGCACTCTCACACTTTTTGCTTGGATTTTCAATTCAAATGACTAGATGTAGAAAAGAACACACCTAATGTCTAAGTACGATATTTGAATACTAGTAATCACAGTTCGTGTTTAAAATTGAATGAATAAAATCGTTCGATGTAGAAAACCAAGATACTTTTTGCTTTTTTAATATATTTCCAATAACAGATGGGCCATCTGTTGGGATCTTTTTTAATCAGACGTTACTTTGACGCTCTTATGGGCTAAAAAAATTGGCACAAACTTAGTTATATATTTTCACAGTATGGAATGGATCGATGTGCATTTGAACAACGTTATGAGATATTGCAAAGTTATTTCCAAAGTGGATGAAGTTTTTCCGAAGCAGTGCGAATTTTAAAGACAAATTTCGGTCGAAATAATGCACCAACTGCGTGAGAAAAAGTTTGTGAGGCTGGGTTGCTGATTGATAATCGAACATGTTCCTCTGTTCGTACTGTCCCTTCAACAGAGAATATTGCAGCTATTGCCGAAAGCGTGCGGCTGAACCCGAGAACAGCAGTCGCAGTAACATGAGGAGAACATTGCATAAAATAATTAAGGCCCGAGAAATCCACACATACATAGTCATAGAGAAGACATTGTATTTTGAACGTGTTACTGCTTTATTAGTTTTTCAGAATGGCGCCATTATTGGCCAATATTTCTTTAAGACGACAATGGAAGCAACGTTACAGTCAATGCATAGCCCTACCGAGACATGTTAACCGATTATTTAACGCAGAAATTAATGATTTGGAGTTGGGCGAGCTATGGTTCCAGCAAAATTGGGCTATGTGCCAAACAATCGATTTATTGCAAATTAAGTTCAAAAATCAAGTAATCAGTCGTTTTAGTGATGTTGCTTAGCTGCCTTGGTCAAGCTTTTCGTGAAATAGGCGCAATATTATGCCAAGTTTGCTGGCAGTCCGTTTGCAAAATCTGCAATCTTAGAATTTGTAAAATCATTATTGAAGGGAACCGAGCTACCGCCAACCAAATAA
This sequence comes from Volucella inflata, assembly GCA_928272305.1. Classification (NCBI taxonomy): domain Eukaryota; kingdom Metazoa; phylum Arthropoda; class Insecta; order Diptera; family Syrphidae; genus Volucella; species Volucella inflata. The sequence continues at coordinate 66,076,956 of OV743718.1, forward strand.
AATCACGCGGATGGCGGTTGGTAAACGAATAAAGGGGAATACGAATAGCAAAATGGAGTTCCAAAAGAAAATCACTAAAGGAACCGGAATTGCAACAATCATCTGGTTCCAAACTGCACGCACTGGCTGCTCAACATGTAGGTGGTTCGGTAAAACCCTTTCGCTGTGTCCAGCGTAAGCACGGGCAATGCGGTGCGTGCGTTGCAGTGCATTTAATGCGGGCAGATTTCATTATCGAACTGACGTTGGGATATATAGATGTCAAACGTTAACACGATATTGCGGGCAATACGTGCGTTGCGACGTCCCTGCATCGCACGCACTGTTTGAAAATCAAACTCGTTTGATTTTCTCGTGCTCGCATTATCGTGCGGAAATTAAAGCAGGAGGTTCTTATTTCAGAAGTTCAAAGGCGAAATTTGTTGTGGAACAAGAGCCATTCTCGCTATAAAGATCGGCTGATTGTAGATAATGAATGGAGCGAAGTAGCTAAAAGTGTCGGAATTTCAAGTAAGTAAGCAATATTTTAAGTTTTATATTTTATTTATTGAAAACTGTTCCGTTGATTTACTGTTTCTCGTGGCGGGTGATTATTTGTTCTGAAAAACGGTGAATTGTGGTTTCTCATCGAATTTCTTGCGCTGCTCAAATTTTGTTCAAAGATGTTGGGAAAAGTGTCTTCTTTCTCCATATCTATAATTACGTTATGTAGGATGCAAATAGCTTTTGCAATATGAACTGCATTCCCAACATTAGTTTTAATTGATTTTAATAATATTCGAATTTTAGCAGAACTAATGCCGAATGTACACTCTACTGTCATTCTGGCTCTTGACAAACGGTAATTAAGGTCTGAAGCAGCATGGTTGTTTGGAAGTTGTCTTGCAGGGTAAGGCCTCATTAAGTATGTTCTTAAGGGAAATGCTACATCGGCTACAAATACAAATTCAGCTTGCTCCTCAGAGTTGGGTAATGGCTTAGCTCTTGGTAAAGCTAAGTTACCATTTTCGATATTTTCACAAATGGCTGAATTTGAAAAAAACTCCTGCGTCACTATCTTTCCCGTATGCGCCCACATCGATCATAGAAAATCGATATCTTGCATCAACCACCGCCAATAGTACTATTGAAAAGAAGCCTTTTTAGTTGTTATACATACTACCTGAATTTAATTATGCATGTTTTTTTTTCCAGAAGATTATGCTAAGAAAAAGTGGCGGAATTTCCGTGATCAATTCAGCAAAAAATAAAAAAAAATTCGGAAAAGTAAATCTAGTGATTCCCAAGACCATGAAGCAATTTATGCTTGAAAGTGGCAGTATTTTACTAGCTTACCTTTCCTAAAGGATACAATGACCCTGAGAGTTACTAATGGAAATTTGTCGCTGGCATCAGATAATTTGACGACTGCAACTGAAGCAGATAAAGAGGTGCCAAATACTGAAACAAATGACCCAGATATTAGTTTTATTGAAACATTCACTTCGTCTAAAAATTCATCACCTCGGAAGAGAAAAAGGATACATGAAGAAGGAAACCAGGTTGAGATAAAGCTTCTAGATATTGAAACCAAAAAGCTCGCCTTACTTGAAGGATCCGAGGATGAAAATTTACTTTTTCTAAGGTCGCTGATTCCTTTTATGAGGAAATTAGATCCAATTCGACAACTTCGAGTAAGGACGAAATTTCAAGACATTTTATTGCAAGAAATGGAAACAATGCTAAGTCAAAAATTTCTGTTCTATTCAAATGCTATATCATCTGTTTATTCCGACATTTCTGTGTCAGCTTCCCCTATCTACAGCATTTATCACCGTACAATTCCACATTCATCTACTGCGAGTCTTAATTCTGCATCTCAATATATATTGCAAAATGTGAAAGAACGACTTGAAAAACAACCATCTAATGTAAACGATTTTTATTACAAAATACGGACTATCAAATAAATATTGTTAAGGTAAAGCCTTTTTTCAACAGAGATAGGTCTCTGAAAGTTTGTTGCCTGATGATAACAAGTAACATATATGATTTTTACAGTATAGTCAAATGTTTTTATCCGCATTCTCATATACTGGCGAAAAGCACTTTCATCCGCGCAATTCCGGGTAGAGGTGATGAAACTCACCATAAATTAATCTGTTTTTATATATACCTAATATGACTTATAGATTTATCACGTTTCTTTTTAAGACTTTTTAATATTTTCAATTTTAACAAACTATTTTCCACTACGAAAATCTTGCGTGAAGAAATTGAAGCCATTTTATACGGAACTAAAAAAATTATTAACGCAAACTGTATGAACGCATTTATCGTGGTGTAATTGGACACTTTCACATTTCCGGCAAATAAATGCGGTGCGTGCGGGCACCGCATCGCACGCAAAACTCGTGCCCGTGCTTACGCTGGACACAGCGTTAAGGCCTAAGCCCATTGAATACGTTGCGTACGTTGCGTCATGTCAAAAATTTGACAACTCATAAGCCCTAATGAGAGGAAGAGAGACAGCAAATGCGGCCCACAAGTGGAATGCATTACTTCGGATGAAATTGGTCAACTTTTAACTTTTTGTGCGTCTGACAGATGTTTCCATGGAAATTCATTCGGGTGCTCTTTTGTGTTTCATACAGCCAGCGAACTGCGACCGGCGAATCGATCCAGTTTTCGTAAATTTTGACGTTTCTTTCACAGCCGCATTTTTTTGGTCGTAGAAGTGTGCGACAGTCGATTGCAGCTGATTGAGAAATAAACAAACGATTTGAGGTTAAACACGCGCGACCTGTTTGGTCGTGCGAACTATGGATTCAATTCTTGGAATGTGGAACGTGAATAAATCTTGACAGTTCGCACAGAAATTCAACTAGTCGCGGGTAAATTTTAAGAATGTGATTTTCTTAATAAAACTCGGTGAAATCATTTGTGTTTGGTTTTTGAAACCTAGATGTATACACCCTACCTCGTTTCCCGTGTTGTTATTTAGATTTTGGATTTATTAAGTGTGGTAAAATTGACTTGGTCGCAATTCGCACGGTCGCAAGTTCGCTGGCTGTGAATGGACCTTTATTGTGCCATACGAATTTCCACTTTGTGTCCCCTACACAGAGTACTCGAGTACTCAGTTGAGTGCGCAGTATTGTTCTCGTTCATTAAACTATTATTAAACTTATTATAAATTGCGTAAGTGCGAATAAGTTTGGCTTCTAATTACAATTTTCAATTATTTATAATGTTTTTGAGGCTAACTCAGACGAAGAAGAGTTCGTGGATGACACTGACGGTGATGCAGAATGGTTGCCTCCAAATAATCAAGATTCTGACATAGAAGAACTTGCAGAAATGAACACAATGCAAAACGTAATCACAATGAATCTGGTGAAAAGGATTCTAAGAGTGACAGTGATACTTCAGCTCCGCTTGGGTCATCGAGACAATACGTATCTCGAGATCATACTATTTGGAAGACGTCACCGCATCCATCATTGCAAACTAAGTCACACAATATCATCCGCGAATATGGTAGAGCATAGTGACGCTTATCTTTTCACATCACAACATGCAATTTATGTTATTGTTTTGTTTTTCAAGAGGACCATGTCGGAATACCAAAATGTTAGCGTCGCTTGAAATGCTAAGTTTGATTTTCATAGATGAAATGAAATTAATTATAATTATGGAAACAAACTGTAAGGCAAACTAGTGCATCAAAGAGTTCAATGAAGTCAATCCCCACAAACAAACAAAAATTAGCGTGAAAACCTTTGCCACCGGAGGAGCTTAATGCTTTTTTGGGAGTTTTAGTCGTCGCTGGCGTTCATCACTCAAATATGGAGCATGTCAATGGGAATCTGACTCTCTGCCACTCTATAGATCTAGTCTAAGCAGAGGCAGATTTCAAAGCATTCAGCAATATATTCGCGTTGACAATGCAAACACATGTGCGGATAGGCAAGCATGTGACAAAGCAGCTACAATACGCGACTTATGAACTATGCTAAACTATAACCTAAACTACAAACCACATGAAAATCTGACCGTAGACGAACAGCTTCTTCCGTACCGGGGTCGAACGAAATTTATACAGTACAAACCGACCAAAACCGCCAAATACGGGATGAAGGTATTTTGTATAGCAGACTCGAAAACAGCTTACCCACTGAAAGCATTGCATATAGGTACACAGGTAATTTTTCCACACAGATACTGGAAGTCTGTTTGCTGAAATACTACGTCGATGTATATTTTTATCACAGGCACAGAAGCAAGCGAGGAACGGCAAACAAATATCGGCGAAAAAGTAGTGATGACATTGAGTGAACACTACATGGACTCAGGAAGAAATATCATGGCTAGGTGTCTCAGAGACAATGGCCTTACATTAGTTGGGACGATCAGGAAAAATAAGGCTTGTATTCCCAAAGAGTTGCTTCTTTCTAAGGATAGAAGCATAACCAGCACAATTTTTGCACAATATGAGCAACGTCATGCTCATATTTTCCAAAGAAATAAAAGGCTGTGATATTGTTGTCAAGTATGCATGCTCCTTCACAAATCGACAACACTGCAACCATAAAACAGGAAATAATTCGCTATTACTAGGTGGGGTGAAAAGTAACCTCCTTCACCGCCAGAATGCGCTGTTACTGCAAAAAGGTTATGGTGTCTTGAAGTCCGTTCATATTTAGGCAGACATGCCAAATTTCAATGCGATACTATCTTTAGTTTTGTTTTGACAGCTGATTGTTGTTGACGTGTTTGGCATCATGTTGAGTATGGACAAAAACGATTTTCGTTCTCTTATAAAACATTTTTTTTTTGAGAGGTAAAACGGCGAAAGAAACAAAAGAAAAGTTGGATAAATATTATGGGGCTAATGCTCCGTCAGATTACACCGTCAAATATTGGTTTCGAGAGTTTCGTGGTGGCCGCAACTCCACTACCGATCAAGTGCGCAACGGCAGACCCTCCGATGCGGTTACAGAGGACAATGTCAAAAAAAAACATGAAATGGTGTTGGCTGACCGGAAAGTGAGGGTGCGCGAGCTAGCAGATACCACAAAGATTAGTACTGAGTGCACACGCTATATTTTGGGTAATATTCTGCATATGAAAAAGTTATCCTGCCGCTGGGTGTCGCGCATGCTCACTCCTGACCAAACACACGAACGCGAGAGCACTTTGAAAGACTGTTTGGACTTGCTGATGCGGAATCGAGCGGACTTTTGGCGTCGATTGGTAACTGTTGATGAAACCTGGATCCACTATTACACACCAAGGAACAGAATAAGTTCCCGGCATACTCTTCGTGGACTACCTCGAAAAAGGAAAAACCATCAACAGCGAGTATTACTGTGCATTATTGAAGCTATTGAAGGCCTACATCGCTGCAAAACGTCCTCACATGAAGTGAAAAAAAATTTTGTTTTTGCAAGACAATGCGCCGGCGCATAAGAGCATCGTAACCACGGCTAAAATCAATGATTTACGGCTTCAGTCGCTGTTGCATCCACCGTATTCGCCCGATTTTGCTCCCTCGGACTATTATCTCTTCCCAAACCTCAAAAGATGGCTCATCAATAAAAAATTCAGCTCACGCGAGGAAATCATCGACGCCACGGAGGAGTATTTTGCAGACCTTCCGGAAAATTACTTTTCGGACGGGATCAAGAAGTTGGAAAATCGCTAGAATAAGTGTATCAAGCTAAAAGGGGACTATATTGAATAAAATAAAAAAACATTTAAAAATTTTTTTTTTTCATTCCCAAGGAGGTTACTTTCACCCCACCTAGTATAACTCCACAAAATCCGGGATCGACCAAATGGATCAAATGCTTTCACAATACTCAACTAAGAGACGGACAAATTGTTGGCCTCTGGCACTGCTTAATCAAACTTCGTTAGTTTATTATATTAAAAAAATGGCGCTGAAAATGACACTGCGGCACTCTGTGATAGTGCTACCAACTACCTGATTAAGAAGCCGCAGCCATTACCAGTGATACCAACATTAAACGCCTACCGATTCCCCTCTCTTGATTGACCACGGTTGGAGCATCGGACGGTGCTGTATTTGTATTTTATTGATTAGAAAGGTTGATAAATAAAAGAAGGATACAAATAAAAAAGTTAAGCGCACATAAATAGACAAATCAGTTCAAAATAGAGAAGTGCTCAAAGCAGACTGTATGAAATTTTCTGTGTTCAATAGTAGACCTCACATGATTGGATAGTTTATTCCATAGATTTACAGCATAAGTAAAGAATTGCCTGCGCGATGTTTAACAGGTGTATGTAGCAGGTCGCAATACTTTATAGCGATTAGTAGAACAAAAATTAATTATATCAAAGAGGTAGTTTGGTTCTTTCTTATGAATTATTTTGAAAACTAGAGAACAGCGCGGATATTTGAAAAAATTTTCCAACTTATGTGCAGCCGAGAATTTGAAAATCTCCGATGAGATATGATAAAATCTACGACGATTGGATACGAACTGGGCAATTGAATTAAAAGCAACCTTTAGTTTTTGAGGTGTAGGAGAGTCGGGATCGGCAAACAACTCACATCCAATAGATATGATTGGGATTTTTAGAGCCTTAACTAATTTTAGCTTAACTTGTATAGAATAAAGTGTTTTAGTAATAGATAGTCTTCGTAGCGAAGCATATACCTTATATTCTTAAGCAATATTGTCTTCAGTACTAGCGGTCTCAGATGGTCGACTATGTCACGTGTTATATGGTGCAAGTGCTTTATAAGTTTAGCCCACAGAACCATCATTTTGGAACCAATGTTCGAAAACTTGGTAACGTTGTTGAAACGTGCATCATTACGATAAAATTGCAAGGACTACTGAATAAATTAGACACCGACAGTCTGCAATCTGGCAATTGGTTGGATAGATATACAGGTAAATGCCTGAAATACTCCTCCACAACAAACAGTCAAGATATGCATGAAATTGAAATAAAGTCAATTCGACTTCGAAAGGTTGTAGCAATATTCAGCTTCTCATCTTCCATGTTTTAATTTCGTTTTTCAATTTTGATGTGAATATCTGGTCAAAGCGGTTCATGACTGATTCGTGCTTGAAAGAAGGTAGTGGACCAGACTTTTCGGCTGGTCAAAATATGTTGGTTGCTGGCATTCGTGCAGTCGTTGAATTTACAATTGGTTCTTTGTTTTGGTGCACAATACTTATTAATATAATAATTAATATCTTCATCAAAACTTTTATAATCTTCACTGACATCAATTTCAAACTCGTTATCATGATCACCACCCACAACATCGTAAATCACATTTATATCTAATACAGGAATCGTTTCTACCGGGTGTCCAATAATTCACGCAAAATGTAATTTTTATAGAAAGTACAGATTTTTAATTAGAAAGCTTAAATTTATTTATTGATTCATACATAGAGTATACAGATTGGGGTTTTGTATGGAATAGCATATCGTATAAATGGCCGTCGCGGCTTTGCTGGCAAATACGTACTCTCTGATTGAAATTTTCTATGACCGTTTCGCAACGGAAACGATTAGTATAAGGCCTCGTAGAAGTAGCATCTTCCGACAGGTGCTGGTTCTTTAAATAACGAGAACGAGCCTCTGCAGCCGAACACCTTGCAGCTCTGTTAATAAGCCCTACTTCAAGCCTCCCAGTGGAGCCATCTGGGAATCTCACTAGAGAAGTGAAGGGGGAAAATGGCGAGTTTCCCGCGACATACACATCTCGACATACACAAGAGGACTTGGAGAACTCCTGATCAATCAACATTCAACCAGATTGATCACATTGCGATCGACGCAATACACTCCTCCAGTATTATGGATGTCCCTACGTTCCGAGGAGCCAACATCGACTCGGACCATTACCTTGTTGTAGCCAAGGTACTGTTCCGGATATCCCAAACTACGTCAAGACAGGCTTATGCTAGCTAATGCTAATGGAAATTCGACGTCAGACAGTTACAATCGCAAGAGATCGCCAAGTCCTTTTTCGATCGAGTGTCTCTTAATCCATTGGAAACACTGCCAAAACGCCATCAGAGATGCCGCTTCTGATGTGCTGGGTTTCACTCGTCCACCACAGCGAAATCCCTGGTTCGATGATGAATGCCGGCAAGCACATGCAGCTAAGCAAGATGCATATAACGCGGCGCTGCTTAGAAAGACCAGAGCTGCTCATGAGCTCTATGAGCGGAAGAGGAGAGACGAGCACCGGCTTCTCAAGAGGAAGAAGAAAGAGCATGAGAAGCGCGCGATCGAGGAAATTGAGAGATGCTACTCCAGGAATGATGTTCGGAAGTTTTACCAAAAGGTAAAAATAACATGCCGCGGAACATCGTTGTAGAATCGCAGTCGATACTGAGGATTTGGAAAGATCATTTCTGCAGACTGTATAACGGCGATGACGGACCAAATACCGCTGTCAGGCAGAATCAACCTTTCAACCTGGACGATGATGACCAACAATTCCGTCCACCCGACCTTGATGAAGTGAAGATAGCTATATCGAAGCTTAAGTCCAACAAAGCTGCTGAAGCGGATGGCCTGACTGCCGAGCTCTTCAAAGCGGCAGATGATGACTTGGTAAGGAGCATACACCAACTTATCTGTAAAATATGGTCGGACGAAAGTATGCCCGATGAATGGAACCTCAGCATTGTTTGTTCAATTCTCAAGAAAGGAGACCCTCTGAACTGCGCCAACTACAGAGGCATCAGTCTCCTTAACATCGCATATAAGATCTTATCCGCCGTATTGTGTGAACGCCTGAAGCCGTCCGTCAACAACCTGATAGGTCCATATTAGTGTGGCTTCAGGCCAGGAAAGTCCACCATCGACCAGATATTCATACTACGGCAGATCTTGGAGAAGATCCATGAGCTTCAGATTGATACACACCACCTATTCATCGATTTTAAGGCCGCGTATGACAGCATCTATAGAGACGAGCTATACAGAGCAATGTCTAGTTTTGGCATCCTTGCCAAACTCGTCCATCTGTACAGAATGCACGCTGCTCCATCAAGGTCGGTAAAGATCTCACCGAGACCTTTAATGTCCAGAAAGGATTTAGACAAGGCGATGCGCTGTCATGCGATTTTTTCAACATCGTACTTGAAAGAATAGTGCAAAACTCACGAGCAAACACAAGAGGCACTATCTTTCAAAAGTCCGTCCAACTACTCGCATACGCCGACGATATTGATATAATCGGGAGAAAGCAGCGTGATGTCAGTGGCCCTTTCGCGGGTATTGAGATGGAAGCGGCGAAAATGGGTTTAGCGGTCAATGAGGTCAAGACCAAGTATATGCTGTCAAGCAAAAAGGACAACCAACACCGACGTCTCGGACAGAACGTCACCCTCGACAGATATAACTTTGAGGTAGTTAAGGACTTTGTCTACCTAGGCTCCGCTATAAATACAGACAACGACACCAGCGCTGAGATCAAGGGAAGAATAACTCTTGCCAACCGCTGTTTCTTTGGGTTAAGAAGGCAATTGAGTAGCAAAGCCCTCTCTCGGACAACAAAAGTCACCCTTTATAAGACTTTAATAATCCCGGTCCTGCTCTATGGCGCAGAGGCATGGACATTATCAAAAATGGATGAGGGTGTTCTTGGTTGCTTCGAGAGAAAAATTCTTCGGGCGATCTTCGGTCCCGTCTGCATTGACGGTGAGTGGAGGAGGAGATACAACTACGAACTGTATGGACTGTACAGCGACATGGACCTAGCCAGAAGAGTGAAGATCCAAAGACTGAGATGGCTGGGTCATGTAGAGTGCATGGACATCAATGCTCGGGTCTGAAAAGTCTTCGAATCCGCTCCCGAGGGACAGCGCAGTAGAGGAAGGCCAAGACTCAGGTGGCGCACGCAAGTGGAAGAGGACCTCAGCCAACTTAGCGTGCGAAACTGGAGGCAGCTAGCCAGGGATCAAGCTGGCTGGAGAAGCTTGTTGACTGAGGCCCAGGTCCACCCCGGACTGTAGCGCCACCTAAAGTAAAGTAAGTAAGCAAATGTCAGCTGTCACATTGTTATTTTTTTTTCCGTTTACATTACTGTACTTTTAAATAAGGTGAAATTCAAATTTTGGTTGAATTATGGGACACCCTTTACATTACCATTATCATCATAATCGGCTAAGAAGACAAAAAACATAAAATCTAGAATGAAAAATGTTTGATTCACCCGTTGGAATGAAAACCTCCAATCAAATGTAATACTTGCGTTTGTACGTAATTTATTTTCTGAAATTGTAAAATCCGAATCAGTTTCATTATCATCATCAACGTTGAGGGGATCTTTCTCTTCGTAATGAATGGTGCAAGTTTCCCAGCATTCATACCACAGCGATTAAATCCGCATAGATAAGATAACTACAAATAAAAGTATACAATATTTGCACAATTGAAATAATCACATAGGTTTGTTTTTGTTTATTAATGGTAAGCAATTCAATTTTTATATCTAAAACACATCTGTCTCCACTCTTTCACAACGACGAATATGTAGCACGAATTGAACTGTTGCCAAGAAGTAGTTGTCAACAAATTACGTACATTAAAAAAAAAACAAAAAAGAAACGTGGGATAAAGTATTACTCGCAGAAAAAAACATTTTGCAACAATATATGGGACGCTCCTAACTCGCTAGCACAAGACCCCAGGTTTCAAAACTTTTCAGGAGAAAAATTATTCCAATTCAAGGTAGCGTTGGGGTAACATTTCACTCCAGTTCCTTTATTAGAGTTTAAAATAATCACTTTTGCGGACGTGATTTGTTTCTAAGCAATCAACTCCCTTATAGAACGCCCAGCCGAGCTCTTTTTTTCCTAGTCATTGTAACTTACTTACTTACTTACTTTAGGTGGCGCTACAGTCCGGGGTGGACCTGGGCCTCAGTCAACAAGCTTCTCCAGCCAGCTCGATCCCTGGCTAGCTGCCTCCAGTTTCGCACGCTAAGTTTGCTGAGGTCCTTTTCCACTTGCGTGCGCCACCTGAGTCTTGACCTTCCTCTACTACGCTGTCCCTCGGGAGCGGATTCGAAGACTTTTTGGATCGGAGCAATGGTGTCCATGCGCTCTACATGACCCAGCCATCTTAGTCTTTGGATCTTCACTCTTCTGGCTAGGTCCATGTCGCTGTACAGTCCATACACTTGGTCGTTGTATTTCCTCCTCCACTCACCGTCAATGCAACCAAGAACATCCTCATCCATTTTTGATACTGTCCATGCCTCTGCGTCATTGAGCAGGACCGGGGTTATTAACGTCTTATAAAGGGTGACTTTTGTTGTCCGAGAGAGGGCTTTGCTACTCAATTGCCTTCTTAACCCAAAGAAACAGCGGTTGGCAAGAGTTATTCTTCGCTTGATCTCAGCGCTGGTGTCGTTGTCTGTATTTATAGCGGAGCCTAGGTAGACAAAGTCCTTAACTACCTCAAAGTTATATTTGTCGAGACGCCCGAGACGTCGGTGTTGGTTGACATTTTTGCTTGACAGCATATACTTGGTCTTGCCCTCATTGACCGCTAAACCCATTTTCGGCGCTTCCATCTCAATACTCGCGAAAGCGCCACTGACATCACGCTGCTTTCTCCCGATTGTATTAATATCGTCGGCGTATGCGAGTAGTTGGACGGACTTTTGAAAGATAGTGCCTCTTGTGTTTGCTCGTGAGTTTTGCACTATTCTTTGAAGTACGCATGACAGCGCATCGTCTTGTGTAAATCCTTTCTGAACATCGAAGGTGTCGGCGAGATCTTTATCGACCTTGATGGAGCAGCGTGCATTGTCCATCGTCATCCTGCACAGACGCTCTGTATATACACATTGCTGTGTATAGCTCGTCTCTATAGATGCTGTCATCTATATGCCTTAAAATCGATAAATAGGTGGTGTGTATCGATCCAAGATCTGCCGTAGTGTGAGTATCTGGTCGATGGTGGACTTTCCTGGTCTGAAGCCACACTGATATGGACCTATCAGGCGAGCGGCTTCAGGCGTTCACACAATACGGCGGATAAGATCTTATATGCGATGTTAAGGAGACTGATGCCTCTGTAGCCGGTGCAGTTCAGAGGGTTTCCTTTCTTAAGGATCGGACAAACAATGCTGAGGTTCCATTCATCGGGCATACTTTCGTCCGACCATATTTTACAGATAAGTTGGTGTATGCTCCTTACCAAGTCATCATCTGCCGCTTTGAAGAGCTCGGCAGTCAGGCCATCCGCTCCAGCAGGTTTGTTGGACTTAAGCTTCGATATAGCTATCTTCACTTCATCCAGGTCGGGTGGACGGAATTGTTGGTCATCATCGTCCAAGTTGAAAGGTTGATTTTGCCTGACAGCTGTATTTGGTCCGTCATCGCCGTTATACAGTCTGCAGAAATGGTCTTTCCAAATCCTCAGCATCGACTGTGATTCTACTACGATGTTCCCTTGTTCATCTCTACAGGCTTCGGTTCGGTGGACGAGTGAAACCCAGCACATCAGAAGCGGCATCTTTGATGGCCTATTGGCAGTGTTTCCAATGGTCTTCGATGTTTGCTGCTGGCGGCATTGGACCTCTTAAGGGATTAAGAGACACTCGATCGGAAAAGGACTTGGCGATCTCTTGCGATTGTAGCCGTCTGTGGTCGAATTTTCTCACAGCATTAGTTTGTCTTGGCGTAGTTTGGGATATCCGCAACAGTACCTTGGCTACAACAAGGTAATGGTCCGAGTCGATGTTGGCTCCTCGGAACGTACGGATATCCATAATACTGGAGGTGTGTCTTGCGTCGATCGCAATGTGATCAATCTGGTTGACTGTTGATCAGGAGTTCTCCAAGTCCCCTTGTGTATGTCGAGATATGGGAACCGCGTGCTAGCCACGACAATGTTTCGCCCCGCCGCAAGGTCGTTTAGCCTGAATCCGTTATCGGAGGTGGTGTTGTGCAGGCTATATTTTCTGATTGTTCCACCAAAGATACCCTCTCTTCCTAGCTTTGCATTAAAATCACCGAGGACAATTTTAATGTCATATCTAGGGCATTGCTCGTAGGTCTTGTTAAGGAGCTCATATAAGGCATCCTTGGTGTCGTCATCTTTCTCCTCTGTGTGGGCATGCGCGCATATAAGGCTAGTGTTGGCGAATTTAGCCTTGATGCTGATTGCTACGAGGCGCTCGCTCACATGTCGGAAGCTGAGGACTTCTTGTCTTAGTCCGCTTCCGACAACAAATCCGCATCCAAATAAGCGCCATCGATAGCAATTGCCGTAGTAGATATCGCAGTTTTTGATCTTCTTTCTGTCCGGCCCATCCTATCGCATTTTTTGAATGGCGGTTATGTCTGCTTTGCAGCAGCTTAGGGCCTCCGCTAGTTGCTCGGCCGCACGTGATCTATTAAGGGATCCAACATTCCACGTGCATATCCGAATCTTATTGTCCTTAAATCGTTTGCGTGGGTTGTCAACAGTAGATCCGTCCATATCCGAGGCTTGTTGATGCTTCGTAACTTATGTTTTTTTTAAAAGGCCGGGCAGTTACCCCGGCGGCACAACCCTCAACCTGGAGGACCAGTTCGATTTTTAATGCCCCTAGGACGAGGGGTCGGCTACACCGAAGCCAGTAACCCGTTCCGGGATGTGAGCGCTGCCGTTGGCCTATATAGGGCTCATCCGCCACCATCTCTTTTCCAAGACCCTGACTAAGTCCTGGAAATCCTTTCTGGCCTGTGCTCCAAACATGTCGGAGTAGCCCGGATAAGGTCTTGTTTTGTTTTTCCTACACTAATTCTGGCTTATGGCGCAGGAAACTCGCCATTTGCCCCCTTCACTTCGCAATCTTTAGTGGGATTCCCAGATGGCGCCACGGAGAGGCATGAAGTAGGACTTATTAGCAGAGCTGCAGGATGTTCGGCTGCAGAGGTTCATTCTCGTCATTTAAAGAACCAGCACCTGTCGGAAGATGCTACTTCTACGAGGCCTTATACTAATCGTTGCCATCCAGTCATTGTAACTTACAAACATTTAAAACCAACATACATTGGCATCTCTCTTGCTTTCCTCCATAACTTTCAGTCGGAAGTGCTGTTTGCAAACATTTTATGGATCCCTTCAGTATGCCGATTTTAGAAAAAAAAAAATACGGCCCAGATGACAGTTTTTAAATGAGAGCTTTAGTCATACACAATTTTTGTTGTATATTACACTTAATTGTTTATGTTTCTAGTAAAATCTTAAAAATATACAAATATAATATATTACAAATACAATAGAATACAATACAATACAATACAATACGTACAATAAAGTTGTTATCGGAATAATAATTTGTTTTTGTTTATGTAAAATATATTATATTTAAATGTGATTAAATTCGCTAGCTAAATTCACATGGATAAGTTTAAGTTCTGTCAATTCTTAACACGTCTCCTCAGTTCACCGGTCTTTAATTTTATTATACAAGAATAGAATTAAGATTACAACATTTACAAAAGAGTAGAAATCTTAGGAATAAAGCTTCCCACATGTTGCTCTGCATGCTTCATTAAGAATAGACATGAATAGTCATTATCCAGACCACGTTATTAGATACAATGACATAAAATTGTATACCATAGAGTAAGAATAGTTGTTTTTTTTTTTACTTCGATGAATTATGGTTTTGTTTGTGCTTTTTAGAGTCCTCTCTGGTAGCTAGAGAATTTGATTCGATCACAGCTTTTCGAGGAATTTTTTTTGACAAAAATTCGTTTATTTTTTTTAAGTGGAATTATTAAGTAGAAACGCATTCGCATCCTTGTGTCTAGAGAAGAAAGATGTGTTTTCTAGTTTTAAATGCAATTAAACTATCTTCGAGTGGCATCTCTTCGTTTCAATACATCGAATATCACTTCGGAGGCATTTTGATCGTCCTGATCCTGAGACTCGTCTGAATCAGAATTCTCAAGTAGTGGAATGCTTTGGCCAGACTGATTTTGTAAAGATTCTAAATGAGCTGAATTGTCATGTATGTTTCCGTTTGCATTATCGTCAAAGGCAAGTTCATCTGGTCTTGGGAGAGTGAGGGTGGAGTATTTGTGTATCACATGGCAACAAATACCGCCAAGGCATACAATTAAACCAAGCACGTTCATAAGTGACAACTGATCCCCGTTTAGCTCGACTGCAAGTGCTAATTGACAAATGTCCTGAAACAAAGAATAGAAATTTAACATTAATTCATTGATTGTCCTTTTTATTTAAAGAAAAAATTAGCATTCATGTGATTAAAGAAATCATTAAGCGTATTACGAGTATGATATGGAAAACTTTCGCCAATCAAAATTGTCGGAAAGGTTTGTTATTACATCATGGATACGGACGGGAACAGTTTTTTTTTTATTTTTTTTTTTAAAGAACTTAACACTCAAGTGGGTATAAATACACTTACAATGCCTCAGCATGTGCTAAGGTTTTTTTGGAAAATTGGACAGAGAGAGATGAAAAATGTCTGGGCTCCATGGGTGGCATCCAAATTGTTAGTGAAAGCTGACTTCTTGTTGTATTTTAGTACTGAACTTGCTAGAATCTCTGCATCTGTAGACCGTCTTCCGGCCGATTTTGAGTTTGTTTAATCCGCATAAATTTCAAAACAGCATGTAAGAATGAACACGTTGCGATCTATTCTGCTATGCTCTTGGATTCATCTTATCTACATAAATATGGTCCTAACGTATGTAAGAACCGAAATCAGTCGAGAAAATAAACTCAGACACCTTAGACAAGAAAAGACACATCTCTGCCGCTTATTTTGCAAGAATGACTCCATAAAGCTGAAAACCAAGAGCATTATGGAACGATTTCGATGAAGAATGTAGATAAGGTAGAAAAAAACTCATCGGTTTTTTGAAAGCCCAGTTATATCTAAGTAAAAATACGTTGTAGTGGAATGAGGGGACAAAATAGCAATAAGGAGCATTAGACAAGTACACAAGTAGGAAGAAATGGAGAACCAGTTGAGTTGCAGTAGAGGTATTGCATCGAAAGCACCTGTAAACGGGCGACTAGGAATATAACAAGTGAAGCACAGGCAAATGGTCAATTATTTTAAAGTCTGGAGCATATCGAAACTAAGACTCACAAAAACTCCATAGCCGAAATACATACATACATATTTTAAAGACGAGCAGGGACATCTGGGGCCCGATTCCGCAAGGATGAGTCAAAGGAGAAATGCCAGATTTGACGGAAGCCACAGTAAAGCAGTAAAATGAATGAACCGATGAAATGCGGTCGGATCGGAACACCCCTCCGAATTATGGGTGACAATTGGAAATCTTGGCTTCAAAGTGCTTGCTATTTTGTTCAAAAATGTTATAAAAGGCGATGGAGTAGAGGGATAACTGTCTTTTTCCATCGTATAAAAGGAATGGAGACACGAGAAATCGTAACGAATGCAGATCGGCGAAACTTTGAATACATACGAAAGAGTTATTTTTGGGGCGAACGTGATAAGGAAACATCGCAGCGCTTCGAAAGATCTGCATATCGTCTTTATTGATAGAATTCTCAGAAATTGTATATGGGCAGCACACTGCTCTCAGAATGTCTCAAAAGGTATACACGATGATATGCGATATGTATGATGTTGAAATCAAAGCTTAATGGAGTGAGAAGATAACCGGAGAATTTATAGTTAGATTTGGTGCACACCGAGTCAGTAAACTAAGTTACTTTTGAACTGCATCCAAGATTTTCTTTTGAAGCAGCACTTGGGCGAGTTCGGAAAGATTTTTATTTTGCTTTTTGCCAATGATAGTGCTATAACGAGCAAGGACGTGTGAGCTCTTAAAGCAGCTCTGTATTATTAGTTAAAGAAATAGAAAATAATGGGTAGTAGTCAGCCATTCTAAGGCCATATATGTACTTTGCCCTGTTTCCGAATTCCACAAACACGTCTCCTAACATCTAATTTACAAGCAGTCAAAAAACCCAAGTAGGAAAGTTTGAATCACTTAGGCTATCCTTAACCATCGATCAAGGCGATGACCAACATTCCCCTATAAGGCTGAACGAACCGTTCAACCTAAACGATGAAGGGGAACAATTCCGTCTACACGACTTCGATGATATGAGGATAGACATATCGAATCTAAAGTTCATCAAGGCCTCCGGTTCTGACGGCCTAAATACCTAGCTGTTCCAGATGGCTTTGTATGCACCAAAACATATTTTAAATATGCTCGTACAGCGGAATGTCTGACGAATGGAACTTCAGTATTGCATGCTTGGTACTGAAGCCAACCTCTAATTTGCACTTTCTATAGAGGTACTAGTCTCCTATAGAGGTGTATGTTTTCGTACATAGAAGAAAAGTTTAGGAGAAGATTTGATTAAGATCTGATGAACATGGACGCATCTAAAAAAATTAGAAATCAAGACTGGGACATGTAGACCAGATGGACTGCATGGTTTAATCCTTCTGTGTACGGTTAAAAAGTGGGCACACATTTTTTTTCAACTCTGACTCGCAGGAAAGTGTGAGACTTTTTAATTTGTGAAGAAACTCAAAAGGGTGATGACGTTAGTCCTTACTTCTCGCTAATATACCACATGCTAATCTATATCGTTTTGCAGGGTATTCCTTCTACTTTTGCAGAGCAGTTTTTGAAGATCTGTGGTTCACCACTTCGAACACTAACACTCTGTCCTCCTTAATTTTGCAAAGAATAGGTAAAGAGGAAGTGAGTTCTTCATAGTTTAGCTGTTTTATCTCAATGTGATTTCCTATTTGGGCAATTTGGCATGAGCGATCGTATTGCATTTTTCCAGTTTGTTTTTCGATTATTACAATAGATGATACCCGGAGGCCAAAGGAACTGTAAGTATCGATGGTCAAAGTAGAACCTAGTTGTGTAACAAATTAGAGAGATTGTTTCGGGAGAAGAGTGACGCCAAATCTATCTCGCCTTACTATGTACATGTAGAGTTCTGAAAAAAACATAGATGAGGCGGTAGACTAAGCACCAAAGGCGTTTAAAGTCCTTGCGCATAAGATCCAGCTGTCGTGGTTGCTTAAGCCAAGAAAGCGGTTAGACAATATCTGTATGTCTTGGAAATGTCCTGAGAAACCCCACCTAAAATAAAAGCCTAAAACAGCTAACGGGAGACATGCGTACCTATAAGAATGCGGCTTTGAATTTGGGAGGCTGATAATGACATCAGTCTTAACGACGTTGGGTGCAAAGCTGTGGGACCTAGCCAAAGTACAGAATGTTGGTTTTCGATGTAGAAAACGGAGCTCTTAGAGTGAAGTTCTCTGTGAGGAATGCTCCCTGATGCGAACTAAAACTTAAGACGTTCTAAGGCCACCGAAAGGTCAGTACTTCTGAATTCAGAGCCAATTCAGATACGTCTACCTATCCAAATGTGGAAAATCAATTCTCACTAAAAAGGACAAGAATCGGGAAAGCAAGGTCGACTCTCTGCACCTATTTGCATCTTGGAAGAGTTTGTTTTTACTCCTTATTTCAGAGTAGAGCAGACAAAAGATTGTCCTCTAAAAACTGTGGCGAGCATTTTCCATGCCATTCTTACTGTGTAAATCGGACATACAAAAGCGCATTAACGAATCCCTAGATTTTTTCAATAGAGGAAATGCTGCTGAATTGAACCATTGATTGTAAGCGTTGACTGCGGAGGGTTGTCTGCATCTACATGAATGTTAAAAGATTGAATTAAACAGGCTTTCGCGAAAATACTTCACTGTTGTTTTTATCAGACTGCAAGAAATAGTTTATCTCGGCTCCTTAAGGTGTTTCCTTAGCACATATGGTTCTACTCTAGCCGCAATGGTTATTCTCCCTCACCTTGATAATTATGTTATGAACTGCACTACTCCATTATTCTCTTAAAAAGAAGTGCTCTTCAGTAGAAGCATCTCGATGACACTGTGCACCAACTGTCTTTTACCAGAATCTACAAACAAAATTCTTGTTGTTGCGTTCAATACACTGTGTTTTGTATGGGTCCTAGATTAAAATGGCATCTTGGGGGCAAACATCGCAGATAAACTGGAGCGTAGACTACTTATTGAAATTGAAATTGTAACGGGGCACGTTGCAATTCATACGTTACTAAGTGCGCTATTCATAAGTGAGAAAACCGCCTGCGACGCTCTGCGATCGCATCAGAATAGCTTTTGTGGTATGTATTGTTATTCTCTCTACGAAAGACGGAAATTTCAATAAAAGAAACACATAAGCAGTGCAATGGACAAGCTCCCTTTTTGAGTGCTTTGCTCTGACAGAGAAAAAAGCCTGTCACAGTAGTGTACAAACTTAAACCCTACGGCACAACAATACTGGAACTGTCCGTCAAAATGTTTCCAAGAGCTGGAAATAAATTTTCATGTTAGACTGGACCATATTATCTAAACCTGATTCAAAGTACCAAGTTTCTTATTTCTTAATCAATAACTCCCCATGAACTTAATAAATGATTAAAAATCACAGCACACATCGAAATCCAGACAACTGAGAATCGTTTTACATTGCTTAATGATTTTTTAAGACCAACACTCATTGCCCACAAGTGTCCGCTAATTAATTGATTGATGACCAACACTCACATCGAATCGAAAGTACTTAAGTGAAATTCTTTATCTTTTGCGACGTACACCTTATCAGAACGGAGGTGACTAACTCGCCACACAAACAATTTAGCAATCCATTATAGACTAAGCACTTTTCTTTTGTTTACATCGTAACGATACGAGTATTTATAGAAAATATAGATAGGGAGGGTTTCTACTCACTTTAAAGATACCGGCAATAGATAGGGTCAAGCTCGATGTTTTGGACAAGACCAAAAACTCGCTGAGTTCCATGAAGAACGCTAGAACAGCACCAACCGTAATCTGCAATATAACAACGGTGATATCGTTTGTGGAATATTTTGGTAGCATATTGAAGACATTCATAATTCCCTCTCCTAAATAAAGAGACACAAAGTGAAAGAAATACATATATCAAGTGATGGCATTGCTTATTACCCTCAAATACAATAGTGAATGGTATAATCGAAAGAATCATCCATGGTTGCATGTGGTAAATCATATCGACTGGGTTATGCAGTCCCAGCTTGGACTTTTGCATAACAAACTGCGCAAATGTCCATCGAATACCACTGCTCAAAGATGCAACTAGAAGAAACGTAAAACCCAACGCATCGAATTGCGTTGACTTATACGTAAACATAAACAGTCCAGTGGAAATCATTACAACAATCCCCATAAGTGACCAGCTCTAAAACCAAAAAAAGAAACAAACCGATTAGACTGTGTTGTAAAGCAATGTTTCAGAGTGAGTTTACCTTCTTTTCGAGTCCCAGGAGTATGGCAAAGATAAGAATGAAAATAATTGTCGACGATTTGGTCATTGTGTACAATGAGATCTTGACCAATTCGAGGCCCCAGCTGGAGAAGCCAATATCGATGCCACTTGCAATACCAGTTGGAGCCATTTTTCGCACCGAAGTCTTCCAGTCAAGTTGAACTCTTGTCTTGCCATTTACTAACCGCAAAATACTCCGCACGCATCCAGACAAAATATATTTTACCACCAAGTGGTACGAGACTATCGTCAGGGGAAATTTTAGGTGCTGTACAAAAAAAAACAAATATTATCACTATGGACACTAACATTGACTATGATTCTGTGAACAAAACCTTAATCAGCCAGCCTTGGTAGAAAGTCAAACATATGGATAAAGATAGGTACAACAGAATCATGGCAAGCGTTCCAACGGCCAGCTGCATAACTTTTGAGCTCGCCGGAATTTGTGTGGCTGCCTCCAGCGTATGCTCATTATCCAAGTCGATTTCCTCGTCATTTTGAAAGTGTTCGCCCTTGTGATTTGTACTCAAACGCTCGTAGCGTGACGTCGACATAGTCCTGCAACGAGAAAAATACAGTTTGCCAATGCAACAGATAACGAAAGTCCAACTGGCTCGGGTATACTCATACTTACAACCACTGATGGATGATTGTTTTCCGACGGAATGCTCAGATGCAGTCTTTTTACAAAAGGTTTGGCTACGTTAGTTAAATCACAATGTATTTACATCACTCCATATGGTCTGGTTTTCAATCAAAATGGCAGAAGGTAGCTTAATTTTAGAAAATCGTTTACGAAAGGTTGTAAAGTTGGTAGAAAAACTTGTTTTCCTTAGGTAGTCGATGCGTAGTGCTCAATGATCTGCGCCTGCGAGAAATTTTGGAAAATATTTGTTTTGCTTCGCGATACGGCTGACGTTGACATTTTTTCGGTGGTTGATAAAAATTCACTTATGACAGCTGTCACAGGGTTGTGTTCGGATGGTAAGGCGGATTTGATTGTAATAGATTTTTGTGGGACAGTACTGTTAAACAAGTGTTGGTAATTCGTTCGCGAGTTATATAGATACCTTTGCGCCGTAGAATAGAACAGGGATTATGGTGGTCTTATATAGCGTCTTCTTCTTTGGCATGATAAGACATAGGTCCGTAAAACTGTCATATGCAGCCTTAAAATCAAAGAAGTGGTTGATATCAATTTGGTATTCTCTGTTCTTCTTCAATAATTGACACAGAGTAAAAATTTGGCCGATGGTATGGTCCTATCTGGTTGTTGAAAATCTGTGTAAAAAGTTCATATTATACGGTTGCAAGTATCTTGCGTGGGAAGTTAAATATACCTCTGTAATTGGCGAGGTTCAAGAGGTCACTACAACCGGATGGACGATACTGTGATTTCTTTTAGTCATCATGCTTACCGCCGACATGTTTTCTGATTGTTTGTTTCGTCATATTTCCCGTTTAATGAATCCCAGAAGTAGTGCATCCATTTTTTTTTTTAGCACGGACTGCATCCTAACTTTGATTTTCCCTTGATCGTTTTTGCAGGTTTTGGTTCAGGTTTTATCACATAGTTTTTTTATCACTTGTAAAGTCTAGGAGCTTGTAATACCCTCCCTGATAGCGGCCTCTTTTTCTCATGCACGTATATAAGCGTGATCTTTCTACGATAATTTCTACTTTACTGAGTGTATGACTTTATCCTCTATTCTGGTTTCTTTAGCAGGCCTACATTCAAAAATACGTGACGTGGGATTGAAATCGTCGGTCGTAGTAAATATCTCGCCTTTGATTGTCTTTATGTCCGGTTTGTCCGCAAAAAACGAGGACTCAATACATCTCATCATTTTTTTTTTTCATTTTAATGCATTTTTATTTCAAATATTTAATGACTCTTATATGCTAGACAAAAAAAATGCTTAAAAATTAGCTTAAATAACTTAAAATAAAACAATCTTATTCTAACTTACTGGCCCCATGCGGGCACTCTAAGTTCAACATTACTCTTAACCTATGTCTTTCAACGTAACGTACAGAAGTTTGCTTACTATTATGTATTCAATATAATTAAAACTAAGAAAACAACTTTTTATTCAAAAAACTTATTGAATGGACTTTTTTTTTATTAAATACATGATAAAACTTACAACTAAATTTAAAAACTAATTTAAAAACTACCTATATATTACTTTTAAACCTACTTAACCTACTTATACTAACTTATTATTGTAAATATTATACAATTATTTTTTTTTTGTATGGATCACCATAATTGTTACCCATCTCGTTTTTTGTTGTTTTATAATTTTTTTTTTATTTTTTTTTTATATATATATTTTTTTTTAATTTTTATTTATTTATTTATTTTTTTTTAAACTAACTTAACCTACCTAAGCCTATGTAAGCCGGCCACGTCTAAAAGAAGTAAAAAATTAGGCTGACCGACTCTGCTCCCTAATGGAGCTACCCTGCACTAGAGGAATTCGACGATGGAGCTTCCCCTTCTTCTGCAAGCCACCAAAATTGTTGGTGCTGCCGAGCAACATCCCTCATGTCGCGACTCCCTACCGCCCTACTAAACCGGAGACGCTCCGCACTGCCTTGTGCGACGTCTCTGTCGTAGTTGAGTCGCCTGTCCGCAGCTGTTCGAGCGACGTGGAAGATTAACGGCACCGCTAATCTATCCTGGATCAGTCCTATTTTGTCGAGGTAGAGGAACGCTTCTGGAGGAATAAAGCCGTCAAAGCGAACTCTCTCGTGATACATATTATTGGGGTAGTAAGCCCCAGAGATCAGGTTATTCGACGAGGTCATTGCTCTTGCAATGTGCCTTCGAATCAACTTAATAACAAAATTGTCCACTCTTATTAGGTTAGCCCTATTGTACAAGACCTCATTGCGATAGAATTTTATGTACTCAGACTCTGGTGTTCTGTATAGGCGAAGACAAGCCCTAAGGCAAGCCCTCTCAAACACCCGAATCTTTTCCAAAAGACTTGCTCTCACGTTGAACCACACGGGACAACCAAATGTAAGCATAGGCCGAATAAGGGCCATGTAGCAGAACACCTTTACCCTCGCATCGAGTTGCCTGTTATAAAACAGTCTCTTTGTAAGGGCAAAAGCACCTTTGGCTCTGGCCAGAGCAACATCTATATGTTTGTTAAAATATAGATATTGATCTAGCCAAATCCCAAGGTATCTGATTACATTTCGACAAACAAGTGGCTGCCCGTGTTGTCCAACGATCTGAAACTTACGCCAATTCTTTCTGGTATCCGCAGAGGCCCCAGACAAAGGCGTCCTAAACAGAATGGTTTCCGACTTCTGAAAGTTGATCTTCAACTTCCAGTCGTCGCAATATTGTTTAATTTTATCGAAGTCACGCTGCAAAAGCATGTTTATAACCTCAATCTTTGGACCTGATCTGTACGCGATTAAGTCGTCTGCGTACGCTATGGCATGGTGAAGTGAACCTCTCAGATCACTTGTGTAAATGTTGAAAAGGATTGGCGAATTGACCGCACCTTGTTGCAGACCGTTTTTAATGTTGAATGTACCAGTAGAAGTTACATCGCCATTTTTCACGATGAACTGTCTATCTGTGAGCATATTGAAAAGAATATACAGCAGTGGTTTACTAATGCCCAGTCTGTTCAACTTGTAGAAGAGTCCCTCTAACCATACGGTATCGAAAGCCTTCTCCAAATCAATCAGGCAGGCACCCGTGCACTGTTTCTTGGCTTTGTTCCATTGGATATCAGAAACCAGTTTAGACGCGGCATGAATAACGTCATGCCCCGCCTTGAATCCGAATTGGTTATCCGGAACTATATTTCTGTCCTCAACCCACTTAGTCAGGACTCTATTGATGACTTTTTCGAAAACCTTACTGATGTTTGGAAGGAGACTGATCGACCGGAGATTCGCCGGATTGGAGGTGTCTTTATCCCTTTTGGGGATGGGATGTACCACCGCAGTTTTCCAATGCGCTGGATAATGTGCATTATTCATTGCATTGTTAAACAGGGTGGTATAAATGTCCACCGCTTCTAGTGGGAGATGTCGAAGCACAATGTTCGGTATTCCATCGGTTCCCACTGATTTCTTACTTCTTATTGTGTCGAAGATTGTTTGAAGCTCTTCCTTCGAAATGAACGGGGGTTGCTCCCTTTCATTGGCGATGACATTATTTGCCATGTTCTCGTCACTGAACTGGGTGAAACCCGTGTTCTCGATTCGCCAGTTCACTATTTCGTTTCGGAGGTAGAAATTGTGCATAAGGACTCGATTTTCCAGGTCGTGGTTCGGACCAATGATGTCATTTGTCTTGTACACTTCCTGGAAAGTCGCTACTAAAGCCTCGACCTTCTGCTGCGGATCTTCGATCACAAAGAAGTTGTCATTATCAACAGCCTCATTTGGATCTATGCCTGCTGTTGAAAGTATGCGTCCATTGTCTGTCGTTTGGGCGATTTTAAGACATGAAAGGTCGTCTTGATCTTTCCTCCGAAATATTTTATTTATTTGCGGAAACATATTCGGGTTGCTGGTGTTTACAGCCCGAATTTTATTGTTCCAATACAAACTTAGAGAATACCTGTAATTTTCTTTTATTAATGTTTGGAGGTTTTTGATCGACAACTTTAATGTCATAATCTCCGGGTTGTGTCTGTCAGTAAACTGTCTGTACAAGGTCTTCAGTCTTGAGAGTAGTCTACTTTTATGTCGGTGAAGTGCGTCAATAGTTGCGTTGCGGAATAAGTCTTCGTTGTCAGTGATTGATACCGAGGTATCGTTTTGTCCATAGTCCGTTTAATTGTCTCGTCCATTAGTTTTAGATACCTGTCAATCTCCTCGTTTGACAGATTTCTGTTAGACGGTGGGTAGAGCGAATTGGAGGAGAGTGCTCTAGTCAGTGTCCTGGAGAAGTGTGTCCAACGCACTCTACTATAGTTGTAGGAGTGCCTTTGAACATACTCATCCAATTCCGCATTTTCGTTCGGAACGGTTATTTCGGTACTAAGACCGCGATGGTCACTGTCATACACAAAAGTGCGAAGACAGTTTACAGTTTGTTGGTTCGTACCTGTCAGTTGTATTCGTGTGTCAAACAGCAGGAGATCCAAATAGGAGCCGTGTCTAGGAAACGACGGACTATCCGTGTGCCGCTATTACGGCTTGGTCATCGGATGACATTACGTCATCTACCGGTCCCGCTATTGGAATAGCGGACCGCTCTTTTTGGCTCATCGTCCGATCGTACTTTGGTTGTTTGGTCTTGTTTCTGTTTTAATTTTAAAAATAAAAACTACTAAAAGTTTTCGGGAATCGAACCCACGACCCCTGATTTAATCGTTCGATGGCACTACCACCTGGTCTACCGAAACACTTGTCACTATCTGCTCTATTTGTTTATTTCAATTTTTACTATTTTTGTTTTTACTTTTACGAGTAGCCGAAACACGTTTATTCCTCGTGGAGGTCTATGAACGACTGGACTCAATACATCTCGTTTAACTTTGAATCCGCTCCCGAGGGACAGCGCAGTAGAGGAAGGCCAAGACTCAGGTGGCACACGCAAGTGGAAGGGGACTGGAAGGGGACTGGAGGCAGCTGGCCAGGGTTCGAGCTGGATGGAAAAGCTTGTTGACTGAGGCCCAGGTCTACCCCGGACTGTAGCGCCACTTAAAATAAGAAAGTATTATTGGATCCCCTCCGAGATAAAAAAAATTGTCGTGGTCTATTAAGTTGACATCTGTTTAACGTCAGGTGTGGAAACAGAATGTATCGCAAGGAAGTGATTTGTTGCCCAGTGTATGAAACTGAGTCAAGGTAACTATGCGCTAGTACATCCGTGTGATGTCTTGATAGAAAAACGTTTTTTTCTTCGCCAAATACTACAGTCTTGTTGGCAAAATGTTTGCTCCTGATTGTTTTTCCTAATCGAAGCTTGCATTCTTAAAAAAACCGTTGCCATGACTTTAATGGCCATTGATCACATTCGCATTTTTGCTCGGCGAAGTCCACTGTTTAAACTGATGCTTGGTCTTGGGCAGGTTATAGTGAATCAATCTTCGCACACGGTTATGACATGACGCAAAGACTCGTCCGACGTTCACGTTATCCATTTTTGCAGAAATGCATGCCGTTGTCCGTTAGGTATTGATCCGATTCCGTAGTAGTTGAATCACATTCAGTGCTCATTGTATAAAAATGTGCTTTTACAGGCTGAAAGAGACCTACTTAATCATTTTATGTGAAGGATGAAACCAACTATTTCCGTCCATTTGAACAAAATGAGTTAAGTAGCAGCATTCCATCTGAAACCAAACGGTTTACTTGGCGGCCTAACCCCGACCATACATAGCGATGTTTTTCTAATAATTAAAAACTCTAAACTGCGCGAAATATGAAGACATTCGCCTCCTTTACATACCGTACAAAACCGGCCTCTCTTATTGTGTCAATGCTTGAAATCAAAGTTAACATCTAATTGGCTCTTATGAGATTGTTCTTAGACACAGAACGTCCACAAGTTCACAACACTCATCAACTCTTACCGATTTCAAGGTTGCATATTAAATTTGGAAGAAGGTCAAAAGCAGTATGACTGATACACTTGGTGTCCAGACTGTGTTTAAGGAGCTTCCCCTCAACAAAAAAAGTTTAGGCGAAATCGACCCTCGATCATGACGATCACGGAGGAGCATAACTGATGCCGATTAAAGGGGCTCCCCTGCTTGCCACAACAAAATTTCGCCCCGAGCGAAGTCTACTGGCCTTATATAAAATTAATAACAATAGTATGTCTTCCAATTCTTCATTACTTCATGGCCCGATTGTTAGGGCCATTCCATCGTACTTCTTGGCAGTAAGGTAGATCTGCCTTACAGCTGTCAGCTTTGCTTGTGTGTTGCTGTTGACTCAACTTGAGTTCCATTGCCACCAAAGCGTTTTAACTTTCTGAGCGGAAGATGTTGTTAAAAGATGGCAAGGAGAACAGAGCTCGTGCCCTTCAAAGGACATTTGGAGAGTAATCAAGGGCAATTGCAGAGGAATTATCACCATTCTACTATAAAAAGGAAGTGCTATAGTGCAGTCTGTAGTTTAAGCATTTCGTGCAAACTGGGTTCACTAGTAAGTCGCAAAATGTGTCCGGTGCCGTATTGCTTGTTCGATCGAAAATATATGGCCGAGTACTTCCGAGAAAGACCACAAATATCGACGAGACAATGATGCACACAATTTGGCTTCAGTAAAAAAACGTTTGTTGCATCGAATTTCGAAGAAAGACCTAAAGAAGTTCCCTTATAAAGTGCAAGCCGTTCACCAATTGCTGCCTGTTAGCCGTCAAGTGAGGTTAATTTACTCCCATGCTCTGTTGCATCTGGTGTAAAAAGATAAGATAATTTCGTATCCAAGATCATATTGAGCGAAGAAGTCTATTTCTACTTAAGTGGCTATGTGAATAAACATTTTCGCTTCTAGGGCATGGAGAATCCACGAAGAGCCATTGCACCCTCAAAGCGATTTTTTTATACGGAATTTGCAGTGGAAAAAAGATTATCCCTTATTTTTTTGAAAACGCCTGCTGTAACTGGTGAGAGCTATAGGCCAATGTTAAACGATTTTTTTTGCCGCAAGTTGCTGAATTGAGTGTTGCACATTGTTGTATCCAACAATCGGGGTAACGATGGAGATTTTTAATTACAAATTTGCAAGCCGTGCGATTTGAACTGGCAGCCAGATCACCAGGAGTGACGGCGCAGTCTTCTTCTTTTGGGTAAGTGTAGATGGAAGGCTGCATTATAAAAAGAATTTAGTGAATGATAGACTTTCCTAGCTCGAAACCGCATCGGTATGAATTGGACGAACCAGATTACTTACACATCTTTTCAGACTCTTACCTAATACGACAGAAAAAGTTTTATAGTCGAAGTTTAGGTGATTTATTCTTGTATAGTTGGCGCAGTTAAAAGTGTCTCCTTTCTTGTGAATTGGTCAAATCATGCTAAGATTGCATTCATTGGATATGACTGACTTTAACTGTATCATACCGATGAACTGTTGGATGTTTGCAGCGAGTTCATCTCCAACTGGTTTGAATATTTCAGTAGAAAGTCCCTCTCTACCAGAAGAGTTATTAGACTTTTGTTTCGATATTGTTACCATAACTTCGTCTAGGTCAGGATGATGGATTTCTTTGGAATCCTTGTTCAGGGTAAATAGTTCATTCTGGCTGAGTGCTGTATTTTAACCACAATCATAGTTATGTACAAAAGTAGTTTTAGCATATTCTAAACACCGATTGCACTAGTGAGTGCTTGTTGTTTATTTTCGCAGGCTCCCGGCTCCGTTATCCTTACATGTTCGTTTCATTTTAATAAACCTTTCCAAAGCCTTACTGCACTTACTTCTCTACCTTTTCTCAGTCGCGCGAATTAGGAGCTTCATGCGCTTCTGGTTTTTCTTTTGTTAATTCTCTTTTCTGCTAGTATAGCTCATAAGCAGTTCTCGCCCTCCGATGCAGTGCTGCGTTGTATGCTTCTTCTTTGACTAATATACTCGTACCTGCCTTCTTTCGTGATAGTTCGTTAACAATATTTAAATTGGTGTTTTAAGATATCCAGAATGCTTGCGGAGTGTTTCTTTATGGATGTTGAGATGTTAAAAATATTTGGTGGCTTCTAAGGAATTATGTCTCGCTGCTGTTCTTAAACCGGAACCTATTGTCGTACGTGATATGCAGACTGTATTTACCGATAACCCACTCAAATGTCCTAGCACAGAAGCACTGAACATATGCTCGGTCTATGAGGTAGTAGAATTTGTTAGTGTCGCTGAAGAAATAGTTTATTTTTGTTGTAGTGTTTTATCCGCTTTTTGCCAATCAAACATCTTAGCTTCCCCTAATACCTACTTAATAGACCTCAGGATCCTTTACGAGTTTTCGGCATTTCGTGGTCTGTTAAGTGTCCTAACCTTGGTTGTTTTTTTTTTTACCCCCATGCGCAACTTCCAATCTTTGGAGTCAGCAGTCAGGTCCATAGTTTAACCCCTTGACAAAGGGTCCGGCTAAACTTTTAGATGAAAGTACTCTCACTGACGTAGGCTATTTCTACTCAAGGTTCCCGACACCAACATGGAGCTCTGTATAGACCTAGTCTTTGAACTTGAACATAATTACACTGGTTAGAGACTTCTTTGCTATAGTTTTGAGAAAAGAGAAGTGAAACATACCTGTAATCAAAGGCACAAGGCTCCTAGTTTCACTATATGATGGTTAGGAAAAGGAGAAGTTAAAGAACAAAAACTTAAGTATTGAAACTTGTTTCTTCATAGAACGCTTGCCACCCTAAAACTGTTACATTTACTGTCACATCCAGAGACATTGAAGGCAACTAGCAAAGGATTGAGTTGACTGAGGCCCAAGTCCACCCCATGTCCTATTCGATTTTCTGTCATCACCAGCATAATCAAGGTGATCCGATTTTGATGGCAGAGTCCATTAAATTCTCTCAGTTCCCTCCGATAGAGCAGCGCTCTTCGTTACTTTTCACGAATAAAAATATCGTTGTAAAAAGCACTGCTGCGCTGCAAAAAAGCACATAATTTGCGTGTTAATTACAATCATAACATAGCGATGTAAGCTTTGTCAAATGTATATCTCTAATAATATAAGGGAAAGGATACCGACCCTCTGTATTTTTAAATTCTCTAACATCTCCCTTAATGCAAAACATGATTATGGATTGTTGCTTTTATTTCAAATTTGTTCTATGCATGTAGGTAACATATAGAATGATCCTGTGCAAAGGAAGTCAGATATATCGAAGTTGACAAACAGCTGGCGTAATTCAGTTCGACAATCCCCATTCTGTTCGATGATGAACCATAAGATATTGATTCGAGTTTGGCTTAATTGTGATGGCATGTCGTGCGGAACAAAAAGAAAAATAACAAAATTCAAGTGGCGTTAAAACAACACATTCTGACATTACTTTTACCCAAACATACTGTCATCGGAAAAGAATGCCATGCCATCGACAACTTCACCGTCAGGCACCTACAAATCCAACAAGCAAATTCACAAGATTTTCAAATAATTGCAAACTAATTGTGGCAGTGATCGAAAAAAAACAGTTACTTTCTAAATTTTAATTCAAAAAGTCAGATGTAAAGAAGTTGTTGATTTGATATTCGAATATTTCAGTGTGATGCTTGTTAGCTTAGGAGGAATATCCAAGAATAATTTTTATTTTTGCGATTTTTTTTTTCAAAAAAATCAGCATATAATCGTTATTTTTTGATTTCAATTTCTTATATAAAAAAATACGGTTAAAATCTGATTTTTTTTTTCTTTACGAAAAAGTACATAGATTTCTAATTTAGGTAACAGCTTCAAATAAAATCATCACATTGACTGTTACATACACTGCCGGTCAAAATCTTAAGACCACTTGTGCCTACTTAATAATTTGTGGTAACGGTGGTCCGCATGCTATTGCTAGCATGTGGGGAAAGGTGAAGTGTCCCTTGTGACAGCGGAGTGGCACGCTTGCTGTCCCTCATTTACCTACAAAATAATTATCGTGCCGAATTAAATGATAAATTACGCATACGGGAAATCCTGAGCATTCATACATATACATACTAAGCTATGCTGTTAATTAGCTGAGAAAGTCATTGTTATGACACAGTGCTTTCTTGCAGGACTGGCCCACCTTACTATGCACAAAGTGCACCTCGATTGCTATGCCTGCCTATTGTAAGCAACCCCCTAACTTCGAGCAAAACCGATCACATTTTCACATCTTTAAATACACACCCCCCATAATTCGAACGTCACTAATAAATCATGGTATCAGTTCAAAGAATTCTAGTTCATTACATTTTTAATTCATTACAGAAGGTATGTTTGAGTAAAGGACAATAAATTTTAAGGTTACTATGCAAAAATTCTATATATATAAGTAAATTGGTATGTTTGTTAAACAAAAGATGCCAAACTTGATCGCGACGGTTTGATATTATTAATTAGGTTATACGAATATGTATTGATGAGTGTTAAACTCGTCATACACAATGAAACGTGGAACATTGTTAGCGCGTACGCTCCAAAATGGATGCGACCAATCGGAAAAAGATACATTTTGGTCAGAGTTCGGTAATTTGCTAAGAAATATACCTATCGATGAGATGCTCTTCGTAGGCGGAGATTTAAATGGCCACGTCGGAGAAACAAATGTTGATTATGAGGACTGCCACGGCGGTAAAGGCTTTGGAACCAGAAATTTAGCTGGCGAAGACATCCTTGTAGCATGTAGGGCTTACGGCTTAACCATCTTAAATGCAATGTTTATTAAACATCAACGACATCTTATCACATATAGCAGCGGAGGCCACGAAACGCAAATAGATTATCACCTCTGCAAAATGTCGATGAGAAACCGTGTTAAGGACTGTAAAGTAATACTTGGAGAATCGCTAGTAAGCCAACACCGTCTGCTCATTACAGAATTTTTCACAGCGGAACCACCGAAAACACGGGCATCGTTTGGAAAGCCAAAAATCCGGTGGTATAATCTATCGAAGGAACGAAGCGCAAGATTTATCGCACTGGCTAAAGAAGTACTTCACAATATAAACGGTATCGCAGACTCACTTAGCCCGCAAGAAATGTGGAACAGCATGCACGAGGAATGCATAACACTCGCAAAGTCCCATCTGGGGACTATATCGAAATACCATCACGTCGGCAAAGAAACATGGTGGTGGAATGACGAAACCAAACGAGCTGTGGCCGACAAGAAGAGTGCATTCCAAGCGTGGACAAAATGCGATCGGAGCGACGATATCGAAAAAGCTCGACTGGCTCTTGAATACGAGCGCCTTAAAAAGATCACAAAGAAAGTCCTGGCTCGAACTCGAGCGGCAGAAGCGGAAAACCTGTACCAGCAGTTGGAACAAATAACCTCACGATCGGCGGATAGAAGACAAGCTATCCAAGAAGTTCAAACGTCGTACAGTACCAAAATGCCAAGTATTTTTAAGCTCGCTGCACAGAGGAGAAAAAATTCAATGGAAATAACCTCGCCGAAATACATCAAAAACGCAGACGGTCGTTTACTAACAAATGAAAAGGAAATTTGTGACCGGTGGCTTGAATACTGCAAGGAGTTGCTTAACAAACAGTTTCCACGTGATATCGTGCCGACAGCTGGTCTATTCGAGGAGGAAGTTTCGGACTTTTCAATCGAAGAAATAAGTATAGCAATCGGAAAAATGAAGCGGGGGAAAGCGGCGGGACCATACAGCATTCCATCAGAATTTTGGACGAAGATGGAGGGGATCGGCAGCGTTTGGCTATCGAAACTTTTAAATAAATTAAAATGTGGACAACCTATGCCGAATCAATGGAGAAGTAGCTTCTTGGTTCCATTATACAAAGGAAAAGGCGACACTCGAGAATGCAACAACTACCGTTCAATCAAGCTTATGTCACACACAATGAAAATCGTCGAAAGAGTCTTAAACGAACGTCTTCGGCAAATAATAAAGTTCGATAATAGCCAGTGTGGATTTGTTGAAGGAAGATCGACAGTGGACGCTATCCAAAGCCTACGAATAATAATGGAAAAGCACCGAGATTCGTCTAAGGATTTACACATGGTATTTATCGACCTCGAGAAAGCATTCGATCGAGTGCCTAGGGATCTCATATGGGCCGCGCTGAGGTCTCAAAACGTACCGGAAACGTATGTTAGAATAATACAAGACATGTACGGAAACGTGAAAACTGCGGTTAAAAGCTCTGCTGGACTAACGAGAGAATTTCCAGTTAATGTCGGAGTGCATCAAGGAAGCGTACTTAGCCCTTTCCTCTTTAACGTTGTATTCGATTATCTTTTAAAAGACTGCATGCGCGAAGCAAATGTAACGCCAATTCTCTTCGCTGACGACGCAGTTATACTTAGCGATAACGTCGAAGATTTACAGAACGCCTTAGATTCATGGAGAAATGCGCTAGAGAGAAACGGGTTTAAAATAAGTCGTTCAAAGACGGAGCATTTGACGTGCCCATTTGCGCATCCGTTGCGACCTGTTCCGGATATAATGTTAGACGGAATAGTTCTACCGAAAAGCACTATCTTTAAGTACTTAGGATCAATCGTTAACATGGAAGCGAAATGTGACGACGATGTAAGCCACTGAGTGAGTGTGGGGTGGATGAAATGGCGGGAAAATTCGGGAATCTTTTGCGACCGAAAATTTCCACTTAAATTAAAGGGGACCACGGTTGTTACACCAGCTCTTATATACGGTTCACAGTGCTGGACAATGTACGAAGCGTTTAAAAACAAAATGACGGCAGCGGAAATGAAAATGTTAAGCATATCTACCTATAGTGGAGTCACTTAACGCGATTGCATTAGGTCTACGCGTATCAGAGGAAGTCTACATATAAAGAATTCGGTAACCGAACAACTTGAGGCGAATAGAATAAGCTGGTATTGCCACGTTCAAAGAAGATCTGCGGAAAATCCGATTAAAAAGGCACTATCAACTACGGTCACTCCAACTGTAAGAAAACGAGGTCGGAAAAAGAATTCCTGGATTTCTCAGATGGCAAATGCGCAACAACGTCTGGGGCTTACCACTGAAGCGATCCAGGACCGAGCATTATGTAGACGCGTTCTGCGACATTAGACAACCCCATAAGCGGAGCAGCAGCGATGCAGTAAAAATGGGAAACTCGTTACGCATAAGTTCGATCCAGGGCGATCGAAATATGACTCATTTAATTAGGATTTACGCCTAATTTTAGAGATAACTCACGATTCCAGTGTCTGGAATAAAAGAGCAGAAGACGACGTTTTTATACACTCTCGGTTGTACTAAATATGTAGGTTTGTTCTTACCTTGTTTTAAACTAGATTTTTTTTGATTCGATTTATTTTGCTGAACTTATTGTTTGTTTTCGATATTAATGAACACTATTGCACTGAAATTTGGGGATTTTATTTTCCACCATTAAAGATATACTAGGCATCTCCGCGCACCACGTACCTGCAAGAGAGCTATCACCAAAATGGCATTCTGCCTGATTGGTAGAAAGGCGGAAAGGAAGCATGGGTATTGCTTAGCAATTGAGCGCGAATTTTGAGCGAAATATCGCACACCAGGTTTTACAGCGGCTCATAAAGGATGTGACCTTGTCGTTGCATTTTAAGTTTGTTGTGGAGAGATTTTCGAAGATAGAAAATTAAATAGAAAATTTAGTTTTGATAAAACGCAAGGAATCGCTACAAATTGTTCTTATACAGTCTTGATTAAAATAATGTATGAACAGTCCTGTTTTATTTAATGTTTTCTGCTTAAATATGATCTATCAAATTAAATTAGTAATAATTTAACAAAAAGTCTCTTTCTCTGTGCAAAAAAGTTATGAATAAGAATAAGAACAAAAAAAGAAAAAGAATTACTGGTTCTATTTATTCACCTTTTCTCTGCTTATCATTACACGTTGAGTCTTATTCCACGTGAGAAGAAGTCATAAAGTGCACAGTTTTACACATTTAATGTAATTAATCAAAAATGGGTCGCAAAAGAAATATTTATATTCGCCAATATTACGTTGAAACAGAGGGTGATAATAAGTGTAAAATCTGCAATAAAGTTGTTAATTTGGGCAGCGTAACGAATTTAAAAAGACACGCGCGCCCATGTACGGAGTACGGAGCACGGAGTACGAGAAGCAGTGAAAAGTTTCAAAGTCTGTTATATGTAATGATGGCAAGCGAAACAAATTTACAGTGGAATTGTCGCGAAATGAAGCTATCGATGCTTGCATTGAAATGATCACCAGTGAATCTCGACCTCTGAAATTGTTTGACTCTAAAGGGTTCAAGACGTTATCGAGCCCCATTTTTAATGGACGACTGCAAATGGACCCAATAAACTTAAGGAACATAATGAATTTTATTAACGAAAAATACGATAAAGTAAAACAGTTTATTTCAAATAAATTGAAAGGAAGAATTATGATTTTGAAACTAGACACGGCTACACGAATGTGAATGGTCAATTGATAATAGATAAAGAGATCATGATATACTATATACCCTTGCCATGGTTGAAATAAAAAAGAAGCATACAGCTCAAAATTTGCAGACGGAAATTGAAAACATACTAAAACTTTTCGAAATAAGCTTCTTCTTATCCTTTTATTAGCCCTTTCCTCGTTATACGAACTTATGCGTAACGAGTTTCCCATTTTTACTGCATCGCTGCTGCTCCGCTTATAGGGTTGGCTAATGTCGCAGACCGCAGAACGCGTCTACATAATGCTCGGTCCTGGATCGCTTCAGTGGTAAGCCCCAGACGTTGTTGCGCATTTGCCATCTGAGAAATCCAGGAATTCTTTTTCCGACCTCGTTTTCTTACAGTTGGAGTGACCGTAGTTGATAGTGCCTTTTTAACCGGATTTTCCGCAGATCTCTTTTGAACGTGGCAAAACCAGCTTATTATATTCGCCTCAAGTTGTTCGGTTACCGAATTCTTTATATGTAGACTTCCTCTGATACGCGTAGACCTAATGCAATCGCGTTAATTGACTCCACTATAGGTAGATATGCTTAACATTTTCATTTCCGCTGCCGTCATTTTGTTTTTAAACGCTTCGTACATTGTCCAGCACTGTGAACCGTATATAAGAGCTGGTGTAACAACCGTGGTCCCCTTTAATTTAAGTGGAAATTTTCGGTCGCAAAAGATTCCCGAATTTTCCCGCCATTTCATCCACCCCACACTCACTCTGTGGCTTACATCGTCGTCACATTTCGCTTCCATGTTAACGATTGATCCTAAGTACTTACAGATAGTGCCTTTCGGAAGAACTATTCCGTCTAACATTATATCTGGAACAGGTCGCAACGGATGCGCAAATGGGCACGTCAAATGCTCCATCTTTGAACGACTTATTTTAAACCCGTTTCTCTCTAGCGCATTTCTCCATGAATCTAAGGCGTTCTGTAAATCTTCGACGTTATCGCTAAGTACTCGTATGACTGCGTCGTCAGCGAATAGAATTGGCGTTACATTTGCTTCGCGCATGCGGTCTTTTAAAAGATAGTCGAATACTACGTTAAAGAGGAAAGGGCTAAGTACGCTTCCTTGATGCACTCCGACATTAACTGGAAATTCTCTCGTTAGTCCAGCAGAGCTTTTAACCGCAGTTTTCACGTTTCCGTACATGTCTTGTATTATTCTAACATACGTTTCCGGTACGTTTTGAGACCTCAGCGCGGCCCATATGAGATCCCTAGGCACTCGATCGAATGCTTTCTCGAGGTCGATAAATACCATGTGTAAATCCTTAGACGAATCTCGGTGCTTTTCCATTATTATTCGTAAGCTTTGGATAGCGTCCACCGTCGATCTTCCTTCAACAAATCCACACTGGCTATTATCGAGCTTTATTATTTGCCGAAGACGTTCGTTTAAGACTCTTTCGACGATTTTCATTGTGTGTGACATAAGCTTGATTGAACGGTAGTTGTTGCATTCTCGAGTGTCGCCTTTTCCTTTGTATAATGGAACCAAGAAGCTACTTCTCCATTGATTCGGCATAGGTTGTCCACATTTTAATTTATTTAAAAGTTTCGATAGCCAAACGCTGCCGATCCCCTCCATCTTCGACCAAAACTCTGATGGAATGCTGAATCTGGTCCCGCCGCTTTCCCCCGCTTCATTTTTCCAATTGCTATACTTATTTCTTCGATTGAAAAGTCCGAAACTTCCTCCTCGAATAGACCAGCTGTCGGCACGATATCACGTGGAAACTGTTTGTTAAGCAACTCCTTGCAGTATTCAAGCCACTGGTCACAAATTTCCTTTTCATTTGTTAGTAAGCGACCGTCTGCGTTTTTGATGTATTTCGGCGAGGTTATTTCCATTGAATTTTTTCTCCTCTGTGCAGCGAGCTTAAAAATATTTGGCATTTTAGTGTTGTACGACGTTTGAACTTCTTGGATAGCTTGTCTTCTATCTGCCGATCGTGAGGATATTTGTTCCAACTCCTGGTACAGGTTTTCCGCTTCTGCCGCTCGAGTTCGAGCCAGGACTTTCTTTGCGATCTTTTTAAGACGCTCGTATTCAAGAGCCAGTCGAGCTTTTTCGATATCGTCGCTCCGATCGCATTTTGTCCACACTTGGAATGCACTCTTCTTGTCGGCCACAGCTCGTTTGGTTTCGTCATTCCACCACCATGTTTCTTTGCCGACGTGATGGTATTTCGATATAGTCCCCAGATGGGACTTTGCGAGTGTTATGCATTCCTCGTGCATGCTGTTCCACATTTCTTGCGAGCTAAGTGAGTCTGCTATACCATTTATATTTTGAAGTACTTCTGTAGCCAGTGCGATAAATCTTGCGCTTCGTTCCTTCGATAGATTATACCACCGGATTTTTGGCTTTCCAAACGATGCCGTGTTTTCGGTGGTTCCGCCGTGAAAAATTCTGTAATGAGCAGACGGTGTTGGCTTACTAGCGATTCTCCAAGTATTACTTTACAGTCCTTAACACGGTTTCTCATCGACATTTTGCAGAGGTGATAATCTATTTGCGTTTCGTGGCCTCCGCTGCTATATGTGATAAGATGTCGTTGATGTTTAATAAACATTGTATTTAAGATGGTTAAGCCGTAAGCCCTACATGCTACAAGGATGTCTTCGCCAGCTGAATTTCTGGTTCCAAAGCCTTTACCGCCGTGGCAGTCCTCATAATCAACATTTGTTTCTCCGACGTGGCCATTTAAATCTCCGCCTACGAAGAGCATCTCATCGATAGGTATATTTCTAAGCAACTTTTCGAAATAAGCATTAAACAAATATATTCAATCATCATGGATAATGTTCGAAATCTATTGAAGTGTGGGGAAAGTCAACGTGAAGAGAGCCAAGACGATGAGAGAGCATGTAATTATGCACAATAATACAGGTTTAGTTCTAAAAGCTCGTGAATTAGCAAGGCTGCTAAGATCTGCTTCATTACGGTAAATAGTACCAATGCAATGATGAAAATCTTTTCTCCATTTATCTTAGTATGCTTTAAATCTTATAGCTATACAATCGAAATCCCAGGAGTACCTAAACCTCAAGTAGATCTTCCAAGACGCTGGAGTTCGACGTTCATAACGTTGAAAGGTCTTTCAGAATTGAAAGAGTTCTGCCTAGAAAACGATACTTTATCTGGGCAATTGAAGCCTGAGCAATGGATGCAAATAGAATCCATTATACTCGTATCTTCTCTTGCTCCTGTACATATTTTGACGTTAAGTTTACAAAGCAGTCAATTGCTCTTAGGAGATATTTACAAAGCATTGCTGGAAATGATATTTGATCTAGAGTCTATAGAGAGCGAATTAAGTAAAACTCTCGTCGACTGCATTAAGCTAAGGCAATCAACATTAACGGAAAACGATACCATGTATTCTGCCTTGTTCCTGGACCCCAAATTCCGGCGTGTATTGTCCGAGGACAAAATTGAACGTGCAAAAAAACATTATCTTTCAAATCCATAATGCTAAGCAGGTAACTATGTTTAATCATTTAACATTTTTATTTATTTTTTTGTGATTACATGTAAAATGTGAAATAGACGTCTTTAGCTCCAATACCGTCACCAACTACATCAAACACTGAGCCATTCTTGTTTGATAAAGAAGCAAATCAAGGTAGCTCGTCAAAATTACGAATTGAACTTTTGAGTATGGAGTTATCTGAAGCTTCATCCGACGACGAGGAAGCATGCTCTGAAGATTTTGTTTGAAAAGCTTTTATGGAAATCGACACCTATAAGGAGAAGCGCATTGACGTTGATGCAGACCTTATGGAATATTGGGAAGGTAAAAAATTACTATATCCGCGACTAAAAGATTTGGCACATATTATCCATCAAGTGCCAGCGACACAAGTCAGTGTAGAACGCGCGTTTTCTGCACTTAAGCTCGTTCTCAGCGACTTGCGTTACAATTTGTCTGAACAAAACTTAGCAGCAATATTAATGGTTAAATTGAACTCATTGCTGTGAAATGGTAAGTGACTTAATGTGAACATGAAAGAAAACCAATTTATCTAACAAATATCTTATATTGACAGAACATGGAAAATGTACACTATCGGACAAAATGAAGTGCAAAAGCAGCTGATTCATTCTGTTAAGTCCTGTAAGTTAAAAGCAAAGGGCATTTATGCCTCAATTGTTATGTGCTGACATCATACACATGTGTGTTCACTTTTTGTTTTTTTTTTTTTAGGTGGCGCTACAGTCCGGGGTGGACCTGGGCCTCAGTCAACAAGCTTCTCCAGCCAGCTCGATCCCTGGCTAGCTGTCTCCAGTTTCGCACGCTAAGTTGGCTGAGGTCCTCTTCCACTTGCGTGCGCCACCTGAGTCTTGGCCTTCCTCTACTTCGCTGTCCCTCGGGGGCGGATTCGAAGACTTTTCGGACCGGAGCATTGGTGTCCATGTGCTCTACATGACCCAGCCATCTCAGTCTTTGGATCTTCACTCTTCTGGCTAGGTCCATGTCGCTGTACAGTCCATACAGTTCGTCGTTGTATCTCCTCCTCCACTCACCGTCAATGCAGACGGGACCGAAGATCGCCCGAAGAATTTTTCTCTCGAAGCAACCAAGAACACTCTCATCCATTTTTGATAATGTCCATGTTTCTGCGCCATAGAGCAGGACCGGGATTATTAAAGTCTTATAAAGGGGGTGAATTTTTTTTGTCCGAGAGAAGGCTTTGCTACTCAATTGCCTTCTTAACCCAAAGAAACAGCGGTTGGCAAGAGTTATTCTTCGCTTGATCTCAGCGCTTGTGTCGTTGTCTGTATTTATAGCGGAGCCTAGGTAGACAAAGTCCTTAACTACCTCAAAGTTATATCTTTCGAGGGTGACGTTCTGTCCGAGACGTCGGTGTTGGTTGTCCTTTTTGCTTGACAGCATATATTTGGTCTTGCCCTCATTGACCGCTAAACTCATTTTTGCCGCTTCCGTCGCAATACTCGCGAAAGCGCCACTGACATCACGCTGCTTTCTCCCGATTATGTCAATATCGTCGGCGTATGCGAGTAGTTGGACGGACTTTTGAAAGATAGTGCCTCTTGTGTTTGCTCGTGAGTTTTGCACTATTCTTTCAAGTACGATGTTGAAAAAATCGCATGACAGCGCATCGCCTTGTCTAAATCCTTTCTGGACATCAAAGGTCTCGGTGAGATCTTTACCGACCTTGATGGAGCAGCGTGCATTCTCCATCGTCATCCTGCACAGACGGACGAGTTTGGCAGGGATGCCAAAACTAGACATTGCTCTATATAGCTCGTCTCTATAGATGCTGTCATACGTGGGTCAGAGGGTCTCCTTTCTTGAGAATTGGACAAACAATGCTGAGGTTCCATTCATCGGGCATACTTTCGTCCGACCATATTTTACAGATGAGTTGGTGTATGCTCCTTACCAAGTCATCGCCTGCCGCTTTGAAGAGCTCGGCAGTCAGGCCATCCGCTCCTGCAGCTTTGTTGGACTTAAGCTTCGATATGGCTATCTTCACTTCATCCAGGTCGGGTGGACGGAATTGTTGGTCATCATCGTCCAGGTTGAAAGGTTGATTCTGCCTGACAGCGGTATTTGGTCCGTCATCGCCGTTATACAGTCTGCAGAAATGATCTTTCCAAATCCTCAGTATCGACTGCGATTCTACAACGATGTTCCGCGGCATG
Source organism: Volucella inflata (assembly GCA_928272305.1). NCBI lineage: Eukaryota > Metazoa > Arthropoda > Insecta > Diptera > Syrphidae > Volucella > Volucella inflata. Next base: position 66,118,112 of record OV743718.1, read on the forward strand.
TTATTTTTACCTTTTGGTAAAACTTCCGAACATCATTCCTGGAGTAGCATCTCTCAATTTCCTCGATCGCGCGCTTCTCATGCTCTTTCTTCTTCCTCTTGAGAAGCCGGTGCTCGTCTCTCCTCTTCCACTCATAGAGCTCATGAGCAGCTCTGGTCTTTCTAAGCAGCGCCGCGTTATATGCATCTTGCTTAGCTGCATGTGCTTGCCGGCATTCATCATCGAACCAGGGATTTCGTTGTGGTGGACGAGTGAAACCTAGCTCATCAGAAGCGGCATCTCTGATGGCGTTTTGGCAGTGTTTCCAATGGTCTTCGATTTTTGATGCTGGCGGCATTGGACCTCTTAAGAGATTAAGAGCCACTCGATCGGAGAAGGACTTGGCGATCTCTTGCGATTGTAGCCGTCTGGCGTCGAATTTTCTCACAGCATTAGTTTGTCTTGGCGTAGTTTGGGATATCCGCAACCGTACCTTGGCTACAACAAGGTAATGGTCCGAGTCGATGTTGGCTCCTCGGAACGTACGGACATCCATAATGCTGGAGGAGTGTCTTGCGTCGATCGCAATGTGATCAATCTGGTTGACTGTTGATTGATCAGGAGTTCTCCAAGTCCCCTTGTGTATGTCGAGATGTGGGAACCGCGTGCTAGCCACGACAATGTTTCGCCCCGCCGCAAAGTCGATTAGCCTGAATCCGTTATCGGAGGTGGTGTTGTGCAGGCTAAATTTTCCGATTGTTCCACCAAAGATACCTTCTCTTCCTACCTTTGTATTAAAATCACCGAGGACAATTTTAATGTCATAGCTAGGGCATTGCTCGTAGGTCTTGTTGAGGAGCTCGTAGAAAGCATCCTTGGTGTCGTCATCTTTCTCCTCTGTGGGGGCATGCGCGCATATGAGGCTTATGTTGGCGAATTTAGCCTTGATGCGGATTGCTACGAGGCGTTCGCTCACATGCCGGAAGCTGATGACTTCTCGTCTTAGTCTGCCTCCGACAACATATCCGCATCCAAATAAGCGCTGCTTTTGCCGTCGATAGCAATTGCCGTAGTAGATGTCGCAGTTTTTCATCTTCTTTTTGTCCGGCCCATCCCATCGCATTTCTTGGATGGCGGTTATGTCTGCTTTGCAGCAGTCTAGGGCCTCCGCTAGTTGCTCGGCTGGACGTGGTCTATTAAGAAATCTAACATTCCACGTGCATATCCGAAGCTCATTGTCCTTAAATCGTTTGCGTGGGTTGTCAACAGTAGATCCGTCCATATCCGAGGCTTGTTGATGCTTCGTAACTTAATCTTTTTTTAAATGGCCGGGCAGTTACCCTGGCGGTACAACTCCCAACCTGGAGGACCAGTTCCATTTTGAGTGCCCCTAGAACGAGGGGTCGGTTACACCGAAGCCAGTAACCCGTTCCGGGATGTGAGCGCTGCCGTTGGCCCTTATAGGGCTCGTCCGCCACCATCTCTTTTCCAAGACCCTGACTAAGTCCTGGAAATCCTTTCCGGCCTGAGCTCCAAATATGTCGGAGTAGCCCGGATAAGGTCTTGTTTTGTTTTTCCGACACTAATCCTGGTTAATGGCGCAGGAAACTCGCCATTTGCCCCTTCACTTCGCAACCTCTAGTGAGATTCCCAGATGGCGCCCCGGGGAGGCGTGAAGTAGGACTTATTAGCAGAGCTGCAAGATGTTCGGCTGCAGAGGCTCATTCTCGTCATTTAAGGAATCAGCACCTGTCGGAAGATACTACTTCTACGAGGCCTTATACTAATCGTTGCCATCCCTGTGTGTTCACAGTTTTGTAAAAAATAACTGTTAATTGCTTTTGTTTACTTGCTATCAGTTGTGAAAACTCTGCAGCAGTTGTATTTAAGCCGCGACAAAATAAAGTGCATATTGTGATTTGTGTGCGGTGTGCTGGAATATTTCCAAAAGTTTTCCAATTTTTCAGAACAGATCTTTACAATCAACAAAAAACTAAAAGGTAGAAGCACTAAATTAAAATTTAGAATTTCATTTTCAGTCCTTAGTTAAGGCTTTGGTATGAAATCGCTAACACCTGAAGTAAAGGAACTGCTGCTTTTGGACCGTCAAAGTGGATTGACATTCCATAAACTCGCAGAAAAATATGGACTATCAATCTCTGGAGCAAGGAAGATCTGTCTTAACTTTGAATAACGAGGAGCAGTTGTTAGTTTAAAAAGTTCTTGCGGAATAAGCGGAAGACTACTGCAACTGTTGACCGGAGAATTAATATTGAGGCCAGGAAAAACCCGTTATCTCCGACTAGGAGTATCAAAGAAGACCTGGAATTGAATATCACACCAAGGACGGTAGAAAGGCGATTCCAGGAAAGCGGCTTAAAAAACTTTTTTGCGAAGAAAAAGCCTATGCTTCGTTTTATTAACATCAAAAAACGCTTCGCCAACATTCTGGCAAAATGTAATTCGATCGGACGAGTCCAAATTTGAATTGAAAAACCCTAAAACAAGAAAGCGAGTTTGGTGCAGACCATCCGAAAGGCTAAACCAAAGGTACATTAAAAAAACCGTGAAACACGGAGGAGGGTCGGTAATGGTCTGGGGATGTTTTTCCTTTAGCAGCGTTGGAAATTTTGTCAAAATCGACACCAAAATGACGGATCCAACGTACGTCAACATTATTAGGGAAAATTTAGCTTCTTCTGCTTCTAAAATGTCTTTGAAAAGTTATATTTTCCAACAAGATAACGACCCAAAGCATACATTCAAAGTGCTAAGGAGTTTCTTACCCAAAATAATGTTGACGTATTAGAATGGCCACCTCAGTCCCCAGACCTGAACCCAATTGAGCACCTGTGGTCCATTTTGGATGACAGAATTCCAGTGGATAAGCGTCGGAATTTAACAACTTTTTGGGAAAGTCTTCAAAATGATTGGGAGAAAATTCCAGCGGATATGTTAAAGAATCTGGTGTCCAGCATGCCCAAGCGTCTTGCGGCAGTGATACAAAATAAAGGAGGAGCCACTAGTTATTAAGTCTTTTTTTCATTTCTGAAGCAGAATTTTAAGAATTTGATTTGTTTTTGTTATTTTTTTTTTGAATTTGCACTTTATTTTGTCCTCCTACATTTTTTTTTTTTTTTTTAATATTGCTGTATCTTTTTATTTTTCAAACGAATTTTGTAAATAATTTAAACAGGTAGTTCAACAGTTATGAATAAAAAAGTTATGAAAAAAAAAAAAAATAAAAAAAATCTGCGTTGTAACGCTTTTACAACTAAGAAATGTGTCTGAGTTTACTTTTGCACTTTATTTTGTCCGACAGTGTATATTAAAAAAATTATTTCTTAATTCTGGAGGCTATCAAGATAGATTTGCTTGTTTTACTTTATTTTTTCATTTGAAAAATGTTTTTTCAGTGGTTGTTTCAAAAAATAAAATTGTTAAAATAACAAATAGAAAACATAACTATCAAGGCTTTACCGTTTATTTTTAATCGAATAAATTTGAATGAAATTATTTTTGACTGAAAAAATAAGTCAGATTTTAACCGTAGTTTTTTATCTTAAAAATTTAAGTCAAAAAACAACGATTATTTTGACTTTTATGAAAAAAGTCATAAAAGTTACGGCCCCTGGATCGTGGAATATGAACACAGAGCGCCCGTCATTTTCTTAGTGACAACCTGTTGACAGAGTGAGCTTCTACCTTTTGATATAAGAATATAAAAGTGTGTTTAATTTAGGGCTACGATTTTTTTTGTCATAAAAATAAATAAAATCAGAACCGAATAAAATGCAAAGATAAACAAATTAGAAATAGAGTATCTTTATGTCCTTTCTGTCATTCCTTCATACACTCCTTTCAAATTACCACCAACTTCATGTGAATCCTGCGCACTGAGGAAATAACTGTCATTTCGAAAAATACACATACGACTACTGCAAAAAATACCTCAAACGCAAAACCGAAAAGCGACAAGAGAGAGAAAAGTTTCGCCCGAGCGAAACGTCGCTATTTTTTCGCAGTGTGTGCAATAAATTTGAAAAAAAGTATTTAAAAAAACAACATCCTTTTCATTAATCAGTATTCAGTAACAAAAAAAACAAAAAAAAAAAATATACGAATCGAAAATCGTCTTTCTTCTTTCTGTTGTCGGTGGGGTTATCGGAAAACTGAAATTCGTTCGTGTAAACGCCACAAATAAGACGAGAGTTTTTAAATGTTTTAAAAAATACAAATTCCGTGTTACAGGACCAAGTAAAACGAAAGGACTAACAATGTCTTCAAATAGTGAGCAGGTAAGTTTCCTCATCCTTGCCCTCTTCTGACGATGACATAGAAGATCCTTTTATATTTTTCTCGCGAAATTCCAAAAGATACGAGTGCATATACGTACGAGTATTTGGTATATCTGAAGGGATGTCTTTTTTTTTTTTTTGAGTACATGTACTGCTGAAGGACCTTCGGCCCTCCACCCACTGTCGCGAAAACGGAATTGTTCATCAATAAACAGAGAAAAAAAAAAAAAAAAAAAAAAGGATATCCCGATGTAAAGATGGCTTCTTCGTTGGTAACTCCGATATGGAGTCGCCATTCATCCGACTGACCCTGGGACATCTTTGCATTTAAATTTCAAATGATACGGATGTTACTCGTAGTCGTATCCATTGCGTGGACTGTCATTGAACCTTTTTTTTCTTTCCCATCGACGTATGAGTTCTTCACTCCTTTGTTGATTCGCTTCTGTTGGGGTTGCCGGGGTTGTCGGGGTTGCCATGAGTGGAGATGGTGATGGAGATGGAGAGGAATAAATAAAATCAACTTGGGGTGGTAAAACTGTCGGAAGGTAAATTTTAACTGGTAACTGGTAACTGGTAACTGGAATGTGTGTTTCGTCAACATTGTTCTTTCCAACATTTTTTATTGAAAAAAAGGCACCATTTCAGCGTTCTGTGAAGGTCGTCGCTTTGTTACGTCTTCTCGGAAACTCATCAACTCGGCAACTCGAAACTGGGAAACTCAAAAACTTAGAGCCATAAATAGGTTGTTTTCCACTTTGACGAGTTTTTGAAGTGAGATACATACTCTTATTGTCAGTCCTTCAGTCGTTCACGATGAATAGGAAAAGTAAAAGTGCTACTGGTATTTATTATAATATTATTTTTGTTTTTTATTTTTTTTTTATTTTATTTCGAACAAAGGCCAACCATGCCTAAAGTTAAAACTGTCGCTACCTTTGTATTCTAACTTAGGGAGGGCTGTGCAGAAATAAACCTTTTTTCTTAAAAAAAAAAAAATAAAGGTAAGGAAAGGAAACTTTTGTGTTTCGCTTTCGTTCAAGAAGGAACAAGTGCAGCAATCGACACGGCGTTGGCATTCATTTTTCAAGGCATTTGAAATGCTAATCAAGTGCCTTTGTATTTGGCGTTCATGAGAAATGCAAATTTGTTGTTGAAGAGCAAGAGAAACTACCTCTCTGGCGAGAGACCCTTGAACTATAACAACGCGCCAGAGTGGAGTGGTACCTCACAAGTAGTGCCTCACAAGTGGTGTTGTGTTTATTTTTGTGAATTATTTTATTGGCACCTACTACACGTACTTACGAGTATACCTACGGATACCTTACACGGCCTCTGTTATAAAGAAAAATAAGGTTGAAGTTCGTAAAAAGGAAATGGGTTAATGGAAGGGCTCTTGTTGAAAGACGCACTTGAATGCGGACAGTTGGGGGTGTATCTTACGAGTATGACACGCCAGGATGCAAGTACGAGTATAAACAGATTCTGTTACGATATGTAACTGGTCCATTTTTCTCCTTGAATTTGAATACGATGACAGGTTGAAAGGTTATAGTAATGTTATGATCTTACTTGACATTTTGGTTTATTATTTTCGAAGTATTGTGGAAGGGTCTGCCCTTTAAAAGAAATAATCATTGTGCTTAAGAGGATTATTTGACATTTATCCTGGATCTTTGATTTCAAACCATAGGAATGGCAACCTACGCCGTATAGAATGGCATATCAATCGCCGTTTATTCGGGTTACATGTCGTCCTTAAAGGAACACTAACGAAACTTTGAAGAGGAACAGCCACAGCTTAGCTTGTGTTGTAAAAACATTGCTCTTTCAGATTTTACATTTACACATCCAAAATAAGCTCTTTTGATTAAGCTGATCGCTTCCTCTTGCCACTTTTATGAATAGAATTATTCCTCCTCGATATGAAAAATCTAAAACATGATATTTCAGACATGGTGATAAATTTTTACTTTAGCTCTTGGCACTTTGGATGACATAGTTCAGGCCAAGCTCGTTACAAAGAGCAACAGCGGTAACAGAATGCAGCTTTTTTAACTTTTTAACTTTAGCCATCGGACTTTGTGTGGGGTATAGGGTATCAACGAGGCCTCCGTGACATACGAGTAGTATTCAAAGTTCTGTACCGCGTTTGAGTTTTATCTAAAACTTTCGCACAAAAAGCGAGGGCTCATGGACGACCTCAAGTTACGAATGACTCAACTTCAATCGCAATAGAACTATTGCAGCCGCCACAAAAATTACCGGCCTTATCACAAGAGATGAACTGCTCTGGGCACCGCTTCAAACCATATAAGTCTGCTGGGCCGGATTGTATAATTCCAGCCGAGCTACAAAGATCCTCGGATATAATCTTGCTATCGCTGGAAAATATCATGAGGTACTGCGTAGAACTATCCCACATACCTCTGTCATGGAGAGAAGTGAATGTAGTTTTCATTCCCAAAAGCGGTAAATGTTGTTATGTTGTCTCAAAGGACCTAAGACCTATTAGTCTATCATCTTTCCTTCTAAAAACTCTAGAACGACTGATTGATATCCATATACGATCTAGCTAGAGTCTTAAACTCCTATCCACGGCACAACACGCCTACTGTAAACGAAAGTCGGTGAAAACGGCTCTACACTCACTAACAAGCCACATCGAACGATCCTTACATAATGCAGAATATACAATGGTAGATTTCCTAGACATAGAAGGCGCCTTTAACAACGTCAAAACATCCGTAATCACAACGGCGCTGTCAGCTCTGAAGGTAGATGATTCACTTGGGGCCTTGATTAATCTCATGCTAAAAAGCAGGATTATCAACTCCAAACTGGGGGGTCCTCTGTCAAAAGAAGTGTCAGCATAGGTACGCCGCAAGGCGGTGCCCCTTCACCCCTTCTGTGGAACTTAGTTGTAAACGAACTGCTGATAGACCTGGAAGAGGGTGGCAGCAGGGTGGTTGCGTATGCGGATGACGTTGGTATAGCCGTCTCAGGAAGAGCTTCCACGTAAGCATTCCCTCCAGATCCTTGTGGGAGGAAAATGCATTCCTGGATGACAATTCAATCCACTTTTACACCGACGTACGGTTCAAAGACTGTTAGTTGGGTTGGTGGTGGTGTTTTTGCCGATAAGCTTAACCTTAGCCTCTCCTTCCGCCCCCCTATCACTGTAGTGTGTTCCGGGTGGCAATTCTGGCCATTAAGGAAGCCCTATCCTGGCTGAAGAAAAATGTAATATCTGCAATGGATATCCCCATCTCTAATGGAGATGGCGGAGCAGCTTAACATTCACCTTTGCTGGGTGCCGGGACATAGAGACATTCCAGGGAATTGTGGGGCCCACGAACGAGATGTCTAGCGACCAAACAAATCTGGCCAAAGCTAGATCTGAATCGCTCCATGTGTTTAATTCTTCTAAACAGAAAACATCTTAGCGCCATGGGTAAACATGCAAGAAGGCTTGGCATGTTCACTAACGACTTGTGCAGAAGCTGCAAGGACGAGAAGGAAGAGGAGACAATCCCTCGCCTCCTCTGTACATGTACAGCTCTCTCCCAAAGAAAAAAACTCCACCTAGGGATCTTTCTCCACATCGACTTAAGCGACTTAAGCAATACAGACATTAAAAGTCTCCTGCGCTTTATTAAGAGCTCCAAATAGTTTCTGGAGTAGGAGGATCACAGATGTACGTGGCATCACAATGGGCCAATCGGCCTAAGTGTTGGTTTTTTCAACAGAAACTTAAACCCAACCTAACCTAGGGGTTCCTTTTGAATCATCTGGGAAAAGGCTCGGTTTCTCTCGGCCAATTTACAGGTCCATTACGTGAAATTATGCGTTCATAAAATGTATCCTTAAATATGTTGATTGTTTCGTTTGTTGTATGGCACGTAGCGCCATTCTTCTGGAACTACATTTCGCTCACATTCGTGTCACTCGGCGAACACCCTTAATCGTAACGCTCTGATTAGCTTCATTTTTCAAAAATATTAAATCCGATGACTCTACTATACCGAACCAAACTGTGCATTTTTCGGGGTGTACAGGCTTTTCGATAATCTCACGTAGATTATCTTTGCTGCAGCACCAATTTTCTTATTGACAAACTCATTGAGCCAAAAATATGCCTCATCGTTGAACGTAGTTTTTCGATAAAACTCCAGTTGATCCAATGCCAGTTGATTTTGGACCCATTCACCGAAATTTCGACGAGTACAATGGTTATTCGGCATCAATTCCTGCACTAGCTAGATCTTGTTAGGCTGCACAACAATATCTTAGCATAAAATTGTCGATAGAGTGGCAGGACAAAAAGCAATCTGTTGTCAACGACGTCGAATCGATAAATTTTAATCCTCTTTAACACTCTCCTGAACTGATGTTACGAGGGCGGGTCAATAAGTCCGAGACTTTTGGATTAAAACACAGATTTTTTGATAAAAAAATAATTTTATTTTTCAACGTAGTCTCCCTTGAGCTCTATACACTTTGTCCAACGCTTCTCCAATTTTTTTATCCCTTCCAAAAAAAATGATTTGTCGAGGTCCTCAAAATAGGCCTTTGTTTGCGAGATGACTTCATCATTGGAGTCAAAACTTTTTCCACCAAGCCATTTCTTCAGGTTTGGGAACAAGAAGTAGTCGCTCGGAGCCAAATCTGGAGAATAGGGTGGATGAGGGAGCAATTCATAGCCCAATTCATGGATTTTTGCCATGGCAACTGCACATGTGTGCACCCTTGCATTGTCTTGGTGGAAAAGAACTTTTTTCTTGGCCAAATGAGGTCGTTTTTTTTTCATTGAATCGGTCCAATAAGTTGGCATAATATTCCCCATTGATTGTTCTTCCCTTTTGAAGGTAGTCAATGTGGATTATCCCGCGTGCATCCCAAAAAACAGTCGCCATAACTTTATTGGCTGACAAACCCACCTTGGCCTTCTTTGGCGCCGATTCACCCTTAGAAACCCACTGTTTTGACTGTTGTTTGTTCTCTGGTGTGTTGTGATGGATCCATGTTTCGTCCACGGTTACAAAACGGCGCAAAAACTCCTCCATATTGCTATTAAACAACGCCAAACCTTCCTGTGAAGTTGTTACACGATTGCGTTTGTGGTCGACTGTGAGCAAACGCGGCACCCATCTTGCAAGCTTTCTCATGCCCAAGTGATCATTCAAAATTGAAACCACTCAGCCATGCGAGATTCCTACGGCTTCCACAATCTCTCGCACTTTCAATCTTCGGTCGGCCAACACCATATCGTGAATTTTTTCGATTGTTTCGGGTGTAGAGACCTCAACTGGGCGTCCAGGACGTTCGGCATCTTCAGTGCTTGTACGGCCACAACGAAATTCAGTAAACCACTTTTTTACCATTGAAATCGATGGTGCAGAGTCCCCATAGTATTTATCAAGCTTGGCCTTGGTCTCGGTAATGGTTTTTTTTCGCAAGAAATAATGCTTAATAAGCACACGAAATTCACTTTTTTCCATTTTCTCCTCAAATTAGTGAGTAGTCTGATAAAAATAGCTGTCAAACACAAACTAACTGACGCAGCAAGTTTAAATTTTGACAGGATTCAACTGACAGATGCCTGTTGATAGGAGCAGTGTTGCTGTTTCAGTAAAGAGGTCAGAAATTCAAAAAGTCACGGACTTATTGACCCGCCCTCGTATATTCTCTTCAGTACGCACTTTTCTTCTTTGTACCGGTGCTACAGGATCTTCCAGATGGTCAATTATGTGCAAGTGCTCTATAAGTTTGGCGCACAGAACGGTAATTTAAGAACCAAAGTGAAAAGTCTAATGAACAAAAATGGCACTGACAGTTTATGGTTTGGGTAAGTCATGTACTTTGACGTTTTTGCCTCTTATCTACAGTGGCAGTGAGTAAAGCATCCGCTACTCATAAAGTGATCGATCTAGATTCTAGTCCCACGTACGAGTAATTTGTCAATGAACCAAGACAGACGGCTGATCTTGTGGCAGCCCTTGCGTTCAATCAGTTTCCGTTAACTCTGCAAAAGTTAACCAACTTCTAATTGGGGACTGCTTTTACTTTTTTTTTGTGAAGAGTTTTAAGTGCAAGTTTGACTATTCGACGTCAGATGGCAGATGCAGTACTTTTATAAACATTGTCAACTGTATTGAAATATCATTCAAGAACAGTTTTTCCAAATTAATGTTTTCCGAATTGTGTCAGTTTACGCGATGTAAAGATATTTAAACGTTTTTAAGGGACCAAATCAGATTAAAATTGAAAGTAGCAAATTCTAAGGAATGCGGTGGGTGCTGAAGTGTTTTCCACTGTAACTCCTTCAGTTTTGTAGTGTTTGCCGGGCGACATGTGGCCTTATCATGATGGAAAATGATTCCTTTTCAAAACTCAAGTTTGTTGGCAAATGGGAGACGAAAGGAGAGTGGAACCTTTACCTGCTGCTAGAGTCATTTTCAGCCTCCGGTACTGCAGTTTCACGTGTGCGTTTTAAGAATCTTAATAAATTGCCAAATTATTATTCATTCATATAAAAACGCAATGATTTATAACTTACTTATCCATATTTAATGCTATTTAGCCAGAAAATTACAAAAGTTTTTGAGGGAAAAATATACCCATACTTGAATTGTTAGTGTTGCCACAATATAACTATTACAAAATCCAATAGTGCTTTGAAGAATAGCATGGTAGTACTGGGGCTATTTTTACACCCAGTGCATTTCAACCCGTGGGAGTATATTCTAAATGCAAAATAAAAAATATATAAATAGCCAAAACGGCAACGCTGGCTATTGCTATTACTCTGAGTCTGTGTAAATACACTAATACTAAGTTTGGTTACGCGTGACGGCAAGAAACTCGTGAAGCCTATACCGAGGGAAAAGATGTTTACACATCAAAAAGTTCGAATAAAATTATATCACTGGAATCCACCAAACATAGGAGTATAACAGTATCTTCGTTGGATCCAAGCCAGCTTTTTCCACGGGTTGTGCACCCTCACCAGTTTGTTTCCAGCTCCTTTTTTTTGCCCGTTATTGTACAGAATCCATTTTTTGTCATCTTTTACCGCTCGATCCATGGCCACAGAGACGCGGTTCAGCTTATTTTTTTCTATCAAGAAATACGACAGATAGGTGTCGAGATTGGAAGTGATTCCAAGTTTCTTTAAATGGTGAAATAGCCAATATTGGGCTTTTCAGCAATCTTTAGTTGAAATTTTCGGGTAATTTTTTGCTTAGGCTCGCGCAATGTCGTCATCAACTTCAGAAAGTCATTCAGAATAGGGTTGATCGTCTAAAGCTATATCATTGTTGCGAAATCTACAAAAAAAAAATTGTTATATCCCTAAGAGCAAGAACTCGAATTAGCGCTTTGAATGTTTTTTGTTGCAGTTTCAACACTCATATCTTTTCGAAATTAAAAGCATTACAGGGCGAAGCTGTAACCTTTCGTTCTATTACAATTCACACAATTTGATGTAACTCAATGGGGGTCTGGCGATAAAATGACCTTCTGATTTCACTACCTATCCTGGTATACAACAGGACCAAAAAACAAATAATAGTTGCGTCGCACAGCAAACTTTTGGACAGGATCTTTTGCGGTGATTCTATAAATATGTCAGTATTGGATAATCTGCTTACCGAGATTGGATTTTTCCCAAACGAAGTTGGATTCCGGGTTGTAACAGAGCATCAATATGCCTTGAGCACCATGATAGTATAATAATGGTACTACCTTATATACAGGCCACTTGGGAGAGGTATAGGCTTTGAGTTATCTGTCCTTAAGTATTTGCCATAAAAGTTGGCCTACATATACAGGCCTAAATTCCCGAAAAAAATCTATACAGGCTCAGATTCTAAAACTTTGGATTTGACATTATGCCATTCTGCGAAATTCACACACATTCAGTCAGTAGGCTAATATACTTTGAATATTAACACTTAAATATTGGAAATTTAACCACTGATAAATTTTCTAAATATTAGCCTTGAAATATTGAAGTCAAAACTGATGCTGGTGCCCAAGTGTTCCAGGCGTTCTGATAAGGCGGGCACTGCTGTGCACTTAGTAATGTTCGCTATTGAAACCTTTTCGGTATCCACCATTGCAACAAACAAAACCCTCGAGAGCATTTTTTCCGCCTACAAGGGCTAGAATGATCACAGTTCTATATACAATTGGTTGTTTGACTTTTAAGTTTAAAGAAGCAGCCATTAGCAAGGGCGATTTCCCACTTAATTGTCGGAGTCGATAGCACTGGTGTCGTTGTGCGAAAGAGTCGTCGATGTAGTTTATTTTCCTTATTTACAGCATATTCTTCGTTTTTCCTCCGTAGACTGTTAATCTTACCTTTGCAGCATCAGTTTCAATAGTCGCAAACGCTGTATCGGCAGTTGACTGTAATCTGCATATGTGAGTTTAAAAAATGATGCTTTTGGAGATGAGTTGTAAGTTTGTAACGATTGAGCAATATTGATCATAGGAGATAGTGCTTACGCGATTCGCACTTTGCCTAGGGTCCTTTAAAAGAGCCTCATACAAACGAAAACAAAAACAAAAAAAAAAATAGCACGAGACTATCAAAACTCAAAAGGACCCTCCCTTTTACGTTTTAATTACACTTATGGTCCCTAAGCGCAGGTAAATCAAAACGCCAGCCCGGGCTAAGAGCAGCAGGTGGTTAAATCAAGTAGCGGCGGTAGGCATGCAAATATACTAGACTTGGGAATGGGGGTGATATTGCTGCTAATAATGTGTAGTAAACCGCAGTTATTTTTATTTTCACCCAGACTCTGGATGTTGTTTGAGCTAGAAATTTTAAAATATAAAAACCCTAATCGGTCCTTTGCAAAATTCCGAACCTCTATCTAATTTTAAACCTGTAAATACATTAATACAAACCAGATGATCTCTCACACTCAGATCGTAAACGAAGGAGGAGGGAGCTAGGGGATATGCTCTAGTACGGATGAACTTTCCCTTTCGTCTACCGATTTTGAATGCTATGACATAGCTTGGTAGCTATATGGTCCGCCGATGTACGACTATTAGTAGCTACTCTTTTTTGATAGAAATGCCCATATAAGGCTTACATCTCTCGTTACTCCTTTCTGATCCTTTCACGCCCCCATTTTTCTAAAGCCCAGCAATGCTGGAAAAAAACTACTGATTCGGTTTCCCATGAAGTTTTCAATCAATTATTCCGGTTCAATAGTACCATAAAACAAACAAAAATGAAAGGTCACAGAGTAAGGAAAAGAATTAAAATATTTTATATTTATATCTACAAATTCAGAAAAGTAGGGGAAACAATTAAGTTGTGAATGACCTTTGTTATTTGAAAAGTATCGGATGAATACTGGATATAAATACAAATTCTATATAGTACTTACATCTACTAATGTTCTATATTTTAAAAAATGATAAGGTTACGTAATGGGTCACCCAGATAGGAAAAAAAATTGTCATAAAACAACAGTGTGAGACATAAAATTGATTTTGGCTTTCTTGTGAAGCTACGTTCATGCCATTATGTATCGAATAGCATATCATTAAAATGGCTGCATCGGTGCTGGCAGTGCTTCAAGCGGTCGTTCCAATTTTTGATGACTCTGTCAAATGTGTGCGGCGTTATTCCGGCAATATTGTGTCGAATGTTGGCCTCGAGCTCGTCCAATTGTGGCTCGCTTGTTAGCACAGCTCGGATATATCGATGTTGTTGATCTCTAAACACAGAAAGTCGTTTAACATCGCTCTATACCTGAGACCATTGACCGTAACGGTGTTTCCTCTCTCACTTCGAAAGAAATAAGATCCGATGATGCCGTCATGCCATAAGACACACAAAACAGTCAATATTTGTGGATGCATTGATGCTTGGCCGAATCTTTTTGGATTTTGTTTACTCCATTGTTTGTTGACATAGCCGCTGAGTCAAAAATGGGCCTTGTCTGAGAAAACGATTTTTTGCCCAAAATCCGGATCTCCGGCCAACAAATATTTCCAGCGCCCAATTAACGAACTCACGGCGTTGTCTATAGTTGTCTGGCTTTAATTCTTGCGTCAGAACAATTTTCTCCTCTTCTGCTCATAGAGCTCAGAGCGGCTCTAGTCTTCCTTGTGTGTGCTTGCCGGCATTCGTCATCAAACCAGGGGTTTCGTTGTGGTGGTCGAGTGAAACCCAGCACATCAGTAGAGACATTTCTGAAGGCTTTTTGGCAGTGTTGCCGCTGGTCTTCAATGCTCGATGCAGGGGGCAAGGAACCTCTTTAGAGATTAAGAGATACTCGATTGGAAAAGGATTTGGAGATCTCTTGCGGTTGTAGCTGTCTGACGTCGGAATTCCTCACAATATAAGCTCGTCTTGGATTTGTTCGGGTTATCCGCAACCAAACTTTGACTACAACAAGGTAGTGGTCCGAGTCGATGTTGGCTCCTCGAAACGTTGAGACATCCATAATACTGGACGAGTGACCTGCGTCAATCGCAATGTGGCAAATCTAGTTAATAGTTGATTGAGAGACGTGGAAGTCTGTGTGCTCGCTATGACAATGCTCGTCCCGCCGCAAAGTTTATTCCTCTGTATCCAAGGTTTGTTTATGTTTCGTAACTTTTGTATTTTATTTCATGGCCGGGCAATTACCACGGCGGTAGGCTAGTTCCATGTTTAATACCCTTAGAACGAGGGTTCGGTTAAGCTAGTCCTAAACGACGAACATGCTCGCCTAATCGTGCTCGCTACGCTTTTCTCGTGTAGGGGCTGGTTCGCGAGCCGCTCGGTGTTGGCGAGAAATTTCGATTTTTTCGTGTTCGTTGGCTTCGATGTTCGCCGTGTAGGGCCATGTTCGCGAGCAAACCTCATTTTTGCTGTGAACGCCGCCGAGTTCATATCGCGAATGAAAGACAATGGCAACAGTCAGTCAAGATTTTGTAGAAGAATTTATTGAATTATTGCGGAATGAAAGTGCGAATTGGGATATAAAAAGGGATAATTACAAAAATAAACTTAACATGCGAACGACTACTGCGTTTATACAGCCAGTCCTTCATCCACTTTCTTTTTTTTTTTTTTTTTCTTTTTTCTTACATAAATAAATAATTAAATAATTACATTATCTTTATCGCACATGTTTACACTGTGAAGAATCACCCCGAAATGCTCTTCGTGTAGGGGATAACGCAAGCGAGCAAGTTCGGCGAGCATGTTCGTTGTTTAGGGCTAGCTTTAGACCGAAGCCAGCAACCCGTTCTTGGAGTGCTACCGTTGCTTCATTTCGAGCTCTTCTGCCACCATCTCTTTTCCGAGACCCTGACTTAAACTCGGAAAGCCTTACCGACGTAGGCTCCAAATATGTCGGAATAGCCCGGATAATGTCTCATTTGTTTCCGGATTTTTTCCACAGTTGATTCCATCTGGGCAATTCATCAACTGTCCTCTTAATAGTGCTGCTTTTTTGGCTGCTGCTCAGCACTCGCCTTATAAGTTTAGCAAGTCCAGTCCGGATGGAAATCGACCAGTACCCGACGGTTACCACATGGGGGTTTAATAAGCACTAGACTAGATTTCCATTATATTTGCCAACGACTATTTTCATGACATGTTGAGGGCAGTGCTGGTAGGTTTTTTTTCAATGAGCTAGGTTAATCAATCTTTGTTAAGATTGTTCTTCTCCTCTGTCGGGATGATTGCATTAATAAGGGTTGGCAAGTTGAAGAATTTAAACTTTTTGATCGTATAGTCGCTTACATGCCGGGAACTCAAAACATCTTTAAGGCTTCCTCTGGTGCCAAATCCCCATCCGAATAAAGCCGCGACTGTTGTCCTTGCTGTCTGTATCAGTTTCCATATTAGATATCACAGTTTGTAGTAGTCGAGGATCTCTTCTAGTTGCTCTGTGTGGCGTCTGTTAAGAGCTTTGATATTCAGATCCGAAGTTGGTATCCCTCAATCATTTGCCAGTGTTGTCAAAACTGAATTCGTCACTATCGGAGGCTATTAATTGGTTCTTCCACATTCATATCCGTATCTACCCCCTATGATGATGTAGGCCAATATTATGCTACTGGTGGAGTATGCATGACTTTAGTCTGCAAAAATAAGGGACTTACTCCTGCTGTTGCCTGAACCATCACTCTGAAGTATGTTTAGGCAAACAAGTTTGTTGCATTCCGATCGCCACGCATGTTAATAGTCTACTCTCTCAGGCAAAGATGTCTTTACTACTATGAACCGCAAGCGAATCAATAGTGCGCATTATGACTGCTAGAAGATACATGCATTTTAATTGTTTCCATTGAGAACAGCATTGTGTAGGTCAAATTAAAAGGTAACTCAAAAACTTCAAAACAAAAAAAGAGTTTGGATTAAGGGTATTAAAGGTTAAAAGTATTTCTTGGGCTGTCCTTTTTGTCCTTGAAATCTTTTTCTATATTTAGATCTTGTCTATGCGTCGTTCTTTTATCTTTGAAATTCAGAATAGATACTCATCAATATGAGCTAAATTAATGTGATATCGGATGAATATTCAATTTATGATTTTTTTTTATGAGATTTTATGAAAACTGCTGATTTGATGAGAATGAAAAACGGCACGTGTCCCTATTTTGAACAATCTCAGCCCATCAATCCCTCTTTGAATATACTCCAATTTCCGGATAAAAGTAATTAGAGAAGTGTATGATGTATCGATGGTATACACGTATTCACTTCAGTTTCGTGTTATTTCAAGGAATACTGACGCAACATTGACACCTTTCTCATTCTTCAGTCGATGTCGATATCCAAAAATCAACAGTAGAAAAGCAAAAAAAAAAAAGAAAAGTTTGACGTTGTCAAAACGACTTGATTGAAACGTCTGTACCAACGACGACGACGACGACGACATATCGACGAAAAATCAAACGAATATGCCACAAAGAAAAGAGAAATCTATCATCACACAAGTCCTTGTTGATGATCCTAGGATTTGGAGTACCTACCGACTTTTTGCTCACTCACTTTGCGTAACAATGAGCAAATGTGTCCTCAAAAACAAAACCCCACGTAATCAAAACACAGTCGTAAAATTTTAGCAGCACCAGCAACACAAAAATCCAACAATCTACAGCACATAGCACACAACACAAAGAGGTTATATGGAGCACATGAGCGCGCCACTAAAATGACGAATCGAGGTCAATTACTGAACAGATTTTGATGCCTGTTCCATCAGCACCACCCGTTCTTTTACTCGTATCCTCCTCCCTATGCTGGGGAGCCTCATCAGCTTGAATGTTTATTTATTCATCGTCCTTGGTTGAAATAGATGGTGGTGTCTGGTGGAGTTGTTGTCAGTTTTTATTACTGATGACGCCAGAAGTCGTCATGTTTTTTTTATTCCTAATGCAAATGTTTAATTGTCGGACGTTTGGGCTTTTCGTAGTTTAACTTCCGCAAGCAGATGCTAACCAAAATCGATAGCGACTGTCGAAATTATCGCCTATTTTGGGTTAATCGATATCATGAAAATGATATTTTAAAAATCAGTACTGATGTTGAAGGGGAGGATACTTTTTTTTATCTATTTTAAATCAGAGCTTTTTTTTGGCAATTTATCACTCGAGGTGTTAGATTTCACGAGGCATTGCAATCAATTTCACAGCGCGCTCAAACTTTATCACGTATCGCAAACGACAGAGTTTAATGGTAAACTATTCTCGGGTATTCTAGATGTTTTTTGTGGAATCAATATAAGAAAAAAAACGAATGATTTATGCGATTCGGGGGGCGCATCTGTGTGAAGTGCATGGGAACTTAGTTGTGATTTGTCGCCAATTCGATAAGCGACATCAAAATAGCTTAAGCATACCTGGAAGGGAGCTGTACTTGTTTCAGATTTTGATTTGGATTTGAATGTTTTTCTTATTTTTCCCATAGATACGTGATTTTGGCCAATGGGTCAAGTAAAAATTCGAAATTTTCTGATTCTGCAGGTGGCTACTATTGCCTTTTGGTTCTTCTCCGATCTAATCGATTCGTTTTTAGTTCCTTTAAGTGAAATTTCTCAGCTTTTCGTAGAGAGATGAGTGACAAAGTACCTACAGTGCCAGCACTCATTATATCAGCTCTGAGTATATGTTGACGAAGTCTCATTCCTTCACTCCCGAGGTACTAAGGACGAAAACAACGGAACTGCAGAGCCGTAAGGTGGCCCAGACTGGGTTCAAACCAACGTGGCCAAGATTATTGCTGCGGAGAAAACACACTAGTTCTAAATGACGAGGGCAAACTACAGTCCATGATCTGCTGGATCTTAGAAAAGATGTTAAGAGCACGGACAAGAGAGTCTTGCAATATCTTCGATAATCAGTTTGAGTTCTGCTATGGCTGTTCGACGTGCATTTCGGTAACTGAGGTTTTAGGAATTGCAAATCAGGCTTGGCCAGCCCCCCACAGGGCAAAGGGTGTCGACATCTTGGTCACGCTCGAGCTCAAGAAAGCATTTAACGTGCGGGAAATGAACCGACAGCCGATAGACATTGTGTTGGCAAAATGTACCGAACTACCTTAGAAAGATGCTAGATAGCTATCTCCGTGATAGAGTACTCCGGTACAACACGGCTAAGGGATGGTGAAAGAAGCGGTTGATGTTGGTGGTGGCCCAAGGCCCGGTGCTGTGCCAGAATTTCTGGAAGCACCTCGTGTACGATGGGCTTCTGCGCCTTGAAATTCCTCCGGAGGACAGACTGACTGGCTTTGCGGATGTTGTCGCTTTGGTCGTGGTGGCAAGATCTCGTCAGGAGGCTGAGCATAGAATGCAATGGACGGTCGCTTGAGTGGCATACTGGCTGCGGAATCACCGGTTTAATTTAGTGACCCAAAAAACGGAGATGGTTGTCCTTACTAGGCAACGATTGGCGGGCGGCGATTTCAGTGTGAACGTCGAGGTTGCAGGAGCCCTCACGAGGCGAACATCACTATATAGAACTGTAGATGGCTACAAGCACATAGGGAGGGAGGCTGATAAAGCGAGCAAGGTTGCAGCTGCACTGTCTAGGCTGATGCCCGAAGTTGGGTACTAGCGTCAGTCGCCAACTCATACTCGTTGTACGACGCTGACGTGTGGTCGGATGCGTTTTTGGGACGGCTACTCAGAAAGCGATTCGGTAAAACCCGTGGGGTCTTTTCGAATCGCTTGTGGTTAGTGTACCGTCTCCGCAACAATCATTATGGTGATCGCTAGAAGCGCACCCGTCCTGTAACTTGCTCGGGAACGTAGAGATAAATTTCCAACCCCGTATTCTAAACAAGATAGCGACAGGAGAAGAAGATCATTGGCGTATTGGAAGCAGGAATGGGATGACGGGGTGAGTTATTGTTTTACTCGGCTTCTCTCTGGACACGGGTAGTTCAACGCATATCTGCACTGTATGGCAGTTAAAGCCTCACCCAGACACGACTATTGCCTTGAGGTTGAAGATACTGCCGATCACACATTCTTTTTTTGCATGGCATCAGCAACGACAGGTGTTAGAGGATGGACTGACCCTGAATTTCAATATAGTTTACATGATCTTGAGCTGAGAGGATCCATGGAGGACCGTGGGTATCCACGTTCAGTTAGTAACAACCAAAAAAAAGAGGAGCAGGCGATGAAATCAAGGTCGGATGTGTCCGTAAGTATGATTTCCCCTCTCTCCTTAAATGAGAAAAAAAAGTAAATGCCTGCATTGTTATCCTGGACATTTATAGAGGCGCAGAATGTTGCGTTACTCATGTCCAATACACTTAGGTGCTACCAAAGGCGCAGTGTCCCATTTCTACTGGGAGATGATACAAAAATCACTTACCTCCTAGGGACGTCGGGTTTTACCGTTATTTCAATAGTGCTTATTTGGAAACAGTGCTTAGGGCTCTACGTTCCATCCTTGGCCTGAGTCGAGACTAACGTCTAACCCCTTTTCAATCTTAGTGACAACGCATTCTGTACTTATTGGAGCCCTACATCGTGTCAAATTGCGACTTTCGGTTTAAGCCACATCTACCATGATATTTCTTCTAGGGAGCTACCTTAGTAGAAGTCAAGTCAGGCACGGACCGAAATCCGAGGGACCATGACTTCTATCGTAGCAACCTTTGGTGGCGTCAGTCAGAAAGTCATCACGTTAAGACCAGTAATTCTTTAGCCTCGTTAGTATTCAACTACATGATGAGTGGGCGTAGGCTTCACAATTGCGAGAAAGGGAAATGGCTGTGAGATAAGCACAGTACTAAAAGAGAGGCAAGCGTGCTGTGGAAAACCTAGTGGCAGCTTCGTTAAGACGCCGCCTTGGGGGCATTACTCTTTCTTTTGCTGCCATTAGATTTTCACGCCACAGTCCAGTTTTGTCTACGCCGTGTTCTTAGACCGAGTTATACAAGGTTCTAAAAGCTAAGTTATGGAAATAATTCTCAATATCGATGAAAATGTTCAGCGTGGAAAGTTGTTGGCACATTAAACTCGACCATTCCCTTCATTGTGGTATACATGAAAGAAATCAGACTGATGCCGAATCAGTCTTAGCTCTAGCGGAGCCTGTAGTCATCTTTCCTGTTTGTGGATATAAGGGATACTCTCACTCTACGCGAAGAGTTCGGTAAGATTGTTTGCGAACAGGTGACCATACTTTGTTGTAGTATAACTGAATGTCTTCGCCAATAGGCGACTTGATGATATCAAACGAAGCAGCAGTATATAGGTATTTGATGGTCTCATTCATCAGCACTTATAAAAAATAGAAACTGCAAGTGAAGCCATTTAAAAGTTTTCCTTACAATGTTATTAAATATCTGCGTTCCACCAACTACACGGCCGTTTTCTAGCTAAGAACACTAAGTAAGGGCACCGTTTAGGTTCTAAACAGCTTCTGGCTTGTTTCGACGGAGGTTAGTTAGTTCTCCTTTTCTGTAATAAGTTCAAGGACACAATAAGTTTTATTTTCTTGGAATCGCAGTATTTGATGCGTTCTGCTGCTGTCTTTGGTGGTAATCAAATTACTGAATCATCAGGAAAATTCCTGATACAATAACGAATGCTTCCCTTCCTCTGTTCGCTTCTGGCTTTTGTCTACATGAACTAAATCTCGGTTACAGAATAGCCAAGGTTTACTCATAGATTTTAAGAGCGAATTTGATATAAAAAAGACTCCGACCGCTCGTGATACAGTGTATAACACCTCTTAAGCATCCAAACCCGAAGTTGAGTTTATTCCACACCTTGGAAGTAGCAAGGTAACTTAAAGATCCAGATTTTGTATTTCACCTTCTTCTGAAAAGGTTTTCTTCGAAATTGGCAAAACTACTGCGTATGCTAATCCAGTCATCTGTCTCCAAAAAGATGGAAAAAAGCGATTGTCTAAAAATCTATCTGTCCTTGAAAATGCGAATCTTTTTCTTTATCCTCCTAAAGACCTTGTAAACTTATGTCTACTTGTGCTCTGATAAACTTTCAATCAATAAAATGTCTCGAAACACAAAAACTCCTCGTTTTCGTAGCACCTATAAGCCAGGTGATTTGATGGCATGTCTCACCGAAAAATGGGACTAAAGAGTATATGAATCTGACAAAAGCAAGGTAGTTGCGCTTAATATTTCCTAGGCATTTGACAGGGTTTTTTCTTCAGTGGATTAGAAATAACGTTGCAGATCGTTCAATTCAAATTGTTTTGGGTGGTTTCAAGTCTAATATACCTGGTGTGCCCCAAGGCTCCGTTCTGTCTCCTAAACTTTTTTTAAACTTTATTAATGATTTCTTGTCTGCTTATCTTAATTCAATGCATTCTTTTGCTGAAGACAGTACCCTCTGCTTTTCATATTCGTTTCCGGACTCACGTCCCCGGTCTTTGGCTGTAAAAGGGGAACGGTAACGTTTGCTAAGCTTATAAAACTCCAATAAGAGTAGATTATTCACTTTATTTAGCTTTTATTCCTCGGCGATGCCTGTTTCCCTTTCTTACACGGTTGTTTCTTTCTGTACCGCTCCTGTCCAATTCTTAATCTTCGTTGCTTTTCCCTTTTTTTCGTTTTTACCCGCGAAAAAAACTAATAAAGCTAGGTATTTGTGCCTTTGCATACTCCAGTGGATAGGCTTTCAGATTTGAAGGTTTGAAGGAAATGGGGACTGACCAATAGCGTGCTACTCCTTGCAATTATTTATTTGTTTGTAGTTTATTTTGCCTTTGGGGGCAGGAAGGCCCATTTATTAAATTTATTCTTCGTGATTATTTTCTTATTGTTGTTGTTGCTTGTTGTTTTATGTTGATGTGGTCCCACGTTGGAGGCTGTCTCATGACTGAGCCGTCCGCCTGTATGACTTTGCTGCTCCTTCGGTGCTTCATCGGTGATACTTCGTTGGGGTGTGTTTAATTATGTTGGCCGTCCGCCTGCATACCACTGTTTCTCCTCTGTTGTAGCGTTGGGATGTAACTACAAAAGAGATCGTCGTGTTTTCATCTATCGATTGCCTTGCACTCTATTAGCATTCTGGCTAGTTGCATCTGCATTAATTTTAGGTTGTGGTGTTAGAGTTTGAAACCCCGTCAGTTGCGTGATTTTTGTTGGGGTCTTAACTCCAGGTATCATCTTACTCATCCGTCGATGACTTTCGGACGTGTTGACTTATGCTGCGCGTTGCGAATCTTCCGTCTAACTGATGGAATCCGACAATAATGCACATCGGGCTCGGAACTTCACAGACCGAACGTATTCCCTCTTTCCTGAAAAGTAAATTGTACGTAAACCTATCTATGTGGATTGCTTTCAAAAGTTTGAGGTCGGTGGACCACTGGCTGATGGGATCGTAGCCCCCTTCAAATCAGCCAGAGTTCGGTATTCTCAAATAAAAAAAGAGGGACCGCAAAGATTTGTATAGAAGAGAGAGTCAAGCTTGTTGGGAGAAAATTTACCGCGAACCATCTTAAAATCAATGCTGCCTGCTGTAATTATATTGTATTTGTTCTTCTTTTTATCCTTTTATTAACCCTTTCCTCGTCATACGAACTTATGGGTAACGAGTTTCCCATTTTTACTGCATCGCTGCCGCTCCGCTTATGGGGTTGGCTAATGTCGCAGACCGCAGAACGCGTCTACATAATGCTCGGTCCTGGATCGCTTCAGTGGTTAGCCCCAGGCGTTGTTGCGCATTTGCCATCTGAGAAATCCAGGAATTTTTTTTTCCGACCTCGTTTTCTTACAGTTGGAGTGACCGTAGTTGATAGTGCCTTTTTAACCGGATTTTTCGCAGATCTTCTTTGAACGTGGCAATACCAACTTATTCTATTCGCCTCAATCTGTTCGGTTACCAATTTCTTTATATGTAGACTTCCTCTTATACGCGCAGATCTAATGCAATCGCGTTTAGTGATTCCACTAGAAATCCTCAACATTTTCATTTCCGCTGCCGTCATGTTGTTTTTAAACGCTTCGTACGTTGTCCAGCACTGAGAACTGTATATAAGAGCTGGTCTAACAACCGTGGTGTAAAGTTTCCCCTTCAATTTAAGTGGAAGTTTTCGGTCGCAAAAGATTCCCGAATTTTCCCGTCATTTCATCCATCCCACACTCACTCTGTGGTTTACGTCGTCGTCACATTTCGCTTCCATGTTAACGATTGATCCTAAGTACTTAAATATAGTGCTTTTCGGAAGAACTGTTACGTCTAACATTATATCCGGAACAGGTCGCAACGGATGCGCAAATATGCACGTCAAATGCTCCGTCTTTGAACGACTTATTTAAACCCGTTTCTCTCTAGCGCATTTCTCCATGAATCTAAGGCGATCTGCAAATCTACGACGTTATAGCTTAGTAATGGGTTTTTCAATAAGGACTTGACAACTAATTTTTTTTAAATAAAACGCAAACCATTTCAGATATTTCAAAAACTTTAATAACGGTTTGAAGTACAAAACAATCGACTTCGTTCATATGACCACCGCGGGCACGTTTGCAGCGGTCGATTCGTTGGACATAATTTTCAACGACTCGGCCACACATTTCGGCCGAAATGGCCGCTATTTCGCGTTCAATGTTGGCTCAGAGCTCTTCCAACGTCGGCGGCTTGTTGGCATAAACCAATGACTTAACGTAGCCCCACAGAAAATAGTTTAGTTTTAGTTTTAAATGCATTTTATTTTCTTAGTCATGAATTCTTACATACTAACAAAAAATGCTTAAATGCTAGCTTAAAATTACTAAACAATCTTATACTAACTTACTGGCCCCACACAGGCACTCTAAGCCACTCTAAATTCTATCTATGTCTTTCGACTTTATTAAGATTTTATTTAGGATTTCTTATTTTCTAAACTTAAGGCTAAGAAAAAAATTTTTTGATAAAAAACTTAGCGTATGGACATATTTTTTTATTTTTATAAAAACTTAATATCTAACTTAAAATAAACCTTAGTCTACATAACCTACATACAATACACACATATAGACATTATGCACAATAATATACATATACTGGTAGCTAACTTCATATATTCTAGTATATATATATATTCCTTAAATACTAACCTAAACCTATGTAAGCAGGCCATCGCTATTTACAGAGCAAATAGATTGGTCAGCTCTGCCTCATTAGTGAGGCTGGTCCGTAATTGACGGAAACGACGACGAAACATCTTCCCTATCATTCAACCACCAGAAATGCTGGTGCTGCCGAACGACATCCCTCTTATCGCGATTCCCCACCGCCCTACTGAACCTGAGACGATCCACTCTGCCGTGTGCGACGTCTCTGTTGTAGTTGAGTCGCCTGTCCCCAGCTGTCCGAGCGACATGGAAGATTAACGGGATCGCTGATCTATCCTGGATCAACCCTATCTGATCAAAGTAGAGGAATGCTTCCGGTGGAACAAAGCCGTTAGAGCGCACACTCTCATGATAAATGTAATTGAGGTAGTAAGCCCCGGATATTAGGTTATTCGGCGAGTCAGCTTAATTGCGAAGTTTTCCACTCGAATTACGTTCGCCCTGTTGTAAAGGACCTCATCAGGATACAATTTTTGTACTCCGACTCTGGTGTTCTGTACAAGCGAAGACAAGCCCTAAGGCAAGCTTTTCCATTAAGCTTGCTCGTACATTGAACCACACGGGACACCCAAATACCAGCATGGGCCTGATAAGAGCCATGTAGCAGATTATCATAACCCTCGCATCGAGTTGGCTGCTGTAAAACAGTCTCTTTGTGAGGGCAAAAGCGCTTTTAGCTCTGGCTAGAGCAGCATCTACAGTTTTGTCAAAATACAGAAACTGATCTAGCCAGATCCCAAGGTATCTGACTACATTTCGACAGGCAAGAGGCTGTCCGTGCTGTCCAATGATCGAGAACTTTCGCCAATTTTTTCTGGTAGCCCTAGAGGCTCCAGACAACGGCGTCCTAAAAAGAATGGTTTCCGACTTCTGAGAGTTGATTTTCGACTTCCAGTCATAGCAAAATCGTCTTATCGAAGTCACGCTGTAAGAGAGTATTAATGACCTCGATTTTTGAACCTGTTCTGCACGCTATCAAATCGTCTGCGTACGCAATAGTATGGGGGAGTGAACCTATCAAGTCCTTGTATAAATGTTGAATAGGATCGGCGAATTGACCGCGCCTTGCTGAAGACCATTTTTAATTTGAAATATTCCAACAGAAGTCACTTCACCACTTTTCACGATGAACTGTCTGTTGGTAAGCATATTATAAAGAATGTACAAGAGTGATTTACTGATCCCCAGCCTAGCCAACTTGTAGAAAAGACCCTCCAACCATACAGTGTCGAAAGCCTTCTCAAAGTCAACTAGGCAGGCACCAGTACATTGGTTTTTGCCTATATTCCATTGGATATCGGACACCAGTTTAGACGCGGCATGTGAGATCGCATGTCCTGCCTTAAAACCGAATTGGTTATTCGGAACTATATGTTTGTCCTCAACCCACCTAGTCAGAGCTCTATTGATTACTTTTTCGAACACCTTACTGATATTCGGAAGGAGACTGGAAAGTCGCCCCTATAGCCTCAACCTTCTCCTGTGGATCCTCGACAACAAAGAAGTGGTCATCATCAGCGGCCTCATTTGTATCAATGCCTGCTATTGTTAATAATCGTTCGTTGTCTGTTGTCCGGGCTATTTTAAAACACTGAAGGTCGTTTTGATTTTTCCCCCGAAATAGTTTATTTATTTGCGGGAACATATTCGGGTTGCTGGTATTTACAGCCGGTACCTTGTTGTTCCAATACAAACTTACGGAAATTTGAATATTTTTAATCGACGTCTTCAGTGTCCTAATCTCTGGGTCTTGTCTGTCTGTACAAGTATATAGAATATATTCTATATTCTCGATGGCATAACTGCAATCGAAGGTGCTTAAGAAAGAGAGTGCTCTTATAGTGAACCTTGTCGAGTCACAAATCAAATAAGTAAGCAAGTCAGTACAATGAACTCATTGCCGGACAGCAACTTCTTGCAGTATTCAAGCCACCGGTCACAAATTTCCTTTTCATTTGTTAATAAGCGACCGTCTGCATTTTTTATATATTTCGGCGAGGTTATTTCCATCGTACTGTATTATTGGACGACGTTTGAACTTCTTGTATAGCTTGTCTTCTATCTGCCGATCGTGAGGATATTTGTTCCAACTCCTGGTACAGGTTTTCCGCTTCTGCCGCTCGAGTTCGAGCCAGGACTTTCTTTGCGATCTTTTTAAGACGCTCGTATTCAAGAGCCAGTCGAGCTTTTTCGATATCGTCGCTCCGATCGCATTTTGTCCACGCTTGGAATGCACTCTTCTTGTCGGCCACAGCTCGTTTGGTTTCGTCATTCCACCACCATGTTTCTTTGCCGACGTGATGGTATTTCGATATAGTCCCCAGATGGGACTTTGCGAGTTTTATGCATTCCTCGTGCATGCTGTTCCACATTTCTTGCGGGCTAAGTGAGTCTGCGATACCGTTTATATTGTGAAGTACTTCTTTAGCCAGTGCGATAAATCTTGCGCTTCGTTCCTTCGATAGATTATACCACCGGATTTTTGGCTTTCCAAACGATGCCCGTGTTTTCGGTGGTTCCGCTGTGAAAAATTCTGTAATGAGCAGACGGTGTTGGCTTACTAGCGATTCTCCAAGTATTACTTTACAGTCCTTAACACGGTTTCTCATCGACATTTTGCAGAGGTGATAATCTATTTGCGTTTCGTGGCCTCCGCTGCTATATGTGATAAGATGTCGTTGATGTTTAATAAACATTGCATTTAAGATGGTTAAGCCGTAAGCCCTACATGCTACAAGGATGTCTTCGCCAGCTAAATTTCTGGTTCCAAAGCCTTTACCGCCGTGGCAGTCCTCATAATCAACATTTGTTTCTCCGACGTGGCCATTTAAATCTCCGCCTACGAAGAGCATCTCATCGATAGGTATATTTCTAAGCAAATTACCGAACTCTGACCAAAATGTATCTTTTTCCGATTGGTCGCATCCATTTTGTGGAGCGTACGCGCTAACAATGTTCCACGTTTCATTGTGTATGACGAGTTTAACACTCATCAAGCGGTCGCTTATTTTCAAGATACCAACGATGTTGTTTAGAAGATCCGCTGCAACAACGATTCCAACTCCGTTTCGTCCATTGACCGTTCCATGGTAGAACATCTTAAATGCCTTAGTTTTTAAATCTAGAAAACGCGCTTTATTTCCTGTATTACACCACTTCGTTTCCGTTTACGCACAGGATTTGTAGAGTTCTGCGACGCATAATCGCTTCCAGTTCTAAACTTTTTGAGGTCATCGATCCGACGTTCCAACTTGCAAACCGAAGTTTATGAAAATATTTTGGAAACTTCATTTTGCCCGCCCCCGGAATCCGTCGGGCTCTGACACAATAACTTCTGCTTGCTCTGGGATTACCCGAGTGCGTTGCAATCGTGGTGCCCAGCGGAGTAGTGCTATTGATTGCGATCATTTCCATGAAGTGTATCTAAAGTTTGAGTGGTTTGACACTTGTATGCTCATTTCGAATTGATTGACTGTTCTTTTACCCCACCGGTAGTCTCCAGACGTGGGAACCCACTGATTGCATACAAACTTGTGAGAAAGTTTTAAGGTATTAAAGTGTCACAGGCTCATTTTTGGTGTCATAGTTGCCTGTATATGATTGGTGTCCCATTTAGTCGCCTCATACGGCAATCTGGGACGCATTGCGGCACTATTCTTTATCCGATGCCGCACGGAAGCTGTAATTATATTGTACATGAATGGAATTTACATCGTGAAACCGAGAAACTTTCCATTCTAGGTATGTATGTCAATGACAATTTGCGTTAAAATGAACACATATTTTGGATCGCAAAATATGTCCACTCCAAATGATTTGGCCGCAATTAACCCAGTACTAACTTCAGACATTTATATTTATCGAACCAATTGTCAGATTGCATTTTTACACAGTAGTCTTTGCAATTTTATCGTGATGACAAAGACACTTCACCAAATTTTAGTAATTCGGTTCCAAAATTATGGGTCTGTGTGCCAAACTTATAGAACAGTTGAAGCGACATAGTCGACCATCTGACATCGCCATTGGCCGTATTGTTGACAGTTTTTACACAAAATTTCTTTCAGAAGATGCATTACTACCGAAAGTGCGTATTGAAGAGAAAATTGCAATAGCTCAGCTCAGAGTGTTGAAGAACGTCCAAATTTATCGATTCGATGTCGTTCACAACAGTTTAGTCTTTGTCCGTTACCGGAATAACCACCATATGGCGCTCAAATTCTTTTTTATCTCGATTGAACAGAAAAGAGCCACAGGGAGCCAAATCAAAATCCACGAGTTTTCTGCCCACAATTCTGGTCTCTTTCGGCGAATTGCTTCACGCAAACGTCCCATAACGCCCAAATAAAACTCTTTGTTTATTGTCTGGCCTTCTAGCGAAAATTCATGATGCACTACACCGTTGTAATCCAAGAAAACCGTGAGCATTGCCTTCCTTTTTGACTGAAAACGATGTGTTTTTTTTGGTCTCGGCTCATTTGGTGAACGCCATTCACTTGCTTGATGTCTGGTTTGCTTGTCGTACTCATACACCCACGTCTCGTCTCCAGTAATGATCCTTTTGATGAATGTGGGATCGGATTCAGCCTCGCAAATCATCTCCTTTGCGACGACAACACGGTCTCTTTTTTGCATGAAATTATGGTCTTTTGGCACCAACCTTGCTGCTACGCGACGGAAACCCAAATCATTAACCAAATGGTTATTGACCAACATTTCTTTTAGTTCTTCATCTTCGATTGACTCACGACCACTTTTGAACCGCTTGTGCCACTGATAAATGACCGTTTTCTTTAGAGAATCGTTGCCGAAACACTTTTCCAATATTTCCAACAGATGTACTATACTCTTTGCTACGCAACTTTTGCAAATGTCACGCTATGACGCTAAGATTTAGAGGGAACTTCAACAACAGATCTACCAATTTAACAAAAAAAAAAACAGAACTCAAATCGGAACAATGGGAGCGCCACACGGTGGTTATTCCGGGAACTTTTTGATCAAGGTGGTATGGTACAGTTGTCCATATGACAAGCAGTCTCGACGTACATAAATCGATTCCTACGTGCTTAAATGTTTGCCCCTGTGCTTTATTAATTGTTATGGCAAATGATACCTTAACGGGAAATTGAATTCTTTTAAAATTAAAATTTAATGAAGCACAATGTTAGTGCTTCTGAGGAACTGATATATCGACCATTTAGATATTTTTCTTCTTCATCGTTATTATTTTGCAAAGAAAATGTGTCTTGATCAGAACCTTTATGAATATACTTACATGTGTACTTAATAGCTTTGACCGATTGACAGAATTCTACGTTAATGTGCGCATTGAAACTTCGTGAAAGCACTGGATTATAAGGAACAATTCACCTATTATCCATGCTCATTTCTGAACGTTTGACACGAACAATTATAGTGTTTCCACCATTATCTGGCGACCTGCGCCTGTAGGTTCGGTAACCGTCATCACCAGTTTGTGTGATCTGCCCTCAAGTTTTTTTGATTTCTTTTGATGAAGTCAAGCCTCTCAGAAATCATTTTTGCCGCCATATCAACACAATGGTTGAATAATCCTTTGAAATAATGTATGTTGTTAAAGTCATCTATTCTCATCATGAGTCTAAATGCATAAAACTGCAAACATGATACATGATCTAGCAGCACTATTCTGCTGCGAAATGTTTACTCAGTATCCGTCATTTCCAATTGGAAACAGTAAAGGATATTGAGTCATAAGATCTGTAAATTTCAGAAGCTCGTTAAAGTCGATCATCTCTCGCATTCAACACAATATCTCGGGGACCTTTGTCCTCGTCTATCAAAAGAACAGCTACTTCGTGTACTATTGGCGCATTATATTGACCTCGATGCTCGTCAGGAGGTTTAACATCAGCATGGATAGTAAGTTTTAAATCACTCATTGATCTATTTTCGAGGTTGCATTTAAAACTTTGAATATACGTATTATGATAATGAAGATATGTTTGTAGAGCGTCGATAAGATCGATTTGCAAGGTTGAGCTTAAATTTGAGCTTCCTTGTGCTGACCTGCATTAGAACCAAAATATATCTGCTAAAACTAGGCCCGTGCACCTTCAGCTGGAAGTAAATTACCGATCAGATGATAAACTTGCCCCTGCACTTTAGAAGTGGGCATAAAGTTTCTCTCTCGAATTTTTTTGGCACCAAATGAAATCATCTGTAAAAGTGTATTATATTGTCTTGAGTGATTCAAGAAATGCTTTGAGGATGAATGTGAGCCTGCTGTCAGTTCTTTTAAAACTGATGTTGGTTCCGCAATTTTAGGTATATTTACTTTACCACCACTACAACACAGCCCAGGAGCTTCAGCCTTCCATTTTTTGCTTGACATATAGTATGTTGCATATTTTATCCATTCCACCAATATCAACATCATTTTGCACAGAATAGTCAAGGTTATAATCATAAGCAAAGGTAGAATTCCATAAATTGTGTTGTCTGCGAGTTCTATTCATTGCTGAACGCGCATTTTGTTGTGCCAATCGGTGGGAACGTTCAGGGCTTGATTCCCGTTCACAGTTCGCCAAAGTTCTGAAATTCCGTGAGGCTGAAACGCGCAAAAGTCACAGCCGGTTTTGCAGTAGCAGACTGCGTTTTTTTTTCTAGGCATTTTATTGGCGAAAAACATAAAAGAACGTAGGTACGTAGGTACGTAGAACGTATAATTAAGAAAAAAAAACTGCTTGTGGTATCACGTTGAAAACTGAAACGTAAATCAGAAAAAAAATATATCAAAGGAATTACTGTAAAATGACTACAAAATCAAATTACGTGAAAAAATGTAACGCAATGTTGAATTTAAGTAAGAATCTATTTACATAGATAATAAGTAATTGACAAAAATGAAATACTTGATTTTGTAAGGTGGTTGCTTCCAACTTACAAAGGAAAAAAGGAATTAAACAATGGTCCGGGAAACCATTCTTTATAATAAATAATAAAAAGTTTATATTATTCAATCCACAATGAGTCCACGATGTCGAAACTTCGCTGAATGGACCCAAAACCCTCTAGCACTGGATCTGAAAAATTATAATTGAAAAATTATGTATGTTCAGTCATGAAGTTCATTTTTGGCTGAATGGTATGCCAATAAGCAAAATTGTCACATTTGTAGCGAAGATAAAACACATGGGATTATCGGAACGCAATTCCTTTAGTTTGTCCAACGCTTCTCCAATTTTTTTATCCCTTCCAAAAAAAATGATTTCGAGGTCCTCAAAATAGGCCTTTGTTTGCGAGATGACTTCAACATTGGAGTCAAATCTTTTCCAACCAAGCCATTTCTTCAGGTTTGGGAACAAGAAGTAGTCGCTCGGAGCCAAATCTGGAGAATAGGGTGGATGAGGGAGCAATTCATAGCCCAATTCATGGATTTTTGCCATGGCAACTGCACATGTGTGCACCCTTGCATTGTCTTGGTGGAAAAGAACTTTTTTCTGGGCCAAATGAGGTCGTTTTTTTTTCAAATCGTCATTGAATCGGTCCAATAAGTTGGCATAATACGAGTATTCCCCATTGATTGTTCTTCCCTTTTGAAGGTAGTCAATGTGGATTATCCCGCGTGCATCCCAAAAAACAGTCGCCATAACTTTATTGGCTGACAAACCCACCTTGGCCTTCTTTGGCGCCGATTCACCCTTAGAAACCCACTGTTTTGACTGTTGTTTGTTCTCTGGTGTGTTGTGATGGATCCATGTTTCGTCCACGGTTACAAAACGGCACAAAAACTCCTCCATATTGCGATTAAACAACGCCAAACCTTCCTGTGAAGTTGTTACACGATTGCATTTGTGGTCGACTGTGAGCAAACGCGGCATCCATCTTGCGGAAAGCTTTCTCATGCCCAAATGATCATTCAAAATTGAAACCACTGAGCCATGCGAGATCCCTACGGCTTCCACAATCTCTCGCACTTTCAATCTTCGGTCGGCCAACACCATATCGTGAATTTTTTCGATTGTTTCGGGTGTAGAGACCTCAACTGGGCGTCCAGGACGTTCGGCATCTTCAGTGCTTGTACGGCCACAACGAAATTCAGTAAACCACTTTTTTACCATTGAAATCGATGGTGCAGAGTCCCCATAGTATTTATCAAGCTTAGCCTTGGTCTCGGTAATGGTTTTTTTTCGCAAGAAATAATGCTTAATAAGCACACGAAATTCACTTTTTTCCATTTTCTCCTCAAATTAGTGAGTAGTCTGATAAAAATAGCTGTCAAACACAAACTAACTGACGCAGCAAGTTTAAATTTTGACAGGAGTCAACTGACAGATGCCTGTTGACAGGAGCAGTGTTGCTGTTTCAGTAAAGAGGTCACGGACTTATTGACCCGCCCTCGTACTTGCTTTAACCAATAACGTTGTTTAAATAGAATCGAGGCAAGTTTTTAAACAACACGTCACTATAGTACTTGCGCCAAACAAAGTTCGAGTACGAGTACATATGCATCCATAATGTTTTTTTACAAATATTTGTCCTATTGATAATATTTTGTCTAAAGTGATAAATCATAAAGTGTCCAAATGACAGAATCTTCCTTTCTATTGCAAAATAAGAAGATTGTTGATGTTGTTTTGATGGTTTTTGCAATCCTAAAGGGGTCAGTTTACTCGTAGTTTCCTAGCTACCCCTTAAGGGAATGTCAGCGTTGCGATTGACCATGTAGGTATACTCGTAGTTGTAGAATTCACGTAATGTTCTCTCATCTATATGTACATGTGAACTGAAGCTTATTCGAATCTAGGATACTTTTACATACTTTCTCTTTCATACTCCTAAGATGTTTATGTAATCGTAGAGCTGACTGATTTATTTTGAATGTATGTACAAGTCTGATGCAATATCCTAGCTATTAACCTGTCAGATTAAATTTAAAGTTTCAATTAATGGTAGAATGTAGCACTCAAATCGATTTTCTTCGTAACTTTATCTAACATTTGGAAGTGATTTATTTAATTGTGGTTAAGTGGGTATTTCTAGAGGAATAAATAAATTGTTATAGCTAGAAAATATAGAGTTCACCAGGGCATTCCATTCGGCTTAGTAATGTCCGAAAGTGCAAAAGGAGTGCTGTGGTTAAAGAATTTAAATGGCTTATTGTTACTGGCAATTTTGTTGGAGCACGGGTGGTAAAACTATCGATGGAACAGTGTAAGTGTCAATTGATTGGAAAATAAAGCAGCGAGGTCTTAGAAGCACCTGGCAAGATGTGATTAATGAACTTCAACATGGGACGAATTAATGTCATAAGCCGTGGCCAGATCTGAATGTGAAAAGTATTTCTTAAGTCGCTCGAGGAAACATAGAAATTCCGCTGCATTTCTGACGACACTAAACATGTAGTCATTTCAACCTAAATTTTCATTGACATAAATACCATGAATGGAAAGTTTTTCGGTTTCGAAGATGCAAGTACTATTCATGGATAATGGCTGGGTGTTTAAATTTCGCTTTGACGACAGCAGGCAGCATTGTGTTTTGAAAGCAGTAAATTCCACTCTGTTTATGATTCCTCAATCACTTACTCTGTAAATGTCAGAATTTAATGAGCCTTTTCCTAACTATGTATGAGTTCTCGTGTCTTGAGATATTTCATGAGCTAATGATTATTAATGTTTCCATGACCAGGATCTTTAGAAGAATAGAGACGAATAGTCTTCTATTTGGTTGGCCAATAAGTTACTTCAGGTTTCTTAGTTGCACCAAATATAAAAATTGTATCGTTAAGAAAAACCTAACTCAGTTATATATTCACCATTATTTTCTACTATTTTGACACATTTCGGACCATTTTTACAATGCCGCTTTCGTAGAACGTTTGATTTTTCTGGCAACAGAATTGCTCCAAATGTATTTTACAAGCTTTAACCAGAATAAGCGGTTGATTTTCGGTCCAGTCTGCATAAATGTGAGTGGAGGAGGAGATACAACGACAGAATATACAAACTGTACAACGACATCCAGTTAGCCAGAATCCTCACTCGAGGGACAGCGCAGTGGAGCACTGTCTTTGCTTTCTCTCGAAGCAACCAAGAACACTCTCATCCATTTTTGATAATGTTCATGCCTCTGCGCCATAGAGCAGGACCGGGATTATTAAAGTCTTATAAAGGGTGACTTTTGTTGTCCGAGAGAGGGCTTTGCTACTCAATTGCCTTCTTAACCCAAAGAAACAGCGGTTGGCAAGAGTTATTCTTCGCTTGATCTCAGCGCTGGTGTCGTTGTCTGGTAGAGAAAGTTAGACAAAGTCCTTAACTACCTCAAAGTTATATCTGTCGAGGGTGACGTTCTGTCCGAGACGTCGGTGTTGGTTGTCCTTTTTGCTTGACAGCATATACTTGGTCTTGCCCTCATTGACCGCTAAACCCATTTTCGCCGCTTCCGTCTCAATAATCGCGAAAGCGCCACTGACATCAGGCTGCTTTCTCCCGATTATGTCAATATCGCCGGCGTATGCGGGTAGTTGGACGGACTTTTGACTTTTGTGTTTGCTCGTGAGTTTTGCACTATTCTTTCAAGTACGATGTTGAAAAAATTGCATGACAGCGCATCGCCTTGTCTAAATCCTTTCTGGGCATCAAAGGTCTCGGTGAGATCTTTACCGACCTTGATGGAGCAGCGTGCATTCTCCATCGCCATCCTGCACAGACGGACGAGTTTGGCAGGGATGCCAAAACTACACATTGCTCTATATAGCTCGTCCCCATAGATGCTGTCATACGCGGCCTTAAAATCGATGAATAGGTGGTGGGTATCGATCTGAAGCTCATGGGTCTTCTCCAAGATCTGCCGTAGTGTGAATATCTGGTCGATGGTGGACTTTCCTGGCCTGAAGCCACACTGATATGGACCTATCAGGTTGTTGACAAACGGCTTCAGGCGTTCACACAATACGGCGGATAAGATTTTATATGCGATGTTAAGGAGACTGATGCCTCTGTAGTTGGCGCAGTTCAGAGGGTCTCCTTTCTTGAGAATTGGACAAACAGCGGTATTTGGTCCGTCATCGCCGTTATACAGTCTGCAGAAATGATCTTTCCAAATCCTCAGCATCGACTGCTATTCTACTACGATGTTCCCTTGTTCATCTTTACAGGCTTCGGTTCGGGGTTTGTTTCCGCGGCATGTTATTTTTACCTTTTGGTAAAACTTCCGAACCTCATTCCTAGAGTAGCATCTCTCAATTTCCTCGATCGCGCGCTTCTCATGCTTTTTCCTCCTTCTTCTGAGAAGCCGGTGCTCGTCTCTCCTCTTCCGCTCATAGAGCTCATGAGCAGCTCTGGTCTTTCTTAGCAGCGCCGCGTTATATGCATCTTGCTTAGCTGCATGTGCTTGCCGGCATTCATCATCGAACCAGGGGTTTCGTTGTGGTGGACGAGTGAAACCCAGCACATCAAAAGCGGCATCTCTGATGGCGTTTTGGCAGTGTTTCCAATGGTCTTCGATGCTTGATGCTGGCGGCATTGGACTTCTTAAGAGATTAAGAGACACTCGATCGGAAAAGGACTTGGCGATCTCTTGCGATTGTAGCCGTCTGTGGTCGAATTTTCTCACAGCATTAGTTTGTCTTGGAGTAGTTTGGGATATCCGCAACCGTTCCTTGGCTACAACAAGGTAATGGTCCGAGTCGATGTTGGCTCCTCGGAAAGTACGGACATCCATAATGCTGGAGAAGTGTCTTGCGTCGATCGCAATGTGATCAATCTGGTTGACTGTTGATTGATCAGGAGTTCTCCAAGTCCCCTTGTGTATGTCGAGATGTGGGAACCGCGTGCTAGCCACGACAATGTTTCGCCCCGCAGCAAAGTCGATTAGCCTGAATCCGTTATCGGAGGTGGTGTTGTACAGGCTATATTTTCCGATTGTTCCACCAAAGATACTTTCCCTTCCTAGCTTTGCATTAAAATCACCGAGGACAATTTTAATGTCATAGCTAGGGCATTGCTCGTAGGTCTTGTTGAGGAGCTCGTAGAAGGCATCCTTGGTGTCGTCATCTTTCTCCTCTGTGGGGGCATGCGCGCATATAAGGCTTATGTTGGCGAATTTAGCCTTGATGCGGATTGCTACGAGGCGTTCGCTCACATGCCGGAAGCTGATGACTTCTCGTCTTAGTCTGCCTCCGACAACAAATCCGCATCCAAATAAGCGCTGCTTTTGCCGTAGTAGATGTCGCAGTTTTTCATCTTCTTTTTGTCCGGCCCATTCCATCGCATTTCTGGGATGGCGGTTATGTCTGCTTTGCAGCAGTCTAGGCCCTCCGCTAGTTGCTCGGCTGCACGTGGTCTATTAAGGGATCTAACATTCCGCGTGCATATCCGAAGCTCATTGTCCTTAAATCGTTTGCGTGGGTTGTCAACAGTAGATCCGTCCATATCCGAGGCTTGTTTATGCTTCGTAACTTAATCTTTTTTAAATGGCCGGGCAGCTACCCCGGCGGCACGACCCCCACCTGGAGGACCAGTTCCACTTTGAGTGCCCCTAGGACGAGGGGTCGGTTACACCGAAGCCAGTAACCCGTTCCGGGATGTGAGCGCTGCCGTTGGCCCTTTTAGGGCTCGTCCGCCACCATCTCTTTTCCAAGACCCTGACTAAGTCCTGGAAATCCTTTCCGGCCTGAGCTCCAAATATGTCGGAGTAGCCCGGATAAGGTCTTGTTTTGTTTTTCGTGTAAATGCAGATGAAAATGCAAGTCCAGATGCTGTGCTCGCCGTGAAATCGATAGATATGGATCTCTTTCATATTTTCCGTAGAGTGTACATTTCGATGATGTTTTGGTCTTAAGTATCTGTCCATAGTATGCTCAGATGGACGATTCATATTTGTAAAATGGCAAACCTTAAACTCAACACATACAGTCCCGATTAATAGTTCGGTTTAACATATGTATGTGATTGAAACAGGGATGTTAATTAGTTTCATCGTTGCAAAGAAATAGCATCTTCATGTCCTTGGTCCCTCTTGTTCTTGTTGTTCGGGTTGACAGACTTTTTGATTTTTATTTTCACAATGGTGGACTAGCTTTAAGGTTTAATTAAAGCCTAATCGCCATAGCTGGAAAAATTAACACACTATTAATGAGAGACAAGTGGATATCCGCTTGTCTTATGAGTGATGATGGAGAAGATTACACAAAAAGTTAACACATCATCTTTCTTCATCAGATAATCTAGGAACTTCAAGTCAAAGTTGAAGTACATTAGGTCAGTTTTGGTGAGGTGATCTTACTAACTTACTTAAATTTCGAAACAGCCCCGGGTGGACCTAGGGCATTCTAGTTGGCCTCTGGATAAATACGTCCAGTTGATTCATGTCCCTTATTGCTTACCCCTAAGACGAGCTCTGTATTGTGCTTCCGAGTTAAATTCGAAAAATC
Source organism: Volucella inflata (assembly GCA_928272305.1). NCBI lineage: Eukaryota > Metazoa > Arthropoda > Insecta > Diptera > Syrphidae > Volucella > Volucella inflata. The sequence goes on from OV743718.1 coordinate 66,156,378, forward strand.
TTCGGGTTGAAGCGTTAGTGTTTATTTGCTCTGCATGTTCTAGACGAAAAATGTGCACTTTTCTTACCGAGTCAATGCCACAGTACACCTCGCAGAGTTTGCCATTCATTCTCCCTCTTGAACCATGTCACAGCAATCGAGAGAATTACCCGAAGAAATCTTGTAATAGCTGCGAACTCACCACTGAGAGCTTATTGAGGTCTGTCAATGATGTCAGTTTCATCAGGGTATGCAAATAGTTGTTTCGAATTTTGGAAAATTTACTTTTCCACAATTTTCTCAACTACTCGTAAGTATGATGTTTAAAAAGTTTTCATGAAAACGCATCACCTAACAATATAGGTTTCAGAGAAATTGTTTCCGATTTTTACGAAGCATCAAGCGCTCTTTATTGTCATTCTGCACAATGTAACGAGTTTGCCAGACATGGCCCTGTATAGCGCCTCTTCGTAGATGCTGTTATGCTGTCAATTGATAAACAAAGGTATCTTGAAAGACTTCTTGGGTTTTTCGACTTTCTGTCGTCATCTGAATCTTTGGTCGATTGTGGACTTGCGGGCGTTAAACCAAACTGATAAGGTCTAATCAAATTGTTGTTTAATGGCTTCAAGCATTCACCCAAGACCGTAGTTAAGATCTTATAAGAAAAGATAATTAGCGCTTTATTTTGGCCGGCTTGTCTTGTACCTTGACTTGCACTGTACATGTTTAATGGTTAATTCTGCGTATAAGCTGAATTTTGCATCAGAGCCTCCGCCTAATTATCAAGGCTTCGTCCATCATTGACGTTGTCTAATTAGAAGCGGGGGTAAAGTAAATACTGGACTTCTTATAAACAACATCAAACCTTTCCCCTCTGGTGGTTGCTATGATTTGTCCAGTAAGAAGCTGCCGGTCATAGGTCTTGTTGAGTGGCAAGACCACCGGTAATCCATACCAGGACTTAAAACACGGTACGGTGGAAGTTAGGAGCCCCCCGGACTTCGGTCCTGGGGGCTGTGGTTTAAACCTAAATCGCAGGGATAGTGACTCTGCTAGGGCTCAATTCCCGGAGTGAAGTGGCTATAAGTGTCGTGTACTGAGACCCAAAGATCAATAAAAGGTTATAGGTTGACCTCGACTGATACCAAGGGTGGATCTGTGCCATCAACACAGTTCCGCATTAGTATTATTTTGTTAAGTAGCAAATAATTGATGGCAAGGCGTATCCTTGCTCCCATGGCTGTATGGGCTTCCCGTGAAATTAAGTCTTCCAGACAGGTGTTCATACATATCATAAGACTGTCTGTCCTCGCGTCAAACAGTACTCTATTTTCTTGTTTAACTCTGCTGGATTTTGTTCCGGTCTTTACCTTGATCTTAAACACTTTTGTCGGATTAGCAATCTACTTTTTCGATCGCGCTTCTCATCCTCGAAGAAACCGATGTTAATGCCTTCTCTTTTGTCGTTAAGGTTACGGGCCGCTCTCTTGTTTTCTATCCAGTCCCTCTTCAAGGGAAATTGTTTACTTATTCTTCATCATTCAGCATGCATTCATGATTCAGCACTTAATGCAGGTTGTGTAGGATATGTCGAGAGCATACGGGATGTGCAAACTATGGAATGCCAGTTTGTTGCGATTACAGCCGATAAAGGTTGAATGACTTAAGATGATTTTAACGCCATATTTCGGACATAGCTCCTTAGTTTTGTCGAGGTGTCCGATGAAGCATTCGTTGATGCCGTCATCTTTTCTATAATTCAGCAGCTAATTCCGGTGTCAGAAAATCAATTAAGGGGAACGCTGCCGTTGGAATTTTTTCGCAACTATTCTCATTTCATCACATTGACTAGCCTTGCCAAACCTTACTGACCTTAGTCCAGATTACCTTCAGGCAGCTCATTCAATATATATATTCTATGCAAAATGTTGAAGCCACCGTCGATTGAATGATGTTAATTTATCCATCGCACATCCTGCTTCGGGGTGGATGTGCGCCTCAGTCGACAAGCTTCTCCAGCCATCTCAGGGATGTGAGCACTGCTGTTGGTCCATTTGGGGCTTACCCGCCACCATTTCCTTTTCAAGACCCTAACCTAGTCTCGGAAATCCTTACGGGCCTGAGATTCAAATACGTCGGAGTGGCCCATACATTTGTGTTTGGCAAGTCATGATCGGTTGGGCGAAACTATTACCCAGCGTCTACCAATTGTTGTGTAGTCATAGTTGCAACACTGGACTTTGCTAGGTTAAAACAGCTTAGTGCCTATCCTAATCGTATTCAACCAACGCAACGGTCAGGTCATCTCCGAAGCTAAAAAGCGACGAAATAGTCAGCTATAAAGGTTGTGTCCTCCAAAACGTTTGCTTGCCAGTGCTTAGACTCATGTTCTCTTATGCGCCAATCTGTACGGTTTCTTCTAATATATTGTATCTAACCAACTGTTTGTTATTTACCGCGATTCCTCTTCGATTGTCCTGGGCTAAGCATTTTTGTTGATCGACTAACTTTTCTAGTGACTGAGGCTAGAGAATTCCGTTGTAATGTCTTATTGTGCCTTAAAGTATCTGGGGTGTCTTTTATTAAGAACTTTCATTAGATATATACTCAAAATGAGTTCAAAAACCTCAGCATTTCTAACGAACAAGGCGAAAGTTGTGAATCATAAGGCAGTACCCGTCTTCATGTGCTCCTTTTGAAGTCGTATCATTCCGATGATTGATATAGTTCATGCTATGATACCTCTAACAACAATTTATCAATGCAAAGAGTGTTTGTTGCTCTGTCCCATTCTAAAGGGAAATCGCAATACTTTAGGAACAAACAATGAATTGTTTTCTTAGCGATTTTCTTCCCTTATCCTCTTCTTAGGATTTGTGAACAACTTTTCTATGAAACAGTCATGACACATTGAAACTTTTCTATCCAAAATCAACGAGGGCAAAGTGCCTCTCGTCTCTCGGGTCTCGACAAAAGATCCAAGAATCAAAGATGCCAAATTGTCTTATGAACTCTGCCTTTAATACGTAGCATTATTGTTCGAGTATGGTAGCAGACAAAAAACCACCTTCTCTTCTCTTCGACAGCTCTTCTGTATGTTTTCACAGTTTCTCGTTTGGTTTTAATCACTTATCGTTGTGAATATGCTCATTTGGAAGTTCAACCCTTAGAGCGTAAGCACGAATACCACACACCCTACACTGTACACACTCTATCGCCTTTAATCTTGAACGACATCCACCTCTTAATGATTAGAGAGCACAGAGCATCATCAAGATGAATGGAGCGAAGCATGTCATGAATTGGGTTGGAAATTCAACAGAAATTAATAAAAAAATAAAAATTAATAATTCCATCAAGTTTGGATCCGCTTCTTACCGAATCTGAACACTTGTTATCTGCTAGAGGCTCTTATCTCGCCAAAGTCATCAGAGGCAGTCTATCTATTTTATTATTGAGCCCTCGGTCGCATCCAATCTCAATCTCTATTTCTCTAGTCTTTTTGAATTTTCGCTTGCGTTCGGGCTACATCTACTGTGTCCGCTGTTGTGTATCTCTTTTTGTTATTGTTCTCGGTTTTGCGCGTGTTTATCGTCAAGTTTTTTCCTTGTCGCTTTTGAAATTTATTTTTTCTCCAATTTTACCTTAAGACGGCATTATCTGTTATTTATTATCCTCGGGAGAGTTGTTACAAGTGTGTGTATCTATCTATCTATTCTACTTATAGAACAACAACTGTGATGTGCATTTGCATGCAGAGATCGAAGTACTGAAGCAGGCTCTTGTCGAGAAACAAACCGAATTAATTGCCATGGAGACAGCGTGCTTGCGGGAGTCCGACAGACAAGTCGAACTTGAAGATAGTATCATAGCGTGGCAGGATAAGTACGATCGGTTGTATGAGTCACATAAACGTGTTCAAAAGGTAAATCAGAGTCTCGAGGATAAGCTGCTAAAGCTAGTCGACCGGAATTCTAGCGAACGAGCCCAACTGACCAGTGATGTGGCTACGTTGAGCGTCCGACTGGCGCAGGCCAACTATAATATTGCGAAACTCCAAAGGGAAATCGTAAGTATTCGTAGCCATAAGGTATTTCTAGTCGTATTGTGATTATTTTTAAAATTTTCTACCCATACCTCTGGTGTATCTATGTGAGGCTAGGTATTCGATTTTTCGATTTTTTTTTATTTATAGCCGTGGGATGGCAGGCAAGCAGCAAGTGATGCATAATTTATTGGGGTAGGCTCTAGCCTCAATAGGTAAGAGAACTGGCAAGAGCCTTGCATGCATCTGTGGAAGGTTGTAATTTTTGGTAATAACATCCAGTAGATGTGACCAATTTGACAATTTAGACACTTGGGCTGTGTAGATAAATTATGAATCGATAGGTCCTTGTGGCAATTAGCGAGCAAATGGAAATTTTGGTTGAAAATTAATTAAAAATCTTGTGGAACTTGTATAAAGTAATTCTGATGCAGAGGAAATTTTAGAGATAGTATAACCAGATGTGGCTTAAAGATTTCTGGTCAACAAACATGTGAAAACAGGTACTGGTAAATCATCACATAGACTTGACGATATGGCAATTCGTAATGAAGTAAACGTAAATCAAAACTAAAAATACTTTTTTTTACTTAAGTGTGAATTTAAAGATCTTTCTGATTTGCTTTCCCAGTTCCTTAGTCAATATTTTACAAATTATTCTTTAACACTGGATCTTGAGTATACTTCTTGTATATTAATTTAACTGAAATATCATTAAATCAGGAAAGGGATATCAAGAAAGTCGCTAACCTCTTATATTATCGGGAAGAACTTATACTCATATGCTCATAAGCCAGAATGCAGTCAGTTCTTATTCAAGTTTAGATCTTAAGCATCTATCCTATCAATTGCTGGACAGGTCAAGGATTCTCATTTTACCTGCATATTCACAAGCATGGATATCAGAACAATTGAGTTGGGACAGAGTTAACCAACATGCAGTTACAGACAGAGTGCCGGCATTATTTCTGGGCCGCAATCAGGATCCCATTTCCCAACATTGATCTTATCCACAAAAGTAGTGTTTCATCTACACCGGGTTCTCTGGTTGAGGTTGACATATGACGTCGGATGATAAGTTGTCGAAAGTACCCTCAATGTCGACGAAAATGTCAAGCGCGTACTATTTTTTGTGGAATGCGCAATCAATTCTGCCCACAAAATCGCGCGATCTATTGCCCTTGTAGACTTGTCACATCTTGAACGGGGGATACGTTTGCAGAGTGGTTGGTCTGAATTCTAGGCAAATATATAGTTTGTCAGTATGAAGGTTATTCTTACTCTTTGGGGCATGTAATTCAGTTCCAGTCTATGAATAAAGATTCTCCTCAAAAGTGCCAGCAGTTGCGACTTGCATCGATCAAATGAACCAATATCGGCCTCGTCCGTCAGTAGAACCGGTGAAAGATGCCAGTTACAGTGGGTTGAGTTACTGAACTTACTTGAAGCTTCAGTGATAGAGCTAGTTGGGAGTTGGTTCTGATCATATGACTTCGGCAAAGAGTCTAAAGAATGGTTAGAATAGTTGTAGTTTGATTGTTTTCAGTTTGACTGATTCGTCCCTTTTCGAGGACTATGTCCAGGCTGCTGGTCACCCCATTGTCACGTACAGTCCTTTTCTGTAGATGCTGAAAATAATTGATAAAAGTATTTGAGTACCGATGTGAACTTTTTGGGCTGAAACTTCTCCGATTAGGATCAATCAATTTGTTGAGAATTATAATAGTTTCAGGCGTTTAGACAAGGTCTAATGTGTGATGCTGAGACTCATGTCTCTTAAAGTTTCGTTCAGCAGGGTTTTCTTTCTTGTGAATCGCGGAAACGGTGCTGAAGCTTTATTAAATAGGCAATTTTCTCTCTGACCTAATTTTTCTCAAAATGAGTAAGTATATGATTGGTGCGATCAAAATAGAATATGTTATAGTTGTTCGCTCCATTACACTTCCTTGAAGGCAATAATATGTGTCATGTTGAAAGCATTCGTTGACCTCCTTAAAGTAAGCTTCATGTCCTTCACAAAACGTTCACAATAGTTTATCGTATTCGCAGCAATACATTAAAAATATTGTAAAAGTCTGATTTTTCAATTAAATAGAGAATGCCACTGTTATACATTGCTATGGCCTAACAAATCTAAGAACTGACGACAAGAAGGATAACCTTTACGACCACCTGAATGCCCCTGACAACGCAGCATGCTTCTACAATGAAGACAGGACTCGAAGAGCGGAATGATAATTGTGAATTGCTTGTAAACGCATTGCTTACACCTAACACAGAGTTAATTGGGAATCATATTTGGGGCGAAGAAGGTATATAAACGACGTATATGAGTAACCAACAAAGCTGCGAGCTGTCTCAATAACCAATCTCCTTAAAATTAGAAAGATTCGTGCGCAAAGATCTAAGGGAACACATCTTACAGTGGATACAATAACGTGGTAACCTTTCAAGAACATCAAACAGTTGTGAAAAATATTTTTTCTTTCGGATGACAGAAGGAGAAAGTTGGAGGAAAGTTCTAAGGGTTTATTCTGCAACAACTACAGCATCAAGGAAGAAAAAGTTATGTCAGAATCAGTAATCACGATGTGGCCACTCATCGATAGCGAGACGCACTTCATGCATGGGGAAATTGTCCACTGCACGGATAAGGGCTTGCTTCAAAGACTTAGTATTAGAGTGTCGAGTAGAGCAAGCCATGCCCTCTAATACGGATCAAAACTTGTAAACCAACGGGTTGAGGTCTGGTCTACCAGCTGGCCACACATCCGTTGATATGAAGTCCGGAACGTTGTTTTTGAGCCACAGTTGAGTCGTTTTTGCTGTGAGCTGAAGAGGAGTCTTGTTGGAAAGTCCATGGCTTGTTGTTGAATATTGATTGGTTGAGAGACTTGACAATGGGTTCCAAGACGGTCGATTGATATACTTTGGCCGATGTTTTCACTCCTTTCTCCCAAAAATGGAGCTTGGTAACGCCATCACAGCCCATAATACCATTACAGACGCGTGATGGTGGGCTCTTTGAACCCTCGGGATGAGTTGGAATGCTTCTCTGGATGACCCAGCATACACACGATCGTTCTGCGTATTGATTGATTCTTCCACGGTGAAGATTTTCTCGTCAGTAAACAGAATTTGTCTGTGAGCGTTCTTCGCGTACCGGCTGAGTAACGCTTTCGATCTTCGCTTGCGTTTTTCCTTCAATGCGGCCGTGATCAGGTGTCCAGTGTATCTGAGTCCTAAATCTTCTTTGATAATGCGAGACATGGATTTTTGCAAAATTTGCATTTCCCGCGACAAGATTTTCTGTTTCCGCAGCGGTTTTCGGTCGATTCGTTTCTTCACGGCTTTGATCGCTTTCGGAGTTCTCACAGTGCGCGGACGGCCGGATCTTTGACGGTCTCGTACTCCACCAGTATCCTTAAATAACTTCACAGCACGATACACAAAATTGCGAGTGATTCCAAGCGGTCGCAACGTCCTAAAGATATCGCCTTTTTCCATATTGCATTTAAGTAGGCCAACTACAACAATACGATTTTCGATGTCGCCCCCTTCCATGATTGTAAGCAATTAATGTCAAAAACTTTTTACATCACAATGAAGCCTAAATATCAACTGTCAAATCGCAATCAATTGGAAGTGGATGCGCCCAGTGTTGCATTCGTAATGAGTGAGTTCAGTTCTGTACCAGTATTTATGACTTGACTACACTTTCTAGAAAGTCGAAAGTCATAAATAAATTGCACAAGCGGTCCAACAATTGACAATTGATGACTTGTCCAATAAAAATAAAACTGCTTGGATGGTGAGCGCGTGAACTTAAATGTTCCACTCGATAGATATTCGAAAGACCAGAGAAATGTCGTAGCAAGTAGCCCTATATATAGGGCATTCCTTTGCGTCATAATCTAATCTGGTGTGGATTCGAGAATCTTTTTGGATCGAAAGCATTTCATTTGCTTCACATCTCGAAGTTTTTTTTATTCATTTGACATGATTTCTCCTAATCAAGTCAACTTTCCCCAACAAAAATTTACGCTGATGAGGGGCTATCACACAGTACAAGCTCCGTCAATTTGTTACTGGTCATCGAAAATGTGTGTTACCTAGCATTGTCATGATGGAAGAAAACTCCCTTTCTTTTGGCCAATTCTGGTCGCTCTTTCTTGATTACTTCAGTCAAACGGTCGAGTTGTACACAGTAGAGGATCGAATTGACCGTTTCGTCACGTTCTAGCAGGTCATAATAGACAATTCCCTTCGAATCCCACCAAACACTTAACATAGCCTTGTTTGCGTCAATCCAGGCTTTGAAGTCGTTTGTGGCCAGACACCGGCCCTTTACCATGATCGCTTGCGTTGGATATTCTCGAATTTAATCCATTTTTCATCGCCCGTAATGAATCGCTGCAAAAATGGTTCCATTTCATTATGTTTCAGCAGAGTTTCACTGATGGTTATTCGGTCAATTAAATTTCTTTGCGTGATTTCATGTGGCAGCCAAACATCGAGCTTCTTTGAGTAGCCTGCTCGTTTTAGATGATTCCAAACTGTTATACGGTTGATGTTTAGTACCTCCGCTATCTCCAAACAGCTTCCGTGCCGGTGTTGCTTCATCAGATGCAAAATTTCATCGACTTTTTCAGTGACAGGCCGACCAGTTCGAGGTGCATCTTTTTCATCGAGACTTCCGGAACGGAATCGAACAAACCACTTCTGGGTCCGGCGTTCACTCACAGCATTCTCACCGTAAACTGCGCAAATTTGTCGGCATGTTTTTGCAGCGTTTTTCCCTTTTTTTATAGTAAACAAGCATCACATACCATACTCCTTGAGATATTTCACTCATATTCAAATCGGTGTAACTTCTAACACGAGCAACGAATTACACAGCTGTCTTCACAAAAAATGTACGAGTAACCTTTCAAACATGTGCTTGTTTGACCCAATCAGGTTAGTGGTTTCAGATAAATGGACATCAACACCATCTAGTGACGACGTATAGTATACCGAAATCTGTTGGAAAATGCTTATATGGTATTGTCAAGGAGCCCATAGATGATAGCAGTTAAATGCACTTCTTGGGTGGCAGTCAGATCTGGTTTAATATATACCTTCCTTATATATAACAATTCGATGTTATCACCAGGGTAATAGGTGTGCTCAATCAAAAGCAAACGAACGAGACATTCTCGTTTAACTACAGATGATTTCGAGAGTGTAGACTATGAAAAGAAAAGAAATTTATCGAGGCATTTAAGCAAACGACCTACATACATATATGTAGCTTAGAAAAACTGTTACTTTTCTTTTTACAATTAGCGTGCGCTCAAGGGGTTATTAGGGCCCTTAAAATGATTGCACACAGCGCGGGCGATGGAAAGTTAGGAAGGAAAGAAAGAGAGGTACCGATGTACGTTGGTCTTGAATGTTTGGAGGTTATAATGACTAGGAAATAAAGAGCTCGGCAGGGCATTCCATGAGCGGGTTGTTCGGCTTAGGAAAGAATCACGATATTTCAGGGTACGTCCAAAAATGGGCTTGAGGGTGTACTGATGAGAATTAATAGCGAGGCGGGTGTTAGGGTTGGAGGTTTGAAGGGGCGGAATGCTACTGGCAATTTCTGAGGAGCACTGGTGGTGAGAATGGCGATAGAATAGGGTGAGACAGGAGACATTACTTCGGTGGTCGAGGGGGTCAATCGACTGTGTAATATTAGCATCACCTATTAGTTTTATCGCACGGTTTTGAATCCTATCTAGTAGGCGCAAGTCTTGGGAGCACCTGACCAGATGTGAGCATTGTACTCCAATACTGGCCGGATGAAAGTTGTTCGGTTTCGATTATGCAAGTGAAATTCATGGATAATGACTGGCCGTTCAAATATTCCTTTAACGGCAGCAGACAGCATTTTATTTTGGAAGCATTCCATTCTACCCTGTTGACAGTCACGAAATGGGTTATGACATTTAATAGGCCTATCATAGACTGCCGCTTACTTTTACAATCAAAGAGTACATACGTGAGTCTGGCAATGAATATGAAGAGCAGAGAGTGCTGTATATTGGATTGAAAGTAGCAGACAAGAGATCATTAATGAATTTTAAAAAAAATGTCGGAGACAGAACGGAGCCCTGGGGCATACCAGCATTTATTTTGTGAATATCAGACTTGAAACAATCAAAGACAACTTGTATGAACGTTCCGAAAGGTAATTTCTAATCCATTGAAGAAGAGAGTCGTCAATCCCAAAAGCACGTATTTTCGACAAAAGAGCCTGGTGCCGAACTCTGTCAAATGCATTAGAAATATCAAGTGCTTTCGCCAGATTGATGTAAACTTTGGTTCCACTTCTCGGTAAGACATGCCATCAAATCACCAGTGGACCTGTTGCTACGAAAATCGTACTGCCGGTCATTAAGAAGTTTTCGTGTTTCGAGATGTTTCATGAGCTGACGATTTATCAGCGTTTCCATGACCTTAGAAAGAAGGGACGTAAGTGCAGTAGGTCTGTAGGAGGAATATAATAAGCACACAAATGTTAACCGCTACTTGCTTTCTTTTCCAAAGTGTGAAATTGGCCAAAGATACATTCGCACATTTCAATTTAACGCAAAAGTTGTCGAGACATTTTACAAATAAAAAAATCCTCAAATCCATTATAAATAATGTAGTCGTACATCAAACAATAATAAAACTTGCCGTCTGGAATTGCCTTTAAGCACAATTCCCGACCTACACTGTATCAGTCTGTCTGAAATCTTTTAAAGAATTTTTGTTCTTGAACTACCGCAAAAAGTTGTGAATCGAAATAACGAGTGTGACATTCTTTTCCAGACGAAAACGCTTAAAACCTTCTCCTCGAGCCATTTCATTTGATTGCATGCATTATTACCATGTCAACGTTGGTCGGTTGGCAAAGTAAAAGTATTAAACCCCAAAAGCAATTTTCATTCAACTTTTTTTGTTGGCAAGGACTACAATGTTGCTCCCTCATAATACAGCTGTGCTGATAAACTTTTCTAAAAAAAAAGAAAAAAAAAACAACAAATTCACCCCCGTGAAACGTTTCTCAATTATCAGATTTGTGATTTCAATCTTTGAACCAATTTACATTCGAACAGATACAAACAGAAGCAGAAGCAGAAGCAGAAACACAGAAAGCAATCACCTACTAAAGTTGGGCCAATTTCTTAAAACAATCATCCCCCACCGAACCCAACTGAACTGAACTGAATAACTCATCCCCAGTTCAGCCAATCCACTTGTTCCTTCCATTGCATATTACTAACAGGCGACTGTCTCTCGCAGGCTCAGCAAAGCAAAAAAAAGGGAAATATTCATAGAAAAGGGAAAAAACTCAAAACTCACCCCAAACACCACAAAAGCAAACATAAGTTTTCAGTTCAAAAATATCCGCTGGGGTGTAAGTCAACAACCCTTTGCGAAGCTCAGCTTATACAGTCATCTCTCTGATTCCACACATTTCCCGGCCCTATGCCTTGGTAGCTGCTCCCCTCTAACGTGATATGGATAAAGTTTCTCGAATTCCCGTTTCCCTTTACCTTAATACATCCGAAAACCAGACTACAATCACATGAAATGGAACAAGAACAACAACAAGAAAAAGATATGAAGTTAAGGGGGTGGAACTCCGCGTACTCGTACTCGTAGACGGTTTGCCAATTATTATTATTTTTGCGAATGCACTTGCACTACGGAGATAGCACTCGTAGCACCCTTCGTAAAGGGCGCACAACACGCGATCCTAACATAAGGAACGAAAGCGGATACGAGTATCCCCAAATTGACGTTGAAAATGCACAGTGGAATCTCGGAGTGAAATTTGATTTCTTGTGGTATAGTGATATCATGAAAAAAAATTATTTTTCTTTTGCCACAAACCAAACAATAGACGCTTCAGTGGCCACACGAACTTAACTACGAGTACTTTTGCCACACAAACAATAGACACTTGGAAGAGCAAGGATTTTCATTGTTTTTACCATTTCGGGAGTATTACGCATTTGAATTTCAAGAATAGAACTGGTGGTGGTTCTAATTGTACTTCACAAGGTAAGGCGCAATGTTCTAACAGATACGCATATAAATAGATCAAGAGAAATAGATAGGAGGTCTTCAACGATATCTTAAGCATTACTTGAGGTCTTTCCTGTTTCTACTACTGAACTCTCTTTCTCTCCCGAAACTTTTCAGAAATCTGACCATTTTTTATTTTCTATCTTTCAATTTTCAATATTCAATATTCAATACTTACGAGTATATAGGTACTTAACTGAACTTTACATTACTTCAGAAGATGGTACATTCCGGGGTGACCCTTAGCCTCAGGCAATAGCTCTGTTTATTGGGCACAATCTTACGCTTTTCATATCAAGCCGTTTTGACTAGGTCAATTTTACATTACTTACCTAACGTTGCGCTACAGTCCGGGGTTGACCTGGGCCTCAATAAACAAGCGTCTCCAGCTAGCCCGATCTTTGGCTTGCTGCCTTCAGCAACGCAGGCTAATTTGGCTAAAGTCCACTTCCATTTGGTATCTCCTCCTCTACTCATCGTCAATGCATATGAGGCCGAAAATCACTCGGAGGATTTTCCTCTCTAAGCAGCCAACAGCTGCATTATTTTTGATAATGTGTCTGCCTCTGCGCCATAGAGCTGGAATGAGATTATTAAGGTCTTATATATGTATGTAGGGTAAATTTAGTTGTTCGAGAGGGGGCTTTGATCGTCAAATGCCTTTGTCTGGATTTATACCGTAGCCTTGGTAGACAAAGACCTTAACTACCTCAAAGTTATACCTGTCGATGGTGACGATCTGTCCGAGGCGTCCTGCCCTCATTGACCACTAAACCCAATTTCGCCGCTTCATACATACAGATCTGCCATACTGTGAATATATGATCGATGGTGGACTTTCCTGGCCTGAAGCCACACTGATATGGACCTATCAGATTGTTGACGAAGGGCTTCAGGCGTTCACACCAAATAGCAGATAGGATCTTGTATGCGATGTTAAGAAGACTGATGCCTTTGTAGCTGGCGCAACTCATAAGGTCTCCTTTCTTGAGTGCACACTTTTGTCCGACCATATTTTAGAGATGAGTTGGTGTATGCTCCTAACCAAGTCATCGCGTACCGCCGAAGTAAGGCCTTTCGCTCCAGCAGCTTTGTTGAACTTCAGCTTAGATATTGCTATCTTTACTTCATCCAGGTCGGGTGGAAGGCATTATTGGTCTACATCGTCCAAGTATAAAGGTTCATTCTGCCTGATAGAAATGATTTTTCCAAATTCTCAGCATAAACTGCGACTTTACTACGATGTTCCCTTGTTCGTCTCTACAGACTTCCGTTCGGGGCTTATGCCCGTGACATCTTATTTTATTTTTTTTAAATTTAAGAACCTTTGAGCTCTGCTTATGGAGCTCTTAAGCAGCTTTAGTCTTTTTTTACAGCGCCGCTTTGTGTGGGTTTTGCTTAGCTGCATGTGCTGGCCGGCATTCGTCATCAAACCAAGAGTTTCGTTGTGGTAGTTGAGTGAAACCCAGCACATCAGGAGCAGCATCTCTGATGTTTTCTGGCAGTGCTGCCACTGATATTTGAGACTTGATGCTGGCGGCAGTGTGTGGATCTCTTAAGAGATTTAAAGAGACTCGACCGGAAAAGATTGTAGCCGTATGACGTCGAAATTCCTCACAACATTGACTTGCCTTGGCGTTGTTCCGGATATTCTAAGTCTACCTTCAACAACAAATCCGCATGCAAATAGGGGCCGATTTTGCCATCGATACCAATCAGCGTAGAAGATATAGCAGTTTTTCATCCTCTTTTTCGCTAGCCCATCCCATAGCATTTCCTTGATGGTGGTAATGTCTGCTTTGCAGCAGTATAGGGCCCCCGTCTATTAAGGGATCTAACATTCCACGTGCATATCCGAAATTCGTTGTCCTTAAATTGTTTGCATGGGTTATCAATAGTAGATCCATCCGTATCCGAGGCTTGTTTATGTTTCGTAACATCTATTTTTTTCTCATGGTCCGCAGTTACCCCGGAGACACAACCCCCAACCTGAGGGCCAGTTCCATGTTTGATACTCCTGAAACGGAGGGTCGTTTAGACAAAAACCAGTAGCCCGCTCTAGGATGTAACTGCTGCTGTTGGTCCTTTAAGGGCTCTTCTGCCACAATCTTGTTTCCCAGACCCTGACTAAGTCTCGGAAAGCCTTACTGGCCTAGGCTTCAAATATATCGGAGTGGACCGGATAAGGTCTCTTTTATTCCGGGATTTTGTCCACAGTTAATTCCATCTGGGAAATTCATCCGCTGTCCCGTTTATAGTGCTGCTATTTTTGTCTGCTGGTCAGCACTCGCGCTTATAAGTTTAGCAGGTCCAGTCCGGATGTACATTGACCGGTATACGTCGGTTACCACGTGGAGGTATTATAAGCACAATTAATGTGTAGAAGATAGTTGCTACACTGGATATCACCAGGTTGACATCTCTAAGTGCCTACTCTATTTCTACAGCACCCAAACACCACTCAACTTATCGCAGGGTCCAATTATTATTTCTCAGTTAAATTCTTAGTCAAAAGAAACATCGATTGGCAAGAGTGATTCTTCATTTAATCTCTACAGTGGTGTTTTTATTTGAATTTACAGCTAGTCCCAGGTAAAGATACTTTTTCCTGCCTTAAAGTACCCTGGGCATGCAAGTATGCCGATTATTTCAGTTCCTGCCACCTAAACCCTAAACCCAAACAAAACGCAGTAAATTCAACCTTCTGACAGCTTTTATAAAAAGTTCTGCATTACGAGCTAGTTTGGAAGTGGGAAAAGGATCTGCAAAGTCTTAATACACTTATTTCCCTCCTCCACTGATTCTTTTCAGTAATGTAAAGAAAGAAGTTAAGTCTAGTGGGACTGAAATTTAACGCTGTTGAAAGGGTTCTTTTCTTGAGTCCGAACACTTATTATTAAATCTTGTTAAGCTTATATGGATTAGCCTATGATATCAATATCAAGGGGAGGGAGATCCATAGGTTCATCAGGTGTACTTGAGAAAGCCCCCATGCAGCAGAGATGGGTCAGAGTAAGGACTGGCAAAATTTTGTTTCATCAGACAGCCTTAACTAACATAGCGCTCTAGGTGCCTTTGTCGTTTCCTAACGTTTTCTAGTTGTCTATTACATCACAAGCACACAACAAAACAAAGAGCT
Organism: Volucella inflata; assembly: GCA_928272305.1. Classification (NCBI taxonomy): domain Eukaryota; kingdom Metazoa; phylum Arthropoda; class Insecta; order Diptera; family Syrphidae; genus Volucella; species Volucella inflata. Next base: position 66,171,650 of record OV743718.1, read on the forward strand.
AGATCTTCGCGAACACAAAGGATTCTCCATTGAGATTCCCAGCATGGAATCATGGGTCAGGAACAACCCACCAAAAAGTGGTATACGGATGGTTCTGAAATGTAAACGGGAGTGGGAGCTGATATACACGGACCAAACACAACCATATCAATTGTTATGGGAAATAATCCTACTGTATTCCAAGCTGAATCACACGCCATTCAATGATGCGCCAACCTTATCCACAACTCTGGTGTCAAACGCGCAAACATCCATACATTCACGGATAGTCAAGCAGCTATAAATATATAAAATTCCTCGCACATCTTTGACTCCAAATCAGTCATGTACTGCTTCAAAACCTTTTAAAAACTCTGCTCAAGGAACAAGGCCAAACTATGGTGGGTTCCTCAGCATGAGAGTATTGATGGCAATGACAACGCCGACGAACTGGTCACAAAAGGTCAGGAAAAATCCTCCAACGAACCTGAACCCTGAACCCAGCATCTCTAAAACAGCAGTAAATCTAACCATAAAGTGCTGGGAGCCCTCAAAATGCATCTAGTATTGGGAGAACACTCCAGGTCTAAGACAGGCCAAACGAGCCATCCTCCTCTTCAATAAAAATACCAACAGATGTATGAATCTAAGCCGGCACGATATCAAAAACCTAGTGGGGTACCTTACAGGTCATCACGGTTTAAGATATCACTTCAACAAATTGGGAGTAGTCGTCTCTGGAATGCCGACTTTGTCTTCAAAAAGACGAAGTATCAAACGGCTCCTACCACCTACAACAAAGAAATAAGAAAAGCTAAAAGAAATAGCTTTAGGAAATTCTGCCAGACAATCTCAAGCACCCCTACGGTGGCAAGGCTACACAAGGCCCTTGCTAAGTCGGGAGGAGTGTCAACCTCGCTTAAGAAACCAGACGGCACCTACACGGAAAACGATGACGAGAGAGCACTGCTACTTCTACGAACTCATTTTCCAGGGAGCTCACCTAGTACTGGCTTTGGGAACAGAAGAATTTCAGCTCAACCTCGAAACGATGACTGGGAAATCGCATCAGTTATCTGTTCTAGCGGAAGGCTGGAATGGGCAATAAGTTCCGTTCACCCCTTCACGTCCCCAGATGTGGATGGTATTACACCAATCCTACTACAGAAAGGGCAAAACGCATTACTACCACACCTGGTAAAATTAGCGAAGAGTAGCATTGCATTGCGATACATACCCGTACAATGCAGAGGAGCAAAGGTTGTATTCATACCGAAGGTGGGCAAAAAAGACCCGACTCAGCCAAAGTCGTACAGACCGATCAGTCTCACTTAGTTTCTTCTGAAAAGGATAGAGATAATTACCTGAGGGAGGAAACACTAAGTACTCGTATATCCCCTTTGCATCATCGTCAATATGCATACAGGGCGGGTAGATCGACCGTTACGGCCCTGTATCAGCTAACAGAAACTATCCAAAATGTTCTGAATTCAAAGGAGAAGGCATTGTGTGCCTTTCTCGATTTGAGGGGGCGTTTGACAATACCTCGCATGAGGCTATCAAACGAGCCCTACAACGGAAAGGAGCTGTTAGAATAGACACTGCAAGAGCGTGTCCACAAGGATGGGTATAATCACCCTTAATGTGGATCCTTGTTGTAGATGAATTACTGGAAAAATTAACCACCTTTGGCATAGTATAAATTGCCAGAGTACAGCGAAGTCTGAGAGTAACTCAGGAATGGTGCCTCACGGCCGTGCTGAACATCAATCCGGCTAAGACTACAATAGTGCCATTCACAAAAAAAAAGGGAATTTCAAAGACTTAAAATCCGATTGTCAGGCACGACACTGATACCGGTCAATGATGTGAAGTATCTGGGACTACTTCTAGACAGCAAGCTATTCTGAGCATAACGTTTTAATAAATACATTTGAAAGGCTAGTTTCTGGAGCCCGAATCTAGATGGGGTGGCAGAATGTAGGACAGTCAATGAAATTGTTGGGCAAGATTCAGTTGAACGTTACTCTGGATATAAACTAGCATTGGAACTTCCAGTGTCCTTAGTTATTGCTCTTTTTGAAGATACCATTCCGCTTGCATGAAAATTATGATTACATCGCGAAGTGCTGTAGTACCCCGCTACTCTACGCCATAGTACGTAATACAACAGTGCTTCATTGAAACCCTAGAGAATTTCAAAATATCAAAAAAAAAATATTAATGTTCTAGATACGTCTATGCCATAGAGGTAGGTATTGGGAGCTACACTAGAGAAGTGAAGGTCACCTTCAGCAGCACGATCAGATTACTTTGATTCGTCCTCCTAAAAAAAGTCACTTCTGCATCAACCAATTGGAATTTTATATACTAGTACGAGTACCTATGATCTGACTTAAATGCCTCTAATATGCGTTGGTGAATGCTGCAATAGCTTCCAAGGTGCTCTCATAAATTATAAAGCACCCAACCTAGTACTTAAATAATCTTTTCGGCAAAACCTTTCCTCGAGTAACTTTGTTGTATTATTTACTTGTGTTTGTAAGTCCCTTGCAGACGTGTTTTATAGACATTCCTAAGAACGTCATTTCTTATTCTGAGTTTCATTCATCTTTCACTAAAATAGGTCTGAATTTGTAAGCTGTTAGAATTAAATAAAACCAGCGCAACATAATGTTCTCGTTCAATTATAAATTCAGTTAATAAAATAATCTGCAGGTGCAAATTTAATTTATCAAACGAATCAAAGTGGCTGGTGTACGCAAGGACGCCTTTGCTAACTCTCTTCCCAACCATCCATCCGATTCCCTGAAGATATTTTTAGAAGTTTCATTTATAAATAAAATTCCACACCGTTTCTACTTAAAGGCTCACACCATAATTCTGAGCAATTTTTCTCATTAACTAGAGCAAAAGATACTTTGTACGACGACGTAATGGAAAAATTCCCAGGAACTATAAAATATGATTTTATTACCAGTGCAGCGGAATGGAAATAAATATTCGTTCTTCTTCCCTTGAAAGTTGCAAGTCCCACTGGGTGGCGGCACTGTAAGCCATCTCAGAGCATGCACTCGTAAGTAGCTAAAAATCCTAATTTTCCCTCCGGCAATCTTTGTGTCTGGTGTCTGGTGGATTATGTGTAAGCTGCACTCTAGCCCAGAGAGACTTAGCCAAGAAATTCTGTATGCAATCGATTTTTGTTTTCGTTTGTTCTTTTGCCATTTCCTTCTCGGCCTTTGTATATTCATTTTAGAATTCCTTTCCCGAGGAAAAGGCTCTATTTGGTACATGAAGTAGCAAAAAAACTTCTTCATAATTGTCCACTTAATACGCTCTTCACGTGTCTTGCCCTTCATTTTGAGATACTCGTAGCAACAAGAAAAAACAGAAAAAGGATACTCCTGCCAAAACAGACCAAACACCATAACCTCGGCTAGGAGCTCTCTTCCAACAGATTTACTGTGCCCGATAGTGTAATGCAATTATTCTTTCGTGTTTTGCATACACTAATTCTCTGCCGTTGAAGAAGGAAGGGAACAGATGGAATTGGGTTTTAAAGGAATCTCGGGGAAGGAGTTACTGTGGTTGATACATGCACTGCAAACCTAAAGAAGTTTCTCCACCTCCAGCTCCGGAGCTCAACAGCAGCAACAGTATGACAAAAAAAATCAGCAACCTCATGTGACACGCAAGAAAATACTTTGTTGTGCCCTTTTCTTTGTTTTCGACGTACTCGTATTTGTGCTTTCCATCCTGCTTTGATGAATCCTTGATTTAGCTTACTACACGTGAACGGTTTTGTGTTTATATTCCGTTTTTCTCATTTTTCTTTTGGTTCAATCCTTGGAGTGTACGAGTACTACGATAGAATGGACAGGATGTGCAGGAGCGTATTTGCTGTTGACAGCGCCTCTTAATAGGGAATTAGGGTAGTCAGGAAGTAACAGTATATAGATATTCAAGTGTATATATCTTATAAGGGTAGAAAGTACATATTTAGGTCTGACTGCTAGGGTTCTTTCAGTGTTAACCAATTAAAGTGGGTCAAAACTTACTTCTAATTCTCGTAATTGCAACTGCATGCAAAATAGGTATTTGTTGTCTTCTTTGGAGTACGTTCGTCTGCAAAAGTCCACTGATTTGAATGTTCCTTTATTTCTGAAGTCAAATGGTCTATCCAGGAGTCATCAGTTGTTACGAAACGCCGTAAAAATTCACTTGAATTTTGCTTGAAGAGTTCCAATTTCAGTGTGGAAATCTTTACCCGAATCGGTTTTCGCTCCACCGTTAGCAAACGCGGATTCGAGTGACGATATTATTTAAAATTGCTAAAATCTCAGCTATCTCACAAACCTTGACCCAGCGATCGTCTTACGCAATATCGTGGATTTTGTTGACCTTTTCATTTCAAAATCCTGGGCGCTCAGCGTCTTTTGTGCTCATACGTGGAAATTCAGTGAGGCACTTGTGTATCATTCTTTGTGAGGGAGTAGAGTCTTATTTTGAAGTTTGACATCTGTCTCTTTAAAGGTAGCAATGGCGCAAAAATTATTGTTTTTTTAAAAACACGGAATTCACTTTTTTACCTTATGGCCAAATCTGTTTCGATTACTGTAAAAAGCTAAGTGTTTGACAGCTCTAATTGATTTGTTTTGTCTATGTCGAGAAAGAAACAAAGATGTCAGAAAAAAGTCTGAAAAAGCGATCCGAGTGATATCTTGTATCAAAGTCACTGACTTTTCGAACAGCGCTTCAGTCTGGAGTGAACGTGGACCCCAACTAGCAAGTCGCTCCAGTTGATTGATGTTGCCTCTTACTTGCGGTCGCAACTTGGGTTAAGCCTCAAATACAGTTCCTTCTGCTTTATCCGCTTTTAATAAACTCGAAGCCTCTGGCCCATAGAGCAGGACTGGGGTAACAAGGGTTTTGTCTAGAACAACTTTGATCTGATGAGGCTCAATTAGGCGAACGGGAAAAGAATACCCTACTGATTTATGCGCTGATGTTGTTGCTGCTTTCATCGCATTCATAACTCCAAATGACCAGCTGTGTATGCTTCATGTTTGGCTGGATCTACCTGCTTACATTCACCATCAAATGAGAGTTTTTTTTTTCATGGAAAACGCTTTGAAACCTATCAAATCAGAACTTGTGGGTGCGCATGGTTGAAAAATCAGAATATTTTATCGATAGGTATATTTTTCGAAGTCCTGCTCAAAGTCGTCTTTCTTACCCAGCTGAGTTCTACGATCTCCTAGCACAATTTTGGGAGCCATAACTGGGCCACTGACCATAGATTTAGCTGAGGAAGTCATACACTTCGTCTTCATACCATTCTTATCGTCTGTAGGAGTGTAAATGCAAATAAGGCTTATTTGCATGCGTAGCATGCGATTCTTGTGAGGTAATTTTTAACCACTTTTTTGCACATTTCGGGCGGTATCTGGGCCATAACTTGAGTAATGTTGGTTTTTAATGGGCTTAGAGGTCGGGGGTTATTCGCGTAAACACGGTCTTTTGCGTAGCCCCACAGAAAAAAAATCTAACGGTGTCAAATCGCATGATGTTGGTGGCCAATTGACGTAGCCAAAACGTGAAATTACGCGACCAGGAAACTTCTCACGCAATAAAGTCATAATTGGTCGTGTTGTTTGGCTTGTTCCTCATCTTTTTGGAACCACATATCGTCCAAGTCATGATCTTCAATCGCCGGTCAAAAAAAATCGGTTATTATTCTACCATATCGCTCCGAATTGACTTTAACCGTCCGCCCATTGGCATCTTCGAAGAAATACGGACCCATGACACCTTTCCACCATAGCGCACACCAAACAGTCATTTTGTCTGAATGCAACGGCACCGCTTCGATCACTTGTGGGTTTTCTGAGCCCCATATGCGGCAATTTTGTTTGTTTGCATACCTACCGAGTGAGAAATGTGCCTCATCACTGAAGAAGATGTTGTTCGAAAAATCGGTGTTTGTTGTCTGTTGTTCCAACACCCAAGAAGCGTATCCACGGGGTTGTGAATGGTCAGCAGGCTTCAATTGTTGCGTAAGTTGAACTTTATAAGGATGGAGATGCAAATCCAAATGCAAAATACGCCATAGTGAGGTGTACGACACGTTCAATTGCTGCGAACGCCGGGAAATTGACAAATTCGTATCATCAGCAACACTTGCGCATACAGCAGAAATATTTTCGACTGAGAGTGCATTACGATGAAGCATAGGCCAAACGACATCAGTAACGCTTCTACTCTCTTCAAATTTCTTCACAATTTTACCGATTGCTTGCGTAGTCGGTCGATTATGACGACCATAATCATCGCGTAATGCGCGAAAAGTGGAGTCGATTGAATCACTACTATTGTAGTATGTTTTAATAATCTTAACGCGTTGTTTGATTTGTAAACGATCCATTATTGTAAATGGTAGACATTCAACTAATATTATGACACTTCAAATGACAACTGAGTTTGGCAGGTGTCAAATGCCAGTGCTATCAACTTGAAATAACGAAATGAATGACCTTGTATTATAGATTTTGGTCTTGATGCGCATTGTTATAAGGCGTTGGTTTACATGTCGAAATTTTAGTATTTTTTTGTCAGAATTTCCGTCAATCCAAACAATGTTTCGTCTTATAACAGCAGCCGTAGTGAATGTCATAATTTTTCATTCAGTTTCTACCCGGCCTATCCTATCGGACTAACTGGATTGCGGTTATATCTGCCTTATAGTAGCCTAGGGCGCCCGCGAGTTGTTTGACAGCATGTGGTCCGAAATTTTTTGTTTTTAAAGTGTTTCCTTGGCTTGTCAACAGTATGTCTATCCATATTCGACGTTTTCTTATATTTTTTGCAACCCGCAGGACCAGGTCCTTTTTAATAACAGGGGACGGTTAAAGCGAAGAGCGAGCTCGAATAAGCTGCCGTTTGCTTATTTATGTTTTTTGCGCCGTTATTTTTGTTCCAGGATCGCAACACAACCATGGCGCTCCCTTCAGATCTGGGCCCCGAATACGTTAAAGTACTTCTAAAGGGAGTGTGCATCAAGAAGCATAAATTGACTGTAGCCAATGTTGCAGCCGTTGCACCAAATATTGGATTTTTTTCCCTGCCTTCTTGAGGAAAGCGAAGTGCTCCAGTACAGACACTTTTCTCGTGTCTTGGGTTTCCTTTCTTCAATCAAAGGCTCCCAGGCTTCAATAGGTGGAGGTGAGATTAGGAGGACTTGATGATCAGAGGCACATGATACTTTTCATAGACTTTGAAAGCCCTGTGTTGTTCCCCTTTTCGGTTTTTGCCGAGTGAGGGAGTTACTACTTTATTGGCAAGCCTCTGTAATTGTTTTTTTCTTGCTTTGAAAATGTCTTGAGTTGTCTCTTATGAGTTCGAAAGAGTTCGGTCAAGTTACCAGGCCATCTAGTTCAAAACTTTAGGGAGGTTTATTAAATGACCTGAGCAGAAGTTAGTTCATGGTAAAAGTCTGCGTTTGTGAAGCGTAGTTTGTTGTACGAGTACCTTCGGGTAAAGCCTGGAAAAGACCTACCGCTGATGTCAAACTATTGGAGTACAAATATGATTCGGCTGTTTGACAAACGATGGGGCCATCCAGTAAGTTATTGTTGAAATTTTCAGATGTACATGATGTCCATATCGAAAGTTTGGACATTTGTACACAACAAAACCTTGAAGTATTAGCAATTTTGTATCAGCATCACATAATTTCTTTCTACGAAAATGTCGAGTCTTAGCCCGAATAAGCATCTTTTGCGGAAGCTTTGGATTTACTTCTTTAATTTGAAAAAATCTGCAGCGGATTGCTTGTAGAGGCATATGGTGAGGCTGCTTTAAGTGAGAGAAGTTGTCGTGAGTGGTATCAAAAGTTTAAGAACGGTGAATTCAATGTCGAATACAAAGAATGTGACCGAAGACCGAAAATGTATGAAGATACGGAATTGGAAGCACTATTGGGGAAAGGCTTGTGCCAAATGCAAGAATAACTTGTACTTACATTAGAAAAGACTTAGCAAACAATTTCACGTCATTTCAAATCGTTGGGAATTATTCAAAAGCAAGGAAATTAGGTTCCATATGAAGCTGAGAAACTTTGAACGCCGATTTTGCAATTTTGAAATGCTGATTGCAAGGCATAAACAAATGAAAGTGTTTTTGATTTGTATAGCCACTGGTGATGAAAAATGAATCCACCAGTGAGAAGGACAGCCAAGCCGAATATTCATCGAAAAAACTCAAGTTGCGTATTTGGCGGGATCAGCTTGGTGACGTTTTTTATCAGTTGCTCAAACCGAACGAAACAATTACTCTCTGGCACAATTGATGAGATTGAGTCGAGCACTTAAGAAAAAATGCGCCTACTACTACTAATACCGCACCCGCCGTATTTACCAGACATTGCCCCTTCCGATTATCAGTTGTTTTGATCAACGGCGCATGGCCTGTCTGAACAGCATTTCACATCATATGAAGATACCAAAAATTGGTTCATTTCGTGGATAGCCTTAGATTAGATTACATTGTTAAGGTAGGTGGTATAATATATCCCAGATCATTGTACTCACCGGTGGGCCTATTGTGATGTCCTCCGTTTAAAGCTCATCTATGATGCCAAAATTTGTTAGAATGGAGGGAAAGTCTTTGGGTGAGCAGGCAGTTATATCCGCCGCTTCAAGGTAGAATTTATTTAGGTAGCGTTGACGTGTTTTGATTAAACCATTGCAGTCACATAGTATGTGTTCTGCTGTTTCCACGTCATCGTTGTACAGCCTGCATGAATTGTCTTGTGCTATGCCTTGTGAGAAAATTTGTGATTGGTCGAATCTGACTTCTACGTAATTGAAGTACATAGTTGTTTCGTTTTTTTTGTGGCAGTTGTTTGGCATAAGTTTTTGACTTGGCTGTTTCTTTCGGTTTCCCTTTAGAAATGTAGGTTATTTTCCTCAAGCCAGGTTTTAATACTTCCCTTAAAGGTATTTAATGATAGCATATAGAATGGTCTTGGCATTATGAATTAAGATGCGGATCCTTTTCTGGTTAATTCGTCTGCTTCTTCAGTGTATTCATATCCACTGTGTCCTGGCATCCAAATTAGATGAACTTTGTTTGCGGTGATCAGTAGTAGTAGGAGTTTAAGGCAGTCACAGACCAGTTTTGATTTTATTTCAAAGGCGATAATTGCAAGTAGCTACATATATGCCGGCTCTAACTTTAGTTTCTCTCTAGCGCATTTCTCCATGAATCTAAGGCGTTCTGCAAATCTACGACGTTATAGCTTAGTAATGGGTTTTCCAATAAGGACATGACAACTAATTTTTTTTTAAATAAAACGCAAACCATTTGAGATATTTCAAAAACTTTAATATCGGCTTGAAGTACAAAACAATCGACTTCGTTCATATGACCACCGCGGGCCAGACCAGAGCTCTTCCAACGTCGGCGGCTTGTTGGCATAAACCAATGACTTAACGTAGCCCCACAGAAAATAGTCAAGCGGCGTTAAATCGCACGAATGATGCGGCCATTTCTTGAGATAACCCGCTCGCCATACTTACCCTTCAATAAATCGATTGTAACGTGTGCTGTGTGGGTTCAAATGGTCCATCGGCTTCAATTCATGGGTCAGCTTGATCTTGTATGGGTGTAAGCCAAGATCTTTGCGCAAAATACGCCATAATGTGGTCTGAGCGATGCCCAGTTCTTGAAAACGCCGTGGAATTGACTGATTTGGATTGTTTGCTATGGACGCCTAAACGGCAGCGATATTTTCGACACTTCGACCAACCCTTTGTCTCACTGATACGGCAACATCACACAACGAATATGTAGACTCAAATTTTTGCACTAAACTTGTTATTGCCTGTCTACTAGGGCGAAAATTACGACCGAAAATTGGAATTAACACTCTTAAAGTTGCAGCCACCGACTCCGAATTTCGGTAGAAAATTTTTATAATTTTGCAGACGTTGCTCGTTCGTGTACTTTACCATGATGGAAATGTTGAGCTTAGTAAATAAATTGACAGAACAGTTTGATGATTAGTGAAAGAGTGCGTTCACAAAATAAATTCAAAGTTGTCAATTCCCTATTGGAAAACCCAATATAACTGCGTCATCAGCGAAGAGAATTGGCGTTACATTTGCTTCGCGCACGCAGTCTTTTAAAAGAAAGTTAAATACTACGTTAAAGAAGAAAGGGCTAAGGACGCCATATGAAATCCCTAGGCACTCGATCGAATGCTTTCATGAGGTCGATAAATACCATGTGTAAGTCCTGAGACGAATCTCGGTGCTTTTTCATTATTATTCGTAGGCCTTGGATAGCGTTCACCGTCGATCTTCCTTCAACAACTCCACACTGGCTATTATCGAGCTTTATTATTTGCCGAAGACGTTCGTTTAAGACTCTTTCGACGATTTTCATTGTGTGTGACATAAGCTTGATTGAACGGTAGTTGTTGCATTCTCGAGTGTCGCCTTTTCCTTTGTATAATGGAACCAAGAAGCTACTTCTCCATCGATTCGGCTTAGTTTGTCCACATTTTAATTTATTTAAAAGTTTCGATAGCCATTCGCTGCCGATTCCCTCCATCTTCGACCAAAACTCTAATGGAATGCTGTCTGGTCCCGCTGCTTTCCCCCGCTTCATTTTTCCGATTGCTATACTTATTTTTTCGATTGAAAAGTCCGAAACTTCCTCCTCGAATAGACCAGCTGTCGGCACGATATCACGTGGAAACTGTTTGTTAAGCAACTCCTTGCAGTATTCAAGCCACCGGTCACAAATTTCCTTTTCATTTGTTAATAAGCGACCGTCTGCATTTTTTATATATTTCGGCGAGGTTATTTCCATCGAATTTTTTCGCATCTGAGCAGCGAGCTTAAAAATATTTTGCACTGTATTATTGGACGACGTTTGAACTTCTTTTCTTTTCACTTTTCACTTTATTTCGGTTGATCGTACAAAGAATTCTATATTATATAAAAACAATATTGACATAGTTGAAGGGGAGATTGCATGTGGAGGCAAAGAAGAAAAAAACAAAACAAATAATGAATTATCAAATTTCAAAATAAAAATTAGATATTCAAAGAATATTCAAAGAACAAAATTCAGTAATAAAAAACAGGGATCGAAAATAATTGTTTTTTTTTTTGGAAGGTAACGCTAAAATTCTCTTTATCTGTTTCAGGGAATTTTTAACCATTATCGTAAGATATATGGTAATTTGGTCACCGTAACCAATATAAATGAGAAATTTTTTTTTTTGGTTATAAATAACTATTATCCCATTATCGTAAGTGATCTTTTTTTAGTTATCGGTGATCAAATCGACAGCAAAAAATTTTTATTTTGATTAGTGGTAAATTTTTCTGTATTACATTATTATGTCATTTTTAAAAAAGCATTCATATTTTCACTTCAATGAATTTATTCTTGTCAATTTTGAAGAGTTGATGTCGATGTCTCCAATACTGGGACGAGGAAAAATATACATTTCCATTCCTCAAACAACTGGCGCACATTGTTCATGCCGCTCCAGCAACTCAAGTTAGCGTCGAGCGAGCGTTCTCTGCATTGAGACTGGTACTAAGTGATCTTAGATGTAACCTCTCAGACGAATCATTGCGATCGCTTATGTTTGTAAAATTGAACTATAAATCCTAATTTTCTTTTCTTTGCCAAAGACATTTTAATTTCTTACCATACAAACCCCTTAGAAATGTATCCATTACATTTAAAATACGATATGTATCGTGGTAACGATAACCAAAAAATAAAATTACTTTCGGTAATGGTTATTGGTAACCAACAAATTATTCTGGTTGCTATAATAGTTATTCATAACCAAAAGAAAATATTTCTCATTTATTTTGGTTACGATGAACAAAATTAAATATATCTTATGATAATGGTTGATTATAACCATTATTTGAATTCATCAATGTTAATGGTTAAATTAGACCTTTTCGTCATTTCTCTTATAACTGTTACGTCCCTGATAAAAAATCTATTTATGGTCGAATAATCAAAAGACAAAACCCATTTTTTAATTGCATTAAATGTATTTTCCACTCTTTCGCATCTTATAATGTCTGGCAGTAAGTTATACAGGCGGGGTGCCGTTGAAAGGTACTCGTAAAATCTTCCAAAGTGAATTTTATGATCAACAGGAACTGCTACAAGGTTTCTCGCATTTCCTCGAAAATTGTAGCTAAATGTGTATATATCAAACTGCGTAAAACCCGGCATTTTGAAAAAATATTTTATAGAACTTTGTAGTAGTAGAGATGCCTCAGAGGAAGAGTTTTAAGTGTTCTAACAAATTAAGACTTGGAGTTCTGCGATTTACTCTGAATAAGATTCTTATTGCATGTTTTTGTTTTATTAGAAATGGTTCAGTCTTGGTAAGAAATGCACCATCCCAACAAGAGATACCATATTCCAATTTAGATTTTAATAAACCATTATACACAAGTCTTAAAACTAATTGCTGACAATAGAGACTTAAGTGATACAGTTGTCTTACCACTTTGTTAAGATATTGTTTAAGATAATGAGTTCTCTTCAAACGAATTAATTGTGTTCGGTAGCATTGTCCATTGATGGTTTCACCCGGTTTTAGCAGCTCATAATACAGCACATCCATCTGATCCCACCAAATACAGAGCATTACCTTCGCACCATGGATATTCGGCTTTGCCGTTGATTTGGCTGGTTGGCCGGGTTTCACATACGAGTATGTTTTTTTGCACTTGGGATTGTCGTAATGGATCCATTTTTCATCACCAGTAACAATCCGATGCAAAAATGACTTCCTTTTGTGGCATTCCAGCAGCATTTCGGACATGTAAAACCGCCTTTCGACGTCTCTCGGCTTGAGTTCATGTGGAACCCAATTTCCTTGCTTTTGAATATATCCAGCAGCTTTTAAACGTTTTGAAACGGCTGCTTGAGTGACACCCAAAAATTCTGCGAGCTCTTCTTGTGTTTGGCAACAATCTCCATAGAGTAATGCTTCTAGTTCTTCATCTTCAAACTTTTTTGGCTGCCCAGGACGTTCATCGTCTTCCAAGCCAAAATCACCAAACCACTTTTGGCACATTCGCTCAGCTAGCACATGTTCACCATAATTTTCCATCAAAATACGATGACTTTCGGCAGCAGTTTTCTTCATATTAAAGTAATGAAGAAGAACTCCCGGCAAAAACACTTTTTAAGGCACAAAGTTCGACATATTTAAGTGAAAAAAAATTATTGTTGTTTACGCTTCAAATGAATGACATATACTGAAATGACGTTCAATGACAGTAGCTTTCCAACGCATTTCAATGGTATAATACAAGTTACGCCATCTCAGGGTCATGGTTTACCTCAGAGAAAATATTCAGAAGGCTTTTATTTGAGTATGACAGCGTAGTATCGTCAGCAAATTCTGTAAGTTTGCCTTTTAAAGGTTGGATGAATAGGGAGTTTCCGTAAATCAGGAATAAGATAAAACCTAGTACTGAGCCTTGTGGAACACCAGTTACTATATTTTTCGAAGAACTGTAAATATTCTTGATCTTCACCAATTGCCTACGATTATTTAGATAAGAAGCAAACCAGCTATATGTACATCCTCTAAAACCCAATTGGAAAAGTTTATCTAATTATATTTCATGATCTACCATATCGAAAGCTTTAGAAATGTCAATAAACAGAGAAGCAGGAATCTCAGAAGTGTTGATACTGTGATATAGCTCCCCTGTCAGTTTCAACAGTGCAGTTTCGGTAGACATTCCGCTTCTAAAACCAAATTCACAATAACCGAAAAAATTTGTTCTTTCTAGAGATGACTACATTCTAGATTTAATACCTCTTTCAAATATTTTTGAAAAGGCCGACAACAAGGAAATAGGACGATAATTGTTCAAAATGGTATTGCCATCCTTTTTGTGAAATGGCCTTACTATAGCCGTTTTCAGAGATTAAGGACAAATACCTTGTCGTATGCTCTTTTTGAAAATAAAGCACAAAACATCCGAGATCATATCAGCGGGGGTAGAATTAGATGGTTAAGGAGAGCAAATTATTTTGTGTATCTCTAGAGCAGTGAATGGTTCACAGAAAAAACTATCAGTTTGACTTCCAATCTCAACCAGGACATTGTTGATCCTATTATTGTAGTTGTGGTTGGATAAGTTCTGAAAAGACCTAACATTACAAAAGAAATCATTAAATAAATTAGCAATTTCCAAACGGTCAGATATAGTTGAGTTATTGACGTTCAGAGTTGTATCCATTTCTGAAGTTTTTTTTTATTAAGAATTTCATTAATTACGAGCCATTCTTTTTTAGAATTACCAAAACTTGCTAATAATTTTCTACGATAAAAAGGGATATCAATTTTAAGCTCATTATTTAGTTTTTTGTAGTGCTGTTTGAGCCTGAGATTATTTGGATGCCTTCTTACTTAAGGGGAAAGTTTATGTTTCAATCGATTTTTTTTCCGAAGTGAAACCGTCATCCATGGTTTCAAACACTTTTTTTTTTTGTTGTTTGAGCGACTTATTACCTGTCTACTACTCGCAATACGCAATTGAAGCTTCATTAGAAAAGTGTCGAAGGCTATCGTTGGATCAGTTGCGCAAGAAACTTCTTCCCAAAATTTGAAATCTAAACGGTTTCGGTTTATCGAATGCTTTATGCACAGATGATTCAGTTCTCAGAATACAACTATCCATTTGAAAACTTATTAAACAATGATCAGTTAGATTCAGGTCAAGTACTCGTATCATAGTTTTAAACTTGGTTTTGTTGTTTCGATGGACTCTTGTAAATATATGGTCCAAACACAAGTTTAAATGGGTAGGCTTATCCAACAAAAAATCAAAACCAATCAAAATTTTTACAAATTTGGGACTCCAAGAACCCATAAAACTCTTCAGTAAAGGATTTCACTGAACATTTGTGAAGTCTATAAATACAAATAAAACAATATAAAGTTCCAGTAATTTCACAACAGAAACTGAAAATATCAGCACTTTGTAAATTATATTTTTTAATTTGTTTGTTGACTATGTCATTTCGAAAAAATACACCAACACCATCAGTTGCATATGTATTATTGCATGCTGCATCAAACAAAAAATTAGGAATATGGAAGTTGGAGATTTCTTTATCAAAAATCCAGATTTCTGAAACAAAATTTAGATCTTGTATAGCTTGTCTTCTATCTGCCGATCGTGAGGATATTTGTTCCAACTCCTGGTACAGGTTTTCCGCTGCTGGCGCTCGAGTTTGAGCCAGGACTTTCTTTGCGATCTTTTTAAGACGCTCGTATTCAAGAGCCAGTCGAGCTTTTTCGATAACGTCGCTCCGAACGCATTTTGTCCGCGCTTGAAATGCATTCTTCTTGTCGGCCACAGCTCGTTTTGTTTCATCATAGAAACCATCATTAGTGAGAATAATCAGTTGTTCATTAAGTACGATGGATCATGGTAGGAATAAGAGTACCTCTCCTTGGGCGCTTCCTTTTGTAGCTATCACACTGAGTTTATTTCTAACTAATGAGGTTTTTATTGTTTTATCCTCTTGCATTCACTTTTTCCATTTACATGTCGTATCGTTAACTCCCATGTTTTGAATACATCTTTATATCGGTGTTGTCAAATGCTCCTTCTATATCAAAGAAACAGCCAACCGCTACCTCTCTATCTCTGAGACATTTTTCAATTCTGATAGTGAGATTCTGTAGGGTGTATGTGGTAGATATTCCAGGTTGGAAGGCATACTGATATTTTTGAAGGTAATTGTCCCTTATAATTTTTGCGATTGACTTTTTCTGATTAAGAGCTCAAAGTTATAATACGCAGAAGCTTATTAAACTGCCTTTAAGTTTCTTCACGACAGATAATAGGAAAAACAGCTGTGCAATAAAAATGCTATTTTCTAACTATCGTGTTCTAACATACTCGTATTTCTCAAGTGCCAGTGCCTGGTTTGACTTGTCTTTTGCTAAATGCGGTCCTGTAAATGAGTTCCTCCAAATCAGTATCTAGCAACTGCCTTCCAATTCCTACTCCCCCGTCGATGTTAAATGTTCATGCGCCTGTATGCAATTAAAATCAAATATAGGACGAAGGATATTGTGTTGGTTGAATAAAAAAACAACCAAAGTCGCGAAAAGGTTTACAAAAAAAATATAAATTCTCCCTCATTATGCAGATCTCACTGTGTGGGAGTATGAGCACTCGTAGTTGGATGAAATAAGGACAAGTGAAGATGATTCCAAATATACAAAATATTGTAATGTGGAAATGCCATGGCAAGTACCAGAAGCCAGTTGCAGCACATATCACATGCGGGACCTGACTTGAATAGGAAATGGATGGAATTGTGAAAGTCATCTTAAGGGTGCAACTCTAGAAAGAGGGAATTTCATTTCATTTCAGTCCTTAAAATGGAAAACTATGCAGACACCCAGAATGTATGTGGGGCTTCTTCAGTGGTTTTTGTGGTTCCTTTTGTCTGACTTCCTTTTTATTTTTCATGGAATATATGTTTCCCAGCACTTGAACATACTCGTACAATTCTTATTCAAAAAGGAGGGAATACGAGTATACTCGTATATCCTTACCCGTACAAAAGTTCACATCAAAAAGTATCTGCTATAAAGTAATTTAGCCAAAAAGTGGTAATAACTTGAAGATGGTTGTTTTGACTGCTTTTGATGGTTTAAATGATGATGTTTCGAAAAGATGGTTTGTGGTATAAAGAGGTCAAAGCGGCTAAATTTACATGTTAATTGGTTTTCGTGGTCAAAAGCAGTTAACAGAAGAAATGGTGAAAATTATTAATTCACAGGCGCCGGGTGTATTTCACGTGGCAATCCATAAAAGAAATGATGTCGAAGGAAAAAGAAAACGACTAAGTGTGTTCGTGAGCTCTGCTCAAATAAAATTGTAATCGAAATTAAGGAAATTGGTTGGAGTAGTTTTTAAAGTCAACATTTGAAATTATTTATTCGTTCGAGTTTTTTCTTACAAAAAACTTAATCGGAGTGCACTTCGTAAATTTGAATCGAGTGCTAGTATTTCAGTGTCACAAAGCAGAATCAATTAGCAGCTTGTCGCACGTCAGGACATTATATTACCTCAGTAGTAAAAAGACTCGAACTAGAATAACTTATATCATTTCAATGGCCCTACAGGCCGGATTTGACCTTAGTCTTGAATATTTGTTTTTACGTCATTGGTGCGAGGTCGACAGAGTACCCTTACATTGTTTGCACATGAACGAAAGCTAGAGAGTTACAAAAAATCGGTATATCCGATGCACGTTGGTATTGAATGTTTGCTGGTTATAATGACTAGGAAATAAAGAGTTCAATGGATGCAACCTAATGACCATTCATAGCGGAACGGGAGTTATGGTTTAAGATTCAAAGTGGCGAAATGCTACTGGCAATCTCAATGAAGAACTGGTGGTGAAAATGTAGACAAGTGAAACAAGGCGCATTTTGGTGCTTTTTGAAAATGGGTGATATTTTTATTGCCTATAAATCTTACCATGTGTAAAGTGGTCTTAGGAGCACCTGACCTAATGTGAGCATTGTACCCCAAACGGAGGTTAGCTGCCGAGGCTGGTGCAAGATGGACAGAGCAAGCTCGGTAACATCCCCTATCTCTTGGCCGATGATCATCTTTGTCGTGACAGAAAATATCGTAGGAGCTCCATCGACATCGACGAAAATTGGCTATTCCGCGCACGTCTCTATTAAGTGGGGACAGTTTGTCGGCTAATGGGTCTTAACCTATGTTCACGCCCTGCTGGATACCAACAACGATGTGAACGATTTTGTGCCAAAAATAATCATGAAGGAAGAGGCCCATTTCCATCAATGTCAATGTGGATATTTGAACAAACAAAATCGTGGCTCTGAGGTCCTGAAAATCCACGAGCTAAAACATGGGGTGCTGTTTAGGCTAAAACAATCATTGGACTTTTTTTTTTAGAATGGATTTTGGATCGTGAGCGAAATAGAGTTTTAAAAAAATGGCGGAAACATTATGGTCTTCCTTGTGGGGGTGAAATATTCCTTACATCACTTGAGGAAACCTAAGCATTTCGCTTCATTTTTGGCGATACCAATATGTGTTGAAGTAACATAACCTGTCGTTGAGACGGATATTGAGAAAGTTTTTCGGTTTCAACGATGCAATGGCTGGGTGCTTAGATCTCGTTTTAATGACATCAGACTGCAAGATTTTAATTCCACTCTGTTGGTGGTTCCTCATTTTGCTGTATATCAGAATTAAATGAGCTTAGCATATGTACGTTGCCGTTCCCGTTCTTCAGACGAGGAGGAGTAACATCAGACCGGCAATGAAAATGAAAAGCAGACAGTTCTGTCATCATCAAAGGAGTATATTGGATAAGAAGTAGCAGACAAGAGATCCTTAAAAAAGATTATGAAGAGTGAAGAATACAGACCAGAACAGACTTTGCCACACCAGCATTTATTTTATGAAAACTTGAATTCTACACCATTACAAAAGAGATTCGTGGATCCCAAACGGACTAGGATGGCGTATTTTGTTTCTGGCAAATTCCATGCATACGCACAATAGAACATGATTGAAATATGAATGGTTTTGTATATGTTAAATGTACTTAAGTTGCTTTAGAGAAGGCTTTGCCACTAAACGCCATTCTTAGCTCAAAGACTACGGTGGGTTATTCTTCATAAGATCTCGTTGTCAAAATTTAAAACGAAACTTGTCTGGAAAAGTTAGAGTAAAGTGGCAAATAGCTGCTGAATTTATTCTATGTGCGAGAGAAAACCTTTTGGAACCGATCTCAAGGCTCGGATTGAAATTGAAACTGATTTCTTGTAAAGTATATGCTTGCCTGCACTTCAAAAGTTAAAAGCTAAGGGTGTAACGAGTACTTGCCCGACAATTGTGCTAAAATTCTCGACATAAATGTTACAGAAATTGTGGTTAAAAGTGCTTTAATCCAGTTGGATACATGAAGATAATTAAAAGATCTTAATCCCAATATGCATCTCGACCCTCTTACCGGAGAAGATCAGTTGAATTTTTTAAAGATTGTCAGAAACATCCAGCTGGCCAACTTAAGCAGAGATTAAGTTCTCAAATCTTTTAATTTTGAGTATAAGCTGGTTTGTGTCTGCCAGAAGGATTTTGCAAAGTAGCAACACATTAAATCACATCCATTTGGATCCTTGGATGGTAGATATACATATGCTTGGCAATGAAACTACTGGCATGATAAACAGGCACAGAATGAGCTGAATGTGAATTTTGTGATATACCCTCTTATTGAAACGCATAAAACGATTTTTGCTTGCCAAATAAATTATTTATTTCTCGAAAAAAACGAAATAAAATACACCCTAGCAATAATCAGCTCAAGTTCTTTGCTGACTTTCTTACTGGTCGTTGTCTACTCCACTACTCTGCTGATGTACTCTAATAGAGAGCGAACAAAGGTAATATAGAGGGCCCTGGTCACGTATGGGTTGGTGAATTCCCTGGATCGCCGTTTTACAAAACCTAGTACCGAGTTAACACAAAATGGCGAGGTCAAGGGTCAAGGTCCAGGTCGAAAAACTACCAAGGTCTTGTTGAAAGAGGAAGGAGTCATGGGGTGACGAAATGGTTTTGAAAAATTTGGTATCGTCGCCGTAAAGGGAGACAGACGAGTGTTTGATGTTCTTATCGCGATGGTTTATGGTTAATATAAGAAGAAGAAGACCTAGATGGCTGCCTTGTGGAACTCTAGGGGTGGCCAAAAATGGAGTCGAATTGGGTGACCTAAAATGAACACTGTAAAGGTTTTCTAGGTAAGAGGATATCCATTAATAGTATGAGTTCAAAACCAAGAGCAGACAATTTGAAGAGTATTAATCGATGGAAGATTTTATGGAAGGCCTTGCTAAAATCGATTGCAATTACATCGACTTCATTCCCATTCTCTAGGCCTGAAAGGGCAAAGGATACGAATTCAACTAGATTTGTGGTGGTTCACCTGTCCACCAGGAAGCCATGTTTTCTAGGGGAGATTAATGATTTGCATTGAAAGCTTAGAGCTTCATACAAAATACTTTCGAAGAGTTTGGATATATGGGAAAGTTTATCCATGGGTCTTGAGTTGGTTATATCATCGTTTGATCCTTTTTGTGGATCGGAGATATAAAACAGGTTTTCCAAATATTAGGAAATTCTCCTTTTGAAAGGGATAGATGAACGAGAGCAGAAAGAAGTAACATTTTTTAAGAAATATGGACCATCTGGGCAGAGTGTGTTTTCGTCATTAACTTGTTGTAACTTATATTCGATAAGAGACGGGTCTTGAGTGTGTGCGAGATATGGGCCATTGGTAAAGTTTAGTAGTTATTAAAAATAGGATGGTTCTGGTACCAAAGAGTCGTCAGTGAAGGATTGATTTAAAAAGGTGGCAAATAGGTTGGCAATGGTGCGTAGATCGGTTGATGAGTTGATGGGAAAAAAGGTAACCATCGGATTTTCTTTTGTAGTAAACAAATTGAAAAAAGCACTTAGGTTGTTTATAAGGTTGAGTTGCGCATTGTTAAGGTAGCGCTGGTAAAGAAAATCTAAGAGTTTGGTAAAATGAAGAAAAGTTTCGAGATAGTTGGAATAGGCGGAACAAGATCTGGTTTTTTTTTTTTTTTAAATAACTTATCACTCAAGGGGGTATGAATGCACTTATAATGCCTCAGCATGTGTTAAGTTTTTTTTTTGGAAAATTGGACAGAAAGACAAGAAAGATGTTTGGGCTCAGTGGCTCTTTTGCTCCATGGGTGGCCAGCTCACTACCACTTGAGCCACTTGAAGGAAAACAGCCCACAACTTGTTTCTCTTTTTTCGTAAGGAACAAAGCTTGCGATTATACCAGGGAGCACTATTGGATGGTGTTTAAAGGCGTTAAAGTAAGCTATTAGTGAACATACGGGTTCTACCATCTTCTTGAGGCATCTCCCATGGCCTCTTTAAGGTAATAAATGCTACAATACGAGTATCAACTTAAAAAGAGGGTGCTCCTCGGCTTGGGATTCATAAGTCTGAATAGAGCATAAGTACACAGTGTAGCAAATAATATCCCAGACTGGCTCAAATCAAAATTAAACACTATTTCTGTTTATTTATTGGTGTTTTTATTCTAAATATCCTCCTTCCTATTCAAAACACTTGTAACAGTGATTGAATACTAATACAAATACCTGCTATAGCTCATTTTGTGGAATTGCCTCCAGTACCCGTGTCGAATCTGCTTGAATGGTCTGAATGTCCTCAAAATAGCATCCTTTTAACTCAAATTAAAATTTTCTGTAAAAAGAGTGTGTGACTCGGTGCATTAACAAATTTTGCACACACCTTGGGCGAATTCGTGAAGGCACAACTTGCAAATTATCTGCAAAGCACATGTAATAGAGCAGTTGAGACGTCAAACGCATATTTGTGCAATTTTGCATTGCAAGTGCGACATTCTTTTGACAGTTGCACAGATGCTCTTGCTGTCGCATAAAAAAACGGAATCTACTACGTTTTAGAACTGTTTGCTTTGTAGTAACTTTCCGTTGTGCGTTTGCGAATCTCCTGTTTTTCACATTTTGCGCAACATACGCATTTACGAATTTGGCCCTTGTTTTGCCCAAATTCTAGTGAAAAATGTTTCGAATAGTCTCTTTGTTGATGTTTAAAGCCTATTCCATCATTTTCAGCGAAGCATTGCTTCTGCAACAAAATCGCGTTCTTTTTGGATCTTTTAATGTGTCTGAACTGAAATTGGCCTACCTGTATGTTTGTCAACTTGTAACGTCTTTCTGCCGCTCAGAAAAACATATACGAGTATACCACTTGAAGACAAGTGTTCTACTCAAACAATCTCGGTACACTTGTTGCATCAATCAGAATGATTCTGTTGCATTTTCGAGTGGAATTGAATAAGCGTTCCTTTCTCCATGTTAAAATTCCAACATCAAATGAAAAGGTGTCCTGGAAAAATATTTTTTATAATTGTTAAATGTCAACCAAATGTCATGAAATTTTGACAGATAATAGAGAAAGATTCGAGCTCCAAAAGTATGAACAAATGATATTATTTGTCAAAAAAATTAGATCTATTCTCAAGGAAAGACACTAGTGCAGTATGCAATGATATGCTTTGATATTAGATCATTGCAAAAGTTCGTGCCCGATCTATTGTTTGTTCTATGGACTTGTTGTATATCAATGGATAGGATGTTGCATCAGAAGTCATTTTATTCCCAGACATCTTTTTCGGGACGAGTCTTAACAGATGATAAGAAGTGGATTCTGTTAAAGGTGCAACGAAAAGGGAACTGAAAACAAGCAGGTGAAGCTGCAGAACCCATAACAAAAGGTATATCTTCTACAATAAGAGCTTCTTTATTGTGAGCAACTTTCTAAGCCTAATGAGAGAGTTCAAGAAAATCGCCTGGTTTTGGCTAATCGAAAAAGCGTCATAGTCCATTATGATAACGCAAGGCCACATGTTGCCTGACAAACCCTGCAAAAACTGAAGGAGTTAAAATGGGAAATTCTTCAGCACATACCACATTGCTCAGACCTCGCTCCTTTAGATTTTCATCTGTCTCGATTCCCTCAGAACGAAATGGAAAAAAATTTGATTCCGCTGAAGCTGTCAAAATCTGCCCTACGACGTCTTTCGAAGGAAAGCCACGCAGTTCCTATGAAAATGGAATCAGCAAGCTTTTAAAACGTTGAAATAATTACTTACTTACTTTAGGTGGCACTACAGTCCGAGGTGAACCTGCGCCTCAGCCAACAAGCGTCTCCAGCCAGCTCGGTCTTTTACTAACTGCCTCCAGTTTGGCATGCTACTCGTATGTTGGCTGAGGTCCCCTTCCACTTGCGTGAGCCACCTGGATCTTAGTCTTCCTCTATTGCTTTGTAATTTGGGGGCGGATTCGAAAACTTTTCGGATCGGATCGTTGGTGACCATCCGCTCTACATGTACATGTTTATAGTTTGTACAGTTCGTTGTTGTAACGCCTCCTCCACTCACCGTCTTTGCAGACGAGGCCGAAAAACACTCGAAGGA
The DNA here is from genome assembly GCA_928272305.1 of Volucella inflata. NCBI lineage: Eukaryota > Metazoa > Arthropoda > Insecta > Diptera > Syrphidae > Volucella > Volucella inflata. The sequence continues at coordinate 66,194,768 of OV743718.1, forward strand.
TTTTTTCTCAAAGGAGCAAAGAGCACGTTAAAAGGCAGTTGTAGAAAATAATGAACTTTTGCAGAGGCTTTGAATTCCTCAACCTTCTGACTGTCTCAGTTAATTCCTCTTGCAATGGAATGTTCCTTTACTATTTGAAACATGAAATCCTCTGAATTAAACATTGCTATACAGTGGCTGAGTTGACAACTTCTTCTACTGGGAAGAACGGTCTTAACACGAAATTCTCTTGGAAAGCATGTTAGCCCTTCCTTGTGGATTCAACCCTCGCTGGAAATTATCATCCCAAACGCTAATAAGCTGAGAACTACTGTAAGCGTGTTTTGCCGAACTAAAGGCATATTGAAAACTGCAGACAACATCAGAAAATGAAGAAGATAGTATTGGATCAAAGGGGTTCTGTCTTTAGCAAAACCTCAACTATCTCGTCTCCTTCCTTGCTCGGGAACATAAATAAAGGAGCGATATTGTCGATGCTTCGGATGATGTTCCATTTTGATCTAATGTTTGGTTATCGATAAGTTTGAAGAATGGTCTACTGCGAGATGTGTATATTAAAGGCGACAGACAAGATTAACCAGTATAATAGTTTTCCTTCAATAAAGCTGAAAAGATTTTGGCTAGTATTATTTTATTTCCTTTCTCAGCATGCCGGGTAAAATTATGATTGGATTGCCAAAATATCCTTCGCTCATTGCAGAAAATATTTCTGCATTACCTTTGGCTTGCATTTTAAACCTTGCAGGAAATAAGGTACTGTGAGGTACGAGGTACACATTTTCGTCTATACACAGGGGTTTTTGAAGGATGAAATTGGTGGTTTACTAAGAGTAACCACCGATAAGTTTCCAAAACCCTCGTAGCTACTCGTAGCTTTCCAGGAGCAATAAAGATTATGACCAGCATCATAGTTGTTTTTAGATAGGTCCATCTTGGCTCTGTAAGACGAGGGAATGGTCGTTTGTTTTAGAGGTTGGCTTAGAAGTTCCCATCATTAGTTTATTTTAGAAATTAAAATAAAACTATCCAGTAGGCACCGCTCTCGGTGATGACGATTATTTTGTTTGCCTATAGTATTATCTAAGCAATTCATACTGATCTCAGTATCTTCATTTTCTTCGCAAACTGTATTCAGGTTTATGGATTTCTGTCTTAGATAATGTGGAATATGATACCTACTAGAGATATGTATCTGCGTCTACAACAGTAGACAAGTATATACCCGGCAAAACCCTAAGTTGGACAAATTTGTAGGTAAGATGTCATCCATAGTCATTCTAGTGAGAGTTTTTTTTAAGTCATTGCACGATTGGCAGACATGCAGAAAGTCTTGTCACTACTTGTTAGGATTTTGAAAGCAACTGTAGAGATGAAGTAGAGAAATAACCCACTATTCGTCTATGCTGTAGATTGGAAAACACATCTAATCACTTATAATGGTTTATAGGCTGCTAATTTGTGCAAAAAGCTGTACGAAATAGTTCGACCCTGTAGCAAGTCTTATATATGCCGTTCCCCATAACTATCTTATTGTTTCTTATTGAATGAGGCTATCCAAGATCTCAGGTATGAATGAGTCCTTCACTGTCTAAAACGAGCCTGTTGAATGCATCTCTATGAACATACGATGTTTCAACAGGAATGGAGTATACTGAATATTAGTTTAAGGGACTTACGAGGGCGGGTCAATAAGTCCGTGACTTTTTGAATTTCTGACCTCTTTACTGAAACAGCAACACTGCTCCTGTCAACAGGCAGGTCAGTTGACTCCTGTCAAAATTTAAACTTGCTGCGTCAGTTAGTTTGTGTTTGACAGCTATTTTTATCAGACTACTCACTAATTTGAGGAGCAAATGGAAAAAAGTGAATTTCGTGTGCTTATTAAGCATTATTTCTTGCGAAAAAAAACCATTACCGAGACCAAGGCTAAGCTTGATAAATACTACAGGGACTCTGCACCATCGATTTCAATGGTAAAAAAGTGGTTTACTGAATTTCGTTGTGGCCGTACAAGCACTGAAGATGCCGAACGTCCTGGACGCCCAGTTGAGGTCTCTACACCCGAAACAATCGAAAAAATTCACGATATGGTGTTGGCCGACCGAAGATTGAAAGTGCGAGAGATTGTGGAAGCCGTAGGGATCTCGCATGGCTCAGTGGTTTCAATTTTGAATGATCACTTGGGCATGAGAAAGCTTTCCGCAAGATGGGTGCCGCGTTTGCTCACAGTCGACCACAAATGCAATCGTGTAACAACTTCACAGGAAGGTTTGGCGTTGTTTAATCGCAATATGGAGGAGTTTTTGTGCCGTTTTGTAACCGTGGACGAAACATGGATCCATCACAACACACCAGAGTACAAACAACAGTCAAAACAGTGGGTTTCTAAGGGTGAATCGGCGCCAAAGAAGGCCAAGGTGGGTTTGTCAGCCAATAAAGTTATGGCGACTGTTTTTTGGGATGCACGCGGGATAATCCACATTGACTACCTTCAAAAGGGAAGAACAATCAATGGGGAATATTATGCCAACTTATTGGACCGATTCAATGACGATTTGAAAAAAAAACGACCTCATTTGGATAAGAAAAAAGGTCTTTTCCACCAAGACAATGCAATGGTGCACACATGTGCAGTTGCCATGGCAAAAATCCATGAATTGGGCTATGAATTGCTCCCTCATACACCCTATTCTCCAGATTTGGCTCCAAGCGATTACTTCTTGTTCCCAAACCTGAAGAAATGGCTTGGTGGAAAAAGATTTGACTCCAATGATGAAGTCATCTCGCAAACAAAGGCCTATTTTGAGGACCTCGACAAATCATTTTTTTTGGAAGGGATAAAAAAATTGGAGAAGCGTTGGACAAAGTGTATAGAGCTCAAGGGAGACTACGTTGAAAAATAAAATTATTTTTTTATCAAAAAATCTGTGTTTTAATCCAAAAGTCACGGACTTATTGACCCGCCCTCGTAGAAAGAGCTCTTCATTTACCAATAACTCTTTCATCGATAGGTGCAGTTAAAAAATAAACTACACCAAGAATCAGAGGATTTACCGTGGTCAACTAAAATTAGATTGAAAACTTTTTCTCAGACATGCCTGGGTTAATAAGAATAACATTTACAATAAAAAGTAATATATTTCGACAAGTCTCTTCACTAGTCACCCAGATTAATCTCAACTGTCAGCCATGATCTTTGTTTGAAGAAGAAAAGACTAATGGAGGTACTAACAACATCATAAACCAAAACTGTTTAGCGGTTCCTTATGACAACACATAAAACTAATCAAATTTTCTATGAATGGCGTGACGTTCTATTCGAATTGTCATCCCTGAAAATCTACCCCCATAAAAGTTAATCGTCAAGATAAATATCTTTTTGATAAAAATGTATTCTTTGTCTCTCGCTGTACATACATATGTAGGTACACATATCATGGACATTTATCTCGGCAAAGTAGGAATAAAAAAGACAATTAATACAGGGTATCTTTGCGAAAACTGACACTGTCACTGTTTGATCTATCAAGAGCGGGGGTGTGAGAAAAAGATTTAATGATAACAAAAAGATACGTACATACCATATGTCGATTTGGAAGATACTTTCGGAGAGTGCAATTATTTTCTTTCGTTTTAAGATACTTTGAGATAGTTTCCCATAGATAATATTCTCGTGCGCGAGAGCAAATAAAAACTCCATTCACATTTATTGACACTCCATTCTATCACGAATAGGGACAGTTGAAACCGGGAAGCCTGGTCGCCTTCTATACTAAGTTCTCGAAAAGCAAATGTTACCCTAAGTACGTCTTCTTGTTCTATTTTCGCCCCGTCATTCCCTCTCCCTCTCGAATGATGGCTTCCTTCAATTGAAAACAGTGAGAACAGTGAAAAACTTGAAAGCGTAGTCATTAAGATAAGAGCCATTTGGAGATACTAGGTACCAATACCCCGACCACCAGCACCAAGTCAACAACGTGTTATTCAAATGGAAGGTAATATAAATTTAATGTAAAGATGTCACTGGCGGGTGTCAGGTGTTGGAGGGTGCTTTCTTTCAGAAAAGAGAAATCTAATTAGAGACTAATTGAGGAATGAGCACTTTATGTAAACTTCAAGGACCTAACCAATAATCTTCAAGACATGCTGCATTTATCGTTCATGTTTTAGATTAAATTGTAATGGATGTTACACTAAGTTTTGTCATTATGTCGATAATGCGTCATATGCGTCATCGCCATCGTGTCACCATCATCATAACATAACCCTCTCCAGTGGAACGGAGATTTCTGCCTAAAGCCTTCTATTAGAGAGAGCTTAAAACACGTACAGGTTCCGTTTCATTCGAACGTTTTACAAAAAAAAAAAAAAAAAACTATGAAAACAACAGAAAACCATATATAGCTTCACCAGGATAATGAGTATAAAGGTTCATTGTCCTTCGAATGCATGTGACGGGAAATAGAGCTGGGTTCCACCATTCGCTATTCGTTATTCGCCATCGGAATAAAATTGCACAAATCGTTTCACATACTCGTATCCGCGCGCTACTTGTACGAATATATGGAACACTCATCCGTTGGGTAGCATGTTAACCGTGCATTGTGCCTTTCTGGGGCATTTGATTGCTGTGTGATTTACTCGTACTCTTCCTCCCTTTTCTCCTCTTTTCTTGATGTAGTTTTTGTTCGGATTTTGTTGATGCTTGCACCCAGATGTTGTCCTTAATTGCTTAAGTTCATTTTGATGTCATTCGAAAATTGTTTTTTTCCAAAAAAAAAAAACAAAGAATTCTATTCATTCCTCTGTCAGCAGTTTTAAATGGTTGGACGAGTCACAATCACAAAACACGCCATCGCCACCATCGTCAATTCTTATTGTTTTCCAAGAGTTTGCTTTTGGGGGAAACCTCGAAAATCCGGTTCTTGATATTTTTCTTTACATTTTTGCAAAAAAGAACAACGTTCGGAGGGATAAGTCATGTCAAAATTGGTCGGTACGTACGGGCAGATGTTAAAAACAAACGGTCTATAGAGTCCTAGAGGCACTGACTGTAGTATCATGTCTTTGTAGACGCATACGAGTATCTATTTACATTGTTGCCACAAGGTCGTATCTCTGACCCTTGATACGTTCTTAAAGAATTGTGATGTGACTTTTCATGCTTCTCTCTGAATCTAGAAAGAGTTTTCATGTACTCGTACTTGTTTATGTGCGAGTATACTTATATTTTTATTTTTTAGTTTTATCACAGGAAGGTGAAGTTGTTGCATTATTAACTCTGGGAAGCACTGACCGTAGTGCATCAGAAGTACCTGCTCCTTTCTGTTTGTGACCACATTGTTAAAGGAAGCTCGAACAAAATATTTTTCTTCGTGGAAAAAACATAGAATGCATTACTATGATAGTCGAAGTATCATTTTCGGATTCAAATCGAATCTAGGAACAGCAACAAGACATGCTTTAAGAGGAGGCTTAACTAGTCTATTCTGCTACGCAGCTAAATTGTATTATGGCTCGAAAGCTTTGGTTAAACTAACCGAAAACGGATATTCGATTAGGACTTTGGAAGAATGTCAGGACAGCATCATAGACCTTCAATCGAACAAGTTGTTCACCATTGAGAGGTGGAATATTCCAAAGAATACTGTTCTGGCACATTCAAAAATCAATCAGGCACTCAAGATTGATATGTTGACACAAAGCGAATGCTTCTTTAAATTGTTGTCGATTGGACAAATAAAGTGAAAGGAAGACCTACTTTGCAGAAAATGTTACTCGACTGCGCAGCTTATGACAGATTAAATCTTTCATTGGTCCTGAATGCTATAGTTTGGTTATTTGGTGGGCAAATTGATGAACAAGATTCTAAGTGGCCAAACACTACAATGCTAAGCCGCTCGCCTAGAAGAGTATGGGACATCACGAGATGCTGCCAGATTTGATCGGCCCCAGAGCATCTGTTCTGCTGAGAATATCGCAGCTGTGGTTGAAGATGTCGCAGAGGACCTCGGACTATCGGCCAGATGACGTGTCACGCAATGAGGCATCAATCGGCAGTCTTTACAAATAATTTTGGTGAAAAAATGTAAGATGTTCCCTTATAAAGGGCAGACAGCACATCAGCTGTATGCTGTTGCAGAGGAGTGTAACCTATGCTAAAGCCACCCTGAATCTCGAGCACAAGAGAGACATCATGAGCGACGAGGCCCATTTCAATCTCTGTGGATATGTGAATAAGCAAAATTATCGCTTCTGGGGCATCGAAAATTCGCCTCAGGCCCAAAAAGAGCCATTACACCCGCTCAAAGTTACTGCATGGTGTGCTGTTTACGCTGGAGGCGTCATTGGGCCTTATTTTTTTTTCGAAAAAGCCGCTGGCCAAACGACTACTGTGGATAGCGAGCACTACAGAGCCATGCTCAACGACTGGAGAATATGTGCTTCCAAAAGGATGGAGCTACGGCGCATACTGCACGAGCCACAACCGAATTTCTGAGGGCTGCATCTCCGGGTCGCACTCGCCGGCAAGATCGCCTGATTTAACCGCTCCAGACTTCTTTTGGTGGGGTTTTATGAAGTCACAAGTCTATTACAAAAAGCTTCGGACCTCTAAAGCCCTGAAAGAGAATATCTGTCAAGAATGCGAGGATCTATTGCCGGAAGTGAAGGAAGAGTGAAGGAAAATGCCATAAATCAGGCCCGAATGGTCGTCAATTCTAGCGGTGATCACTTAGCCGATACCATTTTCTCCAAAATCAAAATCAAATTTTTTCATTAACAAAACAAAATTACAGCCAAAGAACATCGTACATCCACCTTGTACAAGGTCTACCAGGAGGGTTAGGTGGTCTATAGTTATGGAATACTATATCGGGTTTTCCAATAGGGACTTGACAACTTTGAATTTAATTTGTGAACGCACTCTTTCACTTATCATCAAACTGCCACTGTCAATTTATTCAGTAAACTCAACTTTTTCATTATGGTAAAGTACACGAATGAGCAACGTCTGCAAATTATAAAAATTTTCTACCAAAATTCAGAGTCGATGACTGCAACTTTCGGTCGTAATTCTCGCCCTAGTAGACAGGCAATAACAAGTTTAGTGCAAAAATTTGAGTCTACATATTCGTTGTGTGATGTTGCCGTGTCAGTGAGACAACGGGTTGGTCGAAGTGTCGAAAATATCGCTGCCGTTCAGGCGTCCATAGCAAACGATCCAAATCAGTTAATTCCACGGCGTTCTCAAGAATTGGGCATCGCTCAGACCACATTATGGCGTATTTTGCGTAAGGATCTTGGTTTAAACCCATACAAGATCAAACTGACTCAAGAATTTGAAGCGACGTACGTTCTTCGATTGGGTTCTGGAGAAGATGCGCCAAGATGGTGAATTTCATCGCAAAATCATCTTCAGTGACGAAGCTCATTTTGGCTCAATGGGTTCGTCAATAAGACAAATATGCGTTATTGGTCAGGTGAAAATCCACATGTGCTTCATGAATCACCACTTCATCCACAAAAAATAACTGTTTGGTGCGGTCTGCATGCCAGCGGCGTTATTTGGCCATATTTTTTCGTCGACGATAACGATCGTCACGTTACTGTGAATAGTCAGCGCTATCGCGCCATGATCACCGATTGTTTTTGGCCCGAGTTGGAAGATGTGGACTTGGACGACATATGGTTTCAACAGGATGGTACCACAAGCCTCACAGCACACGTTAAAATCGATTTATTGAAGAGTAAGTATGGTGAGCGTGTTATCTCAAGAAATGGGCCAGTCGATTGGCCGCCTCGTTCGTGCGATTTAACGCCGCTTGACTATTTTCTGTGGGGCTACGTTAAGTCATTGGTTTATGCCAACAAGCCGACGACGTTGGAAGAGCTCAGAGCCAACATTGAACGCCGAAATGTGTGGCCGAGTCGTTGAAAATTGGGTCCAACGAATCGACCGCTGCAAACGTGCCCGCGGTGGTCATATAAACGAAGTCGATTTTTTTGTACTTCAAGCCGATAATAAAGTTTTTGAAATATCTCAAATAGTTTGCGTTTTGTTTGCAAAAAAAAGTTGTCAAGTCCTTATTGGAAAACCCATTATATATGTACCAACAACTTAGCATTTTTGATACCCGTACTTTGAAGTCCTAATTTCATTTCATTTAATTTGTTTTCAATTTTAAACTTAAGTCCGCCTAATGACAGTTCTATTACTTTTGTTAAACGAAAACCCCTGTTAACATTTTGTCATTACCTAGTATGACGGTGACATGCATCTAGAAAAATGATACCGAACTCGTTACATAGCTCTTTGAAACCAACGTGGGAGGTTTACTTTACCCTATATTCCCAGGAAAAAATTACATTATGGAAGCTTACATATATGCACATACATATGTATAAAGCTTATTTCCATGGAAAATTGCATTATCGTGTTCCGTTGACTTGAAACGAGGTAAGAAAAAAAAAAAAAAAAGAATGCAACACATTGGCACGTTTTGATTTTTGTATTTGTAATGAGAAGTCCTTAGAATTCGCTTCTGTGAACGCTGCTACTAATAACTGGCGTTCGACGGATACAAGCTCGTGGTAATAAAACGCATGGCACACATACTTTGTAGATACATATTGTGATTATGTTTCACCACATGCACTCCAATTAACGTTCCTAAAGGTGTCCTACTTTCAATATGTCTTGTGTGTTATTATCCTATTTTTCCATACCAGCTGATTTAAAAAAAAAAACACACAGAACGTACATGTTCATGTACACACTCGTACAAATGTAGTTAGTACGTAAACCGCAAATGCTGACACTTTAACAAGAATGGCGCAGTTAATTTTACTGCAGTGACGAATTGTTAAAGGCTTTAGTGATTTATGGATGGCCTCTGCCGTATTCTTATTTGCAATGGCATACAAACACGAGTGGAAGTGCATAATACCATTATTCTTGAAAAAATATAAGTGAACGGACTTTGGTGAGGAGCATAATTACTTTCATATTCGTACAGAGGAACTTTTGCCCAACGAAGGACAATGTCTATGCACAATCTTAGTCTTAGGTCTTTTGATATTATTGTCAAATTCGTCGATTATTTCTTGTTTGTTTGAAGGTTTTCCTTCCCCGCATTGTCTCTTTGCGATAGATTGGAACACCTTTAGTGATGAAGCGATGATGATAATTCGCTTTACATAATTTGTTTCTGTTTATAGAAATGAATCTGCAAATCGTTCTACAAACTTTCCTTGCCAGGCTACCGTAATCATTTCAGTAGGAAGCGAGTCCAAGGCTTAAGTTAGGTTAGATTAAACAGGGGTGTGTCATCACACATCACTAGGCACCAAACGGACCCATCGCAATCACTGTGGGACTAGTTGAATATAACTTCAAAGGGCAAAAACCTACCTACACAATCTCCCTGGTAAGACACCCAATTTCTTAACAAAAGCCAAGAAGGTCTTTGAAACCCGTGCCGTTTATTTCCTCTTAATTCTCAAAAAAGTATTTTTCTAAGAATTTTCTTCGACTACGCTATAATCCCTCCATTCACACAGTATGTGTGTTATGTCCTCAACCACCGAAGAATCGACAAATGTCCGTGTCTGACAATTTGAGTTCGTTTGCGTGTTTCAGTAGGAAACAGTGTACTGTCAGGATTTCTATTAATGTCCTAGACTTGTCCCCGACCGTTAAGAAGTGGCCATAGAGCTTTGGATACCCTATGTCCTTCCAGATTCGACCACCTTATGTTAGCATTCGTTATGGTGTTTTCCTCGAAAGTGCCCGTTACTATGAAGAGGGGTGTTGGCAACCTCACTGTAGTCGAGTAGCCCTTCTCTCTTGCAAGCTCATCAGCTTTGAGCATTGTGCGGCAGCCTCTGACTATTTCAGAGTTGATGTTGGTCGATTCCATTTCCTTAAGTGCGGCCTGGCTATCGATGTATAGGTAGATAGCGATATTTCTTCCGGATATCGATCCCATCTGCATTAGCTCAGCCGCCCTGAGGACAGCCAGAACATCTGGTTGGAAGACACTGCCGGTAGTCTTATAGGCATTCTTAGTTCTGAGTCTTTTGAGAAGATACCAGAACCTGTTCCTTCTTATATTTTCGAACCATCTCTGAAAATTGCTTAATTTCATTTGTTTGTCGGAATGTCAAAGTCGACCAAGGAAGGAACTTCATCCGTTAGAATTGGATTGCCTGGCAGTGGCTTCGTTAAGACCATGCCGTGTTCGAGACTACTGCTCTTGAAGTGACCTAAATCAGTGAATCGTATCGCCCTGTTCCCAGCAAGTTTTTTTTATCTGTTAATCATGTAATGCTAGGTACAGAAAGTGTCTAATGCTGTCTTAGGGCTGGTACGGAGGAAATTTCTAGTTCGCCATATGTACTCGTAAGTATGGGTCTTACCACCACCGTATATAGCGAGTGCACCATAGGGTATTAGGCCCTAAATTGTTATAACCGTTCTTTTGCATATAAAAATAACATTATATGCCTTTCTGATTCTTTCCTCTACGTGAAGACTCCAATTCGTCCTTGCCTTTGGTCGATGGCTTGACCACCAACCTGCCTATGCTATACCTTACCATACCAGCAAATTCTGACCATACTGCCGTCTAGGCCCCGTCTTAAGGGAACTCCGTGTATCGGCTTTTAGTTCCCGATTCTGTACATAGAGAAGTCCCAGGACTTCTGCTGTCCATACTGCCGTCTAGGCCTCATCTTAAGGGAACTCCATGTATCGGCTTTTAGTTCCCGATTCTGCACATAGAGAAGTCCCAGGAGCTTTCCGGGCTATATGTAGGAACACAGAACCCATTCCCATGCCGTCGGCAGAGTGTATTTCGCCAACTCTGCCACTGTCGTGCATTTAAATTTATTAGGTGGCAGCGCACACCCCCACGATATAGTGCCTTAAGAAGTCGACAGAAGGCTTGTTTCCACAAGCTAAAACCTTGCGTCCGCATTCCCAATAAGTTCGATTGAATTAAAGCTCCCCGTTTCCTGTCTTGGATTATTCTTTCCATAAGACGTCTTAGAACTTCTCCGCAACGAGAAGCTCGTCCTGCGTGTCGCTTTGCTTACGACGCATTGCGAGTAAAGTACCAGCCTTCACTTTTTTCGCATCGTTTGGCTCCGCGGTGTCGTCGGATCTGTCTCTTTAAGCCCAAGGCTTAGAGAGAGAAAAATTCTGGCACTCCCTTTGTCGATCGCTTTTTCCATTCTCAAATCCCGAAATGAACGACTGCCGAAACCGGCAAAGACTGCAATTTCTGTGGGCGGAAAATTAACGGAATAGTCAAACCTATCGATCAGAACAGAAAGGGTTGATTCTGGTGCTACAACCAGGAAGAGAGCTCTAGGGGACAGAAGTCGGTTTGCATAAACATTCATAACCCAAAAAATGATCCTACGGATGAAACGGATTTTTGATTGTCACATGAAAACCCATCTCCAATCGTCGATGTTTGTGTTTTTCGTGTTTGTTTGTGATTATGACTCGGGAATTCTTTTCCACGAATATGAAAACAGCATTTTTCCAGCCCGTCCTTTAAAAAAGCGAACTTACTTATCTCTGCTCCTACAGGCCCATTACTTACGACCCTTCCAATATCATGGAAATGCTAATAAACTGTCAGATGATGAAATATCTTGAAACACGAAAACTTTTTTGGTGAGCAGAATAGTTTTTGTAGCAACAGTGGAACAGTGGAAAAGTGCCCAAAGCAAGATAGTTGCACTTGATATTTCTAAGGCATTTGACAGAGTTTGGGATCGATGACTTTCTTCTTCAATGGATTAGAAATTACCTTTCGCAACGTTGAATTTAAGTTGTCTTGGATGATATTCACCAAAAAATGCTGATGTGCCACAGGGCTCCGTTCTGTCTCCGACACTCTTTTTAATTTTCATTAATGATCTCTTGTCTGCTACTTCTAGTCCAATTTACTTCTCTACTAGTACTTCTTAGTACTCCCTGCTTTTCATATTCGTTCCCGAGCTCTTCGGCTGTAGAACGGGAACGGCAGCGTATGTTAAGCTTATTAAATTCTGATATAAACAGCACAACAAATTGAGGAACTACCAACAGAGTAAAATTTAATGCTTCGAAAATACAATGCTTTCTGCTGTCGCTAAAGCGAAATTCAAATACCCAGCCATTATCCATGAATGGCACTTGCATCGTTGAAACCGAAAAACTTTCCACTCTCGGTATGTGTGTCAATGACAACTTACTTTGGAATGACCACATATTCGAAGTCACCAAAAATGCTGCGAAATATCTAGGTTTCCTTAAGCGATGTACGAAGATTTTCACCCCCTCTGATCTGGCTTCAATATATAAGGCTTTCATTCGCCCAAAATTGGAATACAATGCTCATATCTGGTCAGGTGCTCCCACGACATCTTTTCGCCTACGAGATAGGATTCAAAACCGTGCGATAAAACTAATAGGTGATGCTAATATAACACAGACGATTGTCACTCTAAACCACCGACGTAATGTCTCCTGTTTCACCCTGTTCTATCGCTAATTTCACCATCAGTGCTCCTCAGAAATTGCCAGTAGCATTCCGCCCCTTTAAACTTCCAACTGTAACACCCGTCTCACTATGAATGCTCATCAGTACACCCTCAAGCCCACTTTCGGACGTACCCTGAAATATTGTGATTCTTTCCTAAGCCGAACAACTCGCTTATGGAATACCCTGCCGAGCTCTTCATTTCCTAGTCATTATAACCTCCGAACATTCAAGACCAACGTACTCCGGTACCTGTCTTTCTTTCCTCCCTAACATTCCATCGCCCGCGCTATGTGCAATCATTTTAATTTTAATTATTATTGGAAATCTCTTTGCAATTTTTTTTAGCCAAGCGTTCGCCAACCATTCTCAAGAACCAGACTAATCTCACTTTTCCTACTTAAATAGCTGCCCACAAACAATTTTGGGATCTATGTCTATAACTTAAGTTAAAGATAAAATAATAAACCTCGAAGATGATTATTCTGCTGGCTCTGATGATCTTCTCCCAATATTTTTGAAGAGATGTGAAATGCACCTAGCCCAACCCCTTATAGTTCCCTTTCAGCTTTGTATCGTCCGGCGATTATTTCCCTCAACCTGGAAAAGGTCTTTTATTATTCCCCTACATAAAAAAGGTCCAAAAGACTGTCGTCCGATTGCTAAGCTGTCCTGCATACCTAAGTCTTTTGAGAGCATTATCTATGACATTATGCTTTTCTAAACCTACTGTTTCCCAAACCAGCACAGATTTCTCAAAGGTCCATGGTTACTGACCCAATTAAAGCCTCCTCTGGTGTTCCTCAAGTAAGCCACCTTGGTCCCTTGTTATTTATTCTGACCAATAATGATGTTGATTGCATCATTAAAAATTCATACATATCTGTATACGCAGATGACATAGATATCTTTAGATATATCAAGTTCCTTGGTGTCAGAAGAATTTTCTTGAGCTTAACGTCAGTAAGTGTTAGACTTTAACTTATACCCGTAAGCCACTCTCTACCTTACCTCGGTGCTATCTAATCTTTAATATGCCTGTTCCCATAGTGAATGAGTTGTGTGATATGGGTGATATCTGTGATAAGGAACTCAATTTCCTTTCTTACATTGAAAATATAATGAAAAAAGCTAACTCTGCCCTTGGCTTCTTCAAGCGCAGGTCTAAGGAGTTCTCCAATCCTTATGCTACCAAATCCCTTTACATAACCTTTGTTAGGCCTCTTCTTGAATATGCAAGGCCAGAACTCACATCCTCCAGATAGAAGCTATTCAACGCAGGTTTTTACGATTTGCTTTACGTGGTCTGATAACCAAAACTTACCACCATACACTGACCGGCTGAAACTTATAAATTTACAGTTCCTTTTTTATACGCCAAAAAGTTGCCGACATTCTTTTTGTTCATCAAATTTTAGTTGGAAATATCGATTGTTCTTCTTTACTTCAACTTATTTCTTTTAACACCAACCCACGCAATCTTTGGTCTGTGACACTTTTTCGGCTCAATATTCACAGAAAGAATTACAGACATCGGGAGCCAATGTCTAGAATGCTTCGTGAAGTCAACGATGCCTCTCTGCCTGCCTCTCTTCGAGTACCACCTCAGCAAACTCTCCCTCAAAAACATTCTTTTTTCCACCTATGCCTTACGTCCGAACTCTCTTTAACCGCTCCCTTTAGTTTTTATGTTTACTTTTAGGTAAAATTGGTAGTTTTAAAATTATGCTTGTAATAAGCCTAACAAATCTGTCCGGGGTTGACCCGGGCCGCAAATCAAACCTTAGAAAATACTTTCCCGCTACTTCCGTTTTGAGCTTTGTCTGGATCATACGTGATTTGAAATTCATCTAGATAGGCTAGTAAAGGTTCAAGTGTTAAGTTATATTTGCACAGCTAGGCTTACCAGAGAGGTGGTGTAGTCAAGATCTGAAATGATCTGAAATATTCTCATAACATCTTCCTTAAGTGGAATTGTAGCAGAAGTCATCTTCATCCTTTACAGATTCTTTCTGTCCGTTTCAATTTGTTCGATTAATTTCTCACTGATGTTACGAGTATGTTGATTTTCATTTTTTCATTTTAACTGAATTTTTATTAATTTAAATTCAGAAACTCTTACAAGCTAGACAAAAAAACGCTTAAAAATTAGCTTAATTAACTTAATATTATCTTATTCTAACTTACTGGCCCCATGCGGACACTCTAAGTTAAACCTAACAATTAAATTTTGTCTTTCGACGTTTCGTACATTTCATTCATTTCATTTTTAAATTATGTTGTATTAACTGTAATTAAAACTAAGAAAATAATTTCATAACAAAAACTTAGTAAATTAACTCTTTTTTTTTATCATCTTTTAAAACTTAAAACTTAAACTTATGAACTACCTTAACATTATTCTTAATCTACTTAGGCTACTTAATCTACTTAAAATTATCTTATAATTTAGGTATTATTTTTTTTGTTGAGAAGTTGCCCGAAGGTTACCCATCTTTTTGTTGTTTGTTTTATAATTTTTTTTTGAATTTTTTTTTTTTTTTCCCTTAAAAACTATCCTAATCCTACCTAAATCTATGTAAGTCGGCCACGGCAAAAAGTTAGGCTGCCGACTCTGCTCCTAGCGAAGCTACCTAGTGCTAGAGGAATTCGACGACGTAGACCCCGCTCCTTCAACAAGCCACCAAAATTGTTGGTGCTGCCGACCAACATCCCTCATGTCGCGTTTCCCTACCGCCCTACTGAACGGGAGACGCTCCGCACTGCCGTGTGCGACGTCTCTATCGCAGTTAAGTCGCCTTTCCGCAGCTGTTCGAGTGACATGGAAGATTAACGGCACCGCTAATCTATCCTGGATCAGTCCTATTTTGTCGAGGTAGAGGAACGCTTCTGGAGGAATAAAGCCGTCAAAGCGAACTCTCTCGTGATACATATTATTGGGGTAGTAAGCCCCAGAGATCAGGTTATTCGACGAGGTCATTGCTCTTGCAATGTGCCTTCGAATCAACTTAATAACAAAATTGTCCACTCTTATTAGGTTTGCCCTATTGTACAAGACCTCGTTAGGATAGAATTTTATGTACTGAGACTCTGGTGTTCTTGTATAGGCGAAGACAAGCCCTAAGGCAAGCCCTCTCAAACACCCGAATCTTTTCCAAAAGACTTGCTCTCACGTTGAACCACACGGGACAACCAAATGTAAGCATAGGCCGAATAAGGGCCATGTAGCAGAACACCTTTACCCTCGCATCGAGTTGCCTGTTATAAAACAGTCTCTTTGTAAGGGCAAAAGCACCTTTGGCTCTGGCCAGAGCAACATCTATATGTTTGTTAAAATATAGATATTGATCTAGCCAAATCCCAAGGTATCTGATTACATTTCGACAAAAAAGTGGCTGCCCGTGTTGTCCCACGATCTGAAACTTTCGCCAATTCTTTCTGGTATCCGCAGAGGTCCCAGACAAAGGCGGCCTAAACAGAATGGTTTCCGACTTCTGAAAGTTAATCTTCAACTTCCAGTCGTCGCAATATTGTTTAATTTTATCGAAGTCACGTTGCAAAAGAATGTTTATAACCTCAATCTTTGGACCTGATCTGTACGCGATTAAGTCGTCTGCGTACGCTATGGCATGGTGAAGTGAACCTATCAGATCACTTGTGTAAATGTTGAAAAGGATTGGCGAATTGACCGCACCTTGTTGCAGACCGTTTTTAATGTTGAATGTACCAGTAGAAGTCACATCGCCATTTTTCACGATGAACTGTCTATCTGTGAGCATGTTGAAAAGAATATACAGTAGTGGTTTACTAATGCCCAGTCTGTTCAACTTGTAGAAGAGTCCCTCTAACCATACGGTATCGAAGGCCTTTTCCAAGTCAATCAGGCAGGCACCCGTGCACTGTTTCTTGGCTTTGTTCCATTGGATATCAGAAACCAGTTTAGACGCGGCATGAATAACGTCATGCCCCGCCTTGAAACCGAATTGATTATCCGGAGCTATATTTCTGTCCTCAACCCACTTAGTCAGGACTCTATTGATGACTTTTTCGAAAACTTTACTGATATTTGGAAGGAGACTGATCGACCGGAGATTCGCCGGATTGGAGGAGTCTTTATCCCTTTTTGGGATGGGATGTACCACCGCAGTTTTCCAATGCGCTGGATAATGTGCATTATTTATTGCATTGTTAAACAGGGTGGTATAAATGTCCACCGCTTCTAGTGGGAGATGTCGAAGCATAATGTTCGGTATTCCATCGGTTCCCACTGATTTCTTACTTCTTATTGTGTCGAAGATCGTTTGAAGCTCTTCCTTCGAAATGAACGGGGGTTGCTCCCTTTCATTGGCGATGACATTATTTGCCATATTCTCGTCACTGAACTGGGTGAAACCCGAGTTCTCGATTCGCCAGTTCACTATTTCATTTCGAAGATAGAAATTGTGCACAAGGACTCGATTTTCCAGGTCGTGGTTGGGACCAATGATTTCATTTGTCTTGTACACTTCCTGGAAAGTCGCTCCTATAGCCTCGACCTTCTCCTGCGGATCTTCGATCACAAAGAAGTTGTCATCATCAACAGCCTCATTTGGATCTATGCCTGCTGTTGAAAGTATGCGTTCGTTGTCAGTCGTTCGGGCGATTTTTAGACATGGAAGGTCGATTTGATCTTTCCTCCGAAATATTTTATTTATTTGCGGGAACATATTCGGGTTGCTGGTGTTGACAGCCTGAATTTTGTTGTTCCAATACAAACTTACAGAAGCCCTGTAATTTTCTTTTATTAATGTTTGGAGGTTTTTGATCGACGACTTTAATGTCAAAATCTCCGGGTTGTGTCTGTCAGTAAACTGTCTGTACAAGGTCTTCAGTCTTGAGAGTAGTCTACTTTTATGTCGGTGCAGTGCGTCTATAGTTGCGATGCGGAATAGGTCTTCGTTGTTAGTATGTTGATACCGAGGTATCGTTTTGTCCATAGTCCGTTTAATTGTCTCGTCCAGTAGTTTTAGATATCTGTCAATCTCCTCGTTTGACAGATTTCTGTTGGACGGTGGGTAGAGCGAAATGTTATGTTGATGTTGCTACAAGTATGATTTAGCAACTGCCTTATGAAAGTTCTCACGTCGCAAACTTTTTTACAACAGTCTGCCATGTCTACGCCAAAGCGCACTAATCTTTAATACTTTGTCCCGAAAAAGTTTTCAGTGTTTTATGTCACGTTCGAACCTGAACGGTGATTTTGAGTACATCTGGAATCCTAGCAGTCAAATTCAATTGGAAATCTTAGAATATTTTTATCTTTTTGAAATTAACATCTCTTCTTCAATGCCCTTTGTATGTGTTTCTGCTCCTGAGGAGACTACTCCTGGTCACTGTTTGAAGATTTGCATGTGATGTTCTTCAACTGTCAGTTACTTTTTAGAAAATACTTAATAAAATTAACAGTTTGCGACCCTTTTCAAATGGTTACATGACTGCTTTTGTCTGGAATAAGATAACCTTTTGGGGTTTTGAAGAACCGTGCAACGACAGTATCGATTGCTAAGGCGAATGATACATGATTTGGGGCACTTTCGATACGTTCCACCATAGTTACTTTATCAAAACATGTAACATGTTTAATTAACGACTGAGGAGGATGCCGCTATATCAGAAAATAATTGTGTGCAATTCTATGTCATGTTATAGACACAGTGTCTGTACTAGACGTATTATACGAATCCTTAGTCCCTACACGTCCGGGCGATGGTACTTGGCGAATGCACAGAGAGTACACTGCCTAGGTTAAAGCACTCGGTTGACCAGATTGGCATTGCCAATATTAGTTTCTTCTCTTTCACCTACAATGGGCAAAGAACTCTGCAGAATATTCCTTTGTTGTCTCCTGCGAGTATTGTCGGAACTAAACTTGAACTATTATAAATGGATAGTGTAGCCACAGAAATTCGCTGTATAAACGGAGTAATTTTAAGATAGATGCTCATACTCTCACTTCTCAGTGGATGAATTTTTAACCTCTTCAAGGGTGTAGTGCTTCTATAATATATGATGATACGAATAATGCCATATTTCAAACTAGCCATTCTGGCCGGAATAATTTTCATCTTTACTCTGGCGTGCAAGGAATGCAAACTACATAGCCAGGGCTAAAATCGCCGATAAATTCTAAAGCTAGTCCTTCATACGTGGGCATGAACATGGTCATGATACTGATGCTGATGAAGATGATGATGATGGAACGCCTTCCGCTTTATTCTATATTCTATGCAAATATTTATGCGTTGCTAATATTTGCAAAGCCATATGCATAAGCCATTCACTTACAGATACATAAGAGTAAGCATTAAACAGTTTGTGTGGACTTTAGATTGCGTCAGAGAAGACCATAACTATGCACGATATATCTATCTCCTCACTCCTGTCCTGCATCTCAACTAAAAATATTTCCATATAGAAATTCCATCCATTCTATCAATTCCATCAATTCTACTATTTCCGCCAGCCCCCAGTCATCAGTTCCGTTTCGATTATGAATACCAACCAATATGAGTATTTGTAGCCTCAGTCAATTGAATGAATTTGCCGAAGAATAACGATTTTGTCAGAATCTTCGATTCCCCTTCTCTAAGAAGGTTTGAGGATGTATATCTTTGTATTTGAGTATAAACGGCGGTGGCGGCTTTCTTCGGCGGGAGTATTCCTTGACGACCATCAGTAGTCTAGTTGTTCCGGCAACATGGAGTGTATTTACGATTCAATCAATATTTTATTATTGCAACTTATCACGCACTCATACATATACTCGTATACAGGAGTACTCGTAATGCTATCAAGTCGATTGAGTTAATTAAGTTGGATTGTTTCCAGGGTAACCGTTGAGTGTTTAGTCTGCTTCCGTTAACGTTTGCGTCACTTCCACCGCACTTATGTACCTGGTAATACCCGTCCGTAATACATGCTGTACGTACTCCTAGTAAGGACTTCTCACAACTCAAACCTACATATACTCGTACTTATGTTCACATTCGTACTTGTATCCATGTGTGTTGGCAAATTTGGAAGGTTGAATGTTTATCGATTTATTATATCCTGTGGAGTGCTTTAAAATAGATTTCGATTAAGATTAGATTCTGGTCCATTTTAGAGTTGGCCACAATAGCAGATGACAGAGCTATACCCAGGCAGTAGTGATGATAAAGTTAGGTACTAGGTGGTATTGGGAGGTAATCATGATGACATCAGCAGAGGCTATTGGATGTTTTTTCTCTTGTTGTCTCCATATTTTTTTTTGATTTTTCTTATTGTTAGGTCGGTGATCCATCGATGATATGGATACTTACAACACAAATACGGATAGACTATACTCATATGTAGATGGGATTTTCCTTTGGTTGAATGATAAAAAGGATTCAAAGCGCTCCCATGTTTGGGGTTACGTGGGTTGAATATGTTCGCGCAACAATGATTTTGCCTATGACAAAAGGGATCGAGAATGTAATATCCGTCATGACAGTTGTCTTTGTTCATCCTTTTATAGTTTATCAAGCACGAAAGTAAATACAGTAGTAGTTAAAAGTAGCCGAACGCACGATTTATGACAACAGTGATAGATTTTACTTATAGAACACTGTTTGTACAAGGAAATGCACTGCAATACTAAGATTTACTGGCAGTTTCTTGGTGAAAAATATTACAGTTTCGCCTGTGGATCACTGAAATGAGCCCTTCGACACGCTGCTGTAAGCACTATTGTAGGGGTACCAATTCCATTGATAGAAAATATATTTTCCAAAAATTTGGTGAGGAAGTTTTGGGCTTGGTTTTGGGATTAACCCCGAACCATCGGATTCAATACCACTTGAACTACGGCCACAACATTTCGAATTGGTTGCAGTTCATTTCCAAAATCGCGCTTAAGCTGAGTTAAGGCATATTTTTGCATTGGAATGGATTTAAATATTCCCCGACCTAAGGCGGTTTAATTTATCAATTTCAATTTAACTGCCCTATGTGCCCCATCCATGGTGACCGTTGATTCCCTGTTCTCCTTACGAGGAAGGGGAGGAAAAGCTGACTGATCTGAGTTATCTAGTGCTTTACGGCATTACCATCCACTTCTTCAAAGAAGTATTTGGGTGTAATCTTGGATAACAAACTTCGATGAACTAAACATGTTACGTCTGAGGACTCTAAGGCGCTGTCGGCCTTCGGGCAGTGTAAAGGAGCGATACATATAACCCGTCAGAAGAAGGTTTTTTTGGATCTACAAGGCTATAATAAGGACAATTATATCCTATTCGTTGGCTGTCAGGTGAAACAAGCTTTCAAGAAAATACATTATTGGTGCTTTTACCAGACTACGCTTGCATGCCCGGCTTCGCTCTAGATACACTGAAAAATTCAAAGCCACCTTTCTTCCGTTTGATGCAATGACACCACAATTCCTGCTATCTGACTATCCCTCTGCTAAAAACCGATTTCGGTCAAAATCTGAGGCAGGAAACTAATGTACTCGTAGTTAGGTCTTCATGAATGGCTCCAAAAACCGAAACAGGATGCGGTGCAGGTGTCTTTGTCTGTCTTCCACGCGAAGCTATACGCAATCCTGATGGCAAAGAACTATTGTATATTGTGAGGAATCAGCAGGGACAGTATCACTACTGCCAACAAAGAATGCAAGACTTCACCGAACACAGAAAAACTCTACTAGATAGACTACCCGAAGTTACGTTACGTTGCGTCTGCCTGCGTCCTCTGTTAGGGGTTCCACTGACAGTAGCGTTTAATGTGACCATAACTGCAGGTAGCATGACTCGCCAGGTTGCCGGCAGATCTGTGTATAATTCTCGACGTCTGTAAATGTGTGCTGCGATGGGCGAAGTCGAGTAAAATTCTTAACTGTCAGAATAGGGGCTATATAGGCAAAATTTCTTATTATTTGAAAATTATATCTATCCGCCTGCCCTAGACGTCTGTGCTATATGACCTTTTTTGTAAACAGCATATTTGTACATCGTTTTGCCCTCTTTAGCATAACTTTATTCACGAACGCGTTTCTGGCTACAAGCTGTATTCAACATTTACAGCGCAAACGAGGAATAAGACCGAATTGGATGAGTTTGGTAGGAATAGCAAAACAAAATTTTGCGTCTTAGTAGTGCAGTAGTAGTAGTATCAAACGAGTCCTTAAAATCGATGACTAGGTGATGGGGCAATACATTGGTTTTTTTTTCCAGAATCTGTCGTTTGTAAAGATTTGGTTCGCGGTAAACTTCTGTCGCCAAAGGTAGCACTGATATTTATCAGTCAGGTTGCTGAAAGATGGCCCAAGTAGCTTATGTTAAATCCCTCTTGTTTTGCCTTTGCTTCGGCTTTGATATCTTTACTTCATTTTGGTCTGATCGGATAAAATTTTGGCTGCCTGACACCACTTTTCTAAAGAAGTGGTGCTTTTATATCGGCGCCGACTGTGTTTCTACTGTCAAATTTCGTTGCCCATCTCTGCAGCTCTCTGTTTGAGTCTTGTTATATTAAAACTTTTTATTTTGCTTTTTAAAAAATGACTGTACCTTGGTTTTAGAATAGTACCTGCCTTCTACCGCTTGCTCCTCGTTTTTTTTCTATTAAAGAAGTCGATATTTTTCATTCTTTTTCTACTCACAGCAAGATTTGCATTTGTTCTTCTATGCAGGGCAGCTTTTAGAATAACTTGGGATGCATGCAACACCAGTTGTAGCAACTGCTTTTGTTCCCTGCAGCAGTAACCTTAGCATATGTCACAGTGTTTCATTCCATTTATTTTTTTTTTACTCCCCAAGGCCCCCAACTAAGAGGGTGAAATTCTTTATGGACTCCTTCGCCAGCATTTCGGAAAAATTAACCCACTTCGGGGATACATGAGCTGTTTTAGAGGTTTATTCGTCAAAATCCGTATTTCAACACACTGGCTTGTCAAAAACAAAACTTTTTACTCTCCTAAATTCTGTAAGTTGAAGTAGTTCATAACGTGTTTCTTCATTGCTGACTGTAGCTTATGCCAACGTTGATTCAATTGTCGGTCACTGTAATTTCTTCTCCTCTTGCTAACGTATGCTTAGCTGAGTCCTGAAATGACATTTACATGAGGCGCTGCCTTATATTATTATTTTTTAGTTACCCCTTCCCTCAAACTAAATGAATCTTAATAGGGGGCTGATATACGAGTCCGTATCACCTGTTTGAGTGATAGTTTTTTCATCAATGACAGGGTGTTTTTATATTTGACGTATCGAATTTAGGAAAGGCTACCAAATTTGACTCGCTCATATCTGTTGAAGGAACGCTACAAGTTGCTGCTGCTTTTGTATCAGTCACCTTGTCATTTGCCACTTCTAGAGTTTACTAGCTTTAATTTTGGATTTTCGCGGTTTTTGACATAAGAAGAAGCCAGCTGTCAGCGACAGCATGTTCTTGTGTTTTCTTTTATAACGGTGTTCACTGCGCGTGTCCCGGACATCTCTTAAACTTACTTCGTACAGAAACTGTAGCTCACTTTTACTCTCTACAGGGCTGGTGGCAGTGCGAAATTTGAATTGTGCATGTCCTTTTTTTTAATAGATAAGTGAATCCTTATGAATGAGTTAGAACTTGTCTTCGCGCCATTCATTCCACTACCACTTCTTTTTTCTTAAGAAAAACAAATATTTGTCATCAAAAATGGCTTTTTATCCATAAAGGTCAATATCACAAGCTTTCGCATGGGTTTGAACCAATTTTCGGAGCACTTTTGTAACTCCAAAACATAAGTTTTAACGCATCGACTGCTTCGTTGGGCGTCGAAAGACCTTGGCCAATCAATCTATTATTGATGTGCGGTAACAAAAAGATTTAAATGAAGCCAAACCTAGGCTTTGCGG
Organism: Volucella inflata; assembly: GCA_928272305.1. Lineage (NCBI taxonomy): Eukaryota > Metazoa > Arthropoda > Insecta > Diptera > Syrphidae > Volucella > Volucella inflata. Next base: position 66,218,199 of record OV743718.1, read on the forward strand.
TGGACAACCCTTCAATTCCAGTTGTGAGTGCATAAAAAATCTTTTTATTTAAATTAACCTGCGCAATATTCGACGCGCAAAATGTTTTTTCAATATTACGAGTATATGTATGTAAACGAGTTGAACCAGTGTCCTAGCTCGTTTCAATTTTAAGATAAGTTACATGACGATATCGCAATATCAGTTCACGCACAGTATCGATGTTTTCTGGCACAACAACCGATTTAAGACAATTTTCAAAGAACTAAACTACGACCACGACTGAATACTAAAAATCTGCGAAACACGTTGGCTCGGGATGGTGCTTCATCACTAAAAGTTAAAGCGAATCTACCTAAAAAAAAATCATCGCTCGGAAATGTTCTCGATTTAACTCCATTTTGTGACTGATATAAGTTTTAGTTCAGTTGTGGATGGGGCGACCCTAATAATAAACCTTACATATTAAAAGCAAGAATTAAGACATTTTAAACAAGTCGGCAATAAAAGATAAAGATAATTGAAAACGAAGCAATACACCAGAATATCAGAGCAGAACATCGAACAAGGATTCAATACTTTTGAGATCAAAGCAAAAAAGCCAATTTTTTACACGTTTCACAAACGCAAGATAATGTGAAATCGATCTGATAGAATGTGGAAGTTTGTTGAATACTCGACATGAAACAATACTATAAAGGTTACGAAACGCTGTTGAACGAAAACGAACGGGTATATGTACCTGATTTAACGAATTGCCACGTAAATTGTGATTGAAAACTTGTCTAAAATTAAGATTTCCTGACCTATTAAAGAACGTTCTTAGCACTTTATAACAGTATAAATGGCGGACCGGAATTTACGGCAAATTTTCTTCAAAATGTGTTTTTGAAGTAGCAAGAGTGGCTGAATTTTATTGAGGTAAGCCCTTCCCCAGCAGGTTATGCTATATTGTAATCGTGAATAAAAGATTCCATAATAGATCGAGCAAACCTTGCGTAAGAAATATAAGTTTCTGAAAGTTCCACGAAAATAGTTTCTCAAATTTTCTATGTGGTTTTTAAAAGTCATCTTTGAGTCAATGAGAAGCCTCAAATATTTGAATTCATTAACAGCCTCAATTTGGAAACAATTATCACTGCAGCTTTCACAACTATAAAAAGTGCAAGATGACAAACTTTTATAGCAAGTGCAGTGTGCGAGGGTTAATCTTGGGCAGTCACTTGCATGAAAGAAGATCTCGGCATCAGAACTGTTTTGCGCTACCAAATTGAAAAAGATTATTTTGGTTTTTTGAGCTTATGACCAATTTATGCTCCGCAAACCATATTCTAAGTAGATAAAGATCCAAATTGATATCTGATATAAGATTCAAAGCACTGACTGAACCATGCGCAAAACCTATATCATTCGCATATGCTGTCAGTAATCCTTTAAAGGACAGTCTGAATAATGAATTGATGTAAATCAAGAAGAGTATTGGTCCCAGAACAGAGCCCTGAGGCACTCCTAGATTAATGAATTTAATTGCGCTTCTGGTATCATCAATTTTCACTTTTTGAGACCTATTATTCAAGTAAGATTTGAACCACTCCCAAATAAAGCCTCGAAACCCAGCATTTTCAATTTTACTTGACAATATATTATGATTGACCATATCGAAGGTTTTGGTGGTGTCAACAAACAGGCCAGCTGAATACTTCTTTTATCCCGGTTGGCAAAAATTTGAGAGCACTAATGTAAAAGAGCTTCTTCAGTAGATCTACCCTTCTGAAAACCAAACTGTACAGAACTGAAAAATTAAGTTTTGTTTAAAAAGCTCAACACCCTCTTTTTCACAACTTTTTCGAATATCTTGCTTATTGAAGGCAAAAGTGATATAGGCCTATAATTACTCAGTTCATCTGCAGATCTTTTTTTTAAAGAGAGGAAATATATCAGCACTCTTAAAGGCATCAGGAAATACTCCAGAAAAAATGATGTTATTAAATATGTGCGCCAACACATCAACTAAGAAACAGGCAATGTTTTTGAGTACAAGATTAGTAATACCATCGTACCCAGAACAACTTGTATTTTTCAACATACCAAAGGTTGTAAGCAGTTCTGATCCAGTTATTGACTGGAATAAAAAACTATGACTCTGCATAGGTTCACCAGGGTTACATGAAGGACTTCAAATGGCACAGGTTGGATAAGTTCGACACGCTTGGAATAATTCACAGATATCGTAGTAAAATACTTATTAAAAGAGTTAGCAATTCCAAGTTTGTCGGAAATTGAACAATCGTCAGTACGTACACAAGTTGGCTTTTTTGCGACCGTCGTTTTATTTAGGATGCTATTGATTAACGCCCATTCACCTCTTAGATTACCTTTTGCTGAATTGAATTTGTTGTTTTAGTAACTATCACGACACACAGAGACATCATTTTCAACAAAAACGTTTTCCCAGAACTCAAAAGACAGATTAGTTTTAAGTTTTCCAAAATCAATTTTTGCTATCGAGTTAAGGGAACTAGAGTCGTTTAAGTTGTTTATCGTCATACTATCGACCAGCAGACCTGTCATCAAATGATCTGTAATCTCCAGAACAAAAACACACTTCTCGCAGGAAATGCGCAAATTCTGCTTTCATATCTAGTTCTGAATTGCCGTCCATCGGGCTTGATGAGTCTTTGAGCTGAAGCTGTGTCGCTCCTTCGCTCAACATGGCCTAGCCACCTTAGAAGTTCATACTACAACAGTTTCCACACTTTAAGCATCGCCATTTCTTATGAATGAGCTGGTGCATGTTCCCAAACAGCTCATTTCCAGCTGATCCGCAGACGTCTACGCCGCTTTCGTTTCAATTAGGCAGTCGAAATTTTCTGTCAAATTCAGTATTGAGTGGTTCATTTAGACTGATAGCAGTGTTTTGACGGAAACATGATCGGCGAACTTTTTAGCCGTCTGTTGCGATTCCAACTTTTCAACGTCAAACTTTAGTAGTCTTACTTGAGTCCGCTGTGTCTCTGATACCCACATTCGTACCCTGTTTGCAACAAGGTTATGATCCGAGTCGATATTGCCTTTGACTGGTTGACGATTGAATGATCAGGGGATAGCCTTTATGGACGTTGGGGTGCCGAGACCCTCATGCTACTTACTAAAATATTGAACTCCGTACAAAGTCTACAATAATGTACAGTTTCATTCTAAATTGAAGCAATGAGGATATATTCGGTCTATGAGGTAATCTCACGCAAATCAGACGCATATTTTCAAATTTAGCCTTAAGGTAGAGTTTAGTAGTTTACGACGAATACGTTATCGACATCTAAATAAGCGCCTTCTTTCTTCTTTGCAGCTCCTGCCATAATAAATTTCGCACTTTTTCTCATCGCACTTCTTGAATTCTGCGAGTTCACACTTCATAAGCCAAGCCAAAATTTGTTGGCTTTAAAACGTTTCCTTTGGGCGTAAAAATTATATTCTTTTTATCCAAGATTGTTGGCTGTTGGTTATTTTTAACCTATTTATGTTTTCCACGTGGAACCCTTATCCTGAGGGAAAACCCTATAGACAAAGGGTCACGGTGCTAATAGCCTTGCTAAGTTTAGGTAACCGGCCGTTGGAACTTTCTCATGCTGCCATCTATACTTCAGGCTTCCGACATAACCATGGAGCTCCCTTTAGACCTGGGTTCCGAATACATCAAAGTAGCTCAAAACAAAGGCATACCATATGCTCGTAAGGGTTGCCGCCTTTTACTAGGCGATTGATTACAGATGTCGAAAAAACCTTCATCGCTATTGCCCTTATTCAGAATCGGGTAGTCGGTATTCTATTGCTGAAAGGTTTCAGGATATGAAGCTTTTAAGAGCATTTAGATTGCCAATTCTAGTCACACTCACTTCCAAATGGTTTTAGATAGAATGAGACATTTATAAGACTTTATGGTGCAGGGGCATGGACATTATCGAAAATGGATGCCTGCTTTGAGGGGAAAATTATTCGAGTGATCTTTGTTCCCGTCCGCCTTGACAGTGAGTGACGGAAGAAATACAACAACGAACTGTATGGACTGTACAACGACCTCGACCTGGCCGAAAGAGTATACATCCGACGAGTGAAATGACTGGGTCGTGCAGAGCGCCAGTTCGAAAAGTCTTAGAATCCGCCCCCGGGGGACAGTGCAGTAGAGAAAGACCGTGACTCAGGTGGCACACGAAAGTGGAAGGGGACCTCAGGCAACTTAACGCGCGAAATTTAAGGCAACTAGCAAAGAAACGAGTTGGCTGGAGACGCTTGTTGAATGAGGCCCAGGCTCACCCCTGATTGCAGCTCCACCTACAGTAAGTTAGACACTTGAACTCGCTTAGGGCCAAAATAACCAAACTATACCGCAGTAACTCTATGTGAGGATTTACTTGTCCACAATATAGAAGGGTTTCCGGGAGAATTTTGGCCACGTTACGTTTATTAGAATGAATCACTTGCTTTTTTGCATAATTCACAAGGATTTATGCCAGAGATCATTACAAAAAAAAGCGAAACTTAATTATGAACATACTTATAACCCTGCCTGTCATTAGTTACATAACCAACCGCAATCCAATAACCAATCCAGCTTGTTAATTCATCAAGTTATTTATTTCGTTTTGATGCACTTTATCCAGTTTCTCCTTCGCTACCCTCGAATTTGTTTTGATTGCTCAGTTGTCAATAATTGTGCTCATTCAGTACCAATCTTCTTCATGCTTATTGTCTTGTAATACCAGTGAGTCTCAAAGAAATTGTACTATACAATTGCAATACAACTACTATTATATGTACACCTCAACATGATGTCAATGTCGTTCGAAAAGTTTCCCCATCGACTGTATTTGAAAAGGATTATATCCATTGTTTTTAACTACGCCTTGGAAAATAGGAATCCTTTCACAATTTCATCATACAGCAACAAGTTCCGCAACCAAAGTCCTCATTCTCATTTGAAACGATTTTTTATTTTTTTTATTTTTCGGAAAATCACAGGAACGCAGCATCCTGGAAAATTCAGTAAATATTCCGATAAAGGCTTCCCTTCTTTGATGGGGCAGTGGGAAGACTGGGGAAAACATTAAGTATGAATGAGAATGATGGGATAATTGAGGAATTACAGGAAGCAACTATAAGCCAGTGAATAGAAGTGTAATAGATGAAGGAGGCTTGATGGTATATACTATACCAGCTGGCAGATTGCCCATTTGTCAGCTTTGTATGCCAACAAGCTGATTGAGTTGTGCTCTATCGGGTAGGGAGGTTGAAAGGTTATATTTTTTTGTTTTGCCCACAAATTTCAAGGATTGACATAACAAAGGGGTTACGCTTTAAAGGAGTTTCCCTTGGTTTAATCCTTGCATCTGACGGTGATGAGGGTTTCTTCTACATGGTCCTCCTTGTTTACTGGTGTGAATCTGTGATTAACCGAAATGAGTTTTAGAAAACTTTTTTTTTTGAGTCTGTTGGATGTGGAAAAACCCGGAGTATTTAAAGAGATAAATCTTACGTATTTCCGCTTATGGATACGGAACTTTTTGTTGAAATTTTTCTAGTGGGTGTGAAATTGTATTTGGTCGCCTAGATAGCAAAGTTCTGTTGCTTACGTCATGATGTAAAATTTATTCCAAACTACGTGCTCTGTAATCTGATTAATATGGAAGACGATTCGTCGAGTAACATAGAACGTAGTTCAAATAATAAATCAGAAAGTATGCCAACTTAAAGGCCGCATTCTGGATGTCTGCAAGGACAAAAATCTGACGCCACATAGAACAACGTGTGCTCGTATGTGAACAGAAAGATAAGATAGTTAAGTTGAATGCAACATATTGTAAACATTGATTTACAACCAGGCACTTCTAATCTATTTGATTCAATTAAATGTCGGTCAGAAAGCTGTTATCCGTAGTTGCAAGTGGAGTAAGCTGACCCCTACTTGACATCTACAGAAGTACAAGGAGAACAATTGCGTTTTTCTATTCTTTCAACACTTGCCTCTATTTCTAAAATGGATAGGAATAATGTAAGGTACTAGTGCGTACTATTTTTCTTTATATCTCTGGATTACAACGGAGGGGATATTGGTATGCAATTTCATTGTTTCTCGCATCATACTTCAGGGTTCTTGTATATATCCCCAGTCAAAGTTTATTCTGCTTGAAAGGTCAAAAAGGTGGAGTGCAATTGCATTTTTCATTAGACAGAACATGTTGAAAGAGGCCTTAAGAAGGAGAAAATAAATTGGAGTTGCGTCTGTTCTAAGGAAAGTTAAATAAACGAATGTTATCTTCAATGAGTACTTTGTCATGGTCTTGAATAAGTTCGCAATAACAATTATGTTTTTTAAACGAATGTGGATGGTTGTCATTTAAAGGGGGTTTGCCAGTGAACCCCATCATAAAGCCCACAACTCTGTATAGAAAAGACTATCAATGTGAGGAACCAAATAATGGTCTCGGATATAACCGGATTCACTGTTGAAGACCTTTGTAGACGTTTGAAGGCTAACAATTTTCAGATCTGCATATACATATATACTATGGTGATCGCTATGGGCCTGCGGTTTTTGCATATACGTCAGTTTTGACACGTGAGCGAGCGTTTTATGACAATCTGCATCAAGGCTTAATTCGGTAACATAAGCCTAATGGCAACGATTAGTATAAGGCCTGGTACAAGTAGCATCTTCCGACAGGTGCTGGTTCTTTAAATAACGAGAATGAGCCTCTGCAGTCGAACATCTTGCAGCTCTGCTAATAAGCCCTACTTCACGCCTCCCCGTGGCGCAATCTGGGAATCTCACTAGAGATTGCGAAGTGAAGGGGGCAAATGGCCAGTTTTGCCATTGCTGGCGGATGAGCCCTATATGAGCCAACGGCAGCACTCACATCCCGGGACGGGTCACTAGTTTCGGTGTAACCGACTCCTCGTCCTAGGGGCATTAAAAATGGAACTGGTCCTCCAGGTTGGGGGTTGTGCCATCGGGGTAACTGCCCGGCCATTTACAAAAAAAAGGAATTTAAGAAGCATCAACAAGCCTCGGATATGGACGGATCTACTGTTGACAACCCACGCAAACGATTTAGGGAAAATGAGCTTCAGATATGCACGTGGAATGTTAGATCCCTTAATAGACCACGTGCAGCCGAGCAACTAGCGGAGGCACTAGACTGCTGCAAAACAGACATAACCGCCATCCAAGAAATGCAATGGGATGGGCCGGACAAAAAGAAGATGAAAAACTGCGACATCTACTACGGCAATTGCTATCGACGGCAAAAGCAGCGCTTATTTGGATGCGGATTTATTGTCGGAGGCAGACTAAGACAAGAAGTTCTCAGCTTCCGGCATGTGAGCGAGCGCCTCGTAGCAATCCGCATCAAGGCTAAATTCGCCAACACTAGCCTTATATGTGCGCATGCCAACACAAAAAAGAAAGATGACGACACCAAGGATGCCTTATATGAGCTCCTTAACAAGACCTACGAGCAATGCCCAGATATGACATTAAAAATGTCCTCGGTGATTTTAATGCAAAGCTAGGAAGAGAGGGTATCTTTGGTGGAACAATCGGAAAATATAGCCTGCACAACACCACCTCCGATAACGGATTCAGGCTAATCGACTTTGCGGCGGGGCGAAACATTGTCGTGGCTAGCACGCGGTTCCCACATCTCGACATACACAAGGGGACTTGGAGAACTCCTGATCAATCAACAGTCAACCAGATTGATCACATTGCGATCGACGTAAGACACTCCTCCAGCATTATGGATGTCCGTACGTTCCGAGGAGCCAACATCGACTCGGACCATTACCTTGTTGTAGCCAAGGTACGGTTGCGGATATCCCAAACTACGCCAAGACAAACTAATGCTGTGAGAAAATTCGACGTCAGACGGCTACAATCGCAAGAGATCGCCAAGTCCTTCTCCGATCGAGTGTCTTTTAATCTCTTAAGAGGTCCAATACCGCCAGCATCAAGCATCGAAGACCATTGGAAACACTGCCAAAACGCCATCAGAGATGCCGCTTCTGATGTGCTGGGTTTCACTCGTCCACCACAACGAAACCCCTGGTTCGATGATGAATGCCGGCAAGCACATGCAGCAAAGCAAGATGCATATAACGCGGCGCTGCTTAGAACGACCAGAGCTGCTCATGAGGTCTATGAGCGGAAGAGGAAAGACGAACACCGGCTTCTCAGGAGGAAGAAGAAAGAGCATGAGAAGTGCGCGGTCGAGGAAAGTGAGAGATGCTACTCCAGGAATGGGATTCGGATGTTTTACCAAAAGATAAAAATAACATGCCACGGAAACAAACCCCGAACCGAAGCCTGTAGAGATGAACAAGGGAACATCGTTGTAGAATCGCAGTCGATGCTGGTTATTTGGAAAGACCATTTCTGCAGACTGTATAACGGCGATGACGGACCAAATACCGCTGTCAGGCTGAATCAACCTTTCAACCTAGACGATGATTGTTTGTCCGATTCTCGAGAAAGGAGACCCTCTGAACTGTGCCAACTACAGAGGCATCAGTCTCCTTAACATCGCCTATATGATCTTATCTGCCGTATTGTGAGAACGCATGAAGCCGTTCGTCAACAACCTGATAGGTTCATATCAGTGTGGCTTCAGGCCAGGAAAGTCCACCATCGGCAAAATATTCACACTACGGCATATCTTGGAGAAGACCCATGAGCTTCAGATTGATACACACCACCTATTCATCGATTTTAAGGCCGCGTATGACAGCATCTATAGAGACGAGCTATACAGAGCAATGTCTAGTTTTGGCATCCCTGCCAAACTCGCCCGTCTGTGCAGGATGACGATGGAGAATGCACGCTGCCCCATCAAGGTCGGTAAAGATCTCACCGAGACCTTTGATGTCCAGAAAGGATTTAGACAAGGCGATGCGCTGTCATGCGATTTTTTCAACATCGTACTTGAAAGAATAGTGCAAAACTCACGAGCACACACAAGAGGCACTCTCTTTCAAAAGTCCGTCCAACTACTCACATACGCCGACGGTACGGACATAATCGGAAGAAAACAGCATAATGTCACGAATTCTTCGAATCGCCGTGGGACAGCGCAGTAGAGGAAGACCGCGACTCAGGTAGCGCAAACAAGTGAAGAGTAACTAAGCCAACTGAGCCCGCGAAATTGGAGGGAGGTAACAGAGGATTGAGCTGGCTGAAGACGCTGTTTGGCTCAGGCCCAGATCCACCCAGGACTGTCATAGTAAATAAAGTAAGAGTGATACAGAACAATGGTCAACAATTTCGGATTGTGGGAAATCGAAAAAATTAATTTGAGGAACATGTGGCCCCAACAGAACAAGGCAACCGCAAGTACAGCATGGGCATGAGTAAATATTTAAAGCACAAGCCTCCGGTTGATATCCTCGACATTACAAAGGATTGGGAAATTGTTTCCCTCTAGAAATCTAAGCAAACAAATCGATTGCCTTCGGAAACTTAGTGTGTGTTTCCTTATATAAAGCTTTACGTTTCATTGTTTTAAGTTTTTCAGAATAAGTCTGAGTGTGTCTTACTGTAAATAAGTCTTTAGCTTTGACGCTTTAGCGTATAAAATACATAGAATTCCCAGCCCTTAAAGGCAACAGTTGGATTCTACATCTTGATTTGTTTCATTTTGTAGTCAAAGTATGTCCTTTACTCCGAGTTGCATTATCATTCATTGTGTACTGCAAATGTGGCAATAAAACCTTAAAATGATAAAAAAAATAAAACCAAATTTATCCACCATCAATCTGGCACAACATTCACTTTTTATTTTTAAATATCTTGTCGAATTGAATCAATATCAATAGAAATGCCAATAGCAATCGACACATCATAAATAGACATCGGTTATCCACCACAAACAATCCGCACGCAGCAAATTCCACTTTCTCATTTTGCACATAAAACGACAACTGTTCAATCTATAATAAAACAAACAAAAAGATAAAATAGAAAAATGGAATAAGCGAAAACGAATTCATTCATTCAATCAAATCATTCCCAGTGTGTCCAACAATAAGAAAAAAAAAAAAAAGAAAAAAACCCTTCATCAATAACGTACCATTCGCTCTAGTCTCACGTCGACTCGTCCCACCTCCTCCAGCGTCCTAATAATCCATTTTGTCTCCATAAAAGCCTGAGATAGTCTCCCAGCCGCACCGATAACCAATGTCAAATCTAATAACCACGCAACAATATAACAACAGGATAGCAAACTGCCGATTCTAGAAGCGTGCTTCATCTTCGTCCACACAAAGTACAGGATATAACATTGTACAACACATTCGATGGCCACATATAACAGGAAGCATACAATTTGTACCTCAAATTGTCTATTGAAGATTTTCCTTAATCTTACAATACTCTTGTAGAGTTCCATAATAGTGTCAAGAGTTTCGGCCAAGTCGCAATATTTCTGCATTTTCAAAGAATTCTCACGTCCTGGTTGTAATTTGAGTGTCTGGATTTCTTTGAAAGTCCTCTTGAGACGTCGGTTAACATGCCACGTGAATCCTGTCAATATTAAAGTGGCGCCAAAGAATATATTAACTGTCATGATCAGCATCAACTGACAGTAGTATACCGACAGTAAAGCGAACAAAAAATTCATATTTCCCAGAGCCCTGTCGATGTACATGTAAAACAAAGTCATCTGCGTTATAGGCCACAAGGTGATGACCTTTGTTAGTAGCTGAAGGATGATACTCTTGTCATCGGTCAGTTTGACACAATCACTGGAAAGTGTTGAGAGAGAGCACAACGAATTATATATGCGCAAGGCCTCGTTGCAGCAGTAAATCACACTTTGATCCTTCAGCAGCTGGGTGAAGATTGTGAATATAACACAAAGGTGAAGGGCAACGTATCGATGGTATCCGAGGAAGGCCAGCAACGGTTGTTGTCTTAAAAAGCTCATCCTGCTGTAGATGGTTGTTATGACTGGTGGTGTGAGCACTACGATTGTAATTAATATCACAGTAGTGTAGCAGCGCCATAATTTTGAAGTTGTTGCTATTTTTCGCTTGATATTATAACTAAAGGGGAGTATTCCGACAGCTTTGGCTACCCAGAAGAACAGCCTGGTCAGAGCCAGCAAAATCGCCGACATTGTGATAACGACTTAAAGCCTCTTCATTCAGACTAAAGACACAAGGCTACATATAACGTGCTGTGTTTAATTTGACGTTCCGCCCGATCGGCAATTGTCCACACGCTCGTAAATTGCATGAATAATGGAAAAGGATTTCTGCCTTTTAATTGAATTAATTTGTTAGTTTGACATGGGTACAAGTTTACACGTGACGTTAGTGCTCATCGAGTTTGAGTTCGTCTGAGTCCGAGACTATATGTCTGCTTTTACTAAATTAGCTGTCAGATTATCCAGTTTGATGCCAAATGAGATACATTGGCTTATCTATCCTTTGACAGGCGGTACCGGGTAGGGAATAGTTTAATTAGTTGAGCTTGATGGTAAAATGGTTAAAAAATAAATAAAACAGCAAGCGTACCCGACGGATTCGTCGATGCAGTGGTATTCAGGAAACAGGGGCGAGGTCAACGAGGCTTTCCTTGTTCTGGGGGTAGATACGAATTTAGTTATTAAAACACCGAGGCAATCAAGTAGTGGGTGACTTACGATGTGGGGGGTTAATTAAAAACCAGATGAGCTAACGACCCGATTGTCATGCGGTGAGGAGCTTGGTATCCATACCTTACTCTGTGTTAATATTTCGTGTCTATGGCATGAAGGATGTTCGACTTAGGAAAGTACGTTGATTGAGCCGTTAGGATAGTTTATGGGTAATCATTTTGTGGTTAACCTTTCTGTTCGCTGATGCATGCGTTTTAAGTTAATCGACTTTATTTCTAATCATGACGATGTACCATAATGTAGCATAGAAAGATAGATTGAGTTATTTCATTTTATTTGAATAGGATGTCGTTAGATGTGTAATTGGGGCGGCGAATACAATATATACAATTTTAGTGCTTACCTACATTTTGTTAAAGGTATACAGATGTGTCGTTTTGATAAGGTTGTGGGGCACGTTGTTATAAAAAACGAAATGACGGTGAAACACTTCCTCATTAGTTGGGTTTTATTGGACAAAATACGCAGATACTTCGATGATATTAATCATTAAGAGGCTAACAAGCCTAACATGATGTATTAAGAGTTAAGGATTCGTCAATTTCATATTTTGGAATTCGCTTTACACTCAGTGAGTCATTGCTTGGAAATCGATATGTGTTTCTCCCATGACCAATAAGATTGACTGAATTGCATCTTTTCTCTATACTGCTTCTTTAAATATATTTCTACTTCTTGTTTTTCGTTCCCGAGATTGAAGCAACGAATATATTTTCCTTCGATTTTGCGTATCCATCCCACACATCTGGCCATGTTTTAGGCAGGGCGTATTTGACTTCGATTTTCGAGAGTTTGAATAAATTTAATGGAATAGAATATGAGAGGAATTTTCTTAAAGATGTTAGCCTACACTCTTACAAGATATATATAAAAACTAAACAAGGAAAAGTACAATTACTTAACGTGCACAAAATCTATGGGGTTCTGCCAACGGTCGTTATAAATATAGGCTCAGAGACTAAACCAAAAGGCTTCACCAATCCTTCGGAAAAGAATACTAGGGCTACAAAAATAAATAAAATAAAGAAATTTTAATTGAAAAATCAAATTTTTACAAAAATAAAATCGTTCACTCAAGAAGGGATCGTCGAAAACATGGGCATTGATTGATCCGATAACGGATTCAGGCTTATCGACTTTGCGGCCTTTCTCAAGAGGTCCCTTGCCGCCAGCATCAAGTATCGAAGACCAGTGGCAACACTGCCAGTTGGCCATCAGAGATGCCGCTTCTAATGTGCTGGGCTTCACTCGACCACCACAACGAAACCCCTGGTTTTATGGTGAATACCGGCTAGCACATGCAGCTAAGCAAAAAGTAATGCGGCACTGCAAAAAAAAGACTAGAGCTGCTGACGAGCTCTATGAGCAGAAGAAGAGAGACGAACACCGGCTTCTTAGGAAGAAAAAGAAAGAGCGCGCGGTCGAGAAAATTGAGAGATGCTACTCCTGGAATGAGATTCGGAAGTTTTACCAAAACGTAAAACAAAACATGCCACGGGCACCAACCCCGAACCAAAGCCTGTAGAGACGAACAGGGGAACATCGTAGTAGAGTCGTAGTCGATGCTGAGAATCTGGAAAGATTACTTCTGTAGACTGTATAACGGCGATGACGAAACAAATACCGCTGTCAGGCAGAATGAAGCTTTCAACCTGGACGTTGATGATCAACAATTTCGTCCACCCGACCTGGCTGAAGTAAAGATAGCAATATCTAAGCTGAAGTTCAACAAAGCTGCTGGAACAGACGGCCGCCGAGCTCTTCAAAGCGGCAAGCGATGGCTTAATAAGGAGCATTCACCAACTCATCTCTAAAATATGGTGGGATGAGAGTATGCCCAATGAATGGAACATCAGCATTGTTTGCCCGATCCTCAAGAAAGGAGACCCTCTAAACTGCGCCAACTACAGAGGCATCAATCTCCTTAACATCGCATATAAGATCTTATCCGCCGTATTGTGTGAACACCTGAAGCCGTTCATCATCAACCTGATAGGTCTATATCAGTATGGCTTCAGGCCAGGAAAGTCCACCATCAACCAAATATACGCACTACGGAAGATCTTTTAGAAGACCCATGAGCTTCAGATTGATACACACCACCTATTCATCAATTTAAAGGCCGCGTATGACAGCATCTATAGAGACGAGATATACAGAGCAATGTCTAGTTTTGGCATCCCTGCCAAACTCGTCCGTCTGTGCAGGATGACGATGGAGAATGCACGCTGCTCCATCAAGGTCGGTAAAGAGATCTCACCGAGACCTTTGATGTCAAAAAAGGATTTAGGCAAGGCGATGCGCTGTCATGAGATTTCTTTAACATCGTACTTGAAAGAATAGTGCAAAACTCACGCGCACAGACAAGAGGCACAATCTTTCAAAAGTCCGTCCAAATACTCGCATATGTCGACAATATTGACAAAATTGGAAGAAAGCAGCGTAATGTCAGTGGCGCCTTTGCAAGTATTGAGACGGAAGCAGCAATGGGTTAAGCGATCAATGAAGGCAAGACTAAGTATATGCTATCAAGCAAAAAGGATACTGAACACCGACGTCTTGGACAGAACGTCACCCTTGACAGGTATAACTTTAAGGTAGTTAAGGACTTTGTCTACATAGGCTCCGATATGAATTCAGACAACGACAGCAGCGCTGAGATCAAACGAAAAATAACTCTTGCCAATCGCTGCTTCTTTTTTCTAAGAAGGCATTTGACTAGAAAAGTCCTCTCTCGAACAACTAAAGTTACCCTATATAAAAAAAAAAAACACTGTGGCGCTGGCAGCCCGGTATGGACCATGGCCTAGCTTCTTGACACTCATTTGTGTTGCTCACGTTGGCATTTTTGTCACATCTGAGCGGGGCTTACGGTTTATCGCCGAGTCCGAACGGCACTCCTTAGAAGCTTTTTCGTAGGCAATTTTACTTTCGGGAGTTTGCCATTGCCCACCGAAAGGGTGATGGTGATTTGAAAAATTGTTGGTGACCCAGCCAGGAATCGAACCCAGACTCTCCGCGTGATAGTCCAATGAGGTAACTAACATGCCATCGCCAAGTTACCCTATATAAGTCCTAAATAATTCCGGTCCTGCTCTATTGCGCAGAGGTATGGACATTATCAAAAATGGATGAGGGTGCCCTTGGCTGCCTCGAGAGGAAAACTCTTCGAGTGATTTTCGGTCCCATCTGCATTGACGGTGATTGGAGAAGGAGATACAACGACGAATTGTATGGACTGTACAGCGACATCGACCTAGGAAGACCGAGGCACAGGTGGCGCACGCAAGTGGAAGGGGACCTCGGCCAACAAAGCGTGCAAAACTGGAGGCAGCTAGCACAAGATCGAGCTAGGTGAAGACGCTTGTTGATTGAGGCCCAGGTCTGCCCCGGACTCTAGCGCCACCTAAAGTAAAGTAAGTAAATATTAGTTGATATGGAAAAAAAACTCAGTGTGGATAAGGTAGCTACGAAGAATTGCACACTTAAAATTGGGAAGCCATATCTTTGTCCATTCCTAGATTTGATCCAAAGCCGTTTGTAACTTTCCAGTAGCTAACTCGACTGAAGTATCTGTAGCTAGCATCGCCTTGTCGTTCGCGAACTTGGCTTCTATGGTACCTGATTCTTCCGGTATGTCTCGAGTATAGAGTAAAACCAATACCGGTCCAAGTACACTTCCTTGCGGAACTCAAGCAGCTATATCCTCAAATTCCGAGTATTCGGTGCCATGTTTAACACAAAAAATTCTGTTTTCCAGATACGACTTCAGAATCGTATGCAGCTCTCTCGGAAGAACCTTGCTTGCCTTAAAATTTAAGCCTTCGTGCCATACCTTATCGAAGGCTTGAGACACGTCAAGAAACACGCTAGAACATATCTTTTTCCCCTCTTGGGCTTTCTCAATTTCATTCGTAATTCTAAAACCCTGGTCAATTGTGGAGTGCTTTGTTCTTAAACCGAATTGATGTTCAGGAATTAGGCGTCTCTCTTCAATGAGCAGTTACAAGCGCTTCAATAGGAGTTTTTCAAATATTTTAGATATTATCGGCAGAAGCGATATGGGTCTGTAGGACTTTTTTTCATTTAGAGATTTGCCTGGTTTCGGCACCATTATAACTTAGGCAACTTTCCATTGGCTTGGAACGTTTAATAGTCTTAGCGCGGCATTTATAAGTTAGAGCAGTTTGATCAGGGCTTTCTTTGGCAGCTCCTTGAGAATTTGAGCAGTTATTAAATCATAACCAGGGACTTTGTTATTTTTCAATTTTTTAATTACTTGGTTAAGTTCTAGTAACGACACTGTTTTTATTTTAAAATTGTCCGTTGCCGTATTTATATAACTGAAACCTCCTGTTAACGCCTGTCCATCAAAAGGTTAAACGTTTCTTCTATGTGCTCGGCAAATAGATCCGCCTTCTCTATATCTCCTTTTGCCCATTCGCTATTATTTTTTCTTATGGGAGAAAATTGCATTTGGGGCTTTTTGATTCCTTTCATGGCTTTCCAGAGGGAGTAATTTGAACTTCTTTCGGCAGTCAGACCTTCGAGATATGTAGAGATATTCCGATTTTTGTAATTTCGTATCGCTGTTTTCAATTTGTTTCATAAGTGGTTTAAGTATGTTTTATGCTGGGGAGCACGGAATTGTTGCCATCTTTTGCGCGCTTTCCTCTTTTCTCTCACCAGTTCTTTTATTTCCGGAGAATATTTTATTTCACTACTTGCTTTCTTTTTTCTCCTAGTTGAAGTGTTGTTCCAGGGAGCGTTCTGCAAGACTTTGATGAATCCGTCGATTTCGTCTTCAATTTCCTTTTGTGTTTTTAGCGACACGTGTACAACATTATGTTCATTACAGTAGTTTATAAAACCGTCTTAGTTAGTTTTATTGTTAGCTAATCTAGGCGCCACTTCTTTCTTAATTAAGATTATGTTTAGTGTCAAAATGACTGGTGAGTGATCTGAGGACAGATCATAACTTTCCTCGATGTTTGTAGAAATTTTGGCTGCTCCCTTTGTCACAAAGAAGTGTACAAGATCGGGGGTCTTTCTTATATCCGAAGGCCAGTATGTTGGTTTTCCTGTCGAGTAAAAGTCAACTTTACATTGCATACCGGCTTCATAGAGTTGTCTGCCTTACTTTGTATTACATACAATCTTTAATGAACAATGAAGATCCGCCTCTGGCATTTTTTGATGGATGGTATGCATGATAAGCACAGTATCCCTTTAGTTCCACACGAGGTCCTTTCCTCAAGTGAGTTTCAGAAATCAAGCAAATGTCAATGTTGGCTTTTTGTAAGAACACTTCCAGTTCGTCGAGTTTTTTAATAAGGCCGTTTGAGTTCCACGTCAATATTTTAAGCACTTGTTTCATATTCATGCTTGAAATCGAGTTTTACGTAATTCTTTCTCGAGATTGCTCAATTTTTCAACTAAAAATTTATTTGTTCTGCTTTGCTCCTCAAGAGTCGTGAGAATTAGGGAGAAAACGTGAGCCACTTGATATGGCATAACACCGCTTTTTTTATTTCCTTGCGACGTAGCTTGTGGATACGTCAGCGCGTCAATCGGTGGCGGCTTTTCCTTTGCGATCTTTTTTTTGTATATCCTTCGACTTTACCACGACGGGTTTTCTTTCTTTCACTGCCTGTTCTTTAGCAATATTAGGTTTATTTGTAGTTGCGTTTGGGTTTGGATGTAAGGTTTTTTTAAGTAGATCTGACAAAAATGATAACATGAGCAACACAAATGAGTGTCAAGAAGCTAGGCCGTGGGCCATACCGGGCTGCTGGCACCATAGTGTTGTTGTTGTGAGCGAAATGCCTTTTGACTCTTACGAACATGTCATCTGTTTTAATGACAGCAGAACTCTTAAATCAGTGGCTGGTTTAAAATTATTGACTTTGTAACGGTTCTCACAAGGTTACAGGTTCTATTTTCCAATTTTCTGAAACTGTGGGCTGTATGTTTACGTACCTTTCTCCGAAAAGTAAAACAACAGAAGAAATCCATAAGGTGTCTTAAGGTTCAAAGCACGTAGCATCACTCGAATTTTGAAGTTGCCAGAGAATGGTTTACTTGATCCAAATTATGTAGCTCTTTGCCTCCGATTTGAAATATTTCAGCTACTTCATCTTTATTGTTTTCCTTCGTCATAGTCAGATGTTCAATTTCAATTTCATCGTCAGTGATCGATGGGTTGGTGTAATACCCTTCTTTCGCTGGAATTTTGCCACCGTACAACAGTTAAAAAAAGTGGTTATTACAGAGCTCAGCATGAGTTATGGAATCATAACCATTATTCTCATTTGATAATATAGAGCGCATTGAATTGGCCTCAATACTCAGATACAAAGAGTACGAAAATGATTATGTCATCCGACTATCATATAACGCCTTAGAAACTAGGAATGCTCAATATTCAGATTGTGCATGACACCACCATCGACCAATATAAAGGGTGGTTTTTGAAGCCAGTACTTACTTTGATTTTAAACAAAACACATGAAATTTCTTTAAATTGCCATTTGTTTCTGTATAGTGGGAGTACATTCTGAAACTAATTATTTGGCTCAATTTCGGGCGTATGGCCACTACGGCTGAAAATAACAAATGTTATCCGAGTGATAAATTGTCGACCACTTTTTTTTAAGCATTTGTGGCCGTATGTCCTCAATAACATGTACTATATAATGTTGGATTTCAATGCCTCGATTGTTGTTGGCTTGTCAGCGGAGACCAGCGACTTTACGTATACCTAAAGAAAATAATCAAGAGGCTATAAATAACATTGTCTTAGCGGCCAATTTACATGTCCTTTACGCAAAATTATACGTTCGTCAAATGTTTCCTTAAATATGTTATTTCGTGTGCTGTTTGGCTATTCTACATTCTGGAACTACATCTCGTTTACATTCATACTATTCAATTACACGCTGATTAGCCTCATTTTTCAAAAATTATCGTCCGATGACTACTAGCCCACAGACCGAAACTGTGACTTTTTCGGGATGTAAAGTCTTTTCGATAATTCCCGGCAGCGACAATTTTGCTTATTGACAAACTCATTGAGCCAAAAATGAGATTCACCGCTGGACTGGATTCATCGCGCTCAACGTTGTTGTCCGCTTGCACAAGTTGTAGGAGAAAGTCTTGAAACGTTGTTTTGTAGCGATATCCATTGATCGGAATGCTTGCGTTCGCATCATTTTCGACGAAATATGGCCCATAAATCCTATACGAGGTTATGCAACAGCAAATGATTATAAGGGACATTGATGGAGATGGCTGTGATTCTGTGTGCCCCAGTATTTGCAGTTTTGTTAGTTCACAAACCCGCTTAGATGAAAATGTGCCGTCGGTTATTATAAAATTTTCCAAAAGTTCTTCATCATTCGGCGATATTTAGGATAGCTTTCGAATACTTTAAATGTTTTTGTGGGTTATCAGGATTGAACTGTTGGACCATCTGGATTTTGTAGGGACCTTCTTTCTTCAAAATGCGATGAATCATCGTACGCGATATACCCAACTATGTTTAACATCGTCGTGTCGGTGTCGATGATGTTTTTGGACCAGCAGCAACACTTTCACGAACGACCTGGATGTTATCTGTCGATCATCCGGAAGTATATCTGACATCCCCTGTTGGAGTATTTCAAACTCTTTTTTTTTTTTAACCTGAGTCTCTAGTATCGATTGAGAAGCACTTCGACCTAAGAAGATCTTTTGTGCTGGAGGAGTCAGAAACTAGGCTAGTAGAGTTTCTACCTTCCGAATGAAGTAAGCAACTCTACAAGCAAAGGAGTCCCTTATTTCAGAGATGTCGAGTTGTTCTCTTAGGAATGTGTCCCGCCTGATTCCATTGATGGCTGAGCAGTCACATAAAATGTGTCTTGTAAGGTATCCTACTAGGTTTCTTATATCATGCCGATTTAGATTTAGACATCTGTCGGCATTTTTATTAAAGGGTAGGATGGCTCATTTGACTTGCCTTAGCCCTGGAGTTTCCTCCCAGTATGAGATCCATTTTGAGTGCTCCCAGAGCTTAATGGCTAAATTTACTGCTGTTTTAGGTGTGCAGCAGAAGGGTTCAGATCCGTTGAAGGGGATATCTGAACCTTTCCTGGCCAGTTTCCGTCAATGCCCCCATGGCCAGGAACCCACCATATTTTGCAACCACCAAACTTGAGCTAAGTTTTTGGAGGGGATTGAAGTAGTGCATGACTGATTTGTAGTCAATTACGTGCGACCTAAGGGCATTTATAGCTGCTTGAATGTCCGTGAATATATGGATCCTTGCAAATTTGATACCAGAGTTGAATATCAGATTGGCGCATTTTTGAATGGCGTGTATTTCAATTTGGAATACACTAGGATAATTCCCCATGGGAATTGATATGTTTGTGTTCGGTCCATGTATTCCAGCTCCCACTCCCGTTTCCATTTTAGAACCATCCGTATACCACTAACCCATGCTTCTTTGCTGGCAATCTCCGTGGAGAAACCTTTGTTGAAGCTTAAAGTCTTTTTAAGGCGGTCTGTGGCCGCGCAGATCATGTCTAGTTCTGGTACGTCAGAGAGTAGGATCTTCAGGTCCGGATGTACAGGCATGCTAAACGTTGCACTTTTTTAAGCTTAGCAATGGCGGTCTTCTGAGAAGTTTTAGTCCACCATACTACAGAAGCATATGTTAGGATGGGTCTTACTATCATTGTATAGATCCATAGAGTGATTTTTGGCGGTATCCCCCATGTGGTTCCATACATGTGGCGGTAGGCCCATAAAGCGTTGGTTGCTTTAGTTATTTAATTATTAAGGTGTGAGTTCGAATTTAATCTTTTATCCAGGATTATCCCCAGATATTTGACTTCATCAGAGTACTCAGCAGTTGTGTCGTTTAATGAAACTGAACCTAGGTTTAGATTTCTCCTTTTTGTGAAGGGGACTATGATAGGCTTGTTTGGATAAATAGAGAGATTCTCTCCGTTGCACCAGTCTAGGACAATCTTGAGGGCATTTTGCATGCGTGCAGTGAGCACTTCTGTATCCCTCTGCATCAAACTCTTTTAAATTGCCAGTACGCACGTTCAGTGGACAAGGGACAGTTTTTGTTCGCTGTGCGATCATGTAGTATTCCACTGTTAAATCTCTCAAGCCCTATGTCTGGAAGGGGCTTTTGGCCCCCTTGTATGTCAGAGTTAACTTGTATACTTTAATCTTAAGTTTTTAATCATGAAACCAGCGGATACCCGGCGTGTGTACTACGCTAAAAAAAGAAATACATTTTGTTTATTTTTTCGAAAAAAAGGAAATTTTGTTTACTTGCGGACAAACGATATTTTGAGTTTTTTCGGTAAATGTGTAAACAAAAAGATTTCTCGGCGTCCCAACTCTTGAGCAAGCAACATATAATTGGCCGTGTGAAAAACAGGAATTTTCTAAATTGAAACCAGTAACACTTAACGATGGGCCTTGAGCATTGTTAATGGTTATGGTAAAGGACAGACGAACTGAAAACTGTAATCGCTTGAAATCGAAGGAATTTGTGGTATCAGCACATCTTCTCCTTTACATTTGCCCCTGATGATTGTGGCTTTGATTAAATTCGGCGATAGTTTTTTAACAACAAGTCTTGTTCCGTTGCACTAATTCGGAGGATCTAAGTTAAGTATGAGCATCAACGGTGAATCATTTTTTAAATATAAGATGTGTGGTGGCATTCCAGACGGTTCCAAAAAGTTAAGAAACTCTATTGGATAGTTGAACGATTGTTCCTCAATCGATTTGTACTTGACAACTTCACCGAGTAGCTTCAATTTAATTTGATGGATTATTTTGTTGACATCAGCATTCTTCGGAGCCAAAATTGCTCGTTCGTAAAGCCAATCATGATTTTTGAAAATCTTCTGCACAACATTTTGACTTGATGACTCCTTTAAATGTTTGGCGGAAAAGATATTTCACGTGGAGTCGGATCAATCGCCCATATTCAAAAGCTGTTTGACGAAAATTTGCGCAGAAGCACACGCATATTTGTCGACAATGTAAGTTTCTCTACATGTCTCCAAAGATAGGACGCTTTCAAACATACATTTAACTCATCGGCTAGTGTTGATCTTGTAATTACTGTCGAAGTTTGTCGAAAATCATCAGCAGGAAGCAATAGATCTCCGACCCATTGGTCGGCCATTTTCTCTGAAATCTTTGAGAGAGCGGTCAAGAGCTTTAAGAGGTTTCTCGTGCGTCACAGTATATTCATTGCATACAATAAGTGAGCTTGTTTTTAATACAGCGTGCGAATTTGTGATGGAAGACACGTGAGAGCTGCTTCTGCCAATGTCATGTCCCAATGTTGATCGTTTTTAAGTAAGCCGGGTCAATAACATGCTTCTCTGTATGTTTTACACATTTCTTCACTAACCATTTTCATAGCTTGGAATGATGTTGGACCTTTAACTGTGTGAAGCAAAATTCTTAAATGGAAACATTCAGAGTTATTTGGATGTACGGTATATACTCGACCCAATACAATAGATGCACGAACATCAGCATAGTCTGGAACAACAGTTCCTCGCTTTCTCCTGTAAAATATTTTGCTTGTTGTGTTTTAAGTGTAATATTTTGGATCTTCATGATCGACTTCATGAATAGACCGAATGTGCCTAATGGATTGTTTAAGTGGTATAAAACCATCTTCGCATTATTGCCTTTCAAATGCAACCGGTTTGTGGCACATCGGTTGGATGGTTTCAAGGTCTATAACAGACACACCACCCTGATCATTCCCGGAATGAAATTGAAATTCCCGGAATTTATTCAGAAAATTAAAAATACAAGTTTATTCATCTAAATCTATATTGTCTCCTTCAATGTGATCCCCATTGTCTGCAACACACTTATGCCAGCGCTTGATCCAATCCTCGAAACATTTTTTATATTCGGTTTTTGGTATGTCCATCAGTGCTTCCTGCGATTACTTCCTCTCGGCTGCTGAAACGCGTTCCCCGCAGTGGTTTTTCACCTCGATTTAACAGAAAGAAGTCACAGGGAGCCAAATCAGGGGAATCCGGTGGCTGTTGGATGGTATTTGTTGCATTTTTCGTCTAAAAATTACGAATAGTGAACACCATTCACTTGCCTGATGTCTGGATTGCGTGTCGTACTCATAAACCCACATTTTGCGACGTCAACACGGTCTCTTTTTTGCATGAAATTGAGGTCTTTTGGCACCAACTTTGCTGCTACACGACGGAAACCCAAACTATTAACCAAAATGTCTTGTCTCCGCTATCTTTCTGATGGTTAATTTGCGGTTATTGACCAATATTTCTTTCACTTTATTAATGTTTTCGTCGGCTTTCGATGTCGATGGTCTGCCACTGAGTTGATCATCTTCGATTGACTCACGACCAATTTTGAACCATTTGTGCCACTGGTAAATGACCGATTTCTTCAGAGAATCGTTGCCGAAACATTTTTCCAACATTTCCAACGTTCGCACACCATAAAATCCGTTTTTTACGCAAAATTTAATACAAGTTCGTTGCTGTAAATTGTAAAAAATCGCCAACACACACAGAGATAGATGTACTTTTGGCTATGTAACTTTTGCTAATGTCAAGCTATGACGCTAAGATTTAGAGGGAATATCAACAACAGATGTACCAACTTAACGAACAAAAACAAAACTCAATGGGAGCGCCACACGTTTGTGTTTTATATATGTAGATAGATAGATAGAATAGATAAAGCACCTTAATTATTTGGAAGTTTACTTTGTTTTTTAGTAGCCTTTGCATGCTACAGTAACATCACGACATTCTTGTTCGAAGCAATCCTTATTAGCGGTGGTAACCATTAACCTTTTCGGTAGCGGTACGTACAGAGCAAGAGACGCTATCCGTTTAAGTCGTCAAGCAAACGAAAGAAATCTGGGAAGCAAAGTCTCTACTTTTCTGTCGAGTTTTTTGGTGTAAATAAACTGTCTTATTAAGCTCTACAGAGATATTTGGGGACCAAAGCTGTTGGAAAATGGTGCCCCAAATCCATATTGGCACCACAGTTCGTACGGACATCCAACAATGTTTCATTAAAATGAATAATCTGATAGCGCCTTCGACGATGCCCAGATGTCGTTGGGTGAACTAGTCTATTAGTTAATTAGCTTCATTCCATTGTCGAATATTTCAGCGCGTGCGTGCCTTTCTATTTAAATCGGCAAGAACAATCTTCGTATTATGGTAGGAGTAAGGCTTCTTTAAACTGTGCCTTCTTCTTCTTATCCTTTTATTAACCCTTTCCTCGTTATACGAACTTATGCGTAACGAGTTTCCCATTTTTACTGCATCGTTGCTGCTCCGCTTATGGAGGTTGTCTAATGTCGCAGACTGCAGAACGCGTCTACATAATGCTCGATCCTGGATCGCATCAGTGGTTAGCCCCAGGCGTTGTTGCGCATTTGCCATCTGAGAAATCCAGGAATTCTTTTTCCGACCTCGTTTTCTTACAGTTGTAGTCACCGTAGTTGCTACTGCCTTTTTAACCGGATTTTCCGCAGATCTTCTTTGAACGTGGCAATACCAACTTATTCTGTTGGCAGCAAGCTGTTCGGTTACCGAATTCTTTGGATGAAGATCTAATGCAATCGCGTTTAGTGACTTCACTAGACATCCTTAACATTTTCATTTCCGCTGCCGTCATTTTGTTTTTAAACGCTTCGTACATTGTCCAGCACTGTGAACCGTATATAAGAGCTGGTCTAACAACCGTGGTGTAGAGTTTCCCCTTTAATTTAAGTAGAAATTTTCGGTCGCAAAAGATTCCCGAATTTTCCCGCCATTTCATCCATCCTACACTCACTCTGTGGTTTACGTCGTCGTCACATTTCGCTTCCATGTTAACGATTGATCCTAAGTACTTAAAGATAGTGCTTTTCGGAAGAACTATTCCATCTAACATTATATCCGGAACAGGTTGCAACGGATGCGCAAATGGGCACGTCAGATGCTCCGTCTTTGAACGACTTATTTTAAACCCGTTTCTCTCTAGCGCATTTCTCCATGAATCTAAGGCGTTCTGTAAATCTTCGACGTTATCGCTTAGTATAACTGCGTCGTCAGCGAAGAGAATTGGCGTTACATTTGCTTCGCGCATGCAGTCTTTTAAAAGATAGTCGAATACTACGTTAAAGAGGAAAGGGCTAAGTACGCTTCCTTGATGCACTCCGACATTAACTGGAAATTCTCTCGTTAGTCCAGCAGAGCTTTTAACCGCAGTTTTCACGTTTCCGTACATGTCTTGTATTATTCTAACATACGTTTCCGGTACGTTTTGAGACCTCAGCGCGGCCCATATGAGATCCCTAGGCACTCGATCGAATGCTTTCTCGAGGTCGATAAATACCATGTGTAAATCCTTAGACGAATCTCGTTGCTTTTCCATTATTATTCGTAGGCTTTGGATAGCGTCCACTGTCGATCTTCCTTCAATAAATCCACACTGGCTATTATCGAGCTTTATTATTTGCCGAAGACATTCGTTTAAGACTCTTTCGACGATTTTCATTGTGTGTGACATAAGCTTGATTGAACGGTAGTTGTTGCATTCTCGAGTGTTGCCTTTTCCTTTGTATAATGGAACCAAGAAGCTACTTCTCCATTGATTCGGCATAGGTTGTCTACATTTTAATTTATTTAAAAGATTCGATAGCCAAACGCTGCCGATCCCCTCCATCTTCGACCAAAACTCTGATGGAATGCTGTCTGGTCCCGCCGCTTTCCCCCGCTTCATTTTTCCAATTGCTATACTTATTTCTTCGATTGAAAAGTCCGAAACTTCCTCCTCGAATAGACCAGCTGTGGGCACGATATCACGTGGAAACTGTTTGTTAAGCAACTCCTTGCAGTATTCAAGCCACCGATCACAAATTTCCTTTTCATTTGTTATTAAAAGATCGTCTGCATTTTTGATGTATTTCGGCGAGGTTATTTTCATTGAATTTTTTCGCCTCTGTGCAGCGAGCTTAAAAATATTTGGCATTTTAGTACTGTACGACGTTTGAACTTCTTGGATAGCTTGTCTTCTATCTGCCGATCGTGAGGATATTTGTTCCAACTCCTGGTACGGTTTTCCGCTGCTGCCGCTCGAGTTCGAGCCAGGACTTTCTTTGCGATCTTTTTAAGACGCTCGTATTCAAGAGCCAGTCGAGCTTTTTCGATATCGTCGCTCCGATCGCATTTTGTCCACGCTTGGAATGCACTCTTCTTGTCGGCCACAGCTCGTTTGGTTTCGTCATTCCACCACCATGTTTCTTTGCCGACGTGATGGTATTTCGATATAGTCCCCAGATGGGACTTTGCGAGTGTTATGCATTCCTCGTGCATGCTGTTCCACATTTCTTGCGGGCTAAGTGAGTCTGCTATACCATTTATATTTTGATGTACTTCTTTAGCCAGTGCGATAAATCTTGCACTTCGTTCCTTCGATAGATTATACCACCGGATTTTTGGCTTTCCAAACGATGCCCGTGTTTTCGGTGGTTCCGCTGTGAAAAATTCTGTAATAAGCAGACGGCGTTGGCTTACTAGCGATTCTCCAAGTATTACTTTACAGTCCTTAACACGGTTTCTCATCGACATTTTGCAGAGGTGATAATCATTTGCGTTTCGTGGCCTTCGCTGCTATAGTTGATAAGATGTCGTTGATGTTTAATAAACATTGTATTTAAGATGGTTAAGCCGTAAGCCCTATATGCTACAGGGATGTCTTCGCCAGCTGAATTTCTGGTTCCAAAGCCTTTACCGCCGTGACAGTCCTCATAATCAACATTTGTTTCTCCGACGTGGCCATTTAAATCTCCGCCTACGAAGAGCATCTCATCGATAGGTATATTTCTTAGCAAATTACCGAACTCTGACCAAAGTGTATCTTTTTTGGATTGGTCACATCCATTTTGTGGGGCGTACGCGCTAACAATGTTCCACGTTTGATTGTGTATGACGAGTTTAACACTCAAGATACGAGTACCAACGATGTTGTTTAGAAGATCCGCTGCAACAACGATTCCAACACCGTTTCGTCCATTGACCGTTCCATGGTAGAACATCTTAAATGCCTTAGTTTTTAAATCTAGAAAACGCGCTTTATTTCCTGTGTTACACCTCTTCGTTTCCTGTACGCAGAGGATTTGTAGAGTTCTGCGACGCATAATCGCTTCCAGTTCTAAACTTTTTGAGGTCATCGATCCGACGTTCCAACTTGCAAACCGAAGTTTAGGAAAATATTTTGGAAACTTCATTTTGCCCGCCCCCGGAATCCGTCGGGCTCTGACACAAGCACTTCTGCTTGCTCTGGGATCACCCGAGTGCGTTGCAATCGTGGTGACCAGCGGGGTAGTGCTATTAATTGCGATCATTTCCATGAAGTGTATCTAAATTTGAGTGGTTTGACACTTGTATGCTCATTTCGAATTGATTGACTGTTCTTTTACCCCACCGGTAGTCTCCAGACGTGGGAACCCACTGATTGCATACAAACTTGTGGAAAAGTTTTAAGGTTAAAGTGTCACAGGCTCATTTTTGGTGTCATAGTTGCCTGTATATGATTGGTGTCCCATTTAGTCGCCTCTTACGACAAGCTGGGACGCACTGCGGCACTATTCTTTATCCGATGCCGCAGGTAGCATGTGCC
Organism: Volucella inflata; assembly: GCA_928272305.1. Lineage (NCBI taxonomy): Eukaryota > Metazoa > Arthropoda > Insecta > Diptera > Syrphidae > Volucella > Volucella inflata. The sequence goes on from OV743718.1 coordinate 66,245,582, forward strand.
TACTCGTAGCATTTTTCTTTGGTCTCATTCTACTTCTATTCAGCTGTGGCGTGCATGCATATAATCGGCTGATGTTGAAGAACTTTACCAGTATTTGAAGTATAGCGGTATGAACCAGGAGACTAAATATCGAAATCTCCTGTTGCCTACTAACTATACCCCAAATCCGTGCTTCATCAAATATCAGCTGAAGTATACTTTGATAATTGCTTTTCTAGGGCAACGGTTTCCTATGGATACTGTTCCAATTGTCAATATCAGTGACAGTCAGTGTCAACCTTTTGTTATTTGTGGAGATTATTTAGTTTACAGAGGCATGCGGTCTGTTTAAATTCTTATGTAAATTGTAACCAGAACACACCACATCAAGACTGTAAGCCAACTTGGATTGAGAAGGACCTAACACGCAATCGCTTCATCCCAAGTTACAATAGGGAATTTTCTACGTATTAAATCATTTGAAGTTTTGCAAATTATAGTACATACATACTCGTACATAACCTTGTCTATCGACATAAAACCATTCTCTGAATATTCACGTGCAAAGTCGAAGTTAACACATCCTTCAATTTGGTTAAATTTGTCCGCTATACGGTACAGAGAAAGAAGGTTAAATGGTGGTAGAATATATTTTCATATTAAATAAAATAGAACACCCTGTATTCAAACGAAATGCTGTTTGCGCAAAACTTTCGAAACCTTGTGAAGGACTTATTCAGATGGTACTCGTAGTCCACATTTCTTCGTCGTTTTCGTCCCTCAAAGTTAATCTTTTGGATTTTTCGGATCCTTTTTCTTTTCTGAACCATTTACGACTTACGACGATTTATTAGATGCACCATTCCTTGCCCCAAATTCAATAGAACCCACAAGTATGTCGTTAACTGCAACAGTGACCAGCAGTTTAAGATAGAGCTTCTTCATACAACCACCATTTGATACTTTATTTGATTTAAAAATTCGTTTTCTTCGTTTTTATCTTTTCAGGAACGTTACAAGGCTGACATAAATTTGGCCATTCAACTGCTGCAATGTAAGCCGGACAGTTTTGTCCCTCAAAAAGTATCGTCGGTGAGTTTTTAACAGCAATAGGTTGATCTGTGGTTTGTATTTTGAGTGGATTTCTTTTATGTGCGGTTATACAGCTCCCAATCGATATCCAATCGAAGGTATCTTCGTACATGAGACTGGAAACGAATTCACATTCCGATTCAGAAGGCAGCACTAGCGGTGTCGGTGTAGCCACATCGGGTTCTTATAAAGTACTTCCAGCCTCGGATTCACCACCTCCGGCATGCCCCTTCCCACCAACCGCAATGGTATACTCAATGAGGGGTCTCGGTAAGTGTTAGTAGAATGAGCGTGCTTCGCTTTTTTTTAATTTTTTATTTTTTATTTTTATTTTTTTTTTCGAACTCCCAACCTTCCTGTCCGATCCGTTTCTTTTTCTCTTCTCTTCATCCTTTCTGTTTATTTTTAGCCTTTTAGCCTAGGTGAATTGGTTGGGCTTATGTTGGGAGACGAGTAGTATAGAAGCCACCCAAAGCACATGTACACATAAATATAAGATGCATGATGCACTTCGTAGATACTTTGCCTAAAGGCGCACTGTTGCATTTGCCTTTAGTTTTGCACACCTACGGATACATAGGCAACTGAAATGCTGTTGATCTTTTTACCCCTTTTTTGGTGTTGTTTTTGTAATTTTGTTGCTTTCTGCAACTTTACACCAGTGCTAAGAATACTTGGACATACCTGTTGTGTTTTTTTTCTTAGATTTAATTGCGTGTGCATCGTTAGTGGTTGTTGGACAACTACCGACAACCGACAACCGACAACCAACATTTGCTATTTTTGTAAAGGGGTTGTTGGGGGGGTTGATAAGGAGAAATCATCCTTTTCAATTCCCTAATAAACAAGTATAAATACTAGTTCGACTACTAATACGAAAACGACTTCGACTATGACTCCAACAGCGACTACGACTATGTGGACTACGATATGTAGAGACGAATCTTCATTTTTAGATACGAAAATGCTCTATCGCGCGCTATATAAAATCATTATAGTCCGGGCACGCTTCGATGGCTTGTTGAAGTGGAAGAATATGTGCCTGTGGGTTTTATCATTTATTAAATTTTTTTTCATCCTTCTTCATACATACATACATGTACTCGTACGTCAGTGTAACACTTTATCCCATTTATTTTTATTTTATGATTTTTTTTTTTTAATAGCATTTTAAAAATACATTTTTAATTGCGCACTTGCATGGTTGAGTTTATTTTTAAATTTAAAAGAAAAATATTTTTTTTTAATCAGGTAAACTCTTCTGCTTGAGTAGTATTCGAGGATTGCTGGTAGGACAGCAATTAATGATTTTATTTTATTTTTTGTGCTTTCTGTGCTTGTCTTTTATGTCAGTGGGTTTTGATTAATTATAGTTTAACCGTAAGCGCACTAAAATGAACATTTAATTTAATTAACTGAGCAATTGAATTTGGCATTTATTTATTTTGAATTCGGTAATGATGGTAAGTCCTCTATTTTTTTGGATTCTCTGCCAGGACGTCTGATTTGAGGTCGAGGGTAGATAGTGTTTATCTGGACAGTCAGGGAAAACGAGTAGTATAGTTGACTTGATGATTTTTCATTTGTGGAAAAGGATACGATGGAAGCAATTGAGAATGTAGACAGAAACTAAGATCATATCGATAATTTTTAGCGCAATAAAAATATTGAATGAGATAGTCCATTAAACCATAAAACCATTTCCACCTGCAGAGACTGGTTTGAGTCGGCTTAAAAGACTTAACTTGCTCTTTTAAATGTTATTTCTTTACCTGTTCGCTTTACGTCAACGATCTAAACATCGCTATATTACTGACAATACGAGTAGCTCGCATCGATATTATAGGAAATGGGTTACTTTCAATTTGGTCTCGTATGGCTTTCCTATTCATTTCCGGGACAGTTTCACAATATGGAAAATTTAATATGTTTTCGTGATGCTAAAGCTCCAACATTCTGTATGTCCGACTTCTCCGAAGAGCTAACATCGACTTCGATCATTATCGGTCCGATGCGGAGAATGAATGTGATATCCGTCATGCATAGCAGAGTCAAGTAGAATCACCAAAGTTCGACTTTGAATAGATGTTATCTCGCAAGAGGTCGTTAGAATTTTTGCCGATTGCTTTTCTCCTTAAGCTCCCTCAAAATGTCAATTAGCCATCAGCAAAGGTGCTTCTGATGTGATTGATTCAAATTGCCGATGATAACAGGCAAGCATACATATATAGCCAAAGAAGAAACATCTAAGGCCGAAACCATTTACAAACCCTTAAGCCCAAATCAATGCGATTTTAAAGCAGGAAATTCCGTCATTGATCAAATATTTATTTTACGACAGATCTTAGAAAAGGTGCAGGAATTTCAGATCAACAATTACCTTTGTCCATTTCCAAGTCGCATAAGAGAACGTGTATACCGACGAGATGTGACTTTTTTAACATTGCCATAGCAAAAATTGTGAACTGGCTAACAAAAAAGCAAGACAATTTTAAAATCCGTACAATTGCTTGGGTAAACGGATGAACTTGATGTATTGAGGTGAAAGCTGCATGGCAGTCATGCTCTATTTAGTAGTTGCTTGGAATTTGTTGGAAGTGAAGAAGGAACTGGCGATTTTAGCAGAAAGATACTGCGTGTGACATTAAGTCCCATGTACAGACGCGAAATGGATAAGGAGATTCAACCACAAATTGCAGTGCACCATGTTGATCGAATGTGTAGCAAAGCTCCGGCCGAAAACGTTTTTGATTCCAACCCCGAGCTACGGCGCAGCTGAAGATGTTCGTATCTAAAGTACCAGAACGGAGTGAAGAGAGACCTCAATTAACTTGAGGAATGGTACTGTAGGAATTGAACATATGACAAGTATGCGATCATGCGAAATAAATTGAAATACGCTGCTGATACCTATCGACGCTCTGCTTGGCATGATACAAAATGTTCCAAATTAGTGCCTTTTTGAATACCGCAAGTAACTTCATACGCTTAACTCCATTGTCAGAGTCATAGAGGAGGACTCTGTTTGATAGAGATTGTCTAGTAATTCAGTCCAATAAAGCCGGCTCATAATTCACTCCCTATTCGCTGAATTAAACGGCTTCTTCTCGATCAGAGTTATAACTGTGCTGAATTACTTGGTGTTTCTCAAGCTTTGATTATTGTTGTATTAATTGTGTCCACCGTGATTTAGGAAAACCATATTGGTATTCCGATGGGTCTGCAATGGCAATGGAAATAAGTAAATGATCCGCTCCAGGATTTTTTCAAATACCTTAGTAAACAAATGGAACTATAAGACAAGGATCATTTGGATTCCCTTTTTGGTTTTGCCAGTAGCAAAAGGCGTTGTTCGGTCGCATTTAATATTGACCTTCAAGACTTTATTTGGAAAATGATTCGAACTGGCAGTAGAAAAATTAGTTTGGTAACCCATAACCTTTGAATATCTCTGCTGTGATAACAAATTTTAGAAATTTTATCATAAAGGCCTGCAATAGGGGACAAGGAAATATTGTCGCACAAATTTTTGGAGAACCTTATTTGAAGAGTGACGAATAATCATTTTGATGCTGGAGACGTTACTCCTTTTTGACTCGGTAAAGTTGCCATGCATTTGAATTAGGACGTCCAAGCTTAAATTCAAAAATCAACTGCTAAGTTGCTGGGCTTTTGAAGCAAAAGAAAATAAACAGTTTAAAAGCGTCTGCTGTTAAGTTTAATTATAAAGTTTGTTGAATAAGCAACTCCTCAAATCTAAAAAACAGAGCTCTCCTGAACTGCGCCAACTATAGGGCTATAAGCCTCCGAAACCTTTCTTGGTGCTGTATTATTTGAGCATCTGAAATCGATGATCAACAACCCCTAAAAGGCTTGAGATCTGACAGGTCCAGCATTAAACAAATATCAGCAGATATTGCAGATTTGTACCAATCTGACATTTACCACCGCTTCATCGATTTTAATGTTGATTTTGTTAGTGTCTTCAAAGGCGAACTATACAAAGCCATGCTTAGAAGTTTTCGTGACTGATGATGTTAAATCAAGGTTGGAATGAAACAAAATATTGAAATTGAAAAAAATAAGTCCAGCAACAACAGTAGCGCGATCAACCAGAAATACAATAACTTTAGCCTACTGTTGTACTAATGGCCTTTAAATTCGATTAAGTAGCAAAGCTCTGCCCCTGTCAATGAAGAAATCGTTTCACAAGGCCCTCATCATCGCCCTTCTAATATAATGTCTAGACTGGATGAAGACCGCTTTAGACAAAATATTCTCAAAGTGATCTTAATTTCCGCCAGCATTGACAGCATATATAGGAAATGATTTAAGCTACATTGAAATGGATCTGGTCGGAAAACTGGCTAGGTCATGAAGGGTAGCCCGGAGGGCATTCGAATCTATCCCAGTGAAACAACAAAGTAAAATAAGGTCTAACTTGCTTACGATCTACTTATTTATACAGCAAGCGAAATGCCAATAACTTACGTTAATTACTGAAGAGTGTTCGGTTAAATTTTTCAACGGATTGTACATAGTTCTGCTCTCACAAATTATTATGACAATATTTTTGTTAATCGCAGGCAACCAACAAAAATACACAAGTCATAATGATTTATTTACTGATGCTGATTTATATACTTTGAAGACGCTAAGAATCAGTAGCCTCTCCAGTAAGCCCTCTATTCTGGCAGATATCAAAGATTGTTAGAGAAATTGTCAATTAAAATAAAAGCCATCTCAGGCGACAGATACGCACTTCTCTAACCGTCGATCCTGAGGTTTAGCTTTAAGAATAAGTTGTTATCTTTCCATTTGCCATTTATTATTCTTTCAATCGTTATGTAACAGAAGTCACATGATGGCGCATTATTCGGACTTAACCCGAAATGAAGGTTTTGGTAAAATTGTTTTTGAACTTTGCAGTGCAGCAAGCATTCTCTTTATCATCAGGGAATAATGTAGTAGGAAATAACATGTACGCGATACCAGGGAGACTAACTATATACCTGCATGGATTTTGCAGTTTCGAGGGCCTCCTTTGGATATTGAGTTTCCATTCCTCAGGTGAACTTTCTTCCAAATTCGGGAAGTGATTGGCCTATTCTCTTCTTAACAATTAAATTGCTCAATCCGAGTCTAATATTGCTTAGATTCATTTTAGTCCGGTTGACGAAATCTCGATTTTATCTCTACAGACCTCTGTTCCGATATTGTTGGCTTAACATGTTCTATTTACCAGTGGTAAGACTCGTGAGTGCTACTCATGAAGAAGCACCTTTCTATTTCCTCAATTTCAGATGCTCCAACTTCTGGCGGGGTTGATGTTATTCTATCCTCATTTGCTCATAGAGTTCACAAGCCGCACTAATTCTTGTATGCAGAGCAGTTCTGTAGGCCAAGCCAAAACCCTACACATCAGTTGCGGTATATCTGACGAATTTTTCCATCAATCCTGTTGATCATCAGCATTGAATCTAAGTTAGCAAAGGTTGTGAAGTTTTGTTTCCATTCAACTTTGAACTTTTCTACAGCTTTTCTTCGTTCTTGTGGCGTCTGAAATATTGGATGAACCTTAGCTGTAGCTAGATAGTAATCCAATGCTACAGGGTGGACCAAAAGTCTTCTCTATATTTCAAACCATGATAAAAAAAAACTAGTCATATGAGATAAAAAGTGTTTATTTATTATGAAAGTACACAAAAAGGGAATTTATTTCTTAAAAATAACATCATCCATATGTGATTCTTGTTTATTTTGACACTGCCGCAAACTGGAGTGGAAATTTTCAATCACTGCCTAATAAGTGTTTTGTGAAATGATTTGCATTTCCGCTCGGATATGTGCCTTAAATTCTTCAAGAGACCTTGGGTTGTTGCTATAAACTTTAATTGTAAGGTATCTCCAAAGGAAAAATTGAATTGGGGATAAGTTTGGGCTACGAGCTGGCCAGTTAATGTCGCCTCTTTTAGATATAACTTTTTCCCCAAAAATTTCGCGAGCTGCACTCAATTAGTCGTTGGAGATGTGACATGTTGCTCCATCTTGCTGAAACCACGTACGTTGATTAAATCCATTGCAATTCTGTAGCGCTGGAGCAGAAAAGTCCTGCAGCATGATAATATACCGTTCTGTATTCACTGTAACAAAATTTCCTCTTTGGTCTTCATAAAAGTGTGGACCGATAAGACTCTTGCTGACAAATCTGCCCATACAGTCACTCTGAAAGAATGCAGGGGTTTTTGATGCTTCAACTGCGGATTAGTATCACTCCAGTACCTGCAATTTTGCCTGTTGACATACCCATTTAGGTGGAAATTTGCTTCGTTTCAGAAAATAATGTTGGTAAAGCTCGTGAACTTTTCTAGCAGTTCGTTAGCAAACTGCAATCTGTGAGCATGATCTTGACGCCTTAATTCCTGCACAACTTGAATTTTATACGGATGTTAATGTAAATCTTTTAATCTTAAATGTAAAATTAAAGACGCAATACCGCTTTCGAGTAGAGAGTCTAGGTTGTACGCGAACAAACGCTCTTACACGCTCTACGATTTCAGGATCCCTTGAAGTTCTAAGTCGGCCGGATCGTGGTTAATTTATTATTATTATTATTGAACCAGTCTCCTCGAACTTTTGCACCCATTTTCTAATCAATTGAATAAATGGAGCATCATTTTTAGGTCGCTCTTGCGATGCGTAATCCCACCACCCCATTCCACCGTCGCTCGTGCGATGCAGCTGCCGATTTAAATATAAAAAGACTTTTGGTTCACCCTGTACTTTGGTCACTCGAAATATTCCGATATTAACAATAATAGAGAAGGACTACGCCCCCGCAAAGCGGTTCCAGGACCTACGTAAGTTGCTCAAATTCACCTAGATAATCGTGTAGTCAACCTATCGTACAATACATTTGTTTCTACGGTCCAACACACGAATACACATTTTTTCCCATTCCTTCTAGATGCTAAACTACAATCAATCGATTTTTCTTTAGACAAAACAAGTATCTGGTATTTGCTCAAAATTCAAAGTAAATAAAAGCCAACAGCAACTCCTCATTATTTAACTTTACTAACCACTAACTTAAAATTTGCTCTTAAGGATTAACAATTTAATAAATATATCTTTTTACGATTTCCAATAACAGATGCCAACAATTCGACTTCTAATAGCAATGACAACACTACCGCAAATGGAGATCAAATGATTTCACCCTCAATTATGGCCAAGTTTCTGGAAGACGAACTTAAGGCCAATGAAGTCAAACATTGTGATACATGCCAGTGTTCTACTAAAGATTTAACCGTTTTGGCCGATGTACAGCGGTCCTATTCGGTTGCTACTCAAACTCCTCTACAGGGCGAGTCCAATTCCTCACTTTGTCTTCGATGCAATAGTAATCTTAACTCACCTTCAAGGACTAATAGTCCGTTCATTATGAAACTAGTAAAGTCCAGCGATTCTGTGATATCCGAAACAAAGAGTAGCGTCTCCGATTTAAATGACTGCGATAAGCTCTTTACACCAGCCAAGCGTGATGATCTTATGGTCAATCCAATTTTAGGCCATCATCGATTATGTGATCGGACCGCTAGTAAATTTGCCACTCTCTTACAGCAACAACAGCAACAAAATCAATATACTGACACTGCCAAGTATGTCCTTGAACATAGCAGAAAATTTGCTGATACTTGCGATCTGATTGATCTGCGAAAGTATAGTAATAAATCTCCAGGAAAAGCAGTGCCAATAACAACGGCAACGACGACGGCAGCCAGTTGTGATATAAAAAAAACGTCAACTTGTGACGCCGTCAAGGAACAAACAAGTCCATCGAATGAGAAAAATGAGCTTAGAGATGAGGTAGGAGTAAGTGACAGTGGCGGAAATTGTCAGAGCAAGAGTGCAGAATCTATCAATAAAACAGAGAAGAAGGATGAAGAAACAGAGAAGAGTAATCTCCGGTCGGCGATATCGGGAAGTATGAATAGCTTATGGAGTAAAACAAGTAGCTGTGAAGGAGCGAAAATATTCGAAAACTTCAACAGGAATCTAATTAAAACTATAAAGGTAAATCGCTTTAATCACTGGTTTAAAGATAAATCAATATTTTTTCTTTTTAGGCTGAGAACCCGAAATATCGTGGTCCACGTCTTTGCGCAATGCGCATTCAACAAAACGGCCAAAGCAATATTCTTCTCGACAACATGGAATCATCAACTGAAGCAACGCCGATAATCTACACTCGACGACAGCGATTCCTCGACGAAGAACTCGACGACAACAAAGATATAATCACGTCCAAGATATCCATGGTGATGACAAATCAAACTCAAGTAGATGTAGTGGTTACGAGCAATGGCAATACACCTACAGAAACTGCCACTACAATTGCCGGCGTCACCAAACGGATGAGCAGTAATGAAAAACCACAACTAAGCTGTGAAGCCAACTCATCATCCGTCAATTGTAAGATGAATCTTAGCAGTAGCAACAATAATCTAAGTATAGATCTAGTTAACGATACTACACCGTTGTTAAGTGTAACTCATAGCAATACACCGCAAACACAAGCACAAACGCAATCACAAACACAAACGCAACTGCAACCACAGCAAATAAAAACCGCAGATGTAACTATAGACCGACAGCTAACCAATAGTTACTTGGAACAGCAATTTAAGAATCTCGTAACCACAGAACAGCATCATCAATTGCTCAAGGCATCTCTTAACTATGACATCCTCCATATGAACGAGACAAGTTGCAAGAACTCTGTTAATTCGAAATCGTGCACTCAATCGAGTTCTATTAGTGATACCATAGACCTGCAGGAAAGTATCCTTTTACGACGACAGCAATTGAATCGAGTTGCCGAATGGGTTCAAAATAATTCCCAACTCGAACAGCAACAACAAATCAATGAACATAACGAGAACTATGCTTCCATTGAAAAATTATCCATGGACTCCGGATACAAGACAAACAACCAGCAACAGCTGACATCACAACAGCCACAAGGTCATCTAAACGGAGAGTTGTCCAGCAATGTGCCATCAAGTAACACCAGTACCTATCAGTATGAGGTCAATCCTAAGCATGACTGCAGGCAAGTGGACAATAATTATCAAGAAGATGCTCAGAGAACTCAGTATTTGAATGGAAATCAGTCCCCCCAGGAAGTTGTTCACAGCTATAAACAGTGCAAGGACTCGAATGCTAATAGTTCTAACAAAACCGTGGATATTGCCCAAATGGAATACAATGTCAAGCAGTTTCTATTGAAACAGAACGAGTGGTCAATGCGGAGTACAAAGAACTACGATTACTCAACCACTGCAACGTCGTCGAACTTTAGTACTACATCAGCACAAACTCCAAAAATGGTACGGAGTTCGACAACATTGGCGAATGGTGATTTGGCGAAGCATAAGCAACAGCATGTCATGCGAATAACACCGCACAGGACTGAGACCAATTTGTAAGGTGTCGTCGATACCTTGCTCGATTATTATTATTATTTTTTTTTTTTTTTTTTGTACATGTTACGTATATTCTTGATTCTGTTAACTAAGCCTTGCCTCCAATGGAGTCTCATTTGAGATAGAGTCCTTGGATACAAAGTAAGCTTAAGCTGTTATTTACTGTGGAAACTTATATCCAATTCGAAAAACTTAACGAACGACCAGTGGAGTGGAGTTAAACAAATATTCAAAAACCTATACAATCCAAATTAGTCTTCCTTATTTTCTATGTAAGAGTCAGACCTTATAACTCTTTTCTTGAATCACCGTCTCACGATTTCATATCAGACAAACATTACGATACTAAGACATAAAATTTGACGAATATGTCCTTATTTGAACTAACCTGGAACTAATCGCTTAGATTCTTTGCGCTCGGGAAGAGTCAAATCTCCGACGAAGAGTAGTCTTTTGAAAACGTATCATTTGCCATCATTTTGAAGAACTGTGTTTTGTAAAGTTTTCCTCTCGTGTTTGAGCACTTCTGAGAATGTTAATATTGAGGTAGCACTAGCTTCAACCTTCGTCAAAAACTTAATAGTGTGTCATTTAATGTGAGTAAGTTGATTTTGACTTCCATAAGTTTCGAGTTAAATTCAAAAGTCAGATGGCTAATCTCCGCCAACTCAAACTTTAGGCGGCCATATCGCTATCGGTGTCGGTTTCACATGGCAGCTTCATACTATATCATTAAAGTTTTAATTTGAGGGCCATTGGAGGTCCTTTCCGTACAATATCCATCGTACGTTTTTTTTAGTTTTTGACCCCTTGTTTTTAAGTATTGATTGAAAGATGTGAAGGTCTCATTTGCACTGCAACGCCGGACAGCACTTTTACAAAAAACAAAAACAAAAAATGCTTGAGAGCGGAGCCTTTTTCCTATTTATCGGGTCATTCAATAGATACACATTGTTGAACAATTTTTGAAATGGACCCCATTTGCCTTTCAGCAATTGCGAAGTCGTTCTGGCCACTCATCGAATGCAGTACGTAACTCAGGCCTTGAAAAATAACTCGATTAAAAACGCGCTTCAAAGACTCAATACTTGGATGTCAAGTAGTGCCAGTCATAGTTTCCACAATGGACTTTAATTTTTGGTCTAACGCATTAACCAAATGGACGTGGTTCTTAAACCATGTTTGAGTCGTTTCCGCCTTATAAGTTGGCGGAATCTTGTTGGAAGTTCCACTGTTTTTTGCGAATGGGTTTGGGTTGAGAGGCATATTTTATCTCTCTACGGCTGTGATGACTTGTGGCGTTTACACAGTGCGCCTACGACTGATTTTGCTCGGTCGATTATTCCACCAGTATCCTCAAATACACTGTACGATTCACAAAGTTTTGTGTGGTTTTCAACGGCGGCAACATCCGAAAAATGTCGCTGCTTTCGCTGCCGTATTTTTACAGACCAATTACGACAACACGAATTTTCGAGCGAGCTCTACTTCACTATTGCAAACAAGTGACGTCCAAAACTTTTTACGCGGGAATTTTGCATAAACGTCACTTGTCAAATAAATTTCAAGTTGGAGTGGATGCGTTCATTGATTCTTGAGAAAGAATTTGCTAGTACTAGGCGCAATCTGGGATTGGATCTTTTCAGTCTTACTTTTGGAAAGGGATTATGGGTATATCAGCCATTTTCAGGAATTAAAAAAAATACCCTGGTTAATTGAAAGGTTGTGCAATGACCATCAGGATCTGTAAAGTGTTTCTACGTACATTTTTCCTTACACTAGTTTTGGAATAATATTCATAGCTACCAAAAAAGTAAAGCTGAGTCTTCGGGCTAAGGAAATGAGCAAATAGTTTAGCGATTTTTTAAGGATCGATAAAAAATTTGGTGGAAAACAAGCGTACCAGAGTTTATTTTTCTTATTAAGTGATTGACTCGATTTCCGACTTCAGGTGCTGCTGTTCATCCGCTCTATATATACTCGTACCAACCATCTAATCCGTCAACCCTTTTAGCTAAGAACATGGAAAGTTATTCGTAAGTATTCTCCTCCATGATGAAAGCATACTGCCCAGTCTAAAGTTAGTGCCTCTTGTGTTGGCCTTTATGTTACGCACAACACTGCAATGAACGATTGTTAAGAAGGCGAAAACATTAGATCGCCTCCTAGGGATGGGTTTTCCTTTTTTTCAGGATGCCGATGCTTCATTTGTCTGGTATTATTTCGTCTTTTAAGACAGCTCGGCAGGTAGGACGTCAGTAATACAGCCTTGTTGGACTTAAGTTCAATTATAGCTTTTCACATTTTGTCGAGGTACGATAAGCAACAGCCATATACTCGTACATCATCACTGACTGCGTATCTTTGATATGTATTCAATGTTCATCATTGCAGGCTTCAGTTCATTTATGCCGAAATAACATCTGTCAATTTTCTCGATTTTGGCTCATGTGTTCTTTTTACTGTATTCTGAAAATCAGGTCTTCCCTCTTGCTTCTTGTAGAGTACATAAGCTGCTTTGGTCTTTCTTGGAACTGCAACCTCCGACATCAAAGTTCCTTACAATATTTAATCTTCCTATTGGTCGGTGTTAGGGCTATCCATGCATTTAACAAAATAATCCTTCTCATAGCGATCAAGAATGTGGGGGCTTGCATTGCGTCCATCACAATATGTTCATTCTACATGGTGCTAGATTGTTCATAAGGCCACCAAACCCACATCTGAATAACGAGATTCGAGAATCGAATGCTTGCTTCATTTTGCATCGACGCGAAGCTTATAAGCTCGAATCCATTGTCAGTTGCTCGAGTTTTCAAGTTGAAACCAATGCAAATAATGTTCAACTATTTGTTCTTTCGGTCTAATCAAATCGGATATTTGGCCAATTTTGCCTCTTACGATGGCTATATTGGATATAAAAAAAAAACAAAATGCTTAAAAACTCCACTCCACATAAAATTAAAAAAATAATAATGTCTAAAAAGTACGAATATAATCAGCCTCACATAAATATATTCCGATCGCTTTAATATCCTTAACAAACAATTTACTAAATTAACAAAAAAAGCTTTTAATCTTAAACCGAAAGCATCTGCTATTACTTTTATACTAAAGCAATTTAAAAAAAAAAAATAACAGAGAACTCCTTAAATAGTAAAAAAAGAAGAATTTTACCAAATATTTTCAGTTTTTTTTTTGTTTTTTTTTTTTTAAAACAAAATAATGGGAATGAGACTTAAATGTGTATTAAATATGATTAAGGTAAAAAAAAAAACGTTTGTGAACGTTAAATTAGTGTGAAATTTAGCAAAACAAAAAAAAAACATAAAGAAGTGTATAAACTAGTTTTTATATATGAACAAAAAACAAAATAAAATAAAAAGTATAGGAGTAAAAGGGAAATAAATAAAATGCTTTGTGTTGATATTTAAAAATAAAAAAAAAAAAGAATATGATCAAAATTGCTGAACAGGGAAAGTTAAAGTTGATTGAATTATCCTTTAAGATATACATATGTAAACAATGTTTTTTTCTTTATTCAATATATCATAGATAATATATTTTTTATGTTTAAAATAAGTCATTTGATTTAAGAAAAATGAATACTTAGCCTAAATCCTAGACAAATGTTTTCTTATCCGTTTAACATTTATTTTATTAAATCGCTGCTATTAGGAGAATCCCAGTTGTCAGCTGATGAGACGTAATTCAACAAAAATGGAAGAAGAAAGAAGTCTGTTAAGAATGATTGTTTATGAAAGAGTACGTCGATTTTATCTGTTATAAAACTGATTTTAAATGAATTCCAGGGTGTCGATTCATTACTGAAGGCACATCAATCTTACAATTTTAAAGGTTAAAGCCTCATTACTTCGTTTGACATTCAACGATTTTAATTTGCAAAACAATGTTACAAAATACACCACATTTGTGGTAGAAAATCTTCGCATCAGAAACAAAGACTTCTACTTGTCCATGGGTTTCAGTCTTTGAGTGTATTTTCTAATCCTAGTGGCTATCCAGGACAGGGCTGATTTTCTGTTGCAAAGTAAACATTTTGGCAGGTGTCTTTCCAGTAAAAGTTCCTTCATGTTCCGATTTATCTACTCGTAATAGCGCTATATCAAAGAGTTTTGTCCTTTGAAGGTGGCGTAGCGGATTTTTTCTCTCCAGACCGAATTTTGGAATTTCCCGCAAAATGTCTCGGTGCATCTTCAGGAAGGAGGTTTCTATATAAATCGCTTTGACGTATAGACGTTTTTTTGTTATAAGCCCAGAGTTGTAGAGAGTAGGTCCACATTGTACATTTCTCTATATTTGAATAGTTTTTCATGTGAAAGTTCAAAGCATTGTATTTACCCCATTTACGAATAGAATACACCCAGAACTTATGAGCGTTGAAACGTTTTTCTGTATGAGTAAAACAAAGCAGTTTGGTTTCATTGGGGGCAATCTGTTAAGCCTGTTATTGCAAGTACATGTATATGTAAAACTATCGCTTCTTCTAGCTAAATGGTCCGCTCTTTTAGCACCATATCACCAGTAAGTAAGAGATTTTGAAGAGGACCAAGAAGACCTCCTTGTGGTTAACAGGCGAAATTTCATTTAAATGAGAAAATTCATTTAGCATAGAATGGAATTCTGTTTTCAATAAACATATTATATGGATTAAAAGGCAAGTCCTATTATAATCTAAGTGTCGCTGGCAGCCCGGTATGGGCCATGGCCTAGCTTCTAGACACTTATTTGTGTTGCTCATGTTGTCATTTTAGTCACATCAGAGCGGGGCCTACAGTTTATCGCCGAGTCCGAACGGCACTCCTTAGAAGCTTTTTCGTAGGCAAGTTTACTTTCGGGAGTTTGCCATTGCCCTCCGAAAGGGTGATGGCGATTTGAAAAATTGCTGGTGACCAAGCCAGGAATCGAACCCAGACTCTCTGCGTGATAGTCCAATGAGCTAACTATCGCGCCATCGCCATCGCCATATACTTACATAAATAAGCGGCAGTCTTGCACATTTATTATATAGAAGAGCTTAGTTAATGCCTTTTAGGCAACATTTGAAGGATTTCCTTTGTCAATACGTTATATCCGAGAGCTTTCTTTTGAGTTCCGTCAGCGTGGTGTCTTTCAAATGGACGTGAATGAATGTGACCATTTTATGTTTTTTTCCCTTCAACCATTCATTATTATTCTTTTTACTGGCGTCGGAGAGACTTTAGGCGGTTAAGTATCTTTTATCACTATGAAAAGCCAATTATTGCATTCATTGATTAATCTTAAATGTGAAACGAGTCAGAAACCATAACAATGCCGGTTTTAAGAGTAGTAATAAAAAGTAATAATTGTTTATTAAAAAAAAAATTGGGAATTCAGCCTCATCCTCCATCTTTGGACAAGGCCAAACAAGACACTTCGCAGAAAACCCAACGTTCCAGATTGTGTCATGATTTCACCTTCACTTGAGTGCGTCGCAGGTTTATAAGGACGAATCAGTTTTCGCACTCGAGCTCTTAACACTTAGAAATTTGCTGCTCTAAATAGTACGTCTCCTTTTTCTTATTAGATGATCTTCAAAGCATGCAAAATCACTGCGAGGAAACGGAGCAGTTCCAGCTCGTTGCCCTTTGTACTCATCCTTTTTTTCTTGAGACATAGAAATTTATAAAAGACCGGCAGTATAGTTTGTGGAATATTGTAACTTGCTCACTGATAGTTTGATAGTGTGTCTCATTGAAAGGTGGATTCAATGTCCACATTAACCTGACAATGGCACTAGACGATATTGGGATTAGAATTTACTTTCCGAAATGTGAAATTGAAGTTGCCGTGGGTTGCCCTGTTGAATCGCAGGGTTCCTTCTTATCTCCGATACTGTTTTTCCCTTAATGATTGCTTGTCTAACACTTAAAATTTTATATATTTCTGTTTAATGAGAATACCCTTGTTATTTATATTTACTCGTATTTCTGGACTTAGTTGTAGAATGCGAATGCCACCGTCAGTTGCATTGGCAGTTTGTCAGAGTCGTTGACGGTGTGGACACGCGATTCCAGTGTTTTCCATCAGACCGATATTCGATATTTGCATGAATCAGTTCATCCTCAAAATCTCCTTCACTTGTAATTTAGGTGATGCTTCCTAAACCGTACAACTCATTCATGACATGATTTTCGATTTCCTCCTTTTCTCGTCATTGTAACCTGCAGACATGCAAAACCAAAGTGTGTCGGGATCTCCCCGTTTTTCCTCTCTTATCTTATTTTAATAGTCCTTTCTTCGAAAATTTCGAGGATTCACAAAATGGACCTCCCCCAAAAGAATGCGTTCGTGTAATTGAAGTTGGTTTTATTATCGGTTTTCCTATGAGATAGTGTGATTTTTGGGCCCTCATAACGTACTGTGCGTACAGAATATGCTATACTTGCTTTAAACGAAAGTGTGGTACGATTTCCAGGATTGTCAATTCCATGTTGATCTCAACGGTTTGAATTTTGTTGTACATTCATCGTTGCACTGCAAATGCTGCCATCCGATCATTATCTTGAATTAGTTTGAAGACTACCAGTTAGTTTCAAGCCTTGTTACGCGTCTTTCCTGCAGATGTTTTAGAATACGAAAATACACAGTTTTAAGAGGGTTTACACAGTTTACATATACGTTTTACTAACTACCTTATCACACCCAAATTCTAGATGTCTATATTCTTAGGCAAAGCAGCGTCTATCGGGAAATCTTGGCCTTAATTATTTTTGGCATTTATTAACCTCGTAGTCCAATGATTCTACTGACGTCGAAGCTGAAAAGATCTGTCTTTGGTGTCCAATAAAAGAAGCAATAGATAGCATTTGTGTACGTATATAAATACAAAACAGCACCGCTAAGCACTTGACGGATCGAAATGAATAAATTAAACGTTATTTTACCCATGTAAATCCCTGGTAATAAGCCCAACGCCTGAGCACTTCTTTACATCAATAGTATCTGGCAAACGTACGAATTTATATGTTTATCTCTCATTAAATCTGAATTTAATGTGTTTTCTTCCTTGTTACCTTACCATCATAGGTTTAATTCTTTTAACAAAATTGTTCATCGCAGTCCAACAAAATCTTAAGCAAGGATATGTCTCGAACACCTATGTATCTATGCTTTTGAGTAAGAAGGAAGAAAGTCTGACATGTCTGACCGTTCTCACTATCCTATACCTCATTGGATTTATTTGTAGCTAATGTATCTGGCTACACACCATCGATTATAGATAACAAACACAGGATTGCAAAGTCTTAACAAATGATGACCAACTGATGTAGTTGGTTGTATCTCACAATTTAGCAATGAAGCTCAGTTATAGTTACTGCTAGAGCAGTAAGTTTTTGATCGAATTCGATCGCAATTCTTGGCAAACTAGTTTCGAGCTTGAAACTTACATCACATCACTTCATATCAGAGTTTTCAATTTAATTGCAGATCCTTTTCAATATAATTTTTACCTTAATATATTCAGGTTTGACATATTTGGAAAAGAAGACGACATGTAGAAGATACTCGTATGCTCGGTTTTGTTTTAAAAAGGCATCTCTTGTTTCTGTTAAGGTTTACCTATGGTGGCGTGGTTCCTAAATCCATTTTTAGGGCTTACTTAAAATAATTTTTCGAAATATCCGTATTACAAGCTTAGCAGTGGAAATAGAAAGTGTCTTCTGATTTACTTTTAGCAAATAAAACCCGAAAATATACAAAATGTGGAAATAATTTTCAACAAATATTTAACTATAAAAAGAAATGCTTAAAAATATATAAATGAAACTATATTTAAAACAAAGTACATATTAAAAAAATGCTTGACGACTGTTATATTTTGCTAATATATCTCCTGATATTTACCGTTTACCTAGTAAATAAAAAATCGATCTACCATATATTTTACTATACCAAACAAGACTTAAGTGTATCTGAAAGAAAAACAATTTTATCATTAACCATTTGCTTTCATGAGCTAAGCAAAATTTAAAAAAAAACAAAATACTAATTCTACCTATTGAAAAAAAAAAACACAAATACATAAACGCTGGCTGAGCTTAAAAAAGATATACTCAAATTATCAACTTAACCATACAAGATAAAATGAATTTACAAAAATTTAAAAACCAAGGCAAACAAACAATTTTTTGTTTATTTTTGCAAAAACTGCTTATTTTAACTGATTTTAAAAAAGATTGTATATACAAAAAAAACAAATTGTTATATATCCCCAAAACAAACAACAAAACCCAATACCTGTGTCAAACCACCTTAAACTTAAAAAGAAAAAAAAAAATGAAAAGAAAATCCGAACTCTATTCGTTCTAAAATCCTAATTTTTTTCAAAAAGTAGAATTTATAAAAAATCATTTCATTTGAGTGTTTTAATCTCAGTGTTGAACTCATAAATGCACCAACTTCAATGAACTTCTTTAAATTCGCGCACATTTTCTTATATATTTTAAAAATAAGAAAATTAATTCTAATTTAAGTTTTTGATAAAAAAAGAAGAAGATTTCATTAACAAGAAAGGAGCAAATCAATACAATAAGTAAATGGTAGTTTGAAAAGTTAACTAAAAAATAAAAGCACCTTTAATTAAAATCGGAAAACAAGATAAAAAAAAATATATAAATATATTTTTTATAAATGTACATGAAAATAAAATGGATCAGAATTTAAGCAAACGAAGATAGAAAAGAAAAAAAAACATCTTTTAGAGAATTCCTTATTCTTTATTTTCGGAACCGCAATTCAAACTGTCTGTTTATTTTTGAAAGCGCTTATTTATAATTTTAAGTTGACTAAATTTATGCCTTTTATTATAAGAGAAAGTGTAATATACGAGTACTGTAACAATTATTGAACTTTTTTTGTTTTGTGTAATTTTCGTTGTGTTTTATTATTCAAAAATCTTTTGAACTGTAATAAGATCTTTTTAAAATCGTAGAAACCCAACTGAAAAGAAAACAGAAATTCTACAAAAATAGAAAAAAAAACCAACAATTTTCAACCAAAGGAAATAAAAATAAATGTGTTTATGAAAATGCGAATAAGTGTAAAAATTGTATTCTTATTTATTTAGATTGAGAGTTACTCAGTGTATTTATTTTTTATTAATCTTTAAACCTTACTTAAAATTGGCTACCAAGGGTCCTTCAACATTGATATGTCTTACGGACAGTTTCACTCCCGAGAATCTCCAACATCGACAGTTTGTCCGGAAAAATCTTCAACTCGGATAAAGGAAAGTTGGCTATTAGCTAATGGAAACCATACAAGGCAACAAGTACAGAGCTACCTCAATCATAGCGTCCTATAAGCTTTATATCGGTTTATCTGAAAATAATGAAAGTGTTATGAAGAGCTCCTTCCTCCATCCAAGAAAGCGCCGACCGTATCTTCAACTCCGGTATCAAAGGCGCAAATATCCATATATTCACGGTTAATCTAGCTCTTAGCTCGCATATCCTTAACTCCAAATAAGTCATGGACTGCCTTAAGACTCTCCAAAAATCTAGCTCAAGGAACAATACCAAACTATGGTGGGTTCCTGGGCATGAGGGCATTGATGGTAATGAAAACTCCGGCGAACTGGCTTGAAAGAGTTCAGAAACTCCCTTTAACGGACCTGGGTTTAATGGAGTCGAGTTCATTCAAAGATCAGTACACTCATTGAGATGTTTTAAATGGTAACAATCACGGAAGTACATTTTGAAGTTTGTCACAGCAGTGCATTTACATAGGAAAGGCGCTGTAGATTGCTCTTTCTCTTTGGTCCCTTGATCTTGTGCAGCGAGCGTTTATGAAGAATATCTAAACTGGGCATGTTTTTCTATGGTACAGTGTCTGGTAAGACCATCAGACCCTTAAACTAAGTAAAACATTGAAAATAGTGAAATTAAAATCTGTAAGACGAAACAGCTGGGTTTCACTCGACCACCACAACGAAACCCCTGGATTGAAGACGAATGCCGGCAACCACATGCAGCTAAGCAAAAAGCATGCAATGCGGTGCTACATACAGGGACTAGTGCTGCTCACGAGCTCTATAAGCACAGGAGGATAGAGACGAGCATTCTTTTTTTCAGAAGTTTTACCAAGAGGTAATAAAAAACATGCCACGGACAAAAACCCCGAACCGAAACCTGTAGAGACGAACTACGGAATATCGTAGTAGAGTCGCAGTCAATGCTGAGAATCTGGAAAGATTGTTTCTGTAGACTGTATAACGGCGACGACGAAAAACCTTTTAACCTGGACGTCGTAGACCAACAATTCCGTCCACCAGACCTGGACGAAGTGAAGATAGCAATATCTAAGCTGAAGTCCAACAAAGCTGCTGGAGCGGACGGCCTAACTCCTGAGCTCTTCAAAGCGGCCGGCGATGACTTCGTAAAAAGCATACATCAAGTCATGTCTAAAACAGGGTCGAACGAAAGTATGTGTGATGAATGGAACCTCAGCATTGTTTGTCCGATCCTCAAGAAAAGAGACCTTCTGAACTGCGCCAACTACAGAGGCATCAGTCTTCTTAACATCGCATACAAGATCTTATCTACCGTATTGTGTGAACGCCTAAGGCCGTTCGTCAACAAACTGATAGATCCATATCAGTGTGGCTTCAGGCCACTATCGACCAAATATTCACACTACAGCAGATCTTTGAGAATACCCGTGAGCTTCAGATCGATACGCACCACCTATTCATCGATTTTACGGCCACGTATGACAGCATCTATAGAGACGAGCTATACAGAGTAACGTCTAGTTTTGGCATCCCTGCCAAATTCGTCCGTCTGTGCAGGACGATGATGAAGAATGCATACTGCTCCATCAAGGTCGGTTAGCATCTCACCGAGACCTTTGATGTCAAAAAGGGATTTAGGCAAGGCGATGCGCTGTCGTGCGATTTCTTCAATATCATACTTGAAAGAATAGTGCAAAACTCACGAGCAAATACAAGAGGCACTATCTTTCAAAAGTCCATCCAACTACTCGCATACGCCGACGATATTGACATAATCGGGAGAAAGCAGCGTGATGTCAATGACAATGACTGAATGATTGCTGTATGCAGATGTCGCCAATAAAGACTCCAGCGTCTCCTCATTTAGAGTCATTGTAAACAAAGAAATCCACTTACTGCGAATTACTTATCATTATCTCCAAACCTTCCTTTCTGGAATCAGGTGAATAAAGTCAATACTTATATCAGTTTGAGTTAATTTTATGGAGTCTCTCAGCCTAAGAACAGAGCAAATTCGAACAATTAAGAAGGGTGAGAAAGACTTATTTTGGCCGGACTTACGCTAATTCAAAGGTTATGTCTGCAAGAGGAGAGAACGCCTTATGCATCCCTGAAAATTTTAAGAAATTTTGTGGAAAGTGAGGAAAGAACTCACACTCTTGGGTCTTTAGCAGGGATGATGACAGTAATATGGACCTGAGATCTCTCGAGAGCTTTTGATCAGTCTTGCATACTTTGAATATTATACCGAGAGCTTGACAGAGTTTGAAAATGTACAGCAGGCATTCTGAATAGCACTCGAGACTTGGTTCCATGTTCTAAGCTGCAAACTGGCTATTTAAGATTTCTTATACAGATTATGTCCAGATCTAAGCTACTCCCTAGCTAGGGGAACCTTCCGGATTCTTAAATTCGCTCGATATGGTTTCTTGAACTGAAATTGCTTTGAATGCGATTTTAGTGTGCACTACAGCTGATAACGACCAAAGCTCTAGACTCCAAAAGGGAAGTTTTTTTTCAATTTAAAGAAATTATAGCAATTCGCAAAGTGGTTAATTCATTCTTACCTCTAAACACTTTCGCGAATTCAAATTCATGAAACCATCCCTATATATTGTTAAACTAAAGTCGTGACGCAAATAGGAAGTTTAAAATTCTTCTCCAACCTTAGAAACAAAATCATAAAATTGTTCGATCGATAAAATGTTTTCTCTTGTCCACTCTCCTGGATTAACGCCAAACCGATAAAAATGTAAAAAACCAGAGCGCATAGGAAAGTAGCAAGCTTCAACAGTCTACAAATATATCTACAAATTTACGAACAAGGAATTCGGGTAATGAGTCGAAAAAGTGTAGAGAGTTACCTCAATTAGGAATGAAAGTGGTTTCTTTATGTATAAACCAGAGCCCAGATAAAGTGCTACAAAGGGAAACATCGTGTTGACAATGAATCACCGAATTCCTGAAATCTTTTGTTTTTTTTTTTTTATCAATCTACGTACGAGTATATATTACTCGAACGAAATAAAGATACTCGTATGATGGTAGGAAACTAGTTATGCGTGTATCATGACGCGACCTATGAACTCGTAAAAAAGTGTTTCAAGGTAATTGTTTGTTGATTTTTAATTATCGTTAGTACACGTTTTGCATGAATCATGCCACAAGTTTCTTTTTAAATAGTTCACAGGTATGAATGAAAATTGGATGTTGATAGAATCAGTTCTTACGAATCAGTCAACTTTATGGTAAATATTTTAACTGGCATTTCTTAATGGGAAGTGCTGGAGCGGTACGAATTTGACGCGCATATAAATAGTTTAGCTATCGAGATTTGGGTGCAATTTATGAATGGAATAAAGAATCACATAAGATCCTCATTGCACCAGCCTAAGGGGAGCTTAGCAAATCCCTTAAAATTCAGCAGGCTGATCACAATAAAAAAAAAAATAGGGTCGGCCATGCCCGATAATCAGATGACAAAATGGTCAAAAACTGCGAATTTCATGATCTTGCCTCACTTCTTAGCCGAACTCTAGGGCTCACAACGAACTCAATTTCTAGAATTACTACCTGGCATCAGTTCTGATGACGGATGATGCTAAGAAATACACTCTTTGTGCCTTTTGGTGGCCTCATCTTTTCAGTTATTCTGCAAAAGGGTATTGACCAGCTACTGTCAACCCGACTAGAATGGAAAAAATCTGTTCGCATCAACAAAAAAAAGGTCACGCTAATTGGTCTTAAACCTTTTGATAGCGTATGGCCATCATATCCGATATTCGATATCAGGGTTTCGGTATATATGCCAGCTGCTTGTCTATTAATGACTATTCTTTTCAGCTGCTTGTCTATTAATGACTATTCTTTTTAGAGTTGAATATTTACCGTCGGTAGAAGTGATAGTGAATGTGATGGCTTCATGTGCCTTACTAGCGCTACAACTCGGGCTGCCCTTAACCACAAAGCCTCTCCAGTAACACCGAGCCTACTAAGCCAACTCATCCCATTTGCACTCTCCAAGTCGGTTTAGATCCAGTTCAACTTGTGCTCGCACTCTATGGAAAAGTCTTCTTCTGATGCGTCGTGCCACTGGGTTAGATTCAAAGACGAATCGTTGATATTCATTTACAACCTTAGGCGACTAATGCATTTTCTTGTCAAGATCGGTGTTGCTGTGCAAGTCGTATAATTTGAAGCTGCATATTCTCCTCCAAAGCCCGCCAACGCAATCGGAACCAAACATTTTTCGAATGATCTTTCTCTTTATCCGCTTTCGACAGAGTCGATAGAGCGCCGTAAAGCAGAACTGAGATTATTGAGTTGTTATATAGAGGCTTTTAAGATTTTTTGGGACAGGGTCCTACAATTCATGTTGCCATCGTAGCCCAAAGAAACAACGATTGGTATGTGCGGTTCTTTATTTTACTCGTTGTTGGCCGCACTTAGGAAAAGTCCTTTACTACCCCGAAATTATAGCTGTCGACTGTGACATTTGGTCTAATTAGTTTATGTTGTATGCCCCTTCTTATGGACAGCATTTACTTTAGCATTCATTTACAGCTAAACGCAGCTTCTGTTTGTTTCGCTGTGTTCTGCCAACTATGTCGATATCACCTGCGTGATTCGGACTGAACTTCAGTGCTCGCTTGTTCCACAAAATTCTTTCAAGTTCTTGTAGGATATTAAGGAAGTCACATGACAGTGCGTTACAGTGTCTTAAACCTTTTTCAATATCAAAAGAATCGATTCAGACGTTTCGCACGAGCATTTTCAAAAGTCATTCTACGCAGACGAACATCTGTCATTGTCTAAACGAGATATGTCTCTACATATGCAGCTATCGCATGCAGCTTTAAAATCGACTAAAAGGTAATAGATATTTATTTGGACTTCTTGAGTTTTTTTCTGCATCTGTCAGAGTGTGAAGATTTGGTCGATTGTTGACTTCCCTGGTCCGAAATCGCCCTGATAGGGGCCAATTAGGTTGTTGTATTAAGACGTTCCTACAATATGGGAGATAGATTAGGCAATAAATTAGTTTTGACCGACCTGGTGAAAGTTTTCGAGTTTCCTAATGTGTTCCCTGCAAATAAGCCTTTGACCATGGAACTGACGATATGCAGGACTTTTTTCTGACTGAGCACATCAGTTCAATTTATTCGGTGAGTGCACTATTCGGGTTCTAAAGAGTGTCCTCTTTTCCTCATTTTGGTGAAGCGGATCGCACCGGATGGGGCGAAAGCATTCATGTGATGGTATCACCGAATAAGATTGTGACAATGTTCCTTCGTGGCTCATTAAATGCAGTCTTTCGGCGTCCCAGTATACGCCTGTATGGCCTTAACCTTGTAACATGTAAAAGTAACTTGGCATAACGACAGGTGAGCGGATTAAATTCCTACCTTGCCTTGAAGAGCTGAGAAAATGACTGGAGGTGGTAATGTTTGATTGTGGTCGTCGGCATATCCTGGCTTGCCAGAGAGTGGCCCTTCTTGGCAGAATCTTATATATGGTGTAGAATCTTATATATGGTGTAGAATCTTATATATGGATGCAATACATGTGCTTTTGGGTGTGCCTTCCCTGGTCATGGAGGTGATTGGGTCTCCTCGACAAAATGTGAAAGATTTGTCCCCTAGGGATCGTAATTTCCTGCTTTCCGAATTTGTCCGGTCTAGATAGCAATCTAGATGGGACATAAACTACAAGTGCAGGGCTACTTATTGTTTCATTCGGGGCCTGTAAACTATGAGCAAGCTACCAGAGCTGAGATTCAACCTCAGTCTGAGCTTTCTTCTGACCGGGCATGGCTCCTTGAATGCGCTTCTGTATAAGAGAAGCCTTAGCGAGCTTACAGGTTGTACATGCTGAGCTCACCTTTGAGGACTAGATGCATGTTCTGTGTATGTGTCCAGCCTATTCGGATATAAGGAACTTGCAAGCTATGGGCATCACCTTCGATGTTGTGGCCTGCGATATCAGTGGAGTTCTCGTTGACAGAGCGAAATTGAAATGAGTTCCTAGCTTCGCAAATGAAATTTTTCGTCGTACACGGCATAGATTGCAAGCTAGTGGAAAAGAATAATACTCACTTACTTATTGTACTTTAAGTGGCGCTACAGACCGGGGTGAACCTGGGCCTCAGTCAACAAGCTTCTCCAGCCATTTCGATCCCTGGCTAGCTGCCTCCAGTTTTGCACGCTAAGATGGCTGTGGTCCTCTTCCACTTGCATGCGCCACCTGAGTCTTGGCCTTCCTCTACTGCGCTGTCCATTTGGAGCGGATTCGAAGACTTTTGGGACCGGAGAATTGATGTCCATTCGCTCTACATTACCCAGCCATCTCAGTCTTTGGATCTTCACTCTTCTGGCTACGTCCATGTCGGTGTACAGTCCATACAGTTCGTCGTTGTATCTCCTCCTCCACTCACTGTCAATGCAGACGGGACCGAAGATCGCCCGAAGAATTTTTCTCTCGAAGCAACCAAGAACACCCTCTTCCACTTTTGATAATGTTCATGCCTCTGCACCATAAAGCAGGACCGGGATTATTAAGGTCTTATAAAGGGTGACTTTTATCACCTCAATTGCCTTCTTAACCCAAAGAAACAGCGGTTGGCAAGAGTTATTCTTCGCTTGATCTCAGCGCTGGTGTCGTTGTCTGTATTTATAGCAGAGCCTAGGTAGACAAAGTCCTTAACTACCTCAAAGTTATATCTGTCGATGGTGACGTTCTGCCCGAGACGTCGGTGTTGGTTGTCCTTTTTGCTTGACAGCATATACTTGGTCTTGCCTTCATTGACCGCTAAACCCATTTTCGCCGCTTCCGTCTCAATACTCGCGAAAGCGCCACTGACATCACGCTGCTTTCTCCCGATTATGTCAATATCGTCGGCGTATGCGAGCAGTTGGACGGACTTTTGAAAGATAGTGCCTCTTGTGTTTGCTCGTGAGTTTTACACTATTCTTTCAAGTACGATGTTGAAAAATGCGCATGACAGCGCATCGCCTTGTCTAAATCCTTTCTGGACATCAAAGGTCTCGGTTTGAAAAAAGGCCACCAGTCCTGGGCAGGAGGTGCCTTACTGAAAATGATCGAATCTTGACCGGAAGCTATAGTCTGGTACCATGGGAGGGGCCCGGGGAACTCCTGTTCCAGCCTGTCCAAGGAGTAGGCCCGCTTGTGGGAGTATTGTGGTGGCTGTGGCTTATATCCAAAGTCACGGGGAGAGTAGACCGAATGGTGTTGGACATCTGATCGTTGAGCGTATGGTGTTGGGTGCTACGATTTGTGCTCAACTATTTGATTGCTATTAAACTGATTGGTCTGCTCGATGTGGAGTTGCACTGCAATGGCTGCTATGATCCACAGAATGGCTGAGGTATTAGATAGGCTTCGCCCCTTCACCAAAGGGGAAATTTGTGCTTTCGAATCTGGTACTGGTGCTGGTATATATAGTACCCGAAGGGCGCAGCTCAACGCATTTACTTGATATCTCGTGCGAAGACGTATCGTAAGCTGAAGCCTTCACGGCAGTTACCTATCTGTGATGATATCTGTCTCATTTAGTCTTACTCAGATCACTGACGGATTTGCATGTACTACTTTTTAAAGCGTGTACTGATGGCTTTTGACAGATGATCGGATTCTCTCACCGGATTCGGAATTCGATGTACCTATTCCGTGAAATCGAATTCTTAGATCGTTAACTTGGTAACTGTTTTAAAGGCTCAAGTCAATTACAATTCTATTGGCAATCAAGTCATATGATAGTAAGCACTTTAAGTGCTAACGCAATGCTTGTGGTCTGGTATATATTCACTGTGCCCATTAGGATATATAATTTTGCAAGTGACAAATCTACTTCTGAACCATAGTTTACCCGATAATCTTTATTTAGCAAAATAAACCGATTAATTATTAAACTGGTAAAACTTATAAACCGTACAACTTCATTTGTCATCTTTAATTTTTGTCACCGTTAAATTCCTTCCAAACTCAACTAATTATATCAAAACATCACCTATGCTACTTGGATTAATGACTGAGATAAGAGTGCATACTAAACTCGAAGTCATCCTCTGTTTTTAATGTAACAGGCCCATTAACGACAAATAATCACAATGACAGCCATTCAAACTGCAACTCAGAATGTTCTCGAGTTATCTGATGTAGGTATTCGTATTCAACTGGTTCTCTGTTAATGAGGTTCGATTTAATTGATGTTCTCGATAGGAAAATGGAAATGAGTTGGAGATTTAACGGCATTCGGTATCTGATTGTAACTGCATTTGAATGAAGAGATATTTCCGGAAAACTGTCAAATTGTAATCGATTACCATATTAATGAAAGCTAGATTGTGGTAAGATACGAATGAAGCGGTAACGTTATATAAGTATTTTAATTTAAAGACGAAGAACAGTTCAAGTTATTATTTCAACAAAGCAAACAATAATGATCATAATGTCACTAAAAACGTAATTTCAACGAACTTGGTGTTGACAAAGCAATCAACCAGCAATTTGATACTCGTTGACCGTTCAAAAGGTAAACCTTGATAGCTCGCTCAGTGGCGGTATAGACGAATGTGGGTTGTATATTGAGACATCTATGAAAGATTTGGGTTAACATGAATGCAATCACTGGCCTTATCCGTTTATTGACTAAAAATGTAGGCAATTTAAAGTGCGCCTGCTAATTAGTGCATTTTAAGCAATCGAAAACAAACTCTTCATCACTTCGGATCAGCTGGTAAATGATGATAAGTCTTCTATTGGATTTGTTCGTTAACCTCCTGGGTTGTGAAAAAATTAAAACATTCGCCCATCCAACTCTGTTCATGCAAGTTAAGTAGGCAATATTCACATATGCATATGTGCAATCATTGCATTTGGTATTTTGTAGATGAAGCTGATTTATTTTTAGACAACTGCAAAGACCCATATCGAACGATGTGTAACTTGGATACTCAACAAAATTTAAAGGAAAACTATTGAGAATTAACGTTAGATAATCGTCATAACATAGAAACTGGCTTGACCACCTGTATGAACAATGACCTCAACGAACTGACCTCCCTAGTTGCACCGCTTCTTTCTTTATAATAAGCATTCCGTCGGAATTATGAATACCTTATATTTTCATGCTTTTCCACAGCTAGGAAGGATAGATAAAAGGATAGACGAGAGATGTTGATGAATATTTGCAGGTTTAATGGCTCCTAAATAAAGACCTCGGCAGCCCATTTCATGAGCGAGTTGTACAGCTTTGGAAGGAATCACGATATTTTAGAGTACGTCGGAAGGTAGTTTTAAGGGCAAACTTATGAGCAATCATAGTAAGATGGGCAGTCACGGAATGTTAGTAGCAGTTTCGTTGGAGTACTTGCAATACAAATAAGGCAGACAAATGTAGGAAAAGTCGATGTTTCAGTTAACTGATCACTATTTGCATCGCTTTAAAGTTTTATCTCACGATTTTAAATTCCAATCTGTTGTGGACATTGTACTCCAATATAAAGGAACAATGCTTTATATATACAGGCTTTAGGCATTCCCACAATACAGCAGATATGATCTTGTATGCGATGTTAAGAAGATTCATGACAAACAATACTGAGATTCCATTCATCGAGCATAACTTCGCTCGCTTATATTGTAGAGATGAGTTTGTGTATGCTCCTTACCAAATCATTAGCAGCTGCTTGTTAGTCTGTCCGCTCTTACAGTTTTGTTACTACTCGTATCTTTACTTCATCCAGGTATTGTGGACGAAAGTGTTGGTCTACATCATCCAGATGTAAAGGTTCGTTCTGCCTGACATAGCAATTATACGGTCAACAGAGATGCTCCTTCGAAATTCTCAGCAACGGCTGACTCTCAACTACGATGTTCTTTGTTTGATTCTACAGGCTTCGGTTCGGTGTTAGTGTCCGAGGTATTTATGTTTTCTACTTTTTGGTAAAACTTCCGAATCTCATTTCTGGAGTAGCATCTCTTAATTTCTTCGATGGCGTGCATTTCATACTTCTCATTTTTCCTCCTCAAAAGCCAGCTTAGTCTTGTGCTTACCGGATCTTGTTGTCAAACCAAGGCTTCCTTTCATACTTGATGCTTGGGCAGTGAACCTCTTTAGAGATAAAAATAGACTCGATCGGAAAAGGAGGCGATCTCTTGTGATTGTAGCCGTATATGTTATATCTTTCCACAGTACTACCAAAGATGCCCTCTCTTCCTAACTTGGCATTAATATCGTCGAGGGCAATTTCAATGTCATAGCTAGGGCATCGCTAGGGCATTGCTAGGATATTGCTAAGACATTGTTAGGGCGTTGCTAGGGCATTACTAGGGCATTGCTATGGCATTGCTAGGGCATTGTCTTGTTCAAGAGCTCGAAGAAGCTTTGTTTGGTGTCAACAACTTTCTCCTCTGTGCGAGCGTGCGCGCATATAAGCGTAATATTGACAAATTTAGACTTAATACGGATTGCTACGAGGTGCTCGCTGTGAGTATGAACACACTTATAATGCGTCAGTAAGTGTAAAGTTTTTGGAAAGGTGTTTGGGCTCATTGGTTATTTTGCTCAATGGGCGGCATCCAATATTTAATGGGGAAACTGGCTTATTGTTGTATTCAAGCCAACTACACACTCTACTTGATTTTTGTTGACAAAAAAAATGCAAGTCTTTCGGGCACGGCTGCAGTTCGAACACCGAACCTTCCAGTTCACTACCACTTGAGCCGGTCACATGCTATCGCATTTGCAGTAGTAGGTATCGCAGTTTTTCATCCTCTTTTGTCTGGCCCATCCAATCGCATTTCTTGGAGGTCGGTAATTTCTGCTTTCTAGCAGTTAAGTTGTTCGGCTGCACGTGGCCGGTTAAGGGACCTAACATTCCACGTGTATATTTAAAGTGCGTATTCCTTAATTTGTTTGCAGGCGTTGTCAACAGTAGATCCGTTCACATCCAAGGCTTGCTTGTGCTTCATAACTTTCATCATATATTGTACATTCAGAAAAAATTGTAGGGTCGTTCAATTAAGCTACCTTTCACTGGTTTTCCATCTTTGCTAAATTTGTCCAGATCGCAGAATGGTTTCTGTTTCTCGAGGACAAGGCAATCAACTGTTTAAAGATTCCTTCATCGCACTTAAAGGTATGTAAAAAGATTATACAACTATTGTACTTATAAATGCGAATGACAAAGACATATTTGTCAGAATAAAGCGATCTTTTGTGTTTGCGCTCCATTTACAGGTACTAAACCAGGCCTAAAATCAATGTGTTTTACCATTCAAATATGACAAATAACATCGATGACTCAGACTAAACTTCATAATAGACAAGAATAACTTTAAGGTAGTCGATGACCTCGTCCATTTAGCTTCCGTTGTTAACAAAAAAAAGAATGAATGGTAATTATTTCCAATCAAAGCGTTCTCTCAAACAACCAAAGTAGCGTTCTATTAAACACCGGTCATGCCAGTCTTCCCCTATGCCTCAAAGACTTTATTTAAAATAGATGAGTAGGCACGTGGTCGTTTCGCGAAAAAGTGTAGGGATGTAGGGACATGACCAATAATTGTACAGCGACATTGGTATAACTTCGTATCAATGACTTAGACAACTGAAACATATGGAGCCAATGAACACCAGTGTTCCAGTTCGAAAAGTCATCGATTCCTACATTGATGGAAAACACAGTAGAGAAAGGCCTCATCGCAGATGTCGGCCACATGAGGAAGGGCTTACTAACCTACTTGGAGGATATAACTGGGGCAGTTAGCCATAGATTTCGCTAACAGAAGAGGTCTTGGTTGAGGGCTCTAACGCAATGAGGACTATGCCGGTTAAAAGGTTCACTTTAACAACATCAAACAGCATTGTATCTTGAAAGCCATTAACACGATTGTGTGGTATTTTTTAGTTATCAAGTTATGGTAATATTCGAATTAAATAAAGTAAGCCTTAAACAAGCTGTTGTTTCCGTTCTATAAAGCGTATTGGAGTCAGAACAGTATATACAATATATTGTGGATGGCAGATTTAAAACCATGCAAAACAACTTAAAATGATTTTAATATTTCTATTAGAAATATAGAAAGAAATTAATCGATCGTAAAAGCACACATTTTCGGCAAAGCAGCCTAATTTCAAACTCCAAAGATCAAGTGTAAATTTCGTTCCTTGTAGATTTGTGTAACCTTTTGTTCTTTGGTGAAATATGGTATCACATCACCAGTGAAAAAGTACTGGCGGTCATTCAAAAGTTTTTTTGTTTCAAGATATTTTATGAGCTAAAGATTTATCAAGGTTGCAATAACCTAAAGACCTGAGTTGGTGAAAAGTTAAGTACCCATGCCACATCAGTGCGAAAGTAGATTGTTCCCATCAGAAGTTGGTGATTTTGGCTTGGAAGACGATGAACGTCCTGGGCAGCCAAAAAAGTTTGAAGATGAAGAACTGGAAGCATTACTCTATGAAGATTGTTGCCAAACAGAAGAAGAGTTCGCAGAATCTTTGGGTGTCACTCAAGCAGCCATTTCAAAACGTCTAAAAGCAGATGGATATATTCAAAAGCAAGGAAATTGGGCTCCACATGAACTCAAGCCGAGAGATGTCGAAAGGCGGTTTTGCATGTCCGAAATTCTGCTGGAACGCCACAAAAGGAAGTCTTTTTTGCATCGGATTGTTACTGGTGATGAAAAATGGATCCATTACGACAACCCCAAGCGCCAAAAATCACATGTGAAACCCGGCCAACCAGCCAAATCAACGGTAAAGCCGAATATCCATGGCGCGAAGGTAATGCTCTGTGTTTGGTGGGATCAGATGGATGTGCTGTATTATGAGCTGCTAAAACCGGGTGAAACCATCAATGGACAACTCTACCGAACGCAATTAATCCGTTTGAAGAGAGCAGTAGCCGAAAAATACCCGGAATATGCGACCAGACACGAGGCAATAATTTTACATCATGACAACGCTCGGCCCCACGTTGCTATTCCGGTTAAGAACTATTTGGAAAACAGTGAATGGGAAGTCTTACCCCACCCGCCTTATAGCCCAGACCTTGCCCCTTCTGACTACCATTTGTTCCGGTCGATGCAGAACGCCTTCACTGAAATACGGTTCACATCAGAGCAGAATATCAAAAATTGGCTTGATTCATTCTTGGCTGCCAAGCCGGCACAGTTCTTTTGGGATGGGATCCACAAATTGCCAGAAAGATGGGAAAAAGTCATAGCTTCAGAAGGGCAATACTTTGAAAAATACTATTGTACATGTTTTTCTTAAATAAACGTTCAAATTTTGAAAAAAAAACCGCACGAATTAAGTTATATACCCAATAATTATCTCACATTGATAGAAGTGGACTTCATGCTCGTATTGACAAAACAACGACAAGTTAGGATTCCAAAGAAGCTGTTAAGTTTGCTCCAATCGCCTTGGACATAAAGACAAGTGCAATATATTGGATCATATAAAAAACCTCCGCGGTTTTTTGTCACTAGATGGTGTTGATGTCCATTTATCTAAAAACACTAATCTGATTGTATCAAACGAACACGTGTTTGAAAGGTGACATGCCAGGCTACATTTTTTATGAAGACAGCTGTGTAATTTGTTGCTCGTGTTAAAAGTTATACTGATTTGAATATGAGTGGAATATCTGAAGAAATACCATTTGTGATGCCTTTTTACCATAAAAAATGGAAAAACGCTGCAAAATCATGCCGAAAAATTTGTGCAGTTTACGGTGAGAATGCTGTGAGTGAACGCTGAACCCAGGAGTGGTTTGTTCGATTCCGTTCCGGAAATTTCGGTATAAAACATCCACCTCGCAGTGGTCGGCCTGCCACTGAAAAAGTCGATGAAATTTTGCATCTGATGAAGCAACACCGGCACGGAAGCTGTTTGGAGATAGCGAGGCAATAAACATCAATCGTATGACAGTTTGAAATCATCTAAAACGAGCAAGCTACTCAAAAAAGCTCGATGTTTGGGTGCAACATGAACTAACGCAAAGAAATTTAATTGAGCGAATAACCATCAGTGAAACGCTGCTGAAATGTAACGAAATGAAACCATTTTTGAAGCGATTCATTACGGGCGATGGGAAATGGATTTAATTCGAGAATATTCAACCCAAGTGATCATGGTCAAAGGCCGGTGAGCAACCGCAAACTACTTCAAAGCCTGGATTGACGGCAAACAAGGTAATGTTGAGTGTTTGGTGAGATTCGAAAGGAATTGTCTATTATGAGCTGCTAGAACATGACGAAACGGTCAATTCGATCCTCTACTGTGCACAGCTCGACCGTTTGAATGAAGCTACGAGTATCAAGAAAGAGCTACCAGAATTGACCAACAGAAAGGGAGTTGTTTCCATCATGACAATGCTAGGCCACACACATCTTTGATGACCCGGAACAAATTGACGGAGCTTGGTTGGGAAGTTTTGATGCAACCGCTGTATAGCCCGGATTACCATTTGTTTCGGTCTTTGCAAAACTCTCTTGATGGTAAAAAATTGGCCGACCGAAGAACCGCTGAAAATCACTTGTCCAAGTTTTTCGCTGAAAAACTACAGAAGTTCTACACCGATGGAATTATGAAGCTACCCGGAAAATGGCAAAAGGTCATAGATAATAATGGCCAATATGTACTTGATTGAAATTGATTTTGAATAAAGAAATTTTGTTTTTCAAAAATGTACCAAAAAACCGCGGAGACTTTTTATATGACCTGTATTAAACGTCAGCATCAGCGTTAAATATTCTGTTACCACGTTGTACTTCATGTGCTCTTTAGTACGGCACTCCAGATTGCTTAAGGTTTCTTTCTACTTCAACAAGCAGTCGGCTAAAACAAAACTTTCTTCTCTAGCTTGAACTAAAGAGCTATAATATATCGAGTGTGTTGCTATATTAAGTTTGCTTTTGCTGTTCATGTATATAGGATTAACAAATTCGGAACTAAACGTGGATCTTTTTGTTTATTATTATGCTATTGTAGGCTTTAAGTGAGGATCTGCTGCCTCGAATTAGTTTAGCAGTAGTGCCAATCACTTATTTACCACACTGAGCTCATTGAGCACTCATTGTGAGACCCAGTTGTAGGGTTAGCCCCATTAAGAGTTTCCGTGTTCTTCCTTCATACGATCATCTAATTATACCAATTCTTTGTATGTACAACCCTAAAAGAAACCTTGGGAATACAACATTTGCCACGTAAATAGGATCGATTATCATGAACAGAATCGAAGTAGATTGCATCCAATGTTTCATGCTAAACATAATTTGCATTAGATTATTGCGTTGATGAAGTGAAAATAAATCAAGAATTTTTACATTAAGATCCTTGTTAACCCAACATATTATCTACCTTAGGGTTGCCATCGGCACCGTAGGGTCAAAATATATTTATTCGTGTTCACTTGTCTGGAGGTATTAAAATGGACTTTCAAAGTTTAAAATATCAGTTATATGTAATAATTGAGTTCTCATTATAGCGTATTACAGCCTATCGTAGCTGGAATATCGAATCGGTTGTGGTGACCTTGCTGAATCCTTAATACAAGTGTTTGCGACCAGTTGCTTTCAAGTTTCGCTTTTATATCGAAAATAAGGAAAAACAAGTAAAGTTAGTAAATCATTAAGAGTGATTCTACCTCTGTTGAACAGAATGGAGATCATGGTTGAGGTTTTTAGCTATGTAGCTGTTCTACGAATAAATCCTATGTAAGATCATGTCTGTTCCAAGTAATCTAATGCCTAAAGGCAGCAACATCGAATTGAACCCCAGATGTCATATAAACAAAAATGAAAAAGCCGCTGTTCGTTCGTCAAAGACAGGGTTTCTCTTTATCTACAAAGTTATGGTAAGATCCATACATTCTGTCCTATGCTTCGATTGTGAATAAGCATTCAGGCAGATACACCACTGCTGTTTTCACCAGACTCTGAACAAAGGTCTCTCTCTCTCTTAGATGCTTGAAAGCTGTTAAAATAACTACCTAATCATTTTAATGAAACTCTTTTTGGTACGATATTATAAAATAGACTGTCCTCTACTCAGAATTTCTCTCGTCCATAATCTAAATCAGTGTATTCGAATCCTCATGGATGGCATCGAAACCGATCTGGCGCTAGCACCTTCATTCAGTTTAAAAACTTAAGAATTACTTCTTATTATGTGAGCTGTCTATCTATAAATCGAAGATGTAAGCAATTCTGATAGCAATGAACAACGTGTTGAAAAAAAAATTGCCAGTCAACATATCCGCAGTGCCAACAAACTTTACTTACTTAACGGGCTCCCGACCCGTGTAGAGTCTCTGCCTGAGACACTGCAGCCTTCCATCCTCTACGATCTCGGGCACGCTGCTTCCAGTTTTCCAGACCAAGTGCTCCGGCATCCGCGATGGCTTGGTCTTTGAAACGGAGGTTCGGCCTTCCTTGTCTTGTCGATCCTGGGGGCTGGCATTTGAAGATCCTATTAGCTGGAGCATTGTTGTGCATTCGTTCGATGTAGCCGAGCCAATGTAGTCGACGTGTTTTGGCTTTTTGGACTACATCCACATCTTGGTACCGCTCATAGATTTCGCGGTTGTATCTTCTCCTCCATTCGCCCTCCTCGCACACAGGACCAAAAATCCGCCGAAGTATTTTTCTTTCGAAGGAACCCAGTGTCAGCTCTCCCTTCTTGCTTATCGTCCATCACTCGGCGCCATAAAGCAGAACTGGTAGGATAAGGGTTATGTAGAGCACATATTTCGTCCTTCGAGTTAGGAATTTTGACCCAATTGTTTGGCCAAGCCGAAGTTGCAACAAAACAACGCTTAAAACATTATTCAGTCCAATTTACGAATAGGAACAGAAAACTTAATTTAATGAGTTATGGCTCACAATGAGATCGACGATTAACTTGCTAGGTAGGATTCCGAGGAGGGGTTTACAGATCAACCTAGATTAGAACTACCTTTGTCCTCGGTTAGGGTTTCCACTGATGATTCGGATTCTTTCGAGCTATATAGTAACTGATGTCACTTTAAAACCTGTAAGAAGTCTGAACGAATGCTTCTCGATCATTCTAGACCATAAACTGTATTCTTTCAGTCTCTTTGATTTACTATCAAATTTCTTTGTCCAAATGGGTCGAAAACATAAATGTGTTATGCATAAATAAGTCCAGATCCTGCGGCGGGAACTTAGGGAACTTCTCAAAACTGCTGATATAAGACATTGATGAATGAAGCAAATGCTGATACGAAAAACATTTTATGATTGAAGTGATTACCTATGTTCTTAAGTAAGACAGAGACATTTCATTTAAAATAGGAAATTAGAAGTAAGGCGTCTGGTCGTATAAAAGCATATTATGGGCTTAAGTATGATTGCTTAGCCGAACTTGCCAAGGAAATGTTGGGAAGTAGTATTCTCTGTATCCGAGCTGGCCTTGAGGCTATTTGTAATCAGATTCTTCACTGACGTGGATATGACTCTATAGACTCTCGGTAAATTTTAATCTCTTCCATCATGCCTACCATCAGTACTGAATAAGGAATCAGTTATTAATGCTTTCGAGAACTACTTCAACTTAATAATCTAACTGAAAGCTGAACTAACAGACGAAAATTTTAATAAACAAATCCACAATAATGTTACATTAAAAATATTTTTGTTAATCTTCGTTCTTGACTGTGATGGTAATTCTGACTCCAAATTCATTAGGACCAAATGAATTGAGTTTCCTTTTTGTCATCCACAGAAATCGTAGCATATAGAACCTGACCAACTAGTCTGCATCTCAACAATTTCAGAGTTCTTTCCACTTAGCACTGTTAATCCATTTTTATCCACAAGTCCATTTAAGTAAATCATCAATCTTGCTTGCCAATGATGTGCAATCATTTATTTAAAAAATATCATACTATACCGTCTGACAGTGGTATCACAATCTGAACTTGACATTGTGTCAAAAATCCATTCATGCGTAAAAGCTACAAGAGGAGGCGTATTAAAAGAGAAATAAAATCAAACAAAACGCACAACTTACCAATCCACATACCCGAATGTCATTGAACTCCCGCCGATATCTTATGTTGCATATTTCCGTGTTGCATAATATCAGATTCAGGTTTATTGGATAAATCAGTGTACACACCTATAGATTTATTTGATTTTTATTTAAACTTATTTTTCACCTCGTTCTCGTTGAGATCTAAACACTGGAAAAAGGTAATTTAACAAAAAAAAGACTGCGGTTTCAGTGCACGAAGGTAACGCATAAACCCGTAAAATAGGTCAATGCACGTGCAAAATATTTCTTCAAAAATGACAAAAAAAAAACAAACAAGTATCCTTTTTCGAAAGTGAGGATGAGCAATTGTAACTGGATTCCAAGTTAACAAAAAAATTCACTAAAGTCTTGCACATACCATATACGAGTAAGTTAAGTGCATTGCTTGTTCAAGTTCGCACATCAACTCTTTTGTTTGGTTTGTAAGTAACTTTTTGCTTCTTATTTTTTCTCCTGCAAAAAATCAATGTGAAGTAATGTCTGGATATATGTAAGTAAATTTCGCTTACAAGTCTATAACAAACAATGAATTCGATTTATTATTGAGGACATAAGCTGACCTTAAACATTTGGTTGACGAAAAAAAAAATTTACATAAGCTCATGTAATGTAACAGCTGCACCTACATACTACGATGGTTTACGCTTAAAATCGAGCTCCACCAGTTAACATGGTTAATAAGAAATAAAAAATATCATGAAAATTATGTAACCATGTTGTGTTGGTAGTTCCGATTCGAATTGATCTGTCCTTAAATGGTGAGAGATGAATAATTCTTTATTTGTCAACACAACTACGGTCAGTTATTTTGACACATTTCTCTTTCATGCCGTGAATTGGGTTAAAATTCAATTGTAACTGAATGTACATTAATATTTTTATGTGTTATTTTACCTGACATGCAAATTAGAAAGTTGATCTATGCGTTAATTGACAGTGTCAACTTTGGGCGGACCGACAGACGAAGTGGTCAATAAAAATGGAAATGTTATAAATAACTTTTTTTTTATTTATTATTTGATTTGAGTAGAATATCAGTGGCAATACGTATCTTTAAATTACGAAGCATTTTCTAAATTACCTTAATGGTTTGAAGGAATGAAAAGAAAGCGCCACCACCCACATAAGTCACCTCGTACTCGTATATCAATCTAAATGACCCCCTTCAACGACTGCGTTTTATGTATGACAAAGAGAAAAAGAATAATTTCAGTGCACGATTAGATTGACAGAAAGTGCATTATGCAGATGAATCCAGTCCAAAACTTACGCCCACCTTTCTCTAGGTTGTCGCTTCCGTTCGTTCTCTACTCGTATATCCACTCATACGGATACATTCACACATATACTCATATATATATTTTTCTGTTTAAAAGGAAAAAAACGCCCAAATGTTTGGATATGTGTACTCCATTCATTTGTCGCTTATCGAGAATTTTTTTTCTTCAAAATTTTACTCACGTGAGTGCTAAAGCCGATTTGCATTTAAAGCCAACAACGACAGCAACAGCAGGAGCAACTTCACACCTTTTGCTGGCGCTGGTCTGACTGACTTTGTGCGTTATCTCTTTGGGCCGTTTCTTCTTTTTCCGTTTATGGAATTTTAAGTGGCCCACATTGATGGAGAAGCCCGTCGGTCAGTCCAACAATATACATACTCGTATGTACCATACCATCTCTCAAACACCCATCTGGTGCAGACTTAATTTACACTTGGAACTTTTATTCAAATAGTGTTCGCTTTTACGACGAAATTAGAAGAAAAGTCCAGATCCGACTAAATGAGTTTAATAGACCTCTTCCACCTATTTGCCATGTCTCATAAATTTCCAACAGAGACACGAAGCCAATCGCTTAGAATACCAATTCGAATCCGAACAATATATGATAATTTCCACTGGAGCAGTATCCATTCGGAATCGTTCGTGCCTTCGATTGGGTGGTAATTATGCGATACTTTTCGGGCATTACACACTTTTGGACATTAATAAAGTTTTAGGCGTTGTAAAATGACAATCGACACGTTCGTTTGTGAATTTTCTCTCTGTCAACTCATACTTTTTTTATTCTTTTTTTGTTTTTTGTTTTTTAAGTTTTAAGTTTTCTGGTCATGTAATTGAGCATTTACACTTTTACTTTTATTTTCAAAAAAAAAAAAAAAAAACAACAATCAAAACCATTAAAACTTGTACAAATGCGAATTCAAAGTCTCGTACTTGTATCTATAAATAGTTGTTCTGTTTCATTTGAGCTGAAGCTGTATGAAGAAAGTTCGAGTCTTACGAACGAAAGTGAATAAATTCAGTTTCATGCGATTTT
The DNA here is from genome assembly GCA_928272305.1 of Volucella inflata. Taxonomy (NCBI): domain Eukaryota; kingdom Metazoa; phylum Arthropoda; class Insecta; order Diptera; family Syrphidae; genus Volucella; species Volucella inflata. The sequence goes on from OV743718.1 coordinate 66,285,825, forward strand.
CTTTTTTAATAGTTAATGATGACCGACCTGATGGAAGTTGAAGAAGTCCAACTAAGAATACCATGAAGACACGTTAAAGACAATCAAAGTCTATGAGAAGGATGACCAGACAAACCACTTTTATAGCCACAAATAAACAAGTTACTATTCTATTCTTAGATACAATGCACCGGACCGACGTCGCCGTCGTCGTCGCGGTTCGGCTAATAAAGCAAATGCCAAAGCCTATAAGAAATTGCAGCACAACTTGCAATCTCATCTACTATAGAGGCAATCAGTGCTCCTGCTGCAATGATCCCTTGTATTGCGTATGTTGCGTTGCATTTATTCCCTTTGGAACTACGAGTATCTTTAGATGGACATTAATAGGGAGATGTAAAAAAAAACCCAAATGTAAAAATAACAAAACAACTTTGCTATATTCGTAACTACAGTCGTGTGTATAAAAATGCAACCGACTATGTTTAAACTTCATGCTGCAAAAAAAAAAAAAAATACAAGCATCGCATTAAGAACTTGTTCTTTTTGTACGAAGCGATTGAATAAATTCAAGATGTTTATCTGTTGGGTATACTATATCTTTCTAAGGTAAGACCAACCTGCATGCCACCCCTTTGGGGCCCATTGGATGACATTGATCGGATGTAGCCTGGCTGCGAAGGCAGGAAAAACAGTGGTTTAAAACGCGCAACGCATCAAAGAGCTCCTATGGATTCTTGGTCAGCAAGTTTTTCTTCTTTTTTCAGTTCTACGTCTTTTTCTTGGTCTTCTTCAGTGTCGCCGTCATCGTCATTGCCATCGTCATCATTTGCCTTTGGTTTTGGTTTTGGTTTTGGTTCTGATTTCTACCTCTTTTGCGTGGATTTGTTTTTTTTTTTTTTTTTTGCTCTGTGCTTACCATTGCTGATGGTGTAAGTGGTATGTGGTAAAGTCATGGTACTAAAAGGATTCTGGTTACCACGAGATGGCAATAAAAGTAAATTTTTGTGCACATACACCAAGTGGTAATAAATAAGATTTAATCATTGCCAATGCATTGGACGATGCAGTCTATGGGAGAGAAGATGTTGCAGCTGGTGGGGGATAAGGTAACGCAGTGCTTAGATGGATGTGATATCGAAGACATTCCTGGTTTTGACATTTTGGAAGCACATTTGTAATGAATTGTGCATCGTTATGGGGCGACAGTGATTTAAGTTGAAGGCGATAATTTATGATTGAAAAGGTGATATCCCCTTGAACTGAATCAGTGTCAGATCTGTTGAAGGTGCATCTGGTGCCAATGAATAGGGTCAATGATCTTATTGACTCTTTTATGTTTTTAATTCTGAATTTTTTTTATGCTGACAAAAGTGCTGTTTTAAGGACGACATACCGACTATCTAAAGTTTTACTTTCTAGTTGGAACAAATTAGTAATAAATTTTGCAACTTTAATGCCAAGGAAATGACAAAGAACCCAATACGAATTTACAACATTACAAGGCAAAACGTCCATCATGTATATAAATCCTATATAAAGGCGAAGGAAATGTAAAGTCTTATGCTCATGTTGATAAGAATGATAAGAACCTTGTTGATCCTCATTGCAACCTCCTGACTGGTAAAGAAATAATTTGATGCGGACCCCTAAAGCGAGTCCTTCCAACTCCTGCACATATATGGCACAGTAATCCGAATTTGCTTCCGTACTACTAGCTACTCATAACTTAGTTCACATGTAAGTTGATAATCACAGCTTCAGCTGAAACACTCTAACGATATTTTGTAGTATCTCCAAAGGAAACACAGCGAAAGCTGGGAGGAACTTGTAGCCAGGGAAGAGGTGTATGGAGCAATGTTGTATATGAGGGCGATGGCTGTGTTAAAAGATGGTGCTGCATATACCAGCAGTATCTTCTCTGAAAGATACAAAATAAGCGTAAAGCCGGGGCGATTGAAAGATGAATTAGTTCGGTCATCTTACTGGAAGTTAACGGGCGTGACATGGCAACAAACTCGTACCAAGGCTACCGAGAACTACTATTAACGATGTTGCAGTTGTTGTCTTGAACTTTGAAGAATTTCTGCAGACTTTGACCCCGAACATAGTGTCATTGAGTCGGACGAATTATATTATTCCGCAGAAACCGATTGCCTCGCTGCCCAGTTTTTCAAAGCTCGATGACATGATCTGTTGAGGAGAATGCACTGCGGCATCTATTAAATCTAATAGGTTTGTGCATGCACTGTGAATGCATTCTCAGCATATAAGAGAATGCATATTCATTCTGCAGGAGTCCTTTAAAATATTAAATTGCTATCGAATACTAAAGGGGCAAATCTGTTGGAGAGCTAAATAAGATGCCTGAGCTTTGAAGAGGGCATGGGCACTAGTGCATCAGCGCTAAGAGTATTAGAATCCAGGCCGACGAGTTGTAGCTGGAAGAAAAATCTTTCCCCAACAGTCAACTACATAGGAATCGACCGTCTAGAAAGGCAACCCCTGCGACATGGAAACAACAATTCCATATTACCGAAAAGAGTTCATGAAGTGGAATAGGGAAATAGCGATAGAAAATGCGAAAGCAAGGTCGCAGCGGAAAGATCCAAGTTCAGGAATCCGTGAGCTGATATTTTGAAGCAAGGATTAGTAAAAGCAAGCCTATCGAGAAAAACAGTTAACAACAGAATATACTCGTAGTTAATCAAGAGAGCTGGCATAGAATGGGACTTAAGGAGCACAATTTTCTGACCCTTAACGAGACACTAAGGACATATCATTCTTCTGTTCCAGTCTAGTCAGGTCAGAAGGTTACTCTTAAGAAGAATCCGCCTCTTTATATTGTATCTTTAAAAAGTATAGTTAGGGAAACGCAGAGTTGAAAGGCAGGAGTTTTGGGTTTAAGTCAAAATACGAGGGCGGGTCAATAAGTCCGTGACTTTTCAATTTCTGACCTCTTTACTGAAACAGCAACACTGCTCCTGTCAACAGGCATCTGTCAGTTGACTCCTGTCAAAATTTAAACTTGCTGCGTCAGTTAGTTTGTGTTTGACAGCTATTTTTATCAGACTACTCACTAATTTGAGGAGAAAATGGAAAAAAGTGAATTTCGTGTGCTTATTAAGCATTATTTCTTGCGAAAAAAAACCATTACCGAGACCAAGGCTAAGCTTGATAAATACTATGGGGACTCTGCACCATCGATTTCAATGGTAAAAAAGTGGTTTACTGAATTTCGTTGTGGCCGTACAAGCACTGAAGATGCCGAACGTCCTGGACGCCCAGTTGAGGTCACTACACCCGAAACAATCGAAAAAATTCACGATATGGTGTTGGCCGACCGAAGATTGAAAGTGCGAGAGATTGTGGAAGCCGTAGGGATCTCGCATGGCCCAGTGGTTTCAATTTTGAATGATCACTTGGGCATGAGAAAGCTTTCCGCAAGATGGGTGCCGCGTTTGCTCACAGTCGACCACAAACGCAATCGTTTTGCCATGGCAAAAATCCATGAATTGGGCTATGAATTGCTCCCTCATCCACCCTATTCTCCAGATTTGGCTCCGAGCGACTACTTCTTGTTCCCAAACCTGAAGAAATGGCTTGGTGGAAAAAGATTTGACTCCAATGATGAAGTCATCTAGCAAACAAAGGCCTATTTTGAGGACCTCGACAAATCATTTTTTTTTGGAAGGGATAAAAAAATTGGAGAAGCGTTGGACAAAGTGTATAGAGCTCAAGGGAGACTACGTTGAAAAATAAAATTATTTTTTTATCAAAAAATCTGTGTTTTAATCCAAAAGTCACGGACTTATTGACCCGCCCTCGTAAGTATAAGTTTGAATATATTTCTACTTCTGTGTTAGTAAACGTCAAAACGACAAAATCCATAAGAGCGATGCGTACGGCAAGATTAGGTGCGCATCAGAAAACGCGCTTAAATAAAATCAATCGTTATACCCGAATCGAAATAAAGGGGAATAAAAACCAACACACTGCGTGTTATCGTACCTTTAACGATCTGCAATATACAGTATCTATGAATCGATCCGTCAATTCTATTAAATCACCTCAACGAAAGTAGCTTCTTCTGGCCTAAGGTTATTGCAAAATTCAGGAAAATGTAGTCTCGGATAGTGCAATCGCCGTACACCTACCATAGCATAAGAAGATTCAGCGTTCCAGGATATAGGAGCATTTATGTACCAAAAATGCTTGCTCAGGCATAGAAAATAAGTCAGATTCTATTTTTCCGTAATTTTTTTTTAAATAGCTTCGGTTTAAACATCACTAAATAAATCAGACAAATATGCGATTGAATTAGGTAAATGCCTACAAAAAAAAACCTGGACACACGGAACGCATCTGATTTTATACCAGTGTTGAGCAAGAATTAGTTCCAATTTCTTGTAACACTACTCGCTTGTTAAACTTCTGCTCTGATTTCGATTTCGGCGAGTTGAGCATAGTTGCATAGGAAAACATTCTTTCTGCGGGTCCAGCGGACGGCGTAGTATATTTAGAGAAAACATATTTGATCTCTGAATATCTAAATAAAATAGTTCAGCCTTCACTTTCTGCAACAAAAAACTGAAAACCTAATATTTAATTGCGCTTTGAATTGTGTGAACTTTTCTGGAATTTAGATCAGCTAATACTAAATATTTAGTTTTCAGAAAAGAGAAGACCTTTATACAAAATTTCAATTGCGTATGCAATTATAACTTTGCAATTTAACTTACAATTAATTTGATTTATTTAATTGCAATTAAAATCAATCTTAATTGAAGGTAATTGCAATTAATTTGTTAATTCAATTGATTAATTGGAATTAATATTAATTGATTGATGCCCTACTGTGCTTGAAACTACCATATTCTTCAAAGTAAAGGGCTAATGCAGCTTACTTATGAGTATTTTGGTGCAATATCAAAATATAATATTTCCATATTTTTCAAACGTTATTTAGTTGTTATTACAGCTATTTCACTTTGAATATACTCGTCCATGACGTCTAAAGGGCACATGGATAAAACACACATGGGCCGGCTAATTGACCGGGTCAGCGATCGGATCAAACTTATCAGAACTTACTGTCTGTAATGCATTACAAAGGACCTAAGAAGGCCTCTACGAAGGCCTCTAGGGTACGATCACAATATTGCTAAGTCAGCAAGGAGTTTGTATTTTTGTGTAAATAAAAACACTTCATTAAAGCGGTTAGATTAGTGCAAATAGGAGAATTAGATCTTACAGTTACAGTTCACAGGAAGCAAACAATTTCTCTGAAATTGCCCAACTCGTGTATCTGACAGGTAAGTTACGACACGTCAAATACTTTATGACTACAGGGTTCTATTTTTTTAAACCAATATTGTCTTAGGACAGTTTCATCCGAGGGTTCTGAGTCTTTAAAGTTTTAGTGGTGGATAGTCTTGAAGTCTTCCAAAAACTTGCGCAGGCGCCGGCAAGTACATTGAACGTCTCGGCGTTTGTTTAATTACTAAAAATGATTCCCTCAAATTGCTTATAGCTGTAGAAATAGAAACTCGTAAAAATTTCGGCAGCTTTTGGACAGCGTAAATATTTCTGATATCTTTCTCTAGGATAGGACACCAGTGACGCATATTGCTCAAATGTTTATTCATGACGCTATCAATATAAAAATATGCTTCGTCATTAAGCAGTGTGTTTTAAAGTTTGAAATCATTCCAGCATTGTTTTTTTTAGTTTCTTTGCAAAGTTAACTATCCTTCATTGCAATTCTGCACGATAAGCATCTTGTATGGATCCGACTTTAATTTATTTTTCAAAAAATGGGCACTATTTGCACCATTTTGTCTAAGATTCTGCACTAACACTGCTGTTCAAATGTAGTTCGACTGACATATGCGTGTACATTCAACATACTATACAAAATTAGTATACGTATTGACTTAAGAACTGTATTCGACTAGTTACAGGCACCCTTTGACGGGCCCTTTAAATTTCAAGACATATGCGCCTAACTTTTATGTCACTCAAAGACGACCCAGCAAAACTCTGGAATGAAAGATATCTTCATCTCCTATATATGCTTACGGAGAGTTACCCCGCACAAGTCTTAGGCAACAATCGGTTTCGATACCGGACAAGATTTATCCAAATGTAACATAGTCAAGCTCTGGTATTGGCCATTAAGGTATGAGTGGAAACAAACAAAAAACAACTAAAAATCCCTGGCGATTTTGTTGGTTATGCTAATTACACTGTGGCTTTTCTTTAGAGAAATCTTAATGACACTGATCCTCTTCTGGGCTGTTAAAAGAAATTTTGTTGCTCCAAAGACCTTATACGAGTACCCTTTACAATTGGAAGGTCTGGCCTCTTTGTTTGTTTGTTTAGGTGGCGCTACAATCCGGGGTGGACCTGGGCCTCAGTCAACAAGCTGTTCCAACCAGCTCGATCCCTGGCTAGCTGCCTCCAGTTTCACACGCTAAGTTAGCTGAGGTCCTCTTCCACTTGCGTGCGCCACCTGAGTCGTGGCCTTCCTCTACTGCGCTGTCCCTCGCGGGCGGATTCGAAGACTTTTCGGACCGGAGAATTGGTGTCCATGCGCCCCAAATGACCCAGCCATCTCAGTCTTTGGATCTTCAGTCTTCTAGCTAGGTCCATGTCGGTGTACAGTCCATACAGTTCGTCGTTGTATCTCCTCCTCCACTCACCGTCAATGCAGACGGGACCGAAGATCACCCGAAGAATTTTTCTCTCGAAGCAACCAAGAACACCCTCATCCATTTTTGATAATGTCCATGCCTCTGTGTCATAGAGCAGGACCGGGATTATTAAAGTCTTATAAAGGGTGACTTTTGTTGTCCGAGAGAGGGCTTTGCTACTCAATTGCCTTCTTAACCCAAAGAAACAGCGGTTGGCATGAGTTATTCTTCGCTTGATCTCAGCGCTGGTGTCATTGTCTGGTAGAGAAAGGTAGACAAAGTCCTTAACTACCTCAAAGTTATATCTGTCGAGGGTGACGTTCTGCCCGAGACGTCGGTGTTGGTTGTCCTTTTTGCTTGACAGCATATACTTGGTCTTGCCCTCATTGACCGCTAAACCCATTTTCGCCGCTTCCGTCTCAATACTCGCGAAAGCGCCACTGACATCACGCTGCTTTCTCCCGATTATATCAATATCGTCGGCGTATGCGAGTAGTTGGACGGACTTTTGAAAGATAGTGCCTCTTGTGTTTACTCGTGAGTTTTGCACTATTCTCGATGAGATCTTTACCGACCTTGATGGAGCAGCGTGCATTCTCCATCGTCATCCTGCACAGACGGACGAGTTTGGCAGGGATGCCAAAACTAGACATTGCTCTATATAGCTCGTCTCTATAGATGCTGTCATACGCGGCCTTAAAATCGATGAATAGGTGGTGTGTATCGATCTGAAGCTCATGGGTCTTCTCCAAGATCTGCCGTAGTGTGAGTATTTGGTCGATGGTAAACTTTCCGGGCCTGAAGCCACACCGATATGGACAAATCAGGTTGTTGACGAACGGCTTCAGGCGTTCACACAATACGGCAGATAAGATCTTATATGCGATGTTAAGGAGACTGATGCCTCTGTAGTTGGCGCAGTTCAGAGGGTCTCCTTTCTTGAGAATCGGACAAACAATGCTGAGGTTCCATTAATCGGGCATACTTTCGTCCGACCATATTTTACAGATGAGTTGGTATATGCTCCTTACCAAGTCATCGCCTGACGCTTTGAAGAGCTAGGCAGTCAGGCCATCCGCTCCAGCAGCTTTGTTGGACTTATGCTTCGATATGGCTATCTTCACTTCATCCAGGTCGGTAGGACGGAATTGTTCGTCATCATCGTCCATGTTGAAAGGTCTGGCCTCTTTACAAAATTATAAAACCAATTCACCCTTTTAAAGTGAAATTTGAAAACCATCGGATTTTTTGTCTAATGGTCTTCGAGATATGTATCTTGAGAAAAAGTTATAATCCATTTGTGCACTCCATCAAGTGTCCAGACGAATGTCCAGTCTTAGCTTCAATGAGGGGTAGTTTCCGAAAGTCTCACCAAGATAAACCTGGCTCACAATATGCTCTTCGACAAATCCACAAGCTGTTTGCGGATTCGTGGGCTTAATCTGTAGTGCGTGGTGGTAGTTTGATATCCATTTTAGTGGTAGCTGGTAGATTGAATCGCAAAATTAAACATTTAACCCTGTCATGCCTCTTGCGAATAATATAATATATCATCGATAAGACCGCGACTAGAATAGATTAGGCATTCAACGGAGATGCTAAAAATGATTCTGACGGAATTCTGATCTTTACTAAGCCTCTCTCTGAGTTTGCTGTTTTGATTTTTAAAGTACTCCCTTCGGTGGAGTGTGTTTTTTTATCATTTCTAACCATGAAAATCATTCTACAATTAACAGATGTCATAAACCATTTCAATTAAGTTCCAAGAATCGCCCTATCAAATGAAACAGACGAAATTAATTTATCTATCTCAACCGTAATGGAGTGGCACAATTTCAGATGAAAATTAGTCACAAACTTGCTATTTACGTGTACGTATCTCCAAAAATGAATTCCATTCTTCTGAGTGAACAATAATTTCCCTTGAAATGTGCTACACTCGACCATCAAACTCACATTAGAACTATCTTTAAACGAGAGCCTATATGAAGAGGTAAATAAACCCCCCCTAGGGCGGTAATAATGAGTGAGGCTCACTACGATGCATTCCATTCTCTTCCATTTTTACATGCAACCTGTACTGGATTGGTAGAGTGCTCAGTTGGATGGATACGTACGTATGTAAATATGTAGGTTGGTGTACATATTAATGCACAATCAATTGACACAGACATTTGGATAGATGCATCGTTCTTGATCGTTGCAGATTACCTCCAAAAAAAAAAAGGCAAAATGATATCCATCCACCGCTCCCAGCACATCCACCCCTTCTGTAACTGACTACTTGTCTGTCTGCTGTCCGCCACATGTCTTCGTCTTCTTAGTCTTCTGGGTCTTCTTGGTCTTCTTTGTGGTATGGTGCTGTCCAAAGCTATTGCCATTATCAGAACTTATTACAGCCAAGAATAAAATTGAGAAAGAAAAAATAACAAAAATTGTAAAACCTGCGTGCAATTGATTCCAGATCCAAGAACTTCATGTGCAGCGCTCCTCCCTTCAGTGCCTATGTGTCGTGTTCACTCAGTCCGTGTGTCCAGCTTCAAGAAGTTGATTTTTTCTTTCTGCACTCCTCGATGGTCATATTCTGTAGCCTTTGACTTAGAGGTGCGCGGGGCGATAAAGGTTCGTTAGTTGGTCTTCTTCATATGCTGAGGCGGTTGATGTTAGTTGTTGCTTCTTCTTCTTCTTTTTCTTCGATCATTGTATCTGTAGTCGCTTCTAGTGGTGCTTTGTAGCTCACATATACACAGTAAATAACGGGTCATTGGCATATGCGCAAATCTGGGGCTGCACGTTGCGGCAACCGCCGCCTCCGCCGCCACTGCTTGATAGTGCGTCTGTCCGCCCAATTGACGCATGTGTCCACGAGCGCGTGCGATAGACACACTCTTCTTCTTTACCACCAACTTTATCACATTTATCGTCATTGCTGTTGCCTTTGTTGTTTTCGTTGTCGTTGTCGTTGTCGTTGTCGTTGTCGTCTTCTTCGTCGTCATCTTCTCGGCCCGCAACTTAAGGTATAAATGCGCCTCATCCATTACAAGTTCGATCAGTTTCGGCCGTGAGCTGAAGGTGGGAATTTCAAATTTTTCAAACCAAACAGTCGAGTCGGGTGTGCAGTGTTGCCTAGCGTGTGTGTAGATACTGATTAATAACATTTCTCTCTGGTCAATTAAATTTTAATAATAAAAACAAAAATCAAGATGCGTGAACTACTCGCCTTCGGGATGATCCTTTTGGTGGCGGCAAATACAGTCGATTCGGGAGCCATTTACCGGCGCTATCGTGAATTAGAATTTCCTGCTGAAGGTGCTGCCATTGCTGATGCGCCTCCAGCCGAAGGTTACGTTGCCGAATTGAGGAAGAACCAAATTCCAGTACAAGTGGTCGAAGTTGTAGAGCCAGTGTTAGTTGTGAAGCCATTAGAAAATTTAAGAAGCATTGCGCCAGTTATTACCGTAGCTGAAGCCGAACAAGCGCCACTTATCACTAATGAAATTATTCCAGAAAAAATTGAGAATTTGCAAGCGGTAGCGGATAGTGAAAACGTACGCGCCATTGAGCAGGCAGTAGCTAAAGAAGCCGAACTTCCACAACCTGTTGCTGAAGTCATTGCTGAGGCTATTGTTAAGCAGGAAGAACAACAATTGCGTAATATTGAACCTGAGCTTCCAGCTATTGCTCCAGCTATTGTCCTACTTGAAGAGCTTCCTAGCCCAAAAGAGCAGGAACAAATTCCAGTAGCTAAAGAAGCTGAGAAGAAACTTTTGCCCGACGCTATCCCAGAGCCACTTGCGGAAATTCTACCAAAAAAACCTCTGCCAGAACTCATTCTCGAGGAAAAGAAACCCGAACAGGCTGATTCACTGATAGCAGGCGTTCCAGCACTCAAGGCCATCAAAGATGAAGAGTCACCTATTAAAGATGCTCTGCCCGAAGAAATTAAGGTCGCTAAAGAAGAACTTCCATCTATTCTCCTTGATAAGAAATCAGAACCCAAATCACTGGAAGAAATTATAGCCCCAGTAGGTAAATCGCAACTTAAAACAACTAAAACGGGCGATTTTATTCCAGCAGTTAAGTCCCTACGGGAAGAAGAGCCTCTCATGATGGCACTAAAAGAAGAGGCAAAACTCGAAGAATCAAAAGAACAACTATTAGAGCAAAAGAAAGAAGAAAAACGAGAGGAGAAGAAAGATGACATCGAAGGAGAAGTCCAAGGCCAACTTAAACAGGAGCTCAAAGAACTGAAAACCGAGACGAAAGAGGATATCAAGGAACCCTCTGCACAAAGAGCAAATGAAATAATCAAAGACGCTGAGCCACAAGATAAAGCTGATCCTAAACTACTAGAGGGTGCTGAAATCGCTCTCGCTCCACAAGGAAAACAGGCCGATAGTGCTAATCCCGCTCCAACTACTGCTCGTCCTCCTCAGCCAGGTTTCATCCAACAACTCGTACAAAACACCCCTCTGGGACAACTCTTCAACTCACTTAATCCGAATAACCAGGCAGCTCCGGAAGAAAATAGCCCAGCAGCTACAGCAGCAACATTCATCCAAGCTTTGCAAAACACTACGACTCAGATAACAAACAGCATCCAACAGGGTTTCCAACAACAATTGGCATCTCTCCAAACGACTTTGAGTGGTCAACCACCACAACAGCAACAGGCAGCTGCAGCTCCAGCTGGTGATGCCCCAGCTGCGTCAACAGCTCGCCCACAAGGTCCCATACAATCGATTGTCACATCTTTTCTTGGTAACGGACAACAGCAGTCAGCAGCACCAGCTCAATCACCGCCAGCCGGCCCACTCCAGGGAATCCTAAATCTTTTCGGTGGTAATCGTAATCCTGCAGCTGCTCCTGCTCCTGCTGCTGCTGCTGTTTCTGCTGAACCTTCCCCTGCTGCTGCTGCTGAACCAGCTGAACCTGCTGCTGCCGCTCAAGAAGCCCAACCCGCAAATGAAGAAAACGAGTCATCCCCATCGGAATCCGCCGCCACTGATGACTCTAGCCCTGAAGCTGCTCGCGACAGTATTGAAACAGCCGAAAACAGTCAGGAAGAGGTCAAGCCCGACGAAATTGTAGTCAGCGACGATGATTCTCACGAGTAGATCTTAAGTATTTAGTTATAGAATTTCACACACAGAGTGGCGCACTTTGACTGATTGTGCTGAGCGTGTTCAGCGAAAAAGCCATTTTTTAATTTCCCTTTCAATTTTCTGTCACAAATTTCGAGGTTAGGAATTCTCCATTTATATAATTATTATTATAATTTTTATTTTATTTTTATTTTTTTAATTTATGTATTTATTTTGTACTAAACTAAATTATTAAAGAAACACACAAACACATACACAAATAAAACACACAAGAAAAAAATTAGAGCAAACGAATTCAGATCCATTCCATGATCCATGGAGATCATTTAGCGTTTACATAAATTCTTAAGTTCTACTCTTTGTCTGTTTTTGTGACATTGCTGCGATTGTAATAAAATGACTTAAAGATAATGAATAAATAAATAAAAAGGTTTAAAAATGGGTTTTTCATTTTATTTGGTCGGTGGCTTTGAATGGCTGTTTTTGTGGGTTTGTTGCATGTTTTACTACGAGTAGTCCACAAAAATCTTGTCCAACTGACATCGATTTGAGCTGAGATCGTGCTTATCTATAGTATGTCGTGTCTGGGTTGGTTTATATACGAGTATTGAAGTGACCTCTTACATTTGACGACCGTCGGAATGGCATTTTCCTTTTTGGCTACGGTGTCACTCCCAGTGAAAGTACTTTAGGCAAACACAGTTCATGGACATACAGTTCCTCATTGGTATAGTCAATGAGTTTCGTAATGAGCTTTCCACTTTCCAACTGATGTTAAACAAGTGTTGACAACTGTCTTTGCGTTGCCTCTATGATAAGTAAATAAAAATAATTACCGTATGTAAGGCGTGAGAGTAGGCATTTGTCAACTATTCCGCTGGCTTCACGTGGAAATGCGGCGTTGGAAATAAATTCAAACAAAGTGCAGTCATATTGCAGATACTTAGGAAAAGACACCATGGTCTTGTATTTCACAGCAGCATTTTGACATTCTTTGACTCTCTCGGTAACGATGTAATCAGGGTGAACCTAGACCATAGAAAATTGGTCACATTTCCTTCCCACAGTTATTCATTGCCTGTGCGCGAGAGAGATCTTCTGGCCCAGAACGATAATATCTACGAGTATCTGCCTTAGATTAGTTTGAATTTTCCTAAGCAGATCGATGTTTTCATTTAACTAACAAGGCTCGCAGTTGAATCCTCTATTCCAGGAAGAAAAACTATGACCAGATGCTTTTGTTATCTTTTCCTGACATAACCAGGATCTAATTCAGAGTATCCTGGGGAAGCCAGCTGTAGAAACCGAATAAAGAACTAAGTATGACTACCTATATGCTCAAAGCATACAAGAAGCATTGGTGTTGACAATAGACAACACCAATTCTACTCCTACTATGAGAACCGTCGGGGATGAAGCCGAGGCCCAACCAACGTCTCTCTTCATTAATTTACATAATTGTTTCTCTGCAATGGACTCGAAGATATTTCCTAATATTGCCTAATATGCCCTCACGATCGAAGCGGGTCCGAATTTCGGCCCTGCGCCTGGAATGAAAAGCACTTAACAGACCGCGTGCGGATTTGTTATCCGAGGCAAACTTAGGCAACGAATCTTAAGCTTCCGGCATATGAGCGAATGCCTCATAACAATCCTCAACAAGGCCAAACTCGGGAACATCAACCTGATTTGCGTATATGACCCTACAGAAGAAAAGGATGACCTGATCAAAGCCGAGCTCTATGACCTCCTAGACAGAACATATGCCCAGTGCCCCAGCTATGACTCTAAAATTTTTTTGGGAAACCAAAATGTTAAGCTGGGCAAATAAGTCGTTTTTGAGCGCGTCATTGGGAAACAAAGCCTGCACGACACCGCATCCGAAAACGGACTCAGGTTTTTAGACTTCGTGACGGGACGCAATCGCATGCATACTGGCTACTGCATGCGGTTTCTACACCTCAACATCCACAAAGGGACTTGGTGGTCTCCGGACCAATCAACGGTTGACCAGATTGACCACATTGCGATCGACTCCAGACACTCCTCCAATATTCTTGATGTCTGAACTTTCCGAGGAGCCAACATAAACTCGGATCACTACCTTGTTGCAGTCAGGACACGGATGCGGATATCACGAGCACCACAGAATCGAGTCAGACCACCCGTTTTCGACGTTGGAAAGCTGCGATCGCATGAGGCCGCTACGCCGCCGACGGCGTTTTCCTCAAACTCTGTCAGAATCCGGGATCCAATACACAATCCATAGAACACCAATGGAAATGCTGTCAATGAGCAGCATCTGACATAATTGCTTTCAAACCTCCATCGCAAAGAAACCTCTGGTTCGATGACGAATGTAGGGAGGCGCATGCAGCCACACTAGAGGCATACAATGCTGCTCTGCATGGCAAGACGAGAGCTGCTCGTGAACTCTACAAACAGAAAAGAAGGGAAGAACATAGACTTCTTAGAGAAAACAAGAGAGAGTACGAGAAGCACGCGGTCGAGGAAATATAGAGATAGTACAGCAGGAATGACGTTCAAAAATTCTATCAGAGAATTAAAAGAACATGCCAGGGCTACAAAGGCAGAACGGAAGCCTGCAAGGACGAAAATAGAAACCGAGTAATAGAATCGCAGTCAATGCTGAAAATATGGAAAGACCACTCCTGCAGACTGTGTAACGGAGACGACGACCATAATTCCATCCACCTGACTTAGACGAAGTTGAGATTGTGATATCGAGACTAAAGTCGAACAAAGCTGCTGGACTGGATGGGCTCCCAACTAAGCTGTTTAAAGCACCTGGAGATGACATGGTTAGGAACATGCACCTACTCATCTGCAAGATATGGTCAGAAGAAAGCAAGCCCAATGAATGGAAACTCAGCATCGATTCACCAATTCACAAGAAAAGAGATCCCTTCTACTGCGCCAATTATAGGAGAATTAGTCTCCTGAACATCGGCTTCTAAATTTTCTCTACCGTTTTGTGTAATCGCATGAAACCGATCATGAGCAGCCTGATAGGTGCACAGGGACGAGCTGTATAATGCCGTATTAAGTTTCGGCATTCTTGCCAAACTCGTTAGGTTGTGCATATTGACTATGGAGAAGACTCGCTGGTCCATTAAGGTGGGTAATGAATTAATGGAGACCTTCAGTGTCAAAAAAAGGATTAAGACAAGGCGATGCGCTGTCATTTGACTTTTTCAACATCGCTTTTGAGAGAATCGTACAAAATTCACTGGCAAATATAGGGAGAAAGATTTTCTACAAGTCTTCCCAATTGATTGCATACGCAGATGACATCGACGTTATTGGAGGAAGACAGCGAAACGTCAGAGAGCCATCATTTGCTGCTATCGAAGTGGAAGCGGCTAAAATTGGTCTCACGGTAAATGAGGCAAAAACCAAGTATAAGACTCCCAACATCGACAACTTGGTATTTCGATGGAGTGTCACAATTGGCAGCTTTAACTTCGCTGCCAACTGCTGTTTTTTCGGGCGCAGCAGGCAATTGAGTAGCAGAGCCCTCTCTCGCAAGACCAAATTAGCTTTATACAATACCTTGATCATCTCCGTCTTGCTCTATGGCGTAGAGAGATGGGCACTATTGAAAAAGGATGAAGAAGCCCTTGGCCATTTCGAGAGGAAAATACTTCGTGTGATTCTTGGTCCCGTTTATATTGACGGGGAATGGAGGAGGAGATTTAACCATGAACTGTACTCGCTGTACAGCGAAATCGGTTTGGTCAGGCATCTAAGGACTCAACGCTTAAAGTAACTGGGCCATGTAGAGCGAATGGACATCACAGCTCCGGGCCAAATAATCTACAAATCCGAGCCACGGGGACTACGTAGCTGAGGACGGCCGTATCTACGGTGGTGCGAACAAGTGGAAGGGGACCTCAACCAACTTGGAGTGCATCACCGATGGAAGGAGCTGACGAAAGACCGTGTCAGCTGGAGAGGCTTGTTGGTTGAGGCCCAGGTTCATCCCGGACTGTAGCGCCACTTAAGAAGAAGATCGGAGTGGGTCAATTTTAGCCTATCTGGCAAGGTTAAAGTCACTGTAAATGCCAAATATTTTGTTGGTATACCCTCTCTTCCCAAATTCCGACCTAAGTAATTCGAAGCAACGCGCGGTATTTTTGTTCGCTTTAGATAAAGGTCATATACTCGTCATTCACGACACGAGGAGAGTCATACTGTTTTCCGTTCTTTGTCCATGAGAAGAGCTTATTTCTCAATTGCCGTCTCTGCCCATTAAAACAGTGATGGAAAGTGCGATTCTTCGCTTGACATCTATTGTAGTATGGTGTCTTGGCTTTAGTTTACAGGGAAGACGACGTAGGAACTTTCCGAATCATTGATGTTATGGTTTTTCTATAACAGTTTGCTCTGGCGGGGTTTACACTAAACTCATAGTCAAGGCCAACGCCGCAGTAATTTACAAAGGTAGCTTAATTGTATCTAAATACAATGACAATATCGTTAGCGTATGCCGGCGGTGTGTCTGGTATTGGCCTATAAGCCTAGGCACAGTCCGTTCAACAATTCATAGGACAGCGTTTGTTATTATCGAAATTGTTTTGACATTAATTGCCTAGATGATGTCAATGCCGACTTTTTTGTAGCAGCTTCACCCAACTTATTCACATAATTCGTCAGGTAATCCACCTGCTCCAGCTGGCTTAATGGTCTTTAGTTTAGGTACCGCTATCCAGACATGTTTTTGGCTATCTGGACAAAATTGTTCTCTATCGTCATACATTGTAATGTTGATCGTCTTCGGCCTCAAGGAAAGGTTAGGTTAGAATGGCTGTTTGAGGAAGACCAACTCAATAAGGCCTATGAGCCCATTGTGATGCAACGTGGATCTGCGATCCTCCAACTTTTGGGATTCTTCTTTTTCTTATCCTTTTATTAACCCTTTCCTCGTTATACGAACTTATGCGTAACGAGTTTCCCATTTTTACTGCATCGCTGCTGCTCCGCTTATGGGGTTGGCTAATGTTGCAGACCGCAGAACGCGTCTACATAATGCTCGGTCCTGGATCGCTTCAGTGGTAAGCCCCAGGCGTTGTTGCGCATTTGCCATCTGAGAAATCCAGGAATTCTTTTTCCGACCTCGTTTTCTTACAGTTGGAGTGACCGTAGTTGATAGTGCCTTTTTAATCGGATTTTCCGCAGATCTTCTTTGAACGTGGCAATACCAACTCATTCTATTGGCAGCAAGCTGTTCGGTTACCGAATTCTTTGGATGAAGACTTCCTCTAATACGCGTAGATCTAATGCAATCGCGTTTAGTGACTCCACTAGACAACCTTAACATTTTCATTTCCGCTGCCGTCATTTTGTTTTTAAACGCTTCGTACATTGTCCAGCACTGTGAACCGTATATAAGAGCTGGTCTAACAACCGTGGTGTAGAGTTTCCCCTTTAATTTAAGTGAAAATTTTCGGTCGCAAAAGATTCCCGAATTTTCCCGCCATTTCATCCATCCCACACTCACTCTGTGGTTTACGTCGTCGTCACATTTCGCTTCCATGTTAACGATTGATCCTAAGTACTTAAAGATAGTGCTTTTCGGAAGAACTATTCCGTCTAACATTGTATCCGGAACAGGTCGCAACGGATGCGCAAATGGGCACGTCAAATGCTCCGTCTTTGAACGACTTATTTAAACCCGTTTCTCTCTAGCGCATTTCTCCATGAATCTAAGACGTTCTGTAAATCTTCGACGTTATCGCTTAGTATAACTGCGTCGTCAGCGAAGAGAATTGGCGTTACATTTGCTTCGCGCATGCAGTCTTTTAAAAGATAGTCGAATACTACGTTAAAGAGGAAAGGGCTAAGTACGCTTCCTTGATGCACTCCGACATTAACTGGAAATTCTTTCGTTAGTCCGGCAGAGCTTTTAACCGCAGTTTTCACGTTTCCGTGGAAATTGTTTGTTAGGCAACTCCTTGCAGTATTCAAGCCACCGGTCACAAATTTCCTTTTCATTTGTTAGTAAGCGACCGTCTGCATTTTTGATGTATTCCGGCGAGGTTATTTCCATTGAATTTTTTCTTCTCTGTGCAGCGAGCTTAAAAATATTTGGCATTTTAGTACTGTACGACGTTTGAACTTCTTGGATAGCTTGTCTTCTATCCGCCGATCGTGAGGATATTTGTTCCAACTCCTGGTACAGGTTTTCCGCTGCTGCCGCTCGAGTTCGAGCAGGACTTTCTTTGCGATCTTTTTAAGACGCTCGTATTCAAGAGCCAGTCGAGCTTTTCCGATATCGTCCACCATGTTTCTTTGCCGACGTGATGGTATTTCGATGGGACTTTGCGAGTGTTATGCATTCCTCGTACATGCTGTTCCACATTTCTTGCGGGCTAAGTGAGTCTGCTATACCATTTATATTTTGAAGTACTTCTTTAGCCAGTGCGATAAATCTTGTGCTTCGTTCCTTCGATAGATTATACCACCGGATTTTTGGCTTTCCAAACGATGCCCGTGTTTTCGGTGGTTCCGCTGTGAAGAATTCTGTAATGAGCAGATGGTGTTGGCTTACTAGCGATTCTCCAAGTATTACTTTACAGTCCTTAACACGGTTTCTCATCGACATTTTGCAGAGGTGATAATCTATTTGCGTTTCGTGGCCTCCGCTGCTATATGTGATAAGATGTCGTTGATGTTTAATAAACATTGTATTTAAGATGGTTAAGCCGTAAGCCCTACACGCTACAAAGATGTCTTCGCCAGCTGAATTTCTGGTTCCAAAGCCTTTACCGCCGTGGCAGTCCTCATAATCAACATTTGTTTCTCCGACGTGGCCATTTAAATCTCCGCCTACGAAGAGCATCTCATCAATAGGTATATTTCTAAGCAAATTACCGAACTCTGACCAAAATGTATCTTTTTCCGATTGGTCGCATCCATTTTGTGGAGCGTACGTGCTAACAATGTTCCACGTTTCATTGTGTATGACGAGTTTAACACTCATCAAGCGGTCGCTTATTTTCAAGATACCAACGATGTTGTTTAGAAGATCCGTTGCAACAACGATTCCAACACCGTTTCGTCCATTGAACGTTCCATGGTAGAACATCTTAAATGCCTTAGTTTTTAAATCTAGAAAACGCGCTTTATTTCCTGTATTACACCACTTCGTTTCCGTTTACGCACAGGATTTGTAGAGTTCTGCGACGCATAATCGCTTCCAGTTCTAAACTTTTTGAGGTCATCGATCCGACGTTCCAACTTGCAAACCGAAGTTTAGGAAAATATTTTGGAAACTTCATTTTGCCCGCTCCCGGAATCCGTCGGGCTCTGACACAATAACTTCTGCTTGCTCTGGGATTACCCGAGTGCGTTGCAATCGTGGTGTCCAGCGGGGTAGTGCTATTAATTGCGATCATTTCCATGAAGTGTATCTAAAGTTTGAGTGGTTTGACACTTGTATGCTCATTTCGAATTGATTGACTGTTCTTTTACCCCACCGGTAGTCTCCAGACGTGGGAACCCACTGATTGCATACAAACTTGTGGAAAAGTTTTAAGGTTAAAGTGTCACAGGCTCATTTTTGGTGTCATAGTTGCCTGTATATGATTGGTGTCCCATTTAGTCGCCTCTTACGACAAGCTGGGACGCACTGCGGCACTATTCTTTATCCGATGCCGCACGGACGCCTTCAACTTTTGGGATTATTTTGAGCTTCTGACGAAACATAGGAAACTCTTAATGTAGCTCCTTAGTGTAGCTTTATTCTTTTGGAAAGAGCTTGAGATGGACATAGGTGGTAGATGGAGGATTGTCTCATCCTCTGCTCGCCCGTTCAATGTCAGCAAAAGTCGCTTGTAAGTATACGAAGCCTTAATACATGTTTAGCTATGAGAAATGTCCGGTGATGACACCTATGATAGCGCTGAAATGTTTTCTGTAAAGAGGGATCTGCTTGACTATTCGAAAAGACGCGGATATCCCTTGCAGATTTTGCATTTTTTTTTTTCCAACCAGAACTGAACTTCCTCAATTGCCGAAATTTCCGCCTGGAACAAGTAACAATGATTTGGAATGCTGAAAGATAGGCTTCGGTTAAGCTTATCTGAGTAAACATCGCCACCAACCCCCCTACCAGTGTATGATTCATTTGCATTGAAATGGACTATTTTGTCGTCCTTGGTGGCATCTTCCTCCCAAAAAAATATGGCGGGGGCTCTAACATAATATGACATGACAGTCAATATAAGCGTATCCACATGAATATTTCTCCACTACATATGTAGTTACTTTAAGCCGAAAAGATGCGTGAGCAGCTACTTTCCTGCCAAAAATATCGATAGTGAAGCAGAATATACAGTGCGACGTAGGGAGTAGTGCGTAAGGCTTCGCTTATGTTACTGTAACTTCGCATAGTCTCCTTTGGCATTTCCTTAGTTTGCTACAGTTGATTGCCTTCATTACGGTTGAGATACTCGTAGATAAATTAATTTCGTCTGTTTCATTTGATAGGGCGATTCTTGGAACTTAATTGAAATGGTTTATTACATCTGTTAATTGTAGAATGATTTTCATGGTTAGAAATGATAAAAAAACACACTCCACCGAAGGGAGTACTTTAAAAATCAAAACAGCAAACTCAGAGAGAGGCTTAGTAAAGATCAGAATTCCGTCAGAATCATTTTTAGCATCTCCGTTGAATGCCTTATCTATTCTAGTCGCGGTCTTATCGATGATATATTATATTATTCGCAAGAGGCATGACAGGGTTAAATGTTTAATTTTGCGATTCAATCTACCAGCTACCACTAAAATGGATATCAAACTACCACCACGCACTACAGATTAAGCCCCCGAATCCGCAAACAGCTTGTGGATTTGTCGAACAGCATATTATGAGCCAGGTTTATCTTGGTGAGACTTTCGGAAACTACCCCTCATTGAAGCTTAGACTGGACATTCGTCTGGACACTTGATGGAGTGCACAAATGGATTATAACTTTTTCTCAAGATACATATCTCGAAAACCATTAGACAAAACGTCCGATGGTTTTCAAATTTCACTTTAAAAGGGTGAATTGATTTTATAATTTTGTAAAGAGGCTAGACCTTTCAACATGGACGATGATGACGAACAATTCCGTCCTATCGACCTGGATGAAGTGAAGATAGCCATATCGAAGCTTAAGTCCAACAAAGCTGCTGGAGCGGATGGCCTGACTGCCGAGCTTTTCAAAGCGGCAGGCGATGACTTGGTAAGGAGCATATACCAACTCATCTGTAAAATATGGTCGGACGAAAGTATGCCCGATGAATGGAACCTCAGCAATGTTTGTCCGATTCTCAAGAAAGGAGACCCTCTGAACTGCGCCAACTACAGAGGCATCAGTCTCCTTAACATCGCATATAAGATCTTATCCGCCGTATTGTGTGAACGCCAGAAGCCGTTCGTCAACAACCTGATTTGTCCATATCAGTGTGGCTTCAGGCCAGGAAAGTCCACCATCGACCAGATATTCACACTACGGCAGATCTTGGAGAAGACCCATGAGCTTCAGATCGATACCCACCACCTATTCATCGATTTTAAGGCCGCGTATGACAGCATCTATAAAGACGAGCTATACAGAGCATTGTCTAGTTTTGGCATCCCGGTCAAACTCGTCCGTCTGTGCAGGATGACGATGGAGAATGCACGCTGCTCCATCAAGGTCGGTAAAGATCTCACCGAGACCTTTGATGTCCAAAAAGGATTTAGACAACGCGATGCGCTGTCATGCGATTTTTTCAACATCGTACTTGAAAGAATAGTGCAAAACTCACGAGCAAACACAAGAGGCACCATCTTTCAAAAGTCCGTCCAACTACTCGTATACGCCGACGATATTGACATAATCGGGAGAAAGCAGCGTGATGTTAGTGGCGCTTTCACGAGTATTGAGACGGAAGCGGCGAAAATGGGTTTAGCGGTCAACCAACAACCAACACCGACGTCTCGGACAGAACGTCACCCTCGACAGATATAACTTTGGGGTAGTTAAGGACTTTGTCTACCTAGGCTCCGCTATAAATACAGACAACGACACCAGCACTGCGATCAAGCGAAGAATAACTCTTGCCAACCGCTGTTTCTTTGGGTTAAGAAGGCAATTGAGTAGCAAAGCGCTCTCTCGGACAACAAAAGTCACCCTTTATAAGACCGTGATAATCCCGGTCCTGCTCTATGGCGCAGAGGCATAATTATCAAAAATTAAGGAGGGCGCTCTTGGCTCCTTCGAGAGATAGATTCTTCGGGCGATCTTCGGTCCCGTCCGCATTGACGGTGAGTGGAGGAGGAGATACAACGACGAACTGTATGGACTGTACAGCGACATGGACCTAGCCAGAAGAGTGAAGATCCAAAGACTGAGATGGCTGGGTCATGTAGAGCGCATGTACACCAATGCTCCGGTCCGAAAAGTCTTCGAATCCGCCCGCGAGGAACAGCGCAGTAGAGGAAGGCCAAGACCCAGGTGGCGCACGCAAGTGGAAGAGGACCTCAGCCAACTTAGCGTGCAAAACTGGAGGCAGCTAGCCAGGGATCGAGCTGGCTGGAGAAGCTTGTTGACTGAGGCCCAGGTCCACCCCGGACTGTAGCGCCACCTAAAGTAAGTAAGTTAGCGTCGATGCAGATGGTCATAAGACCCTCGCTCACGTGTCTGCAGCATCCGAATAGGTGCTGTATTTTTTTTCCTATAGCAGTCACCATATCATTGTATATTATATATGGGGCATTCCATCTCAGTTTCTGAATGGCAGTGATATCAGCATGATAGCAGTCACTTGTTCTATTAAGGACACGAACATTCCATGTGCAGATCTGAACATATTGTCCTTTAAACGTTTTCAAGGGTCTTTAGCAGCGAATCCATTTATATTTTAGGCTATTAGTTGGCTCGTCACATCGTTTAATTTCTTCCATTTAGGGTTGTGAGCTCTATGACGGCATTTGCCAGTATTATACAGCTGGTCAAGCATGCTTTTGCCATTTTAGGCTGCATGAGAAAGGGTTTGCAGTTATTGCGTAGCTCTACTAGGAAGTAGGGCTAGCACTTTGTTACGAACTTTTTAGAACATCTGCTGGTTCGAAATTTTTTAAATTTCCTATCGACCTAGTGTTTCATGACTTCTATGACCAATCGGTCTTCCTCCAAAAAATATAACATTCCCGCTCTCAAAACAACGTTTCGGTATCATGCAAACTTATTTTGAAAATATGATCAGGCTGGTGTATATAGGAACTGAAGTCAAGTAGCCTTGACAGAACTTCGAAGAGACTTTTGAGACTCGATAACTTAAAGCAAAAGAGTAATGTTCACACTGTTGGTATCAGTGGTCCCTACTTTTCAAAAATGAGTCCGCTCGCTCGCTCTACAATCAACTACAGGCAACGACCAGTGATATTTCGAAAGTATGGGCTACATACTCGTACATACTGCTATATTGTTACAGCTGGCCATCTGAATAGCAGTGTCATTACATGACATACCTAAAAACGGAAACTTCCTCTTTATGTACGCGTATATCACTAGTATTTAGCAGAAACTCGTATAGAAGCGGACCGAGAACACTTCCTTGCGGTACACTGGCTTAATTTTCTCTGAATTGCAAGAGTTCTTGTACGTGTTTGACACGAAAAAGTCGATTCTTAAGAATCGTTCTCAGTGTATTATATAGGCCTAATGCAAGACTTGTTCTAATTTCAATTTGAAGCCACACATTATTAAAGGCTTGCAAGACATCATGAAATACTCTTGAACAGATGTTATTTCTGCTTAAGAGCTTTCTCAAATACGTTTGTGACTCTAACCACCTGATTATTGGTTAAGTGTTTGTTTTTGAATCAAAAATGGTAATTAGAGATGGGATGTTCCGGCAATAAACAAAATTGAGAGATATGAAATGGATTAATCGGTGGTTTCCCTGGTTTTTGTACCATCATGACTCCTTCGTTTTAAATAGGGAGAATCACAGTTAATGCTTTTCTATGGAAAATGTAAGGACTTTCTCGGTCCACTGTGGCGCTGGCAGCCCGATATGGGCCATGGCCTAGCTTCTTGACACTCATTTGTGTTGCTCATGTTTTCATTTTTGGCACATCTGAGCGAGGCTTACGGTTTATCGCCGAGTCCGAATGGCACTCCTTAGAAGCTTTTTCGTAGGCAATTTTTTACTTTCGGGAATTTGCCATTGCCCGCCGAAAGGGTGATGGCGATTTGAAAAATTGTTGATGACCCAGCCAGGAATTGAACCCAGACTCTCTGCGTGATAGTCCAATGAGCTAACTATCGCGCCATCGCCATCGCCAAACCTATCAAAGACTTGACGATTAAAATGCCTGCTTTTGTCTTTGTCCTATCGTCATCGTTTCACATGACATTACATACTTGACATACATCCTTTTGGCGCTTTTCTTGCATTTTTATCTAATTTCGCGTCCATTTCTTCCTCTTACTTGGTTATATTTATAACGCTACAGTCCGTTGTAGACTTGAGCCTTAGCCAATAGGTAGCTCCAGCTAGCGCGGTCTCTAGACTACTTACTTACTTTGTTTGAGAACTCCTTCCACTTGACGTGAGGTATTCCATTACATTACTGCTTTGTCCCTTCATGTTGGGATCGAAGCCGCTAATCTTCACTTTGCCGCCCAGGTCAATGACACTGTACAGCTCGTATAGTTTGCCGTTTTAACGTCACCCGCCAAGCCATTTCAGGGCAAACAAGACCAAAAATCACTTAAAGATGTATGCGTTCGATACGGAAAGGATATCTTCGTCCACCTTTGCTAACATCCATGCCTCTGCACCACAAAGCTTTGTGAGTAATATATAGTTTCTTGTTTATGTTTCTTGGCAGGGCCTTATTGCTCATTTGCCTTCTGAGGCCAAAGAAAGAGTGATTGCCCGGAGTAAATTTTCGTTTGATTTCTGATTAGATATGCGACGAGGTTAACACAATGAAGTCTCTGAATACCTCAAAGTTCTAGAGGTATAGTTTTGGGTTTTGTCCGATTCGTCGATGTAGTGTGTCCCTTCTTGTTAATCTTCGCCGCCTCTGTTCCCATATATAAAACACACCAGTGACAGCTCACTAAGTTCTGTCAAAATTATGTCAATGTCAATGCACGTTTACAAGCTCTGAATTTCCGCAATTATATCTGATGTTGCCTTACGGGTTTTTACCCAAGTGTTGAAGGCGTTTTGACACCAATTGTCTCGGAGATGTTGCTTCTAACCTTCAAAAGAGAGGGAAAGCTCTCTATCGTAATTTTTCACAATCTCCACAGGTTTTTGTTCGAGTTTTGTTGCCTTGACAATCTAGTTCTTTGTCATAAGACTTCTGAATATTGTTCCTTAAGTAATTCCTCTTCTTGACTATTCAGCTATTGGAGCGATTCATACAAACTAAACGCCCACAAATTGAGCTCTTTCTTTATTTAAGGTAACTTTCTTAGCAGATGCCAATTTTGCTCTTTGGATTTCCTTTTTTCCATTGGCCACTATTCTGTCTCACAACGCCTGGGACCTCGATTTCTTACTGGAGCGACAATAAAGTAAATGGTTTGTATTTGGCTAAGCACTGAACTGACTCAAGAGGTTATTTGATTAAGGGCAATGTCCACCCAGTAACTTAGAGAGCAAATAAACTAATATGCTATAAACATTTTAAAATATTTCCATTTATTAGCTGAAATATTTGTTAGGTAACCACTTAATCAAAAATATGAATGATCATGCCAAAATCATTTGCCTACTGAGTACGTATTTACATTTTACGAGTATCAAACAATTTCGATTCAAACACAAAAATGGTTTATTAAAACAAATAGCAAGTTTTAAATATTCCTCTTTGCCATATCTGTTCATGATGAATTAATAATTCTCTAACGCTGGCAGTGCCACCTATGCGTAAGTTGCTTGAACACCGGTGTCAAATTTATAAATATTCCAATCAGATTCAAAAATACAAACAATTCAACTTGTCAGTGTCAAATTAAAAGAAAATTAATTTTTCTAATTCTCTTTTCATCATTTTTTTTAGTGTTTTAATCGAATTTTAATTCAGTAATATAAAAAAAATCCGGTTTCCAGTTGGAATTGTCATCGTCCGATTGCACACATTTCGCCGCAACATTCCAATTGTCAAATTACCCTTCAGAAATATTCCACTCACCAATTGCAACCATCTTCGCACTTAGTTCCGGGTTGCT
The DNA here is from genome assembly GCA_928272305.1 of Volucella inflata. Lineage (NCBI taxonomy): Eukaryota > Metazoa > Arthropoda > Insecta > Diptera > Syrphidae > Volucella > Volucella inflata. Next base: position 66,311,853 of record OV743718.1, read on the forward strand.
CTTAATGGCCGCGTTTACCAAATGTTTCGTGGGCTGTGAATTTATTTCAATTTACTCCTAAATATCGTCTCAATTAAATCATAAATATCGACTAAACGCAATGCGAAACGTTTTACCTTGAATTCGCAATCATTTGCCAAACGAATGCAGTGACATAACACGCGTCCAGAACCAATCTGCACTTTCGTACTGCACCCGAACGAGCGAATGCCATCGATGCGAATTCCATGCAATCGCGGATCCCAAATCCAATAACAGCAATACCGACACCAAACAGCAACAGCAACAGCAACAGCAACACACCAACAACAGCAGCAACAACATTTTCCTGCAATTGCCACACGACAAATTACCAAATAAAATTAAAAAAAAATAAAAAATTATTAAACCCATCGCACGCCGCTACGCAAGTGATTAGTTTTTTTGTTTTTTTAATTTCAATCTCCGCCGAGAGGAGTTGGTTGTGAGTCGCGTAATCCAAGCAGTGCCACCTCTGTGTGTTCCTCCCCCTGTGTCGTGGACTCGACACTCGTGCGTGTGTTTCTCTGTTCATTCACCCGTAGCAGCGAACAGAATCCTAAATCCGAAGTCCGGAATCCAGCTCCCCGAATCCTTTTAATATATTTTTGGTTTCATTCCCTGTTCGTGGAATTCGTGTTCCTCTCGAGTTTCGGCCGTCTTGCTAACCGAGTGTAATCCCACCCCCCCGGAGTGAGTGGAAGTCAAAGAAGAAAAGGAAAAGGTCGAGCTTAGCCAAAAAGTTTTGTTATTTTGTAAGTAGAGCGTAGCAAGTGTGAGCCACGTGAAAAAGTGTAGAGCATAGGAGCAGCAGCGGCACCAGGAGAAGCAGGAACAGCTTCAAGAAATCTGTGGAATACCCAATCTGGCTATAGCTGCGGCAAATCGAGTCAAGTGAATGCACTGCTCAATGGAGAGAAGCCTATCAGCTGGTGGAGGTGACAGTTCGAGTCAAACAAAAAACTCCAAAGATGGTGAGTGACGAGTGTGGGTGGGAGTGCCATTGTTTGTGTGACTGTGTGCCACGATTATAAGGGATTTACCCTCGAATCTTAACTAAATAGACAATAAGTTCAGAGCGTTTTCACGATAATTTTTAACTCACAACAAATGGCAGAGGAAGAAATCCGGTTCACCTGACGGATAGTAGGGTTGCCATAGACCGGTTTTTGAGAATTTTTACATGAAATGCTAGGTGGACTTGGGAAGGAACTGGTTCCCAAGTGACTGGTATGTGTGGAGAAATACAACAGACTGGATAGCAACAAGTTTGCAATGTGTTTTATATGTTTTAAGTCTTCAATTGCCGTACTTTAGGTGTTTCTGGAGGGAATCTTGTATTTGAACTTGCACGGAACTACTGATCCCCAAATTAATAAGTGTAGTTGCTCTAATGTATGTGAATTTTTGAAGAAACAGTAGAATCAGGCGGGGTATATTGAGCAGATCTTGGTCAATAGAGCTCCTTTCAGGTTTGGGTGTTTTACCAGGGGTGTTCAACCCATTTAATGCCTTAAGCGGGTCTTCGATTCGTTGTATCCTAAAGGTTTTAGAAAGCAGGCTAAGGTAGGTTGGTGGAGTAGTCTGTGTCAAATTAACCAATGTTTGGTGTCGATTTGTGGTCTAGTTGTTGATTTTTAACTAGACAGTATGCACATCAGAAGATGGTTCAGCTAGAAAGAAGTAGTAAGGGCTGCATTGGTCACACAGTGAGCAACAAAAAAATTTAAAAGCAATAGTCGTTGCGCTCAATCCTGTGCAATGACAGTGTCAAGTACGAATTGTGCATGTCCAACGTGGGTAACGACTGTGCTTTATCAAGCCTTATCTATCAAACCTCTCCAGTTAGCCCGGTGTTTAGCTGACTGCCCAATCCAAGTCGCTGTGCTTTCTCTTCTACTTGTACGCGCCACCTATGGTGAGGTCTAGCTCCGCTGTGTTGTCCCCCGGGTTAGATTTGAAGACTGCGGATTGGAGCATTGGTGATTTGACAATTGATAGAGCCATTTTAGGAACATTCTTTTCCAAAGCCTGTCAATGCAAACGAGACAAAATATTTCTCTCGAAATGATAGAGCATATGTTCACCCGAATTGATAGAGTCCATGCTTCAGAGCCATAAAGTAGCACTGGGATTACCTTACGACTCAACAGAGTCGTAACTAAAACAGAGATTGGCTAGAGTGATTGCTTTATTTTTTCTGAGTTTTTGTTGGCAGAATTTATATCAGTGACAAGGTACACAAAATTATAGCTGTCGACGTTATCGTTCCGTCAAATTCGTATGTCCCTTCTTGTTGACTATACACACTATACTTTGTCGACAATATTGCCCCCTTCAATGGTCTCTGCAGCTGATTTGTAGTTTTTAGCGGTGATTTCGAAGGGATACTTGTATTGCGTTGTTAAATACAACGCAGTCCTATCTACCGAACTATTCCGGTGGATATTTAGGTTGAGCGGTACCTGTTCTTCTTAGTCCTGAAACAGTCTGTCCTTTGCTTACGTTATACTGAATCTTTCTTTGCGTCTGTAAAAGACTACAATACAGCCGGATGTATATGATATGCTACGAAGTCAGTAAAAACTATACAGCCTTTCCTACCGATAAGCAGCTGGCAGTTGGAAGAATTTTTTTTTTAGTTTTAGGATGATTTCTAAATACTTAGCTTCGTGAGAGATACGTATTTTGGTGACTTTAAGTACTTAATGGTCAGTCAGATCAGTGAGCTTCCTATCTCTTGGAAAGAAAATGATCTCAGTTTTGAGGTGGTTAACTAACAGACAGAACTTTGTCATGAACTTTGCGTATACTTGAGCACAAATGCCAGAAATTTTGCACCACCGAATGGAGGCAGGGTTTCGCCTTGTACTATAACTAAATATACGCTATCGATGCCAGGCGAATTTAACATATCAAAGGGCGCAACAAGTGATAGATTCCAGCTGTGTCATGTTATTTCAATACAGAGGTTTCTTTTGAGTTGTTTCTGGCCAGTTTCCTGCGAAGTGAGTCTCAAGCATGAGACACAGAGGCTCTGCATTTGAGTAAGTGTAGTCGTCATCAGTTCTTTTGAGTGATATTCTACAAAGGTATCAATTATCCAGATCAGTCTTATGTGATTTGTTTAGTGGTTTTAGGTGGTGCAAATCTACAATATATTCCATCATAAATCGGCTTTTCCTTGCTGAACTTGTCTGTTTAAATTATTTGGTGAGTGCTTTGTTCAGGTTTTGAAGAGCATCATTCACATTTGGTCTCGTTATGAACTAAGCCAGAGAACTGATGGATTTGCCAATTTTCTCATTAAAGCATGCCCAGCTGGCTTTTTGTGTATTCTTCTTCAACATGGTTGAGACCTCGTCTGGTCTTACATAGTCTTACATAGTCTTACATAGAATAGTTGCGAAGCCTTTTGGAAAGCTCATGGCAACCTTTTAATACTTCAATTGATTTTAAAAGCCCATTCTTTTCATCAGTGGTGGTGGCGATGGCGCGATGGTTAGCTCATTGGACTATCACGCAGGGGGCCGTGGTTCGATCCCTGGCATCGCCAACAATTTTTCGAATCGTCATCACCCTTTCGGCGGGCAATGGCAAACTCCCGAAAGTAAAATTGCCTATGAAAAAGCTTCTAAGGAGTGCCTTTCGGAGGAGCAACACAAATTCGTGTCAAGAAGCTAGGCCACGGCCCACACTGGACGCCACTGTGTTTTTTTTTCCATCAGCTATATAGTGTTTTGCTGCATCGAATCTAGTTCCATTTAAGATTGCCTGGCTAATTTCTGCAGGATGGGATGTGTAAGTTTGTTCAGTAAACACAGTTTTAGACGTTTCGTCATTATTTTAATCAATTTTTTAATTTTGGTCGATTTAACTCGAAGTCCTTTTAGCCCACTTTTGGACTTTTGTCAACCATCTCCTTTGAATGTGCTTACTGGTCGTAACTTCCACACAATAATGCTATTTCAAGGGTACTGACACATGTAGAGGGCGCACATTAGGACACAGTTTACTTCCCCTACAACTGTCCGATGCTGCCACTTGAGGAACAAAGCACTTGTGGGCTACTTCTTCCACAATTTTCAAGAATTATTACATTTTTATATGTTTCTGAGGACATCAGGGTGACTGGACAACGTTGAATGGTCGTAGAGAGAAAACACATAAGGTCTTACTTTGTGGTAACCTAGCAGAAATAAGCTTAGAGAACTCATTGTTCTCATCGGCGCACAAGATAAAGAATCTCATGAAAAATGGATCACTGACATTCCCTGAGGACGACTGCCAGTCCTTTGTTCCCCATAATACCTAGTCAAGTCATAAATACTGGTACACAACTGAACTCACTCATTACGAATGCAACACTGGGCGCATCCATTTCCAATTGATTGCGATTTGACAGTTGATATTTATTCTTCATTGTGATGTAAAAAGTTTTTTACATTAATTGCTTACAATCATGGAATGGGGCGACAACGAAAATCGTATTGTTGTAGTTGGCCTACTTAAATGCAATATGGACAAAGGCGATATCTTTTGCCGTTGCGGCCGCTTGGAATCACTCAAAATTTTTTGTATCGTGCTGTGAAGTTGTTTGAGGATACTGGAGTACGCGATCGTCAAAGATCCGACCGTCCGCGCACTGTGAGAACTCCGAAAGCGATCAAAGCCGTGAAGAAACGAATCGACCGAAAACCGCTGCGAAAACAGAAAATCTTGTCGCGGGAAATGCAATTTCGCAAAAATCCATGTCTCGCATTATTAAAGAAGATTTAGGACACGTACAAGCGACACGCTAGACACCTGCTCACGGTCGTATTGAAGGAAAAACGCAAGCGAAGATCGAAAGCGTTACTCAGTCGGTACGCGAAGAACGCTCACACACAAATTCTGTTTACTGACGAGAAAATCTTCACCGTGGAAGAATCAATCAAAAAGCAGAACGATCGTGTGTATGCTCGGTCATCCAGAGAAGCATCCCAACTCATCCCGAGGGTTCAAAGAGGCCACCATCCCGCGTCTGTAATGGTATGGTGGGGAGTGTGCTACGATGGTGTTACCAAGCTCCATTTTTGCGAGAAAAAAGTGAAAACATCGGCCAAAGTATATCAATCTTGAAACCCATTGTGAAGTCTCTCAACCAATCAATATTCAACAACAAGCCATGGACTTTCCTGCAAGACTCTGCTCCAGCTCACAAAGCAAAAACGACTCAACTTTGGCTCAAAAACTACGTTCCGGACGTCATATCAACGGATGATTGGCCAGCTGGTAGTCCAGACCTCAACCCGTTGGATTACAAGTTTTGGTCCGTATTAGAGGGCATGGCTTGCTCTACTCGACAATCAAATATTGAGTCGTTGAAGCGAGCCCTTGTCCGTGCAGTGGACAATTTCCCCATGTATGAAATGCGTCTCGCTATCGATGTGTGGCCACATCGTCTTAAGTCGGGCTGGAAGGTAAATGGAAGTCATTTTGAATAAGTTGTTCTAAGATTTGTAGCCATTGAATAACCCAATAAAAACAAAACAAAAATTGTTTAAATATTAATTCGTTTTCATTTGGAGTTTATTTTTCTGTATACCGGTGTTTATGACTTGACTAGGTATAGACGAATATTATCTCCGATAGTTTGCCTTTTTATTCTGTTCGTGTTGTCGCTATCAAGTTATGAAGAGAGCTGTTCATTGTTAACAGTTGTCTCCGAGTCAAGTACTCGTACTTTTAGATAATAGTTATTTTTAACGTCTGATCCAATCCTTCATTTTCCAATTATTCCATCTATGTACTCGTATTTGATGTGAAATAGTTTCCCACACTTCGGAACTAGGTTAACGTAGGATCTCAGTTCCTTAGTTGGATGTGCACCTTGTATGTCCCTTGCCTCGGCTACCTCTGTTATCCCCTGGTTCCTCATATTACTAGGGTTTATTTTAGATCAGTTTAGGACGAAGGCTCTGCCGTTCAAAGTTATCATCCTTGCTTTCAAATTCGATGTTCTTTCCCTGGGCGCATCACCGGTTTTTTTCATTCGATACTATAGCTCTGAAATCGTCTCCTGCTACAAGATGGTAGATGTTTGCTCTTTGAATTTTCCCAAATTCAACAAGTTGCGTTGGGTGATTCTGGTTTACTGTTTTGCAATCTGAATGTGGAAAAATTGCTTCAAAGATTCGTAATCTTCAGAGTTCAGAGTTAGTTCCACCTTTTGCAAATGCTGCAGGGCGTGGTATATGCACAGTGGGGTATATAATATTCCGGACTGGCTCTAGAAAACATAATTAAAACACGATTTCTCTTTTTATTTGTAATATTCTCCACCAGATTTTAAACACTTGTTACAGCGATTCAATGGCGATTTAAATGCCTGCACGCATACTTTCGAGCAAAAATTGAGGAGCAATGAGTGCCGTGTGACTCGGTGCATTATTGTGCAACAGAGACCGACCTTTTGAATCTGAAAATCCTCTTGAAAAACGGTTCGAATATTCCTTTTGTTCATGTTTAAGGCCTCCTTTTAGATCATTTCAAGTATCCGAACTGAAATTGAACTTCCTGTGTGTTTTTCATCCTCCAGCGTATATCTGCCGCTCTTAAAACGTTTATGCCACTCGAAACAACTGGTCTGCTCAAACAATCATCACGGTAAACTTGTTGCATCAATCGGAATGTATCTGATGCATTTTTACTAAGCTTTGTGTGGAATTTAATGACCGCTCTTTGTTCAATGTTAAAATTTCAACATCAGATGAAAAGTTTTCTGGAAAATTATTTTTATAATTGTTAAACGTCAACCAAATGACATGAAATTTTGACAGATAGTAGAGAAAGAGTCAAGCTTTGAAACGTGTATTGGGACAAATAGATGGCGTTCTTGGCTACTGATATATGGCTCATGTCCGGGATATTATTTGCCACACTGTGTATACAGGTCTACAACTTCTTCATGGCTCAGATTTTACGCATGCGCACGGATTGGGGAATGAATAGTTGTCATTAAAACCATCGTTGTTTGATACATCGAATTGTGAGCTTTTTGATACGAGTATTTTGCGTATCTTAAATCTTAAAGTATAGTAAAATCACATTTTTCACGAGCAAAATAATCGTGGCAACCCTGTCGCTGCCATAGAATGCAAATTACCCCCAATAAATGTACCTCGCTCGATGTGTATGTACAAGTGAGTGTGGGTACCATCGACATGCACTTCTTGTCTTTCCATATCTCATTTCTCCCTCCCTTCTGCACTATATATTGCTGCTTGTTACACCATTGGGGTTTGGGACTGAAACTGGGACTTGAACAGGGATTTGAACTGGGACCGGGACTGCTACTGACACCGTAGATTTTGTACATTTTCTTGACGATTCTTGATTTTTTGATTGAACAACATTTTCTGGCTTCAAATGCAGTTTATTCTGTTTACGCGTTAATACGTATACCATTGCAAAAGAAAAACTCGTTTCGCAGGAAAGAAAGCCACGAAGTGAAATATAGTAGATGGTCGGCCTGGTGCCGCATTCAAGAACATGAGCCAGCTAGCAACTTTGTACGAACAAGTTTCGAATTTCATCTCGACGAAGTTGGTGTCCATGTTGGATTGGATTGGATTGTGGGCATGAGAACAGAGGTTTTCGCAAGAAAAAAATTTTCCCAACTTTTCCACCGACATATTCGTATTTGTGTTTACAGGAAAACCTAAAAAAGGAAATACACACTTACTCTGTGTGTGTTGTTTTTATTGAAGCACACTAACCGACACTTTAACGATGTCAGCAGATACTTACATCTGAATATGTATGCACAATTTGCAGCAATGGAATGGCACGTGGGCTTTCGGTGGTTGCAGTAGGAATGCACATCTATAAATACCCCTGAGATAGAGAGCACTTCGTTCGCAGTTTTTGGGATATTGCTGATCATGGCTAAAAATATTCGTCAAAGTGTAGGCTAACTTGCTGTATATGTTGTTAAATATTATTCAACTTCATTTAGCGAGGTCCATTTGAGTCTTTTAAAGTGTAAGATACGTTGAAGGTGAATACAATTTTAAGTGCCCCTGGTGCAGAGGCTTTATGTTGACACTTTGTATATCTTAACTCTAGCACCTCTTTTTGTACTTGATTGGATTTAACCGATCAGGAAAGATTACAAATCTATTTTTATGAAAGTTATAAACCGATTTCTTATCATTTCTTTGTTATGGTTTGAGTTGTTCTATTTTAGTTCAATACCAGTTCTATGAAAATCAAGTCATGAAGTTGTCAACAATCAACAATGGCTCACATACGTCTTTGGAAGGTTATCTCGCGTTATCTACGGCTCCAATAAACTAGGAGTGGTTGACTCAATGATTGGTACATCTGGCTCAGTATGGAATTTCAAGCGTGAAGAGGACTTTGTTAATTGGTGATAAAACTTCGTGTTTTCAATATAATCCAGAAACTAAGTGCCAAAGTGTCGTGAAGACAATGTTGATTTGGTTTTACAATTTCAGGGGCATTACCCTAAAAGGGTACAATCGACTTGGCGAAACAGTTAATTCATAATTCTGTCTTGGTATTTTGAAAAGTTTGGTGCATTGTATTCGGCCTGATTATTGCGCAGAAGGAATTAAAGCTGTCTCATCCATCGGCACTTGTGACTGATTTTTTGGCTAAGAATGGCACTTTAAATATAAATCGCTCTCCGTCTTAGTTCGGGTGGGGACCAACAGACTGTCAGTCTGCTATAAAGGCTTTTGCTGTCATCGAAATAAAATGAAACCATTTGAAAAAGTGTGGTGAAGAATTTAAGGCTATTTGCGCTGAACATAATGTCAAGCTCCGTTAGATTTCTGGCCACACAATTTTGGTGACAAGATATTAGATAAGGCCAGCTTGCAAAAGACGGACCTTTTAGTTTGAGCTGGCGGACTCAATCGTCAAACCTTAATTCTGCAGTCTAAGTTTGGAAGTGGAGCAGCTGATACAAACCACATCTAACGATATGCGGAAGAACATACGAAAGCGAAAAAGTTGTTAAAATCTAAATCTAGCAAGATACGCGGAAGGATACACTTGGAAACCACAGTGCCGTAGTAGCTCAAAAGCTGGTAGACAAGCATGCCAAACAGCGGTATGTCTTGGTATCTTGGCCAAACACGTCTAGATACAGGCATATCAGTACTTTCTTCAAGCCAAACGAAGCACCACTGGTTATTTTTTTTTAGGTTAAATTATAAGCAGCGTGAATGTAAACACTTGAGACAGCATTTTGAATAACTTCCGTAAACTTGAGATATTTTTTATCAAAATAACGCAGTGTTAAGTCATTTTTTGTTTGTGTCATTTATACCACCGAGGCTTCGACTAAGGGTTACACAGCGGGGCGGAGATAACCGAGGATCCAGCGCTACCACGTGTTATCGAATTTCCTATACATACTTTCACATGATTGTATTGTACTAAGAAGCGGGCCCCCGTCCAATTATAAAGGCTTCTACCATCAATGACGTTGTCTAATAAAAATCGGGGGAAGAGCTAAACTGGATTTATCATAAACATCATCAGACCTTTCGTCACTGTCGGTTGGTATGATTTGATCAGTTACAAGCTGCCGGTCATAGGTCTTGTTCAGTGGCAAGACTACCGGTAGTCCATACCAGGACCTAAAACAGGGTATCGTGGGAGTTAGGCTGGCTCAATACCCAGAGTGGAGTAGCTATAAGTGCTGTGTACTGTGACCCTAAGATCAGTAAAAGGTTTTAGGTAGGCCTCGACTCGCACCAAAGGTGGAGCTGCGCCCTCAACACAGTTCCGCATTGGTATAATCTCTAATTGAGGTTGCGATGGCAAGGCGTGTCCTTGCTTCCATGGATGTATGGGCATCCCTTGAACTTAGGTCTCCACGACAGGCGTTCGCGCTAAACACAGAACACATCTGTACTAAGTAGCGAAGTTTTTTTGTGTATACGATAATTGTTTTTCTTCAAGACCTGATCTCTGCTACTATTTCTCTGAAGATGAGATGCCCAAAAATATAAATATTTGGTGCTTCGAGACGGCCGCCCTATTATATCGTATTGTGGCCTTTGACAGGTGCAGATACTTAAGCAAAAATATGTAATATATTCATTTAAACATACAGATATTTGAGACCTATGTGTACAAGTTCGCTTTAACCAACTTCGATCGACAAAGGATTGAGAAAAATTGAAGAGATTTTCATGGAAAAAGAATTGCGAAACCTGGAAGAACTACCAAACATCGCACGTCTGCAAGTTCGCTTAAAAGACTTAACAAATAGCCAAGGTTTGTACCAAAATTTGATGGTACTTTCACAGCTAATATCGCCAAGAGTTCCTCTTTAAAAATGCACCATACACAATATGACAATTCTGAAGCTTCAAGCTTTTCCTACAACAACAAATAAAAAGCCTCCTTAGAAATATTTTCAGCATAAACAAAGTTAAATGGGCCAAACACCTATTTAAAACTTACAAGACACCTGGATCAGACAAAATCTTCCCAATGCTGATTTAAAAGGGTATGGCTCAGATTCGTCCCACTTTAACTGTCTTATTTAGTTCTAGCTTCAACTGGAGATACATCTAGCAAGCTTGGAGGGCGGTAAACGTAGCCTTCATCTCAAAACTAGATAAAGGTTGTAAACTACATTATCAATACGTTCTACTAAATCTTGTTACACAGACCAAAGAGGTAGAACGATGAAAAGAGATTGGACTATGTGGCATGAAACTCAAACGAATAATCTCAAACTCCGTATTAAGTAATTAGTATATGGTTGGATCAATGCTGGATACTGGGTTGGATACGGGCATATTTCGTTCAAACACAAAAATATCGCAACTAAAATGAAAAAGTTCATGTACCTTCATCTTCATCCATCAATAGCTGTAATAAATTTATTTATCGGATGTAGACATAATCGCACATCTGTTTTCGACGAGGAGAATGATAACGGCCTCATGTTGCAAAGATAGACGTACTGTTTCAACACTGAACCGCATCAGCTCACTCATCTGGAATCGCCTTCATCCAGCGTATCTTCCACTTGTTTTTTTGAAAACTTGGCTTGTAGGAAAATATTCAACTTGAAGGAGGCCACCGGCCAGACAGAAGTATATTTTGAAGACTTTTAAGACCACTGCTAGTCTTTTGAATCAAACCATTCACCAAACCAATTTTTCACTTTTTCGTAAACTGAAAGTGCTGTTCTGAAAGTCCGTGCTGTATCGATCGAAACTAGCAGTAACCAGTAGGGGTCAAGTCTTTTAAATATGACGACTGGAGCTCAATTTCCCAATTAATGTTTGCAAGTAGATTTTTACTTGGTTTGCAATATGTGGACAGCTTAGTCATGATGGAAAGTAACGAATCCTTAATTAAATTTTATCAGTTGTTGACTGTACCCATCCCCAGTAACCGTTTCACCAGGTTTTAGCTGTTTATAGTACACCGTTCCTTATTGGTCTTACCAAATACACAGAATAACCTTGTTGCAAGACTTATGGTTGGCATGGATCGATTTTTTGCGTTTGGGATAGGCGAAATACCTGTAGCAGATCCATACTATTTTAATTACATATTGAACCTCTTTACTGGTCCACATCTTGTATCGAATATAAGTCTAAAAACTTACAGATGAATACATACCCGGTCAAGATCGTCTCCCTGTCATAATTCTTACAAAAATGTTCCTCAATCCTTTCCCTCACCTTATCTAATGTCTTTCGTCTATCCCTTTCACAAGGAAAATTTCCTCCGGCTTGGAATACTTCCCTCATCACCCCAATCGATGAAAACTAACTATCGTCTCATCGCTAAACTCTCCCATATACCCAAACTCTTCGAAAGTATTTTGCATGAAGTTCTAAGCCTCTAGTCTACATGGCTTCCTAAAGGGTAGGGCAACAACCACAAATTTTATTGAATTTGTATCCTTTTGCGGTCTCAACCCTAGAGAATGGTAATGAAGTCGACGTAGTTGCAACCGATTTTATCAACTCCTTTGATAAGATCTCTCATCGATCAATTCTTTTCAAATTGTCTGGCCTCAGCTTTGGACCCATGTTGTTAAAATTGACATCTTCTAACCTTCTTATAGTATTCGTCTTACGTCTAATCAGTCCCATTTTTCACTACCTTTGGCGTTCCACAAGGCAGCTATCTAGGACATGTTCTTCTTATATTAACCAAAAATGAAACTGAAAGGACTATCAAGCACTCGTCGGTCTCCCGAAATGCCGATGATACCAAATTTTTAAATCATTTCTTTGGCCTAGGATTCTCTTCAACATGACCTAGATAGTTTTTCAACCTGATGCCTCAAAAATTGTTTGAAAGTTAATGCTAATCAAAAACTTTATCACATAAGCGTCGCCAATCTCCTCCTTGACTCTATCTTCTACACGACTTCGCGACTTAAGGAGTCCAATTTCCTTTTACATATAGATGAAGATGATAACATTTAGGGCCAACTCTGTATTAGGGTTTTGTTAAACAGTGGTCCAAAGTGTTCATTATCAGATTCAGTCAAGTATGGTCCCCCAGTCATCGTGTTCATATCTCGAGGATAAGTATCCAGCCTCATTTTCTTCGATTTGCTCTCCGAGGTTTGCCATGTGTTCTTTTAAAACGAACAAACCAATGTTCAAAAATCCTTTGAGTTAGAGTATTCTTATCATAAACATCCATTAACAATGGATTACTTTCGTAGAAGTAGCGTCTTCCGACAGGTGCTGGTTCTTTAAACAATGAGAATGAGCCTCTGCAGCCGAACATCTTGCAACTCTGCTAGTAAGCCCTACTTCACACCTCCCCGTGGGACGAAGTGAAGGCGACAAATGGCGAGTTTCCTACGCCATAAATCAGGATTAGTGTCGGGAAAACAAAAGAAGACCTTATCCGGGCTACACCGACATATTTGAAGCTCAGGCCGGTAAGGATTTCCAACACTTAGTCAGGATCTTGGAAAAGCACCGCTTTTTTGGATGCGGATTTATTGTCGGGGGCAGATTAAGACAAAAAGTCCTGACGGATCAGACGGATACAATCGCAACAGATCGCCAAGTCCTTTTCCGATCGAGTGTCTCTTAATCTCTTAAGAGATCCAATACCGCCAGCATCAAGCATCTAAGACCATTGGAAACACTGCCAAAACGCCACCAGAGATGCCGCTTCTGATGTGCTGGGTTTCACTCGTCCACCACAATGGAACCCCTGGTTCGATGATGAATGCCGGCAAGCACATGCAGCTAAGCAAGATGCATATAAAGCGGCGGTGCTTAGAAGGACCAGAGCTGCTCATGAGCTCTATGAGCGGAAGAGGAGTACCAGCTTGTCAGGAGGAAGAAGAAAGAGCATGAGAAGTGCGCATCGGGAACATCGTTGTAGAATCGCAGTCGATGCTGAGGATTTGGAAAGACCATTTCTGCAGACTGTATAACGGCGATGACGAACCAAATACCGCTGTCAGGCAGAATCAACCTTTCAACTTGGACGATGATCACCAACAATTCCGTCCACCCGACCTGGATGAAATGAAGATAGCTATATCGAAGCTTAAGTCCAACGAATCTGCTGGAGCGGATGGCCTGACTGCCGAGCTCTTCAAGGCGGCAGGCGATGACTTGGTAAGGAGCATACACCAACTCATCTGTAAAATATGGTCGGACGAAAGTATGCCCGATGAATGGAACCTCACCATTGTATGTCCGATTCTCAAGAAAGGAGACCCTCTGAACTGCGCCAACTACAGAGGCATCAGTCTCCTTAACATCGCATGTAAGATCTTATCCGCCGTATTGTGCGAACGACTGAAGCCGTTCGTCAACAACCTGATAGGTAAATATCAGTGTGGCTTCAGGGCAGGAAAGTCCACCATCGACCAGATATTCACACTACGGCAGATCTTGGAGAACACCCATGAGCTTCAGATCGATACCCACCACCTATTCATCGATTTAAGGCCGCGTATGACAGCATCTATAGAGACGAGCTATATAGAGCAATGTATAGTTTCAGGATCCCTGCCAAACTCGTCCTTCTGTGCAGGATGACGATGGAGAATGCACGCTGCTCCATCAAGGTCGGTAAAGATCTCACCGAGACCTTTGATGTCCAGAAAGGATTTAGACAAGGCGATGCGCTGTCACGAGCAAACACAAGAGGCACTATCTTTCAAAAGTCCGTCCAACTACTCGCATACGCCGACGATATTGACATAATCGGAAGAAAGTAGCGTGATGTCAATGACGCTTTCTCGAGTATTGAGACGGGAACGGCGAAAATGGGTTTAGCGGTCAACTAATAACCAACACCGACGTCTCGGACAGAACGTCACCTTAGACAGATATAACTTTGAGGTAGTTAAGGACTTTGTCTACCTAGGCTCTGCTATAAATACAGACAACGACACCAGCGCTGAGATCAAGCGAAGAATAACTCTTGTCAACCGCTGTTTCTTTGGGTTAAGAAGGCAATTGAGTAGCAAAGCCCTCTCTCGGACAACAAAAGTCACCCTTTATAAGACTAATAATCCCGGTCCTGCTCTATGGCGCAGAGGCATTATTATCAAAAATTAATGAGGGCGCTCTTGGCTCCTTCGAGAGATAAATTCTTCGGAGGATCTTCGGTCCCGTCCGCATTGACGGCCCAGGTCCACTCCGGATTGTAGCGCCACTTAAAGTAAAGGAAGTAAGAAGTAGTGAAAATCCACATGTATCTGTTGAAAGACCATTGCATTCAGGAAAAGTCATTGTACAATATAGTGTTCAACTTCAATTGAGCCTAATTTGAATTCTGCGTTAATACGATATGTAGGAAAGCCAAGTCTTTTTGCAAAATATTCCGTGTAGCGTTTAAGAGATGAGCAGCACAGCACAGAACTGATTGATTGCGATCCCTGCTTTAGCATCGAAACAATTATAACTCCATAAAATTTAAGTAAACCTACGTAACGTAGTCGTAACTGACAAATTTTTAATGATTTGTAAACGTTGTTGAACCGTATATCTTTCTATGATTTAGTCGTAAAAATCTTGGATACAAATATAACATTTCTGTTAAGATAGTGTTCGCGAGTCGGTTACAGTCAATGGAGTCTGCTATCGCTTAATGCAAGTACATTCTTTTGGGATAAATAAAGAGTGGCGCCACTATTGTTTTTTTTTTTTCATTCAAAATCGACTAAACTTGAGTGTTCTAACATTCTCGCAGTCAGTCATGCCATAGCTTTGTTGGCGCCACATACGTCATCAACTAATTTACTCGAGGCTTATCGAGTACAGGAAAACGTAAGCAATGACTGTGAGACCGAGCTGATGCAACAGTATGCAGTTTGATATGAACCTTTGATCAGATTACCAGGTTTTGGACAGCTTGAAATCCCTCTTTAAGAGTAGTACAACTTCTTCTGTTTTGATATTTCTAGATAATAAGTAGCAAATGTTAGTGCGTGGAACACACTTTGCATATAACGAGTAAGTGTCTATTTCAAGGAAACCTTATTCCTACGTTTGTCATAAGAAGAGTTAGTAAAGAATGTAATGTCTTGAGAGAATAAAGAGGAAGGGAACTGTAATGCAAGTGATCGAATTTCACTTCGAATCTAGTTCACACACTGTGAGCATTTGGTGCTTATGCTTCCGCATTACTCTGTGTCGACGAGTTAATAAAAAAGAAAAAAAAATAATTTTACATCATTCTCCGCTAGATCAACTAAAAATATATCTGCCATACAGCACTCTGAATATTCAAATCTAATTGACAGCACACTCCACAGTGTTCGCAACTCCCCACTTCTCATGCCACAAACTTGTGGAATGGACTCAAAAAAACAAAATGTTTTCTAAGAAGCGTAACATACACACATTTTTTTAAAAAATATCTTAAGTAACACACTACTATTACAAAAAAAATCCAACTGTCTATGCAGACACAATCCGACTAATTGGTGCACAGCAGTCATACTTACGTCCATTACGTCCATTAACACCGTCAATCAAACACAGATAAAAACAAAAACATTGCCCGACGAAACTTCGTCACGTTAAAAAAAAAAAAAAAAAAAAAAAACAACGACGTTGCTATCGACTGACGACAAAGTCAATCGCTCACAATCGATAAATTGAAATCGATTCAACTTTGATATCGCTGAGTGTTATGAGTTAAAGATACAACGAGAGAGAAGGAGTCTCAGATTGAGCTGAAACATTTCGGAACAATTGGCAAAATTGATGAATTCTGATGAATTGTGCTGAAAGATACCAAGATACAATGGCTTCACAGTAACAATAGACCGCACCATGAAACACATTACGTAGTCTTCTGCCTTCAAGTCTTTGAATCTTTCGGTCTTTCGGTATTTTATAGTATGACATGGTTACATATGTACGTGTATTTGTCATGCGAATAAACTATTTTTGTTACTGAAAGACCTACTTTTACGTTTTGCCTTATCACAAAAGTCGTGTTTGTTTGGCTTGACAAAAACGACGATGATGGAGTAGATGGCTTTAGTTGACGATGACTAACGAGATGTCTCTAGTTAACGTGCCTTTTGCTATAAATGTTGGATAGAAACTTGCTCCATATACAAGTACTTGTAGGGTTGTGTAATCTCTATGGGGGATTTCATTTGCAATTTCATTACCTTTGGCTAAAACGACGGAGCTGGTGTGCAGGGTGGTTACTTTATTTTTTGATTGGATAATAACCCACAAGCACTAGTAAACGATGATAAGATTTTGATTTAAACGTTGGGGAATTTTAGGGATAAGCTGGTTGACATTAAGCCAATGGAGGTTTGTGTATGCTGATCTGAGGAATTTCGGTTGCGAATTATACATATAACGAGTATCTGTAAGTCGCAGTAGCATAAATGGACATTTTGGAAATTTCACGTGATAAAAACAAATGAATACTGCGAAGTGTGACTTGTATATCGAGTTGGTTTTAATCGGTATTTGCTTAAATTTGCACTGATTGGGTGTAGGAATGTGTTCTCTGTCATATAAGAGGATAAGAAACTTTAGAGCACCACATTGACAATTTTTTGATTTTATATTCGAGAGGAAATTGTTTGTAAACTCAATTGTTTCAAAACATCAAGTTCGATGCGAAGTTTTTACCTGTCCGTTGGCCTTTTATGAGAACTTAAAGGTCATTCGATTTCGATATAGAAAACAGTTAGTAACAGTTAGTAACTAAGAGGCAACGCTTGATGGTGATGGTGATATATGAAATGGCCTCTTCTCGTTTTGCCGCATTTCAATTGTATAATTGTGCTATGCCAACAATGAAACTTTCGCTAAATACAAATTTGTGATATAACAAAGATTCAACGTCCAACTGCTCTAAAACTTAACCAACGAAAGGTTCTGAGCAGCAAATCTTGACTCGAACCTTTACCTATTAAGACATTCTTACTCATATTTACTTACTTAAGTACTGTATTATACAGTCCATTTGATAAGATCGTATACGGCAAAACTCGTTTATAAAAACCGGTTTGGAAGTAGCATTTGCATTAGCAGATAAAAATATACTTCTGCTAAGATGCTTTGAATAAAAAAATTTAAAGAGTGTTCAATTTTTGTCAGAGACGGAAGTATTTTAAAATGGGTGTCGCGTTTGCATCACGTTATGAAGCAGTATTCTTGTGCACGCATCCAAAAGGACCGAAAATGTCCTGCTAAATACATGAGAAAGTCAAAAGGATTTGTTAGCAAGTGGCAGCACCGTTATTCCCAAATTAAAAATGTGGCTGATTTCCCGGATCGTGGGTCTACGCCAAAAACAACAAAAAAAGCAGGACAACATGATTCTACGCGTGTTTGATAAAAATCCTCTTCTATCGTTACGTGGAGGACAAGGGATTTTACGTAAAAGGGGTCTAAATGTGTGTTGTGATACGATACGAAGACGTTTACTAGCCAATAAGGTTACAACATCGAAGCACAATAAAGAAACCACTACTGTCAAAAAAACACGTAGAAAAACGACTCAGTTGGGCTAAGGAGAATTTGGACAGAGATTGGAACAACGTTATTTTTTCGGATGAAGCTTCTTTTTAGGCATGGTCTCCTATCACTCATACCTGGTGTACACAATCCAATAAATTAATACAGCGGACCGTCAAACACCCGGCAAAGGTGCACGTTTGGGGATGCTCCTCAAAACAAAGATTTGGCAATTTGTTCATGCTTACAAATAACTTAAACGCACCCAACATGATCAAAATTTATAAGAAGGCTTTATTACCATCTGCCCAAAGGTGGTTTAAAAGAAGAAATGAGAATTGGTTACTGCAAGAAGATAACATCGCAGTCGTTTGTGCAGTGCGATGTTTTAGATTGGCCATCACAGTCGCCGGATGCAAATCCCATTGAAAATGTTTGGGCACTCATGAAGCTAAATCTCCAAGGAAAGAAGATCTCGACGGTCAAACAATTATCACGAAAAATAAGAGTTTTATGGAGATCTTTGTCTCAAGATTATGCTATAAGATTAGTAGAAAGCATGCCTCGAAGACTCCAAGCAATTATTGATAATGGAGGAGAGTGGACAACATATTAATTGAAAAGCATTCAAGTAAATAAACAAAATAAACCAAAACAATTGATTTTTTTTTATTATTATAAGTTCTTTAATTTTTGTCGTGTACGATGTTATCAAACAGACTGTATCTAGGTTTAAGAGACTCGTTTCGCGTTCGGTTTTTGCCAATATGACTTGTCTTGCTTTCTTGCAATTCCAGTACAGTAATTTTAAAGAGAGAGATGGACCATTTATTTCAATGGAATATGACCTACGAGGTCCTTTGAACTTGGAAAATCTATCGTATGTTCCTCGAACAGTATGCAGTAAGGCATCAGATCTTCGTGTATACATAATTCCGGAATCCGGAATCGTGCACATACCACTGTGTTAGGTGGTATATACGGTTCCCTTTTGATCTCGTTGACCACAATTTGATGGCATTCTTTGTGTCCATCTATTTATGATGGAGCTGTCCATCTTGGCTTGCCACATCGCTGCCACCGTGAGTGTCCTTCCTTTATCTTTCACCGTTTTGGCTCCCTGTTGGTTCCTAGGTCGCCTCTGTCTCATGTCATTCGCAAGTATGTCAATGGCTAACAAATAGGGCGCTTCCTCCGACAGAGTTCGAAAGCCGCTTATAGTTCTAATTGCGCAGAGCCCGTACGTTGACGATAGCTTGTTATAATATATAGGTGCAGTGTATAGAGACAGCAGAGTCCTGCCGGCGTAATCAGAGCTATCTATGTTCGGAGATACTCGAAAGTATAGCGCTTTAATTTTGCTAGTGTATCGGTCGTAGGGCTTGAGGTGCACCCTGTAATCGAGCATACCTCACAGGTATTTTAGAGAGTCTCTTACCTGTTCTCTGTTTCCCAGCTCGGAAGTTCGCATTTCTGAGAAGTTCCAGGAGAAAATAGCAATACTTATCCCCTGACTGAACATAGGGAGGACGTCAGTAGATGAATTTGCGTCACTGATTCATTTCTGTCGTCAACAGTCACAATAGCTGACTTCTTATATGAGCTCCTATGCTGTACTGAGGCCAATTTTTTGAGTTACTGTTGAAATAGAGATGATAGTAAATGATTCTTTTTAGGCTAACGCCAGTTGTCATAGCTCCGAAGCTCTTAAACAGGCTTCACTATATTCCCTTCTGCATGGGATCCCAGAGTGGGTATGGGTATATTCATGTTCATGTTCATGTTCATGTATTTACTGTTGACGATTCTGTAAAACGATTTTATCTATGTAAAAGGAGACCCTCAAGATTTTACTGGCCGTATTGTGTAAACGCCTGTAGCCGTCCGTGAACAATCTGATTGGTTCATATTGGTTTGGCTTCAGGCCATCGACCAAATATTCACACTTCTGTACGTCTTGGAGAAAACCTGTGATCCTCAGATCGGTACACACCTCCTATTCATTGATTTTATGGTCGCGTTTGAACTCTGAAGAGATGAGCTTTAAAGAGCAATGTCTTGTTTTATCATTCCTCCCAAACTCGTCCGTCTGTGCAGGATGACGATGGGGAATCCCCGCTGCTCCATCGAGGTTGGTAAAGGTTTCACCAAGACCATTGTGGTCAAAAAAGGTTTTAGACAAGGCGATGCGATGTCATGCGATTTCTTCAACATCATACTTGAAAGAATAGTGCAAAACTCACCTGCCAAGACAAGAAGCAGAATCTTTCAAAAGTCCGTCCGATTACTCGCATAGTTGGATGATATCACTGGTATAATGGCCTTTTTGCGAGTATTAAGACGAAAACGGAAAGAATGGGCTTAGCGGCCAACGAGGGCAAGATCAATTATAAGAAAAAAGAACACCCAAGAATGATGTTTCGGACAGAAGGTCACCTTTGACATGTATTACTTTGAGGTAGTTGAGGACTTCCACTACTTAGGCTCCACTATCAATTCAGACAACGATACCAGCGCTGAGAATAAACCAATAATAATCCCAGTCCCGCTCTATGGCGCAGAAACAATCAAAAATGGATCAGGGTGATCTTGGCTGGTTTGAGTGGAAAATTCATCGAGTGATTTTCGGTTCCGTCTGCATTGCCGGTGAGTGTAGGAGGAGATGCAACGCCGAACTGTATCGACTGTACAGCGGCAACGAAATACAAAGAAGATTGAAGATCCAACGACTGAGATGGCTGTGTCAAGTAGATAGACATAAACGCTCCGGTCCGAAAAGTCGTCGAAGCGCAGAAGGGAAAGACCATGACTCACGTGGCGCACGCAAGTGTAAGGGTACGAAACTGGAACCAACTTAGGGTGCGAAACTGGAGACAGCCTGTGAAGTATCGTACTTGTTGGAGATGACGCCAGGCGTTATGCAACAGGCGGACGTATTTTATAAGATATCAAAAAAGTACAACCGGATGAGTTTTACTGAACAATGATAAAAGGGTGAAATATAAAAGAGAAAATTGTAAATTTGTTACAAGCCATAAACTAAAGCAAAAAGTTTAAAGCTTTTGGCAAAAACCCATTGCAGAAATTCTCATTGCCAAGATTACTCTGATATACACTCAAGACCTCACGGATTAAATCAGCAATGCTACCCATAAATGTTTAAGGTGATTTTAACACCAAATTAGGAAAGCGAACGATACTACGTCCGCAAATAAACAGGCTAATTGGCTTTCCTCATTTCAATAATTAAGAAGAAACATAAGGTACACCAGATCATAAAACGAACGAACTGTTAGAATCTTTCTCATGTTTTCTTTCGTCAACATAATTTTAACCTACACTGAAGATCAGTGGCATCGATGCAAACAAGCAAGAACTTAGAACTTTTGTGTACATTTTTTTTGCTACTCGTATTATTTTAAATAATGACATCTCATGATGCCAATCGATGTTTTTTAAAAAGGTAATTGGGTAAAAGAATCAATATATACTAACCAAACCCTTATCAGCACATTTCTGCTCTATAGCGTCAAATCCTGCGAACGATCTTTGGGCACCGCTTTGGGGAGGAGATATATTAGCGAACTCTACAAGGTGTACAGTGACATAACTTGAACAGAAAAGCCTTCATTGGTTGCTTGCAACGGGTAGGACATATAGGTGGTGAATGTCAATGTTGCAGCCCGAAAGGTCATTTGTTCCAACCCGAAAGGACATTGGTTTTTATGTCATACCAGGGGGCAATTAGCCAAATACTTTGCTAACTATCAAGGTTTATTGATTTATTGGACTAAAGCGCAATCTAGCAATTCAGTAATTGAAAAACGCAATGTTTGTCTTTGAATAGGCATCTTCTCCCGCCGTTCCGACTTTCTAAAAAGTAGCAGATACATCTCTACAGGTATGATAGTATGCCTTGTGCTTCATTAACATTAACATAGAGAGCCAAAGTAGTAGAAAATGGCCCTAACGCAGTATTATTCATTAAGGCTCAGAGTGACTCTGGTCTGTGATTTTGCCGAAGTGGGCTTATAACATATATACGAACGTTAGCTTGGAGTAAAGGACTTCCCAATGAGTTCTGAAAGTTGTTTTGAGCCAGCTCAATTTAAGTTAAAATAACTCTTTCTAATTAAATTAAGTCTTTCTTGCTACAGCGTATCGACGTCAACCCCTTATCAGCTTCTCATATAATCCAGTTCAAGGTAGCATATCTCTACTACGAGTACGTTCTTCATCCCATCAACCTATATTTTTTTGCTCAACAGTGTTACTACTTCTTCTGAGCACCTACTGCCTAACATTCACTGTGTCAGTCGCCAACAAATATTCATTTCAGATTAGTAGGTGCGTGTTTACTTAGGCCATGAAGCCTTTGACTGATACATTCATGCGTTCACTATCTTCTGTGGTTTTCTTATCGAGTTTTTTTTTGTTTACTTTTTCTTTAATTAAAATTGATTAGTGTTTTTCTATTTAAAATAGTAAATTAGGTAATTTTGCTTTTACCGTGACACAACTTAGTTCAGAAGGACGGAGTAGCAATAATCTATTCATTCAACGGGTTTTATTCAAGTTGTCTTCAACAAACGGTGTTTGGAAAGGCCTGTTTTTTTTTTTTGAAATTAAGTTTACTGCAATTTATTTATAGCTTAAATCAAAAGCGATATTGTCGTGATTTCTTTGAGAAGCAAATTTATGAGGGTACGAGTTTCTGAAAAGTTAGTAGATCGACGTTTGACATATGATCACATTATACACGGCGATGATCAGATTATTCAAACAGAAGTAAAGAACGATTTCATCAGGATGGGCTATGAATCCATCGTAATGGATTCTATAATTCAAAAACTCGGTGGGTGACATGCACGCCCGATTACACTTTTAAATTTACCGTCTTTGTAGGACAGATGGATGCAGAACAAGCCGGGAAGCAAGTCGAGCAAGTGGTACATACGTCTATTGCTATGTTCTAATTAATTTTGAATAGTATCAAATTAATTCTGGAATTCTAGACAGTTATAGGCATGCGGAAGAGGCGATTTCCTTGCATTCTAACCTATCACAATAGCATGGTTCATTCATGTTTTCTTCGTTGATTCCCATATCAAACCAAAGTCTGTTTAACCAAGGTTGAGGCTGGATAAAAATTGCAAAAGATACATCTTGATATGTAAATGCTGGAAAAAAAACTTAAATTAGTTGTGAACATTTTAGTGCACCATCAGTATGGTTGAGATCCCTAAAATTCAAGCGCTCCACGACTCTGAATCTCGGCCATTTAAATCAATCTATCTATCCACTTGAACTTGTTTCAGTCATTTCGATCATTGCTCTGCTTTAATAGTTCGTCGCATTGTAAAACACTTAAATATGTTAAAGCTTTCATAGAGGAAAAATTCGTCCTCAATCTCAATTGCAGATTCTTCAATTCTCGCAAAATTTTTATAATCATTGATCCAACAAACATGCTGGAGTGACTTCGTAAGGAAATAACACAAACATTTCTATAATATGGTCGGACGAAGGTAGACATGATGAACGAAACCTCATCAGACTCTTTGAACTGCACCAACAAAAACGGCATCATTCTTCTTATCATCGCTCACATGATCTTATCTGCCATATTGTGTGAACCCCTGAAGCCGTTCCTGATTGGTCCATATCAGTGTGGCTTAAGCCCAGTAAAGTCAATCATCAGCCAAATATTTACACTACCGCAGATCTTGGAGGAAACCCATGAGCTTCACATCGATTCACACCACCTATTTATCGATCGAGCCTGTGCAGGATGACGATGGAGAATGCACATTGATCCATTGAGGTTTTACCGAACCCTTTGATGTCAGAAAAGGATTTAGGAAAGGCGATGCTCTGCCATGCGATTTCTTTAACATCATTCTGGAACTAATATTGCGCCAACATAATACGCACAATCTTTCAAAACTCCGCTCAAGTTCCCGCATACGCCGATGTTATTGTTATCATTGGAAGAAAACAAAGTAGCGCTTTCGCGAGTTTTGAGGCGGAAGCGATTAAAATGGGTTTAACGGTTAACGAGGGCAACCAGTAAAGACACTGGACGTCTCGGACAGATATAGCTTTGGTGTAGTTACGGACTTTGTCTATTCAGACAATGAAACCAGCGCTGAGATCAAACGAAGAGCAACTCTTGCCAATCGCTGCTTCTTTGGGCTATTAAAGCCCTGTCTTGAACAACAAAAGTGACCCTTTAAAAACCCCTATAATCCCAGTCCTGTCTACTTAATCAGAAAAGCGAAGGTATAACGTCTGAGATGGCTGGGTCATGAGGAGCGAAGTTAAACCAACGCTTCGGCTTGAAAAGCCCTTCGATTCCGCCGACGAGGGACATTGCGGTAGAGGAAGACCGCAACTCAGGTTTTTTTTTTATAATTGGCGCGCGCTCAAGGGGTTATGAGCACCCTTAAAATGATTGCACATAGCGCGGGCGAGGGAAAATTAGGGAGGATAGAAAGAGAGGTACCGATGTACGTTGATCTTGAATGTTTGGAGGTTATAATGACTAGGGAACAAAGAGCTCGGCAGGTCATTCCATGAGCGATTACTTCGGCTTAGGAAAAAATCACGATATTTCAGGGTACGTCCGAAAGTGGGCTTGAGGGTGTGCTGATGAGCATTCATAGCGAGGCGGTTGTTACGGTGAGAGGTTTGAAGTCACGGAATGTTACTGGCAATAGCGATTGAACAACGTGAGGCAGGAGACATTACGTCGGTGGTCGAGGGTGTCAATCGACTGTGTAATATTAGCATCGCCTATTAGTTTTATCGCACGGTTTTTACTCTTATCTAGTAGGCGCAAAGATATCTTGGGGCACCTGACCAGATGTTAGCATTACACTACAATTTTGGGCGAATGAAAGCCTTATATATTGAATCCAGATCAGAGGGGGTGAAATATTTCTTACATCGTTTGAGGAAACCTAGACATTTCGCATCATTTTTGGCAACTTCGAATATGTGGTCATTCCAACGTAAATTGTCATTGACACACATACCGAGAATGGAAAGTTTTTCGGTTTCGACGATGCAAGTGCCATTCATGGATAATGGCTGGGTTTTGAGAGCATTAAATTTTACTCTGCTTATAGCTCCCCAGGCACATGCCAGTGAAAGGGACTTCAGCAAATTTAGCGTGTGAACCTAAAGGCAGCTAGTGAGAGATCGACCTGGCTGGAGATGTTTGTTGGTTGAGCCCCTGGTCCACCCCGGACTGAAGTGCCACTAAAATAAGGCCTGCTAAAGGCGGTGGCCCTTCTGCACTCTATGCGAGTGTATGGTAAAGCCGACTTGAAAGCTTGCGCTGGTAATGATTTGCTTATTTTGCATTTTTAAGAGAATTTTGTTTCCAACGGTTTGCAATGTAGCAGACTCGTCGTATCACACTAACAACCGTCTCATAAAATTGGTGCTCGAATTATTGGTGAAAGTGTCTAATAACGAGTCTGGTAACGTAGTGGTCCTTTGGTCACTTAGAATAACATTGCATTCGTCCATATACTGTAAAAGAACTTGACTTATGCAGAGTTCTACTTGTGAATCTGTCATAACGTGGAGAGTGGGTAGTCAGCTCTTTTGAGATCTGTTACTGACCTATTACAAGTTTTTTGGCTGTGCAGTGCTATGTAGACCAAGTCCAAGATTCTGGGAATTACTATCCGGTTTCTTTATTGTTTACTTCGTAGTGACTTTCAGACAAATTACATTATTTTTCAGGGGATAGTGACATGAAAGCATATCAAATGCAGTAGTGGCGGTGTATCTGGTCTTGCATACCTTCGCACTTGAAATCTCCCTAGCTTTGTAGTGTGTTTCTGCTCTCTTCTTATTTTAAATCCAGTGCTTAGATAACTATACCCACTATGGGTTTACTACTTAAAACTTCTTGTTTACCTCCGGACCGTCCCGTTCAGGTCTTATATTTTTTATGTATGTGCTTATGTGTTCTTCAATTTGTTCATTCCTGATTTTATATTTTGTTCTATACAATATTAGTCCAACAGCTCATTAATCTTCACCCTACAGTGCAGTTCTAACTCTCCACACCAACTTTTCAGTCAACAAATCAAGCTTAGATGATTGAAAATATACAAATACTGTAGAAAATAGAAATTTTTAAGTGCTTTTAAGAAGAATCCAGCTAAGGGCGGTCGACTACTGCTGCTCTTTTAACCAATAGCTCGCATTGATACTGAAATACCCACTTCTATAAAATTAAACTTAATTCCTTGTAAATTGGCAGATCAAACAAATCAAAACAACCAATCTGTCAGTTTTCGTGTCTATTTATTCTTCAATCTTCATACGGCACTCGTAACATGAAGACCGGTCCTTAGTTTCTGGCAAGTTCGATTGCAAAATTTAAACAAAATTCCCAAAAAAAACATCCGATTAAAAAAAAGAAGAAGAAAGAAACCAGTTTACGAGTATCATTTGGCAAAAGAATAGAAAGTTCACTGAAACATTATCTCGCTGTATCTCTCTCTGTGTCTGTACTGAAGTGCGGATCGTTAAAAATTTGCCAGAGATCGCTTAGCAATCGGTGCTTTTTGCAAAAAAAAAAGAAAAAAATAATAGTAGTTTCCCCTTTAGATACGAATACTTCTTCTATTTGCAGAGTCTTAGTTTCATTGTTGTTCGCGATAAGATTAGAATATACGAGAATTAAATACAAGAATTCTATCGACACTTAATTATTAAGTAGCTCGTGTACGTACAAAGATACATTTGTAGCCTGACAGAGGTTATAAGTAGGAGACTTGCGTTTTTCATTTCAACTAGTTATCGCTTCAGTCTAAGTAAACAAATGAAATCTACTTAATTACTTCGAACTTTTAAACAATGTTTACGTGAACAACTACCAGATTGTCTTGGTTAAATAAGAGATATTTTCGAGGATTGTTTGCATATACTTTGTAGGAAGCAATTAAGCCAAGCTTAGTTATTAAAAAGACGCAGCATCAGATTTACTGCACGACCTAGATTGATCTCGCAGTGTACTCCAAGTGATGTTGATTCTTTACCTCCCAGGTTGTAATATACTAAAACTTTCAAGATCATTCTATCTTGTCATAGATTGTGACGGCGATCATGCAATCAACACAGTGGGCGATCAAGTGTTCAGATAGTTTTAAGTTCCAAATCTGTTTTGGGAGGCAATTCGATTCATTAAGACTCTGTGTCCAATTTTTTTTGACATTTACAAGCTTTCGTCATCAATCTGGATGGCTTTTGTATGAGTTGTCTCAACTAGGAAAATTAACAATCTTGAACTACCAAGCCCAAAAACTGTAAACCATTGTTTCCATTGCTGTTTTATGTCTGAGTTCGTTAATTTCTATGAAAGCGGAAGTTCTTCAAAGTTCTCATAATAAAACCAAAATTGTTCCATTTTCGCCAAAATTCATTCGGCCGTCTGCTTTCAGTGGCTGCCGCACATAAATCAAACGACGTGGCTTGCTTGAAAGTAGTGTTTTGATAGATGGTACCTGCGCAGTGTTATTTTTAAAGTTGTAATGCGGGAAATGCACCCCCGGGTCCATTACTTACTGATTCACCCCTTGAGGCGAACATCACAAATCTATAATATTTGCGACAAGATTGCTCCCTATAAGCATCCACTTAATAATGTAACTTTAAATGTTCGAATCGACTCCAATATATAGTAATATTGTGCTCCTAACCGATTGGCCTAGCTTCCGAAAGCAAAAACGCTTACTTACTTACTTAACGGGCTCCCGACCCGTGTAGAGTCTCTGCCTGAGACACTGCAGCCTTCCATCCTCCACGATCCCGGGCACCCTGCTTCCAGTTGCCCAGACCAAGCGCTCTAGCATCCGCGATGGCTTGGTCTTTGAAACGGAGATTCGGTCTTCTTTGTGTTCTCGAACCTGGGGGCTTTGATTCGAAGATCCTCGATGTGGCCGAGCCAATGTAGTCGACGTGTTTTGGGTTTTTGGACTGCATCCATATCTTGGTACAGCTCATAGAGTTCGCGGTTGTATCTTTTCCTCCATTCGCCCTCCTCGCACACAGGACCGAAAATCCGCCGAAGTATTTTTCTTGCCAAGGAACCCAGTATCAGCTCTCCCTTCTTGCTTATCGTCCAGCACTCGGCGCCATAAAGCAGAACTGGCAGGGTAAGGATTTTGTAGAGCACACATTTCGTCCTTCGAGTTAGGAGCTTTGAACCCAGTTGTTTGGCCAAGCCGAAGTAGCAACGGTTTCCTAGGGTAATTCTTCGCCGGATCTCCACAAGGGTGTCATTCGTGCATACTCAGACTTACTCCGAGGTAGGTGAACTCACTAACTATCTCGAAATTTTTGCTTTCAATAGTTACCTACGTTAATAAACGCTTAAAACGATAAAAAAAAACTCTTAATTTAGGATAAAATAACAAACTCATTCATATGTAGTATATCATGGAATAGTTAAAGCCTTGTTTGTGACCGAATGACAACACGACGTTAGATGTCAGGAAAAAACTTTAGCTGTCAACCT
Source organism: Volucella inflata (assembly GCA_928272305.1). NCBI lineage: Eukaryota > Metazoa > Arthropoda > Insecta > Diptera > Syrphidae > Volucella > Volucella inflata. Next base: position 66,340,380 of record OV743718.1, read on the forward strand.
ACTCTAATTAGTTCTTGAAGAGTTCACGTAGTGAAATTAATGACTGTGGAGACTGGAAAACAGTGCAAAATTTGAAGCAAAAAAGAAGAAAATGAAGTTTTGACAAGGCAGTGCCGTAGCTCAAGTGTATTAAGCAGATAGCAAATGGAGCAACTTCCAGTGTCTTTATGAGTTATTTTAGCAGCTTGCAAGTCGCTTTTAGCTCGCAGTGCAAGCTCTTCGTGTTTTAACTTACAACTATAAATGTTTTCTGCCATCAAACAACAAGGGCTGGAGTATGGAGAATGCGACAATGGATCGCTTTGTCATCTAAGTCCTACTGATGGCCTGGTGGTCTAAGGAGAAAGATTGTCCGAAAGAAATTTGGTCCTCTGTGACAGAGCCTAATCAGTACAGCGGAAAATTACATATTGTTTATTTAAACGGTTAATAAATGCAGAAAAATTATCTGTGCGCTTTGGCGAGATATGGTAGGTATAAAAAATTCAAAATTCTAGGAATTATACAAGGTTTTTCAATAGAAGTGTAACCAACTTCTGATGTATATTTGGAATGTCAAATCGAAATTCCAAAAGCTCTTAAGCGTTTCTTTGTCATTCAATTATTTGTCAAACGCAAGTAACATGTTAAGATGTAAGCAACACCAACCAACGATATGGACTTGCAAATGAAAGGTAATTCAGTGATCTCACCTTTTTTGTGAAATATTGACTTCGGCGATAGTTTGTGAGTTGCGGCATCTAAACGTGAATCATATCTTCTTCTACCGAACCATAAAAACGATATCGTAAACAAAAAATACGGTGAGGGACGTCAACTGACTGCAACATTAGTTGAAAACGTGAAGACGGCGAAAAGGAAATTTGAGCGAATTCCTCATCGGAGCAGAAACGCAATGGCAAAAGAGTTAGGTGTGTCTGCCGCTGTGTGTGTCTGATGGTCAAGCCTTTTAAAATACAAATGGTTCAACACCTTAGAGTTGCTCCGAAAGTAATATGGCTCCAAAGGTCAAGGCGGTGAATTAACGACTTATTTGCGGCGACTTGAAGATTGTTTATTTACTAATGGGAAGGTCTTCACTGTGCAGCAATTCGTAAACAAACAAAACGATCGAGTTTGGTTGCCTGAATGCTCTACTATGAATTTGGATCAATCGCGTGAATTTCGTCATCAAAATCCAGCGTCCGTGATGGTTTACGGCGGGCGTAGCCGAGACTGGACGCACTCGACTCGTTTTGGTGCCGGCGGCAGTGAAAATTAACGCTGGAGTTTATCAAGAAGTTGTGTTGGAATGTTGTGTCAAATCATGGGCAGCCATTTCGAACAAAGGTGCTGGATTTTTCAGCAGGGCTCTACATCCATTCACAAAGCCAGTACAAATCAGGCTACGTTTCGAGAAAACGTTCCTGACTTCATTTTAACAGCAGATAAGCCTTCGTCTTAACCCGACCTCAACCCATTGGAATTCGTCATATGGGTCATTTTGGACAGCAGAGTCCAAAAGAACAGAACAAAATTCCGCAGAGTCATTCGAGACTCATGCAATGCGTTCGCTAACAGATTGGACACTGTGATCCTATTCTAAGGTGGTCATATTGAAAATTGAATTGAATAATTTTTAAAGCGAATTTTTTGCCGACATTTAAAAAAATATATTAAAAAAAAATATTCAGTATTTTTAGAGTTAAAAGCATTTTTCTATGTTACTCGTACACTTCAATTGAAAAACCCTGTATAGTAATATCGACGAGTTAAAAAAAAAAACCTTAGCTAAGTTTATTTTGTTGTTCAAATAGTCTTTGATCTGAAGAATAGAGGAATATATCATCTTAAAAAGGTCAAGATGATTAGTCAAGACGGCAGGTAGGAATAAGTCTTAGACAAATTTAAGTATGTGTAAGTGTACAGGCTCAGGTAAATATAGGGTTCCCAATCTAACGTAGTTTACGTAAAAAACTAGCTGTCGGTTATTCTGAAGATTCCGCCCACCAAAAAAAAAATATTACAAATCAATGGATCAATGTAAGCTCAGCTTCGAAAACTCTTTTCGAATTAATTCCAAAATCAGGAGCCTATAAACCGGACAAGTTCGTGAAGAACTTTCGAAGCACACCAAACACCAGACAATTTTGCTAACTTCACCACCCTTTTGGATGGCAAGCAATTGCAAACCTCCGAAGGCGAAACTTGTGTCAATAAAAAACGTTTCCTGTACACCTACTATTCGGAGTTCACGGATACAAAGTTTGATACAACATATTCGTACATTCTTTTATATGGTGCGTCGGTCACATAATCATCCGATCGTTCCGATGGGACCAAAAATCATCCAAACAGAATTTTTCTAGAAAATGCCATTTTTGTGGGCATAGTACGACTATAGTACGACTGGGACGATGAGGGCCTTACATAGTGTTTTCCTCTTTGCTTGTAAGTGATATTATTTAATATCTGCAGTGATGTGTCTGATCGATGGTGTCGGTATCAGGCTTAAAATCGAACTGATTAGAATCCATTTGGAACTTTTCTACAGAAGTATTACCTTGTGGGGTGTCCTTGGTGTGGTGAGCATCCTTCCTTGCTCTGCCACTTTGTATACTTCTAATTTTGTCTGCATGCGTTTGCCGACGCTCTTCCTCAAATCAAGGATTTCAGTAGTATAAGTAGCGTAAGCTTAGATTGCCAACAATTTCGTTATGATGTTGGCAGGTTAGAACTTCTTGAATGTTTTTTTGGGAACTCAATCAGAAAAGTTGAGCGTGAAATTTCGCATGTGGGTCATCAACGGTGGATCTAAGTATAATTTTAATTTGAATGACTTGTATAGATCAAGGTCACTCTATAGTCAATTATGTCCAAAGCCAAAGCTTGTAAATAAACAAACATGCGCAGTTATCTTATAAATGTAAAGAACTACTACGAAATGTCGTCTAGAGATTGGAAAGATTATCATTCGAGTATCAATGTAAAATCGAAATCAATCGAGTAGATAATCCGGCAACTTAACGGCCGAGTGAGAACTAGTTTCACGAAGTTAAAGACGCTCTGATTTGACTTGTCATTTCACTCTGAGAATTTTCCATAAAGACCTCGTAGTATTGGTTTAAAGGCCCAACTGACTTAGAAATTGAAGCAAAATGACCATCTGATTCGTTATCGATTTTTGTTTTTTTGTTTGGGCTTAAAAAGAGCTCGAAAGTGATGAGAATTTCGCTCCATTACGGCGGCTATGTAAACAGACAATGGAGAGCAGTATTTTGGCATGGACGAGTTATATCTTTAGCAGACTTCCTGTTGCAGGGCTTTGTGTTCACACAAGCCGTCCAATAATCGATTTATCGTACACTTAATCCAATAATCGTGTAATCCGTCGTTTTGGCGATGTTTCTGAGCCGCCACGGAGTTGTGATTAGACATAGTTGGCCTTGTTTTTTGGCGTGCAATTAAAGATCGATGGTATGCGAGCAATCCAGAGACAATTCAAGCAATTAAGACCAATATTCTTTAAACAATTCACACATTAGGGACGGAAATCATCGAAAATGTATTAAACAATCGTGTTGACAGTCATTTAAATAAAATAATATTCAATAATTAAGAAAGGTTCACTCTTTTGAAGAAAGCAGTAATTGTTAAAAAAAGAGCAGTTTATTTTGATAGCTTTTAAAAGCAGTTTAAAAAGATACCAACAGATGGCCCACCCAAACGCGGTGACCGAACACACTTCATCTCCTGCATATAGCTGTTAGTATTTTGTTACCAATTCTTTGTTTAAGTTTACAGAGGCAGATTTTTGCTTTTTAAGTTCATGCATAATCCTTTTCTTGTTTGGCCACTAATGCTGAAAGTAAGGCGAAACCCGGCGCCCTTTTGTTTGATAAGCAGGTGCGAATCGCAAACAACATGAACAAAAAGATAAGACTGGCAATATTAGCCATAGTTTTACAAAACGCAAAAAAATTATCAACAATTTTCGGCGATTAAAAAATTACTCATTAATAAATTGTTTATTCTAATGAAGTTTGTATTCTTAGATCTGCCAATTAAATTCGCATATCACGAGTGTCTGCGACCATCTCGGTCTTAATTTTAAATGAGCTGCCTTGCCAAAGTCTTTTCACTTCACAATTTCATTCCGATGTCCATTATAAGTTGAAGACAAAAGCCTGTCTTCTGTTGAGCCAGCTTCACAACCATCATCCAATTAAATAGTTTCTCTATTGTAGAAAAAACTTACATTCGTGCTAAGAACAATTTTTTGAAAACAAAAACTTTTCGCTTCACTAATGACATGATGGCATGTAACATCTCTCGGGAAAACCCACTTTAATAGAGAGTCACTTAAAAAAGCCAACCCATCGATCTTTCTCTACGTCTGACCTCCCACACTTGTCCCAGAATGAATCACACTTATCCCAATCTGTCAAACAATAGTATGATAGAACTCTGCCCCTCTGTCGTGCATCGTTTATTTTTGGCCTGTCACGTCGTAAACCTCTACCGCTCTCATGATGAATATCTATGTGAATTCTCCAACCATTTTAAGGCCAACAAAACTAAAAAAAGAATAAAAAACACTTTATTGGACCCAATCAATTAATTATCAAAATGTTTACACGTTTCTGACGAGTGAAATTTTTTTTCCCAAATAACTAAATTACAATTCTGTTGCATATGAGGAAAATGGAAACAAGACATGACGTCGCGTCAGACACCCACCATATGTCCGAAACCACACAAGCAACAAAGTACAAATTTATTGTCGCTAACATGGGCTATATGTTCATGAATCTACATACATTGGGACTACTACTGAATACAGTACTAGGCATGAAGCAACACTGGGTACATGAATTATTCGCCCCCCCTTCTTCGGACAAGACAGACACTAATTCCATGAGCACTAAAATTTACTACCGATTCGTCATGGTTCATTCAATAGTGGGGTTTGGAATGGGCTGTGTACGATGCGTTGACAGATTTTAATTGATATGATTAAGGGCTAGACGGGTTGAAGGTAAGTTTACATAGAAAGGGAACAAATGCAACAACGTTGCATTTCGGAATGACATTCCCACTCTAGAGTGCTCGTTTCTTTTCTCGGGCAATTGGCTTTTACTTGTAGCAGAATACAACTAATTAGCTGGTTCATGGAACCTAAAGGGGGCTTAGCCCTTGTAGACCAATTTTCAAGAACTTATGTAAAAACAAACTAGAGAAGATTTTGAACTGAAACTTTTTTTATGTTATTGTAGATTAATTGAATTTCATACATGATTTTTTTTACATCTCAATGTTGACTACCAAGACCTAACAAGACGGCTTCGACAGCGCTCCTTTCAAAAGTGAAAAGTAAAACGGTATAAAAAGTCAGTTTTTTACTATTTGAGGGTGCCAAAAATCAGCAAAATGAAAATTTTTAAAAGTGAGCTACGTTTAGCACACCAGCTTAATAAATACAACTTTTGGTAAAACGTGTTTGTAATTTTAGAACATTACAACTATGTTTAACGAGCTATACTTTCAAACTGGAGACAAATTTGGCTACCCGTTTTACAGGCTCATTTCTGATACCCGTAAGAAAAGAAAAATGAGAAAAAACAATCGATTTTTTGAAACCGAAAAAGTGTAAGTCCCTCTTAAAGGTTTAACTGGAAAACTTGGCAAACTGCCATCAACAATTGCTCCTGTTAAGGGCGATATTGGACTAACTGCTTCATATTAGTTCAACCTTTCCAGCCGATAAATTAACACGTTTTGTCATAGATGACGCTGTTACAAGGGTTCTGGGTTGGGTCTGCCATAAGTTTTGAAAATTACAAGGCTCTCAGTGTTAAAAGTCAACTAACAGTAACCTATTTCAGAAATAAGGCCTCATCGATTAATGTAGGTATGTGTACAGGTTCTCTGATGAAAAAGATTTAGCCCTGATGGTGGCCTGAATTTCGTCACACTTGCAGCACATATCCAAACGCGGCCATTCGAATTTTGAATGATTGAACTCTTTCAGTCTTGAATCAATACCAATCGATACCTTCATTCTCGCATATTTGGCTTCAAATGTCGTGTAAAGCCTGCTTATGTTTAAATCAGGGCTTTTTGTCGATCTTTTCTGTCTACTGTAGTAGTTCTCCTCACAAGGGAAAGACATGATATTTCTCCTGATTTCATCTTTTATGGCAGCTGTGTATTTCACGAGACAGTCACCACATCTGCTCTCCATAGTAGCAAAATCACTTTTATATTCTATAAACAAAATACGCAAATCCAAATAAAATCACAACTTGTTGATTTAAGATTGCATCAGCCAAACCAGTCGAGTCAATTACGCTCGGAGAGGGAGCGATCGCATATGGCACTTAGACTCAGACAACAAAATATTGAAGTTATACCCTCTGCCATATTTTGAGCGCTATAGGAGTGCTATATGTCCTGGTCCTGGGAAAAATCCAATGAATAAAGAACAATACTTGTCTCTTTAAGCCAGGTTTAGATTGTTCAAAATGACTATCGAATTAAACACTCTCGCCGAAACCTGTGATGTTGTCGTAGACAATATAATGCGCATACTGTGATGGGAATCACATTAGAACTTGAACCTGGAAAAATTGATTAAGGTGCGAATCAGAGAAAAACTAAATATAGGGTTTTCCAATAAGTACTTGACAAATTTTTTTTAAAATAAAACGCCTACCATTTGAGATATTTCAAAAACTTTATGGAACTCGACTTCGTTCATATGGCCACCGCGAGCACGTTTGCAGCGGTCGATTCGTTGGACCCGATTTTAAACGACTCGGCCACACATTTCGGCCGAAATGGCCGCTGTTTCGCGTTCAATGTTGGCTCTGAGCTCTTCCAACGTCGACGGCTTGTTGGCATAAACCAATGACTTAACGTATCCCCACAGAAAATAGTCAAGCGGCGTTAGATCGCATGAACGAGGCGGCCAATCGACTGGCCCATTTCTTAAGATAACACACTTACCATACTTACTCCTCAATAAATCGATCTTAACGTGTGCTGTGTGGCTTGTGGCACCATCCTGTTGAAACCACATGTCGTCCAAGTCCATATCTTCCAATTCCGTTGAGCCAAAAATGAGCTTCGTCACTAAAGATGATTTTGCGCTGAAATTCACCATATTGGCGCATCTTCTCCAGAACCCAATCGGAGAACGTACGCTTCAAATGGTCAATCGGCTTCAATTCTTAAGTCAGCTTGATCTTGTATGGATGTAAACCAAGATCCTTACCGAAAATACGCCATAATGTGGTCTGAGCGATGCCCAATTCTTGAGAACGCCGTGGAATTGACTGATTTGGATCGTTTGCTACGGACGCCTGAACGGCAGCGATATTTTCGACACTTCGACCAACCCGTTGTCTGACTGACACGGCAACATCACACAACGAATATGTAGACGCAAATTTTTGCACTAACTTGTTATTGCCTGTTTACTAGGGCGAGAATTACTACCGAAAATTGGACCGAAAGTCGGACCGAAAGTCGCAGTTACCGATTTCGGTGGAAAATTTTTATAATTTGCAGACGTTGCTCATTCGTGTACCTTACCATGATGAAAATGTTGAGTTTACTGAATAAATTGACACTGACAGTTTGATGATTAGTGAAAGAGTGCGTTCACAAATTAATTTCAAAGTTGTCAAGTCCCTATTGGAAAACCCGATATAAGTGTACGCTGCTAACAAGGCGGCACCGAAAACACGACGAAAAGGATGAAACGGCACAGTAGAAACCTTCATTCTTGTAGTTTTTGACTTTGTCTATAGGTACATCATCTACTCTTGCTAGGACACCTCATCAGATATCGAAGTTGAGGTTCGTTTCAACTGTCAACCGTGGTTTTACTACAATTCAATTGAGCAGTATGGCCTTATTATGAATCAAGATTTTCGTCATCATTTTACTGCTTTTACAATTTATTGTAGATTCATTGGAACACAAGATTTCTTGGGTAGTTTTGGTCTTTTTTACGAGATTTGAAATGAAAAACGACATCGATCTGGTAAGAAAAGCCTGAATCAATCGCCTGATATTGCTAGGGTATGAAGGTAAAATGGATATCAATTACCATACCCGAAGAGTGTGGAAAATATAGCCATGGGCAGCATGCATAAGTAAAAAGGGCCTCAGCTATGTTGGAGACCGCATGTGGAGACCAACTAGGTAATCTTAATGGCTGAGGTGCATATTCATTTTCATTCGAAGCTTTCCTGTTGAACATATCCGGGGTTGAAATTAATCCAGGTTAGATTAAGTCCAAACAACTTGCCCAAACTGCGCATCTTTTACAGACTTACACGTTTATAAAGCGCTACACAGTGCTCTCTTGCCGATATGCACATTAACAAACAACATAATAGTCATGTTGTTTGCAATTTTAATCGTAAAGAACATCAGTCGAAAATAATTTTTTTCATCGTTCCCAATTGTTTTGTTTTGTTTTGTTTTGTTTTTTTAAGGGTACCGCACTGAAAGGTCTATTGTGCCACGAAGTCGGTTCAAGATGCCAAATGCACCTCAACTTTTTTAATAAACTTGAGAACTACTGAACTGGAGATAATTTGCAGTTTCCTAGTTACTAAGATTTATCTGAGAACAAAATACTTATCTGGGGCTACGCATTTACTTAGTGTGTTGCTTGGGGCGTCTTTCATACGACGTGACATTCAGTTTCCTGACTAATTCTGAGTTTGTGTAAGTTGTATCGAAGCTTGAAATGTCTCGTCAGAAAGCTGACAAGTGCTCTAATATAATCTCCTGTTTATGGTAACTTGACCATACTTTGCCATTTTCTTAACATACAAGTATATATGAAGTGGAGTGAAGCCAAGGAATGTTGTATTGGCAGCTGACCCTGAAGATATTGATATAACGTTTTTTGTTTTTCTTACTTAACTATTTTGCTGACGAATAGGAGATGCTCAGCGTGACCATCATTGTGTAAATCTAATGGATACTTTTCGGAGTTAATCCTAATGCCGTACCAGCTTATGTGGCTTTGATAGCTTTAATAATTTTGTTATATTAATATTAGTTACAATTTAGATTGTTACCGCTAGATACTTAACTTCGTTGGAGAATTATATAATTGTATTGTTTAGATAGATCAATACACGTTTTGTCATCCATCTGCGAGGTTGTTCTGGTTGCTTACTTGTCTTTCGTACATACGTTTTCAGCTTGACTTTTAACTGCTTGTGAAGAACGATGAGATTAAGCTGAAAATATGCCTCATCTATGTATGTCTCCAGTTAACTGCTCTCTTATTGTACTCCGGGTTAGATGTCAAATCAGCTATCACACATTGAGCTACCAAGCTTTATTTATTTATCGAATTACTTAATATTTTTGCACCCAATTAATTCTACAACAGGTAAGAGAACAGTTTGTGTTGAAGAGGATCCATTCGCTGTCCTTCGCAGCAATATGGCTTATTTCATTCACTATATGGGTAATTCTTCGTAAAGATCTTGTTCTGAAGGATTAAAAGATCCAATTGGTGCAAGAGCTTAAGCCGCGTGACTATTTACTTCGTCGGGTGTTCAGTGATTGGGATTCAATTTGACCCAATTAATGTAACATTAAGTTCAGTGATAAAGCTCATTTCTGAGGATCGAAGATAATCCTTGAAAAAGTTCACCAGATGTCATTGCATCCAGCGTAAGGAGCGTTAACCCTTATCTATTCAAAACGAGGCTAGAGCACAAGTTACCATCAAAACACACATGATGGTCAACGATTGTTTTATTCTCAAATTTCGGTGTCAACAATGTGAAAGATATATGAGTGGCACAGGTGCTCCATCCATTACTACAGGTATAGGGCACATTTGTTTGGAGGAATTTTTTGCAGAAGGGATTTGATTACAGGTCACGCATGCGTCGTGTCACACTGATGTGGTATTTTTCTTCTGCATTGTTTGTCAGCTTGTTATGGAAACATTTAGCTCGGCATAGTGTCTACAAATTATTCGGTTCTCCGAGGAATGTGTGTCTTGTGCTAAGAGCAACTTATTGTCTATAAAATCGACCTACCGAGATATAACAGTATAGCAGTTCGCTGTACCAAATATATCACTGAATAGTTTAAAACCCAAGTTTTCAATGTCTTGGCCAGCCGTATGCAACAACTTGGCATAGAATAACGTGTGAGTCCTGCCAAAAATTGAATTTGTTCGAAAACTGAAGCCGGCCGATCTTCCAAATGGTCTCCGTTTCAGTAGTTGGGCTGTCATTGCAATCCAGACAAACAAAGTGATCTGTCCTTTGTGTTTCAAGACTGTGTCCGGCCGCAATGTAACTATGAATTCCGCCTGCTATTGCTGCCAGTAACTTAAGTCAATGGTCGTGATGACTTTTGGTTGTAACAAGACGGCGCCAATTGCCAGACGACCAGTGAAACCATTGCTTAATTGTAAATTCTGAGAATGATTCGGTGAACAATTAATTTCACGATTTGGCTGTTGAGTCATTTCAAGAAATGGACTCGCTGATTGACTAATAAAATTGTGTGATTTGACGCAATTTAATTATCTTTTGTGGGGTTGAGTAAAGTCAATAATTTTTGCTGATAAATAAGCCACTAATAATAACATAGTATAAATACCTTGTACTAGCAAATGTTTTGATACACGGATTTTGGCTAATAAAATGTAAACGAATGAATGAAGAGAAACAATTTTGGTATGCAATTTCACTGAAGTTTGCCATACTTTTATAAGAAGCTACATTCCCAAAGTAAACTACAGGGTGGCTGATGAATTTTGCTACTTTGAAACTCGAATAACTTATTTTGTAGTTCTTATAATTTATTTCTTTTTATTTCATTCAAAATATAATTCAGTTTTATTTCGTTTTTTAATTATTTTTAAAAATTATTGAGTTTAAATCGCCTCCGCGCTGATTGACGCAGGTGCGGCATCTTAGCAGAAAATTGTTCACGACTGCCTGAAGAGTTAAAGTGGGAATTGATTGAATGGATTGTTTCAAATAACTCAAATTTATTGGTTTGGTTTTGAAAACTTCGTGTTTGCCAATAACCCCACAAGGAGAAAGTAGATGCAGTCAGGTATGGAGACCTGGGGAGCCAACGAAATATGGAGTTTCTTGAAATTATCTTATTAGGAAATTTCCGTTGCAACTCTGCCATAACAGGCCTGATTATGTTGGCACTTGCCCCATCTTGTTGGAACCACACCGGGCTGGATGAAGTTCCGTCTCATGGAGAATTTCAGGATTTGAGACACTCCATATTCGACAATTCTGCTTTTTGACATTGCCGTTTAAGTCGAAGTGGGCTTCATCCGACATGAAAATGGAGTTTAGCATGGTTTCGTCCTCGTCCACAATTTGAAGGAGCATCTGAAAAAACTCCGAGCGGATCGGAAAGTCCGCGGGGCTTAATTTGCATGTAATTTGAACCTTATAAGGAAACAAATGCAGAATTGTCTGCAGTGACTGTCTGCTGATACACATTTAGGCGGATAAATTTCTTGTCGAAACGCTTGGAGTAGCCGCTATGGCAGCAGCTACAGCAGCAATTGTTCCTTTTGTCCGAACTCGAGGATCTCGGAGGTAAGGCCTTTGAGCGATTGTCCTACGCTCGGGAAAAGAGTTTACCAACCTCATTTTGGTCCATCTGCTCGAAGGCGTGCTGCCCAACGTGCGCCAAAACATCCTTTTGACGGAAACAACCGACTCCAGTTCGTGATAGCGGCGCACAATCCAAATTCGAGTTTTATCATCCCAATTGTCCATTTTCATTAAATCTAAATAATAGTCTGCAAATTATAAAAAAAAATACATTTTATTGATTCATCAGCCACTCTGTATATGCTACTCGATAGAAGGCAGTCTAGTCACTGGTGCCTAAAATATTTGAATTCCAAATTTGAGAAGACAAAAGGGAAGAAGTCTTCATTATTATTTCAAAATTTTCGTGCTCGTAATTACCTGAGTTGAAATTTAAAATGAAATTCCTATCGTACAATTCACTGAGTGCATCTATTTCTGAAAACACTTATCAGGGTTATTGATAACAAAAGCATGTGTTTAAATTTATCGATTACTTGAAAATCAAGTGAAATGTGAGTCATAGAAGGAAGTCACTTTCTATCAAACACTTAAAAACTACCGATAAGATCGCGGATTCCAAGAAATGCTCTTTGCAGACATATCAACACTCAAGTGCAAAGTCTAAAATTTGGCACTTAGCCTGCTCCTTCTTTGGTAAGAATTTCACGTACACACATAACGTGGTTGTTTCTATGTAAATCGATTTCAATACTCGTATCTCCGTCCGATGATTGTCAACAGTTTACGGTTTTTCACATATTTCCCAGAATGGAGATGAAGGAATGGCAATCGTTGGAAATATGGATTCAATGATTGCATTCGTATGGATACCTATATATACTTCTACCTACAGTTAGCGTGAGGTAGTTCGTGAGCTAGTGGTTAGTTAGGGAAAACGACGACATCAATTGCATGCGAAAACGGTTACAAGCAGAAAATTTATTCAACTTGCAGTACTTTAAATGGAACAACCAATTTCCGAGTATGGAGAATAATAGTTTTGGATTTTGAAAATCAATAAAGCCCGGAGAAAAAATTTTTAATAATAGCAAAGTCACAGTTTACATACGAATAATTGCGCTCGTGCCATAGCAATTATAAAATTTCTGTTCTCAATAAGGAAAATTTATTTTATTTTTGAGTCACGGGATGTTGATTCGTTTGGAAGATTTTATTATTTATTATTCAATTCAAGGAGACTTGGATGAAAGATCTGGATAAATGTGTCATAAGTAAGAAAATTTAAACAGAAAATTGTTTTCAAAGTTGTTTATGACAGTGAACAACAAATGGTTTCAACTTCTGTGAGACTGTCCACGAATATTCTTTTAATTTGTTTTTTTTTTCATATGATACGACCTTGACTATGTAATTTGTTGTCATAACAAACTTAATTCTGATATCAATTGAGCTGGTCTTGTGTTGACTTTTCGTCTAGGACCCCACCCCTGGTAAGCAGCAAGCATTCCCATATGTTTAGAGTTCGTGTGCTTACGTGTGCGAATCTTTGACTGAACATTGTGATTGTGAGGTATTTTAAAAAATCAACCTTGCATCTTCGTCATCTGGCATATGAAATGAAAAGGTTTGTATAAAGTTCCAGTCATCATGGCAAACCTACTGACACTGTAAACAGTTTTGATGATGCACAAGATTAAAGGGGGGCATAACTTACTTACGCGTAAGTAAGTTGTGACTTGTCTACATTTTGATGGATAATGGGCTGATTCATCCAAAATGAAACCAGGCCTTGTTTAGATGGTTACTCTCGACTACAAAGTCGACAGTACACACTGTGTGCTCATATGGCAACAGAATTGCTACCAGAAACCTTTGAACAAATATCGCTTAATTCGAACTAATATTGCAATATAATCTCCACGAGGCTCTTTGTCTCAATATAAGATAAGTCGTCCGGGTATATGAATAGGCAACTACCAAGAGTTTTTACTTTTCTCTCGGAGACGGCAAGACTGCCACACAGATATAATATGCTCTGTGATGACAATAAAGAATATTTACACATCATAATAGAACACTTAAGTTTAACAAAGCATTGGAATCTCTTCGCTGTTTGGCGGTTGGGTGCTGTAGAAATAGAGCATGCACTGAGAGATTTCAACCTGGCGATATCCAGTGTTGCCCTAGACTGCTGCAAAGCAGACATTACCGCCATTCAAGAAATGTGATTTACTAGGCCGGACAAAAAGAGAAGAGGAGAGAGGAGAGAATCGCTGCTTCTTTGAGCTGAGAAGGCAATTGACTAGTAAGGCCCACTCTCTCGAACAACAAAAGTTACCCTATATAAGGCCTTAATAATCCCAGTCCTGCTCTATGGCGCAAAGGCATGGACATTATCAAAAACGGATGAGGGTGCTCTTGGTTGGTTTGAGAGCAAAATTCCTTGAGTGATCTTCGGTCCGTCTGCATTGACGGTGAGTGGAGAAGGAGAAACAACCACGAACTGTACGGACTGTAGAGCGACATCGACCTAGCAAGAAGAGTGAAGATCCAACGACTGAGATGGCTGGGTCAGGCAGAGCGGATGGACACAAACGCTGAAAAGTCTTGGAATCTGCCCCTGAGGGACATCGCAGTAAAGAATGATGTGTGAATTACATGTACCCTTTCGTCCTCTGCCTCGCGAATGCAGGTTTCATACAGACATAAACAGTATTGGATAACATCGCTACAGCCTGTATCTACAAAAACAACGATCATATTTATTATGAAATTTTTTTTAATCATTTTAAACGAAATAGACCGTAGTAGATACGATTGTGGTTTGATCAATCGAATGTACTACAAATAATTTCTGGAAAAGATCGAAAGATAACAGGCTCAAGCTCTCCACTTTTTAAATTTTAAGTAGAAGTAGAAGTAAATAAATTCCGACAATGGAAAAACGACAAACGGTGCGTCAACATTATTATTGATAGCTACAACTTGTCAAAAGATACTTAGTTAATAATAAGATTTGATTAGATTTAGCTAGTACTTTTCCTAACTTATACCGTTACTTTAGGGGGTTCCCCTTTGTGATGGATATTTTTAATGATATTTTTTAAAATTTGAAATCCTTGTAAATATACAGCAGTTAGAAGAAGTAGATGTTCGGTCGTTTCCAATGAAGATTTCAGCTTGAAATTTGTTTCACATATCAAGAGAATAGCAATAAATAAATGGAAACTCAAAGTTCTATCTTTTCAATAGAGGTTGAACAAAAATTCCCAAAAAATTGCTTATAAAACAGGTCCTTACAACGCCCTTATTTGTTTTTTTTTTGTTTTCGAATAACTAACTGTTCGCATTCCTAAGAATATTCTCCTTAAGAGCAGCGATTGTCTGAGGCTTGTTGCCATAAACCCGCAATTTCAAGTAGCCCCAAAGAAAGAAGTCTGGGATAGTTGAATTGCCAAATCGCTAAAACGGGAGATCACGCGACCAGAAAACGCTTTCTTCACAATTCTATTTTGGCTCGTGCTGTGAATGCGGTTGCACCGTCTTGTTGAAACCGCATGTTCACCAAGCCCCGCTCATCCAATTCCGGCAGTAAGAAGTCGTTTATTATGGCCCTGTAGTGTTCGCCAGTAACAGTGATCGTATTGCCGATTGCGTCCTCAAAAAAATACGGCCCAATCACTCCTCCCGCGTGAGCGCCGCACCACACAGTGGCTTTGAGTGGATGTTATGGCTCTTCGTGCATCACACGCGGACTTTCGATGCCCCAGAAACGGAAGATTTTGCTTATTGACGTAACCGCTTAAGTGGAAATGCGCCTCGTCGTTCATGATGATTTTCGACACAAAATCGTCCTCTTTGTTGTTGAGATTGAGAATTGCTTCACAGCGGAGTATAGCGCTATATTGCCTGTCTGTTTGTATACAACAGCGGTCTAGTTCACAAATGTCAAATATGATTGACGTACGACGTCTGCAATGAATGTCTTGAAACCATTTCCAAGACATTCGTTTTATTACGAGTACACCTTATTAGTGCACTCATAGCCTATGAAATGAAATAAATGAATTTGCTATTGTTTGATTACTACGTAAGTGGTGTACTCATTTTCAACAAAACTCATTAGGAAGTGCACTCATAAGAAACGGGTACTCACAACCGGGTACTCCAATAAGCGAGTACTCTCTTAAACGAGTACTCTATTTAGTACTTGATTTACTGAGAAGGGCTTTAATATAGAATTGAATAAGAGAAACCAAAAAAAGTACATACAAATATATGTATATGTTACTTACATGATATGTTACTTACAACAGTTAGCTCCATTTTGTAATATATCGCCAATACTCTATTGATCATAGCACTTGCTTTATTCTGCGCACTCGGTGTATATTTAACCGTTAACATTGAACCCGCTCTGGTAAATGCGAGTACCCACGCAAAGAAAAGAAAAAAAAGCATTGCACTCATTTTGCGGACAGATGATTTAAAGAGTAGTGCACTCGTTTTTCGCAAACGAGTACCCACATTACGGGTATTCATTTGCGAATAATTGCAATGAATAGTGCACTCTGAAGTAATGTACTCTTTAAGTGAGAGCAAATGAATACATTCATGCAGACCTCTAGTCTCGACGTCCTTTCTTTGCACTGTCCCTCGGGGGTGGATTCCAAAACTTTTCGGACCGGAGCGTTGGTGTCCATCTCAGTCGTTGGATCTCCACTCTTCTTGCTAAGTGGATGTCGTTGTACAGTCCTAATAGTTTGTCGTTGTATCTCCTCCTCCACTCATCGTCAATGCAGACGGGACTGAAGAGCACTCGAAGAATTTTTCTCTCAAAGCAAACATCATGAGAAGCCGGTGTTCGTCTCTCCTTTTCTGCTTGCAGGGCTCGTGAGCAGCTCTAGTCCGTCTATGTTGCTCTTCTTGCTTAGCTGCATGCGGTTGTTGGTATTCGTCATCAAACCAGGGATTTTGTAGTGGTGGTCCTGTGAAACCCAACACATCAGAAGCGGCATCTTTTACTCTATGAAGTCAACTTCGTTTTTATCTGTTCTCAGAGCAATGAGGGTTTGCTTAGCGTCTCTTTTGTGTCTCAGTCAGGATTCAGTGGAAGCAAGTTATCTATATGCTAAAAGCTACGCCTAAATGAATCATTTCGGGATTTTACTGTAGGCCCTGGTCAAATCTTCTACAACTTGCTGGCTATTGTTGAACATTTTTTTGATTCGCCTATACAACAGCATTACAAATTAAAAAAATGTTCTTAGTATGTCCAGACAGTATAATTTCATCTGAGTATTATTTTGATTTAACCCATTTGAAGGTGTGCTTTTTGAATGTTATGAAAATATTTCAATTTTTTGAAAAGTTTTATAATAAATTTTGTTTTTATTTATTTTTAGGTAAGTCATAATTTTACAATGGAAAAACAAAAATATTTATTTTTGGAAAAGTAAGTACAAAACCAGCACATCTTCTTATGAAATTAACTAGCGACCCGCCCCGGCTTCGCACGGTTGTAATTTAGAAAACAAATTGAATAGTATGAAGAACTGCATTCGATTATGTAATTTCTTTATAAACAATATTTGCGGCTGACTTTTGGTTACACAATATGAACAAATTTTATTTGAAAGTGACCCACGAAAGAGCTGTCCATGGGAAAACACTCAACGCTTAGGTCTAAGCCCGCAACGTTGAATGTCTAACTTTGCGATTTGTTAATAGTTATTCAAAATGACGATTTTATTGCAAATTGCAATTTTTTGAAATGGAATGAAAGATCCGTTGTTATCATTGAAATCCAGGGAATTAATACGATTTCTCCAGTTCCACATCCAGTCAGAATTCTGCACTCTATAGTATAGTAAAAGTTTTTAGCCGTTCAACCTAAAGACGTGTACCGTTGCACAATTTGGGTGGATTAAGGTTTCACAATAAAATAACTGGACAATTTATGTGGGAGCAATCTAGAAGGCTGCAAGCAATTGAGAAATTCTGTTGGGAAATGTACAGCGTCGTAGGTTTGCGCCTGTGTATTAATTTTAGAGATAATCAAGTCGTTCACTCTATCTTCTTGATCGTTAGTAGGTGAGAAAATAGCTCTCTCCTTGAACCAAGTTATAGACTTAGAACTTATCATTAATTCTACATATACGTTGTTGACTAATTCTTGAAGATCATTTACTAAAATGCAAAGATTTTGATTATCTAGATTAACTCTCCCATTGTTTTGTGACATCTTACCATTTCCTATTTTGAGCAACAACTCTGAAAAATGCCGGTTTTCGTGTGCTGACAACGATACTCTCATACATATATGTTTTGAGTTCTAATCTATTCATACATGGCCAGAGAAAAGATCTTTTCGATGAAGCACGTGCCACTCTTATCTTACCACTGGTAAGACTTGCCAAAAGTAACGAGAGAACAATATCGTGCATTCATCCATGGATGAATCCTAACTGCGCAAATTGAAAACTTGTTCGACATGGTAGCTTCGTCCCAAACTATTAATGAGCAGTCACATACTAAATTTTCCAGTCTTACTTTGTTTTTGAAATGCTACAAACTGTGCTTGTGTCCTCAGTAGCAATCGTTAGTGGGAGTTTGAATGTTGTATGAGCGGTTTGGCTTCTTTCCGAAAGTGCAATTCCAAATGATGCTACTGCTATTGCAATTTTGGAAGTAGATCTTACTTTTCCAAGGAGCAAGCTCATATGAAAAGTTTCCTGTACCTCCAGGAGCATCAAGAAAATATAACTTTCCTTTCCTTTCCTTTCTGTTAATTGATGCTAATAACGCATCGTATACTTGTTTTTGATCTATGTTCATGCGATGTTCATCTTGAGCTGGAGTTAATCGTAGGAAGTTTCTCTTGCGTATTCGAGGTTAGTTATTTCAGGGTTCGTTATATTTGAAGGCATCGGCAGTCCAAAATCCGAGATGGATCTACCCGAAAGATCTTCTACTACCTTATAGGTACAATTCTAACAACGTTTCATCGAAAATATTTTGATCATATTGGACATAATCTGATATTTACTCTAGCCGTTGTCGATTCAGTATATCTTCGACCATATTTTGCCTATACTTGTTCCAGAAAGACACAATATCGGTCACTTGACAAAAACTGAAACTGTTGAAGCGATGCACAAAATCAAAAACCAGCACTGTTGACAAAGGTAATACGCCCTCGTACATTAACCTGAAATTCTCGATTTATTCAATTCACTTTCGTAAAACAAAATTATAACGCGCATACAAATAAACTGTCAGATACCCCCAACGCCAACTTTCGTAAAATGCGAAAAGTGCGAATCAATCGATATTCCGGAATTTTATTTCTGCCGAACCTGAAATACAGCAATATTAACAAAACAAAAAATCAATCAAGGAAATCGTCCCAGA
Source organism: Volucella inflata (assembly GCA_928272305.1). Classification (NCBI taxonomy): domain Eukaryota; kingdom Metazoa; phylum Arthropoda; class Insecta; order Diptera; family Syrphidae; genus Volucella; species Volucella inflata. The sequence goes on from OV743718.1 coordinate 66,359,354, forward strand.
AGAAGACAAGTGACCAACTTATTCATGTGAGGAAAGCCATGTTTTTTCTAAGGTTCGTACTCATGCTCTGTTTTTTCAATGTATGCGGAGTGGCTATCGTTTATGGAATTGGCCAAAACGCGCTTGGTGCACTTCAAGACCCCACGTATTCAATTGGTGCGCAAGGCTTCGCTTTATAAAGACTTGGTTAGCAAGTGGTGGCAAATAATTCTCCTTCCCATCTGTATTTCTACAGCACTATAGTACTTGTGCGGTTGATTTCTTTTGCGGACTTTAGGATCTCATCGTCATTAGGGTTAAGACTTTGCTGATCAAAATATCATCCTTTCGGTCTCTGCTTCGAATATCTGCTGTAATGCTCAGCCTAAGTTGTTCCACTAACGCTTTTTGTAATGTGAAAACAACTGCGGATTAGCGTACTATTTATAAGAGCACATTTTGTTTCATCTGTTGGCATTCAGTTTTCGTGTGTTCTTATCGAATATTAGCCAACATTGTGAACATTAATAAAATTGATTGAACGATTGTCGTATACAACAAACTTTGAGATTGTCGTTCCTTTTTTCTGCCACAAAGTACAGCGAAATTTTCGCGACATGCAGTCGACATTTCCATGATAACTTCTCTGGAGGTAAACGACAGGGTTTATGTACTCAAATTACTCGCAGTTCGGCACTATGGTTCCTTCTAATAAAATGTCAGGGGTTGAGTTTGCGGATTAAGTAAAACGACAATGCAAATATATCGAGTCTTGGTGTGGCAGATTGTAAACCTGTTTTTATATAGCGCCTTTTGTTATTATAAGAAGTTGTCTGAAGGTCTGGAAAGTCGTTGCTGATTACAGCTGTCTAAAACTGTCTAAAACTCTTTCGAATATTTTCATAGTATGAGACAGTAATTTTACCGATGGGAGTAACAGAAAATCTTCACATTCTTCGGTACCTCTGGGGGCTCTTAAATCCAAGATTTCCCGTTCTTGTCACTCATTCTTCAGAGAGAATGCAATGCGGCTCGCCTGCGCAAGCCTTGTTCACTCTTTTTATTTGGTAGGTGCATTTCTAAGTTACCAGAACTAGAATTATTGTAGTCAGCACTTATACTTATATATGCAAATCTTAAGATTTAGATTACATGTGACTGTGACTTATCAGCAGTATAGGTTTCTAAGATTTTACAAAACCTTGGACGGAATTTTTCCTGGTCTCCTGACTTAAAGACGTTGCTGGTTCACACGACTACCATTACAGGGCAATTAATTCTTTATGCCAGCCTAATTTGCAGCTGCCAAACATCGTGTTTCAACGAATATGCCATTCACTAAATTATTTGTATAATAAAGTTCGCTCTGAGCAGGTATCGTAACACAGTAAAAAGACTTTCACCTTACTACTAAGGAGGATCTCGGATTCAAGTTCGGCCAACGCCAAAAAGCCGAAATGACAATTAATTTTTCTGATTTCCTTATCTTGTCTGCTCTATGTTTAAATAGCTTGCGCTCAGCACTAACGTGTAACTGTTTCATTGCGATGCCAGATCAGAACAGTTCTTTTTTCTAGCAATTTAGCGACGGCCACCACTCCAACTTGTCTTAAACCATCGTTTAGACAATATTTCCATTGTTGGAATTATAAAACATGACCAGGAAGATTAAATAGCTTGAAATGGTTACACATGCATCATTAGAATCAGAGAAAAATATCTGATTTTATTTTACCTACCCAAACTTTGTGTTTTGTTTTCTAGCAATTGTTTAGATAGCTCCTTTTTCTATGCAATACCTGGAATTGGTACTTCCCTTCGACCCTCGGTTTCTAGTATTCGTTGAAAATCCTGACAAGGTTCTGCCAATCCTTCCTTTCTGTGCGGTTTTCATCTTTTTCTCAAGGTTTATTGCTGCCTGTTAGACCATCCTTTCGTCTCTTTGATCATTTTAAGAGCTGCTGCAGTTATTTAGTCAAAAGAAGCTCCCGTTATGGTTCTATTAGGGCATTGTAACAACAAAATCAACAAAAGTCCTTCATAAGAAGCACCATGTACTTGTGCTGTTCATGGAATTCAACAAGCGGGAATTCGCTAAATTATATTAGTGCTAGGTCTTTTCGGGTAAAAATTAAGAATCGTTACATTAATTAGGTGAACTCAAAGTTCGGAGTGCCGCAAGGATCAGAACTTGCCCTCCTTTTGTTCATATTGTTTGCGAATGAATTACTTTGTGCAAAAAGTTACTAAAAGTCATCCCTGTGCTTTTGCTGACAATATGGTGATAGTTATTAGATATACATTTATGTCTTGCGATAGCAATGAAGACACTTCAAAGGGTATTTGATGAAGCAGTTAATGGTTTCACATTAAACATCGCTTAGACAAAGATGATGTGCATTTGTGACCCGCATCGCAAAGCTACAGATCAGCGATTGATTAAAAGAAACCATGTTTACCAAGTAACTTCGGATGTTATAGGAATAGTAGATCCTTATATTCGTATGGGGTACACAAATCAAAAAACAGCGTTCAGACCTAAGAAAATCACTATTCAGCCTAGTACATCTAGTTTCTTCTTAGACATGGCAGAAACAACAGCAAGCGTACCATACCTTTGTGGAACCCAAATTAAGATATCTGATACTTGGTTAAAAAACCACATCGGTCAGTCATATCGAAAAGTAGTAAAAACTTACACCAAAAATCAACAGCATAAAAGTTTTAATCAACCCTGAGGGAAGAAAATTCAACGTGTTGGTGGGAGTGCAGGGAATCTGAGAGATGACAATAGCGCTGGAGTATTTCAAAGACTGTCGTTTAAAGAGACCAATAAAAAACCTTACACACACAGAAGGAATCTAAAACATATTAAACTAAATTTCTCAGTCCCATTTCAATATTAGAAATTTTGAAATCAGAAAAAATATTCGAGAACAATTTTTCCGTTCTCAAAACTAGAATCTTACTAAAACAAAAACAGAATATAATTAATGTATTGTAGCGTTTGTGCTAATATTTGAGGGAATTGATGAAAGGAAGAGGAGAGGAATTACGATTAATAAAAAAACCAAATACAACCTGAGGTTAGAAAAACACGTTTGTTCCTCTTGTAGAATGAAAACGAAAAGTGTCAAATTAAATAGGTGTTACAATATCCAAAATAAAAGAAGAAGATGACAGGAATGCGGTGTCAAATTTTAGTGGTGAGCCCCGGTTATGTTCGCAGACTCGTAACACTCTCCCCTCCTGGAGCTGGAGCTACTCCTGTCGAAAGCCTTTCTTGCGGGTGCCAGGCACTTAAATTGGTACCTCGATACGGTGTCAGCCGGTTGACATGCACTATCTTCTTCTGGATTTTGATTGTGACATCCGTTAAAACCGTCATGACTCTATATGGACCGTTCCAGTCCGATTGAAGTTTTGGACACACACGAAGCCTTCTTCTTGGATTGTAAAGCCACACAAAGTCTCCCATCTGGAATTTAAGTGAGTTTAAATTCAGGTCATACCTGGTTTCATTCGGATACAAGATCGCTTTATGTCTAGCTCTGTAGTTCCCGTGCTAGTCCTGTACAAGGGATGGCTTCCGGTGGAGGTCCAAATATCAAGTCTGGTGGAAGTCGCATATCTCGTCCAAACATATCTCGCATATCTCGTGCAAATGGACTCCTGAATTGACGAACGGTAGACCATGGCGAAAAGGAGAAGAAGGTCATCCCAATCGTCCTGTTTATCGTGGACAAATTTGGCTAGGTAATGGAGTATTGTGCGGTTCAGCCGCTCTACCTGCCGTCGTTTTATTGATTACTCGTATTATGTTTTATTTGTCCCAAAGTGTCCTCCGGTTGGTGCGTCGTGGTTCATTCTTATAAATTCGTTGGAGAGACTTCGAGAAATTATTGGAAGTAAGCGTTGTGGTTGTCGACGTATAGGAGGGGTCCACTTTTTGCATAACAATTTTTCTCTTACAACTAAGACAGGAAATTGTGCCCAATAAGCTTGAATATCTCCAGTTTCTCTTGAGACTTCCTGCAAATTTGGCCTGAGGCCATCCATAACCATGACCCACTGCATTACCACCCAGAGAATTTCGTCCTCTTCCTGAGCACGCCTGAGCTAATCAACATCAACATCGTCGGGGTAGGCCAGTTACGAATAACATCGATTTTGCCGGGATCGGGTGCCACTCCTTCTCCACTAACTATGTGCCCCCAGAAAACGGACTTCTTGTTTAAAGAGGTTGCATTTGGATGGACTCAGTTTTAAACCTGAAGGTCTTACGCGACTAAAAACAGAACGGAGGTTAGTAACCATTTCTTCGAAGGTCTGACTGTGTATTAAAAGGTCGTCCACATAGATAAAGCAAGTTTCTATTGGCAAGCCACGCAAGGTATTTGACATGAGGCGTTCAAAAGTGGCAGGTGCGTTAGTCAGCCCAAAACTCATAACTTTGAACTGCTACAGACCATCTCTTGTTATGAATGCAGTCTTCTCTCTATCTTCGGGGTATACTTCCATTTGCCAGTATCCAGACTGACAATCCACCGTACTGAACCATACGGAGCTGGCTACAGAATCGAGGGTGTCATCTGTGCGGGGCAATGGGAACGAATCCTTGATGGTAACATAATTTAATCGGCGATAGTCCACACAAAACCTGGTCGACCCATCCTTCTTTTTGACCATGATGGTAGGTGAGGACCAAGGACTTGAAGAAGGCTCAATAATATCTCGGCGCAGCATATCCTCAATTATTCGTTGAGACTCCTCTTGTTTGGCGAGTGGCATCCCACGCGGACCTTGTTTAAGCGTCACCAACATCAATTCTATGTTGAACAATGTCGGTTCTACCTAAATTGTCCGGCTCACTTGAGAAGATATCGACGTATTCTCGAAGTAAATTCTTGGCGACTAGTCGTTGGGTTGGCGGAAGATGTGCTTGTAAAAGTACAATCAGATCAGACAAGAAATCAGGACAAGGCTCCAAATTTGTTTGTCCCATATCCAGACACTAGACCTCCTCAAAGCGTGCTATATTCGCATTGATTGGTAGAACAACTGAATAATTAGCTATATTAGCTACCCGATTTTCCAATTAACAACCCTTTTGGTAAGTTGCTTTCTATTGTATTCCTTCGAATGAGTTGGTTGCAGAAGCGACGGTTTGAGTGATTGTTTCTGCTCATGGGGTGAAGGTGACATCGTTTGCAGTGCACAGAAAAACAATGCGCTGAGTCTCTCCACAAAGGTCAACTGGATATGATGTTTACCAATCTTGATTTGATGTGATAAAAAGTCCAAAACACTCTTCGTAGTTTGCAGTACATCGATGATATGAATACCCTGGCAGCTGGCCGGAAGTGAGATATCGATCACCACCACCTTCACGCTATGTTTCACCCTCCATAGCTGAAGCATTGTTTGAGCTTTGAAACATGCTGCCACAAAATGTTTGAATGTTTATATTTTCAGATTGAAGGCGTGCCTCAGATGGAATTATCGATCGGTTTACCAGCGTAATGGACGATCCCGTGTCCACCAACAATTGACATGGTTAGTTGCCAAGAAGTGCTGCCACCTTAAACCCGCTATTACAGTCGTCAGGGTGGACACTGTAGATTTGGGGTCGAATGAATTGCATCAGCGCTGACCCCTGGTCGCTGACTGCTGATCCCTTCCCGACCCAATGATCGGCTCCATTACCCCACATCCAGAGCTCTAGACACAGCTTCCATTAACGTCTTGGGCTCTGCTAGTCTGACGTGCTCTTGGACTGAGCGATCGTTAATGCCATCCACAAATTGCATAATTGAGATGCGCTCTTGGGCATTGGGTGGGCAGTCCTCAAATACAATTCTAGTTAGCTTTTGGATCTCGCTCGCACCGAGGTTTTCCTTCTGACTTTGTTGTCTGCAATGAAAAGACGCATGAGTAATATGCTTTTCTTGGCTAAGAAACCTTAGCTGCAGTGCTGAAGCGAGCTTGTCATAATCGACAAGATCCACGGGATCTAGATAAGACAATACAGCTACGCTTTCGCAGCGCAGCAACGTAGCCAATGTGTGTGCCTTTTGCTTGGAAGTCCACTCGTTCGCTTCAGCGATGATGTCAAATTGCACCTGATTGTCTCGCTAGCGTGTTGTTTGACTATCAAACGGCGGTGGGAACAAGTGGCAGGGGCCGCTGGGTGCTGGGCTCGCTTGTGGTAGTGAAGATTTCTGCGAATCACGTTTGTCCACTGCTTGTCCCTCCGTAACGAGAACAGTATTGGTTGCCGAGTCATTAACTACTTTGTATCTTCGAATAAGTTTTCTCCATGTGAAATACAAAAGATTAATGCCAAATCGGCATTAGGGGTCTGATTTGCTCGTAATTAATAATTTCTGTTGAATTCTTAATGAACTGAAAGAAATAAACTTTGTCCCAACAATTTCTCCCGTTTTTGTCACCTGTTTCATATGAACCTGCGTGTATCCTGAGTATATGTAAATGTACTTATAATACTTACCCACCTACATAGTCTGCAGATAGATCTGCTAATTCGAAATGCCTACGAAATATGTACGACTCCCACTCATATCTTGCATCCTTCAAAAATATTCACTTAATTAATGTTCACCTCTTGTCAACCAACACAAATTCAAAGGCATTCACGAAAACTAGGTCGATGACACTTGAAGTGCGAATAATAAATGTTGTCACACCAATGGCTACAGCAACAGCCACACAAGACACACATAAAATTGAATTTCAAATTTGCCAGAAGCAAATCTAATTAAAATGCCACTTACTTTGAAATGCTCGCTTTTTTTAATTCAAGCATGTATGTCCTTGACAAAGTCCTAGAAAATGCAAATGGACTCTCCATGGTAATCAGACTAAGCCTCAGCCACCCTAACTTTTCCAGTCAACCATACAGTACTATACGTACAAATTCCACAAAGTTTCAATGGATCTCTGTCAAGTAAAATCTGAAATCGGATTCGATTGACATGCATGTACCATCATAACAGGTCGACCCTTACGTCAAAAACCATAATCTAATCTCTCTCTATGGATGAAAGCACAAACAGTGATACTGTTCGACAACGAAGGAATGTCTGTCTGATAAAACTATAGAAACAATTTTAAACTTTAATCCCTCGACATATGGAGACTATTCTATCGATTGCATACAATTCGATATTGGTTTTTTTTTTTATATGTACACATACCCGTACTGGTACGTAGAAACATATGTATATTTAGATATACACGAGTGCAGGACTAAGAGGATATTCAACGAAGACTACATAAATGAAACGGGAGGCATCAAGACGAAAACTGAAATTACCATTTTTGTTTGAAATTGAAATGGCAAGGCAATTCCTTAAGCTCATGTCATTGCTACAAGACACCAACAAAAAAATTGCCTCCTCCTACGTATTATATTTACCATCACTACTGTCAGCTGATAAAGGGATCCCCTTTTCGCAGTGTTGCCATTTGTTCATTTCAATGCTGATGATTCTTAAATATATAATCCTCTCGTATCTCAAGGACGAGTATGTGAAAATAAGGGAAACGTATTGATACCTATGTAGGCCGTCTTTAAAACAAAGTATTATTCAAAGCGACATCCGAATATTTGTAACCTTAAATTATGGACTCGTTTTTTTGACATCACCTTTTGCTAGATTTGCCTTTTACTCGCACATGTAACGAACTTTATTCCAAAGTCCCTATTTGCTTCAGGTTGCCTGATTACCATAATGTAATTAATTTATCTGAATTTGCAAAAGACTGTCGTCAACAGATCTTCGCTGACTTATTAGTTAAATATCCATTTTAAATGGATTTTCGTAAAATTCGTCGTTTCATTTACTCTCAAAAGCTAAAAATGTGTTTGGAATGTGTTTATTTTTTTAAAGATTGTACTTAGCAATTGAATTTCAAAACAACCTCGGCCGTCCTACCGAAGCTCAGATGCTCCACTGTGACAAGCGAGACGTTTTAGTGAAGTTGCGTTTTTCTTAGCTGTTTGAGCAAACTAGGAAATGAGGTGTAACACTGATCTGTCCTGGATCGCTTTCATGTCTAAATAAAGGAACGTTTCTGTTGGAATGAAGCCGTCTAAGCGTAGGTTCTCGTTTAATGACTACATAATTAGATAGTAACCACAAAAGACCATCTTATTCGTCGAGGAGATCGTTATTTGTCTTTGAATCGAATTAGTGATGAAATTGTTCATTCGTTTTTGGTTCGGCCTATTATACAAGCCTCATTAGGATACAATTTTATGTATTATGACTTTGCAGTTCTGTACAGGGAAGACAAATCTTCTCAAGCACCCGAATATTTCTAAATAAACAGGAGTATATGCTCGCTACGGGCTATGCTATAAAATATACATTTATCCCCAATAATAAGACTACATTTCGACAGGCAGGTTATCCGACGAAAAATTTTGTGTTGCAACTTGAATTCAATACTTGGAAGCCGCCTGCGTACACCTTACTTACATTACTTTAAATGGCGCTACAGTCCGGGGTGGACCTGGACCTCAGTCAACAGGCTCGATCTTTTGCTAGCTACCTATATCTACAGTTTCGTAGGCTAAGTTGTAAGTAAGGACCCCTTCCACTTGCGTGCGCCACTTGAGTCTCGGTCTTTTCCTCTACTGTGGGGTCCCTCGGCAGCGGATTTGAAGACTTTTCAGACCGGAGCATTCGTCCATCCACTCTAAATGACCCAGCCATCTCAGTCGTTGAATTTTCACTATTCTGGCTAAGTCGATGTCGCCGTACAGTCCGTACAACTCATCGTTGTTTCTCCTCCTCCACTCAACGTCAATGCTGACGAGATCGAAGATCACTGGAAGAATTTTCCTTTCAAGGCAGCCAAGAGCACCCTCATTCATTTTTGATAATGTCCATGCGCCATAGAGCAGGACTTGGATTATAAAGGTTGTTTAATTGAGGCCTTTGCTAGTCAATTGCCATCTTAGTCCAACAAAGCAGCGATTGGCAAGAGTTATTCTTCGTTTGATCTCAGCGCTGCTGGCGTCGTTGTCTGAGTTTATGGCAGAGCATAGGTAGACCAGGTCTTTAACTACCTCAACATTATATCTGTCGAAAGTGACATTTTGTCCGAGACTTCGGTTGTGAGTGTCCGTTTTGCTTGACAACATATACTTGGTCTTGCCCTCGTTGATCGCTAAATCCATTTTCGCCGCTTCCGTCTCAATACTTGTAATGGCGCCACTGACATCACGCTTCTTTCTTCCAATTATGTCGATATCGTCGTCGGATGCGAGTAATTGGATGGACTTTTAAAGATTGTGCCTTTTGTGTTTGCGCGTGAGTTTTGCACTATTCTTTCAAGTATGATGTTTAGGAAACCGCATGACAGCGCATAGCCTTGTCTGAATCCTTGTTTGACATCAAAGGTCTCAGTGAGACCTTACCGAGCTTGATGGATCAGCGTGTATTTTGCGTCGTCATTTTGCACAGACGGACGAGCTTAGCAGGGATGCCAATACTAGACAGTGCTCTGTATAATTCGTCTCTATAAATGCTGTCATACGCGGCCTAAATATCGATAAATAGATCGTGTTTATGAAGCTGAAGCTCATGGATTTTCTCGGAGATCGCCCGTGGTGTGAATATTTGGTAGACGGTAGACTTTCCTCGCTTGAAGCCACATTGATATGGACCTATCAGGTTGTTGATGAAGGGCTTCAGGTGTTCACACAAAACGGCAGATAAGATCTTATATGGGATGTTAAGAAGACTGATGCCTGTGTAGTTGGCCCAGTTCGAGGGGTATCTTTTCTCGAGGATCGGACAAACAATGCTGTGGTTCCATTCATCGAGGATACTAACGTCCGAACATATTTTAGAGATGAGTTGGTGTATGCTCCCTAACAAGTCATCACCTGCCGCTTTGAAGAGCTCAGCGGTCATGGCGTCTGCTCCAGCAGGTTTGTTGGACTACAGCCTAGACTTTGCTATTTTCACTTCATCCAGATCGGGTGGATGGAATTGTTGGTATACATCGTCCCGCCTGCGCACACCATAGAATGGTAAAGTGACCCACACGTTCTTTAGACAAGGATCGGAAAATTAATTTCATCTTTCTGCAAACCGTTCTGAATTTTACACATGGGAGCAGATCTAATCCATTCAAGATGAACTGTCTACTAATGAGGATTTTAAAAAGAATGTTCGGCAGTGGTCTAGCTTATTTAGGTTGAAGAAGCGTCCAACAATCCATAGAGTGTCGAAGGTCGTCTCTAAGTCAATCAAGTCAAATACTAGTTAGATACGGCATGTGAGATATCATCCACATTTATATCATCGATATTCTGAAGTTTTGCATTGACGATTTCAGATAACTACCCTTTTGTCAAGAGCTCCGAACCTTACGTTCGTTGCCAGATTTGGAAGTGAATTGGACAAGAAGGATGACGATCAGTGCATTGAGTGTGCTCTCGACAACTTTACGACGAAGACGATAAACTATTGTAGTTTTATGGAAAAAAGCAATGATGGTGGATAATGACCTAATTGTGGCCAGTATGTGATGGCGAAAGTAAGAAACCGGGGTCTCTTGGTGAAATCACTGTTTATCACTCTCAAAAGTAAGGCTAAGGCATATACAGATGATCTTTAAACTAAATGTGATCGACGTGATCTCGTACACAGGAAGTTGGCTTTTATTCAATGGTCCCAAACAGAGGTTGTTTTCTCTATGGGAAGTAGTAAGCTGACTGGTCTGACTGATATAGTGGTCAAATGTATCACCATCAGTTTCTTTCACCAAGTGAGAAGCTACGTGTTTGGGCGTCATCCTAGATCCTATCCTAGCAAACGTGTATTGGTTAAAAATTTCACGTTAAAAACCTTCAAAGAGATATTAGCCTTCTGGCAGTGTAGATACTTTTCCAAGACATGGGACTTATCACCGAGGAGGGTTATTATAATCTACACGGTTATGATATGGCCAAGAACAAGAAAGTGTGGTGCTTTTACAAAATTCGAAAGGATGGTGTCTCGGCTTCATCGGAGCTTCATCTATTTCTGTTGAAGACCCATTGAATAATCACCCTCTCCTTGATATTCATTATATGGGCTGCAAAATCAAAGTCATCTTCCGTTTCAAAAGAAGTGAATTATTAGTTTGTTCAATAAGTTCTGCGGTTATTTTAGGATTTAAGTTAAGCCCATATTTTTGGTATAAACACTTACTCGTATATTTAATCAATCAGAAATTGTCCATCATTGTCTATTACCTTCTTTCAACATTATGGAAGAGACATAATGCCTCTTTTGTAAAAGTCAGCAGATTTATGAATAAAAAAAATTTCCAGGTACGCTTTGATCCCATCTTCGGTTCGGTACATATGTTAGTCAGAGGGCACAAGGTCTGGAAAGTACGGTGGATTCTGCATTACTTTCCAGCCAAATAAACGCAGCTTTCGTTTTGTCATTAAAGCTGTGTGTGGTCTGCCGGTGTCATGATGAACGCCCCTTTCCGTTTTTTTTTTTCCATTGACTGATTCAAAGAATCGAGCTGAGAGCAATATTTAATGTCATTTATTGTCTTACATGGTTGCAACTCGAAGTAAAGGAGGTCACCTCGCCAATGCCACTAAACGCTCAACTTACCGATTGCAGTGTTTCATCAGGAGCGCACCATGACCTCTCACGTCGAATGTTTTTGTAAATCACCCATTTTTCTTCTCCGAGTTCCATCTCAACGATCCGGCAGGCATTCTTAAAGGCTTGCTGAACCTCTTCACGACTTTTGAGCTAATGTAAATCTTCTGCGACTCCCCGGTCGGAAGGGTGAATTCACTGTGTATTGCTGAAGTCTTAAGTCACATGGGGATCACGGGAAATAAAATTTACGACGAACTACAAAACAAGGCTCAAAGGACCTGAATCTGCGTTAGGAGTGTCGGCATACTGATCAATAAGGAGCTTCTCGATTCAAAAAGACGTCGGACGTGTTACGCTATTGCTAAGCACTTAAGTATGCCGAGCATTACTGACACTATAACTTTCGAGGCTTCCTGTAATAACGGATACTGCCTTTTTAAATGTACGACGTACGTTCGCATAAACTTATAGATACTTGGCACTAATGTGTCACTGAAGAGCGTACTCATCTTTCTAAAGAGTAACCTTATTTTTGTAAAAGGAACATACGGGTACAATAAGGAGTGCTATCGAAAAAAATTTCTCACTCTTATTTCGAATTTACTTCCAAAAGTTACAGAAAAATCACTCAAATTCTTTTTTGTAATGCTGGGAATGCTTCTGTTATTTTTAAATTTTATGTCATTTCTGTTTGGTAGTTAACATAATCGACATGGAATCTGAATTGGATGTAAGAAAAAATTTTATTAAGTGTCACTTAGCACACACAGGGTGGACGTATATAAAAATCGCAAAGGAAAACAGTTGCTGCTGCTATAAAGAATTACAAAGAGAAAAGAGGGTCTGGTCGAAAAGCCGGTTTTATGAACACAAAAAAGGTCACTAAGATTTTGAGCCTTCTTGAAAAAAAATCCGAACATTTCTGAACGTAATTTGGCAAAAAAAATGCAGAATGTTCAACAGTGAAGAGAAATATGGGCTTGAAAACATACAAAGTCCACAATGTTCCAGATCGGAACGCCAAAAAAAATTTGGATGTAAAACAACGGGTAAAACTTTTGCAATAAAATTTGTTGATCAAATGTTCATGGATTGTAATGGACGGTGAATCGTATGTTTTTTCTGATTTCAACCAGCTTCCGGGGCAGGCATTCTATACCGGCAAAGGTAGAGGAAATGTTGAAGCAAAGTTTCGAACCCAACCTTATTTGGAATTTCCAAAAAAAATTCCTTATTTGGCAAGCAATTTGTTCTTACGGGCTTAGAAACCAAACTTTCATCACGACTGGCTCAATAAGGCGATATTCATGTAACTGAGTACCTGCAGGAGCGCTTAAGGCCTTTTTACAACAATCATCGAGAACTCCCCTTATTTTGGCCTTATCTTGCGTCACGTTACTATGGGAAGAAACAACGTTTCGATGACAGAAAGATATTGGGCCCTGGTCAAAAAAGAGTCAGAGCAACCAAAAAAGCTGTTAACACTCTGGAAGAATTCAAAAAATGTTGGGAAAATAGCTCTAAAAAGGTGACAGATGGGACTGTAAAAACAATGATGGAAGGTGTTCCTGAAAAAATTAAAATTTTTTGTTAAAAATAAAGATCAATTTTTTTTTTTGTTAATTCTTAGAGATTTGGAGATACTTTTACTTTAATTTTTTAAGTTCTATTTTTACTGTATTTTTTATTAATTTTCGGTGGGTAAATTATTTGGATGGCGCTCCTTAGGCTAGTTCTTTATTTGAGTGCTCTGTTCCGACAGAAAAAAAAAAAATATTTCGTTCGTGCCTGTAAGCAGTGCATTGAAAACGATGACCAATACTGCAAGATTTTTTTTTGTAAAGATCGCGTCACCACCTTCACTTACTTACTAATCGTATATTGTACCTTTTGCGGGTTTAGTTAGCTAAAAGTACTTCCCAAATCTCATCACAGGATTGAACAATTCAACAGTGTAGCTCTACAGTACGTTCCAACCTTACCAGAGAACCAGACTTTTAAACCTTGCTACGCAATGTCCGATCCCTTTACAACTAAAAGTTTAAAGGTAGCATTTAGTCTGGTTACCCAAAATTTTGATGAAAAAAACTTTAATACAAACTCGTAATGAGATCTAAAAGCTTTTTCAGATTTTCTTACGATGGCAACGCTACTTATATGCCACAACACAGGGGAATAAGAAATTCCTCAATAAAAGGTTTTTGTGCGATTCGAATCGTCGCTATAGTAGTTGGTGGGACTACTTATTTCACTTTTACGAGATACGAAATTTTCATTCCCAATAGTTGCGCCCTGTTTCTTTATTTTTATTTTCTGCTTTCGATATGGTATGACTAAATTTGGTGATGTCAGGCGAGACATAAAATTTCAATGTAAGTCGCAAGATGTTTTACTGCTCTGCAGTATGTGAGTTAGAAAATCCTAAGAACGACCGGAGACCGATGCGATTGAGGGTTAGAAAGCGAGTCGATACACATATACTATATATGTACATACATATATTGCTTTCGTACAAAAAATAAATAAAAAACTTCAAAATTTAGACTGTTGAAATGTTGAATCGCATCTCCCATTTTGTGTTTTTTTTTTTTTTAGTATTTCGGTGTAACATGCGTGAGATCGTCAACATCCTGTCAATAAATGAATTTACAGTGGGAAAGGACCAACTGAAGTTTTCATGTTCGACTATCTTTTGAAATATTAATTTCTGCGTAGCACTTTCAAATTGGCATAACCAAGTGATTGTACAGGGCTGGCAAACATAGGCTGTAGAGATGCCATCAGCAAACTATGTACCTATAGTACTCCAATTAGTTTAAATTATTCAGTCATAGGAACGACCATGAAGGGCTGCCTATAATTGGCAGGCGAAGTATCCGCATCTCTGTCTATAAAACCATTTGGCAGATATTTTTGTTGTCTACCGTAATCAGTGTATGTAATACAAGTTCTCGTGGTAAACATGGATTATGTGGGGGTTTCGAATCATTTGGTTATATTTTTAGGTGTTGTAAATTCATTGGCGATTTTGAGTACATTTTAATTAGAACGATCAGAAACGACATTTGATATGATTGCAGGGGGAAATGGAATAATTGAGTTCAGTATTTGCATAACTCGCATTAAATGAAGCGTAGATATGCATTAGCTCTTATGAATTTAAAATGATGTATTAAGCGGAGTACTCATTAAATTTTTCGACCGCCACAGCAATTATTCATTATTGCCCCGATTTACTTTGACTTGTTTTTGGATGCATGATGCCAAATTCAGCTTCAAGAATAATTTTTTTTTTGTTGTATACATGGAAAGGCAAAAAGATTACAAAATCGATATCTGGCTACATTATCTGCTGAAATCGTTTACAACTGAATGATTATGAGAACGAAATACTCGTAGATATCATCGGTGTTTTTTTTTTGGATATCGATCTCTGTTTCAATACACTTACAATTTGGAATCCTAGCTTTGGTGATTATTTTGTTACTTAATCGATTTATTTTGCGTTAGTGTGGCTCCAACATTTAACAGTAAATGACCCACTCCTTCCAGAATAGTATTCTGTCATTTGCTTAACTATAGTAAGGGGACGAAGCAAGTAATAAGACGGTAGTAAATCGGGCTTAGAATACAGACTCACTGACTAACTCCGGCGATTGCCACTGCGTTACTTCCTGTAAACACACATCAGGCGGATCTAAGTCCATATAATCTTCGGAGCCTGAAATACATGCTTATGTTGCTATATACAAGGTGGTCCCGTTGCGGATACAGCTATTTTTGAATCTGATTCATTAGTTCATGTTTCATTATAATGGAATTTCAAACTGCAGTCTTGTCACTCTAAAAGCTCCTTATCGAATAACAATTGTTTGGTCCTTTACTTCTTGACGCATGTTCCCGCTTTATGGCTGCAAGAGCGTGTGGCTTGTTCACATAAACCCGTGACTTTCAATAACGTTCCAGAAGTCTAGGGCGGACAAATCGCTTGATCTTGTGGGCCAATGCAAATCGCAAAAATGCGATATCAGAGGACCAGGAAACGCCTGGCTTATGGAGTGTGCGCCATTGATCCGGACTGGTGGAACCATATATTGATCATGGTTCTGTAGTGCGCACTTTCCGCAGTGACAATTTGGCCCGCGGCGTCTTAAAAAAATAAAAATTATCAAATGATTCCTTTAGCCACCATGCAGTGACTTTAGGTAGATGTAAAAACTGCAAATTCTATTTGTTCACGTGTCCACATGGGTAGAAATGGGCCCATCATTCATGGTTATTTTTGACGCAAAATCGTTCACTTCCTTTGTGATGTTCAGGGGGGGGGGGGGGGGTGAGTTTAAGTTAGACGCGATTTACGGTCAACACCCCACCCAACTGATAGACTATCTGAGCTTTGTAAGAAAGCATCTTGGCAACTTTCAATAAAATGCACCGCAAAGACGTGCGTAAAATGCCTAATTTTGTGCCACGCCGTCTCGGCGATTTCTAATCTGATGACGTAGTTAGAGGAAAAAGTTTTAAAGGAACAGTATGGCAATACGATAAACGGTATGAGTACAACTAATGAAGGTTATCGTAAGTAACCGTCAGAGTTTTTGGTGGTCGCATATACATACCAAGTCATCTTGGAAGCTTGGGAAGCATACAATCACTTGTTTGGCGTACAGTACACGAAAGCAAATGTCACGAGACAATGTGCCTCCGAAATGGATAATGAAGAATGAAAGGCTGTTACTTTACGGAAGATGTTCGAAAGACTTACCAAAATAAAAATAGAGAGTGTCAATGCAACTGATCTGAAAAGAGTCATGAAGAACTCGGTGCAGAGCAATACGGTAAAAGCACTTCGAGTGACTGTGCGGATAACACAAATTCTGCTGACAGATTGCATCTTTTTTGACCTGGACGAAATCATGATTTTCCATGTCAAAACTCAAGTGTAAAATGCTGTCATAGGTTGTCTTACCCATCGGAACCGTTTTAAGAAACAAAATTCACTTTAACTTAGCGAAACTACAAACTATTATTACAGGGGCGATGAACTAGTTAACAGAATGACACGCTAACAGCACATGTGTCCCATTTGATTATAGCTTCGGTCTTCCTCTACTGAGCTGTCGGTCGGGGGCGGATTCGAAGGCTTCGGACCGAAGGTTTGGTGTCCATCCGCACTACTTGACCCAGCCAGCCTCGATGTTGCTGTTCAGTTTATACACCTCGCCGTTGTGTCTCCTCTTTTACTCACCGTCAGTGCAGACCGGACCGAAAATCAATCGAAGAATTTTCCTCTTAAAGTAGCCAAGAGCGCCCTCATTAATTTTTGATAAAGTTCATGACTCTACGCCATAGCGCACGACTGGGGCTATTAGACTCCTATATATGTAGGGTTACATTTGTTGTTTGAGAGAGAGCTTTTTTAGTCAATTGCCTTCTTAGGCCAAAGAACCAAAGATTGGCAAGAGTTATTCTTCGTTTAATCTCAGCGCTGGTGTCGTTGTCTAAATTGATAGCGGAGCATAAATAGACAAAGTCCTTAACTATCTCAAAGTTACAAGTATATCTGTCGAGGGTGACGTTTTGTCCGAGAAATCGGTGTTGAGTTTCCTTTTTGCTCTCTATATGCTGTCATACGCCTTAGAATAAATTAATAGGTGGTATGTATCGATCTAAAGCTTATGGGTTTTTTGGTCGATAATGGACTTTCCTGGCTTAAAGCCACACTGATATCTTCCTATCATGTTGTTGACGAACGGCTCCAGGCGTTCACACAATACCGAAGATAAGATCTTATATGCGGACAAACAATGCTAAGGTTTCAATTATCATCTGACCATATTTTAGAGATGAGTTGGTGTATGCTCAATACCAGGTCATCCCCTGTTGTTTTGCAGAGGTCGGCAGTCAGGCCATCCGCTCCAGCAGCCTAATTGGACTGAAGCTTAGATACTGCTATTTTCACTTCATGCAGGGCAGGTAGACGGAAGTGAAGTCTACAGGAATGCTCTTTTTAAATCCTCAGGATCGATTTCGACTCTACTACGATGTTTTCGCAAAGTCGATTAGCCTGATTCCATTATCGAATCTGGTTGCGTGCAGGCTATACCTTTCGACAGTATTACCAACGATTACTTCTCTTCCCTGCTTTGCATTGAAATTGCCGAGAAAAATTTTAGATCGTAGATCTGTATAAAAACTATATTTTGCGTCGTCCTCTGTTTGCGAGGGTTGTCAAAAGGAGATTCGTCCACATCCGAGGCTTATTGCTGCTTTATAAATTTCGTCTTTTTTCCAACATAGTGGCCCCTTTGGTTAGACCGGCTTCCACTTATTTTTATCTATTTTCTTTAATAACTTTGAAACTGTTTGTTTTAAAATTATAAAAAAAAATGTATTTAAAACCAATGTAAAATGCCCTTTAATTTGATATGTCACACGGTACAGTTTGCACATTTTTTTTTTAAATTTCCTAATTCGCCCCCCAAAAATGACCCCCGTGTTCAAAATTCATTAATTTAGGTTATGTGTCCGTGTTTGGCTCACTAAAATACATATGTGTACCAAATTTCAACTAAATCGGTCCTGTAGTTTCGGAGCAAATTGCCTGTGACAGATGGACCGACAGTCGAACGAATGATCCTATAAATGTTCCGTTTTTCATTTGGACGTACGGAACACTGAAAAGTAACCAACTTCAGTTACTGTGACTTGAAATAGTCTGTTTGTTCTTGATACATTGTAACAAAGATCCCTGCCACGCGTATAGTTCCCCTACGCTGAGGTAACGCCTTAAAATCCAGCATCCTTGGAACTAAACTGGCTTAAAGAAGCCGAACAATTTATCGAAATTAAAGTGTTCATTTTTCATTTTCATGCAACACAACCACCGTACAAGTGTTCTACTACACTCACCGGCCATAACATGTCCTCCTGTCCTCGGTAGCCAAAATGTCTGAAAGAAAAATGCTCTCATACGTGAGCATGTCAGAGCCATGTTCATGTAACTATCAGACCAAAAAACCACTTTGTACAGCCAAAAAAAGAAGAAAACAATTTTTATTCCATTTAGTGTTCCTCTTGTGGCACTTTCCATGCCTTTGCCAAGTGCATATACAGTCGATGGGTGGCTAAGTGGTGGAGAGAGCAGCAGCAGCCGTGAAAATCGAGGTGGCGGTTCATAATTACGCCATCAAGCAAGTGCCTAAATTGTACATGGGCACCACTCAGCCTATACTATTTCCGCGTAGACGAGGATTGTTAAGGAGTATGACAAGAAAAAAAAACGCCAAAAGTATCTGTGTACTTTGTTCCTTGTCAACCCACTCATATTTCTTCTAAGTTTCTTCACATGGCTGTCGTTAGAATTGCACATGTGGCACAGGGTACGCCTGTGCCGAATTTTCTCCAATTAAGCAATTACAACTTCCATGACAGTTCCAGTAAGGTCATAAGGCATAATGGTCATGCAGCCGAGGACCAGAGTCTTAAACGAATACAGTATTCACGCCAGGGCACAGATTAATGTGTGCGTGTTACATGGATGTATGGCTTTTTTTTTTGGCTCGCACCCAAACTATGATGGAACAGGACATGGAGCGCAGTTCGTTTCGAAATATTTTTGACAGGTCCAGAGACAGGGAATTTTTCAGATTTTTAAGAATTTTTTTGTCTGTTTTCTCCCCATCATAGATCATTGGAATGTCTTCCGGGTCTGGGTCATAGTCTTTGGCAATAAATCAATTTCAGGTACAATATTTATTGTTCTCTCTCCTTCTACGACCCACTCTTAAGTTGAACCTTAAAAAAGGCAATTTCCGGGCACTTCCAGTCGTTCAAATTCAATAAATAAAAACGACATTGATCGCCCCCTTGGAGACCGAAATACAAACATAGATACATACGAGTATGTATATTCGACAGCATTTTAAAGGAGATTGGATTCGGACTTAGTCAATCCGAAAATCTGGATCTATTAAGTTATTTGGAAGTGGGCGCACTCCAGGGATTCCAAATTGGTTAATGTGATTGGGGGTGAATGTGATGCTGTAAATGTGGTTGACATTCAATCTTCTTAAGTGCACCACTGTCACGGTGAATTGACAAAATTCTTAAAACCTATCAAACGTTTGACACTACAACATGACAAGTTAAAGATAAGCTTAGCATTAGGATATGTGAACGTTTTCGGTACAGAAAAGGACGTCTGCTCAGTTTTATTAATAAGAGATGTTCGGGATAGTAGAGGCCGGATGGAAATTAAATTTCCCCGGTTGAAAGTGATTTGCATTTTCGGGTAGAAAGCGGTCCTTTTAAGAAGAATACTCGTATGTGCAGAATTGACCGTTGTCTTCGAATCATAAATAAGGATCGATATTGGGGGAGAATTTATATTTTCTGTTGTGTGAGCAGTCTATTTAGGTGAACGGATGGATTTGAAACAAAAACTCATATAAAGTCTGGCAGTTATAGATACATCAAGTATGGTGATGACAAACCACAGGTTCGTCTGTCGAATACTGTAGAAAAAAGGACACCGTAAGTCTGTTATTCAGCAAATATCCACCCTACGACAGATGGTAGAGAGAACCCAAGAAGTTCAAATCGGTAATGACTAGTTCTTTATCGGTTTCAAGGCCGCATACACGTTGAAAAGCAGCGAAATATACATGTGTATAATTTTGGGACTGGTGCCAAACTCAGCATATTGTCAGAATAGTATCGTACGGGTATTCAGCCGCATTCTTGCTACTGTGAAAATGAGCCAACTATTTTCACTGAATCAAAAATTGGTTTAAACGAAGTGATGTACATATTCCTATAATACATCATCTGACTTTTAACAACATGGTGTACTTTAAGAAAGTGCACTATCTTTCAATAAGACTATCTAAACTGATGATAATGACATCATTGTTATACTTGAAAGTATTAAAATAGAATCAAAGGAAATGAATGAGTGAAAACAAGGTCAACTATCGCTATCAACAAAAGGTTACACACAAAATGGATGAATCGCCAAAAAAGTTAATGCATATCTTTGCTTCGGTGTTAGGTCTTGAAAAGTAGGAATTCAAACGAAGTTACACTGGGCAATCTCTGTTTTCTTGGGCCTAAGAAGACGATTGGGGCCTTGCCATTACACCATAAGAAGAATATGTGTAAGACCCTCATCATCCCGCTGTCCTGCTCCATTTTTTTTTTTTTTTTTAAATTTTCGACTCGCCAATCGCAATAATAAGGCACTTCGACCTAAAAAATCGTTTGTACAAGTATGTCAGAACAATGGTTAGTCAAGGTAGGTTTTCTACCTTCCCAATGAAGTTAGTAACTCTGCCAGGGTAATCCCTTAGTTCAGTGTTGTCGTGTATATCCCTGAGGAAGGTATACCGTCTGATTCCGTTGAGGGCTGGGCAGTCACGCAAGTTGTGTTCAACTGTTTAGTCTTCTTCAAGATAAAGTCGGCAGTCCGGAGAGTCGACTATTCCTATTTAGCTGAGGTGATATCTTAAAGCGCGATGACCTATAAGATACCTCGGTATCGTGACGGCTTAGATTCATACTTCTGTTCGCATTTTTATTGAAGGGCCTGTCTAAGAACTGGAGTGTTCTCCTAATAAGATATGCATTTCGAATGTTGCCAACATTGTGTGGCTAGATTTACTGCTGTTTTAGAGGTGCAGCAAAAGGGTTCAGGTCCGTTGAAGAGTGTTTCTGAACTCCTTCTGACCAGTTCGTCGATCTTTTCATTGCAATCAATTCCCTTATGTCCATGAACCCATCATAGTTTGGCCTTGTTCCTTGAGCTGAGTTTTTGGAGGGTTTTGAAGTAGTACATAACTGATTTGGAGTCAATGATGTGCGAGCTAAGGGCATTTGTAGCTACTTGATTGTGAATATATGTATGTTTGCGCTCTGATACCAGCTTTGCGCATTCTTGAATGGTGTGAAATTCGGCTTGGAATACACTAGAACATTTACCCATAGCAATTGATATCCTAGTGTTTTCCATTTTGGAACCATCCGTATACCACTTTATGCCGTTTTGGCTATTTGGTAGGTTATTGCTGACCCATTCTTTTTTGCTGGTCCTGCTCCATTACGCAAAAGCTAATTCGAAGACGTTGAAAAGGGCGAATGAATATATTCTTGGTCGTTTTGAACGCTACATTATTTGAGTAATTCTTAGTTTTGTTCCCTTGAATGGCCTATTGAAGATTAGATATTACAACTAACAATTATCCCTCCATAGAGACATTAGCCTGGCCAGGAAAGAGTATATACTCATAAGTCGACAAATATGAATAGGGCATGTTGAACGAATGGATACAAACTACTCGCCGTTGTTGGTGTGCAAAAGTCAAAAGGACAATTTTGAATGCGCAACTGAAAGCTGTTTCACTTAAAGAAGGCGCCGACTGGATAGGCATATTGGTGGAAGCCCAGGCCTATACCGGACTATGGTTCTTTTCCACACTGCGAACAGATTGATCTATTGCGCCACTATGTCCTATTATTTATTTAATATTTCCAGGAAATAGATGAGCCTTTTCTGCAAGATCGCCCGTTGCTCATCTGCGTGCCAACCCTTAACAGTTGGTGGTTAAATGTTCCAGTTTTAATCCTCAGTGATAGTGGAAATGATTCCCAATCTGCGAAGATGTTTATAACAAGGACAGAGACCCGTAAGTGGGTTGTTTCTGTTTCGTCGTCATCTTTTAAACCAAAGTTCGGGCAGCGTCCGATAAATAGACTTTATGCCTCTTTCTTGGGTTGGTGGTCCGCCGCCATGGTGACCCTCATGTCCTTGTACCTGTACTAGAGAGATTTTGTTCAGGTTGGCGATGGTCTAAAGTCCTTTTAACACTCTAGGGAGGTCTTTGAAGTATCCAAGTAGCTGTTTAGTATTTTGAATACTGATTAACTGCTTAACTGCTCGAGAGTATAGTTTTTTTTTAACTCTTTTATGTTGGTTGCTTAATAGAATGCAGCCTTAAACAAGGCAGTTAATTCTGAATTCTGTCTGAAAGATCCTTATAATCGTTATTCAGGTTAAGTAAGAGTTGAGTTCGAGATCCTATCAATTCTGCTTCCACGTCTTGCGATGTTTTGGAATTATCAGTTAACCACCTTTATCAATCCTCGTTCATTTAAGATTTGTGTTCCATTCCTTCTTCGTAGGGGCGTAGACCCTGGTCCTCTCTTAGAAGCTAATGGTAAGGTCCAATTGGTCTAGAGTTTGAGGTTTCGTAGGGATGCTTTCTATCATCTTTAGTATTTTCAGGTGACTAACGAGGTTACTCTATTTGGAGGGGTTTGCGCGATGAAGTTTGAGCCCTTGTCTAGCTGCATCCTTTTTAGTTGGTACATGAAGCGGAGCTAGTCTAAAACCTACTCGGTATAGCTAAGTCTAAAATCTGCTTTTATAGCTAGAATTTTATTTGGTCGTTAAGGCTCCTTGACTTACACCATAGCAACAAATCTCTAATGGTAATCGCAATGTTGCCCTTAATGAGTTAGAATTGAAGATTTGTATGAGGTTGAAGACAGCTTTTTACAGAAGCGACATTCAATTCCTCATAGTCTAGATTTGCCTTTAGTCCCTGTATGTGTTGCATATTGCTAATCCAATTTGTAATCTTTGAGTTTGGTCCTTCTCTGAGGAGGTCATGTTCCATCAATCTTATGCTTGCATGACAAAGGCAACATAAATGTCCTTGAATAAGCAGAGAGCTACACTTTTAGAATTGAACGCTCTTTGAATGTCGTAGAACAGTGTGAGTATAGTAGAGCTGAGTTTGTGTATTTACCTTCTTGACACGCTAATCGTTAGCGAAGAGGACGAAAGACTAATGAGCCAGTAGGATTTCGGTTATTCTAGGGGTTTGTTGCTACCCTTCGGTATGAAGTCTACTTTAATTGGCCTCTGAGACTGCCTCGAAAGATTTGGATTGTTGGTGAATCTGCTGCTCTAGACAAAGCACGTTGGTTCTAGAACCAGAGAAATGAGTCTGCCATAGTTCCTCTACTGTTTTCCTGAAATTACCTGTAAATTTCCGTTCTAGAACCCTTAGTTTGCCTCTGGGGGTAGCATACTCTTTCGATAGATTGGCCCAAATGTAATTTTAGGCAGCACAAAAATTCATCTAGGTAGCTCGCTTAGACTTTTTTAGTTCTTTTCTGCTGTGAGTGAGTTGTTTGTAGTCTTCCCATCTATTTGTTCTTTTGGGTTTGTTGAATTCCTTCCTAACCAATGTATAAAGTATTCTTAGCTTGCTGTTTCGGCTAGGTACGCTTTTTTTTCGATTTTGAACAACAGAATTCATGGGTTTAGGATACAATCGTGTCGTCAGCGCAGTCAATGCTAAGAGCCAACCTGTTGATTTTGTAATACTCTCTAGTCTCTCGAGAGTTTTAGGAAATGCTTCTTCAGAGTCCCCAGGAAGAAGGAGCAATAACAACCTCACTTTTGCTATCATCCAGATTCGCTTCCAACAAAATTGCAACTGTGGCCCCTCTCAGGTGTCCTGTGGATGGCAAGATGTTGTACTGATATGGTATTTCGAGATGGCTGCCTTTGCAGATGGTTTGGTTAGATTTAATCTTGTTATATGAATGCAAACGTATTTTATGGTTTTTGTTTGCTTACAGGTTAATACGAATTTTGTATTTGTACTGTCACAAGTCGTTTATATATTGTCAATGACGTTTTTCAATTTTCTTTGTAGGTTTACCCCCAAGGAAGTTACCTCAGCTTTCCAAAAAGAGTCTTATGCTTTAATCCGAACATATTTAATTTAATGAGCTGTTTTTTACTGGTTCTATTAATGCAAGGGTTGGACCACCTTCAAAGGTTATATTTAAATCCATTTCGAAAATTCATCAAAAAAACCTTAAACCACGACGTAGAAAAAAGTCCATGCCAAGTGTAAAAGTAAATGATTCGGTAGGTTCTTTCAACATCTCAGATTAATAGAAACGATTAATGTTTTTACTTCGGAATAACGACAAAGAGCTATCCTTTTTTGCGCCTCTCTGCTTTTCTTTTGTCCCTTTTTGGAACTTTCCCGAACCCGAATCAAACCCTTTTCGTTTTACGTTTATGATTTACATAAAAAAATCTTCCTAATCCTTATCATTCAGCACTTTTGCGTTTCGTCTAAAGATGTAAAGTGATATACTCTATAATAAACTGCTTTTTTCCTTGCTCAAGAAGGAGGAAAGAATATAATCTTTAACCAAATACTTGCCTGACCAGTGACCACAGGGCGATTTACTCTATTCCTTTGTCAAATGAACCGGAAAAGGAAAAGAAAAAAACATTAAACTTGTGGCAACCATAAATCACACCAAGCTATCTTCTGCTTTAACCGCACTAAACTGTTGCTGGAAGTTGCGACTCCCAAACTCAGCGCTCCCAAATCAATTGTCATGCATGGAACTTCACAAAAAAACGAATTTCGTATCTAGAGTCAGGTTTATAACGCCTAAGGAAGAACAAGCGAACCGAGATAACCGTCCATGAACTTTACCCTCTTTGAAAATATTCTGATCCCAGTTATAGATAGTATTCGTACATAGTACTCCTGTGTCTAGATGAATCAAAATAGCAAACAGAAAAGGAAAAAATCTCCAAGTTAAAGTTTACATCCGCTTATTGAAAGCATCTCACCTAAGGGCATCCTGTTGGGGCTTACTCCAACTCCAGAAACATATACCACAATGCCACACCGCAGAATTCACTCAATTCATCCCCTGTACATGCATCTCGGCCTAACGTTGCGCTTACTCGCCCACAAGGTACCCCAGTAGTTGTAATGACTACAGAGCAAGGGTTTACTGCAAACTAAAAGTCATTATTTAAGACAAAAATCATGGTAAGCTATACTAAACAGCAACAGCCAACCGACCACCTAAACACCCACAACCTCCTGGTTTAATGGCTTGCCAAAGGGGCAGTATGTCGGAAACAGGGATGCAGAACGTAGCATCCTCGTTTCGTTAGGGGAACCCCCGAGTTTGGGTGAGAAATTTATTTCCGTTTGGTTCATCATGTGTCTCTCGCTTTGTACGAATAGCAATAGAGAGACGTATTCTCCAAGAACAACTGAGAAGCGGATTCCCATTTGTAAACGTGAACAACGAAAAATGCTAAGCACTAGGGGGTGAAGGACACGAAAGCGCTACATACCCAATACCTACATATGTACATACTCGTACATACCTACTTGTGAATGCTGATGCCAAAGAGGCATTACCACCAAAGTGGTACTTCCGTTTCAGCTGATGCGAAAGAGGGTTCGACAGAGCGCAAAGAAAAAAAAATAAGGGACATGCGACTACGAATACGAGAAGATTTTCAAAATGGATAGTGAACATGGCTGGAGATGTACTGCTTCACTTTGTTCTAAGATTTGTGCGGTTTTGTGATTTTTTTTCCATACTTTCTGTGCTGTTGCTCTTGTCTTTGCCTGAAGACGAAATAGGGAAAAAGATCTAATAGGAGGAGTGAGTAAATGGCTGCTTAAGAGGTTTTCGAAGATAAGTGAACGAATTGAATTTTATTCGCTTGCATGTCTCTATTTTTGTTTTGGAACTTTCCAAGAAGTGGTTGTTGAGTGAAGAAAAATGCGCAAACCACGAACTGGATGTGTTTATCGAACGTTCTTCAAGATTGAGTTTAGAAAAATACTTACATAAGTGGAATTTGTGTGTTTATCCTGCAGCCGTTTGTGCAAGTAAACTCTTTTAGTTCACGTGAGCTAAGGAGTGCTATGTCGTTAAGCATACAACTTACTTTGGATTGGGTAAAGGTCTTCCCTGGGGCATGATCAGATAATATTGTTCTTTCGACCAATTAAGTCTATGCTCTGAAAAAGACATCGAAAAACGACGTACAATTTTGTCCTAACAACCAATTCTTTAGAAAGTGTAAATCCTTGTCGATGAACTCTTCGATGGTGCTCATAAGAAACCCAAACGTCAATGTCGTATGTAAGCGAGGGCGCGTGGGGCTTTAAGGCGGATCAGGCCCTGAGCCTTGCCAAGGCAGTTTCGGTCACCCAACCATGACAGAAAATCCTTTCCGTTCAAATTTGGAAATACAGAGAGAAGTCAGCAAGGTCCTTAGTGCATCCAATACATTCCTTTCCTGGCTAAGGTTATGAAAAATTCGGTTTCGAATACCGGGAAAGTCAACTTTTTTGGTCACTAAGGCCTTATACCCTGGCCTTAGTAAGGAACTATTGACTTTGAGAAAGCTGCCCTTAATATAAATATCAAATCTTATGTAAAGCCAGGCGTGCTGTCTAAAGCTCCCACCAAGCGAAATCAGACAGGCTTTCAGTCGTGTCTAAACAATTTTTGTTGCCATTATTGGATGCCTCGTAGAAGTAGCATCTTCCGACAGGTGCTGGTTGCAGCTGGAATGAGCCTCTGCAGCCGAACATCTTGCATATGTTTACAACCCACGCAAACGAATTAAGGACAATGAGCTTCGGATATGCACGTGGAATATTAGATCCCTTAATACACCACGTGCAGCCGGACAACTAATGGAGGCCCTAGACTGCTGCAAAGCAGACATAACCGCCATTCAAGAAATGCGATGGGCCGGACAAAAAAAGGATGAAAAACTGCGACATCTACTACGGCGATTGCTATCGACGGCAAAAGCAGCGCTTATTTGAATGCGGATTTGTTGTCGGAGGCAGACTAAGACGAGAAGTCCTCAGCTTCCGGCATGTGAGCGAGCGCCTCGTAGCAATCCGCATCAAGGCTAAATTCGCCAACATAAGCCTCATATGCGCGCATGCCCCCACAGAGGAGAAAGATGACGACACCAAGGATGCCTTCTACGAGCTCCTCAACAAGACCTACGAGCAATGCCCTAGCTATGACATTAAAATTGTCCTCGGTGATTTTAATGCAAAGCTAGGAAGAGAAGGTATCTTTGGTGGAACAATCGGAAAATATAGCCTGCACAACACCACCTCCGATAACGGATTCAGGCTAATCGACTTTGCGGCGGGGTGAAACATTGTCGTGGCTAGCACGCGGTTCCCACATCTCGACATACACAAGGGGACTTGGAGAACTCCTGATCAATCAACAGTCAACCAGATTGATCACATTGCGATCGACGCAAGACACTCCTCCAGCATTATGGATGTCCGTACGTTCCGAGGAGCCAACATCGACTCGGACCATTACCTTGTTGTAGCCAAGGTACGGTTGCGGATATCCCAAACTACGCCAAGACAAACTAATGCTGTGAGAAAATTCGACGTCAGGCGGCTACAATCGCAAGAGATCACCAAGTCCTTCTCCGATCGAGTGTCTCTTAATCTGTTAAGAGGTCCAATGCCGCCAGCATCAAGCATCGAAGACCATTGGAAACACTGCCAAAACGCCATCAGAGATGCCGCTTCTGATGTGCTGGGTTTCACTCGTCCACCACAACGAAACCCCTGGTTCGATGATGAATGCCGGCAAGCACATGCAGCTAAGCAAGATGCATATAAAGCGGCACTGCTTAGAAGAATCAGAGCTGTTCATGAGTTCTATGAGCGAAAGAGGAGAGACGAGCACCGGCTTCTCAGGAGGAAGAAGAAAGACCATGAGAATTGCGCGGTCGAGGAAATTGAGAGATGCTACCCCAGGAATAGAGTTCGGAAGTTTTACCAAAAGGTGAAAATAACATGCCGCGGAAACAAACCCCGAACCGAAGCCTGAAGAGATGAACAAGGGAACATCGTAGTAGAATCGTAGTCGATGCTGAGGATTTGGAAGAACAATTTCTGCAGACTGTGTAACGGCGATGACGGACCAAATACCGCTGTCAGGCAGAATCAACCTTTCAACTTGGACGATGATGACAAACAATTCCGTCCATCCGACCTGGATGAAGTGAAGATAGCTATATCGAAGCTTAAGTCAAACAAATCGGCTGGAGCGGATGGCCTGAATGCCGAGCTCTTCAAAGCGGCAGGCGATGACTTGGTAAGGAGCATACACCAACTCATCTGTAAAATATGGTCGGACGAAAGTATGCCCGATGAATGGAACCTCAGCATTGTTTGTCCAATTCTCAAGAAAGGAGACCCTCTGAACTGCGCCAACTACAGAGGCATCAGTCTCCTTAACATCGCATATAAGATCTTATCTGCCGTATTGTGTGAACGCCTGAAGCCGTTTGTCAACAACCTGATAGGTCCATATCAGTGTGGCCTGAGGCCAGGAAAGTCCACCATCGAGCAGATATTCACACTACGGCAGATCTTGGAGAAGACCCATGAGCTTCAGATCGATACCCACCACCTATTCATCGATTTTAAGTCCGCGTATGACAGCATCTATAGAGACTGGCTATATAGAGCAATGTCTAGTTTTGGCATCCCTGCCAAACTCGTCCGTCTGTGCAGGATGACGATGGAGAATGCACGCTGCTCCATCAGGGTCGGTAAAGATCTCACCGAGATCTTTGATGTCCAGAAAGGATTTAGACAAGGCGATGCGCTGTCATGCGATTTTTTCAACATCGTACTTGAAAGAATAGTGCAAAACTCACGAGCAAACACAAGAGGCACTATCTTTCAAAAGTCCGTCCAACTACTCGCATACGCCGACGATATTAACATAATCGGGAGAAAGCAACGTGATGTCAGTGGCGCTTTCGCGAGTATTGAAACGGAAGCGGCGAAAATGGGTTTAGCGGTCAATGAGGGCAAGACCAAGTATATGCTGTCAAGCAAAAAGGACAACCAACACCGACGTCTCGGGCAGAACATGACCCTCGACAGATATAACTTTGAGGTAGTTATGGACTTTGTCTACCTAGGCTCCGCTATAAATACAGACAACGACACCAGCGCTGAGATCAAGCGAAGAATAACTCTTGCCAACCGCTGTTTCTTTGGGTTAAGAAGGCAATTGAGTAGCAAAGCCCTCTCTCGGACAACAAAAGTCACCCTTTAATAATCCCGGTCCTGCTCTATGGCGCAGAGGCATGGACATTATCAAAAATGGATGAGGGTGTTCTTGGTTGCTTCGAGAGAAAAATTCTTCGGGCGATCTTCGGTCCCGTCTGCATTGACGGTGAGTGGAGGAGGAGATACAACGACGAACTGTATGGACTGTACAGCGACATGGACCTAGCCAGAAGAGTGAAGAACCAAAGACTGAGATGGCTGGGTCATGTAGAGCGCATGGACACCAATGCTCCGGTCCGAAAAGTCTTCGAATTCGCCCCCGAGGGACAGCGCAGTAGAGGAAGGCCAAGACTCAGGTGGCGCACGCAAGTGGAAGAGGACCTCAGCCAACTTAGCGTGCGAAACTGGAGACAGCTAGCCAGGGATCGAGCTGGCTGGAGAAGCTTGTTGACTGAGACCCAGGTCCACCCCGGACTGTAGCGCCACCTAAAGTAAGTAAAGTAAGTAAGGCTGTGAGAACTAATAGTTTTGTTGCCTTAGTGTTGAAAGTAGACGGGGATGATATGTTATATGATTTCATGTTGAGTGCCTCCTACGAGAAAAAAGGAAAGCACGGAGAAGATGGCAACAATCACTTGCGCCCCCGCATAAATTGCTTTTCCGGTTCCAAAACCGGGGAAAAGTCCAAACGACAAAAATCATACAGACCCATTTCGTTTCTGCCAATAATTTAAAACATCTTCGAAATTCACCTGCTTAAACGTTTAAAACCGATAACTGATGAAAGACGATTGATTCCGGATCACCAGTTCGGCCTTAGGGTCACACATTTCACAATCGATCAGGTCTATCGGATAACAAATGTAATTCAAAACGCGCTAGAGGGAATAATGATATGTTCAAGCGTTTTTCTCGATGTATCGCATGCCTTCGACTAGGTATGGCACGAGGGCTTGAAGTATAAGCAACAACACATTTTACCGGGAGAAATGAATAGAATACTCGAATCTTATCTTGAAAATAGACTGTTTCGGGTTAGATATGGGATTGAATACTCTGAATTCAATTAAATTCAAGCTGGCGTTCCAGGAAGCGTTCTGGGGCCATACCTATTCTTACTGTGTACTAGAGACATACCTCTAGGTGAAGAGACTGTGGTAGCCACGTTCGCAGATGACACGGCGTTCCTCGCCACTGGACAAACAGTACAACATATTTGAGTGGACGAAGAGCTGGCGAGACTAAGTCAATACATATCAATTTCACGTATAGAAAGACAAACAACTTACCTTTATTCATAAACGCAGTACAAATCCCATATGCAAACGAGGCAAAATATTTGAAAATGACCCTAGATGCAAAACTGAAGTGGAAATCAGACGTAAAAAAGAAACGTGAAGAGCTCGAAATCAGGCTAAGAGGAATGAATTGGCTTATTGGAAGATACTCTAAACTAAGCAAATATAACAAGCTGCTTATATATAAGCATGTTCTAAAACCTTCGTGGACTTATGGTATACAACTATGGGGTTGCACCAAACCAAACAATATGTCTGCCCTACAGACATTCCAGAACAGAGCGCTTAGAGCAATCGTAAATGCTCCATGGTATATAAGGAATAGCGATATTCACCGCGATGTGGGAATCGCAACCGTGAACGACGAAGTAACAAGCTTTGCTCGTAAACTTCGCACTCGTCATTGCAACCAGGAAATAATCCGGAGATTGGACGAGACAAATCTTGTGCGGCGACTTCAAAAAACATAAGGAATGAAATAACGGTAATAGTAGGTGCCTTCGCTGGAAAGCTACCTACCAATCGCGATAAACTTCAGAAACTTGAGCTACTTGTTAAGGAAACGTTCTCGTAGTTATATAGAATACGTGAGGTTTTTTTAGTGAGTAAGAATCTCACACTACCAGGTGCGCGTACTTATGGTGGGCGCTGCTATGCCACTGTGGTAGGTAGTGGGTGCTCGTGCTTATGGTGCCTGCTGTGGTGGTACTCTTATGAGCGCTTGTTTTGGTGCCTATGAAGGTTTTTACCTACCCACGGAGAAAAAAAAAAAAAAAAAAACAAATGTCGATTGCAACATGCCAGGTTAATAGTATCTCAGCCCTTATCATCAAGCGCTCGGGTGTAAAATCGTATGTTGTTCTTTATTAAGTCATTTACATATTTACTTACCCGATGAAACCAGCAGTCTACTCAAAGTCCTCCCAAGGAAGACTCAGTCTAAAAAGACACTCCCTGTGGTTTCATATTGTTAAAGATGCAAGGGAGTTGAGTAATACAACCCACCGAAGCAGATTACATTGATCGGTTGTAGTGACGGTTGAGGCCATCGAAAGGTATAGAACAGGTTTTGGCAACTCTGAAGGAAATCTTAAGTGCTTGCCCTGCACTGTATTACATACCGAACCTCTATCGAACAATAATATCAAAGATTGAATAAGTGACTACAGGAACGTCAATTGCTTTAGACCTACAAGAAGGTATTCGCGCTGGGTACTTTTGCACCAACTAAAATCTTGATGGCATGTGTAAATCGTGCAGACAAAGCGTCGCAGACGAATCGTTAATTTTATAGATAAGAGCAGTTTTGATGAATAGTATCCTGACCCTGACTGCAGCTGAAATCTGATGTCGGCAATATACAAGTGTTGGGTCGACTCACCGCTTATAGTTTTCAAAATTCCTAACGCCTGTGTTCGGGCAGTCTGTGCAGATTATGTAGCCGTACTGTCTTTTTGATCATATCTATCGTCTGTCTTCTCCTAATGCAGTATCTAATGTGATTGAGAATTGAAACAGGGTCAGCTTATCGAAACTGACGCTGCGATTTTTACGGCCAATTACGAGTATATTCTGTGCGTCAGTTCTTCAAAGACCTCTGCTTCGTCTGCATGGAATTTTTCTTTCAACCCAATTATAAGCTATCTTCTGTTTAAAAAGAAGTGGTCTCTGATACAATTCGCACTGGAGTTTTGGTGACCCCTGGCTCTGATCTTATGTACTCTTGCTGCTGAAAGTACAACATTGAGTTTTCCTGTGCCGAGAAATTGTTTCGGCCAGAATCTAAACCACGAATGGTGTACTAGTACTTTTGGGAATTGCTCGAAAACGTATTTGGAATGCAGCGCTGGTGTCTTTCTGGGAAGGGGATGAAGCGTCTACTCATGTAGCGCTACGCAAGGTGCACTTAAAGCCTTACTTAACTGGCTGGCTCTCAAACAGGCCAGCTAGAGGATGCAAGACTTAACTGAACACAGCAGGAAGGCTGGATTCGCTGAATCATGTTTGAGTCCTAGGTCGCAATTATTCTTGGGAAATGAAAACCATCGGGGAGAATTTTTTAGGACCAAGACCTGCGTTAGAAATGCTTGTTCATCGGACAGGACTTCCATTGGTGGTTGGGTTTATAGGGTTTCACTCTCCGGTTTACCGTTAGATCAAACGAATTTTTTTTCGTCCTCTAAAAGGCTAGAGCCTCTTCTGCTGTTCTTAGTATCTAGGCTGCTACTGCCTACATACGTGTGGTGGTTATATGTAACACAATATCCTGTGACGCGAGCTGTGACAGTGATGACGATACCGAATAGCACAACGATGTATGGGTGCTTATGGGATGCATGCTGGTGTTTTGTCACTGAAGCTCTTATTCAAAATTTTACCAACGACTTTTTAAATTTTAGTAAAAGCAACATGCATTCCCGGATTGTTCTGAGCTTCAACTAAAAACTTATACAGTAAGTTCGGCCCTTGGCAAACTTTCAAGTTGTGCGCTCCGACGTTGCGTAACATGCTGTCGTGCTTATTAGGCAAGCCATCATGCACACTCGGTGTAGCGGGTTTTGCCTCATTAAGTCACTAAATATCTATAAAGCAAGGTTGACTGTGGAGAAATCACATATGTCGGGTCATATGTTATGTTTTGGTGGTAAAGCTACTCTATGGCCAGCTATCTGAAACACCAAGTTATTGGCTATACTAGAACAATTCTGCTACCATAATCTAGTTGCTGCAGCTTTGGGATACACAGAGGACACTGAACGGCATAAATTCGTTGTAAATGCAACCTTTTTTCATTTTGAATAGGTGCCACTAAGTACAGTAATCTAACGAAGAAGCATTTCCTAATAAACCAGACACACAATGGCCATATTTCAGTGCCAGTTCCAATGCTTTAAGAAGAATTAATTTAAAAGTGGCAGTGCTTAATCACTTTTGAAAAAAATAAGTGTGATGTCAAGTTATCGCATGCAAAAGTAGCTTCGACAATTAGCTTAGCTTTCCCAATAAAAAACACAAAAAAGTTATGGGACAAAGCTATAAAACTTAACACTACGAAGCATGAAGAGAAACGATTTTAGCAAGGTGAAAGTGACTTCATAGTATGACAGATTCCCTGATGACGTCATTGGAACCACCTTTAATGTTAAAGAAAATCTGCATTTGCAAATAAATGCCCATTGTTCAAATAATAAGCTGTATGCTGCTATCCATTCTTATTTTATTATCATACTCTCATCATACACATATATATCAAACTGCTGTTCACCCCAGTGCAATATTTGTTCATCAAAAAGCTCATCCGAAGCAATGGATTACTCACCTAAACATGACCTTATCCCAGCAAGGCCTTTCTCTAAAGAGCTAAGGTAATTATTATTTTTACGATTTTATACCGCACATGAACACCCAATTTCAACCTTCTCTCTTGATTTTCATTTCTGCGGATACAGTCACTTCTCCAGATACAACACATTTACAATCCGACCTGAATACTTGATTTTGTCGATTCAACATTGCCTTTCTCTATGCGTTTTTATTCGCACATTCATCAAGGCCATTCCCATAGAAAGGAGAGTTCAGTTCCGACTATTTAAGTCAACAGAACTGCAACCAAATCGCTATTCCAGCACGTCGGTGAGGAGGAAAAACAAGATACTCGTAGAACTAAAACCAGGTTGAACTTTTTATCATTTTCATTCACGCTATAATCCTGCATCATTGCTGTGTATAACTGTGTAGGACGTCCTCTTTGCTCATCTCATCCTCAAGCATGTCCTTCAGAGATCAAGGTATGTAAATTAATGTACAAGTCCAAGCTTCATCCTTGCGCTGCTTCATGTGCGCGAATTTAATATTGATACAGTGTTTGCTTAAATATTCAAGTATTTGTACAGTGTGCCCAGTCAGAAGCTAAATGAAAAAACATGCCCCCTTCCGATGCAGGATATGCAACCGTCTAATGGTAGGAAGCAGATTTTGCTTTTATGTTTCTAGGTTAAGTGAAAAAAGAAAAAAAAAAACTATCGTATACTACATCGAGAGGTGAAAGAGAAAATCGCAAAAACACTTAACACACATGCATCTTTTACCTAGCCCATAACCGCAAACGCTACACCATGTAAGTGTTAGGGTCCTGTTTGTTGGTGTAAAATGTACTTAGACGAGCTAGAAGTACGAGGAAGGTAGGGAATGACACTTTTCCTTTTCTATATGATGCACAACCAAATAGCAAAGGGTCTTAAGGATAAAGCTTCTACCAACTACTTCTTCAGCAGGAGACATATGCCATAAGGATGTGTCGAAGTGGCGGACTGATATTTTGGCCTGAATGGTGGGCGATGCAAGAAAAAACTTACCTCTGTTCTTATTACCAGCCCTGTTGTCGTCGCACTTCATGATGAAGTATCAGAAAACTCATCTTGAAAACGACTCTAATTGGGTTACCTTAAGGATTCCACTGAGAAATTGCACACTACTCGTACACACACACGCACATATACTTTCTATTACATCTTACCTGTCTTCCTTTGCTTTTTTAATGGATTGTGAGGGCTCCCACCATTTTCCTCCTTTCGACATGACGACACAGACAACAAAGTGCGGCGGACTAAGAACTTCAGCTTTAACTCAAACTTCAGTTTCTTCTTCAGCTATTCGAATACTTGGGCATAGTTGCAACGGCAGAGCGCAAAGGAAAATTGGAAACTGTTAGCTTCAAAATAGTATATCCTTTCAATAAAGGATAATGAAATTATTGAGAATATTGCCATACCTAATGGTAATGGCAATGATGGCATAGTAGCCTGTGGAAGCAATTCAGTTTGCACGTCAAGGAGTAGTACTTTTCGAAGTTCAGCCAAATGAAATAGGACCCCCGAGGATTGAAACAAATAATGTGAATTTATTGGATAATGTGTCGAAGTGAATGACTTTTTAATTAAATAAGAAATTTTCATTTTCCCATTTCTGGATTTGACACTTTTCAGTAAACCGAATGACAAAACTCACTTTGGTTGTTGTAGTAGTTGAGCTTAAGAGGTTCGTAGAGGATTTGTTAATTTTAATTAGAAGGAAAGTTGTCAGTTACAAGGTAGTTTATCGAGTGTATAGTAAACATTTGACAGAGACTAATTAAAAGAGTGTGTTTTGATAGGAAATAAACACATTGTGAAAGTTTTACAAGTGTGTCTCAACATTGGTAGGAAGTGTCTTACATTCAGACTGGTTTTGTTTCAGAATCTCTTTTAAAAGGTCATCGATTCACTCAATATACTCAATGGCTAGCAACATTAGAGTGACACCGGTTGATATCGATTTCAATCATAATGACAAAACGGTTTCATGAATCACTTTTGACTGCTTGGTTTTTGATTGAACGTAAACCCCAGGAGCTTTCATAAACCCAAATCAGTGCCCTAAAATTAGTCAACCACATTATTTCTACGAAATTATGGAGAAAAACTGAAGAAACAGGAATCTAAAGATTATAAAGGATTTACAGACGTTTGAAAAGCCCCAGTCATCATATTTTCGAACCCGCGTCATTCCCATACAGTTTGCTCTTACTTCCTACTCTAAAAGGGGTACGATTTTCAAGTTGGTGTGGAATGGTGAAAAGAGCGAGAGTGGGAAGCAGCTTTATATATACGAATATATTGTCTTCATCTAATGCGGTTGATTCCAAAAACTATGGACGTTGATTTACTTCGCAGTGGTGGCAGCTGGAATCTTAATGCACAAACGCTCGTTCCCGTAGACTATATTGTCATTGGTTATGGTTCAGGTCTTCTATCGCTATCAAAGCGGACTCTACGATTTGTGAGTTTTTATCACTCTTGTGTTGTTAAAAAAAATTTTCAGAATCTGTCAACTTAAACTATGGTTTGGTTTTAATACAGAGAACGTGCCTCCGATTTTATGTCGTACTGATAGTTTTAAAAAACTTTCGACTGGAACTCGCTACATGACATGGCTTGATTTTTTAAAGAAATATCAAAAGTAATTAACTTATTTAGTGGGATCGTGATAAAAGAATCCAGATATTCGAGTAGGCCCTATAGTACAATGCTACGACCCAACATGTCTAACACATACGGACGAAAAGGTAAACCAGTGTTGTTAGTTTTTTTGGGCATAAATGGGAGAGCGAAATAATAGTGGTGAATTGCTGGTTGTTGCTTTGTCACAGTGCCAACTCAACTTCATCATTTCAGTAGCCGCGGAACCAGAGTTATACAATACAAATAACTTAGCCTTTGACAGTCCTTTGTTGATCTCAGAAGGAAGATTTTCCTACACATACCCAACTCTCTGATGCTCTTTGTGTTTATCGAGATTTATATTTTTCCTAATACTTACGACTCTCTATCGACGCGAAACGGGGAAATTTTATGAACTCTGACATCTTAATTATGACACCTTGGGAACGCTGATAATGTTTTCTATGAAGCTCTCCTAAATGATAATTGAGTAAAGCAAATGTCATTGCTTTGAAATTGCCAAAATAATAAAAGGGTCCAGGGTAACGGAAGAATCGCAAATAAGCTAAAAGAACCTGGGAAAAGCTAAGACACGCGAAGTCGCGTAGGAATAACAAAAGCCCCCACAATGGGATGGAAAAAGGTCCTTCATTTGTCACCCTTCTTTATTCTTTGATTCAGTATTATATATTATTACCGTTGTCAGTTTTTAGAATGTAGCTATACTATGAAGAAGTAAGCAAGGGGTCACTGGAAGGCAA
Source organism: Volucella inflata (assembly GCA_928272305.1). Taxonomy (NCBI): domain Eukaryota; kingdom Metazoa; phylum Arthropoda; class Insecta; order Diptera; family Syrphidae; genus Volucella; species Volucella inflata. The sequence goes on from OV743718.1 coordinate 66,396,942, forward strand.
TTGATCGGGAATCGGCTGACTCTCCTAAGCTAACAATCAAGTTCGTAGTCTAGTGCTTGCATTATCTCACAGGAGTGGTCAACAATATTTTGCGGTTGGATTTGGGCTTACAGACGCATAAGATTGTGTTGACGCAAGATTTGAACCCGGACTACCATAGACAACGTTTGCTAATTGGGCGCTGGTAATGTCGGCCGCAGATCCGAATTTTTGCCAAAAAATTATGTTCTCCGACATTTTTTTTGGCTTAGCGGCTATAAAATTGCCATTATTGGAGCGAACATAATCTTCTTTCGAAATGAGGAATGCGCGACCGTTACCGTCAATGGTCTCAGATATAGAGCGATGTGAACCGACATCCGAGCTGTGGTTCAAACAAAACGGCGCTATATGCTATACAAGCGACGCAAAGCTCGCAGTTGTGAAGGAGAAATTTGGTGACTGAGATGACCTCACGGCAAGCGTTCGTCAATTGGGACTTGACGCCACTCGATTATTTTCTCTGGGGCCACCTCGAGTCCCTAGTCTACGCTAACAAGCCAACCACTTGGATGAGCCTGAGGCCAACATTAGACACGTTATTGCCAGAATAACCCCGCATATATTGGACCGAGGCATCAAAACTTGAACCGACTGCTTGAAGAACTTCTAGGAAATCCAAGGCGGTCATTTGAGTGGAGTGCTGGTCCACACAGAATGGCATGAACGTAGCTTCAAAATAAAGCCAGATTCAATTTTATATCTCACACCGTTGTTGTGTTGGGGACAACTTTGAAGTAATCAAAAGAAGGGTTTAATAGGGTTGGAAACCATAGGCTAAAATAAAAGAATGTAATGTCGGCGTTCTTACTAGAATTAAATCTTATCGTGAAACTTGATTGAAATCCAAGAACTTTTTGAGGCGTTTGATGTTATGAAACATTTTTTTTTTAAACCGGTATCGTTAACATTAATTTGGTGTCAAATTTTGAAATAACTAACTAACTAAAGAGGGAGAAATGCCTCAATTTGTCATGATGGAGTCACACGGGGCTGGCCCCGGAATTTACTCACTTCAAGCCGATTGGAAAATGTAGTTTAGGCTCTCGGATACGTGCAGTATTTGAGAGGTTGACTTCTTAGTTTTATTTAAGACTGCAGAACATCTAGTGATTATACACATGCACAAGCTGCTATTAAATGGGAAAATAGGAATAACCAAAGGATCTGGAGGGTTCTATAGACGGAATTTAACCCTCAAACTTAAACTTAGTGGAAAGTAAGGTATTTACTCGCCAACTGTCACCTCGATAGTCATGATTGATGGGTAAGTCTTACCCGATGATTTAACCCCTGAAGATGTTGCTACAATATCTGTGAGCTGAGGGACATAAGTTACTTATTTTGTGATAGATACCTAACTCTTAACTATTTCCTGAAGTGCCTCAGAAAAGTAGGACATTCCCGTATAAACCTGAAAATAATCAGAAATAAGGAGAGAGAGTGGTTTAGAAATGAAAATGAAAAATGAAATGAATCATCATTGAACTTCTTAGGAAATGACCAAATTAAAGTTTAGATAACGGGCTGTCTGCAGGAGCGAGCGATAAACACCTGCTCTGTACAAAGACTACAATAAAAATTGTCATTAAAATTATATAATTTATTTTTGTCATAAAAAATGTTCTATTATTAATTCTTATAAAGAAATGCATTGCGCTTCTCAATTTTATATTATTATTTTCTTTTCTATTTACAGGTAAGTTCTACTACTGCAGAATGGCAATTTTAATATATGGTACGGTAATTAATAAAAAAAAGTAAGTTGGGCGAATCACTTCATCTCGTAGCGGTCAGCAGATAATATTCAGGTACCACTTCTACCACTTTTAGCTGGCTGAACGCACAAAATTCTTTAAAAAATGGATCTGACGCTCCTGAAAAAATTTCCGCTGTGCACCGTAACACACTCCGCTGTAGTCGATGCTGTTCAGTAAAAATAAATATCTGCAAGAGAATTAAAAAGATGTTTCGTTGTATAGGATAAGTAGACCTTCAGTGCGAGCGTTAAGCAGCGCATAAACGATCCAAATCCCGTCAGGCTGTCAAATAAAGCACCACCGCAAACTGGGACGTTGCACCTGATGAACCAAAATCTCATTGAGTAATGAAAAAGTCATCTTGAGCAAATTCTCTACCGAGTTTTGTAACTGGTCATATTTTCGGTAGATTCAAATTCTGATGGCGTTGACGTCAAAGCAATCAAATAATATTTACTCCTCAGATGCAGCTTCTTCTTATCCTTTTGTTAACCCTTTCCTCGTTATACGAACTTATGCGTAACGAGTTTCCCATTTTTACTGCATCGCTGCTGCTCCGCTTATGGGGTTGGCTAATGTCGCAGACCGCAGAACGCGTCTACATAACGCTCGGTCCTGGATCGCTTCAGTGGTTAGCCCCAGGCGTTGTTGCGCATTTGCCATCTAAGAAATCCAGGAATTCTTTTTCCGACCTCGTTTTCTTACAGTTGGAGTGACCGTAGTTGATAGTGCCTTTTTAACCGGATTTTCCGCAGATCTTCTTTGAACGTGGCAATACCAGCTTATTATATTCGCCTCAAGTTGTTCGGTTACCGAATTCTTTATATGTAGACATCCTCTTATACGCGTAGATCTAATGCAATCGCGTTTAGTGACTCCACTAGACAACCTTAACATTTTCATTTCCGCTGCCGTCATTTTGTTTTTAAACGCTTCGTTCATTGTCCAGCACTGTGAACCGTATATAAGAGCTGGTCTAACAACCGTGGTGTAGAGTTTCCCCTCTAATTTAAGTGGAAATTTTCGATCGCAAAATATTCCCGAATTTTCCCGCCATTTCATCCATCCCACACTAACTCTGTGGCTTACGTCGTCGTCACATTTCGCTTCCATGTTAACAATTGATCCTAAGTACTTAAAGATAGTGCTTTTCGGAAGAACTATTCCGTCTAACATTATATCCGGAACAGGTCGCAATGGATGCGCAAATGGGCACGTCAAATGCTCCGTCTTTGAACGACTTATTTTAAACCCGTTTCTCTCTAGCGCATTTCTCCATGAATCTAAGGCGTTCTGTAAATCTTCGACGTCATCGCTAAGAATAACTGCGTCGTCAGCGAAGAGAATTGGTGTTACATTTGCTTCGCGCATGCAGTCTTTTAAAAGATAGTCGAATACTATGTTAAAGAGGAAAGGGCTAAGTACGCTTCCTTGATGCACTCCGACATTAACTGGAAATTCTCTCGTTAGTCCAGCAGAGCTTTTTACCGCAGTTTTCACGTTTCCGTACATGTCTTGTATTATTCTAACATACGTTTCCGGTACGTTTTGAGACCTCAGCGCGGCCCATATGAGATCCCTAGGCACTCGATCGAATGCTTTCTCGAGGTCGATAAATACCATGTGTAAATCCTAGACTCGGTGCTTTTCCATTATTATTCGTAGGCTTTGGATAGCGTCCACCGTCGATCTTCCTTCAGCAAATCCACACTGGCTATTATCGAGCTTTATATTTTGCGTTTAAGACTCTTTCGACGATTTTCATTGTGTGTGACATAAGCTTGATTGAACGGTAGTTGTTGCATTCTCGAGTGTCGCCTTTTCCTTTGTATAATGGAACCAAGAAGCTACTTCTCCATTGATTCGGCATAGGTTGTCCACATTTTAATTTATTTAAAAGTTTCGATAGCCATTCGCTGCCGGTCCCCTCCATCTTCGACCAAAACTCTGATGGAATGCTATCTGGTCCCGCCGCTTTCCCCCGCTTCATTTTTCCGATTGCTGTACTTATTTCTTCGATTGAAAAGTCCGAAACTTCCTCCTCGAATAGACCAGCTGTCGGCACGATATCACGTGGAAACTGTTTGTTAAGCAACTCCTTGCAGTATTCAAGCCACCGGTCACAAATTTCCTTTTCATTTGTAAGTAAGCGACCGTCTGCGTTTTTGATGTATTTCGGCGAGGTTATTTCCATTGAATTTTTTCTCCTCTGTGCAGCGAGCTTAAAAATATTTGGCATTTTAGTACTGTACGACGTTTGAACTTCTTGGATAGCTTGTCTTCTATCCGCCGATCGTGAGGATATTTGTTCCAACTCCTGGTACAGGTTTTCCGCTTCTGCCGCTCGAGTTCGAGCCAGGACTCTCTTTGCGATCTTTTTAAGACGCTCGTATTCAAGAGCCAGTCGAGCTTTTCCGATATCGTCGCTCCGATCGCATTTTGTCCACGCTTGGAATGCACTCTTCTTGTCGGCCACAGCTCGTTTGGTTTCGTCATTCCACCACCATGTTTCTTTGCCGACGTGATGGTATTTCGATATAGTCCCCAGATGGGACTTTGCGAGTGTTATGCATTCCTCGTGCATGTTGTTCCACATTTCTTGCGGGCTAAGTGAGTCTGTGATACCGTTTATATTGTGAAGTACTTCTTTAGCCAGTGCGATAAATCTTGCGCTTCGTTCCTTCGATAGATTATACCACCGGATTTTTGGCTTTCCAAACGATGCCCGTGATTTCGGTGGCTCCGCTGTGAAAAATTCTGTAATGAGCAGGAGGTGTTGGCTTACTAGCGATTCTCCAAGTATTACTTTACAGTCCTTAACACGGTTTCTCATCGACATTTTGCAGAGGTGATAATCTATTTGCGTTTCGTGGCCTCCGCTACTATAGGTGATAAGATGTCGTTGATGTTTAATAAACATTGTATTTAAGATGGTTAAGTAGTAAGCCCTACACGCTACAATGATGTCTTCGCCAGCTGAATTTCTGGTTCCAAAGCCTTTACCGCCGTGGCAGTCCTCATAATCAACATTTGTTTCTCCGACGTGGCCATTTAAATCTCCCCCTACGAAGAGCATCTCATCGATAGGTATATTTCTAAGCAAATTACCGAACTCTGACCAAAATGTATCTTTTTCCGATTGGTCGCATCCATTTTGTGGGGCGTACGCGCTAACAATGTTCCACGTTCCATTGTGTATGACAAGTTTAACACTCATCAAGCGGTCGCTTATTTTCAAAATACCAACGATGTTGTTTAGAAGATCCGCTGCAACAACGATTCCAACACCGTTTCGTCCATTGACCGTTCCATGGTAGAACATCTTAAATGCCTTAGTTTTTAAATCTAGAAAACGCGCTTTATTTCCTGTATTACACCACTTCGTTTCCTGTACGCACTCCCCAGATGCAGCATTACTTAGAATGACTTAGTTGCGACACGTTGCATGGGGCTCTATCTTGTTGGAGCCACATAATACTGATGTTAAGTTCCTCCAATTCTGGGCAAAAATAGTCGTCCCAACATGCACGAGAGCGAACTCCATTGACAGTATTATGACGATCATCTCATCGACGAAAAAATACGGCCCAATCACATCTCTATCTTTTGAAACATACGTATGTGGGCTTGTTATTTTGGTTATTGACAAAGTCATTTAGCCAAAAATGAGCTTCATCGCTGAAGATTTTTTCGCAAAATTCGCCACACTCTGGGCTGTGAACTGAAGCACCTACGGCTGTGATATTTTCAGTACTTCGACCGGTGCGTTGTCTTACTGGCATAGATTTTTTCAATACCGATTATTTGAATTTACCCACTACAGCACACAGAGCCTATCTGTTGGGACAATTTTTATGACCGGAAATTGCAGTAAACGGCCTTAAAACTGTAACACCGACTTAGAATTTCGGTAGTTATTTTAATAATATCTAAACGTTTCTCGTTCGAGATCTTCACCATGATAAAAATGTATACCCTGATAAAAACTTTCGTATCAATCAACGTTGCTGGTGTTGACACGAACGAGGAAATTTCATTTCTTTCGAATAAATGTCAAATTTGATGTAGGAGTGCAGCATATGCAAAATGGATGTTTCCAACGCTGTTACGGCAAACAGAGAAGATGTTGCAGATGTAGTACCAACTTCTTAAGTTATAGTTTGAACAGTTAAAATTCTTGCTTAAGATGTTTTAAAAATGTAAATGATTGTGAGGGTTTGGCTGCAACAATAGATGCCCCGTTATTCTGGTCGTAGAAGAAGTGCTCACAGCAGAAGTTTATTCAGTGAATGATTTTTCGAAAACGGATTTTCCGTTAAAAGTTGTTTTACCACTTACAGCAGTTCGATCAGTTTCAGGGAATACCTTACTTTTAAAAATAATTTCGAAGATAAACCTCCAAAGAGACTAACCGAAGACTTGCATTCTCTGCATATGTTGTGTTGTAAATATTGAAGTTTCTTAAACAAAATATATTGATTCGAAAGCAGATGCTATGTTCTGACACCAGTTACTGTAGTTCACTATGGCCCGTTGCTGTTGTATTAATACTTCCGAAAAACCTTCAGACTTTTGAATTGATGATAACATGATTACTTAGTAGTTTGGGTATGGTCTTTAATTCTTATTTTGTTAACCTTCTTTGACTCGTGTTGCAAGATTCATAGATGAATCTTCTGTGGGTTGTTGAACTTGATTTTGAAAGATTTTGCAGTTTGTTGTCTATCAATACTTTGGAGCTGCTAGTATTCCGTTTCCAATATCTATCTAGCTCGAAAAAGCTATCTTTGGCTTCGTCATCTGTATTGTTGTTGATCTTGTCAAATTCAGCCTTGATACAGATTGTTACGAGGCGCTCGTTCACATACTGGGAACCCAAAATTCATCCCATCTTATTTATTGGATGGCGGTAATATCAGTTTACCTATTAAGGGACCTAACATTCCACAAGCATATCCGTAGTTTGTTGACCTTGTTTTGTTTACAGGGTCCGAGGCTTGTTGTTGCTTGATAACTTTCGTCTTTTTTCCATAGCTGGGAATTTTCCCCGGAGGCACAAACCTAACTTGAAGTGTACGTTTCATTATAGATACCCCTAGTACGAGCTGTCGGTTAGACCGAAACTAGTAACCCTTTCGGGGATGTGAGGGCTAACGTTGGTTCAATAAAGCCTCAGATGTCACTATCTGATTGGCAAGACCCTGAATTAGTCTCGGAAATACTAACCGGCCTGAGGTACAAACTTGTCGGAGTAACGCGGATAATGTCTCTTGGGGTTATTCTGTGATTTTAGTTCACCGTTGATTCAATCTAGGGAATTCATCCGCTGCCCCGTTAATAGTGTTGCTATTTTTATCTGCTGCTCAGTACTCATGCACACGATGGTTACCATTTAGACGTAAAATAAGCATAATTGTTAAGTAGAAACAGCCGCAGCCCTGAGTATTGCCAGGTTGACACCTCTCAGTGCGTAACCTTTTTCTACAGCACCCAACCATCATAATGCCTTACCGATTTTTAATATTATTACTAGATATACGCGGCGCGAAATCAAATTTAAAGAAAGTCATCATGTATATATAAGAACACTTTTATTTTTTATTTTGTTCATTGAAGTGCTGTTGGATATACAATATTTTTTTGTTTTTCCGTCTGGCGCACATACAAATAAATCAGAAGGTTTTCCGACGCGTGAACAGGCCACATAAAGCTGCCCATGAGAGAAACACGGACTTTCTAAATTCAGGCCACACACTTGTAAAGATTGTCCTTGTGCCTTGTTGATGGTCATTACATAGGCGAGTCGCACCGGCAACTGCAAACGTTTGAATTCTGTTGGAATCATTGGAATGCGGGGCAATAGAACATCTTCTCCTTTGAATTTTCCATTCAAAAAAGTAGCTTCGATGATATTGGCCATCATTTTTTTCACTGAGAGCCTGGTACCGTTGCAAAGTCGTGGCGGATTAATGTTTCGAAGTAAAATGATAGCCACGCCAATTTGCAATGTTTAAACGTGCGTATGCATGCCGGGTAAATCAAGTGAATTCAAGAACTCAGTTGGATAGTTGACAACTTCGTCTTGATTCATCACAGTATCGATAGATTTATATAATGAAATTAATGGAGTTACCAACGTTGTCTTTGGCCGCTAATTTTGCGAAACTTGGTGTAACTTGGTTACTGTGGATATACAGAAATCAGGTGGCAATGTGATACATTATGTGGCTTCATCGATGGTCATTTTGCCATTTCCAACATCCAACAATTGTTTTGCAAAACGTTTAGCAACTACTTTTTCTTTTTTGCTTGAGCTGTATTTCTACCAATCGCTGCTCGTTTGGGAGGCATATTTTACAAGTAAAAATCGCAATCTGAAATGCCCGTCTTCAATACAAAAATTTTGTATTATTTTAAAGCAGTTGAAAGAAACTTTGTTGACGAATTTTATCGGCAAATGGGTTAAAATCAACTGAAAAAAATATAAAAATTCGGCATTGGAAAGCAACTAAAATTAAATTTAATTCTATTGACGACACAATGTAGGAAAACTCCATGAAAAACTCACCGAAAATAATTCGCCTAAAGTAGATGAAAAGTATATCCGATACGTTTGTTCATACACCGAATGGACTATCACTGTTGTCAATAATAACGTTTTCCAATCAATTAAAATCGGGTTATCCCACTCGCGACCTGAAACTACTCATATTGAAAGCAATTATTACCATACAAATTCGACTCTGTGCCCGAGATATGGTTTTGGGGTCATTGTCTTTGCAGTTACAGTCTGTTTGATAACATCGTACACGACAAAAATTAAAGAAGAACTTCTAATAATAAAAAAAATCAATTGTACTGGTTTATATTGTTTATTTACTTGAATGCTCTTCCATTAATATGTTTTCCACTCTCCTCCATTATCAATAATTGCTTGGAGTCTTCGAGGCATGCTTTCTACTAATCTTATAGCATAATCTTGAGACAAAGATCTCCATAAAACTCGAATTTTTGTGATAATTGTTTGACCGTCGAGATCTTCTTTCCTTGGAGCTTTAGCTTCATGAATGCCCAAACATTTTCAATGGGATTTGCATCCGGCGACTGTGATGGCCAAATTAAACATCGACGTCATTTTCTTGTTTTCACGCACTACACAAACGACTGCGATGTTTCGGGTCATTATCTTCTTGCAGTAACCAGTTCTCATTCCTTCTTTTAAACCACCTTTGGGCAGATGGTAATAAAGCCTTCTTATAAATTTTGACCATGTTGGGTGCATTTAAGTTATTTGTAAACATGAACAAATTGCCAAATCCTTGTTTTGAGGAGCATCCCCAAACGTGCACCTTTGCCTGGTGTTTGACGGTCCGCTGGATTAATTTATTGGATTGTGTACACCAGGTATGAGTGATAGGAGACCATGCCCAAGAAGAAGCTTCATCCGAAAAAATAACGTTCCAATCTCTGTCCAAATTCTCCTTGGCCCAACTGAGTCGTTTTTCTACGTGTTTTCTTGACAATAGTGGTTTCTTTATTGTGCTTCGGAATTTTACATTATTGGCTAGTAAACGTCTTCGTATCGTATCACAACATACATTTAAACCCCTTTTACGTAAAATCCCGTGTCCTCCACGTAACGATAGAAGAGGATTTTTTTTCAAACACGCGTAGAATCATTTTATCCTGCTTTTTTGTTGTTTTTGGCGTAGACCTACGATCCGACAAATCATCCACATTTTTAACTTGGGAATAACCGTGCACCCACTTGCTAACAAATGCTTTTGACTTTTTCATGTATCTGACAAAAATTGAACACTCTTTAAATTTTTTTGTTCAAAGCATCTTAGCAGACGTATTTGTTTATCTGCTAATGCAAATGCCACTTCCAAACCGGTTTTCATAAACGAGTATTGCCGTATACGATCTTATCAAGCGGACTGTATCAAACTTTTGAAGGATTTTTATAATCCAAAACACTATTATCTATGCTTGTGTGGGTCTTTTTTTGCATGGGCCAGTGAAAGATACGAGGGCGGGTCAATAAGTCCGTGACTTTTTGAATTTCTGACCACTTTACTGAAACAGCAACACTGCTCCTGTCAACAGGCATCTGTCAGTTGACTCCTGTCAAAATTTAAACTTGCTGCGTCAGTTAGTTTGTGTTTGACAGCTATTTTTATCAGACTACTCACTAATTTGAGGAGAAAATGGAAAAAAGTGAATTTCGTGTGCTTATTAAGCATTATTTCTTGCGAAAAAAAAAACCATTACCGAGACCAAGGCTAAGCTTGATAAATATTATGGGGACTCTGCACCATCGATTTCAATGGTAAAAAAGTGGTTTACTGAATTTCGTTGTGGCCGTACAAGCACTGAAGATGCCGAACGTCCTGGACGCCCAGTTGAGGTCTCTACACCCGAAACAATCGAAAAAATTCACGATATGGTGTTGGCCGACCGAAGATTGAAAGTGCGAGAGATTGTGGAAGCCGTAGGGATCTCGCATGGCTCAGTGGTTTCAATTTTGAATGATCACTTGGGCATGAGAAAGCCTTCCGCAAGATGGGTGCGGCATTTGCTCACAGTCGACCACAAACGCAATCGTGTTACAACTTCACAGGAAGGTTTGGCGTTGTTTAATCGCAATATGGAGGAGTTTTTGCGCCGTTTTGTAACCGTGGACGCAACATGGATCCATCATAACACACCAGAGAACAAACAACAGTCAAAACAGTGGGTTTCTATGGGTGAATCGGCGCTAAAGAAGGCCAAGGTGGGTTTGTCAGCCAATAGAGTTATGGCGACTGTTTTTTGGGATGCACGCGGGATAATCCACATTCACTACCTTCAAAAGGGAAGAACAATCAATGGGGAATAATATGCCAACTTATTGGACCGATTCAATGACGATTTGAAAAAAAAACGACCTCATTTGGCCAAGAAAAAAGTTCTTTTCCACCAAGACAATGCAAGGGTGCACACATGTGCAGTTTCCATGGCAAAAATCCATGAATTGGGCTATGAATTGCTCCCTCATCCACCCTATTCTCCAGATTTGGCTCCGAGCGACTACTTCTTGTTCCCAAACCTGAAGAAATGGCTTGGTGGAAAAAGATTTGACTCCAATGATGAAGTCATCTCGCAAACAAAGGCCTATTTTGAGGACCTCGACAAATCATTTTTTTTGGAAGGGATAAAAAAATTGGAGAAGCGTTGGACAAAGTGTATAGAGCTCAAGGGAGACTACGATGAAAAATAAAATTATTTTTTTATCAAAAAATCTGTGTTTTAATCCAAAAGTCACGGACTTATTGACCCGCCCTCGTATATATTAGAATTTGAATTGAAACCCGCTTTGGGCACTGATTGCCCGAGATACGGGTCTAGGCTTAATGTGGGAAAACTGTATGAAAAAATCTGAATGGAGTTATTCTTTTTGATATTTAGATCAAGTCTTAAATACACTGAATAGAAGATTTCAAGTATTTTTGCTCTATATCTAGTCACCCGTGCCTACAATCGGGAAAATGCCTTCACAAAAATTATAGCTTTCAATATTTCCAACAATTTTTCCCTACATTACTTCCACGTAAAATTAGAAGTTTTAATTGTTATTCTTAATTTTTGCAAAAATAGCTCAAAAAATCAACACTTTTGATTGTAATTCATCAATCATGTGTCCGATCAATATAGTTGAGACTATTTATAAAGTTTTGCATGAAAGGTTTTGGTATCAAAACTTTTTTCACAGAATTCTGAACAAAGTTGCCAAAGACATCAGTGCTTTATCTCTTACTATTTAAGAGTCTATAAAGGACAAACAAACAAACATTGATTTTTATGTATAGAGAAGAAGTATGAGTTTGCAGTCCACTATTGTGAGAGAGGGCGTATTATTCTGTTCGAAAATCAAGTCGTCGTCCTTATTGTTAGTTTTTGAAAACAAAGGCTAATGTCAGGAATTTTTTTTCCGACAACAATTCATTAAGTTGTCTGCCAACAATATTAAAGGCAATATCTTAGCTTTTTTGTTTACATTTTCTTAAGCATTTGTATTGCCTTCAATCAATTCGAATCAAAAAAATTATTAAAATATATCTTCAACAGAAAAAACAGGGTGCCGAATAAATCAGACCATGGTTGCAGATTATTAATAGAAAAAATTAAGATGTAGTCACACTCAAGCCACTGCATCTTCCTTTAACTTGATTCAAAATTTACCAAAACCATTGGAGTGAGATTCATTATCATTTCAATCCATTATTATAACATTTTGTTGTTACATTTTTGGAGAAAACTTTTCACGCCAATTCCGTTTGCCACGCTTACTTGATTCTAAGCCACTTGAAATTGTACAACCCTATCATCGTACTCGTAATATCGTACAAAACAAAAGTAGAACACGTCATCCCCCGTCCCATATTAAGTCGTATTAGAAATGTTATATTCAAAATTCTTTTGTCTCAACAATTGAACACTTTAAAACGACGTCTATAACGAGTTTTCCCCCCACTCTTCTAATTGGTGTACCAATTATTTCAACGTCTAATCCTCCAGAGTTTCATTTCAAACCTAAAGGCAACATGCAACCACAATTTCACAGTTGAAATCACTATTCTACCGCACCCTGCTGTCCTCACAAAAGAGAAGCGAACCGAAATGAAAAACTTTAATTTTCATCATTCTCATTTGAAAGTTTCCCCCTTTTGCGAAGCTTTTTGGAAATACTCTCTCCCGCAACTAAGCACTTCTATTCTTTACTGCGGGGATGTGTAGCGCTAGATCCTGCAGACAATTACCATCCAATATACAGTGAAATTAAGCGAAACTTTTGCAATCAACCATGACCTTTCTTCGTTCAGTTTTAAGTCAAGAGTATAGCAATTTATGAAACCACCCTCTCACAGAATGGCAGGAAATACGGCACCCTGCCTGACGAACGGCTACTGTCAGTTTAACACGAAGCTACTGTCGGCTAGTGCTAGCCAATGTCTGCTATAGTACAGTCGACTCATCATCATTTGCCAAAGCAAATGAAAAACTTTCGAAGCAACCCTATCAAACGGTCATCCACTACACACCCTCCCCATGAAAGAACAAAGAATTTATTAAAAAACAAAAAAACAAAAAAAAAACAGCAAAGAGGGGTAGTAAAATTGCAATTACTATGCTAAGCCGACTGTCTGCGTCCAGTTCCGCATCCGCACTTCTCAAGCGATGGATCAACATTATCCTTGTGGTTGGGGACACAATTAGTTTTTCCTCATACACATACATGCACATAGAAAAACGCTTAAGGGTGTGAGCTGCTCAAATTAGATTTTCAGTCAACATTGAACCGATTTGTTTTCGCACTCTTTATGCGGGGATAAAAGGGATAACGACACCGGAAGTTTAAAGTTGACGACCGTCGACAAAGGTGGTGCCAGGTGTATGTATTTCCCAGACCGCATAGACCTCGGTTAACCAATGTTTATCTATACTCTCTGGTTTTCTTTGACAGCTTTCCTTTGTATTCTGTGCGACACCCTGATAAAGGGATCGAGGACTTCACGATTTCCTAGTTTACGCTACGACTGTCAGTACAATAATATTTTCTTCCCTCATAAGCGTCAATTAAGACGGGCCTCTATCAAAGCAATGTGACTTTACCCACTTGAGTGATAACTCATTGTCGTGCTTGAAATCCTAAAAGCTTGCATGTGCGCTTCACCCTTCTGTTATTGTGTTGTACATGGGCTTTGACCCATACCCATCAATGTGAAGTATAAAAACCTTCTTAGGTTCTAAAGAAAAATAGACGGCAACAGGAACCACCCTAAAGTTGACTTCATTTGACGTGCGATGTATGTAGCTGAGTCATACGGAGACCAGAGTTATGGCCGTCTTCTGAACTTTTTTGTGTTTGACTTTCACAATGCTAGGCTTACTTCTGATTACATCTTGTTAGCAGCAGTAAATTGGCGGCCGCATTTGGTGGTTGTGGGGGTTTGATTGGGGTTTGGTTGCATGCGAATGCAACAGTCGACCAATTAAGACAAATGACATAGTATCGCGCAATGCTACGAGATACACGACAACATGAGTGCGACTACAAATTCGAATACGGAGAATTGCCAACAATTGCAAGCGATGAAATGATACGATTGGAGGGTGTTATTACCGTGGATAGGTCTTAACGAGTGTTGTAAGCAAATGTATCCGCGCGAAAATTGCCGGTATACAGATAAAAATAAAGCTAATTGGCAGGCGTTTCTAATAAAATACGAGAGAAGTGGATAGAGACTTTGATGCTGCTCGCTTAGAAATTTAAAATCAACGATCTCACACATATGGACGTCGAGTCTTTATTTGTTCAAGACTACTTTCTGCCATTGGAGTAGAATTGTGAGGCAGGACTTCTAAACTGATTAAAAGATTTAGCTCAACTAGTCCATTGTATTCATTGAACGTTCCTTTTACTGAAATATCTCAGTCATTCGTAGACAGAGGTAGAGTGACTACAGTACAGCCATTACTACAGTGTCGGTTATCGGCAGCCTGATAAGCTTCCATCAGGGCTAAACACTCCACCGTGTCGCCGTCAAGATGCAGGATGTTGTGTCATATATACCTTACACCCTTGGGTGGTTAGCAAAAGCGTACTGTCCCGTTACGACGCCAGTAAACTTTCTAAAATTTTTCCTATTTCTCGTAAAGGACAGCTGAAAAATCACTTATTTTTAAAGACATCGTGAGGCATTCGTTTGCCACCTGTTTACTTGCGCTTTCATATGACTTTATTTCACATCGCCTTAGAAGGAATCAATGGTAATGAAGGCTTTTTGAGTATTGAGGCGAAAACGTCCATGAATATTATACGAGAAACGAGGGAAAAGCAAAGTATATCTCATCGCCCACCACAGTACATCAATATCGGTCAATTAACCCGGTCAATAGAGCCCGCTGTCCATTATCGTGCTGATTAAAAGATTTAGCTCAACTAGTCCATTGTATTCATTGAACGTTCCTTTTACTGAAATGTCTCAGTCATTCGTAGACAGAGGTAGAGTGACTACAGTACAGCCATTACTACAGTGTCGGTTATCGGCAGCCTGATAAGCTTCAATCAGGGCTAAACACTCCACCGTGTCGCCGTCAAGATGCAGGATGTTGTGTCTTATATACCTTACACCCTTGGGTGGTTAGCAAAAGCGTACTGTCCCGTTACGACGCCAGTAAACAGTCTACAATCTTTCCTATTAATCGTAATACAAAGACAGCACAGCTACATCTTTCGCACATGCCTAAGTGTAGACGTTGGATTGCCGAGACCGCTAAGAAGTAATCATACTTACATGCACTTTAGTAATGAACACAGGAACCCCTTCTTTTAGGCATCATTTGTTT
Source organism: Volucella inflata (assembly GCA_928272305.1). Taxonomy (NCBI): domain Eukaryota; kingdom Metazoa; phylum Arthropoda; class Insecta; order Diptera; family Syrphidae; genus Volucella; species Volucella inflata. The sequence goes on from OV743718.1 coordinate 66,412,133, forward strand.
GCCCCCCGCCAACATATATTTTCCACTAGCAGCTCTTATCCACAAAACTAGTGATTCGTTATAACACGCCGTGAAAAGTGGCGCTCTTGAAAGCATTCTCAATGTCGATTAAAGCGTTCAGTGCATACTTTTTCTTGTCGAGTTCGCCTTTAATTCTGCCCACCAGATTGTGAAGCGGATTGTGTCAGAGGATAACATCGTTTAGCAGTTTGGCCTACATAAAGCTAATGATTTGAAGCCATTGACAAGCTTCTAGTCGTCTTTTCAGACTTACGGTATTGTAAGAGTAGTCTTCAAGGCCGCCAGATGCTCAGTATTGCGTATCCTCGTCCGAATCGACCCTATTCTTTGCTTACTGCTTCTAGCTGCGCATTCCAAGTCGGTTGAGTTCACCTTCTTACCTGTCCGTGCAAGCTAAGTTTGCATTTTCTTTCTGGGTAAGGTTTAAGACTCTGGTGATCGAAGCAGGCGGCTGATGCCCGATTTTCTCACTTAATCGATGTCGACATTTTTATCCGCGTTTTAGAGAGTCCATGCTTCAGCACTGTGAAGTAGGATAGGGATAATCTAGGTCTTTTATAGTTGTTCGTTGTTGTCCTCTTAGCACGAGGAAACAGTCATTGGCAAAAGAGATTTTTCGTTTTATTCCTACTGAGGAGTTACTGACAGAATTGGCAAAATAAGAAAAGTTCCTTACTACTTCGAAGTTGTATCTGTCGACTGTGAAGTTTTCAATGTTGTCGGAATTTACTTAGATTTAGAACTATACCCATTTTGGCAGCTTTCGTTTCAATACCAGGGCAGAAGCTGGTTGAGTTCTACCTATCAAACCAATATTATCAGCGTACGCTATTACTTGGATACACATTTGAAGATTGTGCGTCCATTTATCGCACAGTTCTTTCAAGTAGATGTAGAAGAAGGAAATGATCACATTGTCTGAAACCTTCTTTGACATCAAAAGACGTTATCGTTATTTTGCACAGTCGGACGAGCTTGACACAGATGCAAAAATTAGTCTTGTTAGTGCTACTACACGAGTGCACTGAAGATTCGACGTGTTCAAGTGAAGGCGGAGACATAGCACAATCTGAAAGCGTTGAGTTGGCCACAAAGTGAACAACAAACAGATTAGCTTTTTCTAAAGAAGTGACAGCTGGAATGTTATAATAAATGGGCGTTGGGATAGAAGATGAGGCGGAATTTCGAATGTTTTTGACGAACGACCAAAAATGTTTACTACCTTTGCGACATTGTAGTATTTTTTGCCTCAGCTTTTGGTCGTGTATTGAAATTTTAGACGCTTAAGAAAGGCGCTGCAGTCATTCCTGACTTGTTTGAACATTTTTCGATTTTCTCTGTCGGTTTGGTTTCGGCTTTACAAAAGGCAAGTGTGTAGAGGATGCTTGGTCTTTTCTCAAAGACAGAGTCCAGAGCAGTAGAGCCAGTGTGATTATTGGCATCTTTATTGACTTTAAAGGTGCCTTTGACAACTTGAACTGGCAGAGTATACTCACCAGGTTGAGAGAATTTGGCTGCCAGGAAATTGGGCTTTGGGAAAGCTATTTTTCTGGTAGAAGAGCGAGTGTGGTCAATGCACATGACAGCGTTTGCGTTGATGTGGAGAAGGGCTGCCCCCAGGGGTCCATCTGCGGTCCTTTTATTTGGAACCTGATGATGGATCCGCTTCTGTGGCGTTTGAATGAGCTCTGTGGTTGCTGCGCTTATGCAGACGACCCGCTCCTTATCCTTGAGGGTCAGTCCAGGGCTCTTGCGGAACAAGTAGGAGAAAGAGCTCTTTCAATCGTTCCTGAATGGGGAGAAAGCGTTGGCGTCAAGGTGTCAACGGAGAAGACTGTTTCAATGTTGCTGAAGGGCAAATTGAAAACGAGACGTCGGAACCCTTTGATTCGTATGAATGCCGTTATCATCAAGTGTGTGGCTAAGGTCAAATACTTGGGCATAACGGTGGGTGAGTGCATGAAATGCATGCCTCATCTCAAGCAAATGAGAAAACGCATGTTGTGTGCTGTAGGCCAGGTGAGGCGCATTCTGCGATCTGACTGGGGGCTTAACAGGCGTTCTGTTCGTGTCATATACGACGGTCTTTTAGTTGCCTGTGCAACTTATGGAGCGTCGGTGTGGTACGACGCGGCAACGAATGATGATTGCTGCCGTCAGATTTTGGCTTGCCAAAGAGTGGCATTGATTGGTTGCCTACCTATGTGCCGCACTGTCGCCACAGAGGCAATGCAGGTCTTGTTGGGAGTGCCACCTCTCGATCTGGAGGTGATACGTCGTGGTATTGCCTTCAAGATCAGAAAAGGTCTCCCGCTAAACGAGCAAGATCCCGGAGGGAGCGTAAAGCCTTGCTTAACGCATGCGTGATATCTAGTTGGCAATCTAGGTGGGACGCTAGCGAAAATGGCAGGGTTACTTACAGCTTTCTTAGGGATGTGCTGACCATGCAGAGGTTTCCTGAACGGAACTTTAACCTCAGCCTGGGCTTTTTGTTGACCGGGCATGGCTCCCTTAATGCATTTTTGCATAAAAGGGGGCTTAGCGGCTCGGCGAATTGCTCATGTGGAGCTTCCCATGAAGATTGGCTGCACGTTCTTTGCGAGTGCCCAAATTATTCAGAAGTTAGGGACTTGCATGCTATGGGCATCACCTTCAATGGTGAGACCTACGATGTCAGTGGAATTCTAACTGTCACCGTATGGTTCGAAAGAGCCTATAGCTTTGCAAGGGAAGTATTTCTTAGAAGACGCAGTAGAGAGCTAGAGGGTTGATTGTGAGTAGTAGAAATTAAGGTACTAAAGGCCGCCAGTCCTGGGCAGTGAGGTGCCCAACTGGAAGTGACCGCAAGGTTGCGAAGCTCGACCGGAAGCTATATTCTGGTACCACGGGAGGTCAGGGACCCCTGGAACTGTTGTTTCGAGCCTGACCTAGGAGTTGGCCCCCTTGTGGGAGTATCGTGGTGGCTGTGGTTTACACCCAAAGTCGCGGGGAGAGTAGAACAAATGGTGCTTGGACATCTCATGGTTGAGCATATGTTGTAGCCTGCTACGACATGTGCTCATCCGTTTGATTGCTACGGAATCATTGGTCTATTCGATGTGGAGTTGCACTGCAACCGGATGCCATGATCCACAGAATGTCTGAGGTATTAGATAGGCCTCGACCCTTCACCAAAGGGGAAGTTCGTGCCTTACACACGACTTCGAATCTGGTACTGGTGGTGGTACCTTGATCACCCGAAGGGCGCTGATCAACGCTTTGTTTTGATATCTTGTGCGAAGACGCACCGTAGGCTTGAGCCTTCACGGCAGGTACCTACGTAAAACACATGTGACATCTGTCGGTTTGGTCTTGTAAGACCGAAACAACATTTCTCTTGCCCTGACAGCCTCTTTACACGAGTCATACTACGGCTTTTCTTTTGGTCTGATACTCTTAATCCGATCAGGGATAAAGGATCTTATTCCAAAGAGAATAGTGTCTGATATGATCACAGATCTTAGCAGCGGCATCCACGTCATTATCGAGGAAACATGACAACCAGTTAAAATTCCTAAAGAATGTGTTAAGTCCACTCCAAGGCCATTCTCGTGTGGTCAATGCACGTGGATTTAGCGGATATGACACAATGGTCCGACGAGCCTAGAGGGGAGAGCACACCAACGGTGTACTTATCAGGGTAAGAAGTGATAAACAAGTCCAGGGTGTTGGCGGTATGACTTTCAAGGTCGGGGATTCTCGTGGGCTCATTTATAAGATGGGTCAAGTTGTTTTCCGCAGCGCAGATCTCAACACACCTTTCCTTCGGGTGTTGTCTATCTAGAATATCGAAGCCACCCAGTAAATATTGGAATCGCCCGTAATAACAATTTCAGTATGAGGATACAGGGATACAATTCTTTGTATGGAGTCAGACAGCGCATCAAAGTCGTTAAAGGTTGAATTGCTGTCCAGTTTGGGGCTCCTGTAAATAAAGCAGTTGTGGATAACTTGCTTACGGAGATGAAATTTTAACCACATGAAATTGAATTCCAGATTGGAACAAGAACTACATTGTGGTGGAGTTTGGTAGGCTACATCACTACGCACGTAAATGGCAAGACCGCGATGAGAAAAGAATAATGGCACTAGTTCGTAGCCAGGTAGTAGATTCTTCCTGCATGGCGTTGATATCTGCATGATAGCAGTCAAAGCCCTTTGCTAATTTTCGGCCCGAAGGTCGTATTTCTATAAACATTACTATCCCAGGCTATTGGCTGCTAAGTAAGATCTTTGAATCTCTTTCGTATGGACTTGCGAGTTCTATGACGGCGAAGGACAGTATTATTCTACTGTTCGAGTATGCTTTTCCTATGTAAGCCTGCATGAATAAGGATGTATTCAGACAGTCATCGCGGGCAACTACTGGGTTATCCAAGTTAAAGTTATATTACAGTGAACAGTTTTTCGACCAATCGCTGCGTAGATCCTAATTCATTTTGGTATACTTCTGTTTATATCTGTATTATTCTATTAAAATATGTCGAGTTTTAGTTTAAGTAAGAGCCCTCGATTCAGTGATTAGCAAGTATCAACATCCATTACATTAGGCCCTACCATCTATAGGCATTCATAGTGTAAGCATGATCTGGACAATAAAACTGCCTTAGATATGTCCTTACGGTTTTTACGGTCTAAGATATGGCTTGGCTAAAGGACTAAATCTTTTACAATAAGAAAGCATATCCAAAATTCTCGTACGTATATATTGTTTTCGATTATTCAGTAACGAGGTTGGCAGGCAGCTTTTCGTATTGGACAGCAAAGCTCTGAATTCGACTACTTCTAAGAGTTAACGTTGGACACATTTTGAATGCTAGGCTTGTGGCTTGAAAATGGTCTACTGACGATTGATGAGATTATCTGAAGGGAATGGAATCAGGAATGGACTATGCATTTCTGTTCCTGTGGCATATTCCCAGATAATTTTGGGCGGCAATCCAATGTGCAGCAGTTTTAAATCATACGCTTGGGTATCTCCTATGTTCACTGGATGGGAAATCTCTCTTTAATCAAGAGGAAATAGTTATTGTGTTTAAAGATTATAATGACACTTCATTGCTTTGTGCGCGCAAAATTCAATTTGCGGATAAGAATCGAGAAACAAATTACAACCTCTCATCCTCCGGTTCAGTTCGTCGCCACAACTATGCGCACAGAAATGAATGTCGATACAAATCATTCTAATGTCAAGTAATTTATCTTCCTCTCGTTTATCCTGAGTAATGAGAATGCCTTTCATGTTTAATCCCCACCCAAGTATTCTACATACTTGACATACCATATACTTTTCGAATGCATCCCGTAATCTCATGCAGTTGACATTGAGTTGCAACGTAAACATCGCATAAAACTACATACAAATTGAAGAACATCTGATGTCGTCAGTCAAGTGGAGAAGCATCCACCCTTTACAGGTTTTTGAAATACGAGTTAAACCCACCAACCACCCTCTAACAAAGAATGCTTGGCAAGCTAGTCCTCTTCATTTGTTCACTTTTAGAAGTTGACCTTCAGCTGATTGTTGTTCTTTTGTAGATTTTATTTTTGTAAGATGGGTTTTTCGCCTCCAAGGTTAGTTAGTTGAGCATCTCTATCGATTTTGATTCTACAAGATACACGTGAACATGTCATGGCAGGAGCAAAATGTAATATTTTTGGACGAAAACAAAACAAACAGAAAGTCAATGTCAAGAGTGCCTGCGGAGATATACTACACATCACCGTTGTAGTAGTGTCTTGATAAGGGGACCATTTGTACTTTTGTGATTGTGATGTTTGAAATTTGATCCGAGTTTTAACATCTGCAAATATGCTGGTCTCTTATTGAAAGCATCTGAAAAGATTTCCAAATATTGTTTATACGCTTTACGTACATACTTATATGTAAATTGATATATTGTAGATTAGAGACGGCAAACTAACTCTTTATGCTGATATACGAAAATGTATATTTCCATGCAGACAATCTGCAGATACTCATGTCTGACGTCAGCTATATGTCGACGATTATGTACTATTTGCAAGCCCAAATTACGTCGCCTAGCCACCTAAAGAATGTTACAAATTTGGATTTTGACTTGGAAACCAAGAATGAGCTAAGAGAAGGACGGCTTTCTTGTACGAGTATATAATTATGAAATCATTCAAGTTGAGACTAGGCGATTCGTGCTGAGTGACAGCTATTTGTTCCCGATACTGATTATATCTGTGAGGCTCATTTACAGAATGCCTGGTGGATGTGTGGATTAAAGTAGAACACTCTTAAGTGAAAATCTTGGAACTTATTATTGCACTCCAAGTGGAAGTTCGCGCCATCGTAGATTTGGTCGTCCTCTGCTACGTAGTCTCCGCGGCTCGGATTTGAAGATTATTCGGACCGGAGTTGTGGTCTCTATTCGCTATACATGTCCCAGCTATTTTAGGCGTTGAATCTGTAGACGCTTGAACAAGCCAATGTCGCTATACAGATCGTGCTGTTTGTGGTTAAATCTCCACTCCGTCAATACAAACGGCCAAGGGCTTCTTCGTCCTTTTTAAATAGAGCAAAAAGGAGATGATCAAGGTCTTGTATTAATCTAGTTTGGTCTTGCGAGAGGGTGCTATTCAATTGCCTCCTGAGCCCGAAAAAACAGCGGTTGGCAACTAAGGTATTGCTGCCAATTGTGACACTTCATCGACACACCAAGCTGTCGATGTTGAGAGTCCTTTTCTTCGATAGCTGCGAATGCGTCATTGACGTCTCGGTGTCTTTGTCCAATAACGTTGATGTCATCTGCGTACGCAAGCAATTAGGAAGATTTCTAGAAAATCGTTCCCCTTCTATTTGCCAGTGAATTTTGTACGATTCTCTCTAAAGCGATGTTGAAAAAGTCACACGAAAGCGCGTCGCCTTGTCTTAAATCTTTTTTGACACTGAAGGTCTCTGTTAATTCGTTATCGACCTTAATAGAGCAGCGAGTATTCTCCATTGTCATCCTGTCTAACCTGACGAGTTTGGCAAGAATGCCAAAGCTAAAGATGGCATTATACAGCTCGTCCCTGTGCACCCTCTCATATGCGGCCTTAAAGTCGACAAACAAGTGGTGGGTGTCGATCTGGAAATCCAGGTCTTTTCCATGATCTGCCGTAGTATGAATATTTGATCAATATTTGACTTCCCTGGCCTAAAATCACCCTGATATGGACCTGTCAGACTGCTCATGGTCGGTTTCAAGCGATGACACAAAACGGCAGGGAAGATTTTGTAGGCGATGTTCAGAAGACTAATTCCCCCATAGTTGGCGCAGTTGCGGGAATCTCGTTTCTTGTGGATTAAGCAAACGATGCTGAGGTTTTATTCATCATGCTTTCTTCTGACCATATCTTGTAGATGAGCTGGTGCTTGTTCCTAACAAGGTTATCGAAAGCTTAAACATCAAAGCTAGGAGCTCGTCTGGTCTAGCAGCTTTATTCGATTTTAGTCTCGATATCGCAATCTGAACTTCGTCTTGATGTTCCCGAGTTTGGTCTTGATGCGGATTGTTACAAATAAGCGCTATCCTCTCTCCTTGTAGCAAACACCGTGGTAAATGTCGCAGTTTTTCATCTTCTTTTTGTCCGGCCCATCCCATCGCATTTCTTGGATTGCGGTAATATCTGCTTTATAGCAGTCTAGGGCCTCCGCGAGTTGTTCGGCTGCACGCGGTCTGTTAAGGGATCTTACATTCCAGGTGCAGAGGCGAAATTCGTTGTCCTTTTTGAGTTTGCTGGGGTCGTGAACATTGTATTCATCAGTATCCGAGACGCGTGGTTGTCTCTGAGCCGTTTTTTGTTTTTCGCGGTTGGGAAGTTACTCCAACGCGCAACCCCCAACCTGAAGGGGCAGTTCCTTCGTTTGTCCCCAGGGACAAAAGGGGTGTCAGCATGTCTCTTCGGGGGTATGCAAGCTGTGGTTGGCTCATGATAGAGCTCATTCGCCACCATCACTTCTCCAGATACCCTGACTAGTCCTGAAAATCCTTATGAACCTAGGCTCCACATATGTTGAAGTAGCTCGCATAAGGCTTCGCCGTCCGAATATTCGACGCTGCCGTTGACTGCATCTTGAAGGTTCATCCGCTGTACGTTCTCCTTCCGAGTGATTTTGCCTCACATCTGAGATTTATATTTCAGCCATCGAGGCAGCAGAATCAGCCTCGTCTGGTATAGTCCATGCGCACTGGAGTTCACTGCTTTACTTTTATTTTTTTCAAATGTCCCTGGGCTAAGCTCACTCCAATAGTGAGATAATAATTTGCAGTTTGAATGAAATATAGTCTATTTTTGCTCTATTTATTCGATTTCCTGATAACTACGAGTATGTATGCATGCCGTGTCGGTTTATGTTATTTTAAATGAAGTTACTCCTGGAAACCTCGCGAACAGAGGAATGCCAACCTTCATTGGTGCTGTACTTGGATATTAGGGACAGTTGGCATTAACAAATGCAGTACGAAGCTGTAGTTCATATATTATTCTAATATCTGTTCCGCTCCTGTTTCGGCATGAAAAGAGCAACACTTGAATCGATGTTACAAGATCCTGTTTTTGAAAAATATGCCTCCAAGTACTCTTCGAGACGTAATTAAGTATCAAATCGCGATTGTAGTCTTCCATATCAACTTCTATTGTGTTCAATCGATTCTGCAATAAATTGTTTAATTCAACTTCGGATATATGTCCACCACAGCTGGACCTGATGGATGTCATCTAAGAGACAAGTTTCTCGACGACCTTTTCAAGCATTTGTGCCCATAAGTCCTTAATAACACTTATAATGTTGACTTCCAGAATGCGTCGATTGTTGTCAGGGTAGCCTACCGACTTTACGTATCCCCTATGAAAATAATCGAGAGTCGTCAAATTACAAGAATTGTGGAATCCTTCAGGAATCACACCTCTTCTATATTTATCTCATTCAATCGGCAAATGAAATAGACATTACTCTTGGTTCTATAGCGAATTTTTTTGGCCGTAGCACGCTGATTAGCTTTATTTTTGAAAAAAATAGTCCACAGACCGGAAAGTAATAGCGTTTTGATAATCTCATGTGGACTATCTCCGCTCCAAATGCGACAATTTTGCTTATTGACATACCTATTGAACCCAAATCGTACTTAATCTGTTCAGCGACAATTTGTCTTTAAATCAGCCTATCCAACAGCCCATTCACTGATATTTCGACGAAAACGATGATCGTTCGCTTTCAATTTTTGCACGAGCTGAATCTTGTAAGCCTTCAAGACCAAGATTTTTAAAATTTCCCGTGAATTGGATAGACAAAGACCAAGCTTCTGTGAACGGCGTCGCAATATTTTCTTTAGTTCGCACTCTTCTTATGCGTCTCACTTTCACTATTTAACGGCGGAGCCGAAGTGTAAAGGTGGTTAAAAAAGTCCAGGGACTAACATATACAAAAAAGAATAGGATAATCTATTCTAATCTGGATGGGTCCTCTGCTTTAAGATGTGTCAGCAGATGTACGCCTCAAAGCGGTGTCCTCTCACCTTTTCTCTGGAACTAAGTGGTTAATGAACTGCTGATATACTTGTAGCAGGGAGGTAGCAGGGTGGTTGCGTATGCTGGTGACGTTGCTATAGCCGTCTGAGGGAAACACTTTTATATGATTAAAGAGCTCCTACATTATAATCTGAACATACTCGTACTAACATGTTGTGCAGATAGCTGTGGATTGGGAAAAAGCCCTCATAAAACCGATATTGTCCTCTTCTCTAGGAAATACAAAATTCTGATTAGATACCCTCCCTCCTAGTCTTTTCTGACACAGCGAAATATTTGGGTCTAATTTTCCTTGTATTCAAGAAAGAGTAAGAAAAGCCTCAGCAGCTTTATGGTCTGCAGCGTCATATTACACATTGGCTATACGAATACGTCTCGGTTATGAGACCGATATTCACTTTCGAAGTGGTTGGATGTTAGGCAAAGTAGTCAACTGCATAAACCTAAGCAAAGTCCAAAGAACAACATGTCCGGACATATAAAGGGTTTTCCAATAAGGACTTGACAACTGTTTTTTTAAAATACAGTCCGTTTGATAAGATCGTATACGGCAAAACTCGTTTATGAAAACCGGTTTGGAAGTGGCGTTTGCATTAGCAGATAAAAAAATACTTCTGCTAAGATGCTTTGAATAAAAAAATTTAAAGAGTGTTCAATTTTTGTCAGAGACGGATGCATTTTAAAATGGGTGTCGCGTTTGCATCACGTTATGAAGAAGTATTCTTCTGCACACATCCAAAAGGACCGAATGTCATACGGAGCAGCTGCTAAATACATGAAAAAGTCAAAAGCATTTGTTAGCAAGCGGATGCACCGTTATTCCCAAGTTAAAAATGTGGATGATTTGCCGGATCGTGGGTCTACGCCAAAAACAACAAAAAAGCAGGACAAAATGATTCTACGCGTGTTTGAAAAAAATCCTCTTCTATCGTTACGTGTAGGACAAGGGATTTTACGTAAAAGGGGTTTAAATGTATGTTGTGATACGATACGAAGACGTTTACTAGCCAATAATGTAAAATTCCGAAGCACAATAAAGAAATCACTACTGTCAAGAAAACACGTAGAAAAACGACTCAGTTGGGCCAAGGAGAATTTGGACAGAGATTGGAACAACGTTATTTTTTCGGATGAAGCTTCTTTTTGGGCATGGTCTCCTATCACTCATACCTGGTGTACACAATCCAATAAATTAATCCAGCGGACCGTCAAACACCCGCCAAAGCTGCACGTTTGGGGATGCTTCTCAAAACAAGGATTTGGCAATTTGTTCATGTTTACAAATAACTTAAACGCACCCAACATGGTCAAAATTTATAAGAAGGCTTTATTACCATCTACCCAAAGGTGGTTTAAAAGAAGGAATGAGAATTGGTTACTGCAAGTAGATAATGACCCGAAACATCGCAGTCGTTTGTGCAGTGCGTGAAAACAAGAAAATGACGTCGATGTTTTGGATTGGCCATCACAGTCGCCGGATGCAAATCTCATTGAAAATGTTTGGGCATTCATGAAGCTAAAGCTCCAAGGAAAGAAGATCTCGACGGTCAAACAATTATCATAAAAATTTGAGTTTTATGGAGATCTTTGTCTCAAGATTATGCTATAAGATTAGTAGAAAGCATGCCTCGAAGACTCCAAGCAATTATTGATAATGGAGGAGAGTGGACAACATATTAATTGAAAAGCATTCAAGTAATTAACCAGTACAATTGATTTTTTTTTATTATTATAAGTTCTTCTTTAATTTTTGTCGTGTATGATGTTATCAAACAGACTGTAAAACGCAAACCATTTGAGATATTTCAAAAACTTTATTATCAGCTTGAAGTACAATCAAAACATTCATATGGCAACCGCGGGCACGTTTGCAGCGGTCGATTCATTGGACCCAATTTTCAACGTATGGCCTCATTTCGGCCGCCTGAACGGCAGTCATATTTTCGACACTTCGACCAACCCGTTGTCCCACTGACACGGCAACATCACACAACAAATATGTAGACTCAAATTTGTGCACTAAACTTGTTATTGTCTGTCTACTAGGGCGGAATTACGACCGAAAATGGAATTAACGCTCTTAAAGTTGCAGTCCGACAGCCGACTCCGTATTTTGGTAGAAAATTTTTATAATTTGCAGACGTTGCTCGTTCGTGTACTTTACCATGATGAAAATGTTGACTTTACTGAATTAATTGACAGTGACAGTTTGATGATTAGTGAAAGAGTGCGTTCACAAATTAAATTCAAAGTTGTCAAGTCCCTATTGGAAAACCCGATATAGGTAGTAAGCGGAGCCATACGTACAACTTCCTCCTTTGTACTGGATGTTATGTTTCACCTGAATTTTGTCGATATAACCAATGATAATATTGGTATACCTATCGTGCAAAATAGAACTAAAAGTGGACGGTTGGATCGACATGTTTAGCGACCAAAATCTGGCCAGAACTAGATCTGAATAGCTCTAAGAGTTTGTTCCTTCAAAACAGAAAACATCTCAGCGTTATAATAGTGCCATCACTGGACACTGCCTTCTAGGTAAATATCCAAGAAGGCTTGGCATGTTAGGCCCGGTCTATTGATATTATTACGATGATAGCTATCTATTGAACATTGTCTTTGTCCCCTCATTTGAGCGCCTAGTGTGTTCAGCATCATTTCTGTTTACAGGATCGCGTTTGAATTCAGCAGATCAGCGAAAAATTTTTTCTTTCAACGGAGAAGATTCCTAATAACGCTTAAACTTCAACATCTCGAAGATATGTATCATATGAAGGTTGGTACTAACTGAAAATATGGATATGTTATTTGAATGTTCATCTGTGTGTCAGTCTCGCGACATTTTGAGCCACCTGTCACAAAATTTCTGACCGCTTCAAAGTTTTAACAGTCTATTGTGATGTTCTGTTCAATTTATCAACCCTATCTGTCTCTTCTTATTGACAATTATTGGTACATTTAATTTGCGGTGGGACATTTGGCACTTAAATCCCAGTGAAGTGGAAAAAAATATTTAGGACCTATGTCCCTGCGCTAAAAAAGCCATCCTCTTTTGCACTCACAGTCTGCTCTCATGTCTGTTGAATGCAGTTCTGATTTGTATTCTCTGCCAACAGAAGATAGATGAATTTTTTAAATCTGTTCTACCCACAGTCTAAAGCAATCACAATCAAAATAGCACATCTCCTAGACTATAATTCTTAATTGTTTTTAATTGCACCTAATTCACAAAGCAAGACGATTATAATTCGAATTGGGCAAAACGCTTTCGACAAAGGATTTTAACTTACCCGAGTGCCAATAAAGATTTCAACATTCGCTCTCCAAAAAGTCCAAAAACAACTTTCATTTTCCTCCAACACAAAAAGAATCAAAAAAAAAGAAAAGATCCACACATAAATGTAGAAACTAGGACATTCGACGAAAAAGCGAAGATGAATGGACGAATAAAGAGTAAAATTTGCACACAGTCCTCAAGATGAGGAATAACAACAGAAGGTGCATTACAAAAACCTTTTTTTTTCGTAAAGTGAGCCTCACAAAGGTATCAGCCGGTAAGAGAGCCCACAATTAGACGTGTAATTATTCCAAGATACAATAATGCTATCCTTAGCATTTTTCTTCATCTAGTTCTTTTCCATTCTATCCCTATTCGCCGACCCACTTGCGACTAATTGCTTTACCCGGTTATTTCTTCCTTCTCACAAGAGTTTTATCCTTATCCATTTCTCCTAATACTTAGGTTATTGTACCCACTTTGGTTGCCACTAACTCCACCGTCATTAACCACCTGAGGAGTTGTTTTTTTCTATTTTTGTTTTTTATTCTCTTCTTACAACTGCTCGGAATTTCGCTAACGGTTCCCTTCACTTCTACCGCATGCCTCACTCAGTGCTGTGACCTGATTTCATTCAGAATAAAGAGTAATCGCTTTCTTTACACAGTAATGGTGGCAGTAGGGATGATGGCGCAAAAAGGATTCCCAATTCGCTTTGGGAAATTTATATTTATATATCTAGCATTTGCATATAGCCCTCTACCCTTTGCGCTCATACTGAGTGATTAACTTGCGGAGGGAACTCCATGACCCGGAAAGTAAAGTTTTTTAAAAAAAAATTGGACCAATTTAAGGTGCACCCAGATTCGGTGGGGAATCTGAGTCAAAAGTCAAGGCTAACATGGAAAGTGTCAGTGGATGGTATAGTGTTTCTTTGCCCTACTGATGGTGGCGAGTAAATTTATGATCCTTTTAATATTTCGGCGGATGTAAATCATATTTTAATGAGGCCATGGGCAAGAAGGTTAGAAGTGTTGATCCTACACTTTGGAATTAATTTTCTAAAATTACAGGCGTTTTTCGGTGGAACAGATAAACTCTGGAATAAACGACCGCGTTTGTTGCTTGGTGAAGAAACAACAACTGTAAGCAATTTCGAAGTTATGACAAATTGATGGTTGGGATGGTTAGGATGGTTGTAGACCTTCTTAGGAAAATATTGACCTTATTAGCCCAGAGGTCATTTTTGTTGTTTATACAGAGTTTGTTGGTAAGTAGCTACTCGTATTATGGGCAAACAACGATTTCAAAGCAATTAGTTATTGTTCAGATAGTATTCGCAGTTACGCAGCTGTTCATTTGACTTTAAACGAAGTCACTCTTACTCTTCCTTCTGGCTTGTTTGTTCTATTGGGTGAGTGGATTTCACTTCGTGGCAGTTACCAGAGCTCTATTGAAAAATTTATATTGAATGCACATCGTCTCTTTGGTTAATTGATAGGATAAGATATCACGTGCCAATAATACAAATTTAATGGACACCTTTTCGATGCCATGGATGTAACTTTGTAAATCAAGAGATTCCAAACGATGTGCGCTATCGTTTTCTTATTTCCAAAATGTATTTTTCCCACTCTAGCTTCATCTCTCTGTATAGGACTTGAAAATAATTTATTTGTACCAAGTTCCCGTGGCAGGGTCAGAGCCGATACCACTGATTTGTCAAATGATTCCACTTTTGTGCTGAATGGTGTCAAGTATAGCTTGTACTGATATGACGGTATCCTTATATACAATATTATACTTTGATGGACAACCGTACACGTAGCATTTGAGGTTCGGCGTTGAACAAGAACAATTTCAGCTTCAAATACAATCTGAATTCAAAACTGTCTCTATATAAATCAAGGCAACTCGTTTCTATCTATTGCTTCGCTACAATACCTACATACCTAGTCCTGCCATAAGAACACATGCACTGATCAGTGAAGAATACTAGTCAGTTTGGTTTCAGTTTGAAATGGAGTGGGGCGTTAAAGAGAATCGAGTCGCGGTAATGGCGTTGCATAAGTGCGGAAAGAGTGGTGACCAAATTTTTGAATTGCTTAAACTACTCGGAATATCGAGAATATTCGTTAATCGGGCTATTATTTGCTTCGGCGAATCGTCTGGAGTAGAGGACAGGCTAAGAAGTAGTCGTCCGTACGAATGCGGTAGTAAAGGTAGTGCGTGAACGAATTCAAAAAAATTCTCTGAAGAAGCAGAAGGTCATGACCAAGGAATTGGATATTTCAATCAGATCCATGTCTAGACTGATTCGGGATGATCTGCATATAGAAGCTCCTCAACTTAAAAACATCAAGCTGGAAAAATGCAAGCGACTTTTGAAGTGGCAAGCGGAAAAATTTTTTGCTGTATAAGAAGTTTTCAAGAAACAAAGGCTTACCCAGAAGATGTGCTAGAGTCTGTTGTGAAGGGCTTGACCAATACCCTTTTCAATGGATACAGATGGATCTTCCAAAAACAGAGTCAATATTCCTGGCATTGAAGCAGCAGAACATTGGCTGTCGTGGAGTCCAGATTTTAATTCAGTGGATTATGGTTTGTTGTCAGAATTACAGTACATAGCCTGCAAAACTCCCCACAGAAACTTGGAAAGCCTTAAAACAGCATTAACCAGAGCAACGTCTACCATCTCCATGGAAACCGTACGTGCCGCTATAGCTCAATGGCCACCCTGTTTGGAAGCTTGTGTTAAAGCAAAAGGCAGTCATTTCGAGTGAATCCAATTTTTTTCAGAACCAATATTATGGTCTAATAAATTTAATAATTTTAATTTACTTTTTTTTCATAGCGTTTTATTTTTGGAACAGAACTTATATCAGGACTATATATATACACAGATAAAGATTATGGCTACATTTGATAATGAAAGTGGCTACCACGCCCGTGATAAAGTTATACTTGATGAATGTAGAACGAGGATGTAGAGTAGCTAATGCACCAGTCTTAGGTGTGGGACAAAAATATCGCCCGGAGAAGAAAGACAGTTGTGGATTGCCTTTGAAACACGACTGGACTCAGTTGGGAAATGTTCTATGTGTGTCTTCAAGAGGACGTTCTTCCTGGGCCATGTAAACGCCAACAAAGCGAAAACCCAAACGATCTTATCGTCCTAGTTATTTGCTACTTAAGGGATGATTTACAATAAACTTGTGACAGCAATTAAAATTGCAGAGGTCTTTTGAAAAGTGCCATGATATAACGCCAAACGTTCGTTTCTTTCTCAAAGTGACATAATGCCATTTTCACAAAGCGACGTAAGGCCAAATAACAAAAACTTATTCAATCCTACATATTTCGTTTAACCCTAAAATTGAAGCAAAGTGAGCGTCCCATCCCACAGACTCGCATATCGGTGCCTGCATGAGCGTGAGCAGCTAAACCCAGCGGAGAAAAGGGTGAAATCCTGTTAGCGAGTGAAGCGAGTCACTCACCCCAAACTTGAAATATGCCAGACTCGCTTATAGGCCTTATGTCGCTCTGTGAAAAGACAATGCTGGAATTTGAAAAATTTAAAAATTTGACTTTATGTCACGGCACCCTTACGAAACACCAATATGGCTTTCATAAGTGCACGTTCAACCGTGAACGCAACGAACGCATTTCATTCAGCGATTTGGGAACGGATTATGAACCATAGTCTTTATCGCATTGATATACCGGATTTTCTTCGTAAAATATTAATGCGCCTTTTCTCGAGTAGAATCTTCTTTTATGACTTTCATATGAAGTTAGGTAGTACGAAATTCCTCGGAGTGTGCCACAAGGCTCCACCATATGTGTGATACAATTTTCTGCCCTCTGATTCCGTCTCTGATTTGCTGATGACATTTCCGGGGTGGTTGTAGCAACACGGAGTTATAATTGTCTAAATTTTTATTATCACCTAAAACAGATATAAACATCTTGCAACAGTGGTCAAAAAGATTGTTGGCATCTCGAAAGTAGACACCAGAAACACAACATTCAAAAGACAGTTTACCTTTCCGAATATGCGCGATACGAGGGCGGGTCAATAAGTCCGTGACTTTTTGAATTTCTGACCTCTTTACTGAAACAGCAACACTGCTCCTGTCAACAGGCATCTGTCAGTTGACTCCTGTCAAAATTTAAACTTGCTGCGTCAGTTAGTTTGTGTTTGACAGCTATTTTTATCAGACTACTCACTAATTTGAGGAGAAAATGGAAAAAAGTGAATTTCGTGTGCTTATTAAGCATTATTTCTTGCGAAAAAAAACCATTACCGAGACCAAGGCTAAGCTTGATAAATACTATGGAGACTCTGCACCATCGATTTCAATGGTATAAAAGTGGTTTACTGAATTTCGTTGTGGCCGTACAAGCACTGAAGATGCCGAACGTCCTGGACGCCCAGTTGAGGTCTCTACACCCGAAACAATCGAAAAAATTCACGATATGGTGTTGGCCGACCGAAGATTGAAAGTGCGAGAGATTGTGGAAGCCGTAGGGATCTCGCATGGCTCAGTGGTTTCAATTTTGAATGATCACTTGGGCATGAGAAAGCTTTCCGCAAGATGGGTGCCGCGTTTGCTCACAGTCGACCACAAACACATGTGCAGTTGCCATGGCAAAAATCCATGAATTGGGCTATGAATTGCTCCCTCATCCACCCTATTCTCCAGATTTGGCTCCGAGCGACTACTTCTTGTTCCCAAACCTGAAGAAATGGCTTGGTGGAAAAAGATTTGACTCCAATGATGAAGTCATCTCGCAAACAAAGGCCTATTTTGAGGACCTCGACAAATCATTTTTTTTGGAAGGGATAAAAAAATTGGAGAAGCGTTGGACAAAGTGTATAGAGCTCAAGGGAGACTACGTTGAAAAATAAAATTATTTTTTTATCAAAAAATCTATGTTTTAATCCAAAAGTCACGGACTTATTGACCCGCCCTCGTATCTCCACATAAGTTAAGTTAGCAAAGTTCCCTCTTCGTTATAGTTGTTAAGTTATGAGACTGTACTTGGTAACTTAAATGCCAGCTACAGAGGAGGCTTTTTGCATTTTGATACTACCTATGAGCAGTTTTAAGTTACTCAAAAATCGTTATTGGTACCTTAAATGTAAAAGTAGTAAAGGAGGGCACTTTTAGTAGCACTGCGGGCATGCACACCAGTCTAGAAGATGATCCTTCGAGTCGATTTCGCAAGTTGACGAAATATCGTCGTAGCAAATACAGTATTCCTGCATATTATTTTACAAGTACATAAGGCCATATACATTGCATAGGAAGAAACCGAACACTTTGAAGTGGCAACTGTTCGGCTCATCTTTTGGTAGCAAAGGTGCAAATGCCGATGTTAAGGGCAATGCTTAATTACTTTCTAACCGCAGCCGCATTTCAAGTTGGGACCCCTTCCGCTTGCGTGGAACTTCGTTGTTCTTACCTGACTTCGCTGTGCTTGTGATATCCGGATTCGTACACTGTCTACTAGAGATCTGCATGAATGCCATAAAAGTTACCCATGAGACACCCATAGAAATTAACTACTCATACTCATTCAATTCACACACAGTGATTCCTCACTCATTGAGTGAAGAGAATTATGAATGCTTGTGAGTATGGATGCACCGAGGTCTCATAACTCACAGGACTCATACAACCTATGATTCACACTCATCATAACTCACTACCCATGGCATTCTTTATTTTGGGTACCTGTGAATGCTGTATAAGGGTGGAAAACGCATTCGAATCATTCGAATTACTCGAATTATTGTGCAGAGGATTTTGGGATTCTGTTATGCGATTTGGGGGGTTTTTTTTTTTCAATTATCAGGTATACTTGAATTTTCGTGAATTTCCGCCCAAGCATTCACGCACATTTCACATTTCTTTAAAAATATAGGCGGAAGATCATCAGAACCAGCAGCAGAATCATCTTTGAGGTTCATTCTTTTATCTTTAAATTGCTCTTGACTTATAGTCACAGATCCCAAAGTTGTTTAAGTAGGAGAAGTAGGAGTAGTCGGGTTCTTGAGAATGGATGGCGAACGCTTGGCTAAAAAAATTGCGAAGAGATTTCCAATAATTTGGGGATCGCCCGAGGACTTATCTAGAAAATTCAGAGATGATGGATATTTATCCGATTTACTTTTAGTTTTGATGAACTGAAAGAACCGCTTGGGCTCGGAAATGAGTGTGCGGTCCATATGGTTTAAATAGTTGCCATATAGAGTTTGACAAAGTACAGAGTATCGGAACGCGATATCAAGTAAGTACGCCAGAGCTTATTTCTCTTATTACGAAGAGATCGCAGCTCTTTATTATACCAGGATGGTGATGATGAGGGATTCTTTTTGGGTAAAAAAGGTACGGATTGGGAGAGACATTTAAAAATTTCTGTATAGAAGGATACGAGAGCATCGTTAACCGTGAGGTTGGGATTATCGTAAAGAAAGTCAAAATTGGCCATACTTCGAAGGTTATTCAGTTCGGCAAAGTTAGCCCTATGAAAATTAAAACTGTAAGAAATGTAAGAGAAAGGGGAGGGTGGTAACTATCCAACTTAGAAAGAAGATGTTCGCTTTCTAAAACGATGCAATTATCTGTATCAGTGGCGAAGACTAGGTCGAGTTGTCTGCCAATGTTATTGGTGACACCACTTAATTGATACAGACCAGAGTCAGTAAGGTAGTCGATGAAAAGGTTTTCTTTATCAGAGGTGGGATTTGTTGCAGTAAAGTAGGACTGGTCAGTCTGAGCCCATACAAGCTTAGGTAGATTGAAATCACCTAAAAAAATAACTACGTCGCTGGTATCAGCAGCATCAAAAATGCTGTCGATTGCATTAACGGCTAGCTGGTAACCTTGAATTGGTTGAGAGGGGCGAATATAACAGCTGCAAATATATAGGTTGCGCTTGCCCATAGGAATTCTAGCGCAAACAAATTCAAAGAATGCAGTGGACGATTTTTGAAAGGGTTTAGACGCGAGACGATAGTGTATAGCTAGAAGTACCCCACGGCCATATAAATTCTCCTCCTTATCTAGATCGTCGTCACGGTGTAGATCAAAGTCTTGGGAAAATAATTCATTATCCTTAATATCAGGGCTGAGATTGGTTTCTGTGATTGCAATAATGTCGTAGGGCAGAATCTGCGAATTAAGATATATAGCAGAGATCTTAGTTCGTAATCCTCTTACATTTTGATAATACAGGGACAAATATTTGGGAGGCTTCGGCAAAGATTTGAGTGGTGGGTTAGGAGCGATGGTAGTTTTTGAAACTAGACCGTGTTCGCTGGAGGTGTAGTATGCGTTTGGAACTTACATGAGACGCAAAAGAAGAGAGATCATTAGCCACATCATCAGGAGTCATATCTAATTGCTCATGAAAACGTATAAAAAGTTGCCGTAGATCATTGTGATTGGTGGGAAGGCCTTCTTGCAGAATGGAAACCATTGCATTGGTTTTCGTTATACCGTCTATACAGACAGAGTCTGGCTTATCATGAAGATATGCGAGATATAAACGAACATTATCGTATAGTCTGCGGTCTCGTAGTCGACATACCAACCATCTTCCCCTGAATCGATAAGGTGCTTGGTTAACTTTGCCTTTGGAGGAAGTATGGGGTCTAAAAAAGAAGGTGATGTGGAATTAGGGTGGGACTTTAGCTTAGAAGATGGGGAGGGATTTAAAATATGGAAGCGAATAAAGTTAGGGTACGTCGTTTTTGTTTGAGTGGGATGAGGAGAAGTTGTTAGGTTTTTTAAATGACTGAGAGGAGGATCAAGATTAAAAGATACACGTTTGGGAATTGGGTTGGACGGTGTGGAAGAACGTTTTGTGGAAACGCGATTAGCAATATGAAGTGAAGAAGGAGTGAAGAAAGGGAATGTCCCAACTTTAAAACTCCAGTTTGGATCAGGAACTTGTTTGTTAGGCTTTGGATTTTTTTTTTGTGAGAGTAAGGCTTCGGTACAGGGTTAAAGGTAGTATCCTTGCGATGTTTGTTGTTTCCTCTATTTGGTTTTAATCTTTCCATGGTTATTCCACCCAGATTGATGACGTCGGAAGCAGGGTTGATAAACATCCATTCATATTTCAATGGGATGCTTACCTTGAGGGTGTTGGTGGAGATCTTACGGCAGTTGAAACAAGTTAGCCTGGCTCGATTGAGATGTGTACCTTTTATTAAAAAGTCAACCGATTCGGCTTTGTTGGAATTGTTCAACTTTTTGATTGTCTTGTTCCACTCCGAAAGTGTCCATAAGGTGCCAAATCGTGAGATTGTGGGTTCAGGAGTTGGTGTATTTGGATCCATTTCCGGAGCGGGTTGTGGTGGAGGAGATGATGACCCAGAAGTTATTGGTGGTTCCATTATTGCAGATTCAAGCATTTCAGTCAGAATCGAGGTGTTGTAAGATGCAGTCGGTAGAGCCTGGGATTGCACCGGTATATCATCGATTTTATTGGAAGCAATTTCGTTTAAAAGCTATCTCGTTGCTTAAATCACTCATTTGGCATATGATGTTAAAGAGCAACTGATCATTATTTGGCGGAGAGGGAACGCTGTTTCGAGGGAAGACCGTAGAGAACTTAAAGAGTCTGTTATTGTGGGGATGTACGATTTAATTATGGATTTAACACTATAAGATATACAGTTTTTTAAGTGTTCACTAATTTCGTGTTTATCGTTTCGTTTAATTAAATCACTATTTAGAGCCAACTGCATTGATAACTTTCTAAATTGACTCTTATTATAGCTTGTAGATTGTTCGAGGGAAATTGATAAGTCTTCAACTGTTTTTAAAATGTCATCATATTTGGTGAATTGATTTTGAATCGATTTCAATGCATGGTTGTTTTCCGCTGCAAAATTGTTGACCGAATCACTGAGACACTAATAGCAAGCAAGATGTGGGACGGAGTGATGTCCTTGCACTCATCACAATAGAACAAAAAGTTGTTTTTAAAGTCCCTTAAATACGCGATGGATCTCTTACTCAAGCCAATGCATAGGGCGTGGAATGACTTGCAACAAAGACCACTGCAGATCACCATAACAGCATTTGGATCATTTGTTAACGAGCAATTTGCACTTACACATAATTCAGACATGATGACGATGAAGTTAGGATAGGTCAGTTGAAAATTTACGCAAGAACGCGGTGAGTGAGAATTGGGTTTTTTACTCAATAAACAAATCGAGTCAGCAAAATAGTTGAAAATGTACACAAAGGGCGGTGAATGAAAATTGGTTTATTCGGCACTTTTACTCAATAAAAAACAAAGGCAATGATCGATAAATAGCTTGTGCGAATTATTGCAAATAAGGCAGGAACAAATTAAATGAAAATAAATAAGCGGAGCGAAATTTAAGCACGTCTGAACTTAATGAATGACAAAAAGGTTTCGATTGCCATGTTATCAATCTGGTTGACGGTTAACAACAGGGGATGGTCAACTCCGTTTTTGGATGATTTGAGGGAATCCCGAAGCGAACTTAAACGTTATGCACCTTTTTAAATTCTAAAAATCTGAATCCATTGTTGAACGATATGAAATCCAGGCTTCGTGTTTCGGTAACCCGCTCAAGCTAAGATCTTACAGCCATAGGGAATAAACTTTGGCTCTGCTGGTTCTTCTTCTTCTTCTTCTTATCCTTTTATTAACCCTTTCCTCGTTATACGAACTTATGCGTAACGAGTTTCCCATTTTTACTGCATCGCTGCTGCTCCGCTTATGGGGTTGGCTAATGTCGCAGACCGCAGAACGCGTCTACATAATGCTCGGTCCTGGATCGCTTCAGTGGTTAACCCCAGACGTTGTTGCGCATTTGCCATCTGAGAAATCCAGGAATTCTTTTTCCGACCTCGTTTTCTTACAGTTGGAATGACCGTAGTTGATAGTGCCTTTTTAACTGGATTTTCCGCATATCTTCTTTGAACGTGGCAATACCAACTTATTCTATTCGCCTCAAGCTGTTCGGTTACCGAATTCTTTATATGTAGACTTCCTCTTATACGCGTAGATCTAATGCAATCGCGTTTAATGACTCCACTAGACATCCTTAACATTTTCATTTCCGCTGCCGTCATTTTGTTTTTAAACGCTTCGTACATTGTCCAGCACTGTGAACCGTATATAAGAGCTGGTCTAACAACCGTGGTGTAGAGTTTCCCCTTTAATTTAAGTGGAAATTTTCGGTCGCAAAAGATTCCCGAATTTTCCCGCCATCTCATCCATCCCACACTCACTATGTGGTTTACGTCGTCGTCACATTTTGCTTCCATGTTAACGATTGATCCTAAGTACTTAAAGATAGTGCTTTTCGGAAGAACAATTCCGTCTAACATTATATCCGGAACAGGTCGCAACGGATGCGCAAATGGGCACGTCAAATGCTCCATCTTTGAACGACTTATTTTAAACCCGTTTCTCTCTAGCGCATTTCTCCATGAATCTTAGGCGTTCTGTAAATCTTCGACGTTATCGCTAAGTATAACTGCGTCGTCAGCGAAGAAAATTGGCGTTACATTTGCTTCGCGCATGCAGTTTTTTTAAAAGATAGTCGAATACTACGTTAAAGAGGAAAGGGCTAAATACGCTTCCTTGATGCACTCCGACATTAACTGGAAATTCTCTCGTTACTCCAGCAGAGATTTTAACCGCAGTTTTCACGTTTCCGTACATGTCTTGTATTATTCTAACATACGTTTCCGGTACGTTTTGAGACCTCAGCGCGGCCCATATGAGATCCCTAGGCACTCGATCGAATGCTTTCTCGAGGCCGATAAATACCATGTGTAAATCCTTAGACGAATCTCGGTGCTTTTCCATTATTATTCGTAGGCTTTGGATAGCGTCCACCGTCGATCTTCCTTCAACAAATCCACACTGGCTATTATCGAGCTTTATTATTTGCGAAGACGTTCGTTTAAGACTCTTTCGACGATTTTCATTGTGTGTGACATAAGCTTGATTGAACGGTAGTTGTTGCATTCTCGAGTGTCGCCTTTTCCTTTGTATAATGGAACCAAGAAGCTACTTCTCCATTGATTCGGCATAGGTTGTCCACATTTTAATTTATTTAAAAGTTTCGATAGCCAAACACTGCCGATCCCCTCCATCTTCGACCAAAACTCTGATGGAATGCTGTCTGGTCCCGCCGCTTTCCCCCGCTTCATTTTTCCGATTGCTATATTTATTTCTTCTATTGAAAAGTCCGAAACTTCCTCCTCGAATAGACCAGCTGTCGGCACGATATCACGTGGAAACTGTTTGTTAAGCAACTCTTCGCAGTATTCAAGCCACCGGTCACAAATTTCCTTTTCATTTGTTAATAAGCGACCGTCTGCGTTTTTGATGTATTTCGGCGAGGTTATTTCCATTGAATTTTTTCTCCTCTGTGCAGCGAGCTTAAAAATATTTGGCACTTTGGTACTGTACGACGTTTGAACTTCTTGGATAGCTTGTCTTCTATCCGCCGATCGTGAGGATATTTGTTCCAACTCCTGGTACAGGTTTTCCGCTTCTGCCGCTCGAGTTCGAGCCAGGACTTTCTTTGCGATCTTTTTAAGACGCTCGTATTCAAGAGCCAGTCGAGCTTTTTCGATATCGTCGCTCCGATCGCATTTTGTCCACGCTTGGAATGCACTCTTCTTGTCGGCCACAGCTCGTTTGGTTTCGTCATTCCAACATTTGGCTCTGCTGCTGTCCTGTCCTATATGGTGTCTTGAACGCTAACAGTCTTGCTTTCGAATTTCTGCTTGATTCGGTTCGTTATGGAACGTTCGCTGACATACCGAAACCGTTCGACTTTTGTCCAAATAAGCGTACTCTTCGCTCTTTGTAGCAGTCGTGTTACTATTTCTCGTATTTTTTTATTCGCCTTTCCCCGATGCGCCCTATTGCACTTCGTGGATAACGGTCATATATGCTTTAATGCATTCAAAAGCCTTTGGGGTTTTTAATCCACAGCAGGTGGCTTCTTACATTCCATTTACAATATAAAATTCATTGTACGTCCGACGATTATAAATACAAGTGCTTACCAGTGGGCCATTTCTAGCCGCCTTTTACTTAACATATTAAAATCCCGCAGCACTGATTACTCAGTTCGATAGACGAGAAGCAATGGCAGCAGAATGTCATTGAACCTATGATTCATGAAGTAGAAGGCATATGTGATGAACTCGTTCGATTATGGATGATGCCAATGCTGTTTTGTTAAATTCTGAAGATGCTTCACCATGCTTCACCTATCACTGAGGGGAATTCCAGATTCCAGATAAGTATGCTGTTATTAGATTTTTGAATGATGTCCGCTACAGCAGTATTGATTGTATGATGTTTGCCCACTTACACCTTGCCTGGTCCTGCCCTTAACTCAACTGCAAACCTATATCAATCCATTGCAACAAAATTACATTTCTCTTCTCCTTATCATTACAATTGCAGTGAAATGTCGATCAGAATCTCGATTTGTGCGCCGATGGACACCACTTGATGTTTTGCATTGCTATTGCTTTTTGATTGACTAACGTCTTTCACGGAATTTTTGAAATTCTCAAAGCCGAGCGTAATTGGCCGATGAAATCTTTTCAATCGTTTGAAACTCAGATACCTTAGACTACATCTTCGAGATACCAGAATTCGAACTCGAATCTGAACAAACACTGAAGAAGCACACGTTCTCCACATAAACTAACTGCGTACTGTTTTTTTTTTCTACGCTCAATTTAGTGTCTAATTGCAAAGACCACAGATCAATTAGATCTGCATGGACGTCACAGGCCTTGCAAAGTTTCCGCCGCATGCTCATGTAAATTGGTACTTTATATCGGTTCTTGGCGCCGAAGACCACCCCTATAGCTGCAGCTGCCTCTGTATGCAATTAGATATGTTCCTTTAAACAAATCCTAACATCATACAACCACCAGATTGAATATCTGAGCTTCTTAGACGTATCAGTACTTGTGTGCTACATGCCAACTTTGGAACAGTTAGCAATATTTACGATTCCACTTAATCAAAATGTCTGCCCATTCTTGGTTAATTGCCCGTCAATTCGAATCAATTGCCAAAGTTAATTGATTGCGAAATAGTGATGTGTTGTGGCGGTTTTGTATCTAAAACATGCAGCGTGACGTTTTGACATTAACCGGCTGACGTCGTCGACTACACATGTAACACTCCCTTACGATCACAGCTCAGACGAATGGCAACGATTTATGACGACGACAGTGGTTGACAAAGCGGAATCTGGCTGTGTAAATTGGCAACGAAAATCTCAACAATTAAAACCAGAGATACTTGTACGTACAGTGTATCTCTGACGTAAGAACGGTGCATACACCAACTCTAATTATGGAAAATTAGTTTTTCCTTCCTCTTTGATGCTCATCGTTTGGTAGGAATGTTTACTTAAGAGCTCCATCAAGGATATGAGAAACGTATCCGGTATCTGGTTTCTGGTATCCAGTATTCCCTACACCACAACTACAGAGTTTCACCTAATTCCACATAGAGGAAGTAGAGAATTTTGGATGCATCTGTTAGTTTATGATCTGTCCCATTTGAGGGAATACTCGTACTCATATTTTTGCGTTGCATTTTGCGTCAATTTTGCAAGGTACGGCCAATTTTTGAGCAAGAACGACGACAAAGAAGTCTATTTGAAGTGAATAAATGACGCCCCGACTGATCGAAAAGGAAGTGAGAGTCAGATGGTCTTTGCTGATGGATGAAGAGGAGGAAATTGCCGCGTAGTGCTGGTAAGGGAGGCAATTTGTCTGTCAGCAGGCCACACAGTTTGCGGTAGTTTATTTGCTTTGAAGATGTTGGCAAATTTGCTGGAGGATTGGTAATGATGGGGACTTGCCAAACGAAGTGGGCATGAGAATGAATTTAAACGTTTTCATGTTCCACAGAAATGTAAGGAAGAAAATTATTTTTAGCCAGTAAGAGACGGGGGAAGAGAACAAATATTGACTTTTGCAGGAGTTTTCAGATAAATGTAAGTACGTCATTTTTATGTAACCAAAGAGAGGCTTCTTTTTGACGGAGGATGGGGGCATGATAAATGTCATCTTTGCGCTCGTATTGCTTACAATCTTTCAACCTCTCTTGTAAGGGCTGAGTATTGATAATGGTCTGTAATTGCCTGATCAAATATGTTTGGACACTGGGTTTTGGATGAAAAAATTATTTATGGAAATGTACTACCTACACAAATCCTACTGCAGGCTATTGGAACATCATGATATGCCCAGTGGTTTGCCACTTGTCATATATGTACAATGTGACTGATACTATTTAACTTAAGTCTTTTACAACAAAATGAGCAATGCAGAACATATGTAGGTTCCGACTGAAAGGGTAAAACTTCCTATGCACTGAGTGTTACTATGAACACACGTAAGTTGTTGTTCTTTTAAGGGAGGCACTAGATTGCAATTCACTGCCATTCACCGAATTTCGAGAGCTATAAAGTGATTGCTAGAAAGAACGAAAGCAGCGTCTATATAGGTGGATTTGTAGACTCAGATAGAAAGCCTTGAAGTACAGACTCAATCCACTATTTTCTTGCAGGCTAGGCACGTCTACAGTTATTTTAGATGCAACAAGAGCGTGGATTTGACGTTAAGGGATAAAATGTCTTCCTTAAATTTTTAGACATTTTATGTAACTTGGAACAAAGGACTGAAGATCAGCGAACTATCGATGCCAAAAGGGAAGAACTCAAATTAGTAGAGTTAAGAAAGGAAGGCTATTGGTGTAGTAGAGTCATAATCGGTCCTAAACATGGAAAAACAAATTCTACAAATTATTTAATATCGGGGAGGACCGAAATATCCTCGTTAGGTAACTTAAGACCTTCAACCCGGGTAAGTGAAGCAAAAAATACCGTCCACCGGACAAGCATGTTGTGAAAAGAGTGATCAAGTAGCAGCTGCCAAAGTTACCAATGACATCCAGCTGTCAAAATATTCAGTAAGGTTTGCCATATTATCTGGGTGGTGGCGATGGCGCGATGGTTAGCTCATTGGACTATCACTAGACTAGAGGGTCCGTGGTTCGAGTCCCGGCATCACCAACAATTTTTCAAATCGTCATCACCCTTTCGGCGGGCAATGGTAAACTTCCGAAAGTAAAATTGCTTATGACAGAGCTTCTAAAGGAGTGCCCTTTGAATTCGGCGATAAACGGTAGGCCCCGCTCAGATGTGACAAAAATGACAACATGAGCAACACAAATGAGTGTCAAAAAACTAGGCCATGGCCAATATCGAGCTACCAGCGCCACGGTATTGTTTGGCGTGAGGTCGGCCGCTGTTATGGCATCGGTATTCAGGTAATTCGTCGCACCGGGGAAAATTTTGAGCGTGAGTATATTCTTTTGGATATTAAGCCACCAACCAGACATAGATTGATGAGAAATGAAAAAAACATAGCCGCCGTAGTGGCGCCGATCAGCTGAACCCGTCTTATTCTTCGGTGGGATTTGTGCCTACATTCATATAAGATTGTGCTAACGCAAATTGAGTCCGGGTGACCTTACACAACGACGTTAGTTCGCTAATTGGACGCTGGAAATGTTGGGTGCAAATCCGTATTTTGGTTAAAAAATCATCATCTCGGACGATGCCCATTTTTGGCTCAGCTATTGGCTATGTCAAGAAAGAAGCAAAATTGCTATTATTGGAGCGAACACATTTAAAGCTGTACGTGGTCAGAACTGTGAGCAGCTGGTGTCAGTAGTGACTAAAACATCTAGCGCGTCTTCGATTCCAAACCAGTTAGACAATGTAATAGAGGGATACAACGCCAATAAAAGTCATTGAAGGTGTTGACATTGAATTTTTTCCGTTCTTGGCAACTGCTACTATGTCTTTTAGAGAAACTAGCTAAGCTTCTTCTCGCTCGATGCAAGCATGCCGAAAACACATAGCCATTGTTATAGGTGGGCCATCTGTTCGTTTATTTTTAAAAAAGATTATTTTTAATATTTTTTTAACTATTTTTGCTTTATTGAAAAGAGTAAACCTTCCTTAATTATGGAACATTACTTTGTCCAAATGAACGCCTCGGTAGCACAATTAGTTAACGGATCGTTTTTTTCATTACCTTATTGGAATAAAAATAGGCCAATAATGCCGCCACTCCATATTCCACGCAAACAGTCACAAGGTCAGTATGCGTGTACTTCTCCGAGTACCAAATACGGCAATTTTGATTGCTTACTTAGACGCAGAGGTAAAAATTAGACTTAGAAGTGGAAAACCATTTGGCTTTAATTACTGCGTCAATTGGACCTAGTGAGGAAATAATGCGATAGATGTTCAGTTGCTAATAGCAAACTTTCTTCAACAGCTGCAATATACTCCGTTGACGTGACCCGAAATTATATTCGGCTATCAATCAGCAAAGTCGCACGAACTCTATTCACAAACTTGCGTACACCTGCTAAATTTGGTGCATTATTTCTACCGAAACTATTTTCGAAATTCGCACTGTTTTGGCAACCAAACATTTATTTTGAAAGTATTTTTGCAATATTTCTTAAAGGTATTCTAGCTAATATCGCCAAAATCTGCAATTGAGTTTCTGTAAATTGTTTGAGCTAAGAATAATATGTGATTAAAAAAGAAACCAAAAAATGGCCCACCCTTGAGCAACAAAGACAATCACTATGTAAGTTGGGGGAAGTTGTCAGGAATTGTCCCATTCCTATTTAAGGTTATTACGGTACGTAAAATTTAGTATTGACATGGCGAAGCACTCTCTACTACCCTTGAGCGTCAAACCCTTCCTGTATCCTTCAGAGTTAACATTGACATCAAAAACAATTTCCTAGGGAATCGACTTTGGGGTATTTTTTAATTTGAAGGTAATTCCTGATGATGAAGTGGTTGGCACATAGTGGCACAATGAATTACTGTGGACATGAGTGTTATAAATTAACGGCTTCCAATATTTGTTGGGGTCTGCATAACTATGATACTGGCCGTTGTCTTCTGGAGATGGAAACTCTAATATTTGGTCAAATGAATTCATCAGATGAATGGATGAGCATCTTATCCAAGACGTGGTTTCACAATCCTAAAAACGCTCGTCAAAGAAGTGCTACCTCACATTATAAGCAAAGTCAACTATACACTACTTTGTCTAGAAAGTCCCATGCATATGAGTAGATGGCTGATAAAAAATGTCTCCGATTTCTTCCATCACTAACCCAAGACGGAAGAACTAATTCGACTTAGGAGCGAAATCGTCATACATAGCTTGGTCTAAGTGCTTTAAACATTGTTGCGAAGCAAATTAAAGGTTGAACAACAAATCAAGTGAAAGGACCAGTCCTTGGTCTACTCCAGAGGATTAGACTATCAAATATATTTATTTTAAGTTTATACCCTATGAAACCCCAAAACACGTAAATCTCCGATGATTTGAATATGTTGTTTGCAAACTGACACTCACAAAATCAATCACCCGGTCAACATGGGTACTGACCGCAGCTGAAAGCCACAAAGTCTTCCCATCCAGTACCCATACATATACGAGTATCTTTTTACATGAAAGATGCGTTACATGTCGATAAAGCACATGGTCATGGTCAACCAAAGGTTTGTGTTCGATATTTAAATTGCCTTTTAAATAAATCAGAAACCTTTTCGAGATTTTGTTTCTCAAACAAACTGTCGATTAATAGATACGAGTATTTAATTCTTTTTTCCTTTTAATGCCTTTGATGGTGTCACAAGTGCTTGTTCCTTGTTTAATTTTTTCCACTGTTTTCAGATTCATGTCCGCATTTTATGGTACCAGCTATGCAACACGTTATCTTTTTATATTTTTAAGTTTAGGCATTTTAATTTGTAGTTGTCAAACAAAGCACAACATATGTACGTATCTAAGGCATCAAGTCATATACATAAGTTATGTGAGAAATACAAGGGTTCAGATTTATATATGAGTATAAAACTGGCATAATGAAATTCCATGACAGTGAGCTGAAAATTGGGTGTTTGTTCGTGAAGGGTTCTCATCCGACAACGCAGTTGTTGCTGCGATTGATGATATATGGCTCATAAGATTTACATTTTTTATAGCCCGAAGGTTTCAAAGCTATTTTTCTCCCGGGGTTATACTGATTTTACCCGTTTATGTGTTGTTTTTTTTAGAGGGCTAATTTTCAAATTGGCTACACCTTTTTCTAACGACTTCCAATAAACCATCTGTGCTCAGGTTTTTGACATTCCAACATAAAGTCTTTCGTCAGAACAGCAAATTGTACAACTTTATTTCAAAAATTGTAATTGTTAAATTTAAGAGGTTCCTTGCCGCCAGCATCAAGCATCGAAGACCAGTGGAAACACTGCCAAAAAGCCATCAGAGATGCCGCTTTTGTGTGCTGAGCTTCACTCGACCAACACAACGAAACCTCTGGTTTGATGACGAATGCCGGCAGGCACATACAGCTAAACATAATGCATATACAAAGCAGCGCTGCATAGGAGGACAAGAGCTGCTCACGAGCACTATGAGCAGAAGGCGAGAGACGAACACCTTCTTCTTAGGGGGAAAAACAAAGAGCATGAGAAGCACACGGTCGAGGAAATTGAGAGATGCTACTCCAGGAATTAGATTCGGAAGTTTTACTAAAAGGTAAAAAAAAAACCATGACACGGACACGAGCCCTGAAACCAAGTCTTTAGAGACGAACGAGGGAATATCGTACTAGAGTCAGTGTTGATGCTGAGAATTTGGAAAGATCATTTGTGCAGACTGTATAACAGCGATCTGTAACAAATACCGAAGTCAGGCAGAGTGAACCTTTCAACCTTTCAAGCTTAAGTCTAACAAAGCTGCTGGAGCGGACGGCCTGATCGCCGAGCTCTTCAAAGCGGCAAGCAATGACTTGGTAAGGAGCATACACCAACTCATCTCTAAAATATGGTCGGACGAAAGTATGCCCGATAATTGGAATGAATGGAACCCCTCAAGAAAGGAGACCATTTGAACTGCCCTAACTACTGAGGCATCAGTCTGGTTACCATCGCCTGAAGCCCTTCGTCAACAACCTTACAGGCCCATATCAGTGTGGCTCCAGGCTAGGAAAGTACACCATCGATCAAATATTCTCAGTAAGGCAGATCTTGGAGAAAGATCGATACACACCATCTATTTATCGATTTGAAATAGATGGAGAATGCACGCTGTTCCATCAAGGTCCTTGATGTCATAAAAGGGTTTAGACAAGGCGATGCGCTGTCATGCGATTTTTTCAACATCATACTTGAAACAAAACTCACGGGCAAACACAAGAGGTATAATCTTTCAAGTCCGTCAAATTACTTGCATACGCCGATGATATTGACATAATCGGAAGAAATCAGCGTAATGTCAGTCGAGCTTCCGTGAGTATTGAGACGAAAGCGCCGAAAACGGGTTTAGCGGTCAAAGAGGGCAAGATTAAGTATATGCTGTCAAATAGAAAAATTTGTATATTTTTACCGTAGATATTTGTTAGTTAGTTATACAAGTTATTTTTCATCACTATTAATTTTTTGTTTCCTTTTTTTATTTACAGGTAAGTCAGAGACATCATAATTAATATTTAAATTTGGGTAAGTTAAATCACGCTACAAGTCTTTGAATCATTTTCCTGTTTCTGTGGGCGAAACCGTGATTCAATTTCAATGTAGTTCTCACCAAGATACGTCATTGGCCGCATTTCTTCTTTGGATCTAACAAAGATGTCAACACAACAATGCAACTTTTCTATCCAATTATCACCCTATCGGAATATGCTCTAATTTTTTGTGAAGTAAACAGATAGAAAATAAACGCCAAAAAGACATGAATCGCTATACTCAAAAAGAACACAAAATAATTGATACGATTTTTTTTTACGGAATAATTCGTCGGTGGTGTTGGCGCAGCGTGAATTTCGGTGCAGATTTCCCGGTCGTCCATTTTCTTCTCTGTGGATATGTGAATAAGCAGAAGAGCGTTTTACACCTGCCATCTACCTGTTACTGCGGTGTCGTCGGGCCTTATTTTTTTGAAAACACTGCGGGTCAAACCACTACTGTTGAAAGGCAAGCGCTACAGAGCCGAAATTCTTCCTAGATTGGAAGAATTGGGGCTCGAGAACATGTGGTTCCAACAGGATAGAGCAACGACGCATATTGCACGAACAGCAACCGAAATATAACCGTTCTAAAGTTCTTTTTGTAGGGTTTTTGGAAATCACGGGTTTATGTTTACAAGCCTCAGGCTCTTGAAGCCCTTAAAGGGAATATCCGTCAAGAATGAGAGTACTTATCGACGAAAGTTCTACCAAGAGTGATGGAAAATGCTATAAATCGGGCCCGAATAGTTATCAATTCGGGCGAAGGCCACTTAGCCAATTTAGTTTTCTTGACTTAATGGAAAAACTTTAAGACATCAAATAAATATAGTCCAGAAGCAGAACGAACATTTTTCATTCATAAAAAAAATTACAGCCAAAGAAAATCGGGTAACAAATTTTGCGCCACCTTGTACAACAGCATAGTTTGTGATTGCGTTGAACATGTCAAAGTTTGTACCTGTAAATAACGATTTGCGGACAGTATTATTTTCTACTGCCATTTACAAACAAATTGCTGCAAACTGGTGAGCATGCTTTTGGTAAATTACGGTACTTTATGGAGCTTAAAAAACATCAAAAGTGGCGCTCTTAACGTGAGACACGAAGCACGCGGAAAAGACAATCAATTGCAAGCATTGTTGTATGAAGATGACGGTCAAAAGTATCCACAAACTCGTGGATCAAATTAATGTGACAATCGAAACTGTCTTCATATATTTGAAAACCCTAGAGAAAATCTAGAAGATGGGAAAATGAATCCTATTGAAAGTTAGTTTAGGTTAGGTTAGAGTGGCTGTTGGAAAACCAACACACTTAGGCCAGCTGGCCCGTTATGATGGCACGTGGATCTGCGATTCTCCAACTCAAGAAACCATCTTGATCTTTTGACGTAGCGTACGAGACTTGATATCTGTATTGCTTAAATCGCTTGACTCATTGTAGAAGAAGGCCCCTAGGTGGAGTTTGGAGCTGGGCATGTACAAAGGAGGTCCTCCTCGTCCATGCAGCTTCTGCAGAAGTTGTTAGTAAACATGTCAAGCCTTTTTTAAAAGTGTTTTCTGTTAAGAAGGATCAAACTCTTAGAGCGATTCAGATTTAGTTTTGGCCAAAATTGTTTGGTAGCTAAACATGTTGATCCTACCGTCCACTTCCGGTTTGTTTTTCTTTTAACATCCAGCTTTAGTGTGCTCGCAGCGATAGGGGTAATGGGTATTGTGGTTCCAATTTTGGCAAGTTCGTCGTCCCTACAGTTCCTTGGAATATCTTTATGTCTCGGCACCCAGAAAAGGTGAATGTTGAACTGTTCTTCCATCTCCAAAAGAGATGATTGTCACGTTGTAATAGTCTTTAATTAAAAAGAAGATGAGTTCAGTGATTTGATAGCTGCCTGACTGCCGGTTCATGAAGTTGACTGCTTTGTCTACCCTACAACCAGCCGAAGGAAATCGGTCTTATAACTGAGATATATAGCCGATGGGCAGTACGAGGTTGGAGGCCCCATTTGTCCCTGATGGCTTTTTTGCAAGAGAATAAAGCCACTGAGGTTTCCTTTTCTCTTTTTTGAATGTTAGGTTTCCAGGATAGTTTCCTGTCGAAAATTAGGCCCAAATATTTCGCTGTGTCAGAAAAGACCAAGCTGGTACCTTTGATTGAGGGATGGTCTATTATTGGAATTTTGTATTTCTTTGAGAAGAGGATAGGATCGGTTTTAAGGGGGTTTATTCCTAATACACAACGATGCGCCCATTGTGTTAGTATGATAAGATTATAGTGTAAGAGCTTTTTACTTAATGAAAGACAACAGGAAAACCGAAAAACCTCTTACGAAATGCTGCTCGCCAGGTACAATACTAAGTCATTTCTTCATCGAATTGTGCCTGGATATACTCGTATTTGGAGAATCCTAAGCGTAAAAAATTAGGCAAACCATCGACATCAACTCCAAAAAGCAAATCGCTATGGACGCAAGACAAGGCTTTGTGTTTGGTGGGATCAGAGGTGTCTACGAGTATTATGAACTCCTAAAACCTGGCGGACTATAAATGATCGATTTTAAATAGGCCTTGCGTAAAAAACGGCTAGGAAATCAAAAAAGGCAACACAAAGAGATTTTGCTTCATAATAATGCACTATCACAGACAATAAAATTGGTCTAGAAAGCGATTGAGTTGGTTTATGCCTTTGCATGCGGCCTACTCATAAGACTCGGCTCAGTACGACTACTACTTATTTACATCGAAGTGACATGCACTTGGTGAGGAGCGCTCGATGACTAGTTTCATTTGTGGCGTGATTTCCACAAATTATCAGAGAGATTGGAAAATAGTGTAGCTAGCGAAGGGCGATACTTTAAAGAAATTAATTGTTATCATTTTTACACAATACTACGAATATTGTATTTTGTATGTAATATATTATGAGAGTCTAAGTTGAATAGTTGTCTTCCCCCACTAAGGGTCACCAAGAATCTGGTGTGTTAAGATATCAGCAAGAAGTCTTGAATTGAGTCTTTTCTGTAAAATGGTACCCAATGCGTTAATTAATTTTATTTTATTAGTATTCGATTTTGATTTTGGCTCCTCCAACGGTTCCAGTTATAAACGAAAGTCATTATTAGGTTTAGGTCGTGCAAGTACTTCTCCCATGTTTGTCTAGTGAATTCATCAGGGATCTTACTTCGAGTGATCACGATATAACCAGACTCTACGACAAATTTTAGTGAACTTAGCTTTTCTATTTTACTTTATGCTGATGCTACTGTCTGGGGTGGCCCTGGGCATCACCCAACAATCGTCTCCAGCTCGATAATTCTGCTATTATAGGTCACGGTAATAGCTAGGCTTTAGTGGCCTTCTCAAACAGCACTACAAACCAAAAGGCCTCTGGTGAATAAGTCCGAGAGTTGTTCATTATGACAGTAGAGTTCTAGTGTGGGGAAATTAGCATTAACAATATGTTAAAAAAGAAACCGTCACTGGTAAATAAACGTTCTTGCTATATAATTATTTAAAATCACATGCAGCGCGGCTTCTATGTAAAGTTGCACTGTCCCGGCGCTTGATCGGAAGAGTCCCAGTTTGATTATTGTTCTCACACACGAGTTATATGCTACTCGAAGCCATTTTGGTTTCCACATTTATTTCGGTACAGCATGTTTCTAATACATACTTATTTTGAGCAAAACTTTATTGGCCTGGTGGTGGTGGGTAATGTGGATTGAGCCCAGTTATCCAGTGTAAGAGGAGATAAACGTCTTTAGCATAGTCATTGTGTTTACATAATCTCTGCTCTATCTTTCCTCCACCCATAACTGCCCGCGTCACTTTGCTCATTAAGAGTATACATTGAAGAAACAGAACTGGCGAAAGAATACATGTCATACTCCGCTGTAAACATCAAAATTTTAACAGACACCGTACTGTGGTGTAGGCGCGACTAGTTTTTCTGGTTAACTTTTTATCTAGTTTAAGACAGGGAAGTGTTATTGTGAATCAATTACACTATCAGAAGTAAGAGCATGCTCCCCAAATTTGCTACAATCAGCAAAGGACATACGTTTTTTGCGCCAATAATACATAGTGCATTTTTATTGTAGGATCTCTAAAATAGCCAGGTTCGACTAATTTTTTCCAAGCGTCATGAAGGATATAAAAGTGCCATGAGGTAAGAAGCGTCAGTAATTTTAATTTTCTTTCGATCTGTATCAAGACTTTGACTTCACAGGCCGCAGCCTCAGAAAATGCACAATGCCAATATTGAAGACGAAGATGTAGATTCTGGTGATTTTATTTAGATGTAAAGTGCCATCTGAAATTATATTAATTTTAAACAAGCTCCACAATTGTTTTTGAATGTGGTCGGTTTTCACCGTGCTTTAACTAAAATTCAGCAATTATTAAGCATCTAATTGGTGAATGGAAATTCTTTAAGACATGATGGATCTCCTACCACTATCATCATACCAGTGTAGTTATTATCACAACCATTTCTCTGTATAAATTATCGCTATCTAATTTATCTAGAACAAATAAATTAAAATAAAACTTATTAACGTTTAAATTTACTATGCACTTCGTTTGCAGTAAATACTCAATTATACCCTTTCCGATGTAATACTTTGGTAAATATCTGCCAGTTAATTATCAAGCAAATATCGGTAGTAGATACTAATCCATTGCTTCCTCTCCATTTGCAATCTAAATGAAAATCGCGTTGAAATTAAACAATAATTTCTATACGAACTTTTTGATTATTTTTTGTTTGTCTATTTTATATATTTTTTCAGTTTCATTTATTTCTAATATTTGCCTAAACCAATTCAGCCGTGGATGCAGCACAGCAATATGCAGAGATACGAGTACTTTTACTTTAATAAGCTTCGCTTTGATACGATTGCCAAGGGTTATGCTAATTCAGCACTGATATGAGCACAAGTTAATGATAGGGCTGCTGTAAACAGATAATATATTTCAATTTTTGAACTATAATTTCGTTATAGAGTTGCCAAAGGTTCAGTTCTTTCTCTGTTATCTAAAGTATCATTGCACTGCGCTGTATTTATTTGATAAATTTATTTTAATATCTGAAATGAAAAAAAAAGAACAGAAATGTTTTACCGATTTTTGGATTTTGACATATGCGAGTGCCATAGTGTTCTTCTCAAGAAATAATACTATGCATTTTTTTGCCATCAGTTCTTAGCCTTCTAAAGCTGTTTTTTTAGGCATGGATTATTGGCAACACTATTTTCTGTGACAGCCCATCTGACAGTTCTCGATTGTTTTGAAGTAAGCTTGGTCTGGTAATTTATGTTGAATAGAATCACAACGGAACAACGTTTGCACATTGATTAGATTTATTTTCAAAAACATGGTTCAGTTTGAGAAACTCATCGTGCATTACGTTCATTTTATGGTGCTTATAAATGTCCATCAGAATGGATACTTTAAGAAACTATGTACCGTTTTGCAATACGCTTATTTTAAATGACAAAACGCATCCCGTAAGACGTCGTACTGTGCGTATACAACAAACGATTGATAGAGTGCACCGCAGGGTTCAACAATTAAACTTGTGTCCATGGACTTTATGAAAAACTTTGCGTTGGCGCTGTACATTTGATTAATAAGCCGATGAAAACATTGCTATTGATTCACAATTTCAATTTAACAATTTTATCCAGTTACACTGGAAGCTTAAATGGCTACGTCAATTGACAGAATTGGTGCATTGGGAGCAATGATAATCTACAAGCCCTTGTCGAAACACCATAAATCCACTGTTTGGTGCGCTTTATGGGCTGGTTGAATTATTGGTCCATCATCCAAGATTGCGACGCAAATATAAATGTTGGACGTAATGCAAACCTTTCAGTTAAAGGGAAATTTTTCTGTCATAAAATCTTGTGGAGTTTTCATGTCATTACGCTCATACATATATATACATATATTGCCATCGCAGGTTCTTTGGTGGTTAACAACAGAACCTAAGTGTTTGGCACGATGACTCCTTCTGGATAACGGGTAGACCAATAGATTGTGTGCGAGTTTGGCAAATAAAACACGGATTTTATGAGTTATCATCGTGGGTGACCGTGGCTCAAGTGGTAGTGTATTGGCTTTCCAATCGGGGGGTTCGGCGTTCAATCCCAACCGCGACCGAAAGACATTCTTTTTTTCAGGCAACCAAAATTATGTGAGATGAATGGTTGTCTAAAATACAACATCAGCAAGTCAATTTACACTAATAATTAGTCTCCCCATTAAATGTTGGATGCCATGGAGCGAAATAACCACTGAGCCCTAGGATCTTTCTCTCTCTCTATCCCATTTTCTGAAAAACTTAACATGTGCTCCGGCATTTTAAGAATATTCATAACCTTTTGAGTGTTAAGTTCTTCATTAAAAAAAAAATTGTGGGCCTTTATGGAATATTGAAGCTCGATATATGGCAATTATTTATGGATGTCAATATCGTTCCGATTACGTGAAATTGTTGTTTAAAACCAGACGGTTCATCACCACAACACATTCTTGAATGTTGTATTTGAGACCTTTAATTGTTCTTGGATTTTCGGGGTTGACCTAACTTTTAACTTCTTCAAAAACACCATAAAAAAACGTCGTTGCAGAGAATTTCGAGACAAACTCAAGCCTTAAGAGGTCTGAGCAATGGCCGGTTGCTGACTTCGGCGAGGTATGGCAATGTTTGGGTCATTTCGAACACTTTTCCCTTCTGTGGTAATATTTTGGCGTTTATGTCCTGGCCATGCATGTTGAAATGTTGATTCACTTGCGACTGAACCGATTTTGAAATATTTTACCTCTGCCCCAATTCTGGCCATAGAAGGGGGAGCATATCACGAATTTTGCAGAATATGTATAACTTTCACATAACCTCTATTCTCATAATAAATTTAGATAGCAGAAATGCGTTATTGTTTTGCTTTGTACTCCACACCTGTCGTAAAGATTAGGTATAATGAATTCAGTTAATTTCGTTTAATGATCATTCACACCATTTATTGTCTCACTCTTCATGTGTCAGGCACTTCAGATATTGGATTTTAGTGGGTCTGGATTATTTTATCTTCTAGAAACTTTATCCAAATACATATTTAGAATCAACTGAAGGGCTGGCCATAAACTAAACTGGATGGAAAAAACAGTTAAAACTGTACAATCCTTTAAACTTCTCACAAATACACTGTAAATGAATTGTCAACATTTGTGCAAGCCTATAAACTGATATTGATGCGTTAAGTTCACTACGTACACAGTGTGGCAAATTTTATCCCGGACATGAACCATATCTCAGCAACCAATAGCGCCATCTATTTGTCTGAACAAAGTTTGACAAATTTTTTCTCGAAATTCCATGACATTTGGTTGGCATTTATAAACATTATTTTCCAGAACACCTTTTTATTTGATGTTGAAATTTTAACATGGAACAAAGGGCGGTAATATAATTTCCATCAAAAAATGCATCAGAAACATTCCGATTAATGCATCAAGTGTAACGTGATATCTATTTGAGTAGAAAAACTAGACTGTTTGAACCATTCTTCACGAGGATATGGTCAATTATTGTTCGTACATTTTTTTGGCTTGAAATCCAGTGTGTGCGTTAAATCATTTGCCGTATCATTTGACCTGATTTTACACTTTTCTTTGTTCCCGAACTTGAAGTTGACAGGATGCTCTTTCGACGACATTCCGATCATCAAACAGCTTTGACAAGGGCAAAGGTGGCAATTTCACAAAGTGAGCAGAGGAAGGTAGTTGAATAATTATTGAAACGCTGGAACAAGTGTATTGAATTAGTAGGAGAATAATTCGAATAAAAACGCCGAAAAATAAACAGAAATTGGGTTTAAATTAAGTTAATTAAGTTTCCTAGATCCAGTCCGGTATATTATTTACCACACTGTGTATGTGTAGTACGGATGTTAGGTATTTTCACGGATAGGTTCACTCAAATAGGAGCAATGAGTGGAAAGCGGTTTTTGGAACGTCCGAAATCCATCTACATATGTTAGGCTATTTATGGGGCCCTTAACATCGTTGCAGATGACAACGTGATAAGATGAAGCGTGGCCATGTTCTCCTATCATTATCCTATATTAGACATCCTGCGAGCCTTGTAGCCCTGCAATTGCTATATTTACTTAGCTATATTTTTCCCCAAAAACATGTACAAATAGTCAAATTTTTGTGGACTGGGCTAGTGATTTTTTTTATGCTTATCGGGTGTTGGCTCAACCAAACAGAATATATTTTCTATAACGCCGAGATATCGCAATCTATATAAAAGTTTTTATCGTTGCTGATACTGTTTTAAAATCACTCGCACTTGACTCTTTGATAACTTTATTTACTATATGTTGTTAGTTAGCTACTGGTCGCCACCAAGCTCTGAGTCCAATAAAATGCTTGTACTCGTATGTCTCTTTATGTTCTGGGGGTATTTTGTGAATTTTCTTTCAAATTGCATTAATCTTGGGTTTTCTGTTTATACTTTCCGACGATTGAAAATGGAATGATTTTTTGTGTATACTTGTGTGCTTTCTTTGTCAAAAAGTTGCAAAAGTTGTAGGTTGCTGTATTTTTGGATTTTCAGTGCCTGCCTATATTGATGTTTTGTGTCTGAGGACTACCGACTGAGTACATTCGAAGTGTGAGATATTTTGATAATCCTCCATCGTATTTGGTAATAGCTTTTTTGTTAAAGTTCAGTGGTGGATTTAATTTCAGCTAATCACCTCCATCATAGTACTGTGAATCCAACAGCCCTTCCAAGAGTATGCACCTAATAAATATTGGTGAAAAGCCTTGTCGTTGGAAAATTGTTGGAATGGAATCTCTTCAAATAGATTACAATACACATGTATATTGTCATAATAATTTCCATCCTATCACTAAAACTTAAGATCTATTATCTTTTATTCTATTTGACATATGGCAACTCTACTACAAAATCACAATCCCGAATGTGGTTGTTCATAGGTCTGCTTATTATCACAACTCGATTAAAACGACAATATTTCTATGGCTTAGGCTTTGGTTGGGTATATTTAGCGAGGGTCGTACTTTGAACGAATTAGAGATAAAATATGAAACAAACAAATTTCCGGAGATGGTTAATTGGTGGCAGTATCCATTCGTAGTAGGAGAACACGTATGATGACTCTGTGGTTTACCTATCTATATCAATATTGTAACTTCCTCCGAAATGGGTGTTTAATTTGCATTTCAAACACGAATTACTGGAAGTGGAAATTGCTAAAAACCGTTGCAATTAGATACTGGATACGAGTATCTGATGCAGAGATTCAAAATTCACGATTTAATATAGAACTATGCCGCCTGAGGTTTCCAGTTTGGTTGGGGTTGTGTCATTTGTTTTTGTATGTTTAACCTAAATCATAGAGTTTCAAATGGCAAATAAGTTGATTCGTAAGCCTTAGCTTAGAAAGTGACCACATTTACGTACTCGTAATTTAATTGGCAATAATAAAGCAACGGTTTTATACCTGCAATATACCAATTTCTGACCTCTTTACTGAAACAGCAACACTGCTCCTGTCAACAGGCATCTGTCAGTTGACTCCTGTCAAAATTTAAACTTGCTGCGTCAGTTAGTTTGTGTTTGACATCTATTTTTATCAGACTATTCACTAATTTGAGGAAAAAATGGAAAAAAGTGAATTTCGTGTGCTTATTAAGCATTATTTCTTGCGAAAAAAAACCATTACCGAGACCAAGGCTAAGCTTGATAAATACTATGGGGACTCTGCACCATCGATTTCAATGGTAAAAAAGTGGTTTACTGAATTTCGTTGTGGCCGTACAAGCACTGAAGATGCCGAACGTCCTGGACGCCCAGTTGAGGTCTCTACACCCGAAACAATCGAAAAAATTCACGATATGGTGTTGGCCGACCGAAGATTGAAAGTGCGAGAGATTGTGGAAGCCGTAGGGATCTCGCATGGCTCAGTGGTTTCAATTTTGAATGATCACTTGGGCATGAGAAAGCTTTCCGCAAGATGGGTGCCGCGTTTGCTCACAGTCGACCACAAACGCAATCGTGTAACAACTTCACAGGAAGGTTTGGCGTTGTTTAATCGCAATATGGAGGAGTTTTTGCGCCGTTTTGTAACCGTGGACGAAACATGGATCCATCACAACACACCAGAGAACAAACAACAGTCAAAACAGTGGGTTTCTAAGGGTGAATCGGCGCCAAAGAAGGCCAAGGTGGGTTTGTCAGCCAATAAAGTTATGGTGACTGTTTTTTGGGATGCACGCGGGATAATCCACATTGACTACCTTCAAAAGGGAAGGACAATCAATGGGGAATATTATGCCAACTTATTGGACCGATTCAATGACGATTTGAAAAAAAAACGACCTCATTTGGCCAAGAAAAAAGTTCTTTTCCACCAAGACAATGCAAGGGTGCACACATGTGCAGTTGCCATGGCAAAAATCCATGAATTGGGCTATGAATTGCTCCCTCATCCACCCTATTCTCCAGATTTGGCTCCGAGCGACTACTTCTAGTTCCCAAACCTGAAGAAATGGCTTGGTGGAAAAAGATTTGACTCCAATGATGAAGTCATCTCGCAAACAAAGGCCTATTTTGAGGACCTCGACAAATCATTTCTTTTGGAAAGGATAAAAAAATTGGAGAAGCGTTGGACAAAGTGTATAGAGCTCAAGGGAGACTACGTTGAAAAATAAAATTATTTTTTTATCAAAAAATCTGTGTTTTAATCCAAAAGTCACGGACTTATTGACCCGCCCTCGTAGCTTTATCGTTACAACGTCAAGCTAGTGTTATATGTGGTTTTTATAACAAGAGTAATCTAATAAGTAATGCTTATTCTACCCACAATACCCACCGATTTACATTCTTGTTAGGTTCCCTGAAATTATCAGAAAACTGATGAAGCGACTTAGTCGTATTACTTCATAATGTCCGACGTAGTTCTAAAGCCAACTTCCTTGTTATCTAGAGTTCCCCTGGATTCTCTTTGGTTTAATTTTGGCTACAGTCGGAAGAACACATTTATGTACCTGGCTTGTATTCGCAAGACTACTTTGGAGGGAGACTGTAATCTTTACAAATCGAAGCAAAACACATAGAAGAAAGGACCAGTAGGCTGGTCAGATACCGTAAAGTCTTGAAATCAGCCAGACCTGAATCTTTCGGAAAACATGATGGCACTTACACTAAGTCGAAAGCAGAGACTCTGCCTAATCAGGACCCAACCAGGTCCTAAAGGGTCTTTCATTAAGCGCTTACTATCTTTAAATTTAAATAAAACAAAGTGTTTGTGAGATATCATCGAATTTTTTTGTTCGTTTAAAAGACCTATCGATGATTTTGATTTTGATTTTGTATGGAATATACGAGTAACAACGGCATATAAGTCAGGCAGAATTTGACCAATGTCAAGGGCTATGTTGGCTTTGAGGGCCGCTGTGGTTTGTTGCTGATTCTCATAGACCTGCGACTTCAGAGAACTCCACAAGAAAAAGTCTGACGGTGTCAAACCGCACGATCTCGGTGGCCAGTTCACACATCCTCCATGTGAGAAGACCATGCCCTCGAAACGCTGGTGCAGAACTTCCAATGTGGCGTGAGCTGTGTAGCACATAGTGCCGTCCTGTTGATGTCCATATCATCTAATCCAGGCCAAAAGAAGTTTGTAATCATCGACCTATAGTGCTCGCCCTTGACGGTGATGGCCAGGCCAACGTTCGTTGTTCTCAAAAAAATATGGACCGATGACGCCGTCAGCCCAAAATTCACACCATACAGTGACTCTTTCGGGATGCAATGGATGCTCTTGGATCTCATGTGAATTGGTATCGACCCAAATTCGACAATGTTCGACATTATTCATGTAAAAATTGACCTCATCGCTGAAGATGACTTTTTGAAGAAAATTAGGATCAGTTTGAGTGCAGGCCCAAGTCATGACGCCAAGTTGTGGTCTTGAAAGGCCGAGTTCTTATGAGCGACGCGAAATCGACTGCTTCAGATTCTCCTGCACACTCTCACGGACAGCGGCGATGTTTTCGCCAGATCTTGCGTTTCGTCAACGTTCGGGTGTAAGTTTATCGTTTACTCAACAGTCCTTTTGGAATGGCGATCGCAAAATGGGCGAAGTGCGCTTAACGTTGCCTGAACAGAACACCCATTTTGATTTGGTAAAACAGACTGAATACTCGTAAATAATAGGCAATTTGACAGATGTAGCTTCAACAATATGGCCACTATCAACCGTG
This sequence comes from Volucella inflata, assembly GCA_928272305.1. NCBI lineage: Eukaryota > Metazoa > Arthropoda > Insecta > Diptera > Syrphidae > Volucella > Volucella inflata. Next base: position 66,456,983 of record OV743718.1, read on the forward strand.
AAAATTCGGAAGTACCTATTGGAAGACCCTTTATAACCAAAGTTGTAGCTAGTAAATATAATCCGTTGTGGTAATAAAAGAGCTCATCGAACTCGTTGTTAATAGCTTGAAGTCGCCTGGCATATATTCAACTATTGGCATCTCTGAAGAGAATCTATGCTGAAAGCTTGGGACTAGCATTCAAACAGAACCTCTGCAGTCATTTAGTAAAAGAACTTGAGACCTATCAGTTTGAATTCGAACATGGGGAGAATGGTGGAGCCTAATGTACGCATGTGTACTGTCTTGGGAATGCATTCTCTTTCCAAAATGCCTAACTGCGAGATTTATCTTCAAAATCTCTTCAAAATTGAAGCCAGCGTAACTCGGCTAGATAACACGGTGTAGAGGTACTGCTAGTTTTGTGTGTAAGAGGGGTTCTTTTGAAAAGGGCCTGTGGCCAATATATAATATTGACGATGAACGGATGTAGGTCGCAATGTGACGTCCTGTCTTCATTACGATAGAGCATATTGGCCAATTCATTGATCCACAATTTCAATAGCTCTAATGTTCAGGCATTTTCAAATGATGTATGTGCACTGTACCTTTGATTACGCCTGCTATGAATCGTTGGCACCTGTGGATAGGATCGATTATTGGTGCAGTATAAATTCCCATTCTGAGGTTTCCTTTTTACGAAAGGGAGAAACCTGACTGATCTGATTCACAGGGTAATCAAAGGCAGCACCACCCGCTTCTTTAACGATCCAAAGTATCTGGGTGTCAACCTGAATAATAAACTTGTCTTGATTCCGAGGAAGGTCCACTGGATCTATACGGTTATAATAAAATCAATTAAATCCAATGTTATGCTTGTGTGGTGGAACAAGTTCCTACAAAAATCCTTCTCTTGTTTACTGATTTGTTTGTCTGCATAGGGGCTTTCCCTATCACGCAAGGTTTAGCTCTAGACGCACTGATGAATTTCCCTACCCTTGATTTTCATATTCCTGATCTGCACTAGCAAAATTATTTTTCATTTAAAAACAATCTTTTGACTATTTTGTTAAAGGCATACCGGAAAAAAAGCTGCAAATGATTATCATTGGATCTTCTAGCAAGGGCGCTCGTGTCTTTTTGGATGACAACAGGACAACTCTGCTTTTAAAGCGGTTTTAATCAAATGTACCTCCATTAAGAAGAGTCGCTAGAGGGACCGATGTACCTGTACCTAGCGACGGCCAAGCTACGCCTCTACCCTCGCGAAAAAATGTCACTACTGCCAACCTAGCTCGCGAGATCAAAGCTTTCTTAATTGCAATCGGAAGTTATAGTAAGATCACAACGGGAACTGAAATCGCTGATAAACTTGCTGAACAAGGCTCAAAAAAGAATTTTTCACCGCCCAAACCTGCGTTAGGACAGCTCCGTCCTTAGTCAGGGCTCCTATTGACAATAGGGTGCAACATACGCATAAGTGCAGATGTTTTACTTCCCAGATAGACCACACGAATATTTCTAGACGTAACTAAGAGATCAGTCACTTTCCTGCTGTAGGAGGACTGTAGACTTCCTATTGGCGGGGAAGTACGCTTTTGACGAATACCAATGTTTGGTGCATAACATCACATCCTACGCCGCTTACCGTGAATATAATGATGACGTCAGGTAGCGCTATCCCTGTAAGCATCCGGCTTGGGCACGTATTTGACTGCAGGTACCTACCGCTGATGTGTTTAATCCTGGTAATGTAGTCAATTTATTACTGAAGGGTTTACCCTTTCAATGGAAGACGGGAATTTCGGTCCTGTTCTTTCCGACGGCCTCTTTCGCGCTTGTAATCTCTTTTAGGCTAGGGGGTATGTTTAGTAATTCTTCACTTCTTCAAGAAGCTTTGAAGTTCACTGTCTATCAGTGAGAGTCAGTTAATATGACATTTTACTATTACAGTTAATTCTGGTTGACAGCATATACTTGGTTTTGCCCTCGTTGACTGTTCAACCCATTTTCGCCGCTTTTATCTCAATATTTGCGAAAGCGCCTCTGACATCAGGCTGTTATTCCATTTCCTTCAATTATTTCAATATTATCGGCGTATGCGAGTAATTGAATGGAATTTTGAATGAGGTCCATGATTTTTAAGAATGTTGTTAGATAAATAACATAGCCTTGTCTAAATCCTTTTGTAACATCAAAGGTCTCGGTGAGTTCTTTACCGGCCTTGATGCACAGACGGACGAGTTTGACAGGGATGCCAATCTATATAGCTCGTGTCTCTGTTGTCATACTCGTACTCGGCCTTAAAATTGATGAATCGATTTTAAAGTCATGGGTTTGCTAGTTTAAGATCTCCCATAGTGTGAATATTTGGTCGATGGTGGACTTTCCTGGCCTTAAGCCACACTGAAATGGACCAATCAGGTTATTGACAAACGGCTTTACCCGTTCACATAGTACGCCGGATACTGTATAAGAAAAACATGCCTTTGCAGTTGGTGTAGTGAGTGCAGAGCGTCTCCTTTCTCGAACAGACAAACACTACTGAGGGTCCATTCATCCGGCATACTTTCGTTCGACCAAATTTTAGAGATGATTGGGTGCACTCGTATGCTCCTTACCATGTTATCACTTGCCGCTTTAAAGAGCTCGGCAGTCAACAACAATATAATGCTTCGAGACATTGTTGGCTCCTCAGAACGTCCGGACATCCATAAAACTGGAGGGACGTCTCGCCTCGATTGCAATGTGGTCAAAGTGCTTGACGCTTTATTGATCTGATGTTTTGCGAGTCCCCTTGTGAATATTGAGATGTGAGAACATCTTGCTATGAGAATGTTTCGTCCACCGCAAAGTTGATTAGCCTGAATCTGTTATCGGGAGTGGTGTCGTGGAGGCGTTATCTTCCGATACTTAAGATTCCCTCTCTTCTTAGCTTTGCATTAAAATCGCTGAGGACAATTTTAATGCCATAGCTAGGTCAATGGTGTCTTCGTTTTTCTCCCCTGTGTGGTCGTGCATGCATAAAGGTTTCATGTTGAAAAATTTACCCTTGATACGGATTGTTGCGATGCCCTTTTTTTCATGGCGGAAACTCCAGATCTGGCTCTTACCACAAATCCGCATCCAGTAAGGTGCTGCTCTTTTCGTCGGTAATAATCAGCGTAGTATGAAGATGTCGGGCGAAATTTTGCATCCTCTATATCCCGGCCCATTTGCCTGCGTATCTACGTAGTTGGAACATTTCATAATCTCATGATTTTTGCCTTTGGCACGGTAACATCGCAACCATAATGGATAGATCTCTTTGATTTGTTAAGTGGTTTTTACTATTTTAGAATATGTTGTAAGCTGAAGATTGATTATGAAAAACTTGGCCAAATTCTGCAGAAACACAACTATCACGGGTCAAAATGTAACCAGGTTAGTTATTTCTGATTTTCCAGAGTCACGAGGATGACCATGAAATGTCTTATACCTCTTGCAAAATTCTATAACTTTATAACTTCAAAACCATAGGTACTCGGACCTTGGTTCATTTTTTGGATTTCCGTTATTATTTGCCATTGTAATGAAAAATATTCCGATGTATACACGAACAATCTTTCATAAAACCAATAATCGGTACTGACTGAAATGCGGGCTTCAATACATCACGACTTCAGTTGTAGCTCGCCTTGCCAACTGTGCACCATCTGCTTTCGGCGATAAGTTGTGGTGCTTTTTTCTTGAAATTGTTTTTGGACTGCTGCGACTAAATGATAACTCCAATCTGCGATTGCACATTTTTATTTATTTTCAAATAATAATTTCAAAATCAAAATAAAATAAAAAATAAGCAGAATGGATATACACACGAATCTCATGGATGCTGTTGCGTACTCCAAATGTCTTTCGGACCGCATTTTAAAGCTGGGAGCACAATAACTACTTCAGAAGTAGACCGGAAGTCAGCATCACCCCACGCTGTTGTTTGTTGTCTGTACTATGCGAGTATCTGTATGGTGTCGGTAGTTTTTTGCTTAAAGTTGAATTGCTTGTCTTTTCTTTTTTAATCAAATTTGGGATGGCGAATGCCAAATGCCAAATGCATGTAATCAAAGAGTCAGCGCATCCGCTGATGAAGTGTGAAGTACGTTCTGTGCGGACAGAGATCCTCTGAATGGAGGATGTAATCAGATTTATGTGGATGAATAGAGTTTAGCTTGAGAATTGAGAAGTGAGAGTTGAGATTTGGTTATGGCTTCTTTATCCACAAATTCGTTGGAACTGGTCAAATTGAAGGGGAACAGAAACTAAGTGAAATGATTTAAAAATATTCAAACGATTGCGGTTTCTGCTTCTGTTTTACAACTGGGTGTGAAGTTAACACAACCAAAGTTAAGTGGATTAATAGACAGGAAGTTGACTGATTGCCGTGAAACTTTTGAATTTAAATTTTCAGTAGTGTGACCGGATTCTGAAATGAATCTAAAGTGTTTTGTTTTTGTTTTAGTGAGTACCGTGAAAGCAGACATTCATGAGCACGAGCAAAAAGCAATGCTATAATGTTTTGTTAGGAATGAGGACATATAGCGTAGGATTTTACGCGAGTTAGTAGGCCACTTCCCTTAGGTATATGAGCTACTTCAACAAATTTAAAACTGAGGTCAATATTTATTTAAGCGGACTAGTCGTAGTAATGGGCTGGCGACAGTTCTCAGATCCGCGAAATCACTTACTGAAAACTGTCAGACCCCTTTTCTGCAAGGGGTTAATATCCTAAAACAAAGACGGGTTTACTCCTGACAATTTTCTAAAAAAAAAAAAAGAATCAAACCTTCTAGAAGAACGCGTTTCAATATATCCACAATATGATGATCGTTGTCGATGTAGGTCAAAACCTGATAAATTCACTAGTTTCTTTGTAGGTTAGCAACAGAAAACACTTGCTGCTCCATTAAAATAAGAGCTGTATGGGGTACACATGGCGAATGAATGAATGTCTTTGAGTCGATTCAGGAGCAAGAGCTTATTTAAAAAAAAACTTTGGTAGTGTCCTTAGTTGGAAGAAATCTGAGTCAAGCTCAAGATCCCGCTAAATGAAAAGCTTTTGATTGAGGTTCAGATTTACTTGAGATTGTAGACACACTTAATTAAAATAAAAAGTGAAGAAAATCATATAATCTGAAGGAGTAATCAGAGACCGACAGACTCAACAGCCTGTGTTCCCCGATTATATGCTGAAGAAAATTTTTTTAGAATAATGTTTCATGTCGGGCAAACGCTAAAATAAACCAACGATCGTGACAGTCTCCTTATGGAAAATTATCTAAAAAAAATTGATCAACTGGTTAAATATTTTGTCTTAAAGTCAAGGAAAAAGTTTTGTGGCATATGTCGCTTTCGCTTAAAAATTTGGCAAATCAAATTTGGTTGAACGAGACCAAAACCCGATGAATACCACACCAGGTTAATCAAACAGTTTAAACAGTCTATAGTCAGAGCTACAGCTCTGAGGGTCGCTGTGCAATCTTAAAACACTCAGCCACCCGAATTGAACGTGGGCACCTGCAGACTAATTTAGTTCAGTTGAAGTGCAGATACCTGGGTGAAATATATAGCATTTTATGGTAATTATCGCGGTTCTAAAATGCTGTTTAATAAAGTGTACAAATAGAGCCAGTGGAAGGAGTTTCTGAACAAAAACTCAGCAAATGTCTGGTCCTCCCAGAGCTAACTAACCAACCGATCACACGGTATGACAAAAAAAACCTTCTTATTAATGTCAATTTAAACTTTTTCGTCGGTCTTCTTCTACTGCGCTGTCCCTCGAGGGCGGATTCCAAGACTTTTCGGAGCGGAGGATTGGTTATCATACGCTCTACATGACCCAGCCATTTTAGTCGTTGGATCTTCACTCTTCTGGCTAATTCGATGTCGCTGTTCGGTCCATACAGTTTGGCGTTGTATTCCATTCTCCACTCACCGTCAATGCAGTTGGGACCGAAGAGCACTTGAACTAATTTCGTCTCAGAGCAGATAAGAGCACTCTTATCCATTTTTGATAATGTCCATGTCCCTGGGATTTAAAAAAAGACTGGGATTATTAATGTCTAATATAGAGTAACTTTTGGTGTTCGAGAGAGGGCTTTACTAGTCAATTGTTTTCTTAGTCCAAAGAAGCAGCGATTGGCTAGAGTTATTTTTCATTTGGTCCCTGAATTTGATCTGATTTGATAACGGAGGCGAGGTACACAAAGTCTTTAACTACCTCAAAGTTATACCTGTCAAGGGTGACGTTCTGTCCGAGACGTCGGTATTCAGTGTCGTTTTTGCTTGACATGACTTAGTCATGCCCTCATTGACCGCTAAACCCATTTTCGATGCTTCCGCCTCAATACTTGCGAAGGCGCCACTGACATCACGCTGCTTTCTTCCAATTATGTCAACATCATCGGGGTGTATGAGTAATTGGGATGACTTTTGAAAGCTAGTGCCTCTTGTGTTTGCTCGTGAGTTTTGCGCTATTCTTTCAAGTACGATGTTGAAAAAATCGCATGACAGCGCATCGCCTTGTCTAAATCTACCGACCTTGATGGAGCACCGTGCATTCTCCATCGTCATACGCACAGACGGACGAGTTTGGCAGGGATCCCGAAACTAGACATTGCTCTGTATAGCTCGTCTCTATAGATGCTGTCATACGCGGCCTTAAAATCGATGAATAGGTGGTGGGTATCGATCTGAAGTTCATGGGTCTTCTTCAAGATCTGCCGTAGTGTGAATATTTGGTCGATGGTGGACTTTCCTTGCCTGAAGCCACACTGACATGGATCTATTAGGTTGTTGACCAACGGCTTCAAGCGTTCCCACAATACGGCAGGGAAGATCTTGGATGCGATGTTAAGAAGACTGATGCCTCTGTAGTTGGCGCTGTTCAGAGACTCTCCTTTCTTGAGGATCAGACATATAATGCTAAGGTTACAATTTTCGGGCACATTTTCGTCCGGCATACCTTTGACTTACCAAGTCATCGGCAGTCAGGCGGTCCTATCCAGCAGTTTTGTTGGACTTAAGCTTAGATATGACTATCTTCACTGCATCCAGGTCAGCACTGTTATACAGTCTACAGAAATGCTCTTCTAAATCCTCAGCATCGATTGCGACTATATTACAATGTCCCCTTGTTCGTCTCTACAGGCTTCGGTTCGAGGTTTGTGTCCGTGCCATTATTTTTTTACCTTTTGGAAAAACTTCCAAATCTCATGCTTAATTTCCTCGACCACGCAGCTTCTCATGCTCTTTATTTTTTTCCTAAGAAGCCGGTGTTCGTCCTTCCTCTTCTGCTCATAGAGCTCGTGAGCGGCTCTAGTCGTTTTTTTTTGCAGTGCCCCATTGCGTGCTTTTTGCTTAGCTGCATGTGCTAGCCGGCATTCGTCATCATACCAGTGGTTTCCTTGTGGTCGAGTGAATCCTAGCACATCAGAAGCAACATCTCTGATGGCCTGGGAATGTTTCCACTGGTCTTCGATGCTTGATGTTAGCGGCAATGGATCTCTTAAGAGATTAAGAGACACTCGATCGGAAGAGGACTTGGCGATTTCTTCGTCTGACGTCGAATTTTCTCACAGCATTAGTTTTTCTTGGCGTTGTCCGGGATATCCGCAACCGTACCTTGGCTACAACAAGGTAATGGTCCGAATCGATGTTGGCTCTTCGGAACGTACGGACATCCATCGCAATGTGGTCAATCGGGTTGACCGTTGAGTGATCAGGAGTTCTCCAAGTCTCCTTGTGAATCTCGAGATGGGGTACCGTGTGCTAGTTACGATAATGTTTCATCCCGCCGCAAAGTCCATAAGCCTAAATCCGTTAGCGGAGGTGGTGTCGTGCAGGCCATATCTTTCTACAATGCTACCAAAGATGCCTTCTCTTCCTAACTTTGCATTAAAATCACTGAGGATAATTCTAATGTCACAGCTAGGGTATTGCTGGTAGGTCTTGTTAAGGAGCTCATATAAGGCATCCATGAGGTCGTCATCTTTCTCCTCTGTGGTGGTGTGCGCGAATATCAGGCTAATGCTGGTAAATTTAGCCCTGATGCGGATTGCTACGAGGCGCTCGTTCACATGCCGGAAACTCAGGACTTCTTGCCTAGGTCTGCCTCCAACAACAAATCCGCATCTACACAGCCACTGGTTTTGCCGTCGATAACAATCGCCGTAGTAGATGTCGCAGTTTTTCATACTCATTTTGTCTGGCCATCCATCGCATTTGTTGGATGGCGTGTATGTCTGCTTTGCAGCAGTCTAGGGCATCCGCTAGTTATTGGGTTTCTTGTGGCCCGTTAAGGGCCGTTAAGTCCGTTGTCCTTAGTTCGTTTTCATGGGTTTTTAACATCAGATCCGTCCATATCCGACCCCCAACCTGGAAGGCCAGTTCCATTTTTTGATACCCCTAGGACGAAGGGTCGGTTGGACCGAAAACAGGGAAACTTACTCATGATTTTAAAAAAACCCTTGGTTGCAGTTTATTTCAGCAAAAGCATTTGATAAAATTACTTTACTACGGTGTGGACTAAATTATACTTATAAAACCGGTATTACTATGTTTTCGATGGTCGCCACTGAAGCCTACTCTGATGCCCCTTAAGGTAGCCATCTCGGTCCTTTTTTTGTTATTCCAACAAATATTAATATCGATTTTATTATCTACGCGAAAGACATAAAATAACCTGCAAGTCTAGAGTTTATGTGGTCTTTTAAAACGTTTCGATAAATCGGTCCGCGGTTGAACCTCGCATCAAATCTAATCAAAAACCCTAACAGCAAAAGAGAAATGCATCAGTTTGAACGTTCGAATTGATCGGAAGCACTTGTTTTTCAAGTACCAAAGCATTGTCATTGTAATTGTTTTGTACTTATTTTGTACAATTGGTTGCATAGACAAAATTAGCTCTGGCATGTATATATAACAGTCCGTTTGATAAGATCGTATACGGCAATACTCGTTTATGAAAACCGGTTTGCATTAGCAGATACAAAAATACTTCTGCTAAGATGCTTTGAATAAAAAAATTTAAAGAGTGTTATATTTTTGTCAGATACATGAAAAAGTCAAAAGCAAATGTGGATGATTTGTCGGATCGTGGGTCTACGCCAAAAACAACAAAAAAGCGGGACAAAATGATTCTACGCGTGTTTGCAAAAATCCTCTTCTATCGTTACGTGAAGGACAAGGGATTTTACGTAAAAGGGGTCTAAATGTGTGTTGTGATACGATACGAAGACGTTTACTAGCCAATAATGTAAAACATCAAAGCACAATGAAGAAACCACTACTGTCAAAAAAACACGTAGAAAAACGACTCAGTTGGGCCAAAGGGAATTTGGACAGAGATTGGAACAACGTTATTTTTTCGGATGAAGCTTCTTTTTTGGGCATGGTCTCTATCCTATCCTATCACTCATACCTGGTGTACACAATCCAATAAATTAATCCAGCGGACCGTCAAACACCCGGCAAAGGTGCACGTTGTTCATGTTTACAAATAACTTAAACGCACCCAACATGGTCAAAATTTATAAAAAGGCTTTATTACCATCTGCCCAAAGGTGGTTTAAAAGAAGGAATGAGAATTGGTTACTGCAAGAAGATAATGACCCGAAACATCGCAGTCGTTTGTGCAGTGCATGGAAACAAGAAAATGACGTCGATGTTTTAGATTGGCCATCACAGTCGCCGGATGCAAATCCCATTGAAAATGTTTGGGCATTCATGAAGCTAAAGCTCCAAGGAAAGAAGATCTCTACGGTTAAACAATTATCACGAAAAATACGAGTTTTATGGAGATCTTTGTCTCAAGATTATGATATAAGACTAGTAGAAAGCATGCCTCGAAGACTCCAAGCAATTATTGACAATGGAGGAAAGTGGGCAACATATTAATTGAAAAGCATTCAAGTAAATAAACAAAATAAACCAGTACAATTGACTTTTTTTTTATTATTATAAGTTCTTCTTTAATTTTTACCGTATACGATCTTATCAAACGGACTGTATGTAACAGTTGTCTACCTGTTCGTGAATAAAATTCGTAAAACATCTGCAACAAGTTCATAAATTTGGTTTCAAATTAATGATTTGACAAAGTGAAATATTTGAGGGCGCTTTCAGCAAGTTATGAGAATAGAATCTACATAAAAACGTGCAACATGCAACCCAACTCCACCTCCACTACAGCACATCAGATAGAAAAAGAAGAAAAAATCTCATTTCAACTTTGTCGTGAGAATTGAGTTACTGTTATTCAATGCCAGCACCACTACTTGACAATAATCATTATATGAAGACAAACTGGGAAAGACATCGTAAGAGATGAAGAATCTCATTAATGCAGAATCACATCTCTTCTCATCTTGTCTCCCATTTTTAGGTCAGTAAATTGGAGTAGAAGAGGAGCACTTTCATATCTAACATCTATTCTGATATAATCGGGATCCAGGTTAACATTAAAGTTTTTTTTTCCAATGTCCATGATGGACTTGACCACGTCTAAGGCTTGGTGCATTGCCCCCTTTTCCTGTGAGATATCATATATTTCCATTAATTTTGATTAAGACTTGTGAATGATGACGTACCGTGTGTTGAATTAAAAATTGATATCATTTAAATAAAAGCAAGCTACCTTTCCCCAATCTTCTCCATTTCCAGTCATCTATTTTCGATAAAAAAATTCGTCGAATAAGTCATCAATCAAGACTTAAAACATCATCTCTCCCCTAATGCAGAAAGTGTGTATAAATACTATAAATAGGCAAAAACAAAAAAAAGGAGGAAGAAAACAATCTTATTTGATTCCTAGCAACAGCTTCACGCCTTCGCCCTACTTTTCCGTCCCAACATCGATCCACCTACCTAATAAAACCCTCGAAAAATGAGACATTTGAAACTTTTACTTCTTGCTCTATGCTTTGTGTGTTCTGTGTTCAGTCTTTCCCATCGATTGAACCAATTTCCAATTCGTACGACACAAAAAAAAAAAAAAAAAAAAAATCCAGGGAAACACCGATCAAAAGAAGAATAATCCCAGAATCACCCATCGGATTGTTTTCGTAGCTGTCATGGCAGCATTTCATTCCATCACTATGGCTCGTCTTACGTACATCTGCTGTATATTGGCGATAAAATCTCAAATGCTAGCTTTCTAACTCCCTAAAATCTTTAAAATTCTGTACCAAGACATTAAACAAATGAATTCATTTAAATTCCAATCACATACTAAAACCACCCACCCTTCACATGAGGAGAAAAAAAAAAACGGCATCCACCCTCCCATAGGGTGTTTTTTTTCTGGGTACTTTTCAAAAATTTCACTCATTTTGTATAAAATGCCACTCAAAATTTGAGTGATTTTGTGGATTGTGGAATTTAAGTTGTTGGCTGTTCTTGTGATTACCTACCACAGGATGAATCATCAATCCAACGGATAAACGTAGCAAAGGAAAATGTTAAACAAAACAAACCTCTAGACATGCCGCTGCCTTTGCCGCTATATGCTTTGCTTGGCTTTGAGCTCATGGTGAATTTTTAATGACGCAAGTGACGTAAATTCAAGAATCAGTGAGGGTGAGCCACCATAGCAATGGTATTATGAGAGATATGGAAACAACAGAGAGAAAGAGAAATCAATTCTGGAAGAGAGTAAAAATGTAAACATTATTATAATAGCTCTCTCAGTGAGTTGAGAATAGAATAACGACAGCCCCTGCCCTAATAACTCCACCATCCTCCTTCTGAAACGACTCACCACACCCCTCTTTTAGTTAGAGTCGTGTTTTGTGCTCGTGAATTTGTCGTTTTTGTTTGACAACAAGACGGAGTACGAGTGCAACTATACTGACTACACTCTGTGCTGTGTTGTTTTGTCTGTTAGATGCGCTGTTGTTGTTGTTGTTGTTGCTGCTGCTGCTGCTGCTAGTGTTGCTATTGATGTGGGGTAGGAAATGTGGTAATAAAATAAATTCCAGGGTTTCTGTGAGCGGCGGCGACGCTAGTGCGAAATGCGCTCACAGATTTTATTGGCAGTCCACGAGCGAACTCCGTATGTGACGCAGCGTGGTAAAGTCGGTTCAATTCAAAGTCTACAAGTCGATACGACAACGACGTGTGTACGAAGATTTTTATCAGCACTCGCAATCAGTGGTTAGTTTTTGTGTTGCCATTTCAGTCTACAATATTTGTGCCAACATCTGAAAAATACATTCAGTAAATCGGAAGTGGAACAAAAAGTGCTCGAATATGTGTCAACGAATGTTTCAAAAAGATACATACAGATGTATTTACCACTAGAACATTTTCAGTGCGATTTAACACCAAAGAGATGCATGTACTCGTATTCTTTGAGAATGGTTTCGAGGTTTCACAACAGATGTGTGTATCCATGGTTGTGGATTCGAATTTCAATTCAAATGCTAGCAAATTCAATTAAACTCGACAAGAATTGGATTGAGGATTACCGTATCTGCTTGGTTTAGTTTGAAAGATTGAGGATACGCTTGACCGATTTTTGCAACGATTCAATGATTTGTTCCGAGAAGATGTGATTTCTTTGAGTTGATTCCATTGAAATGAAATTGAAATTGGAGACACAAAGTGATTGTGAAAAAAATTTATCAAACTGAAAACAAAACTATTAAGAGATACTAAACAGAAACGGAATTACATAAACATTCAATAGCCTTGGAGGGTTACTAATTTGGTACTGGCTTTGACTTCAGCCGGTAGACAGACATTGACAAATATGGTTTTTGACTGAGTAATTGTTTCCAAATATAAATACCTTTGTCTTTTTATGGTAAACCATTATCTTGTTGATTATAGTCTAGATGTAGATGGTCATGAATTGCTTTTGTCATTGAGACACCTAAATATTTTGTTGAAGATGAAAATACCCCGGCAGTTTACACAAATTATGGCATCAAGTCGTATTTTTCATTAAGAAAAGCAGAATGACTTACGATTACTTTGTCTTATATGATAATTGTGCCGGTGATCAGACGGCGAAACTCACGTTCCAAACTGAAACTTGAATCAAAGTCGACATCAAAATTTAATTTACTCTATTCAGTTCTAATAGTCTGAACTTTTGAGTAGTAAAAAGATGCAGTGTACTCGTTTGCTAGTTAGAGTTTAAGTTTATTATTTCTCTTCGAAAATAAAATTTGAACGTTGCAGTTAGCAATTAGACTTATATATCCCGCTCAATGCGTGGAATGGCAAGCATATCGGCTGCACCAATTATAAATCCTACTTTCACTTTCGTCAATTTCTTGGTTTTTCTAAATACTGTAATAGAACTTGTTAGAAAAATCATTGAAAACCAAATCCGTGAGGCAGAAAACGTTCACAGTCTTCCATTTATTAACCATAAGCTGATACTCGTATTTCTCCCACGTTGTTAGTTCACTGCTAAATTGGATTGGCTAAATTTGCAGAATTTGGAACCATTCTACAGATAATCTAGACCGAATACTTGCTGATATTTTTGAAGCAGGATAATTTATTAAAAGCTCTTGCTGTTGAATGTAAGGTAATTTACCAAATTGTCTGAAGTGAGGTGGAACGACACCGATAAAAAGAATTAAAATCTTTTGACGATTAAATGAAATGAAAATAAGATCGATATCAGACGAAAAGACTTGAATTTGTACATGTGTAGACCAATGACGCTTGATACTTCTCACCAAGATAGCCTAATGTTTGTTTAAATACTTTCTTAGAGTAGAAATAAACAGATGATAGTAACAAGGATATTTGTAGAAGCTTCTCCTGGAAAGATATGCCAGAGGATCTGCAATCAAGTGTTTTTTTTCAATTGTGTGTCATTTCTGCTTTTTATTCCAAAACCCCGTGTTTTTAAAAAAAATTACAAAAGTGATAGTATTTTATGTTCCAGTGAGTGAGTTCAAAACGTACTTACTTAAGGGGCCTGAACCTGATCGTCAAGCAACAAGGGTTTTCAACTAGTACGTTCCTTTGCCCATTAGCTGCAGTGTCGCTTCCTACGTTGGTTGAGTGGAATAAAACTGAAAACCTCGAAGTTAAACTGCTAGAAGTGACGTTCTGTCAAAGCCTTCGGTGGTTTGCGTCCTGTTGTACTTTATTTTGCAGTCGCTCACCGCTGGATCCATTTCGACCGCTTTTACCTTTGTTCACGAGAGCTTCTTCGGCCGCTGGCTAAAAACTGTGCGGTGTTCCTACTCTGGTGGTCAGTTCTTTTTCAAAAAATTCATATGAATGTGGCTTGCCTTACCGTATATTCTTTTTTGATATTGAAAGTCTCAGTTAACTCAGTTATCCTGCATAACCTTGCTCGTCAATGTACACCCTATCATACGTGGACTTAAAGTTGACAAGTCGATTGTGAGTGTTGATCTGAAATTCTTTTTTCAAGACCTGCCTAAGTGTGAATATTTGATCGAAGGAAAACTTTCCTGGCCTGCAAATGCACTGGTATGGACCAACCAAATTGCTCCTCGTTAAGGCAGTTCAGTAAGGCAACAATTTTTTCTTTTGAATCGGACAAACGAGTCTGAAATTTCATGCTTCGGGGACGTTTTCATGTAACCATATCAGATGAGCTGGTGCATGTTCCCAATCAGTTCACCCAGGCTGCTTAAAAGAGCTTCGGATATAATCCACCTGCGCCATCATCTTTATTAGACTTTAGTTTCTATATGTCTGCCTTCTTCGTCTATTGTGACCATGAAAACATTTTCAAAACTGACTGCGACCTTACTATTTCACGTTATTCTGTACTTTTAATGGAACAACTTCCGCTGCTTCGACAAATAAGTCTATGATCCAACAGTTGGTTTAATTCGGAAATTATTGTTTATTATGGAACTGAATGTGTTTGATCGACTTCTTCTTTCATCCTAGATTTTCAGATTGTGAATGAATGTAATATTCAAAGTGCGTCTTCAATTTTATCTCCACTCTTTTAGAACTTCGTAGAATCCCACATTAGCAGACTGATTTCTCTGTATTTCTTATTTTATTAGCCCTCCCGGCAAATAAGTAGCTTTGTGCGCTACATGTTTACTTCAACTTACTCTTCTTTTTTTTTTACTTTTTGTGTTGGATCTTATGAAAGTTTTGTGTCACACGTAGGCTGTAATCGCTTGGATTTGTATGAATTTTTAAACATTTTATGATGTCACGTCTTGTGCAAACATCAGGGCTTTCTGTGCCCATTTCGAGCTTCAGCTCGTTTATTACTGTAAAGAAACGTCCTCCTTTGTTTTATGTTTTAATGTAAAGTTTGTTTCAACATATAACTTCTGCTGGGTGATAGTGTTTTCCGTTTGGAAACTCAGCCCAAGTTCTATTAATCCAGATACACTGTTAAATCTAAATTTTTAGTTAAAAACTTCTAAGACGACGGTCTTAATTTTTTTTTTTTCAAAGTGTTCTCTTGAGTTTTTAGATACTGTCGTGTCAGACATTATTTGATCCATCAGCCACTGAGTTTCAAATTTTCTTTTTGTCTGCACTTGGCGAAGGCACCATAACTTCATTATTCAGCTCCTTTGAGCTGTCTACTGTTTACGTAATCTTGGTTCAGTCATAAAACTAAACGTCAGAGTCTACCAGTTGATGCAAAAACCGACCTACTCAAGAAACTTTAAAAGCAAATTGTTGGACACCCCTCCAAACCACCCAAATCGATTCATATTTCTGCTTATGAATATAAATTGCTATCTTCTTTCGAATCGAATAGGTATGGTCTTGTTTCTTATATAACAAGCTACAACATAGTTTTGGCCACTTACCATTTTGCATTAGCCTAATGAGATCAAAAATTCATTTCTTAATTCGATAGCCTTTGGTATCTTTCGGAAGGGCTATTGAAGAAGCCCGTCAATATCATCAGAGGGAAAACTATGAATTGGAATTTCCTATCTTACTATAATCAACCCACATGAGTATGAACTCTCTGTTCAACTTGAATTTGTTGTTCTCAGGTGAAATTTTCCCGGGAAATGGAATCTCTCTCATTTACTCTCCTCTCATTTCAGCTCAATTTTCACTCATCCCTCCAGATATACTTCCGCTATATGAATACTCTCTTTCTCGTTGTTGGGTATGTTTACTCGTAGATAGGCTGCATATAAAAACGCACTCAAACCACCCTTACTTAACCACCCTGTAGGGTGGATGTTTCTCTCAATTAGAATTCCCGTATCCTTGTAGCTTTCGATTACGGTCTCGACTTGCAATCTTGTTGACCTCATTTCCGTCAGAATCCTTGTCGAGTAAAGTCGTAGTGTTTTCGCTTCGTGCCGTTTCGTGTCGTTTTGTCGTGTCTTGTGGCTGGGTCCGTATAGTCGAGAGCTCCGGTGCTCATACTCCCTAATTCGAAGATTCGTTCGTTGGAAAGTGCTCACCATCAGAAAAGTAATACAGATTAAGGACTATTATTCGATTGTGTTTGTGTCTGTGGTTGTCCTAAATATTTAACTCAACATTGACATCTTTCAACTGCTACAATTTGTCTATTGTCTATTGTCAATTTGGCTACAAGTACAAATGCGAGTTGGAGTATATTTTCGTCAGCAGTTTACGTTTCTATTTAAATTTTGATATTTTCTCTTTATATTGTGCAGATACTATACTTTGGGTGCGTCAGGGATTATTGGAATTTTTTTTTGTTCAATTCCAAGCCGAACTGAACTGAAAACAGAACCCTTATGTTGGTTTGTCCATTCTGTTTGTTTGTTTACTTTCCAACTTCCTTCTTTGTGTTATTTTTTGTGTTGATAAACAGATTAAAGTGACTTGTTTCTGTTGTTTGAAATCTGTATTTTCTACAGCCTTGCCGTTGTCTGATATAAAAACACGTAAAGTACCATTCGATTCGTATAGAATAGATACTGAGTGTATCTTTGGTGTTATCTCGTACTGATAAAACAACGCGGAAAATACTATTTGCGGTGCTGGATGCTTTTATTAATTTTTTCATTTTAAAATAAATCTACTTAATTCAGTTCGCAACTTCGACAAAATATCTCTGTATCAGGACGTTGAATTTGGATTCCTTTAAAAGTATCTCAAATTCAAGAAGTTACATAAAAAGAGTTTGCTTCGTGATGGTAAACTATTCGTATTTATTGTGAGTGTTTCATTGATTTTTTTGTTCGTCATCGTTTCTGTGAGTGAAGTTGTGAGTGCTTTGTAGCTGTATCTGAGTATCTCTACTCTGATTTATTTTGTTAAAATCACTGGAGGAAAAGTCCAAAAAATAATTTAGTTATTAGTTGTGCTAAAGTGTCTGTTCCATTGCTCCATTGTAAAAATAAAAGGAGAACAACGTAAATGTTCATATTTCAAATTCGATAACAAGTATCTGATTGTAGGTAGATACGAGTACATACTCGTATATCGCGCTATTGTGTTTGAATGTAAAGGTGTTTTGGTTTTAAACGCGGTTTTGGCTAGTAAAGTGCGGGTGTGTAAAAGTATCTATAACAAGCAACGTAACGTAGAAACGACCACAAAAGGCAACAAATAAGTTAAAACGCAAAGTAGACAGAACATTGAGCCCGCATTTTGTGCTCATACTCGTATATCCATTCGATAAACATTGGAACAAAGCAGCAAAATTAATAATAATAACAACAACAATAATCGGAGCAGTAGAGGTCTGTACATTTTGCATTTTAATTAAGTTTATTGATTTTTGTTTTTTTTTTTCTTTTTTTCTTACTCTAACAAACCAACCCCCTTCCGACTACGAATGACTGTACAGATGGAAGGGTTAGTATGGTTTTCGTTTAGAGTCATGGCATGGAATTTTTCATTCACTTCGATTATAATTGGTGCTTATGAACGTTTCTGCTGCCATCCAAATGGGAAGTGGAATAAATGCACAATTGTAATTAGGACCGTGACTATGGAGATGCCAGTAGAGATGTCTTAAATTAATTTGCGGTAAACAGTTTATGTGATTTGTAGTATTTAATTAGGTAGTCGATGTGGTAATGGTGTTTCGAGAAAATGTTGTGGCTTGCAAATGATATTCATGATGGTGTTAGCTGATAATACGACTGGGTTTGTTATAAGGAATTAATAGCACTAAACTAAAAATGGGATACAAAGTCATGGTCTTAATTATTTTTTACAGTTGGTAATCATCTAATTGACGTACAGTGTTATATAAGATCGTAGTTGATCTTTGGCCTTCTTTATCGAGTTCGATCTCAACATGGAAGTTTGGATCCAATAACCTCCTTTGCTGAAGCATTACCGTACCACTTGTGTTCCTTCCTTTAAATAAAATTCGTCAGTCCTAAGTAGAAAGGTTTGTAAACGCTTGCTTGACAAGTTCGGGTCATGTGAAATTCACCTATGAGCCTTGCCTTGCAAGTTTGTCGAAGATTTCATTTCCTGTGATCCTGTAAGATTCCCACTGAGACCCAAACAAGACTTAATGGATTCGGTCATGTGTTTGGAGAAGTCTTGCATTCTGGCTGTCGTTACAGACTCGCTGAGAAGTAAAATCCATTGTTTTCGCCATATTACAAGGCACTTACGTCGCATTCTAGATCGCAACAACAGAAGAGCTTGTGCCATTCTATCAGACGACAGAGTCCATAATGCCAGGGTATGAAAGACAGTCGGCACGGAAGGTCATCAACGAAAATCGAGTGTGCAGCACATGATGTTAATATCAATGGGAGGGAGCTAGAATAGACCGTTCTTAGGATTCGGGCATCAGTGGCGTATTCTCATGAAAGTATCTCCTCAAGAACAATCCCAATTTTTTCCTGAGACCAACGAGTTTTGTTATCCAGGATAACACCCAAATAATTGGATTCATTGGAAAAACGGATGGTATTGTCTTTATTAGTCAGACCAGTCAGTTTCCACCTAATCAAAGAGGGAATATTCGCATATGGTTAAGTATATACAATAGAAATACTGAAATGGTAAAGCACTTGCATGAATCAGCAAGTATAATAGGAGTAGAGACAAAACGCCGTACATATATTGATCACCAGTAGTAGTGCTCTTATCCACAAAACTAGTTATTCGTCGACGCCGTGTTGAATTACGAGTACATTGCCAGGTTTGCAGTGAAAATTTCCATCTGAGTTGCCATCGGTGCCAGGCGACTTTAAATCATCGGAAAATGCAGCAAAGTAGAAGATGGCAGCATCCATCACCACAACCTATGACGGATACCAGTCTGGCGTGTTGCGCTATTCAGCAAGGTTCTAGCTCTTCATACTTGGCACTCTTAAAAATCCGAATGAGTTACTTATATTCCTTCTTTGTACTCATCTGTATGCATTCCGTATTTTGTCCAAATTAGTCTTAAGTAATGTTTTAAACGGTTTTCGGGTTTTCTTATACAATCGCTGCAAATTTGCGTTCCAAAAGCCGACGACTAAATTCCGCCAACTCAAAAAATTCGGTTGGAATACCCTTGATTTGCCTAAAATATCCGTGAAGGCTGTTTCATTTGTCTTCTGAATTCGATATGGCTTTTGGAGGTCGGTCGTTACAATTGTGTGATAGCGTGCGGGCAAGTTCGTCATCAGATGATGAGTCCAACATCATCCCTTAATTCCGGTAAAAGTTGGAACGCTGTTTTTGCTATAGCTCTCTAGACAAGGCGTTCTGGCATCCGTGTTCTCTTTTGGTTCTTAAAATTGCGGTTTGATCCTTTGTTTTATTTCAAAATGGAGGTTTGAAGCCAGCGCCCCTCGACTGGAGCATAGCTATCCATTCCATTGGACTGGACCACATTCACAATTTGCTAAGGATCATAGAATTCGCGAGTGTTGAATGAATATGACATCACTGTTGGCCTTCCGACATTCGGCACCCTATAATACATACAATAGAAGTGAGAGGTTTAATGGGCATGCACGTCCTGTTAATTCGGAATGTGTCACCAATAAAGCCATAATTACATTTAAGCGTAATTCTTAATTTTAAATATTGTTTGAAAGTCTGCTATTTGTGTCTATTGTTTGGCACTAGCGCATAAGAGTTTAGCAAGCCATTGTAGGGTAGACGGCAAGCAATAGCCGATGGCTACCATTGGCAGTAAAAAAACCATAATTAATTCGTAGTCATAGTGCTTCTCACCGGACTATGTGACCGTCCACGGCTCCTTAAAGTCTCATGCATCGAAGATTATACCCTATTCGATTTCCCTATTTATGGCTCTGTGGCTTTTTATGTTGGCCACTCATCAATCATCGGTCACCCAAATTTAATTTCATTGAAATTGAGAAATTTAACTTGAACAGTCGGAAATACATAGGTAGTAGTAATATTTTGAATGAAAGATCAGTTCGGTTCTACACGGACCGTGTTACGAAGACGAACATAGGGACTCCTGCCTTTTGTTTGATCCAATGGAATTATCTATATCGCTTAGGTATGATGAGAAGAATTGGTTCCCTAACCTATACTCAAGAAAAAGTCACTATCTTGTTCTGGTTTATCGTTAGTATTGCTCTAGTTCCAACTCTAGCAGTGTTGTGGTCTTCGATCAATCTCCAGAAACATTCAAAATGCTAAACGTTCTACTTCTTTTGTCATCTTTTTAAAGCGTTTTACGCCCGGGTGGTTAAAACCTTCAAATGCTATTGCACAGGTATTACTGACAAGAGTTGTTCCGGTCAGTGCAAAACCTGAGTTTGCTCATAATGTTGCAAAATCGTTTGCCTTAGGTTGTTTAAAATTTATCTAATTTTTTTCATTTAATTTTCAGGTGTGTTTATACGTATTGAATAGTAATCACTGATATACTGCCCGTTTTGTTTGATGATCTTCTACTATCTGCCTGGGAACTTCATAAAACCGCGTTCATAAGATATCCTATCTTGTTCCGCAAGAAACTAGTCAACATGCTGTTGAATGAGTTCCTCAGAAGCAAACAATCAATCATTTAAAGAGCGAAATAAGTGGAAGTCTAATAGCACAGGATCACATCACATCAACACATCTATCTCAACAGAGGTGCAACAATTTTCGCCGAGTGACCATACTTGTGCGTGGCCTTGCATTGTCGTGCTGAAACAGCACACCATCATAGCATCACTTTATCTTTCTAGTCCTCACAGTAGACATCGGAATTAATCGTTTTGTTCTTTGGAAGCAGCTTAAAGAAGTCTGGTCACTTCCAAACCCAACCAATTGACAGCTTCATCTTCTTTTGATGGTCTACCTTAACTTTTTTTTCGACGGATTTTGTTGTATATAATCCATTTTTTGTCGCCCGTAATCAAAAGCGTCGATCGTTTTCTTCAGATGAATTTCATTTAACCTATGCAGTACCCAAATATTAAACTGCTTTACTACGCTAAGCGATTTCAAATTGTCATGAACGCTTTTAATGGCTATTTTAAAAGCGGTAGCTAGCCTCCGAAACCGATGAATGCTTATTTTCTTACACCAATGCTTTGATTCTACCGTCATCAATTTTAGAAGACCTCCCAAAGCGATTTCAACTGAGAAACCACCATCACGAAATCACGCGAACCAGATCTAGGACTAGAATTATTCGATCATATTTCAGTCGTAAACTTGATGCAACTTTTCTCTTGCTTCAATTGCTTTTTTCCCTTTTATACTCCGTTTGTAATAAAAAGAAAGGCGAATACACTTCAAATTTACCATTCTCGAGGTTTTAGGTTAAGCGTCAACAACAAAACACGGCCCCAAACATAAGGCAGAAACAAGTTTGTTCTGATCGGCAAATATGAGAACTTCAGGTTGTTTCACAACGACTATAATATATTTTGTTGTGTTACACTCGCAGGCTTAAATGAAAAATTCACAGTCCAAGTCAATAGATATTCATCTGGCTTTCTAACCTCCCCCAGAATATTGAACATCTTCTTGGTGTAATGTTTCTAATACAGTATATTCCATCACGAAGAAAATAATTCGCTGCAACACTAACCACTTCTAGTCTTTACTTTCTACTATCTCAGAGTTCGAATCTCAATCTATTTTAGGTTCAACATTATTATATCCCTTGGCCTTATCATAAAGTTTGTAACGTTATCTTCGTTATAGTCTTGCCCGGATTGCGTTTCGATATTTTATTGACACTGTGCATATTGCTTGGCATATTGAAGTATTTATGTTCTGCAATATGAACATCATAATTCTTTGTTGGTCTTTAGCCCATGGGTACAATATTCCACTAAAGCGCTGTCAGGCTACATAATTCATAAAATACTTTAGATATTCTGTTGGAAAGGATATTTCATCCTTGATTTCGTAAGATATTTGCTTCCCTTTTTAACTCATAAGATAAACCAATAAGTCAGCGTGAAAATATACGAGTACGTGTATCTGATGCTTTAATAGCTTTAAGTTATGACTTATTGTATGTGGGATGCAGAGAGTTATGAAGTTGAGTGGAAATGTAAACAAAAATTATAGGATGTTACAATTGGTTTTTATAGTATTTTAATTGTGAACCTAAATGCCTGAGATGTTAAAATGTTGGCTTTATATACGAGGGCGGGTCAATAAGTCCGTGACTTTTATACTAAAACACAGATTTTTTGATAAAAAAATAATTTTATTTTTCAACGTAGTCTCCCTTGAGCTCTATACACTTTGTCCAACGCTTCTCCAATTTTTGTATCCCTTCCAAAAAAAATGATTTGTCGAGGTCCTCAAAATAGGCCTTTGTTTGCGAGATGACTTCATCATTGGAGTCAAATCTTTTTCCACCAAGCCATTTCTTCAGGTTTGGGAACAAGAAGTAGTCGCTCGGAGCCAAATCTGGAGAATAGGGTGGATGAGGGAGCAATTCATAGCCCAATTCATGGATTTTTGCCATGGCAACTGCACATGTGTTTGTGGTCGACTGTGAGCAAACGCGGCACCCATCTTCCGGATAGCTTTCTCATGCCCAAGTGATCATTCAAAATTGAAACCACTGAGCCATGCGAGATCCCTACGGCTTCCACAATCTCTCGCACTTTCAATCTTCGGTCGGCCAACACCATATCGTGAATTTTTTCGATTGTTTCGGGTGTAGAGACCTCAACTGGGCGTCCAGGACGTTCGGCCTCTTCAGTGCTTGTACGGCCACAACGAAATTCAGTAAACCACTTTTTTACCATTGAAATCGATGGTGCAGAGTCCCCATAGTATTTATCAAGCTTAACCTTGGTCTCGGTAATGGTTTTTTTTCGCAAGAAATAATGCTTAATAAGCACACGAAATTCACTTTTTTCCATTTTCTCCTCAAATTAGTGAGTAGTCTGATAAAAATAGCTGTCAAACACAAACTAACTGACGCAGCAAGTTTAAATTTTGACAGGAGTCAACTGACAGATGCCTGTTGACAGGAGCAGTGTTGCTGTTTCAGTAAAGAGGTCAGAAATTCAAAAAGTCACGGACTTATTGACCCGCCCTCGTACTATTGTACATGTTTTTCTTAAATAAACGTTCAAATTTTGAAGAAAAAAAACCGCACGAATTAAGTTATATACCCAATACTTCCACTAACTTCAAATGTTCGTTTGTTAAACGTCCGTCTTCCGGGAATGTACCCGAGTGGTAAACGGTCGAATTTTACATCGAGAATACGCAACGATTTGAATATACGAGTATTTTGTGCACATGCAGTTGTTTTGGTACCTTAAGGGACCGGCCAACTCTGCACTACATTGGCCACGTTTAACAGGTAAATTCGAATATTTGTACAGTTTTCACATATCTTTTTTATATAAAGTAGATAGAGTTCATATGAACGCATTTCGTATCGGTATTCGGGTTTTCCTTATTTTTTTTTTTCGAACTTCTTTGATTATCTATGATTGTAAATTAATTATTTGGTTATAAAGCAGAACACTTGAATAACCACCTATGAGGTCGAAGTGCTTCCTGAGACATCTATCCGAACCGTTTTCTCCAAAAAGAGTAAAACCAAGATCTAGTTGAAAAGGTTGGTGCTTAAGCTTATGTTTTTATTATACCAGATTCAATCTGGAGTTTTACTTGCTTACTCGTACTTATAAAATTAATTCTGGCTTTACTTTGAAGCCCCGTTCATGCCATTATGTATGGAATAGCACATCAATCAAGTGGGCGTCTCCAATATGTCCGGCGTTATTTCCGCAAAAACGTGTCGAATGTTGGCTTCGAGCTCGGTTGGCTTGTTAGCTTAGACTTAGGATTTGACTCAGTCCCAGATAAAATAATCCATGATTGCATGATCGCGGCAGCTTATTCATGAACGCTCGCCGTGAGATGAACCAGTGCCCAAATTTCTCTTTCAAAACTTCAAGCGTTGCGTCGCTTGTTCGGCAAGTAGCGCCATCTTGTTGAAACCACAGCTCGGATATATCGATGTTTTCGAACACCGACTGCAGAAAATCTTTTAACATCGCTCTAGACTTGAGACCATTGACGGTAACGGTGTCTCCTTCTTCATTTCGAAAAAAATAAGGTCTGATGAAGGCGCCTGCTATAAACCGCACCAAACAGTCAATCTTTGTGAATGTATTGATGCTTGGCCGAACCATTGTGGATTGTGTTCGCTCCAATAACGGCAATTTTGATTGTTAACATAGCCGTTGAGTCATAAATGGGCCTCGTCCCAGAAGATGATTTTTTGGCCAAAATCCGGATCTCCGGCCAACATATCCAGTGCCCAATTAGGGAACTCATGGTGTTGTTTATAGTCACCCGGCTTTATTTCTTGCGTCAGCACAATTTTATACGGATGTAGCCCCGAATCCAAACGAAAAATAAGCAGGATTGACAGGCGATGACCAATTCAGCTGAGCGGCGCGGCGCCGAATCAACATTTTTGGGTCTTCTTCAAAACTGGCCGCTACGGCGGCTATGTTTTCTTCTTCGCAACAATCACTGTCTGGTTGGTGGTTTAAGATCAAAAAGAGTGTACTCAGGCTCAAATTTGTCCACGGTACGGCGAATTGCCTGCACACTGTAGCCATAATGACGACGACTTTCTACTTCGCCAATTTGCTATCCTCGTGGAATTTTGGTTTTTAAAGATCACAAAATCTGCTTAGGTGACTTACTCACTGTTCAGCACAACTCCAAATAGCCAGATTGGTGGGATCAGAGATTTGTTGAGCATTATTTTTGGTTTTTCGATTTCGAAATTTGGACGCCATTTATTCATCAGAAGATCAAAATCACATTCGAAATACAGGGGATGATTTCGATATAATCTGACAGGACCTATGTGTAAGCAGATAATCCAATTTAAGTTGCCTTTCACCTTGCTTTTTCCCCTTTACTGGAAGTGATCTAACTATTAACAATAGAAGTTGTCTTTGAAGTTCTTAAATTTTCCGGTAGCGGCATTGTAGGAGCCAAATTCCTACCAAACGGGGAATGTAATTCTTATATCAAAAACGGCAACTCATATCTTACTTCCATACTGCTGAAGAGAATACAGTCTCCTTTAAAGTCTACTCTGAGTCAACAAGTGCTAAAACAGCACACGTTATCACTTTACATGTCGAGTCAAAGACTGTCAAGGCACTGGCGATTGACGTGGCTGAATTCGTCGAACACTACCCCTGTTCGGGTTCGATTCCCAGGCCAGTAATCGAAAAACAGAAAAATAAAAAAAAATAAAAATAATAATTTTCTTCCTTCACCGTTTGAAGAACTTGTGTTATGGTGCACGTCTTGTGGATTGAGCTAGATGTTAATAATTAAGTAACTATTGTTTTAGCTTAACCTTAAAGAAGACTTTCTGTTGGCTTCAAAGTCGCTTTCCCTATCGGGTATTTTTCTGATCTAAGTGGATATACAAATGAACCTCGCCTTTCTCAATATTCAAGTTGTGATATTTAGCCCTGTAAAGCTTTTAAGCTTGTATTTTTAACCAAAACACCTCAATCAAAAAGCTAGTTGATAAGTCCTGTCTGCTCCTAATTTATTATTGGGTTTCAAGAAATGTAACAGCTGTTGAACTGACGAGGCTCAAAGAAGAACTTAAAATCTCGGAAAGAGG
Organism: Volucella inflata; assembly: GCA_928272305.1. Lineage (NCBI taxonomy): Eukaryota > Metazoa > Arthropoda > Insecta > Diptera > Syrphidae > Volucella > Volucella inflata. The sequence goes on from OV743718.1 coordinate 66,482,985, forward strand.
TTTTCAGATCTCATATTAGTACACCGATCAAATGAAAGCTTTTCCATGCGTCTCAAAAGCCAAAGTCATTTTGGCTCATTCCTATCAGAATACACTTTAGATTAGTTCCTGGCTCTTACCGAGACACTTCATTTTTGCGAAGTGCCTTAGTGTGGTTAAGACCTGTCAACTTAGGTCCGATCACTGCTCTTCGTATCTCAGAGCGTATTACTTCTGGAGAATATTTTAGAAAATACAGAACTGTAGTGCCAGCACTGAATATAAACAACAAAAATGAAAAATTAATTTGTATCCATTTTCGACAGAGATAAATAGGCAAGTTTGTACACGGAAAACCAAATCTATTTCTGGCTTTTTGTCTCTCTGATAATTTTTCACAAATTTGCTGTCACAGTTGCTACGAGTGATTAGTGAGATGTGCTTCTCTCCGATGTTTCCACCCACAGAATACTAATTAATCAAAATCATTCCCTGAAGGATGGCGAAATGCTGACCATGAACCCGCCAATTTTGACAAAACAATTGATGAAACCAGAAACCAGAAACCATGTCTGTTTCACGAACGTTTTATAATTTCACGATTTTCGCCAGAAACACTCTGAAGTCGAAGTGATTCAATTTGTAATCAACTTGTTTGGAATTGAATAGCTAACTCCTTTGAGTTTCTTCATATTTCTTATCGTCTCAGTGCAAATAAAACTCAATAAGTTCCAATAAAAGTAATCGGAATGCAAATACATACGAGTTTTTATAATTAAAAACATACATGCATATTCAAATTAATTGCAGGAAATGGAGAACGTCTTCTTAAAAGTTCAAGCAATTGCTAGATTTCGCATTTACGTCGGCTGTCATGAGTAATTACTTGTCAGTAAGTGATACAATACTCGTATGTGTCATTACCCGTCGAGAATTGAACGTCATAGCAATTCTTATTGCAAAAATGCCTCTTGACACATCACATACATAAATGCAAACAAATAAATAGATACTTGTAGACGAGTACAATTATTCAATATTGTGTTTTCCGTCAACGACACAAACAGCAACAAAAACAACTTCAACAGCAACGGCGACAAACCAACAAATAAAACCAAATCACTTGGCATCACTTCAACGAAAATAATTCGACCATAATGATGATTTTAAAATTCCATCCACGTAACAGATACACTGCATCAGAGCGGCCGGCAGCGGGACTCTAGTCGTAACGCCTTCTCTCAGCACCTCGTTCCAAAATTATGAAGTCGAAAATTTTCTTGTATTTCTAAATTTAGTAGCATGTATCTGCGGTTAGCTAATTTTGGTTTCAATCGAACGGTTGAATTGGTGGCGGTGGCGTTATACGAGTCCATACTCGTTTGCTTGTAGGGGGGCCATAGGGGAGAAACAAGAAAAAAATTCCGTCTAACAACAAACAAATTTTGTTCGAAAAAATTTATTTATTTATTTATGTGGACACTTTCAATTGTGCGTCTGTGTTGTGCCCCTTCGGATACATGTGACTCATAGCAGTGATTTGAATTCAAATTTGAATCAGCAATGCCTAGAGATTCGTACGAAAATGAATTGGCGGATTGGGGATGATTTTTTTTTTAGGTGGAATTTTCAAGTCTATTGAAAGGACATACTCACGTTGATCGACCTATTTCCAGTCTACAAAAGTAATCAAGTCAACAGACAATATATTCAAACATCAGATGTCAGAATGAATTGATTTTGATTAAACTTATGGTTTTTACATTTTATGTATCTACTCGTATGACTGCCAATGACTCTCAAAACCATAATTTGAGCTTTGTTCGTCTGCGAATCTAGTTTGTCTGCGATCTTGATGATACAAGTAGTGGGACTTAAATTGGCCAACGTTTCAAAATAGGACTATGTAGATGAGAAATATTTTATATCTTGGGCACTGATTGCAAATGCTAAAACTTTAAATATGATTAATTAATCACACGTTGTCAGAGTTTTTAAACTCTCTTCTTCTTTAGAATAAATACGAGGAACTTCGTATCTAATCAGTTAAAATCAGTTGAAATTAATCAAATTACATAGCAGTTGACAGTGATGCTCAATCTCAATCCATGTCGTCCATTAAAGACAATTAAACGATGTGTTGGTTTGGCTACATTGATCTAAAATATTTTTGTTCTCTATGCCCGAAGATACACTGACACATCCGCCCGATGCGTGCTGGAAAATCATTCCACCACAATTTCTATATTCTTACTTATCTTTTCGCAGTATAGTTACAACTACTCGTATCTTTCATCCACTCCTGTTTCCTGGATTGTTTAAAGGTAAGTCAGTCTTAAACGTACTGAATACGGCGTACACAAATATCTGTGTCTCAGGTACGGAACTTGCGAATAGAAGGTATCTGTGCGAGTGGATCACCTCTCTTCCTCTACGTTAAGAACTACATGGAACACGTATGGTGCCTCTGATTCTGGTTATAAAAATCTGATTGCCATAGTTTTTGGTACCAATTCACGCCTCGTCAATATCAAAAACGGAGTGGAGGAGGCCAAATGCCTAAGATCCCATCCAACAATTTTTCTGGCATTGTCTTGAGCTGACTAGGAATCCAGATAAGAGTAAATCTCTTGTTTTTTGAAATCATGCTGAGGCAAGCCCAAATAAACCTCTAATTTCAGGATCTACTACTTTCTTACATCCTACTTCTTTATATCTATGGTAGGAAGATTAATGATCTGCAACAGCTTGGCTACTCGTCTTAAAGTTAACACGAGCTGCATCAGTCTAAAAATAGTTTATTTGAGGCTTATCCTTGCTTACTTACCTAAGGAGTGCGGTAAAATCCGGGTAGGATCTGGGCCTCAACCAACAAGCATCTGTAACCAACTCGACTTTAAATAGCTGCTTCCCTCTTCTCAATTGGTTGAAACCTCTTTCCACTTGCGTGCGCCACCTGAGTCGCGGCCGTCCTCTGCGGTGCTGTCCCCACGGTCGGATTCGGAGATTTTCAGACCAAAATATTGGTGTTCATCCATTATACAGGACCCACCCGTCTCAGTCGTTAGATCCTCACTCTTCTAGCTAAGTCCATGTCGCTGTTCAACCCCTACTGCTGGTTCTTCCTCCAATCACCGTCTATGCAAATGGGATCGAAAATCACATTAAACAATTTTCCTCTCAAAGCTGCCAAGTGCATCCTCAAACATTTTCGACAAAGTTCGATCCTTTATGCCATAGAGCAGGATTTGTCCACACAATTGCCTTCTTGGTCCAAAGAAGAAGCTACTTGTAGGATTTATTCCTCGCTTGATCACAACGCTGTTGGCTCTGTCCGAGACGTCGGTGTTCAGTATCCTTTTTGACATCAAAGGTCTCGGTGAAATCTTTGCCATTCTTGATGGAGCAGAGTGCATTCTCCATCGTCATCCTGCACAGAGGGATGAGTTTTGCCCTGTATGGCCTATCTTTGTAGATGCTGTCATACACCGTCCTAACATCGACGAATGGGTGGTGTGCATCGATTGGAAGCACATTGGTTTTCTTCAAGATCTGCCGTAGTGTGCATATTTTGTCGATTTTAGACTTTCCTCGCCTAAAGCTACACTGATATGGACGTATCAGGTTGTTGACGAAAGGCTTCAAGCTTTCACACAATACGGAAGATATGTATGCGATGTTCAGAAGACTGATGCTTCCGTAGTTGGCGCAGTTCAGAGGGTCTCCTTTCTTGAGGATCGGACAAACAATGCTGAGGTTCTATTCATCGGGCATACTTTCGTCCAGCCATATCTTAGAGATGAGTTGGTGTATGCTCCTTACCAAGTCACCCATTGCGGCTTTGAAGAGCTCGGCAGTCAGGCCGTTCGCTGCATCAGCTTTGTTGGACTTAAGCTAGATATTCCTATCTTCACTTCATCCAGGTCGGGTGGACAGAATTGTTGGTCTCATCATCCAGGTTTAAAGGGTCAGTTTGCTCATTCCATCATCGTCGTTATATAGTTTGCAGAGAAGAGCTTTCCAAATCCTCAGCACCGACTGTGACTCTACTACGATGTTCCATTGTTCGTCTCTACAGGCCTCGGTTCGGGGTTTGTGTCCGTGGCATGTTGTTTTTTACCTTTTGGAAAAACTTCCGAATCTCATTCCTGGAGTAGCATCTCTCAATTACCTTGGTCGCACGTTTTTTATGTTCTTTCTTTTTCTTCCTGAGAAGTGTTCGTCCCTCCTCTTCTGCTCAGTGAGCTCGTGAGCAGCTCTAGTCCTTCTATGCAGCGCCGTTTTTTATGTATCTTGCTAAGCTGAATGTGCTTGCCTTTATATGTTATTAAACAAGGGGTTTCGTTGTGGTCACATAAGAAGCGGCATCTCTGATGGCTTTTTGGCAATAATGCCACTGGTCTTTGAGACCCTGACCCTGACGTAGTCTCGGAAATTCTTACCGCCCTAAGCTCCAAATATGTCGCAGTAAGCCGTAGAAACTCTCAGTTCTTCCGAGATCTTTCTTCACCGTTGACTCTACCTCTTGAGTTCATCCGCTGTCCCGTGTATAGTGCTGCTCTTTTGCCTCCTGGTCAGCATTCGTTGAACAATAGAGATCTACATGAATGCCATAAAAGTTACCCATGAGACACCTCACTCATGGGTAGATAGAGAGAGAGATAACTCACTACCCATAGCATTCTTTATTTTGGGTACCTGTGATGCTGTATAAGGGTGGAAAGCGCATTCGAATCATTCGAGTTATTACGCAGACGATTTTAGAATTCTGTTGTGCATTTTGGGTCGTTTTTTTTTCAAGTATCAGGTATACGTGAATTTCGTGAATTTTCGCACAAGCATTCACGCATATTCAACCCTTGTGAGTAGTGTGAATGTGAGTTAGCCCATCCATGAGTGTGAATGAGTATGAATGTCGACGGTCGACTGCACAACTACGCACAAAACAACTTTTATACCCGCACTCACTCAGACTCATTCACAGGTTCCATTGTACAATGAGTAAAGAGAAGTATCCATGAATCAAGTTGTGCATTCACTGCGTGAATGTATCCATGCAGATGTCTGTATTAACAATAAGTTTAGCCAGTCGAGTCCGGATAGACACCGACCAGTACACAAGGGTTACCACGTGGACGTATAATAAGCGAAATTAATGTGCAGAAAACAGTTGCAACACTGCCTTCCCTATTTCTACAGCATCGAACTGTCGAAAAGAAGGGTATCTAAGATATTTTAAAATAGAGATAAAAAACATAAGATTTTAGCATAAGTATGGGCGTCGAAAGACATCTCGGCGAATCGAAATACTTTATTTATAGTTTTGTGTTGACTATTGATTAGTTTCATGATAGATGAAAGGTTCAAACCATGTTTCATCGACTGTTGGACGACTGGTGCTGTATAAACGATGGCGATGCGACTGGGAGCCATTCAATTTTCGTCGAACCTATTTTGTTTGCTACCACCGTAAAATGACAGCCATTGTAAAGTTTTTATGAAATAAGATTCTTACGGTCTGCTACTGGATACGCAGACACTTCATTGACTTTTTCTCGTTAATTATCGAAAAAACCCCGAAAGATGTTACTTTTCCAAGAACATATACAAGTTTTTGCGATCCGAGCAGAACTAGTGACTATCAGTAGTAGAAGCATAACCCAGTTTTACCCTCAGAAATTCATACTTGCAAATCAATGAAATCATTCAAAGACCCCCCGAGCTAAAAATTTGCAAATTTATCTGTAATTTGTTCACCACAATACTTCGGTTTATTCATCAAACAATGTGCAACACTTGGAAATACCCATTCGAGTCTCAATTATCTGCTCGACGAAAATACAAGTTTATCGACATTCGCTGATTTTCTAAACATTTCATTTCGTCTGCCAAAAAGTCTCGAAATAATCTTTTCTCAGAGTGGATGATTATTTCAAGCGAACGCAGTCTAAAATTAAATTTGAAAAATTAATAGCTCTCGTCATTGTTGTCGTGAGTGTGGGTTTTTGGCAAATGATTGGGTGTTGGTGATTTAAGAAAATATGTACGAGTATAGCTGCGACTAAAGTAGTCATTAAAGTTGTCTTCCAATGGACTATGAGAAGCGCCTGCACCTGTTTTTTATTTGCCTGTAAGTTTGGGTAATTCCATTGAATTCAGTAGAGGATTGGAGATTTTTATTTATTGTATCAATCCTCGATGCGTAATGTACAAAATTAAGAAAATAATTCCCACAACTGGCCTACAACGCGAGTGGTTCGCCTAATGATGGTAATTACAGCGTGCTAATTGATTTTGAGCAGAAGCACTTCAAAAAAAGTTTCGCCGAAAATAAATGAAAAGGAAAAACACGTGGGCCGTGCTGAGGTTATTGTCTTACGCAAAACTCAGAAAACAGAAGATGGAAGATGGAAGCATAATTTGTGAAAGTGAAATGTGTAGATACACTTGTTCCAGTGACCGGCTGAAGCTCATCAAGTAGAAGTGGAATAAGTTTGAATGATTGGTTGGCTGAAAAGTACAAGTGAGGTTTTTTGTTTTTGCTTTTAGCAAATGAATTCGGAATTTTTCATTTGTCTTATGCTTAATGTTAATATGCTGTCATGTGGCATGATGCATCGGCAATTTGAGTTGAAAACTCGCTGTACGACAAAATCAGAAGAATCTAATTAGATACATATATACTCGTAGTATGTATGATTTTTTTCATTTTTTCTACGATCGAAAATAAATTAGCTTTCGTTTAAATTTTGTTTAACGTTTTCAACAGTTTAAAAGTTTGTCCTTAGGCATATGCAAATGATGTAGCTGACGTCGAACCCTGCAAATGTATGATGTGATGTTGCTCCCTGTAGGAATTATTTCCTGAAATGCGCAGGTAGATCTATGTGTAATCGATGATTGGTGCAGTCACAATGAGGTGAAATGTTGTGAATGCCTATTTCAAATGATAAACCTTTGTGAGGATTTATTATAAGCAGTGCCACTATCGAATCTATGGCAGTCGGCTTCTAGATTTCGAATTCGCAATGGATTAGTGATGGTTTATCATCCATTTCATATATTTTTAATTCATGTCGTACGCTCCCAGATGTTCTACTTTGATCTACTGCCCTTGTGTCCGCTGTTACTAAGGTGGACAAGTCTGTAGAGTCCCGTAATTAGTAGTTATATTTTATTCAAATGCAAGGATATCTTCTTGTTATCATTTATACTTTTAAGGATCTGCTCAACTTCTGTGACAGCTGCCCATGAGGTAGTTGCTCCTACAATGTTTTGATCTCTGGAAAATTAAAAAAAAAATTGTTTACTACATCTTTGTACAGTTAATTGTATTGAATAAGCTGGGATTAAAGTTATATATTTTAATTATTTTTTTCCTGCATATACAATTCACTTAAGCAGAACAAACCGTTTAAATTTTGAATCCAAATATCAGTTTAATAAATTGAATAAAATGCAGGGATATCTGCGTTGAATTTAGCAGCAAGAATTAGCGTTATACTTAAACGTGTAAATAAATGAAAAGTTTGCAAACAGCTGTTGCTCACGAAGATGAAATGGTAGTTTTCGAAGCCGTTAAACGTCATGAATAACATACGAGTATCTTGAAAGATGGGTGACAACGATTCCATCAGCGTAAGTAATTTCTCATAATATGAGATCATACGAACGATTTCTGGACAGTCGATAACGAGCTAAAAGGCAGATCGACAAATAGTTATGGAAAAACATCATGACCCTCTTCATCGTGCTTATGTACTTGCAAAAGAGTAATGTAGGTACTTTCAATGCACAGTGGGAATAACCTTGTAATATTTTTCCATTGAAAGGGACATTAATAAGTCCAGAACAATAGATTCAAGTTTCGCCAATGATAGCGCTTTTATAAGCAACTTTAGCTATTCAGTCATTTTTTAGAGCAAGCGAGTAGAGCAAGCCATGCCCTCTAATACGGACCAAAACTTGTAATCCAACGGGTTGAGGTCTGGGCTACCAGCTGGCCAATCATCCGTTGATATGAAGTCCGGAACGTTGTTTTTGAGCCACAGTTGAGTCGTTTTTGCTTTGTGAGCTGGAGCAGCGTCTTGCTGGAAAGTCCATGGCTTGTTGTTGAATATTGATTGGTTGAGAGACCTCACAATGGGTTCCAAGACGATCGATTGATAAACTTTGGCCGATGTTTTCACTCCTTTCTCGCAAAAATGGAGCTTGGTAACGCCATCGTAGCACACTTCAAACCATACCATTACAGACGCGGGATGGTGGCCGAGCATACACACGATCGTTCTGCTTATTGGACGATTTTTCTACGGTGAAGATTTTCTCGTCAGTAAATAGAATTTGTCTGTGAGCGTTCTTTGCGTAGCGGCTGAGTAACGCTTTCGATCTTCGCTTGCGTTTTTCTTTCAATGCGGCCGTGAGCAGGTGTCCAGTTTGTCGCTTGTACACGCTGAGTCCTAAATCTTTTTTGATAATGCGAGACATGGATTTTTGCGAATTTCGCATTTTCCGCGACAAGATTTTCTGTTTTCGCAGCGGTTTTCGGTCGATTCGTTTCTTCACTTTCTACGTCACAATGAAGCATAAAAATCAACTGTCAAATCGCAATCCATACGAAGTGGATGCGCCCAGAGGCCTCTGAATCCTAGTAAAGTAAAATAAAAGACAGTTATATTGATTTTAAACTCTGCTGCTTACCACATGTTATATGTAGTACCTATTTGCAGAGCTTTATGAGTGACCCAGCAAAATTGAATTTTTACTTTCTTACACGTGTGTTCAAACATGTATAAATTATATCTTGTCCCCGACAATCATTTTGTACCTATACACTGAGTATATTTTTAAGATAATTATATAGTTTGAACCGTACCCACTTTTGTTAAGTTTACAATGCAAATCTTTAAAATATTGTCTATAATATATATTTTTTTCATTTTTTTTTTCCAGGTAAGCTATAAATGAAAAGAAGACAAAGATGGTAAAATAAAATGTTCTTATCCGTAATATATATTTTTCTACAATTTAAATTCATACATACAACCACAAATTATCGTTCTTTAAAGCGTTCTACACCTTTGTTGAGGTTATGGTTGATATGGTAAAATTAAGAGGCAGGAAAACAGTCATCAGTCATGGCAACATTTAAAAACACAGAAAGTTCTAGCATAACATACGTACATATACTATATTAATATCGTAGTAATGTTTCGTAAAAGTATAGAAGTTACACTGCCTAATGGATCTATGGCACGTACCCTCTTTGATAGTGTTTTCTATCCTCAATGAATTGCGATTTTAGACTTTATGTTAGACGGTTTATGTTAAAGATAGGCATGGAAGAACAGCTGAATGAACAGCTTCTTTAGGAACTTTAAGTAGACATTTTGTTACCTAGATAATGAATGCCCTTACTGATATGATCGCATACTCAATTCTCTTCAGTATAAGATCCTTTTTCCCTTGTCAGATGAAGAATATCGAACCAGAAGAAAACGCTTGGTATGACTCGAGCTGTCAGCGTTAGATAAGTGCGTTCTCGTGTCTTACAAGACCGAATCCACAGTGGAAAACCGAAATAAAGTTCAAATTGTTGCGAGTTTCTTAAGCGTTCAAAATTTTAACACGGCCAAAACTGAGGCAAAAAGCTCTTTAAAAAATATGCAAAGCTTGTTACATTTCGATATTAATAGCATACAAAATTGGGGAACCATCTACAGAGTCGAATTTAGTGCTTCCAAAACTCAATGTTGCCTGCTGTCTTAAACGCGAAATTTAAACACCCAGCCAATGCCTATGAACGGCACTTGCATTTTCGAAACCAAAAAGAAACCTTTACATTCTTGGTATATGTGTCAATTATGATTGACCTTCGTTCAAATGACCTTGTATTCGAAGTCGCCAAAAATGCTGCGAAAGGATCCACAGAAACTGCCAGTGACATTCCGCCCCTTTAAACCTTCAACCGTAGCACTCGTCTCGATACTAAAGATCAACAGTTATGAGCATCAGGCTCCCTTAAGCCCACTTTCTAATATATCGGGAGTCTTTATTGAGCCAGAAGCTCACTTATGGAATGCCCTGTCGAGATATTTATTTTCTAGTCATAATAACCTGCTAATATTCAAAACACCGTACATCAGTTAATCTTTCTTTTCTCCCTGATTTTCTTCCGCCTCTCCGTGTGCAAACATTTTAAGGGTTCTTATAACTCCCTAAGCCCAATTTAAAAGAAAAGTACAATATAAATAGAAAATAGTGATAGTTTAGTGGCCAAGTAACAGATTGGTCAATAGGAGAGGTCAACAGATGCTGCAAGACATAAACTTGAGAGGCTCTTCGACTGCAGAACTCAAAAGTTTTATATTTCGGATAAACTTGTTTCCGATAAAGACTTTAAACTGAAATCTGTGGAATTGAAAGGTTTTTGTTTCTTGCTAAATAAGCAAACGCACAGTTCTGCTATTCTAATTAAATAGATTAATAAGACCTGTAATAGTTTTAAAAAGCCACAAGCCCTTTTCATTCTGTTTCCTTGCAGGATTACTTTATATAAACGAAACCAATGTGAACTCTGGCAAAGTCCAGGACGACGAAAGATATATTGTTAAAAGTACAAACTTGCACTCACTTATACGATATGTACACTTTACTTTAGGTGGCGCTAAATTCCTGGGTGGATCTGAGCCTCAACCAACAAAGATTTCCCGGCAGTTCGGTCTTTCGGTAGCTGCCTCCAGTTTGGGACACTATGTTTGTTGAGGTCTCCTTCCACTTGCGTGCGCCACCTGAGTCTCGGTCTTCTTCTACCTCGCTGCCTCTCGTGGCTGGATTCGAAAACTTTTCGGACCTGAGCGTTGGTGTCCATATGTTTAACTGACAAAAAAATCAGTTCCTCATCAACGGGAACTCATATGTCATACCACTGACTCAAATATTCGGATTTCGGTGGTTAGCCCTATACAAACATTCTAGCTTCCATAGCATATTGTCCCTTAATATCTGTATTTGTTTCTTCTTCTCCCATTTTTACTGCATCGCTGCTGCTCCGCTTATGGGGTTGGCTAATGTCGCAGACCGCAGAACGCGTCTACATAATGCTCGGTCCTGGATCGCTTCAGTGGTAAGCCCCAGGCGTTGTTGCGCATTTGCCATCTGAGAAATCCAGGAATTTTTTTTTCCGACCTCGTTTTCTTACAGTTGGAGTGACCGTAGTTGATAGTGCATTTTTAACCGGATTTTCCGCAGATCTTCTTTGAACGTGGCAATACCAACTTATTCTATTCGCCTCAAGCTGTTCGGTTACCGAATTCTTTATATGTAGACTTCCTCTTATACGCGTAGATCTAATACAATCGCGTTTAGTGACTCCACTAGACATCCTTAAAGGAAAGGGCTAAGTACGCTTCCTTGATGCACTCCGACATTAACTGGAAATTCTCTCGTTAGTCCAGCAGAGCTTTTAACCGCAGTTTTCACGTTTCCGTACATGTCTTGTATTATTCTAACATACGTTTCCGGTACGTTTTGGGACCTCAGCACGGCCCATATGAGATCCCTAGGCACTCGATCGAATGCTTTCTCGAGGTCGACAAATACCATGTGTAAATCCTTAGACGAATCTCGGTGCTTTTCCATTATTATTCGTAGGCTTTGGATAGCGTCCACCGTCGATCTTCCTTCAACAAATCCACACTGGCTATATTCGAGCTTTATTATTTGCCGAAGACGTTCGTTTAAGACTCTTTCGACGATTTTCATTGTGTGTGACATAAGCTTGATTGAACGGTAGTTGTTGCATTCTCGAGTGTCGCCTTTTCCTTTGTATAATGGAACCAAGAAGCTACTTCTCCATTGATTCGGCTTAGTTTGCCCACATTTTAATTTATTAAAAAGTTTCGATAGCCAAACGCTGCCGATCCCCTCCATCTTCGACCAAAACTCTGATGGAATGCTGTCTGGTCCCGCCGCTTTCCCCCGCTTCATTTTTCCGATTGCTATACTTATTTCTTCGATTGAAAAGTCCGAAACTACCTCCTCGAATAGACCAGCTGTCGGCACGATATCACGTGGAAACTGTTTGTTAAGCAACTCCTTGCAGTATTCAAGCCACCGGTCACATATTTCCTTTTCATTTGTTAGTAAACGACCGTCTGCGTTTTTGATGTATTTCGGCGAGGTTATTTCCATTGAATTTTTTCTCCTCTGTGCAGCGAGCTTAAAAATACTTGGCATTTTGTAACTGTACAACGTTTGCAACGTTTGAACTTCTTGGATAGCTTGTCTTCTATCCGCCGATCGTGAGGTTATTTGTTCCAACTCCTGGTACAGGTTTTCCGCTGCTGGCGCTCGAGTTTGAGCCAGGACTTTCTTTGCGATCTTTTTAAGGCACTCGTATTCAAGAGCCAGTCGAGCTTTTTCGATATCGTCGCTGCGATCGCATTTTGTCCACGCTTGAAATGCACTCTTCTTGTCGGCCACAGCTCGTTTGGTTTCGTCATTCCACCACCATGTTTCTTTGCCGACGTAATGGTATTTCGATATAGTCCCCAGATGGGACTTTGCGAGTGTTATGCATTCCTCGTGCATGCTATTCCACATTTCTTGCGGGCTAAGTGAGTCTGCTATACCATTTATATTGTGAAGTACTTCTTTAGCCAGTGCGATAAATCTTGCGCTTCGTTCCTTCGGTAGATTATACCACCGGATTTTTGGCTTTCCAAACGATGCCCGTGTTTTCGGTGGTTCCGCTGTGAAAAATTCTGTAATGAGCGGACGGTGTTGGCTTACTAGCGATTCTCCAAGTATTACTTTACAGTCCTTAACACGGTTTCTCATTGACATTTTGCAATATTCTTTATCCGATGCCGCACGGACTATCTTTATTTGTTTATATATCTTTTTTATTGTTTATATGTATGAATCTACAATCGAAGGGCAGACAGGTTTGTATGCCAGTCGATAAGTAGATATACACATTTCGCAGTAGACCACTGCACAGGAACACCGATCTCCCACGGTCCACAAGTTTAACGATTGCCCTCTCCATTCAAAAAGCTAAGACACAATGGCAAGATTGAAGTTTTTGATTTAGACAACATCGTCAGACACGAGGCTGAATGTCAGGAATTATATTTAACTTACTTAGGTAGCGCTACACACCGGGGTGAAACTAAGCTTTAATCGACAAGCTCCACCAGCAACCACGATCTCTTGCTAACTGCATTGAGTGCCGCACTCCAAGTTGGTTGAAAACGCTTTCTACTTTGGTTCGCAACCCAACATGCGGCTAACATATTATGCTGCGTCATCGATCGGGATTGGATTCGAAAATTCTTTGGGCCGGAGCTGTGGGGTTCATTCGTTTAACATGGCCCAACTTTTTGACACATTGAATACGTAAACCTATGACTAGATTTGGTATACACACCGTGCAGTCCGAGATTTAATCTCCTCCTCGTCGTCAATACAATCGGAACGGAGAATCACGCTTAGTATACACATATTTCTTTCAAAGCGTCTAAGTGCTTTTTCATACGCTTTTGACAAGATGGAAGTCTCCGCGCCATAAAACAAGACCGGAATGAAAAGAGTCTCGTTAAAAGCTTGTTTAATCTTACTTTTACTCTGTAAGCTACTGCCTCATGAGATCAAAGCAACAGTGATGAGCGAGAGTAATTCTCCGTCTGACTTCTGCCACAATAACGTTGTTGCTTAAAACTGCAGAACTAATGTAGACGAAGTCCTTAACTATTTCGAAGTTGTAACTAACATACTCGTTTATGACGTTCTGTCCAAGCTCTCGGTGGTGTGCTACCTTTTCTAATGACTGCATGTAGAATTGGCTCACACCAATGTGATTTTGTGACGTGTTTTTTAAGGAATCTATCAAAAAACCACACGGCTGCGCGTCGCCTCTTTTAATTCAGTACCGATAACGATGGAACAGCTAGAATTCTCCATATTTATTTTGTGCAACCTTACGAGTTTTGTAAATATATCAAAACTGAATATGACGTTATAAAGGTTGTCCCTATTGCGCTGTCATTTGAGGCTTTAAAGTAGAAGGTGGTGATTTAGTCCTCTGTAGTCGGCACAGTTAAAATGGTCTTCTTTCTTCTTTATTATTTATTTAACTTTATCTCACAAACAGCTGGTGCATGTTCGCATCTTTTTCGTCTCTAGCTTATCAGGGAGTCCGTCTACCCCAGCATCCTTAGTTAGACTTTAGCTTCGATATTGCTACCATAACTTCTGTCTCGCCGAGCGAATGGTCCATTCCACCTGACAGCGGCATTTTGTCCGTCATTGCTGATGTATAGAATATATATATATTTTTTTTTATGCACTTTATTTTCTTAATCATTTACTCTCACATACTAACAAAAAATGCTTAAATGCTAGCCTAAAATTATTTAACAATCTTATGGTAACTTACTGGCCCCACACAGGCACTATAAGCTACTTTGAATTCTTATATCTATGTCTTTCGACTTAATTTACATTTTATTTATGATTTCTTATTTTCTATACTTAAGGCTAAGAAAAAAAAAATTTTTGATAAAAAAAACTTAGCATATGGACATATTTTTTTATTTTTATAAAAACTTAATATCTAACTTAAAATAAACCTTAGTCTACCTAACCTATATACACAATACACACATACACACATATAGACATTATGCACAATAATATACATATACTGGTATATAACTTCATATATTCTAGTATATATATATATTCCTTAAATACTAACCTAAACCTATGTAAGCTGGCCATCGCTATTTACAGAGGAAATAGATTGGTCAGCTCTGCCTCATTAGTGAGGCTGGTCCGTAATTGACGGAAACGACGACGAAACATCTTCCCCATCATTCAACCACCAGAAATGCTGGTGCTGCCGAACGATATCCCTTTTATCGCGATTCCCCACCGCCCTACTGAACCTGAGACGATCCACCCTGCCGTGTGCGACGTCTCTGTTGTAGTTGAGTCGCCTGTCCCCAGCTGTCCGAGCGACATGGAAGATTAACGGAACCGCTGATCTATCCTGGATCAACCCTATCTGATCAAGTTAGAGGAATGCTTCCGGTGGAACGAAGCCGTTAGAGCGCATGATAAATGTAATTGGGGTAGTAAGCCCCAGATATCAGGTTATTCGTCGAGGCCATTGCTCTTGCAATGTGCCTTCGAGTCAGCTTAATTACGAAGTTGTCCACTCGTATTAGGTTCGCCCTGTTGTAAAGGACCTCATTAGGATAAAAAATTTTGTACTCCGACTCTGGTGTTCTGTACAAGCGAAGACAAGCCCTAAGGCAAGCCCTCTCAAACACCCGAATCTTTCCCATTAAGCTTGCACGTACATTGAACCACACGGGACACCCAAATACCAGCATGGGCCTGATAAGAGCCATGTAGCAGATTATTATTACCCTCGCATCGAGTTGGCTGCTGTAAAACAGGCTCTTTGTGAGGGCAAAAGCGCTTTTAGCTCTGGTATCTGACTACATTTCGACAGGCAAGAGGCTTCCGTGTTGTCCAATGATCGAGAACTTTTGCCAATTTTTTCTGGTATCCCTAGAGGCTCCAGACAACGGCGTCCTAAAAAGAATGGTTTCCGACTTCTGAGAGTTGATTTTCGACTTCCAGTCATCGCAAAATCGTCTTATCTTATCGAAGTCACGCTGTAAGAGAGTATTAATTACCTCGATTTTTGGACCTGTTCTGTACGCTATCAAGTCATCTGCGTACGCAATAGTATGGGGAAGTGAACCTATCAAGTCGCTTGTATAAATGTTGAATAGGATCGGTGAATTGACCGCGCCTTGCTGAAGACCATTTTTAATTTGAAATATTCCAACAGAAGTTACATCACCATTTTTCACGATGAACTGTCTGTTGGTTAGCATATTATAAAGAATGTACAAGAGTGGTTTACTGATCCCCAGACTAGCCAGCCTGTAGAAAAGACCTTCTAACCATACAGTGTCGAAAGCCTTCTCCAAGTCAACTAGGCAGGCACCAGTACACTGTTTTTTGCCTTTATTCCATTGGATATCGGACACCAGTTTAGACGCGGCATGTGAGATAGCATGTCCTGCCTAAAAACCGAATTGATTATCCGGAACTATATGTTTGTCCTCAACCCACCTAGTCAGAGCTCTGTTGATTACATTTTCGAACACCTTACTAATATTCGGAAGGAGACTTATCGACCGGAGATTCGCCGGATTGGATATATCCTTTCCCTTTTTGGGGATAGGTTGAACCACCGCCGTTTTCCAATGCGCTGGATAATGTGCATAATTCATTGGATTATTAAACAGAGTGGTATAAATGTCCACCGCTTCTAGAGGAAGATGTCGAAGCACGATGTTCGGAATACTTTTGGTTCCCACTGATTTCTTACTTCTGATTGTGTCGAAGATCTCATGGAGTTCTTCCTTCGAAATGAACGGGGGTAGCTCACCTTCTCTGGCAATGACATTATTCGCCATATTTTCGTCGCTGAACCGGGTGAAACCAGAGCCCTCGGATCGCCAGTTCTCTACTTCATTTCGAATATAGAAGTTGTGAACCAAGACGCGATTGTCCAGGTCATAATTAGGGCCAATGATATCATTGGCCTTGTATACTTCCTGGAAAGTCGCCCCTATGGCCTCAACCTGTGGATCCTCGATCACAAAGAAGTGGTCATCATCAGCGGCCTCATTTCTATCAATGCCTGCTATTGTTAATAACCGTTCGTTGTCTGTTGTCCGGGCTATTTTAAGACACTGAAGGTTGTTTTGATTTTTCCTCCGAAATAGTTTATTTATTTGCGGGAACATATTCGGGTTGCTGGTGTTTACAGCCGGTACCTTGTTGTTCCAATACAAACTTACAGCAATTCTGTAATTCTCTTTGATTAACGTTTGAATATTTTTAATCGACGTCTTCTGTCTGTACAAGTATATAGAATATATTCTCGATGGCATAACCGCAATCGAAGGTGCTTAAGAAAGAGAGTGCTCTTATAGTGAACCTTGTCGAGTCACAAATCAAATAAGTAAGCAAGTCAGTACAATGAACTCATTGCCGGACTCTTCAGTTATACTTTACTTTCTTTTTGGCCTCGTGGAGTTTTCTTTTCTCTATTTATTCGAAGACCAAATTGTTATCATTGCAATTAAAAGTTTTAGCATACCTCGAGGTACATTAATTTCAGTATCTTGTACTCCCTTAAAAGCTATTTGCACACCAATTCCAACCACAACGAAAAAAACACTCAATTAACTTAATTTTTTCTTACGAGTATATCAATTAAAATCTAGAGGCAGCTATCCGGAAAACCCAATATTGCTGGTCATATCAATTAAAGAGTGAAAAAAAGTATAATTTTCCTACAGAAACTTAGAAACCGTTTGCTTTGTATACAATTTCCTTGTGCAAATTTATCTCAATTCCAGAAATCAATTAAAAAGTTTTTTTTCCCTCCTCAAATTAAGTATACGAGTACACTCTTCAAGTTATTATCAAGAGCCTGTCGAATGTATCGCAAATGTTGCCAATTCAATTTCCCTATCGAAAATGGTAATCTAAATCCTACTCCGTCTAACTTAAACTTTTGGGTTTTCTATCTATGTAAGTTGCTCTGCCGTACTCTTAAAAATAGAAGACTAAAAACCGCCAAATCATCAAGTTAAACAAATCCGCCAAATTCCGTGCGTCTTGAAGAAATCACCGCCAAAAATCTCAGAATCATCGCACAATTTGCGGCATACGACAGTACACCCCCATCTCATCATCTGAATGCCTACAATCCTGTTTAGCCTATCTTTTTAAGATAACAACCGTCCCTGACTTTGGATTACATTGTTAGTTAGGCAAAAAAAAAAAAAAAACAAACGGCAAGTAGTTGGGCGGTTTTTTATCTCGACTGTAATCAAAGATAACACACTGGTGTCGGTGTTTCGAGGGTAAAGGTGTAACTACACTTTGGGTGTACATACATACCGACATTAAAGCTATGACCTCTAGACCGACATTTATTATTTTTAATTATTTCACGGAAGTAAACCAAAAATTGCTGAACGTAGAGTTTTAACCCTAATACCACTCCATTGAGCCTCTGTCAACCCCTTAAGGCAGTCTTTGTGTTGACAGACAAAGCCAAATCAGCTCGCATGTTACAGTTTACAACCATCCCCTACGCGATCATCATCGTCATCGTTGTTATTTTGTCGTCCTAAATGGATGCTTTGTGCCAAAAATGTATCCGATACGATACTGCTGCCGGATGCCAGTGAGCGCGGTTGGTGGGATGGCAGAGACAAGTTGTGGCGGGAATCGTGTTTGTTATTTTATTTTTTTTTTTCGCTTTTTTGTTTTTAATATCCCAACAACGAGTTGGTAGATAGTCGTTGTATCCGTAACTCGTATAAATAAAATGACTACACGCACTGTGGCAGATAACGACACGGGCAACAACAACGACAGAGATGAGCAAAAAAAAAATGTGCCAACATGCAATGGGCCTCATTAAGAAAACATTAAAACAATGTTCTTCAACAAATGCCGTTCCCATTGCCGTTGTTGTTGGTGTAGTTGTGAAATAAAGATGTTTTCTTCTGCCATTAAAGCGAGGTACACACTCAATACTTCAACATCCAACTCACATTCAACATAAACACATGCGCGAATTCGCTCCACTCGAAATAAACGTTTAATGAAATTACTCCACTGGGCTGGGTTTTTTATTTTAATTTAAATTTAAATTTTAATTATTCAACTTTTTTTTTTATCACTCTTGTTGTTATTCTTTACAATGCTGTAGAATTGAGAAGTGTATGTCATGTGGTAAGAGAAAGGAAATGAAGTTACGAGTTTCGGTTTGAGTTTGAGTTTGAGTTTATGCGTTTGCGAGCCAGATGTTGACAAAACGGTGCCCCCAAATGGAGCCAGGGCCTGACTGAAGGAGGACTGTGTTGTAAAATCGTTCATTTAGTTCCATTAAGTACTGTGAAAGATACACACAATAAGTACACGAGGATTGGCTTGGCAATAAAGATAAAGAGCTATCCGGCGGCGCGGCAAACCTTTTGTCACATTAAATCTTTTTATGGTGCAATCTTTATTTTCAAAAGCAACCAGTTGATGGTGATTGCCTTAACCATTTATTAGCATATATCTACAGACAATGAGCTTTGAGTTAGATGATTAAGATTAAATAGAAAAAAAGTGCTGATTAAAGTTTACAAAACATGCGAGTGTAAACGACAATAAAGTATATAGTATATTGCGCAACAGATCAAAAGATACAACGGATTTTTGAAAATTTCACTCTGAAGTTGATCTGCGACTGCGATACACAGATAAGGAGACCTGACAATAGTTCCTTAATGGATAATGTTTACCCTGAAAAAATCATTTCGATTTCGAAGACCTGCTGGACTCGAGAGATTATAACCATAAGAAAGGAATCCAGGCGGCAATATACATTGGCAGTCTTGTATCACTCACCTGGTTCGAGAACTTTGTGAGCTAATGATTTAAATTTGGTTTCCATATACGAGTATGCTCTAAGATGGTGGATACACCTTAGATAGTCGTCGCCATTAAATATTTTATGAATAGTGCATAGTGCACTGCATATATTAAGTGATCGCCAAAGAATGTATCTGTTATTACGAATCACTTAAGCGTTATCTTATATCGAATTTTAGTATTCATAAAGAACAACTACTTCAGTTTTATTATCGATGAGTTGGTCAGATATCAACGTACTCAAAATTGTACTTACAGAGTTTTATTATGTCTACTTGTAAGGTCCTAAAGCAGGTGACCGGGGACAGAGCCCTGAGACACCGCCAGTTTGTTCGTGTTTTTTTTTTATATAATCAATCAAATCTAACGTTCAGTCCAGGCGGGATATTCGTGGGTATTTCATTACTCCTTAGCGGCCCAGACCATGTGTATATAGTGACTTACGAAAAACGATGATGGCCTTAACAAAGATAGATCTAGTATATTTATATGTATATCTATTATATTTCCTCCGACACCCTATTTCATTTTGATAGTGAAGAATTCAAAGATACGAGTTAAACACTTCAGTATCTTTGACACTGTCTAAAATATCTTCTGATGATCTTCATTAAAGGACTTTTTAGAGTCCAAAGCAATACTATATAGTGCCGCATATAGTAAAAAAATAATTATGGTGTAGAATCAGATCCATGCGACTCAGAAAAGTGCAGACCTTTTAACGTTGCCAATGTTATGTCAATTATTGGGTCTAATAACATAACATTAAAGCAGCTGAAGGGTGTTTCGTTTACGAGCTTTAAACTTTTTTTTTTTTGCTAAGCCACCTATATTGAGATTGAATCAAGAACTTCAGGCACACGTATGGCCTCCACAAGGGTATATAACTTAATTCGTGCGGTTTTTTTTTTTTCAAAATTTGAACATTTACTTAAGAAAAACATGTACAATAGTATTGTTCACATCTGCTCTGATGTGAACCGTATTTCAGTGAGGGCGTTCTGCATCGTCCGGAACAAATGTTAGTCCGAAGGGGAAGGTCGGGGCTATAAGGCGGGTGGGGTAAGACTTCCCATCCACTGTTTTCCAAATAGTTCTTAATCGGAATAGCAACATGGGGCCGAGCGTTGTCATGATGGAAAATTATTGCCTCGTGTCTGGTCGCATATTCCGGGCGTTTTTCGGCTACTGCTCTCTTCAAACGGATTAATTGTGTTCGGTAGCGTTGTCCATTGATGGTTTCACCCGGTTTTAGCAGCTCATAATACAGCACACCCATCTGATCCCACCAAATACAGAGTATTACCTTCGCGCCATGGATATTCGACTTTGCCGTTGATTTGGCTGGTTGGCCGGGTTTCACATATGATTTTTTTTGCTTGGGGTTGTCGTAATGGATCCATTTTTCATCACCAGTAACAATCCGATGCAAAACTGACTTCCTTTTGTGGCGTTCCAGCAGCATTTCGGACATGCAAAACCGCCTTTCACCGTCTCTCGGCTTGAGTTCATGTGGAACCCAATTTCCTTGCTTTTGAATATATCCAGCTGCTTTTAAACGTTTTGAAATGGCTGCTGTTTGAGTGACACCCAAAGATTCTGCGAACTCTTCTTGTGTTTGGCAACAGTCTTCATAGAATAATGCTTCCAGTTCTTCATCTTCAAACTTTTTTGGCTGCCCAGGACGTTCATCGTCTTCCAAGCCAAAATCACCACTTTAAAATCGTGCAAACCACTTTTGGCATGTTCGGTCAGCTAGCGCATGTTCACCATAAACTTCCACCAAAATACGATGATGAACTCCCCGCAAAAACACATTTTTAGGCACAAAGTTCGACATATTTGAGTGAAAAAAAATTATTGTTGTTTACGCTTCAAATGAATGACACATACTGAAATGACGTACAATGATAGTAGCTTTCCAACCCATGTTCCAATGGAATAATACAAGTTACGCTATCTCTTAGCAAACCGCACGAATTATAGACCCAATACGAAGCGGTATTATGCGAGGTACGCCGGAATTTTCCACAAAATTGTCCACACTTTTACTATCGTCGCAAAACTAACTTTTCTGGATTTTTTGTTCCCTTACGGCGCCAATAATTTCTTTTACGAGGTGTTGGCTTTGCGTCGTACTGAGTAATTTTGTTATGAAATAGTGTATAATACTATGAAAAACAGTTCAGTTCGTCGATTTTGGGTGGCAAGGATATAAATTATTCTTCATCAAGAATTAAAGACTCATTTCCAAATGACATGAAAACGCTCAAGAATAACTGATGAAGTCCTATATAAAGCCCTAATCATTCCACTCAAAGTCCCATTCGTCCGACACCAACTGGGCAAAAATTTCGATGTTTAGTCGGTCGCTTGGAAGATTATGGGACAACACCAGATGCTGCCAGGTCTGGCCGACCCCGGAGCAGCCGTCCTGCTGAGAATATAGCAGCTGTGGTTGAAGACGGAGGCGACTCCGGAGTATCGACCACGCAATTGGATATCAATCGACGATGTTTACAGAAAATTTTGGTGAAAGACTGTAAGAAGTTCCCTTACAAAGTGCAGATAGTGCATTAGCTATTAGCCGCTGACCGCTCAAGTTACCCTTAATCTCGACCACAAGATTGACAACTTTTCGTCAAAAACCGTCATGAGCGACGAGGCGCACTTTCATCTCTGTGGATATGTGAATAAACAAAATGATCGCTTTTGCGGTACCTAAAATCCGCATATAACCCATTAGACCCGCTCAAACTGGTCTAACTGTATGATATGCTGTTGACGCTTTGGGCATCATCGGGCCTTATTTTTTCGAAAATGCCGTGGGCCAAACGACTCCTGTGAACGGCAAGTGCGACATGGCCATGCTCAATGACTTTCTCCTTTCTCCGTTGTATGAATTGGGACTGGAGAAGATGTGGTTCATTTTCTCGACTTAATTGTAAAAAATTAAGACATCAAATAAACATAATCTAAAAAGAGAACCAAACTTTTTCATTCGTTAATAAAATTAACGCCAAACAACATCGGGTGACAACTTTTGTGCCACCTTGTACATAAAAGAGAGTCCTACACACTCGACCGTGCAATTTAAATATCAGTGCGCATTTGTGATGGCAAAACGAAAATAAAACGTACAGTGTGAATATGCGTAGATCTCGACGCTCAATTTGGGATACAGTAGTTACTTTTAATGATAAGCAGGTGTTTCTATTGAAACATCACAACATACAGTGTTGGCCAAGTTAAGAAAATTAAAAAAGCTTATGAGAGTTTAAAAACTTTTATATTTTCGTTTTCACAAAATATTACTCTTCGATTTACAGTTACTCACTTTACGTTAAATCTTATCTAATTTTCAATAAAATAAAATAATAAAAAATCCATTGAAAAAAAAAGTTTTTGAAACTAATAGTTAGTGGCATATCCATTATTTTTGACTACTGCAGCACATCGACGAGGCATTGAGGCAATTAGATTGTCAATAGTATGCATTGGGATGTTATTCCAGGCAATTTCTGCATGTCGTAGCAATGAGTCCAAATTATTGCATTTCGTGCGATCAATCCTTTGATCTACAATTCCCCATAGATTCTCTATGGGGTTGAGATCAGGGGATTGCGCTGGCCACTTCATTACATTTATCTCGCTTTCGTTAAGCTAATCCTTCACAAGTTTAGCGGTATGTTTAGGAACGTTGTCATGTTGGAAAATCCATAGCAATGGCATATTCTCCTCAGCATAAGGAAGCATGACGTTTTGAAGGACATCCCGGTACACGAAACGATCCATTATATCACTAATCCTATGAATTGGCCCGATTCCATGACCGGAAAAACATCCCCACACAATAATACTGCCACCACCGTGTTTCACTGTACCCTTGGTGAATCGTGGATTTAGGCCGTCACCTTTCGGCCTCTGTACCGAATGAAAACCATCAGATCCCTTTAAATTAGATTTGGATTCGTAAAGTATAGTTTTCCATTTTGCTACGGTCCAGTTAAGGTGTGCCTTTGCAGACTCAATTCTCGCGCGTCGATTTTTTAGACAAATAAATGGCTTTTTTTATAGGACGATATGCTTTTAAGCCACTATCAAGCGCTCTTCGCCGGATTGTCCTACTTGAGATATCAAGGCTCAGTTCTTTTTGTACACATTTTGGGGATATAAAGGGGGTCCTTTTTAATAAGCCTTATAATTCTTTTATCCTCGCGACTGGTCGTTTTTCGGGGTCTACCGCCACTGTACACCGTTTGGACATTTCCCCGAGCACGAAATCGAGCTATTACTCGCGAAATCACCGAATGGCTTATACCAAATTTTTTTGCAATAAATGTTACTGATTTACCGCTATCAAAATCAGAAATTATTTCTTCTTTTATTACGTCAGAATACTTATTACGAGCCATTTTATCACCTTTTTGTCACAATTAAACACAATTTTAGCTTCCGATTTAAAACGCCGCCGATTACACACAAATAATTTTTTTTTCCATTCATGGCCAGGAACCCACCATATTTTGCAACCACCAAACTTGAGCTTAGTTTTTGGAGGGGACTGAAGTAGTGCATGCCTGATTTGTAGTCAATTACGTGCGACCTAAAGGCACTTATAGCTGCTTGAATGTCCGTGAATATATGGATGCTTGCAAATTTGATACCAGAGTTGAGTATCAGATTGGCGCATTTTTGAATGGCGTGTATTTCAACTTGGAATACACTAGGATAGTTCCCCATGGGAATTGATATGTTTGTGTTCGGTCCATGTATTCCAGCTCCCACTCCCGTTTCCATTTTAGAACCATCCGTATACCACTGTATGCCACTTTGGCTATTTGGTGGGTGTTTACTAACCCATGCTTCTTTGCTGGCAATCTCCGTGGAGAAACCTTTGTTGAAGCTTAAAGTCTTTTTAAGGCGGTCTGTGGCCGCGCAGATCATGTCTAGTTCTGGTACGTCAGAGAGTAGGATCTTCAGGTCCGGATGTACAGGCATGCTAAACGTTGCACTTTTTTAAGCTTAGCAATGGCGGTCTTCTGAGAAGTTTTAGTCCACCATACTACAGAAGCATATGTTAGGATGGGTCTTACTATCATTGTATAGGTCCATAGAGTGATTTTTGGCGGTATCCCCCATGTGGTTCCATACATGCGGAAGCAGGCCCATAAAGCGTTGGTTGCTTTAGTTATTTTATTATTAAGGTGTGAGTTCCAATTTAATCTTTTATCCAGGATTATAGCCAGATATTTGACTTCATCAGAGTGCTCAACGGTTGTGCCGTTTAATGAAACTGAACCTAGGTTTAGATTTCTCCTTCTAGGACTATCTTAAGGGCATTTTGCATGCGTGCACTGAACACATTTGCATCCCTGCCTCTTATAATGTTGACCAGGTCATCGGTGTAGCCATTTATGTTGTAGCCTTGGTTGCTTAGTTTATTAAGCAGGTCGTTTATGACCAGGGACCATAGTACAGCGAGTGTGCACCATCCTGTGGGCAGCCTCTTAAGGCTGATACTGCTGCTGAGGTCGGTCCTGATGAGGTGGTTATTACCCGGCTCTCTAGTATCGCTTTTATCCAGTTTATGGTCGGTTGATCGATCTTTCTGTGGAAAGTTCAAAGCTTTTGATATGGAGTCATATCGGGTGTTATAAAAAGTATCCTCTGTGTCCAGAAACGAACTTTTTATTTCAGCTGTTAGTTTTAGCGGAGCTCCTTCTGTTGATTTGCCTTTCTGATAAGCGTATTGACATGGGTGCAGAGGCAAGTTGTTTTCTATGCTTCCTCTAATGTGGACTCCAAAATTTCTTGCCATTCTTTTCAGGTAAAACGATGTCAAACTTATAGGGCGGTATGATTTAGGTACCTCACTAGGTTTGTTACCTGGTTTGGGGATAAATGATACGATTATCTCCCTCCAAGTAAGTAGTATGTCAGAAAGTCTATTCCTTTTTGTGGCCCATCTTACCTTATCCGAGCTTAAATGTTTACTGGTTAAACTGTTGATTCTGCTGAGACTTCTGACTGTCCATTTGACATGTCAAAGTTGTAAGACCCTGGGAAGTGAACCTGAAGTAAGGTATTCAGGGTTTCTTCTCGGTCGCGTTTGATCTTGCCATCCGCTTTGATTAGCAAGCCTAGGCAGTTGTTGTGATCTTTTGAGAGGGCCTTATGGAGGCGTGCCACTGCCGGGAGGTTTTCCTGCTTCTCGCAGTTTGCGCGCCAGAAGGCCCTCTTTGAGCTTCTCAACTCTTGGTAGGAAGTTAGGAGGGATTCGTGTTGTTCCCAACTACCGGTGCATTTAGCTTTGTTAACAAGTTTTCTCACTCTTTTCCGAATAGCTTCGAGGTTATGCACAATTACAAGCATAAAACGGCTTCTCTTCCTTTCGGTTATGATAATGCCATTTAAAGCAGCAACCTCACGGCTCTTCGAACAACTCAAAATCAACAACGAGACAATAAGATGTATTGAGACCGAATTTCTGCATAAGGTTATTTTTTCGGACCAAGAAACCTTGTTCCTGACATCTTTTGGAACGAGTCATAGTAAAAAATAGACTTTGTCGTTAACCAACAACGGACTACCAATCTCCCAGATCTAAAAAACTGCATTCATCCTCAAGTAGGTTGAAGTTTAACACATTTTACGTGTAAAAATGCTCCTATTTAATTGCATTTTAACCCCTATTGGCAACAGATTCTTCTGCTGAGCTGCTGTTCCCACAATTTATTTGCCAAGGTTGGCAAAGTCCTTTACTTCCGTGCAATTGTAGCTATGACGTTCTGTTCAATCTGTCAATGTTGTATGTTTCTTTTTGTTTACTTAGTTTTGCATTATTTAGTAAACCTCGCTAAACCTTTTGTGCCAGAGTCTGTTTCATTATTTGGAAACGCACCGGCTGTGTTCTTCCTATTATTTCTGTTTCTATTCTTATTCAGGTTGTCGAAAGTCTTGACTTTCATCGTCAAGGTTGAGTTATCTACTCCGTCTGACGGCGGGGTGTTTGGCTTCATATCTGTTGTATAGCCTGTAGAAGAAGTATTTCCATATTCTCAGCATCAACTGTGGCTGCTACAAAGTTTTCTTCTTTAATTTCACATGTTTCCCTGTTGGCAAAACTTCTATATGTTATTTCCTTAGTACAACCTCTCCATAACTTCTATCGCGCTCTTTTTCTTTTTCTAGGGAAGTCGAGGTTGTTCCTTTTACTCATAGAGTTCACGAGCGACTCTTATCCTGCAGTGATGCTTTATATGTTTTTTGTTTATCTGCATTTGCATGTTCGCGGTGTTTGGGCGAAATCTAGCACATGAGTTGCGGCTTTTTCGACAGCACCACCCAGCCCTCATCCTGAATTGATTTAATTGGATTGCGAATTAAATTTCCTTGAACATAAATTTAAACTATACAATTAATTAACTGACTCACAACTTATGTTCTCATGCCAATAAAAAGTTTGCACAACTGAAAAACGTGTTCAATTTATATTTTTAAACTAAGGCGGAATATTTTTGCCGTGTACACATAATCCAATCAGTGTTCTACATACCAAGAACCACAACATCGTAGGCGGCTAATAGTCTGACTCTAATTTAGGTACCACCAATACATTGAGCCAATTATTTCACGCAAAAAAAAAAAAAATGCTAATGAATTTGAATTAAATTTCCTCGAAGTGGAGTTTTTAAACTGATTGTATGTTTTTCCCAACCGTCACTGTAGTGAAGCTGCTACACCCATGGTCAAAAGTCACAGTTTTTTTTTTCTGTGAATATCGAGTGCATACACATGTATAAACGTGTACTCTGTATTTTATTTTTAACAACAACGGAAAAGAGCTGAGCTCAGGTGCGTCACAAGAATTTCATTCATTGTCGAGCACTTCCTCGTCATGGCAGTATCTGATACAATCCAAATCCCATGGCAATGACCTTACATAGCGTCTACACCTTTGGTATTTAAACAAAAATAAAATTCAACATTCCTTTGGATTATTTCAAAAGCGTTTTTCCACTTTTGACAGTAGTACTCACAGCATTCACTGGACGTGGGGGTATTCGGAGGAACTTTCTGTAGAAAACACGCGCGCTGTACCATAATTAGGAGTACAGACATGTGCGTGCTGCAATGCCGTCATTAGGGTTCGCTGTCCGTTTATTTCAGCTATCGAATCGATACTCAATTAATTATGTGTGACAAATGATAACCCCACGGCAGAAAAAAAAAAAAAAAAACTTTGTCAGCGGAACAAGAACTGCAACCATGATGGTGTAATTCCCATAGTTATCGGTCATGCATTAACAGAGATACTGATAATCATTCCCATACTCATATAGTCATAACGTAAATACACATACATATACCGACTCTGAAAGGTATAGGAGAGAGAATGCGTCACATTCTCGAGTCCAATAAAAACTTCTTCGAACTACGGACAGTTCGTTTAAGTGCAAGTTCACCTTGAGAACGGCCTCCATGGCAATCAGTCATGAGTCAGTGAGTGTTTTTTGCTTCTTTTTGTTTTGTTTTTTATTTTTTCTTCTCGTAGTACAAAAACACTTGGGTTGTTTGTGGTCTTTTTTGCCTTCCCTCTTCTCCCAGAACTCATTAAAATAAATGAAAAGTGCAAAAGTGTCTGGAGCGCGTTAAAACAGGAGGGTTGGTACTTGTGGAATGAGATATGGCCCAAAATTAGAGTCTTAATAAGGTATATTAGTAGCCGGCGCACAGTCTAGATAAGTATGTGAGTAAAGCATGTAGCATGAGGCATCAGTCATACTAATGAAGCTTTAGGTTTTCATTAGCGTCGCTGGTAATGAAAGAGCGGCAATAGTAAGAAGTAGCCCAGTTAGAGGTCATAGTTGTTTGGTTGCATAAGTAATAAGTAATAATACATATAAATTTTTGTGATCGAGCTGTTCGAGAGCTTTTCGAGGGCTTGACTCATGCTTGTTAGTTTTGCTTTTTTTTCTATAAATAGCTCGTCCGTATAAGGAGCACACAGTGTTGATATGTGGTCTTTGTTCTCTAAATTTTGTAGAGGTTCATTCAAAAATCGCATAGGTGTTTTTTTTTCCACCATACAACGTCTAAATACTTAGATATTTGCTGGAGTTTTTCTTTTTTTATAAATATATTGTTCGTTGCATTATGTATGAAAAATAACATCATTAAAGTGTCCACCGCACTCACGTCTACAGGCCATCATACAAACATAAACATTTACAAGGCCTCGCTCACACATTACCGCACCAACTTCGATTTTTCAGCTCTGCCTTTGTTGTTGGCTGATCCATAAAGACTTTACTATTCACAAAGAAAAAAACCCAAAGAGAGTAACCTAATGGTCTTAAATCGCATGATCTAGGTTGCCAGTTAGTGTCACTTTTATGTGAAACTAATTAGACCCCAATAGCTTATTGTTTGGACGTGTTATGTGAATCGTAGCTCCATGCCTTTGAAAATAAAGATTACCAGTGTCCATTTCTTCAATTTGAGGCCACAAATAAATCTTTTATCTTTTGTCTATAGTGCTCTGGATTGACAGTATAACACAGCTCTTTCATTTGCATTTTCGAATATATATGGACTCATCATTCCACCGGTCCAAAAATCACACCCAACAGTACACTTTTGTGGATGTATTGATATTCGGGGAATTTTGTCTCTCCAGACGCGAAAATTTTGTTTGTTGACAAAACTATCCAATGTGAAATGATGATTTTGCTTGAGAAACCAGCATCATGTACAAACAACCAATTGAATAAGTTTGAATAACTTTAATGCGTTGTTTTAACGTGTAACTATCTATGGTCAATATTGCGTAGTACATGTGTCTTCTTTACAAATGTCAAAGATGACATATAAAAGTTAGAGTTCATAAATTATTCACTACGGACAGGATACTTAGTCATGCCGCAACATTTTTGAATGATTTTTATTTTATTTTAGCAATGCACACATATATATACATACATACGCAACCAAAGAATTCATTTATCATCAACATAACTTATTCAGTGCTTCAAACGCTATCGTTCTATTCTCTCCATGAGTGACACTTACACATATAAAGTTGGTTCTGCTGGAGGGTTTGGAAATAGCAGCCTTTATATCCAGCCTTGGTCTAAAAGAATACTGTTCTTCTTTCTTAAGAGATTACCAGCCAAGCGGTTAAGTAAGATGAGTTAGGTTGAGTGGGTATGGTAGAGAAAAAAGAGCCGCATGCAAATACATAAGTTAAATCTGTCGCTTATTGTACTAAGGTTGAACGCTTTTATCTAATACTTTTCATTTCTCCGATTAAATGTTTATTTTAAGCCATCATTTCATATTATCCTCGTTCTATGGCCATTGCTACTTGATGGAGACAGTCCTGTCATATGTCCGAGCCCTAAGTTTCATTAAAACTAGTCAAGCAAATTCACTGGGGACCTGCATTTTAGTCTACTTACAAGACATGCATATTCGTTTAAGCTTAGCGATTGAGCAAAGATATTAACGCATCTTACCATACTTTGTCATAGAATAGCTGATCACATAAAGCTCGCGTATGAATCCGTTCCACTTGGAAGCATGACAATGATTAAATTATTTCGGAAGTCTTAGGCAAAGATTCCGTTTCTTCTCCCTGCACAGTGTTAGGCATAGTCAATATAAATAAAAATGAAAGTCGTCTTCATAATAAATTTCCATGCCCGGTATGTTCACGTTGGACCATAACCTTTTGACCTTAAAAAAGTTGTGAATGGTTTAGCATTCATGCCCAAATATATGAAGGCCCTATTCCACCAACCACTTTTCAATTTACAAAATTCAGTATTTTTTGGAAAGTCAAAACTGCAATTGTCTGTACATAACACATTCCTCGAAAAAGCCCAGTCTAACTAAGAAAAACACTTTGTTTTTTGTAGAAATGTGGCCTTATTCATCAACATACTCTCCTTCAAGACTGATACTATTACAAAGGGTTTTCGAATAAGGACTTGACAACTTTTTTTTTTAAATAAAACGCAGACCATTTGAGATATTTCAAAAACTTTATTATCGGCTTGAAGTACAATCAAAACATTTATGAATGGAACTCGACTTGGTTCATATGGCCACCGCGGGCACGTTTGCAGCGGTCGATTCGTTGAACCCAATTTTCAACGACTCTGCCACACATTTCGGCCGAAACGGCCGGTATTTCGCGTCCAATGTTGGCTCTGAGCTCTTCCAACGTCGTCGGCTTGTTGGCATAAACCAATGACTTAACGTAGCCCCACAGAAAATAGTCAAGCGGCGTTAAATCGCACGAACGAGGCGACCAATCGACTGGCCCATTTCTTGAGATAACATGCTCACCATACTTACTCTTCAATAAGTCGATTGTAACGTGTGCTGTGTGGCTTGTGGCACCATCCTCTTGAAACCACATGTCGTCCAAGTCCATATCTTCCAATTCGGGCCAAAAATAATCGCTGACCATGACCACAGAACCTCGACCAACCTGTTGTCTCACTGACACGGCAACATCACACAACGAATATGTAGACTCAAATTTTTGCAGTAAACTTGTTACTGCCTGTCTACTAGGGCGAGAATGACGACCGAAAGTTGCAGTCACCGACTCCGAATTTCGGTAATTTGCAGACGTTGCTCGTTCGTGTACTTTACCATGATGAAAATGTTGAGTTTACTGAATAAATTGACAGTGACAGTTTGATGATTAGTGAAAGAGTGCGTTCACAAATAAAATTCAAAGTTGTCAAGTCCCTATTGGAAAACCGGATACATCCATTTCACGCTTTTCTAACTTTGTGATGCCTCTTTTGTAGAAAAATTTGTCTTTGCTCTCAAAATTGGCCTAAGTTTCGACAACCACTTCTTCTTTCCCAGGAGCTGGGGATCAGATTTAAGGAATACGGTGAGTGGGGAAGCGTAATTTATTCAGTGTTTTCTATTGCATGTGAGGTCTTGAATTGAATTCTACACTTAATCGATCCATTAATGCCAAGTTATATTCGGTGAAACAGCATGCCATAACTTTGCCAGCCATCTTTTGCGTTTTTAGTAGCTTTGGACGTCTTCCATCGGCTTTTGTCCACTCAGTCACCACTTTGTCACATACCTACGTAAGAAATCTTTTTTATCTCACTTAAACCGTTCCACATGGCGCTCTAAATCTTCGAAGAGTTATTGTTTTTGGTCCTATGTGAATGGACGACGCATCCACTTCGACAGCAACCTACGCATGCTTTAATTTTCGTATAAAATTATAAACACACTATCTTCTAATATCTTTAATGTGTAAGCTATTTCACGCAACTTCACTTTACAAACTTGCAAAACTATTTTGTGGAGTTTTTTTGTTTTTATGTTTTCCAGGACAACTGTAGATTTTGGGCGACCAGAGCGTTCAGCATCATCGGTGTTTATACGACCGCTTTTAAATTCAGTTAGAGGACTGTTTGAAAGGTTCCCGGCCCAATCTGGATTGGGTGATAAATTTATATTCGTTCAATTCGCAATACAGGGTGTAGATTCTGTTATAAACGGAATCTCAAGTGCAGAAATAATTGTACAAAGTAATTGGTACGCTAAGCGGCGATGGCGATGGCGTGATAGTTAGCTCATTGGACTATCACGCAGAGAGTCTGGGTTCGATTCCTGGATGGGTCACCAACAATTTTTCAAATCGCCATCACCCTTTCGGCGGGAAATGACAAGCTCTCAAAAGTAAAAAATTGCCTAAAAAAAAAGCTTCTAAGGAGTACCGTTCGGACTCGGCGATAAACCGTAGGTCCCGCTCAGATGTGACAAAAAAATTAAAACATGAGCAACACAAATCAGTTTCAAGAGAAGCTAGTGCATGACCCATACCGGGCTGCCAGCGCCACAGTGTTTTTTGTTTTTTGTTGGTACGCTAAGCAATATTCTAAAGGTAGGTAGTTAGTTGGACGATATGGCAGCTATTTCATGTCAAATGTTGGCTTTTAGTTGAGCTTAGGTCTTTGGCTTATTAGCGTATACTTTGGATTTCAAATAACCGCACAAATAAAAGTCTGGTGGCGTCAATCCTGGTGATCTCGGTGGCCAGTAAAAATCACCACTTTTCGATATCAACCGCCCGGAGAACAATAAATTGATTGTTGCTTTAGTCCCGTCCTGTTGAGATCAAAAGTTATCCATGTAATTTTCACGAATAATGGGCATTGCAAATTCCGTTATCATGGCTAGATAACGCTCACCTTTGACGGTTGTCGTGGCTCCATCATCGTCTTCGAAGAAATACGGTCCGATGATCATACTCGTGCAAACACCGCACCAAACTGTAACTTTTTGGTCGTAAAGACGCTGTTCTTCAATTAATTGATGATTTTTTGTGGCATAAAACGACAATTTTCTTGTTTACTCCTCCATTCAACGAGAAATGTGCCTCGTCTGACAAGATGTTTTAATGTTAAGCTGAACAATTTCAGCGCGTTCTTTTGGTGTGTACTGTTCCATGGTATAAATTGTCTTCGAATGACACTTACAATCTATGACATTTTTCGATCTATCAGCGCTGTCAAAAGTTACAGGGATGCCAGATGGGTCAACTTTAAATGGCCTACCCTGTATTTAAGCTCGTTGTGTGTCAAGTTTCGTTACAGTTGGTCGTACTACGAGTATAATTTTTCTACGATTTTTTGTTTGGACAAGTCTGCTTTTATATAAAAAAAATTAGAAAAATCTCAAATCAGAGCTGTGATTAAATATTTTGTCACAAAGAATACGGCGCCAATAACACATTGGGGGAAATGGGGAAATCTGCGCCTTCGTTTTTCACGTTAAAAATGGGTGCAGCTTTGTTTGAACATGGCAGAGACATCGTCGAAAATGATCCGAGGAGCTCGACATCCACCACTTCTGAAAACGTCGATAAAATCCATAAAATGGTTTTAGAAGACCGAAGATTAAAAGTACGGAAAATAAGTGATACTATACGGTTCATACTTTAATTGACGACTTAGGATTGAAAGAATTGCTTATTAAGATGGGTGCAGCGTTTGTTAACAGGAAACAAAAATTCAATCGGGTTGCAATTTGTAGAGAAAATAGCGCTATTTTGAAGCCACGCTAGCGAGTTTTTGACAAAATTTATAACCACTGATGAAGCCTGGATTCACCACTATATTCCTGAAACAAAACGACAGTCGAAACAATGGAAACATAGAAGCCAAGACATGTTCATCGGCCAGACGAGCGAATGCGTCAGTGTTCTGCGATTGTAAGGGAATTATTTTTATTGATTACCTTTCCAAAGGACAGTAAA
Organism: Volucella inflata; assembly: GCA_928272305.1. Lineage (NCBI taxonomy): Eukaryota > Metazoa > Arthropoda > Insecta > Diptera > Syrphidae > Volucella > Volucella inflata. Next base: position 66,516,802 of record OV743718.1, read on the forward strand.
GTCAATACTAAGCTAATCTGTTGGATAAATTAGCTAAAAAAAATCGGACTTGGCCATAAAGAAAATCTTTTTCATCAGTATAATGCACCGGCGCACAAGTCAGTTTTTGCCATATCTAAGCTTCATGAACTTGGATTTGGAGCACCACCTACCTTAATCGCCAGATTTAGCACGACTATTACCTAATTAAAAACAGTCCTTGGCTGGACAAAAATTTTCAAAGAACGAAGAGGTGAAAGCTGAGACGGAGCTGCTTTTTAAGAAATTGGGGGAATCGGCTTATAAAAAAGTCATAGTTCTCATAGACCGAGAACTTTTCAAATAGCCCTCGTATGCCAGTCTATAATAGTTTATTGAGTATCTATAATGCTTATCAAGCAATTGTGTGATTTTAACATTATTTTTCCCCATCAAAACTAAAAATCAACACACAAAAGTTTTTTCACTAGAACCACTCTAAGTTGGAAACTAATAATTGGAATGAGATGAAATTTTGACACGTTTCGTTTGGTACGTACTATTCAGAAATCGGATGGATCTGCCAACAGTGATGCTATCTATGTGTCGGACAGGAGACTTATTGAGCGATGTGCTAGAAATATGATCGACCTTAAAAGCAAAATGGAAAGCGTTGAAAGTAATTTTTAAAAGCATAACGAATCAAGAGAATTGAAGACTAAACAGCAGTACCTTATTTGCGGTACTAATAGGACCTTAAGCAGTTTTTTTTTTTCAAAAGTTTATTGAATACTCGTATAGCAAGCAGAAGAACAACATGCGCAACACAATATGAATATTTTTCACAAGTATTTACAGACTATAAGCTGATTGTTTAGCTTGATATCAGGACTTTTTACCATTTCAGATAAGGCAATCTTTTCCCTTGATAAGTTGTCATAAAGATATTCATTGAAAAGTAGAAAACCATTCGAGTCTTCCCAGAGATATATTGCATTTAAGTCCTCATTCCATAAATTGACACAAGTTCCGATTTTTGACTGGAAAGCCGACAAGTATATTTGACATCGTCCTCATGTAGATGTATCGAAGTGTGATTACAAACTTGTGGGCAGTCATTGATTTATACAACGAAGAACAGCTTATATAGCAGCATAAAAAGATCGGTCCGGCCCACAAACCATCATTGCATTCATTGCCTTTTGACAAACTGCTCTTCATTTTCCTTAGATGCATCGATGTTTATCATCGTGCGGGCAATGTATCCATCTATGTTACACAACAAATCATTGTAAAACAAAAAATGGACTGGCGATTTTCGCAATGGTATTTGCAAGAAATTCATAAATTATTGCGCCCAAAACTCAGTGAACTACTCTGCAAACCACATCCCAAACTTGCATTTGAAGGTTCTTAGTCTGGAAAAGAAAGCAGATGAAGCATTCTTTCACAACTGAATTCGATTAACTATATGCAGGTGGTCCTAATTGTACAGATTGTGACACCTTGAGTGGGTCAAGTCGGGCTCTGTTACTCCAAATAACCCATTTTTTTTATCTCCGTCTGAAAAATGGCTCGTAATTGTAACAACAGCTGTAGCTGAAAATTATTTTGCGATAGGTGGTGTGATTCAAATATTTTCGACTTTATAACCTTTCTACTATTTTTTAGGTATCGATAAATGGTCATATGGCTTGCGTTGAGTTCTGTTTCCAATTTCCTCACCGTAACAGTGGAATTTCTTTTGACGGTGGACTTCATGAGCACATCGTCTAGCTTTTCTAACCTATCTGAACGAGATGCATCCTTTAGATCAAAATTGTCATTTCTAAACCTTGCAAACCAACGCCGGCACATGGGCTCTCAGAAAACATCCTTGCGATACATAATTTGGATTATTCTAGTGACTTTACTTCATACTTGTTTTTTCGGAACAAAAACGATGAAATATGCTGGAGCAACATATCTGAATAACTAATTTCAATCCCGGCTTAAGAATTATACTGGTTTTGTGCATTTTATTACAACTTGAAAATAATCTTCAAAAAAACAATACAGTATTGAATGTGAGCTTAAAACAATCATCTGCCATCACTCCTAGTCACATGTAAGGCTATTTGATGACTTCAATGTGACTTCAATCAAATCTCGTCTGTCGCATCTGCGTGCCAGATCGCCCTTCGCCAATTGTCTTATCACACGTGATTCATCTATTGTATGGTGCGCAGTGCGCATTTTTATTTTTTGTAAACAAAAGTATCTGCTATCTAACTATCAAACCTAATAAACCAACCACAAATAATTAGATACCCATTCCGTCATTCCGTCAATCCGTTCGTTTGTCATCCTATCCGTGAACGAAAAAGCACCATCGATTCAGATATAATACTCATACAACCTCTAAGTTTAATTTTCATTTCGCGAATTGCGTGTAAGATTGCAATAAAAATAAACAAAAGCGCCGAATGTTAATGGCTCACACAATTTTACGTCAAGTACAGCCAACAGGCAGGTAACCGTCAGTAGGTGGGAAGGTGAGGTACCACCTTGGCGGATAATACTTGCGTAATGCCAAAATGAATGCCAAGAATGAAGGTGTGGTGACGGTAATGGAGGCACTGACACAAATTAGCTTTCTGCGAATTCGGAAAATTTCTCTCACTCCCATTTCCATTTTCGCCCTCGAATTGTTGTCTTTTTTTTCTTAGGTCTTTCATTCTGAAGCTCCCTTATGAATATTACAAATCTGAATGAGCGTGCAATTACCCACTAGAGGCTCCGAGAAAGGACTCATTATGAATGAACGACCCGAAGTATAGGGTGGGCCAAAAGATACATACTCGTACACGAATTTATTGGAATTTCTTCGTGTTATTTATTTTTAATTCACTTTTACGACTGAGTGACTTTTGGCCATAACAATAAACTAATAAACGGTACTGTGCCGTGAGACGCTACCATAAAACTAGCTGAAGCTGCGAATGGAAGGGGAGAGAAAATTTCAGTGCTAATTTGGTGGAGGAGAGAAAATCCGAAAGATTTGAGAATCGGTTTTTCGGTTGATTAAGTTTATGAGAACTGGATGCATCGGGTGGGAGTACAAAATATTTTTAACGATGAAGAGCTGAGTGGTAAGCGAACGTGAGGCACTTTTAAGATTGTTATAAGGCCAAACGTGTTTTTTTTGGTGTTGTGATTAAGGGTTATATAAGACCTTATGAAAATAACAACCTTGCTGGTGGCCAAAACGTAATTCTGAGCACATAAAGCAAATAAATTGGTTTACAGGAATGTTGCGGAAAACGTATTTTATTTTCTTTCGTGAATATTTCGCATCGTATATCCCCACAACAATAGCACAAAGAAGCCTCATTTCATAAGATACTTATTGAAAGAAATTCGACTTTAATGCGATTAAAGTATAGAGCACATAGTTCGCAACTCTTGCTCGCACCTCCATTCCTTAATGAACAATATCTCGAATACTGACGTCATCTGTGAGGAAAGCAGTAAGTGACAACTTTCAATAGAGATACAGTAGAGAGGGCGTGCTCGAATGACATCGACGATTGTGTGAAAGTTTTAATCAGGGCAAACTACCAAGAGGAACCGTCACTAGATCTACTCTGAAATTTTTAAAGAAAATATTTAAATATTCCTTTCACAATTCAGTTCAACACTACAACTATCAGTACTGACCGGAATGAGAACAACTAATGAACTGAAAGTATTCTTCTGTTTAGCAGACGCTTGGCAGGATAACAACACTAACCATAACTCATCAGCACTCTACAATTTTAGCAGTTTAAACTGGAGCACCTTTGTAGACTGGAAAATAATAAAGATGTGCATTATCTACTTAGACTTCAAGATAGTCAAAACACATGTACATCTTTTAAGAATCCTTTCTATTTCCATTCTAATACTTGCAAAAGCTACGCCTAAAATTCCTTACCCAACCATCCAAAGGAAAAGTCCGTAATTCCTAAAGCTAACACACTCCGACATATTGAGCCATTGATGAAAAAAACCCCAAGTAATGGCTCGAACTAGCATCTTCCGACAGGTGCTGGTTCTTTAAATAACAAGAATGAGCCTCTGCAGCTGAACATCTTGCAGCTCTGCTAATAACCCCCTTCTTCACGCCTCCCCGTGACACCAACTGGGAATCGCCCTAGAGATTGCGAAGTGAAGGGGACAAATGCCGAACTTCCTCCGCCATAAATCAGGATTAGTGTCGGAAAAACAAAACAAGACCTTATCCGGGCTACTTCGACATATTTGCAGTTCAGGCCGGTAATGATTTCCAAGGCTTGGTCGGGGTCTTGGAAAAGAGATGGTGGCGGTAGAGCCCTATATTGGCCAACGGCAGCACTCACATCCCGGAACGGGTTACTGGCTTCGGTATAACCGACTCCTCGTCCTAGGGGCATTAAAAATGGAACTGGTCCTCCAGGTTGGGGAGGGTTACGAAGCATTAACAAGCCTCGGATATGGATGGATCTACTGTTGACAACCCACGCAAACGCTTTAAGGACAATGAGCTTCGGATATTCACGTGGAATGTTAGATCCCTCAATAGACCACGTGCAGCCGAGGCCCTAGACTGCTGCAAAGCAGACATAACCGCCATCCAAGAAATGCCATTGAATCGGCCAGAAAGAAGAAGATGAAAAACTGCGTCATCTACTACGGCAATTGCTATCGACGGCAAAAGCAGCGCTTATTTGAATGCGGATTTGTTGACGGAGGCAGACTGAGACATGAAGTCCTAAGCCTCCGGCATGTGACCGAGCGCCTCGTAGCAATCCGCATCAAGGCTAAATTTGCCAACATTAGCCTTCTATGCGCTCACGCCCCCTAAGAGAAGAAAGATGACGACAGAAAGGATGCCTTTGAGTGAGTGAGTCCTCGATGATTTTAATGCAAAGCTAGGAAGAGAGGGTATAACGGATTCAGGCTAATCGACTTTGCGGCGTGGCGAAACACTGTCGTAGCTAGCACGCGGTTCCAACACATCTCGACATACACAAGGGGACTTGGAGAACTCCTGATCAATCAACAGTCAACCAGATTGATCATATCGCGATCGACTCAAGACACTCCTCCAGTATTATGGATGTCCGTACGTTCCGAGGAGTTAACATCGACTCGGACCATTACCTTGTTGTAGCCAAGGTACGGTTCCAGATGTCCCAAACTACGCCAAGACAAACGAATGCTGTGAGGAAATTCGACGTCAGACGGCTACAATCGCAAGAGATCGCCAAGTCCTTTTCCGATCGAATGTCTCTTAATCTCTTAAGAGGTCCAATGCCGCCAGCATCCAGCATCGAAGATCATTGGAAATACTGCCAATACGCCATCAGAGATGTGCTGTGTCTCACTCGTCCACCACAACGAAACCCCTGGTTCGATGATGAATGCCGGCGAGCACATGCAGCTAAGCAAAAAGCACGCAATGCGGCACCGCAAAAAAAGACCAGAGCTGCTCATGAGCTCTATGAGCGGAAGAGGAGAGAGCATGAGAAGCACGCGATCGAGGAAATTGAGAGATGCTACTCCAGGAATGAGGTTCGGAAGTTTTACCAAAAGGTGAAAATAACATGCCACGGAAACAAACCCCGAACCGAAGCCTGTAGAGATGAACAACGGAATATCGTAGTAGAATCGCAGTCGATGCTGGGAATTTGGAAAGACCATTTCTGCAGACTGTATGACGGCGATGACGGACCAAATACCGCTGTCAAGCAGAATCAATCTTTCAACTTAGACGATAATGACCAACAATTCCGTCCACCCGACCTGGATGAAGTGAAGATAGCTATATCGAAGCTTAAGTCCAACAAAGCTGCTGGAGCGGACGGAGCTCTTCAAAGCGGCAGGCGATGACTTGGTAAGGAGCATACACCAACTCATCTGTAAAATATGATCGAACGAAAGTATGCCCGATGAATGGAACCTCAGCATTGTTTGTCCGATTCTCAAGAAAGGAGACCCTCTGAACTGCGCCAACTACAGAGGCATCAGTCTCCTTAACATCGCATGTAAGATCTTATCCGCTGTATTGTGCGAACGCCTGAAGCCGTTCGTCAACAACCTGACAGGTCCATATCAGTGTGACTTCAGGCCAGGAAAGTCCACCATCGATCAGATATTCACACTACGGCAGATCTTGGAGAAGACCCATGAGCTTCAGATCGATACACACCACCTATTCATCGATTTTTAGGCCGCGTATGACAGCATCTATAGAGACGAGCTATATAGAGCAATGTCTAGTTTTGGCATCCCTGCGAAACTCGCCAATCTGCGCAGGATGACGATGGAGAATGCACGCTGCTCCATCAAGGCCGTTAAAGATCTCACCGAGACCTTTGATATCCAGAAAGGATTTAGACAAGGCGATGCGCTGTCATGCGATTTTTTCAACATCGTACTTGAAAGAATAGTAAAAACTCACGCGCAAACACAAGAGTCACTATCTTTCAAGTCCGTCCAATTACTTGCATACGTCGATGATATTGACGTAATTGGAAGAAAGGAGCGTGATGTCAGTGGCGCCTTTGCAAGGATTGAGACGGGAGTGGCGAAAATGGCTTTTACGGTCAATGAGGGCAAAATTAAGTATTTGTATCCTGTCAACCAAAAAGGACACTGAATATTGACTTATCGGACAGAACGTCACCGTCGACAGGTATAACTTTGAGGTATGTAGTTGGAGACTTTGTCTACCTAGGCTCAGCTATAAATTCAGACAACGACACCAGAGCTGAGAATAACTCTTGCCAATCGCTGCATCTTTGGGCTAAGCCAACTAATTGACTAGCAAAGCGATTTCTCGAACAACAAAAGGTAAACCCTATATAAGACCTAAGTAATTCCAATCCTGCTCTATGGCACAGAGGCATGGGCATTATCAAAAAACGGATGACGGTGCTCTTTGCCGCTTTAAGAGGAAAATTGATTTTCGGTCCTGTCTGCATAGACTGTGAGTGTAGGATTATATACTACCCAGAACTGGACAGGGACATCGACTGAACCAGAAGCGTGAAGGTCCCACGACTGAGATGGCTCGGTCATGTAGAGCGCATGGACACCAACGCTCCGGTCCGAAAAATCTTCGAATCCTCTTCCAAAGAACAGTGCAGTAGGGGGAAACCGTGACTCAGGTGGCGCCCGTAAGCAGAAGGGGACCTCAGCCAGCAATGGATCGTGTTAGCTGGAGACGCTTGTTGACTAAGGCCCAGGTTCACCCCGGACTATAACGCAACCTGAAGTAAGTAAGTATATACTGTCTCCGAAAATAATAGTTATTTAGTGTCATCTTCTTATGTTGCTCGTCCCACTAAGGATTTCGCAAAGTATAGTGAAAAGTTAAACCGAAGAAAATTAGGCCTTTTGGCAGAATTTGAGTAGTGGGTTAGTTTTTCAAACGTTGACTGTTACCAGTTGCAGTTTTTCTTTAAAGGATTACCTAAATCTAAAGAAGGCTATTTTTTGAGTTCTCAAATAAACTCGTACATAAACATAAACCTAAGCCGCTTACTTATTTTTGAATTTGAGTAGATTAATCTTATTTTAAGTATCAAAAATAACTGACTATTTTACTCGTGTCTCTGGACTTTTTTCCTTATTTTGATTACTCCTATCTTCCTTTAATTTTTCTTTTTAAATTTAATCACAACATTCTTGCTTCCTATTTTTATGGACAAATCGTTGCTTAGGGAATCTCAACGAATAGAATACTTTAAGTTTGTGTAACCATAGTCCACCATAGGTCACATATGCGAGTACAAATTCCTCTCTTAAAGACAACAAACCTACGCTCACTTAATGTCCTTTAGAATAGACAATTTTTCAAACTTACTTTCAAAGACTTTGCTCAAATTGACTTAAAACCTAATTTACCTGCCCAACTATACCCTGCAAAATGCTGATGTCCCTTACACAGAAAATCCTTCAAGTCAAGGAAAATTCCATCAAATATTTGAAAATAATTCAAGAGGATAAAGTTTTCCAACGTAGAGAAGAAAAAAAGGGATTTCTTTTGCATCATTCCTAACCCCATCCCTATGACAATACCTACGGATACCAATGCATTAAATAAAACTGACGACCAAGAGAAAACAGCAAGAAAAAGACAAATTTTTTTTATCCAAGCGGGCATAACTTTTCTTGTTATTTCCAACTTGTAATCTTATTACGACCGAAAACGACGAAAATAAATGATAAAGTGTCATCTTCATCCCCGTCAATATGTCCTTGCAAAAAATCATCGTTTTATCATCAGTACAAGGAGGAGAAAAAGCCACCCACTCACGGAGTGGCACAACTGTCACCAACAACGTTTCAAACCGTGCGTCGTTGAGGCTAATTTTCGAGCCCACAATATACACATTGGGTCCACATCAGATGCGACGACGAAAAAAGAAAGAAACCAAAACCAAATATTGACAAATTGATAAGTTGCCAAAGAAAAAAAAAAACGTGTCAACACTTTTTTGTGTTTGCCTTCGATTTAGCGATAAAAAAAAGGGGAACACATCGTCATGCCTAACTCATTAGAGTTTTTATTTTGATACAAACAGGGGTTACTTCTATAGAGGGTGTTTTAACAGGATACGGCTGATTCTATGATGCACGACACCTATGTACATGTCGAAATAAAACTCTACACAATTGTAATTTTGACAACTCCTAGTCGAAACGGGTGGCTTGGTATACTTTTTCTCTTTTTTATCTCATCCCGAACGTACGAAAGATACTCTGGAATTTTGCTTGAATTCATGCTATGGCCCTGATGAATTAAAAATTATGAGTTTGAGGTGGAACATGTTGGATCGGGGAAATTGGTTTGATTTGAAGGGTTAGCAAAACAAACTCTCACACTTTGGATGACTTAATTAAATTTGACGATGTATCGATTTTTTGTTGTGGCTTCCGGTTGGCTGAACTTCTTCTTCTTCTTATCCTTTTATTAACCCTTTCCTCGTTATACGAACTTATGCGTAACGAGTTTCCCATTTTTACTGCATCGCTGCTGCTCCGCTTATGGGGTTGGCTAATGTCGCAGACCGCAGAATGCGTCTACATAAAGCTCGGTCCTGGATCGCTTCAGTGGTTAATCTCAGACGTTGTTGCGCATTTGCCATCTGACAAATCCAGGAATTCTTTTTCCGACCTCGTTTTCTTACAGTTGGAGTGACCGTAGTTGATAGTGCCTTTTTAACCGGATTTTCCGCAGATCTTCTTTGAACGTGGCAATACCAACTTATTCTATTCGCCTCAAGCTGTTCGGTTACCGAATTCTTTATATGTAGACTTCCTCTTATACGCGTAGATCTAATGCAATCGCGTTTAGTGACTCCACTAGACATCCTTAACATTTTCATTTCCGCTGCCGTCATTTTGTTTTTAAACGCTTCGTACATTGTCCAGCACTGTGAACCGTATATAAGAGCTGGTCTAACAACCGTGGTGTAGAGTTTCCCCTTTAATTTAAGTGGAAATTTTCGGTCGCAAAAGATTCCCGAATTTTCCCGCCATTTCATCCATCCCACACTAACTCTGTGGTTTACGTCGTCGTCACATTTCGCTTCCATGTTAACGATTGATCCTAAGTACTTAAAGATTGTGCTTTTCGGTAGAACTATTCCGTCTAACATTATATCCGGAACAGGTCGCAACGGATGCGCAAATGGGCACGTCAAATGCTCCGTCTTTGAACGACTTATTTTAAACCCGTTTCTCTCTAGCGCATTTCTCCATGAATCTAAGGCGTTCTGTAAATCTTCGACGTTATCGCTAAGTATAACTGCGTCGTCAGCGAAGAGAATTGGCGTTACATTTGCTTCGCGCATGCAGTCTTTTAAAAGATAGTCGAATACTACGTTAAAGAGGAAAGGGCTAAGTACGCTTCCTTGATGCACTCCGACATTAACTGGAAATTCTCTCGTTAGTCCAGCAGGGCTTTTAACCGCAGTTTTCACGTTTCCGTATATGTCTTGTATTATTCTTACATACGTTTCCGGTACGTTTTGAGACCTCAGCGCGGCCCATATGAGATCCCTAGGCACTCGATCGAATGCTTTCTCCAGGTCGATAAATACCATGTGTAAATCCTTAGACGAATCTCGGTGCTTTTCCATTATTATTCGTAGGCTTTGGATAGCGTCCACCGTCGATCTTCCTTCAACAAATCCACACTGGCTATTATTGAGCTTTATTATTTGCCGAAGACGTTCGTTTAAGACTCTTTCGACGATTTTCATTGTGTGTGACATAAGCTTGATTGAACGGTAGTTGTTGCATTCTCGAGTGTCGCCTTTTCCTTTGTATAATGGAACCAAGAAGCTACTTCTCCATTGATTCGGCATAGGTTGTCCACATTTTAATTTATTTAAAAGTTTCGATAGCCAAACGCTGCCGGTTGGCTGAACATGGCTGAGGTTAATAACCTCATTGCAGTGGGGGCAGGGAATATCGAAAATATTTATGAGTGTGTTATATGTGGGCTACTGAAGAGCTGCCACATAATCGAGTTCTGGACTTTAATGAGGAAGTTCTAAAGAGGAGTGAGATGTAGCATTGGTTTTACACACTTAAAATTTAACATGTAATAAAAAGTGGGTAGCCTGTACTAAATTGTTTCGATGACTGATGTGTAATTAAAAATTTACTGTAGAAGGATGCTTAAAACTTCGATTTAAATGAATGATTATGAGGGTGCAATGGAGGTTCCAGGGTTTGATTCAAGTATGCAACAAAGGCAAAGATGGATTTGGGTTCAGAGTCTGTGCCAAAAGAATTTAATAACATCCACTCACCCTATTCAGCAGGATATTTCAATGCTAAAGGCAACTTCACTGAAGACGGTCACACCTCATTTAATCTACGTACCATGAAAAGAAAGGAACTCAACCATGCAAATCGAATGACCTGGCTGTCCTATACAGATAAAGATATTAAACGACGTGGAACTGCGGGCTACCCAGAAACAGAAGCATCCAGAGAATACTTTGTTGAAGGATTATATTTCATAAGTTTGGTATTAGGAGTACAAAAAATTTTTCGCCGTTTAACAAAAGATGGCCTCACAAGTAAGTTGTGGTTGAAATTTTGGAAGATGTTAAAAGTCATATCGTGAGGTTGGTCATTAGACAACAAACATAACCTTGAAGTGTTAACAATTTTGTATTAGCTGCACAAAATGTTTGTTTTTTTGGAACTAAAATGTCGAGTTTTGAGCTGAATAAGCGCCATTTACGGGAACTTTTGATTTACTTCTTCTGCTTCTTCTGCCCGTAGAAGCATGTGATAAGGCTGCTTTAAGTGAGAGAAGTTGTTGTGAGTGGTTTTAAAAGTTAAAGAACAATGAGTTTGATGTCAAAGAAGAAGAGCGTAGCGAAAGGGCGAAAGTGTATGAAGACGCGAAATTGGAAGCACTATTGGAGGAAGCATCATGCCAAATGCAAAAAGAACTTGCACTCACATTAGGAGTGACTCAGCAAGCAATTTTAGATCTTTTAAAATCGTTAAAAATGATTCAAAAACAACGAAACTAGTTTCCATATGAATTGCAGTTGAGAAATGAAACATATGTTGTGAATTTGGTTGGATCAGCTTGGGGTCGTATATTATAAGTTGCTCAAATCGAATGAAACCATTACTGGAGCTATCTACCAAACACATTTGATGAGATTCAGCCGAGCACTCAAAAAAAAAACGCGCCCACTACTACTCCAGACACGACAAAATATTCTCCCGCATGATAATGCTCGTCTATGTTGCGGCGCCTGTCAAAAACTACTTGGAAATACTCAACTGGGAAGTTCTTCCACACCCGCCGTAATGAGCGGACATTGCGTCTTCCGATTATCACTTGTTACTTGTGGATGGATGCATAGTATCCGTTTGCTGTCAGAAAGAGTACTGGGTAGCGATGGACAATACTTACAATAAAATATAATGTACAGTTCTTTCACAATAAACGCCCAATTTTTTGATGAAAACCGGCGGAAATATCTTTGTCGTAATAGCAAATAACAAAAGCGTAGTTAGGCCAACACCAAGTCTATTGTAGATGTGTTGACATTAATCAGTTTGTCACTTTAGTGGTATCAGCACACACTTTACATCAGCACTGAGTACTTCGGCCTGATTCAAGTGTTCATCCCAAACTCGCAGACATAAACATCCACAGTGTCATTATGGCGCAATGCTCCGCTGTGATGCCAGTGATCAATCTAGACTCTTTTGCAGAGGGATGGCAGTCGGTTACTTGTGAGAGATATTGGGAACTCATTGGGAGGCAAGTCATCTGCGGTTATGCTAATAAAAGATGTTTTTTTTTTTGCTGCATGAGAAGTTTCGATGGTTGTTGTCTATGGCTTGAAAGCTGTCAATGTCATACTGTGTTGACATTTCTGTTTAGTAAGGTTTGACAATTCCTCATGAATCGCTTAACGCCAGAACAACGCTTCCAAATTGTGGAAATTTATGTTGAAAAAAATAAATCTGTTCAGAAGTTCATAGAGCAATTCGTCAATTTTACGGTCAACATAATTGGCCAAGTGAGCACGCAATTCATGCCGTTATTGATCGTTTTCGCACTAATTTTACTCTTCTCGATTCAAAACTATCAACAAGACAAAGAAATGTGCGTACCGAAAAGAATATTGCTGCTGTAGCGCGAAGTGTTGAAGAAGACGCCGAAATGAGGAAGGATCTGCCGTTAGGGTGAATGGCAAGCGCTATGGAGCCATGCTGACTGAATTTTTGTATCCAAAAAATAATCAGCTAAACATCAACGACAATTGGTTCCAACAAGACGGCGCAGCTTGCCATACAGCGCGCTTAACCATCAATTTATTGTAAAATCAATTTGGTATCAACTTTATTGCCAGGAGTGGTCCTCTCGATTACTTTTTATGGGGCTATGTTAATTCATTGGTTTATACCGACAAACAAGCAACTCTTAAAGCATTGGAAGCCAATATTCAAGCCACCATTGACGCCATATGGCCAGATCTATTGGAAAAAGTAATGAAAAATTTGTCTGATCAAATGGACCATGTAACTTGTAGCCGCGGCGGGCATATGCCGAAAATCATATTCAAAAAATAAATGTCATGAAATTATCTACCAGATTATAATAATAAAAAATTTATTCTTGCAATATTTCTGTCTTGTATTATTTTTTACAGTTCTCAAGCTCTTAAAAAAACACTCTTTATATCTTAAAGATGCAGATATTTCGTCACCGTCTCTTCACAACATGAAATGGTTGGTCTATCCGTTTCATATGTTATTTTGACACTGATTGGTCTTTCCTGCTTTATTTCTTGACTGTCAGTCAGTATCATACCTTTGCAAAACGAAATGAATCGTGAGTGGTGTGTTACCCAAACAGGGCATTTATTTTAAATAAGTTTTGTTTTGTTTGCTGATAACACTCAAACACCTTTCGTTGTACGGTAAATACAGAAGAGAATGTGACTGATGCGGCCGACTCAGTCGACTCAATCGAGGAACATCAACTTAGCATCGATCTCAACAACGCGACATTGTATCAATCGGCCGGATAAACATTTTGCACAAGATCTAAGAATTTTTAGCTAACAATTGACTCAGCAATTGAAGGCAAACGTCCATCGGCTTCGTTATCGGATCATCATTTTTTTTCTGATGAGGTGCTTTATTTTTATATCGACGGCTATGTTAACAAGTATAATTTTCGCGTCTGGGGATCGGAAAACTCGCACGTAATTGTCGATAAGCCAATCCACCCGCAAAAAAGTGTCAGTTTAGATCCAGCCGGCATTCTAAATTCGCTGCGAAGACCCGACATACATTCCGGGCTCAGATTCTGTTCGAACCTATAGGGAATGTCGGCTTCTGTTGCCATTGCATTAATGCCATGTCGAAAACATTGGCTCCGTTACAGATGTCTTAAGGGTTGTCCATCATTCAAAATGAACGCTTTAGAGAAAATATGGTTACCGATACTGAAAGTGTTGAGAATATTCAAATCTATCAATTTCACAGCGAGCACTGTATATCAGCTTATTGTACGCGACATTATGGCGTATTTTGCATTTGCATTGAAGCTTGCTGACGATGGAATGCGTAGAACATACGCCGATTGGGTACTTGAACATCTGCGTTTGGATGATCAATTTTCGAACAACATTTGTAAGGAGTGTAGTAAGAACCTAGGCATCCACGATACAGGATGATATGTTTTAGCAGCTGTTAAAGTTAACAATGACATCCAGATTTGCTATTTCATCATAAATCGTTTAACACTTGCCGAACGTGCGGAAATTATTAAAAAATATTATCGAAATTCCGGCTCAGTTGTAAATACGCAACGTGAATTTTGTCGTGTGGTCAGTCGTCATCGTGGCTTCAGTGTGCAGACATACGAATTGACACCGTGAAAAAGTTTGACGGTGAGTACACTCTTTTGGATCATAAGCCACCAACCAGACAAAGATTGGTGGGAAATGAAGAAATCATAGCCGCCGTAGAAGCCAGTAACGAAGAAGGCACACAAATGTCGATTCTGCGCCGATCAGCTGAATTGGGCATCCCCAGTGAGTCAATCAGGCTTATTTTTCGGTTAGATTTGCGCCTACATCCGTATAACATTGTGCTGACTCAAAAATTTAAGCCGGGCGACCATACACAATACACTTGAGTTCGCTTATTGGGCGCTGAAAATGATGGCCGGAAGTTTGGATTTTGGCTAAAAAATCATCATTTCGGATTATGTCTATTTTTGGCTACAAGTGTTCGGCCAAGCATCAATGCATCCATCATCATCATCGGACCTTATTTCTTTTGAAATGAGGAAGGAGACACCGTTACCGTCAATGGTATCAGGTAAGCGATGTTAAACGACTTTCTGCGGTCGCAGTTCGACAGCAGATAGCGATACTTGCCGTACAAGCGACGCAACGTTTGAAGTTTGAAGGAGGGATTTGGTTACTGGGTTAACCTACGGCGAGCGGTCGTCAATTGACTGCTACGATCATGACATCACTCGATTATTTTTTCTAGGGCTACATTCAGTTCTCAGTCTACGCTAATAACCCAACACTCGGACAAGATCGAGGCCAACATTCGACCGGAATAACGCCGCACATATTGGACCGACCGCTAGAAGCACTGCCAGCGAAGCCGAGGCGGCCACTTGAATGATAT
Source organism: Volucella inflata (assembly GCA_928272305.1). NCBI lineage: Eukaryota > Metazoa > Arthropoda > Insecta > Diptera > Syrphidae > Volucella > Volucella inflata. The sequence continues at coordinate 66,531,970 of OV743718.1, forward strand.
GCTATGCCACACATAATGGCATGAACGTAGCTTAAAAAAAAAGCAAGATTCAATTTTATATCTCACATCATTGTTGTTTTATTTAATTTTTTTTCCTGTCCTTATCTGGTCACCCATTATCTAGCATTTCTGTATTCATGTTCGTTTCTCTTAAAATTATTACACTTGAAACTTACTCCGCAATTTCATTATCATTAGATACATTTCGGTAATAAAAATTTATATATAGAAAAAACTATAAGGAAACAGTTTTCATCGTTTTGCAAACAATGCATAACTAACTGCCAAATGTACTCGCCTTGTAAAGATTACTCCTTCGTATCTGCAATGTTACAGATTTGCTCCATTTCCTTCACTTGTGTTCCATTATGTCTTCAACCACATTCCTTACCTTTTCTTAAGCCTCCAATGCAATCATTTTGAATCAGAAAGAATCAACAATCTGACAAATCTCAAAATATTTTTTTAGCTGTTCGTTCCATTTCGATATTTCCTGTGACTATTATTAATGATATTTCGCCTTCCATGGGCTTGAATCTAAATGTGCTGTTTCATCATTATGCAGCAAGAACGTGCTCTCCTACTCATTTGGGTTGTAGCAAGCTGTTTGGCTTGAAGTAGACGTGTAGAGGCGTTCGAGTTCTCCACAGCTCTTGGCATGCAAAATTGGAATTTCGACAGATGTTTGCTGTTGAAATTGTAGTGCCAGCACCAGTGTTGGTACCAGTGCTTGTATCGAACATGATATCAATGTCGATATCAGTGCCGCTGCCGGTGTACATAGTGCGTCTGGCTGACTGCCTACGCCCTGCGACAGTATATGTACGAGTATGTTGAAAGTCTGCTAATTACTTCATTCGCAGTCCAAGCCATTCACTTTTCTTGCTATCGATTTTGTTAGATATGAAGTGAAATTCATTTGAATTTGTTATGCAATTCAAACACAGATGTATTTATACGCAAGTGCATTTTTTAGATTAGATACTACCTGCGTGTGAATGATTCCCCTTATGGAAAACATATTTTCCATCTGTCAGCGGAGGTCTTGCGAATGGAAATTTCTCGCTTAATTACATGTAAAGTGTTAATTATAATTTGCAGTTGGCTGTGAACAATGTTGCATGTTACTTGTAATTAATTTATATTCGTACTTTAGTGGTAATTAATTTTCTTGTATTTTTCGTCTGTTTGTTAATTTATTTTTATTTTTTCTGTTTTAATGTCGTTTCAGGTGTGACAATGCGTGAGAAAAAAGGCGGCGCACTGCAGAAATTAAAGAAGAGGCTATCCCACAGTTTTGGAAGATTAAGTAAGTTTATTTGTTTGGTTCAAGTCAAAACTATATGTATAAAATATTTCATGAGACATTTGAATTTGAAAGCACCATCAATTTAGACGTACAAAAGTGAGGGAATGTAGCTAATTCTGCAGGGACTATTTATTGTAGTCATCATCATCTTCGTGCATTTTCAGCAAAGAAATTTTAAGCAAAGGCTGCTCTATTTTAATGAAATCAAGTCACTAACGCCCTAAGCAATTTGTTTCATGCCAGTACTCCTTGGACCACTGTCGTAATCGTCGAATGGAGTCAAATTCGTTGGTTATATCACATATTTCTTCTGCTGACGTTAAAAATACTGCATAACTGTCATTTGCATAAATCTACTGGTGTCTACTCCTTAATCTTTATACATTGGAAAGCAGCTTCAGGTATGTACATATAGAAATGCACTTTCAGATTAATCTGACATACCTGAACTTGTCCAATAAGCCGACAACAGCTAACAAATTAAGCGATCCAGTGAACAGCAAACACCACTGTTGATGGTTTTGGGAATGCAGCTCATGTTTTGGATATCAGGAAGTGGAAATCAGTGCTCCGTGTCTCGGCCCTAAAGATCCTTCATATTACTAGAAGGCTAGTGCTTTTGTGATTTCCAAGGCTACTAGTCAAGTCCAGTGAAGTTTGGTATCCAGATGACACCCAAATACAATACTCATTGGAAAAGGAATTGGTAATGCACTTAAGCACCATATAGGTCAGACGCGTCAGCTTCCTCTTTGCCAATTTTGAAAGGATGGACAGTACACATCATCTGTCTGATTACTTTCACAGGGTAAACATGCCGTGAAAATTTGCGTTGTCAATATGTAGAAGAAAATGCGCTTGTTCCTTCTTATTGAGTGCTCGCTCATTTCCACCCACCAGATTTTAGAGCACATTTTCGCAATATCTTCCGCCTGACGCATTTCAAATCTGACAATTCTCGTCAAATTAATAGATCTGAAGCTCTAGGCGAGCTTGTAATTTTTGGTATAAAAGCTACTTTCACACTTTGCCAGGGTTTCGATATATATGTTGTCCAGGAGACAGAACAGAGAAGATTCATTTCGGAGTTACCAGTGGTGTTCTATACCAGCACAGATACAGACGGCAACGACTTTCTAAGCCATTTCATATCAAACCTCCTCTTCTTGAATGCAAAAATGTTATGCTTAAGCTAGTTGAGACAGTTGATAAACACAGTGTTCGTTAGTCGTTGAAGCTACTGTTATAAACAGTTTTCCTAACTCAAAGGGTTTAAAGTGTATAGTGCCATCCTTAAAGCATAGGTTCGCTGATCTTTACCTTTAAGCGTTTCAGGATTTTAGTGAATGAAAAATGTTTTGATACTTCATGGTTTTGCAAACTCAAACTGCTTCATTTGGGTGTTTCAGCCGGGTCCTTAACTTAATTTTTACCGCATCCGTCGACCAGAAGTAGAACCGACAATGCTGATGCTAGCACCGCGTTTGCCTCACGTCTTTATCTATTGTTGAGATGTCCCTTAGACAGCAGTTTTTTCAGATTTTGTTTCTAGATTTTGGCTCGTTCGGACTTTTGAGTTTCCCGGGATAAACTGCCGAAAACACCACTCTGGCTCACTACACTCTCTGTTGTCCCACCCCTGCAGAGCAAGCCGCAGGAGTTATCAGAATCTAGAGATCTTGCTACTCCTATGACAACGTCTACAACTATGGGGGATTTTTTTATTGGTATGGTAACAACCTCGGAATTTGTGCTTTGGCCTAAGTCGAGCAGACCACTATTGCCATTCTATTGGAGTATAATCTTTTGCGGTCATACTCCATACTCCTTATTCCCTCTCACCTCGATTCTTTTCAAGATATTCGGATCTTTGACTCTTTGTCTTGTCTTTGCCACGACCTGCGGGGCCTATTCTATTGTGCTTTTTGGATATGACGCTAATTGTTCGTATACATATTTGCGACCGTTTCAGTTTGTGAATTGAATTTAATTTGTGAACGCACTCTTTCACTAATCATCAAACTGTCACTGTCAATTTATTCAGTAAACTCAACATTTTCATCATTTTAAAGTACACGAACGAGCAACGTCTCCAAATTATAAAAATTTTCTACCGAGATTCGGAGTCAGTGACTGCAACTTTAAGAGCGTTAATTCCAATTTTCGGTCGTAATTCTCGCCCTAGTAGACAGGCAATAACAAGTTTAGTGCAAAAATTTGAGTCTACATATTCGTTGTGTGATGTTGCCGTGTCAGTGAGACAACGGGTTGGTCGAAGTGTCGAAAATATCGCTGCCGTTCAGGCAACGATCGAAAGCAGTCAGGCGTTCTCAAGAATTGGGCGTCGTGCAGACCACATTATGGCGTATTTTGCGTAAGGATCTTGGTTTACACCCATACAAGATCAAGTTGACTCAAGAATTGAAGCCGATGGACCATTTGAAGCGACGTACGTTCTCCGATTGGGTTCTGGAGAAGATGCGCCAAGATGGTGAATATCATCGCAAAATCATCTTCAGTGACGAAGCTCATTTTTGGCTCAAAAATATGCGTTATTGCTCGGGTGAAAATCCACATGTGCTTCATGAATCACCACTTCATCCACAAAAAATAACAGTTTGGTGCGGTTTGCATGCCGCCGGCGTTATTGGGCCATATTTTTTCGTCGACGATAACGATCGTGACGTTACTGTGAATGGCCAGCGTTATCGCGCCATGATCACCGATAATTTTTGGCCCGAATTGGAAGATATGGACTTGGACGACATGTGGTTTCAACAGGATGGTGCCATAAGCCACACATCACACGTTAAAATCGATTTATTGAAGAGTAAGTATGGTGAGCGCCTATGGAGGCCGCCTCGTTCGTGTGATTTAAGGCCCCTTGACTATTTTCTGTGGGGATACGTTAAGTCATTGGTTTATGCCAACAAGCCGACGACGTTGGAAGAGCTCAGAGCCAACATTGAACGCGAAATAGCGGCCGTTTCGGCCGAAATGTGTGGCCGAGTCGTTGAAAATTGGGTCCAACAAATCGACCGCTGCAAACGTGCCCGCGGTGGCCAAATGAACGTAGTCGAGTTCCATTCATAAATGTTTTGATTGTAATAAAGTTTTTGGAATATCTGAAATGGTTTGCGTTTTATTTAAAAAAAAAGGTTGTCAAGTCCTTATTGGAAAACCCATTACTTCCACAGAGATTTCCTCTGATATATAATCAAAAAGATAGATCTCCCACGAAAATCTTTTATGAATATAACTAGTTCGCTATAACTATAACCATTTGACCTCATTAAATCCAAATGATGAATTTTTCTTGATTGCATGAACGTTCAGAGAGCTCCTTGGAAACACATTACCTCATTGCCATGTAAAATTATTTATTTTATGCGTCTAACTAACTTTCATCTTCCGGATTTCGTAGCAGCGACTCTGTAAGGCTCATAGTCAGGATGCGGCTTAAGATGTTTGAATAAGGGTACCAGATTCATTGTACAATTGAGATCTTTGATTGCTTGGGCATACGTAATGTTCCATTGATCTACAAAAGGATAAACAAATTATTGAATCCAGAACTATCTCCTTCTGCATCTTTTTTTTAAAAAAAAGAAGTTTAATTAGAAGTACTTCATTTGCTAAGAGCTACAATAGGTGGGCAGGCCATCAACTAAGTCATAAACTGATATTAAATCGTCTAGGTCACCTACAAATATTGGTCTGTAACCTGTGGCTAAATATAGGTAATTTCCCAGTTCCCAGGTCCAAGTGACTGTGGCTGGCGGGAAAGAAAAATCTCCGCATTCAGTGTACTCGTAAATAATTCATCCGGTAAAGGGATTTTAATTTTTCCTTCGTCCTTTGAACAAGGTACTAAGGACTTCATCCTTCAAAGAAATTCACTTTGGTGTGACTTGTGCACCTTATGCTCCTATGACTGAACAAGATTCCTGGAATTTTTCGCGTGGCTCTGTTTTTCCTTCTTAGAATTCTCAGAATTTATTTCACCTTTAATTTTGCACATCCTTTTGTTCCTATCTCTGCTTCATCATCAGACAGAAAAGGTTTTTATTTTTCTTATATTCCTACACCAGCTATACGCATATACTTTTGCACGTGTAGACAACTTTCATTTAAGTGTAGGGCGTGGGTTCAGATACAAAGCAAAATTCTATAGCAATGTGGTGGATCTAATTTGTGACGTCACCTGGATGCCAGTCGTCAAGGAAGGAGGGATTGTAGACAAATAAGGGAACGGGAACAAAGTAAAATGTGCGGATGATTCAAATCCAAGTAACAGAAACAAGGGCAACATTAAAGTATCTGTATCCAAGTTTTGCTGTGTAGATAAAGGTATATATGCGTAGTCATCGTGGTCGTCGTCTTTTATTCTCAAGGATACAAGGATATGACCATGTGATGTAATGAGAGCAAGTTTATACTCTCATAACTAGGTTTTGTTTGTTGTTGTTACTATTTTTATTATCATTCTTGTTGAACTTGAAGTAAAATCCTTTGTTTATCCGTGCAAAAAGGAAAGACAAAAAAAAAGAGAAAGAGAAAGAGAAACCGAAAAATAGCTGACTTGGCCAACGAAATAAATTTCGAGTAAACGAATTGAAAGCAAATTGGGCAGTATCCTTACAAACGGACACAGGACAACAAAGAGACTCACCAAAGTACGAGTATTTAGGTTGTGTTTGCTTGTCAAGTCCAAGTGTCCTTTGGGTTGGATGGGTGGAGTTAGATGTTTGGGATTGAGATCCTGCCTCCGAAATGGGTTTAATAAGGCTGAAAGGAAATTATTGTCACGTTCTGAACTCGACGAGTTTATTGGAATTGTTTTTCTTTGCTACGGTAAATGTGAGAACTTAATGCACGGTAATCGGATGTTGGACAAGAGTTGGAAGAGTTTTTGTGCTTTGACAGCGAAATTAGTTTGCGAGATACTAAGTTGCGTTTAGAAGTCAATTAAGTGGAGATATTTTTTTTTTTTTAACCTCAAGGGAGAGTGGGAAATTGGTATGCGTAGGCAAAGTTGTTACAACCCCTTTGCATATTAAAAGTTCCTGTGTTGCCTTGTTTGAAGGTAGCAGGCATCCCCTTTTTGGGTTTATTATATTTTCTAAAGTATATTATCGTTGTAATTAGAGCGCGACTAACGAGTACTAACCGTGCAATTGTCCAGCATGGCAAGGGAGCCTAATAATTGAGGTGATACACGTCTTAGCATTAAGCCAACTACGTACTTAACTTTTTCAAAGGGGTCGCCCATAATGACACGAAACATTCGTATCTCGAGGTTTAATGAGTGTTATTCAGGCTTTCGAATTTGTCGGTATTGCTTAGGAGTTTGATACCTAAACATGATATCTATTATGGTATTCGTATCGCAACAAGCAAATTACACATTATTTGTATGAGAAGAAAACGTGCCTAAGCTTAATTGCGATTTAGTTTGGCTATCAGAGAACTTGATCTAGGAAGGCCTACCAATGAAATGGGATACCGATGTTGGCCCCTGAGTTCTCTCTTATTCCTGCAGACTTATACTTCTGCCACAATGTATTGTAGTAGACAAGTTTCATCCAAAAAGTTAATACACATATTCCCATTCGCTTAACAAGGCACTGTACACTCTTGGAGTGTTTTTGCGAGGTTCAATTTCGGAAAACATCGCATTGCCATTGGAACTCTGTAATGGGTGTTCTTTCTGCAGTGTCACTTTGTTATTTTCTCGTGGAAACATTAACGCCACGACAACGACTTCACATCGTTTGAATTTATTTCCAAAATCAAAGTTCTGCAAGCGAAACTTATAAAGTATTTTCTGGATCTTACCGTAAAAATCATCGGCCATCTGAAAGTGTCATTTATCGAATTTTTGAAAATTTTCGCACCCACTTCAGGCTTTTCGATACTACACACATAAGAACGAGAGGAGTGCTTTTGGAAGAAAATATCAAAGCTGTGGAAGCTTGTTCTAAAGAGTAGCCCAATTTATTGATTTGTGATCGTTGGCAGCATCTTCGCCTTTGTCTATCAACTGTCTGAATAATTCTACCCCAAGACCCTGATATCAAGGCTTTAAGACCCAGTTGATGAAACCTATTTTACCTATAAATATATCAATTGACCGAAACACAATTTGGCAATAGACTCATTTCAAGATATGGAGTCCTCAGTTGACCGAAAAGATCGTGCTTTTAAACGCCTTGGATAATTAAAGTATCTATGGGGTTGCGTCAAGTAAGTGGTTATGCCGATAAACCAGCAACGGTTAACGCTTGGCAGCGTGCAATTTCTCGAAAAATTGGTCGAAAATTTGACCTCAAGAATGAGCTTAGCACGAGGCATCCGTGGTTGATATACGAGTATGCTCGAAACTGTGTTTAAATATTAAATTACATGAAAAGGGGTTTTAAATAAATTTGACAAATTCTCATGTTTTATAAAACAAAAAACCTGAACTTATTTAAAAACAGCACACACATCGTCTGAAATACAAAAAGTCAATTCTTTTGTCATCTCGGAGAACTTGCTGTAGGACAAGAGCATGGATGGTTTATAGTTCTAGTTGTTGTCATTCAAAGCTATTCCATTTTCAACCGAAAGAATGGTTATGTTAACCTTATTTGTTTTGTTTTTAAATGATTGATCTGTGAATCGAACCCAAACCTCTGAAGTACGACTTAAACAAAACGCTGCCACTCCGACGACAGTGAAGTAAGTATTTCTCAATTGACTACAACGACTTTAGGTGGGAGAGAACGAGTATGAACCGAAGAAGAATTGCGATTTTTACTAGTAATTGCTCGACGATGTGGCAGTTTTCACAAAAACTGTCGCTGAGATTATCAAAAATAAGTACCCTGAAGCGAACCTCTTTGGCTGTGTTCTTTTTGTTTCCTTGGATGGTTTCACAGAATATATGGAAGGTAACTTAGAATAGTTATTCTATACCAACCAAGGTCATGAAAACTTATTTTATTTACATTTAATTCAAAATCGAACCAAAGCATAATGATCGTTATTTCGGACGAAGAAGTCGATGATGAAGTGAGCAGTAAATAACAGATGTTTTTCGCTATTTCCACAGTTCCTGCTAAAATCTTTATAAAAGTACTCGTCGCTGATACCATGGCTACCAAACATACAATAACTTGCTACGATGCTCGCTTAGATGCTGATTTTAACGTTCTTATAGAAATAAAAGGCTTTTCAAGTGGTTACACAAAGATCACGCTGGTTAAGTTGTAGATTATTGGGAACTGTTCACGACAATCTTATTATCTTCTTAAATGACTTTGGATATATCTTTAAAGAATTACTTATTTTAGTGCGGAACTTCAACCGAACATTACAGCTTGTGCAAAAGATCCTTTCTAATCAGGCTTAGTCGAGGCTAAAATTGTGAATCGTTAAATAAATTTAAAAAGGCATACTTTATTACGAAATCGGTGTTGATGATGTGTATGTTTTCTTTTTTGGATTCTGTCATCTTAATGGTCATTACCTACACACTACACTTTTTTATAAATGACAAGCATCTCGCATTATAACCCAGGAATCTTTTCATACATATATGTACCTATGCCGTGGAATTCGGTGCAAAGGTGTTCAGGTTTCATGATCAATCAGTTCATCTCCTCTTCAAGCTTTCTAATTGCCAAGGTAACTTCATCTACCGTGGGATAATTTTTCGTCTCCCTCAGATCGGATCTGCCTGAGGGTCGCTAGATGTTTGCTCTATATACGAGCGTTACTTTGTTTCTTCGTGTTATTCTCGTAAGATACTTTTGAGCATAGTTCTTAAAACAATCCATGACGGCACCATTTTTGGTGGAGAGCTTGCTTAGCGAAAATTTATTATGCTTATCTGCATTTTAATTGGCATAAACGTTTCATGATAATTGCCTCCTCCAATAATTGAACTTAGTTAGCAAGCTACAGGTATGACATATAAAGGGTCATTCATTTTTTGATTTCGAAAGTAAAGCTAAATAAAACATTAATTAAGTGTGAAAAACAATATCATCCAAATGGCCGCCTTGGGAAGATTTGTAGCATGCGATCTTTTGAGGTAATTTTTAACCACTTTTTCGCACATTTCGGGCGGTATCTCGGCGATAACTTGAGTAATGTTGGTTTTTAATGCGTATAGAGTTCGTTGATTATTCGCGTAAACACGGTGTTTTGCATAGCCCCACAGAAAAAAAGTCTAACAGTGTCAAATCGCATGATTTTGGTGGCCAATTGATGTCGCCAAAACATGAAACTACGCGACCAGGAAATTTCTCACGCAATAAAGCGATCGTGTTGTGTGGCTTGTTGCCTCATCTCGTTGGAACCACATATCGTCCAAGTCATGATCTTCAATCGCTGGCCAAAACAAAAATCGGTTATCAATTGACCATATCACTCCGAATTGACTGTAACCGTCCGCCCATTGGCATCTTCGAAAAAATACGGACCCATGACACCTTTCCACCATAGCGCACACCAAACAGTCATTTTGTCTGAATGCAACGGCACCTCTTCGATCACTTGTGGGTTTTCTGAGCCCCATATGCGGCAATTTTGTTTGTTTGCATACCCACCGAGTGAGAAATGTGCCTCATCACTGAAGAAGATGTTGTTTGAAAAATCAGTGTTTATTGTCTGTTGTTCCAACACCCAATGAGCGTATCTACGGCGTCGTGAATGGTCAGCAGGTTTCAATTGTTGCGTAAGTTGCACTTGTATAAGGATGGAGATGCAAATCCAAATGCAAAATACACCATAGTGAGGTGTACGACACGCTCAATTGCTCCGAACGACGGGGAATCGATAAATTCGGATCATTACCAACACTTGCGCTTACAGCGGCAATTTTTGACTGGGCATTGGCGATGGCGCGATAGTTAGCTCATTGGACTATCACGCAGAGAGTCTGGATTCGATTCCAGGCTGGGTCACCAACAATTTTTCAAGTCGCCATCACCCTTTCGGCGGGCAATGGCAAACTCCCGAAAGTAAAATTGCCTACGAAAAAGCTTCTAAGGGGTGCCGTTCGGACTGGGCGGTAAACCGTAGGCCACGCTCAGATGTGACAAAAATGACAACATGAGCAACACAAATGAGTGTCAAGAAGCTAGGCCATGGCCCATACCGGCCTGCCAGCGCCACAGTGTTTGTTTTTGTTTTTTTGTGCATTACGATGATGCACAGGCCTTACATTTCCGCTCTCTTCAAATTTCTTCACAATTTTACCGATTACTTGCGTAGTCGGTCGATTATGAGGGCCATAATCATCGGGTAATGCGTGAAAAGTGTCTACGTTTGAATCACCACTTTTGTAGTAAGATTTAATAATTTTAACGCATTGTTCGATTTGTAAGCGATCCATTATTGTAAATGGCAAACATTCAACTAATATTATGACACTTCAAATGACAGCTGCGTTTGGCTGGTGTCAAATTCCAGCGCTACCAACTTGAAACAACGAAATGAATTACCCTGCACAATGACATATCAAGAGTCAATCGTAATATTTAGTTTGTCATAATAAGTGCTGACCTAAAATTGACAGAGAAGTGATGGTGTCAATTATTGGGTTTGCTTGAAAAGAATCAGTTTGGACTGTTGTAGAATGCTTAAGCGTACATGGAAAATCAGTATTCGTTATTGAAAATGATTCTAGCTCTTATCCTTATTTGGTTAAACCACTTTTCTCAAGCGGAGTCACACACTTACTGCATACATTTAACAAACCTTCATCAAACAACATTTATGAGATATTTATGACTTAGGAAAAGTAAACATCAAAAGCTAATAATTTGCATGATTCACGATGTCCCACAAGGCACAATAGTGAGACCCATTCTCTTGACTCGTCGTTTATTTATCTTTCTTCATATTTAAAGACTTCAAGCTAATGTTTGAAATTCTTATGATTTTGTTGGCACATCAATCTTGTGTCATATGTCTTTCAGTTGATTCTTCGTCAGACATTCTATCACTACCCAGTTTGGTGGGATGTATATATACTCGTAAGTCTGCGAAAACATACAAACTTTAGTACAAGGAAATACTCTCTGCATAATCACCTGGGAGTCGTACTTCCTTATTACAGAACAAATTGTAAATCCATCTGTAGTCGGGAACGCGAATTGTATTCGTAATGTTGCCATATCCGCCATCAGCATCTGGTTGAAACTACTTGGAGGTGCAAATAAAAGTATTCTGCCAATTTCTCACTGACTCTTGAGTGCATAGTCTTCAGCTTTCGACAGACATCACTATTCCCTAGCCCAATATTTGTATTTGTCTTTTATTTGCTTTCTGCAGTGGTGCTGTTTATATTTGTATGTAGCCATATGATTCGTGGAACTATAGCTGGAGCACCTCTCTCATTTGGTAGTCATTTGTGGTTGTGGTATGAGATTAACCACGAATTTGTGTAAAACCTTCACATCTTCTTAGCATCTCATTCCAATATCGGCAATGACGTGGCTTGCTGACGTCCTCGTTGTGGTCACCACCTTGACTTGAGATGCCAATAAATAAATTTGATATTCTTGGAACGAGATTTTATAATCATCATAGACGTCGTCGTCTTCGTTTCTGTTTTCGATTTTTTTATTTTTTATTTCTCTTGATTTGTGTTCTCTGTCTGTCTGTCTTTGTTTTGGAAGTTTCATTACTCATTCGGCATTGTGGCAACTGTTCCATCAGGTATTCCATGCCCCGTCTTGAGATTATGTATTCATTTATAGTGTTCCACTCTGTGGAGGGATTTTGTCATGTCGAATCTAGTCTCAAGACCATGTTCCTTCAGATGACGATGTCTGAAGTTATTTTCAATGAATTTTAATGAATCTGTTTCCAGACTGACTATTGGCTGTCGGTTATCTACATCTGGCGGTGAGGGTTGGGGGATTGGTGTGTCCTGAAAGAAAACTTTGTGGCCACCGGCGAAAGAAGGCTGTTGCGTTAATTACTAGCTATTAAGTGAGTGGTTATTGATTCAATGTAGTGCCAAGGGTTTTATTATGAAAAAAATTAACGACTTACGAGTATCTACCCACCTACCCAATGCAAGGTTGAGTAGGGGTTAACTGCAATTATGGTATCCTTGTAGTATACTCGCAAATTGATTGTAAATAGCCCTTAAACATACCCGTTTCCGTTTAAAAATTAAATAACGTCAAACGCCATCCGGCCATGAATATGGGTAGGGTAGGCAGGGCAGCCGTTTATTTTCTCTTTAATTTTATATTAAGTGTCCAACATTAAACGTGATGTATGATGGGAAATACAATTCTGGTTATTGATTGATTTGTGGACAGGAAAATTGTTTGACCTTTTTCTATACGACAATGAAATTCATTTAGTTCTGTTTGCCTTTAGGGTAAGGGATTTATTGGCTTCACTCTATGACTCATGTCAAGGACGATGAGGGCAGTGGTGAACTATAATTTTAGTCGCAATACCGTATCTTTTCTATTGCAGTATTGAAGGTTGTCATGTGTTCATACGTTGTGATTAATGGTGGACAACTGCTTCTCAATAAAGGCTTTTTCAATTAGAACATATAATTTTGTATTGAAATAAATACCAAATAATTGAGATAGATATGGAAAACGATCTCGATCATATGACGACGGTGAGCACGTTTGTAGCTATCGATTCAAGGCAATTTGTCACCAACCTTCCACACTTATTTGCCCCAACATTGCCAATTTCTCGGTCGATATTGTTCTTGAGCTCATTTTGGCTTATTGGCTTTTTAGTCTTAACAAATGACTTAACGCAACTCTATTAAACAAATTCAAGGGCGTTAAATCGCTTGAACGAGGTCACCATTCGACCAGACCATTTATAGTGGTATCATCTTGTTGAAACCACATATCACTGATGTCAAGTCCATCCAATTCTGGCTAGAAAATGGTATGATACCGAGCCGTAACGTGCCGATCATTTTTATCGACGAAAAAATACGGTCCAATCACGCCTCCGTCATGAAATCCACACCACACGGTCGCTTTTCGTGGGTGCAATGGAGTTTTTTTTAAGGCATATGTGCGTTTTTTTTCTGTTCGATTACACATGTTTTGCTGATGAACAAGGCCATTAAACCAAATGAGCTTCATCCCTAAGAAGGTGCAATACACGATTTTCTCGAAACGTTTGCAGAGCCCAATGGGAGAAGTTTCAGCGCTTCAAATGATCAAAAGTCTTATGTTCTTGAATTAATTTGATCTTATAAAGATGTAGATCAAGATCATTATGTAAAACTCGTCACAGTATGGACTTAGACATTCCTATGTTCTATGGACGGCATGTCAATCAGTCAATTGATTTGGTTCATTTAGAACTGAATCATTTACGCCTGCGGTATTATCGGTACTGCTACCGGTGCGTTTTCTAACTGGCAGAATATATTGACTCAAATGTATCCACTTTAGCATCCACCACCTACCTGGAGGGGTGTACAACCGAAAATTTGAGTTGTAGTAAATTGCGCACTTTGTGAAAAATCTTGACCTTCCGAGTATAAATTGCAGCTGGGACAGACACGTGAGTTTGTTGTTTGTGCTTTTGAAAGACGAACATTCGTATTTAATGATGAGTCTCACTTTCGGTTGTCTTGAGTATGGTTTCATCATCGGCCCTTATTAACTTACTCCATACGAGGAGTCCATCCGACAACAAATTCAATCCGAAAATGCGCCGACGAATTTGTTACCGCGATCGTGCTGTTCGACATCACTCGTTTATTTCTGGTGGCGCTTTCTCAAGACTTTAGTATGAATAACAACAATCTATTTAAGTCCTGGAAGTCAATATTCAGTATATCATTCGTAGAGACAGGAATACGAATGAAAGAGTGACCCAAAATTTGCCTCAGAGGATGAGCTTGCTCAAAAACAATGAAGAGCGGTATACGCCTGAAGTCTAGGAGAGATTTAATGTTGAACGTTGAAGCCCTTGTTATACAATTTTTTTAATCTTAAACAAAAATCATAAGTACACAAAAAATCTATCGATCCTTGAAGAATACTTTAAGCGCCGAAATGAGGGCAGAAGAGAAATGAAAATGTTTTACATAGCTGTGGCGAGACCCATACTTACTCGCAGCTCCTTACCTTGGTCGACTGCCAAGTGATAGACTACAATGACAGTAAGACCTTTGGCATCACTGTATATCATTTCCTGTAAAGAGGAATCCAGCCGAGTAAGATATTCTACCGATTGGAAAAATGTATTAAGTTATATGAATCGAAATTGAATTGGATTTAAATAACTTGATGTGGGTGACCTCGCAATATTAGCGAAACAATGCGGTCCTACTCACGTTTCCTAATACTCAAGCGCCGGTTTAACTACATACTTACTCCATCATGTTTGCGTAGCCCAAAAACATAACGTACTGTGCTATTAAAAGCAACATTGAGCTTTCTTCTACTGATCGAGTCACAGCTACAAAAGATTTCACATTCGTAAAGTAAAAACGGAATAACCAACGATTAATCTAACATCAAGCGCGTTTTAGTTGGGGTAAAAGACTGCATTACCCATAAATTACGTAACACCCCATATACCTTTCCAATGGCAGCACTGATGTGATTTTCCCAAGTTAACTTGCGATTAAAAGTGACCCTAAGATTCTTTTCCGTCTCAACATAATCTATTGCAAACTCCGTTCTCAATTAAACCAAGTGGACAGCTCATAAACATTTGAACATCATCAGCATACATATGTGACGAACAGTTGCCTATAATGGATGGAAGGTCATTGACATATAATGAGAACAATTAGGGGCCAAGTATAGAACCTTGAGGGACACCACTTACAGTTGGAAGAAAGTCGGATATATTGTCATTGAGCTGAACTGATTGCTGATTCTGTTGTTTAAGTAAGATGTAAGCAGCCTTACTGCACCTAATGAAAAGTTATATTGTTGAGTGAGCTTTTTACATAAGATATTCTGATTTACCATGTCAAATGCCTTGAAAAAGTCTAAGAGTACCATGAAAGTTACTTTTACTTCATCTTATGCTTGTCGTATATCGTCAGTAATACTCAACAGGGTGGTAATACAGCTGTGTTGTTTTTTTTTTTTTTTTTTTTTAAAATACGTTCAAAAGCCTTGGACAGAAAGGGCAGAATTGAAATTGGTCTAAACTCATTAGCTTTAGCACTTTTGGGAATAGATATAATTTTCAACAACTTCCACTGAGTAGGGTACTCTCCTTTTGTCAAAATAGTGTTAAAAATGAAGATAATAAAAGGCAGTATGATTGTTGAGAGTAGCTTTAGAAATATATAGTGCATTTTGTCTAACCCAATGGTATTTGACTTTATCGAGGGTATACTTTCTACCACATCAGTACTATCGACCGATCTAAAACCAAAACTATTAACACTTTGATGATTAACAGCCAGGCTCGACCACAATTCAGTCACACCTAACGCGGACGAGAAGGGCCGAGACAATGTTACTGCTAACGAAGAGTGTGTTGGACCCTCACAGATCAGTTGTCGATGGCTACGAATCGCTTTAATTCTCAATTAACTGCGTTATTGGAGATGTTACGGGAAAATGAAAATCTATGATATAGCTTGGTTTCTGAGTAAAGCCCAGGGAGAAGAATGACCAAATTTAATGAAAAAATTACTTTTACAAGCCTTGGCAAATATCACAAGTACGATGTTACTTAAAGCATTTTTCTATCTAATGCTCCGAAACCTTTTAGAAATCTTTTCCAACGAGGACCAAGTTCACATAGCAGTAGATTCACAGACAGTACTGGAGGGGTGACTTGACTTACAGTCTGTTTGATAACATCGAACACAACAAATTAAAGAAGAATAGTAAAAAAAAATTAATTGTAAACCAGTACAATTTGTTGTCTTCTCTCCTCCATTATCAATAATTACTTGGAGTCTTCGAGGCATGCTTTCTACTAATCGTATTGCATAATCTTGAGACAAAAATCTCCATAAAACTAGTATTTTTCGTGATAATTGTTTGACCGTCGAGATCTTCTTTCCTTGAAGCTTTAGCTTCATGAATGTCCAAACATTTTCAATGGGATTTGCATCCGGCGACTGTGATGGCCAATCCAAAACATCGACGTCATTTTCTTGTTTCCACGTACTGCACAAACGACTGCGATGTTTCGGATCATTATCTTCTTGCAGTAACCAATTCTCATTCCTTCTTTTAAACCACCTTTGGGCAGATGGTAATAAAACCTTCTTATAAATTTTGACCATGTTGGGTGCGTTTAAGTTATTTGTAAACTTGAACAAATTGCCAAATTCTTGTTTTGATAAGCATCCCCAAACGTGCACCTTTGCCGGGTGTTTGACGGTCCGCTGGATTAATTTATTGGATTGTGTACACCAGGTATGAGTGATAGGATACCATGCCCAAAAAGAAGCTTCATCCGAAAAAATAACGTTGTTCCAATCTCTGTCCAAATTCTCCTTGGCCCAACTGAGTCGTTTTTCTACGTGTTTTTTTGACAGTAGTGGTTTCTTTATTGTGCTTCGAAATTTTACATTATTGGCTGGTAAACGTCTTCGTATCGTATCACAATACACTTTTAGACCCTTTTTACGTAAAATCCCTTTACCTCCACGTAACGATAGAAGAGGATTTTTTCAAACACGCGTAGAATCATTTTGTCCCGCTTTTTGTTGTTTTTGGCGTAGACCCACGATCCGGCAAATCATCCAAATTTGTAACTTGGGAATAACGGTGCACCCACTTGCTAACAAATGCTATTGACTTCTTCATGTATTTAACAGCTGCTCCGTATGACATTTTCGGTCCTATTGGATACATGCATAAGAATACTGCTTCATAACGTGATGCAAACGCGATACTCATTTTAAAATACTTCCGCCGGACAAAAATTGAACACTATTTAAATTTTTTTAATCAAAGCATCCTAGCAGAAGTATTTTTTTATCTGCTAATGCAAATGCCACTTCCAAACCGGTTTTCATAAACGAGTTTTGCCGTATACTATCTTATCAAACGGACTGTATTTAGTACGAGGGCGGGTCAATAAGTCCGTGACTTTTTGAATTTCTGACCTCTTTACTGAAACAGCAACACTGCTCCTGTCAACAGGCATCTGTCAGTTGACTGCTGTCAAAATTTAAACTTGCTGCGTCAGTTAGTTTGTGTTTGACTGCTATTTTTATCAGACTACTCACTAATTTGAGGAGAAAATGGAAAAAACTGAATTTCGTGTGCTTATTAAGCTTTATTTCTTGCGAAAAAAAACCATTACCGAGACCAAGGCTAAGCTTGATAAATACTATGGGGACTCTGCACCATCGATTTCAATGGTAAAAAAGTGGTTTACTGAATTTCGTTGTGGCCGTACAAGCACTGAAGATGCCGAACGTCCTGGACGCCCAGTTGAGGTCTCTACACCCGAAACAATCGAAAAAAATTCACGATATGGTGTTGGCCGACCGAAGATTGAAAGTGCGAGAGATTGTGGAAGCCGTAGGGATCTCGCATGGCTCAGTGGTTTCAATTTTGAATGATCACTTGGGCATGAGAAAGCTTTCCGCAAGATGGGTGCCGCGTTTGCTCACAGTCGACCACAAACACATGTGCAGTTATCATGGCAAAAATCCATGAATTGGGCTATGAATTGCTTCCTCATCCACCCTATTCTCCAGATTTGGCTCCGCGCGACTACTTCTTGTTCCCAAACCTGAAGGTTTGACTCCAATGATGAAGTCATCTCGCAAACAAAGGCCTATTTTGAGGACCTCGACAAATCATTTTTTTTGGAAGGGATAAAAAAATTGGAGAAGCGTTGGACAAAGTGTATAGAGCTCAAGAGAGACTACGTTGAAAAATAAAATTATTTTTTTATCAAAAAATCTGTGTTTTAATCCAAAAGTTACGGACTTATTGACCCGCCCTCGTATTACAGCAAAAGCGGCAAACGTAAAGGGTGGGGCATTTGTTGGTTTCTTTTTGAATCATATGTTATTTTGACACTGAAACCTCTTATGCCCTTACAGAATTGACAGCATCTCAGTATTATAGTTTCGAGGATTGATTTACGCTTGAACAAAATTGAGGAATATTCCAGAGTTACTTTTAAAGTAGATGCTGTATTGCGAAATTCGAAAAGTAATTTTGGTCGAAATAATGGACCAACTGCAGCTAGTGTAGGAAAATTTGTGAGACTTGTTTGCTGATTGATAATGGAACACATTTCCGTGTTCGTCCCGTCCGTTCAACCAAGAATATTGCAGCAGTTGCCAAAAGCGTGCGTCTAAAACCGAGAACCTGAGCGCACCAGAGATCACATCAATTGAACATCAGTCGGACTAGCCTTAGGAGAATTTTGCATAATGATCTCGGATTATTCGCTTAAAAATTGACTCAGAACGTAAGCCAAAATTACCACCGGCTTCTTTGTTGCTTTTCTGTTTGGGCTTGAGGGCAGATCGAAATTGAAGACAATTTTGCACAAAAAATCCACAATTAGTCCTAGAGAAAGATGCATTGCTGAACGTGTTCTGGTTTTTGTAGTGTCGGCATTATTGGTCCATTTTCTTCCAAGACGGCAATCTTTTTTATTGGCCAGAAATTGACGATTTAGACTTGAGCGAGATATGGCTACGTATTAAACAAGCTGTCCTAAAATCGATTAATAGCACTTTAAATTCAATAATTGTGTATTTCGTCGTTTTGGTGATATTGCTTGGCCGCCACATGGATGCGATTTGACGTCATTGTACTTTTTTTTTGGGCTGCCATTAAAGATGGATGGTTTGCGAACAATCCAAAGGCGATTCTGATACTCCTTTATAAAAAAAAAATTGGCTTGACAGGATGGCCTATTTTCAAGCGAGCCGTTGCATCGTTGAAAAATGTTGAACAGTTTTTTTTGTATAGGCTTTTTAAAAAGGTACAAAAGAATGGCCCATCCTTTATTTTAATTGAACGATTCAGTAAGGAGTACATAGAAAACGAATAAATGATGCTTTAATCTATTGAACAAGTGTAGTAAAAGCTCGCGCTGTGTGACGGAAATCTGTTGGTTTAGCCGCGGCTGTAGTTTCTGTAGCGGCGCTAACATCTATTGTATTACAAGGTTACTGGCGATCTAGGACCAGACAATTCTTATTTTCCAGTATCATGCATACACTAAATTCATTTAAAAATGCATTAGTCACTTTCATACAGTCGTAGCTTCTGGTGTACCTAACTTTCCTTTACAAGTTTTCGTGTTGTCAAAAGACTACAATTTATGAAAGTGACTTTCCCTACTTTGCCGTAGAATCTGTTCGTCAATTTACTATAAAGATTGAAGAGATACAGGAATTTATAGCGAATTTCATTCCTTGTCATTCTATCACTTCATAATCTTTTAACTATAACTGGCGAGTCTACTCGTGTCCTGACCTGCCTACAATTTTGTGTGTTAGTCGTCCCAGTTTATTACCTGATGGACTAATCTAGGGAGTGAGTAGTGAATGCCAACATAATATAAACCTCTTGACTGGAAAAATTTCCTTGTATGTTACTTATTCTAAAATGCTTCTGAGAATTATGTAATAAGATACTCGTAGTTGGCCAGCTTATCCGACCCATTGTTAATTTTTCAAAACAAGTAGCTAACCTTGTAAAACACCTGCGGTCACCCAGTGCCTTCCATCATTTATTTTCGCAACTTTAACCTCAAGGTGCTATAATATATAGGTAATATAAAACTAAAGTTTAAATCATGATAATGACTTGATTGTACATTTCCACAACAGAAAACCTGCTCCTTTCATTATGTTTGTATCAGAAAAGTCTGCGCACAAAATGAAATCATCATCGCACCATAACCCAAGTGATGGTGTCATTAAACTTCCCATGGCCAATGTCTTGAGAGAAACCAACTACAAGTAATTCAATCCAAAAACAAAACATAATTTGCTCAATCTCCAATGAAACCTGTTTACTCATGAGGTATTAATTTCTATCTCTAAAGCATTAGGTAATCCCTGCTATAATAAAACACACTCTGTCACATCGTGCAAATGTACATATACTAAATTGCAGAAAAAAAAAGTTAGTCCAATATTTTTACTTAAACGGGACAGCTTCCGCCTGCAGTCTTACCCTTAGGACCACAATCGGGCGCATCTTTACATTGCCCTTCTTGGTAATCGCATAGCTCAAATATTTGTCAAGTCCTCAGGTTACCCTTTTCTAAGTGAAGACTTTCAAATACCTCACTTAGTTGGGTTGGGATGGATACCGCTCGAAATGGGAGAAGATTCCAGTACCAGTATTAGTACCAGTACAAGTATGGGTACTTAGCTTTTATTTCACCTAAGTGTCCGCCTCACAAGTATCCACACTCATACATTGTCGACACTTGGAACAGAGACCGCTTCACGCTATCTACTCATAGTCTTTCGAGATTTCTCCTACAGCTTTGTTTGTCAAAGTCAGTCGTCGTGGTCCGAATGGTGGATGTGAAGCACCCCAACATCACCCGTCATAAGACAATAACAATGCTGTCATATAGTCACACAACAATGCTTGTGGCAAAAGTAATAACGCCAACGTCGACTCGAGTGTATCTATACACTCGTAAAAGCCAGAAAAAGCGGAGTCAAAAGCCTTGGTACCATGACTGTACTCAATTACAGTCACCATGATACCGCCGTCAGCTCTCTCAGCTATTCTTTGAAACTTTCCCGGGATTGGATTTCATACATACCAGTATCTTTGTCTGGATACCAAAGTAAAGGTAGATTCAGATAGATTTTCTTAGAGCTGGGGGTTACGAAGCGAGTCATAACATCCAATATACCACACTCTCAGGTGACATAGTGAATACTAATAAATGGTAGTTCTGCTCGGCAACTAAGTTATGTATCTTCGGGATACAGAGTGTCTCTTCACGAAAGTACATATATACGTAATACAACGAAGAATGCCCAAAGGGAATCCACCACCAACCCTGAAGACGACACAGCGATAGTGGTGAGGGATTGACAAACAAATGGATAGTTACAGCGCCATTTGGAATCGTTACAGTGACCGTCATAAAGTAGCCAACTAACATTAACAAGACGAAGATTTGTCTTCGAGTCGGATTTTCGCAATTGGATCGCGGCGCTGATGAATACGTAGTCATTCATGGTGGAGTTGGACCTGGCCATAGAAATGGAGGTGGTGCCACACACCAACGCCTAAGGGTCCCGGATGTACGTATAGATACTTTGAATGCATAAGAGACTTGTGGCGAAAGTAAATTCCTTTTAACTATTCACCAGCGAAGATAAGCTGTCTTGGGAGACAACCGATGATATTGCTCTACGGCTGTGTCTATCAATGGCGAATAGTTGTGGCTATCAGTGTACTCGTATTACTTGTATGCCATCTTAAGGATGATTAACTGTTATTGTGTGGAATTTGGAATTTTGGTTTATGTGTGGACATAAAACAACGTAACAGACCGCCAAACAAATATCCACGTTCTGTAGAGTTCATTAGTGATAAAATGGTCAGGTTTAAGGGTCCTTTAGTATCGTTTTCAATCAGACTATAAAGGACTCTTTGTTTTAAGAGAGTTTGGGCTTGGAGCTAGAGGGTCTAATGGGTGTTTTTCCTGTGCTACTACACGAGGGAGTGTCGTAAAATGAACTTACGCTATATAATTTCCTAATTTGATTAGACCAGACGAGGCAAGTCACGAATAGTAAATCAATACTTTGTCTGGTTGACGCTGTCGTAAATGTTGTAGTCAGCGTTTTTCTTGAATTTGACAGTTCATTGATATAATATATACATATGTACATATTGCGGTCTTCGGTCTTGATTGGATTGCGTACTAATTTTTTGAGATTCGGTTGTCAAATTCATTTCATGGACATGTCTTCGATTTGAGTACTTCAAAATAATATATTCAGATAGAGAGAGAACTTCTGTTTACTACATCCAAAGAGTATATAACTCTGATAGATGTATACAAATAGGTATAACCATGTCGGGACTCTTGTCTTTGATGTGACTTGCGTCAGACAAATAGGGAGAATATTAAAAATGAAATCGAAACGGTGCCCTTGAGACATGAAGAAGTAGTGAAGTATCTGTCTGCTTTTGAGATGATTAAGATGTGATGATGTTACGCTTACGCGAGTTGATATTACGTATTATATCAGCCAGTCTGACAGGCAGACAGGAGCCATGACCTAAAGTTGCAGCTGAAGTTTATATTGTAGTAGCCTTATTTACAGTACTGATCACATCTGGTGCGGGGCAGCTGCGTCTTATCGAGAAATCGTTTCTGTTTGTAGTTAAAAATCGAAAGCTAAAATGCATTCTATACATTCATGCCACTGAAAAATGCGACCTACGTAAAGAATATCCTTGGAGCACGTGTGTGGAAGACGCCTTAAAAGAATCGGCTTACTTTCGATCTCCTGGAGAAATCATTCAGATGAAATTAGATGACCTTTGAGATATAGATCCATTTGAAATATTTCGATTTTCGACAGCTTATTGGGAGTGGGGCATTTCTTTCTAATTGAAATCTTGAATAGATTTAGCTTGATTAGGGCCAAGACTGTACCTACGGTTAGATTAGGTAAGAGTGCTCAGCTTTATTGGTTGCGGCATGACGTTGAATACTTTTTCTTAGAATTCCAGTATATCCAATGGTGTAGTAACGTAGTTTCTTTGGGAGTCTGAGTATTCAGAACCCAACATGGTCTAATTTTGTGTCGTATACGGTATTGGATTCATCCAGGTTCAAGTTGGATAAATTGAGCCATCTTTGTGATTAAAAAAAAGAAAAGAACACTGTCGCGCTGGCAGCCCGGTATGTCCTAGCTTCTTGACATTTTTGTTGCTCATATTGTCATTTTTGTCACATCTGAGCGGGGCCTACGGTTTATCGCCGAATCCAAACGGCACTATTTAAAAGCTTTTCCATAGGCAATTTTACTTTCGGGAGTATGCCGTTGCCCGCCGAAAGGGTGATGACGATTTGAAAAATTGGTGGCGATGCCGGGGATCGAACCACGGACCCTCTGCGTGGACGTCCAATGAGCTAACCGTATCGCCATCGCCACCACCCATCTTTGTGATTATTCGTTACAAAAAGCCCAATTACGGCGGAAAAAGAAGGAAACCTTATAGTACCACATAAGTATTCTGCAAATACGGATGATACTTAGAGTTGCGGTGAATCGTAGTTGGTTAAACTTTCTTCAAACATAATTAGCAGATTATTCTCTGTTGAAATGTCTCAACATGGAACACTCTTCAGTTGTCTTTTAGATTTGTGAACTAAACCTTTTTTAAAGAATTTTCTTTCCTAAAACTTAGGCTGTGGAAGTGTGTTGGAGTTAGTTACCTCTCTTGATATCCCGATTTGTTCTTTTACATTAAGTTGTGAAGACTTCTCTGAAAAAAATTGTTTAGAACGACAGTTACCTTGATCAGCTACTTCTGCAATCACAAGATTCCATTCCGGATGCGAGAACAAATAATGAATGTATTTAGGAAACGAAGATGGTGGAGGATAAGACGTATACGGCGTCGTGTCAAGAAGAAGCTTATAAAATGTGATGATAAAGGCTCCTACCGAGCTAAGTCTCCTGGTTTGTTTTCAAACTTTTTTCCGCATTCCGAATTTTTGAAGATTACTTGAGTCAGAGAAAGGGGGATTTGTCAACAAACTGACTCGAATGGTTGTGACTCCCGTTGTTGACATGCCGGGAATTAATAACAACTATCCTTTAACAATTTATGGTCTCTATCTGTAGAAATACTCAGTAATCTTCTCCATCACCGAAGGCGTTCTTTGTTTGTTGTTTTTTTTTGCTTGAGAAGACGGAAGCCTTGCATAAGCACCAATGGTCCGACGTCCATTGGTAGTGTCAGATTCTTACTACCACCTCCCGGGGGATCTTTCCGTTTATTCCCCCACGCGGAACTACCGCTAAGTATTACTTCGCGAGGGCCAGATTAGAGCTATTTGCTTCGACACGTGGTGCTTAGCGAATACGCGTTCCGCTGCTGTTCTAAAATCGTTAGATCGCACATTATTCGTACTACTGCATGGTTCACAGCAGCCCAAAGATCTTCGGATTTCAACATAAATTGAACTATGTTTTCTGGTGTTGGGCGTTCACCAAATTCTTCACACAATAAAGCTCGTTCGTTTGCATACCGAGCACATTTGAAGAAAACGTGATCCGCGTTCTCTATCGCGTTTACGCAGCTGGGACAGGCCGAACTCGGATCACGGTTTCGCTTGAATACTAGGTGAGGTGAAAAGTAACCTCCTTGACCGCCAGAATGCGCTGCTACTGCAAGTAAGGTTATGGTGCCTTGAAGTCCGTTCATATTTAGGCAGACATGCCAAATTTCAGTGCGCAGCGGCAGGCCCACTTAGCGCACACGCCATATTTTGGGCAATATTCTGCATATGGCGATGGCGATGGCGCGATACGAGGGCGGGTCAATAAGTCCGTGACTTTTGGATTAAAACACAGATTTTTTGATAAAAATTGAATTGAATCGGTCCAATAAGTTGGCATAATATTCCCCATTGATTGTTCTTCCCTTTTGAAGGTAGTCAATGTGGATTATCCCGCGTGCATCCCAAAAAACAGTCGCCATAACTTTATTGGCTGACAAACCCACCTTGGCCTTCTTTGGCGCCGATTCACCCTTAGAAACCCACTGTTTTGACTGTTGTTTGTTCTCTGGTGTGTTGTGATGGATCCATGTTTCGTCCACGGTTACAAAACGGCGCAAAAACTCCTCC
This sequence comes from Volucella inflata, assembly GCA_928272305.1. Lineage (NCBI taxonomy): Eukaryota > Metazoa > Arthropoda > Insecta > Diptera > Syrphidae > Volucella > Volucella inflata. Next base: position 66,557,087 of record OV743718.1, read on the forward strand.
ATATTGCGATTAAACAACGCCAAAGCTTCCTGTGAAGTTGTTACACGATTGCGTTTGTGGTCGACTGAGAGCAAACGCGGCACCCATCTTGCGGAAAGCTTTCTCATGCCCAAGTGATCATTCAAAATTGAAACCACTGAGCCATGCGAGATCCCTACGGCTTCAACAATCTCTCGCACTTTCAATCTTCGGTCGGCCAACACCATATCGTGAATTTTTTCGATTGTTTCGGGTGTAGAGACCTCAACCGGGCGTCCAGGACGTTCGACATCTTCAGTGCTTGTACGGCCACAACGAAATTCAGTAAACCACTTTTTTACCATTGAAATCGATGGTGCAGAGTCCCCATAGTATTTATCAAGCTTAGCCTTGGTCTCGGTAATGGTTTTTTTTCGCAAGAAATAATGCTTAATAAGCACACGAAATTCACTTTTTTCCATTTTCTCCTCAAATTAGTGAGTAGTCTGATAAAAATAGCTGTCAAACACAAACTAACTGACGCAGCAAGTTTAAATTTTGACAGGAGTCAACTGACAGATGCCTGTTGACAGGAGCAGTGTTGCTGTTTCAGTAAAGAGGTCAGAAATTCAAAAAGTCACGGACTTATTGACCCGCCCTCGTAGTTAGCTCATTGGACTATCACGCAGACAGTCTGGGTTCGATTCCTGGCTGGGTCACCAACAGTTTTTTCAAATCGCCATCACCCTTTCGGCGGGCAATGGCAAACTCCCCAAAAGAAAAATTGCCTACGAAAAAGCTTCTAAGGAGTGCCGTTCGGACTCGGCGATAAACCGTAGGCCCCGCTCAGATGTGACTAAAATGACAACATGAGCAACACAAATGAGTGTCAAGAAGCTAGGCCATGGCCTATACCGGGCTACCAGCGCCACAGTGTTTTTTTTTTTTTTTTTTTTTTTATTCTGCATATGAAAAAGTTATCCTGCCGCTGGGTGCCGCGCATGCTCACTCCTGACCAAAAACACGAACGCGAGAGCACTTCGAAAGAGTGGTTGGACTTGCTCATGCGGAATCGGGCGGACTTTTGGCGTCGATTGGTAACTATTGATGAAACCTGGATCCACTTTTACACACCAGAGAACAGAATGAGTGCTCGGCAATGGACTGAAGCCGGCACGAGTGCTCCGAAGCGGCCGAGGGAGGCTCAATGGGTCGGAAAGGTTATGGCGTCGGTTTTCTGGGGGATTGTCATGGAATACTATTCGTGAATTACATCGAAAAAGGAAAAACCATCAACAGCAAGCATTACTGTGCATTATTGGAGCGATTGAAGGCCGAAATAGTTGCAAAACGGCCTCACATGAAGCGAAATAAAATTTTGTTTTTGGAAGACAATGCGCCGGCGCATAAGAGCATTGCAACCACCGCTAAAATCAATGACTTACGGCTGCAATTTCTGTCGCTTCCACCGTATTCACGCGATTTGGCTCCCTCGGACTATTATCTGTTCCCAAACCTCAAAAGATGGCTCATCAATAAAAAATTGAGCTCACGCGAGGAAATCATCGACGTCACGGAGGAGTATTTTGCAGACCTTCCGGAAAATCACTTTTCGGACGGGATCCAGAAGTTGAAAAATCGCTGGAATAAGTGTATCAAGCTAAAAGGGAACTAAAAGGGAATAAAATAAAAAACATTTAAAAAAAAATTCGTTTTCATTCCCAAGGAGGTTACTTTTCACCCCACCTTGTAGATACTCCCGGAAAAAACCGTGGCCCGTCCAGAACTGTGTAAGATAGTGGTTCAGTTCGCTGTGTTTTCGTCTTACATAACTTTCAATCCTTGGGATTAGTCGGTACGTCCATCTCTCTTTTTGGGACTCGTTCCACTGTCGCCTAGCTTCTAAAGCTATGATATCGATTGGTACCGTAGAGGATAGTACCAATATATATAGGTATATGGGGCTGATTTTAACTCATTATAATGATTTCCTAGGTTTTACTTTGCTAGCATTCTATAGGACTTCCTGAAAGATTGAGTGGTCATAAGTCCATACAAAATTATGCCTGAACCCGTTTAGTATCATTTTTATTCAGTGGTCTTTGTAAATTTCATCGTAACAACGCTCCCAAATTTTTAGAATTTAGGTTCCAAAATTATGGTTCTGTGAGCCAAATCTATAAAGCACTTGCATCGCTCCTCGATTGAATGGCATGAATGTGGAAGAGATGTGGTTTCAGCAGCATGGCGGTACGTGCCATACAGCAAATGAAACAATCAACTTTTTCAAGGAACCATTTAATGAATACATAACTTTGCGTTTTAGTTTATCGTTCTACGTTGACATTTTTATCGTGTTAAAACATCACACTCAATGATTGACCAACTCGGGGCATTTTTGTGCGATGTCATCACTTAACTTCTGTATTTGCTCACGAATAGAAATTTAAGTTAATCGTTTTTGTCTTTGGAAATCAGAGAATACTGGTCCTAATCCTGACAAATTGAGAGCATCCTCTTTCTTTTTTGGTAGACGTCCGCCTGATGCTTCATCTCAACTACTCAAATTTGTTTGCTCAACTGACAATGGTGTATGCAATCAGTCTATTTTGCATCGCCAGTTATCATACGCTGAGTTGATCGCAATACCTAATATACCTAAATATCGAGCTTCATTACGAAGCCAAGCGATTCTAAATGTTCATGAACGCTTCCGAAGAGCGGTGCCAGGCTTTCGAACCGCTCAATGTTTATTTGTTGCATCAAAGCTTTGATTTTATTATAGTCAATCTTGAATGGCTTACCGACGGAATAATAGCGTTCAACTGGGAAATCACCATCGTGGAATCGGCCCATTCCTACATCTGCCACTAGCGTTTTGCTATGACATTTCTGCCGAAAACTTTTCGCAACTTTTTTCTCGTCTCAGTTGCTTTCTTTCCTATTATGGCGAGTAAGCTTTTCAAAATCCTCATGTTGGAACCACCACACCCACACAAGTTTTAGGTTAGCAGCAAAATGCAAACATTTCACATACCTATGTGTATATGTCCGGCTCTGAAACAAATAAACGGTATGACATTCTGAACAGCCTAATCGTTTGAGTTATGGACATTTTGGAAAAGCTTCTACATTGTATCCTGTGCACTGCTCAGTTCCATAATAACAGTTGGTGGTGCCATGACATAAGGCCATATTTCAAAGTATGGCTTTATGTCACGGCACCGGTTCCGACATTACCATTTGGCAAATCCCGACTCTATTCTAGAATGATACAATCATTTCAGCGCCGGCCTAACATTTCTATGATCAGTTGATTGTACGGATGTCAATCGTGTCGTCCACAATGTAAGTATCTGTTAAGAAATTCAATTCTTCTGACATTTAGACCGAGATCCAGAATGCATGCTTTGAAAAAAAATTTTAACGCTTAGCCAGATAATTGGTTTGTTAAGTCAAGTACAACCAGTCCTCCTTTATTAAGTGGCGGGTGCGTAGCCTTTGTTTTACCTGACTCAAAGATCTAGTAATCTTAGTCTTTCATTTAAAGTTGCCAGAGTTAAGTGTGTTTTTCTGAAATAAAATATTTTAGTTAGCAAAGCCTCGCAGCATTCTTTTCACTTAAGCATGCCTTATGTTTGATTTTAAGTCTTCGACAACTAGCACACAAAATAATTTCTCTGGATCTGTAAATGAAACCAATGCCTTTCTTGCTTCTGCTGAATCTGTCATAAATGAATGGTTCGGTTAGTCAATCGATTTCTTCCCTATTGTCGGGCGAATTTTGCACATTACCCCGAGGACAATCCAATCTCTTCACAAATTCTCCTTAATTGTCTGTTACTGGTCTTATTACGTCAGTACTAGGCTAATTCACAATTACTTCTTTGGTACACATTCGCCACCATTCCATTCTCGGAAACACTTGCTTTATAGAGAAAATTTCTGTAGATTTTAGCTTTAGTTATGTCGGAGTAGTAGTAGGAGAAATATGCTGTATCCTCGACCTTCTTGACAAATAATCAAAAAGTATACAGAAACTTACGTCTTCTTTATATTCCTCAATTAATTTTTTGTTGTTTTCATTTTTTTAATCAACAAAAAGATAAGCAATAAGGTTATTTCCGCCAACAAGACATTCCGCATGATGTTAATCATATGCGACCAAGGCTGAAACTTAATAGTCGACTCTACGTTATCAGTTCTTCAGTTGCTAACGATAGCCGACAGACCTGTCAATCATTTTATACACGAATACACAAGCCTAGCATTATCTCGGATTATCTATGATACACTTTTTCTTGTCGACTTGTTTGCTCAACTTTCACAATGTACGAGTAGTTTCACTGGACAAATGGGTATGGATATGCGACAATTCCCCAAGTAAGAACGTTCAAGTGGCATCGATAACATCAGAGACGAAAATGTTTTGATTAATAATTGAAAAGAAAAAAGTATCTTTGAAACATACAGAACAGATACACTCAGTCAAGTAATAACTTTCTGATTGTTTGCATCTTTGTTAGTGCCATTCGCCTACCCGTCTCATACGCTGAATTGATTGTCTTCAAAACCACACATTTTCTTTGTCAGTTATCTTTTAGAATAAATTGCATTATCTTAAAGACCAGCAAACCGCCTCATCCCTTTTATAAAATTTACAAAACAATGCTATTGAATGAATTTGTTGGGTGGCCCTTGACCCACCCATACCTCTTCTTTGAGTCAGAAATCATTTTCACAACAGGTCGACTTCGATTGACCTTTCTCAGATACAAAATATGCCTTCCCCTGACCAATGAGTATAAGTATGCTCACATGTGTATGGGCCACCATAGTATATCTTATCTAAATGACTTTATACCATGCAGTAGTCAGAGGGATACTCTCCCCTTGGTTTCCCTCTCGGTAGCTTATGATTTTCCTATCGAAGTCTATGAATTAAATTCCATCCACATGAATAGAATGGGGAAAACCTTTTAGCTGGCTGAGTACATATTTAGAGATGTGCTTAACCCCACTAAAACGATAATAGAAACTTTAATCCCAAGGTGGTAGAACCAAGTACCTTCGAAACACCACCATTACCTACAAATACCGTGTGGAAATAATCCCAAGGATCACAAAATCCGATGGCAAATTGAAATCGAATTTCTCCATTCGAGTGGTGATGACAATAATGTCGACTACAGCAAATGGTGTGGGAATGTTTTGTTCAGAGAAACCGTATACCAAAACAATTATGGATTGTCTGTTGGCACTATAGTAAACAACTCTGACTGTTCAATATGGATGATTCATTTCCTGTCTGTTTCTTGCAATATGCCATCATACACAATGGTGTGTTGTGCTAGAGCCCGCATACAATTCTAAACCAGTCTCAGGGCTTACTGGTTTATTGATTGTGTGATGAGGAATGAGGAATGATCTTGCAAGGTCACTGTGGTCTCATCTGTGTTCATAGCGCGTACTCATAATGGTTCACTAAACAAGTTAATCTGTTTTGTAAGCAACATGTCTACAACGGCCATAAAGTATCTGAAACTGAACTCAAATGATGTCGTTGAATCGAATAAATGCGATCAAAGAGGCTTCTTGATATTCACCAGTTGTAGGATGAGTCGTAAAGATGACAAGAGTCTCGTCATACGCTACAGACAGGGGATATTGAACAAAGAAATTCTTACGACAAATAAATCGGACGAATTCAGTAATGCATTGTGCTGGTGTGCCAATGCTTTACTTTAGCTCTCCTGCGAACTATGAGAATCGTATGAGTATCTTGTAGATGCAGAGTAAATGTAACGAAATAGAATTGATTGTGAAATTGCTTGCTTAATGGTGTGATAATTTAGATGATTGTGCTCAGTCAAAGAGTAGATATTTTATATGTAATTGCTTCGTTAAGGGTGTAGATGGTTTTCTGCTGATTAGAATAGATACATACAAAGAAATTAGAATGCTACGGTTAATTGAAGGAGGCGGCAAAGCTAACAAAGAAATAATTTTACAAGAAATCTATTGAGTACTTTAAATGCAACTGTTTTTAGAAGATACATACGTTAGGTTCGAGTTTTGATTTAAGTTTGGTTTAATCTGGAATTTAATATTAAGAGTTTTTACAGCTCTCTATTTGAATGAGCAGCTGGAAAAATCCATGTGTATCACTACAAAATTCCTACCCACTTCATTTCAAACGGGACTAGTGTCGGAGTATTACCCTTTCTAAGAACTATGGTTTGGCATAATGTTTTTATGATGTATAGTACATATCAAAGGAGTTATATTAACATTTGTTTTCCTAGCCAAAATCAAGTTGCCGATTGGTGCACGGAAAACATGACCTAGTTGGACGATTGGGACAATATTTTTCTAATTAACAGCACTTTGAACGCTTCACATTTTTACACCACACTACTACCGATACAAATCTCATTGTTAGATCGTCAAAAAGATAGTTGTCTGGTAGATTAGGACTCCCTTTTGTAGGAGTTTAACCAACACAACTCGAATTGAGGACCTTTTCGGCCGGAGTTTGATTGCCCATCTGCTCAATGTAACGTTTGTGTTGTTACCCTACTGCGCGACATAGCCATTTAATGAGGTTCAGATTAGAATGATTCATTTGCTGGGAAGTGTTTTTATCGCTCGAGGGTGGACCCCATTTTTAAGTTTTTGACTGATTCTATTGATCTGGAGACTGACATCATTTTTTGACCATTTGAAATATAATTCTATCGACAATAATACTTTGTCTAAGAAGCCGTGGTTCTTCACGACATTCAGTTTTACGCTTGTTCACAACTTGTCGCATTGTGTGCACTACATTCTCTGATCCGAAGAATGTGATACTGAATGGACCTTGACTTGAACAATGATATGACTGAAGTCAATATTTTTGACAGGGATTGCTTAGAATATTCTATATCCCTAAGAAGGGAAGTGAATATGCTTTTAAAGGAACAAGAAGCTTGGTCTTAGGATTACATTCTGATGCGTGCCAAGACAAGGTAGTTGCCAATAAGGTACGACATTGATATCTCTTTCCTCTTTCTATTCGTCCTGGCAGATATTGTTGTGAGGAATATTCAATTTCTGCTTGTGTCTTTCAATGACACATTATCCCGTGATTATGTTTGTAAGTTTGGAGGTGTCTTTTCTTTTGGACCTGCCCAGCTCTCTGGATCGCTTGATTCGAGAATTGGTCATATTAGTCCCAATGTCTTATAATTTTGTTGATGAATGCATCTATGATTGGGCTTAGAGAGCGGTTGAAAGTGTGCCAAATGCTTGGTGCAGGACATTGAAAGTCATCAAGTTGCCATCTATGTATGTGTTGCTAGGAGATTGAGTTTTTTCAGCTCATCAGAGCTGCTGCTTTCTGCGACAGTTGAGTTTTCTGTCTATAGCACTGATCAGCCATACCGGTGAGAGCTGTCAGTCTTTTATGGCTCTCTAATGCTGCTAATGCATGTATCTTGCAATATCGTATGAGCGTATTAGATTCAGTTCGAGCCAAACAGCAATGAATAACTTTGGTTTAGACATATTGTCTGTCTTCACCGACAAATTTTAGATGCATGTCTTAATAAGAACAAACGTCTCCGAATCTTACATACGAGTATGTATGCTTCAGGGATGCATTCTGTCTGGATAGAGCAGTCGACAATGATATTCTTGCTGCCAAACTTGGGGAGAAAAACCCCTTTTTATATAATTTGCGCGCACACAAAGGATTATGTACACTTAAAATGTTTGCACATAGCGCGGGCAAAAACAAATTAAGGAAGGGAGAAAAGCGAGGTACCGATGTACGTTGGTTTTACATATTTGAAGGTTGTAATGGCTAGGAAATAAAGAGCTCGGCAGGGCATTCCATGAGCGAGTTGTTCGGCTTAGGAAAAAAATCACGATATTTCAGGGTGCGTCCGAAAGTGGGCTTGAGGGTGTACTGATGAGCATTCATAGCGAGACGGGTTTTACGGTTGGAGGTTTGAAGGGGTGGAATGCTACTGAAAATTTCTGAGGAACACTGGTGGTTTTAAATCCACCTATCCTCCACCTAGGCGCAAAGAATTCTTGGGAGCACCTCACCAGATTTGAGCATTGTACTCCAATTTTGGTCGGATGAAAGCCTTATATATTGAAACCAGATCAGAGGGGGTGAAATATTTCTTACATCGCTTCAGGAAACCTAGAAATTTCGCAGCATTTGTTGGCGACTTCGAATATGTGATCATTCCAACGTAAGTTGTCATTGACACCCATACCGAGAATGAAAAGTTATTCGGTTTAAACGATGCAAGTGCCATTCATGGATATTGTCTGGGTATTTAAGAGCAGGGACGTGAGTCCGGGAACGAATATGAAGAGTCGTCAGCGAAGAACTATATTGGATTAGAAGTAGCAGGCAAGGGACCTTTAATGAAGATTAAAAAAAGTGTCGGAGCCAGAATGGAGCCCTGGGGCACACCAGCATAATTTTTGTGAATATCAGACCTGAAGCCATTCAAGACAACTCGAATTCAACGTTCCGAGAGGTAATTTCTAATCCATTGACGAATAGAGTCATCGATCCCAAATGCATGCATTTTCGACAAAAAAGCCTGATGCCAAACTCTGTTAAATGCCTTCGAAATATCAGGTGCAACTATCTTGCTTTCGCCAGACTGATGTAAACTTTGGTTCCACTTTTCGGTGAGACATGCCATAAAATTACCAGTGGACCTGTTGCTATGAAAACCGTACTGCTGGTCATTAAGAAGTTTTCGTGTTTTGAGATATCAGCGAATGAATGACAATCGTCATGTAATACGGGTCCCGGCATAGTTATTAAGGCTATCAGTGAATGACACTTGGTTCTGAAGACTAGTTGTTGTTTGTTTACCTTTCGTCATGTAATATGGGTTTCGGCATTATTATTTAGGCTACGCTTATTACTACTTAATAACGTAGTATTACTGATGAACTGATGGGCAGAGCTATACTGGTCTTATCGTTAACGCTTTCTGCTTGTCGCCACCGAATGTTGGTACAATCTGCTCAGTTACCAGTTACGTTCGGCAAGTGGTTTATGATCGGCCTCTCTTCATATTAAGAGTTGGGCCTGTGCCTTCTGTGTTTGCTGATGCTAAGCGCCGGAAGAATGAAGTTTTCACATTAGCAACCTTGCCATTATCCGCCAAAAGAGGATCATCGTCAGATATGTTTTTTTCGTTTCATTTTTCGATATGTAAATCGAACTCGGGAACTCTTGTACAGTATTTGGCGAACTTAATTGTTACGATATATTTCCATGCACGCACTCATCGGCGGGTCGTCAGCTTGAGCACTCCAAAGAGAATCTAGAGGTGGATAAATCATTTTTGCAGAACTTCAAAAAAAATAGTATTAGGCGAAACGTTCGCAACTAATCAATATCGTCTCCAATAGTGCTGCTTGAAATCCATTTTTGTAGGCCTCTTGAACGACGTAACCCCTCTTTATCTTTTTTTATTTTTATGTAAAGCACATTTAAAATAAATCTTAAATACCATCTATTTATTCATATTTAAATACATAACATTATTCCGAGTATGCTAATTTAACATTTTTTTTTTCAGGTAAGTTGCAAATTGAATCAAGTGATTTTCTAAGAATAGTAAGTAGAATGATTGGAGATTAATACTAAGCTTGCAAAATTTTGAACTTACACGTTCTTTTCCAGTTGAGTGGGTCCTTAGCTTACGAACGTCCTTAGCTTTGTTCTTGATGGTGAAACAGTTCAGTTTCTTTAATTCTTGGACCTGGAAACGGAGGATCTCAGGGTTGATAACTTACTTACTTATCAGGCTAGCAACCCTTAAAGTGTCAAAGCGTGAGCAACAGTACCCTTCCATCCTTTACGTTCCCGGGCGCGCTGCTTCCAGTTGGAGGTGCCAAGCTTTCTAACATCCGCAATTGCCTGGTCTCTAAACCGGAGGTTCGGTCTTCCTTTTCTTCTCGAACCTGATGGCTGGGATTCGAAGACTCTCTTAGCTGGAGCATTTTAGTTTATTCGCTCGATGTGGCCGAGCCTTCCGGAGTATGTTCACATGCTCTTACAGCTCGTATAGTTCGCGGTTATGCCTTCTTCTCCATACGCCTTCCTCGCAGACAGGACCAAATATTCACGAAGGATTTTTCTTTCAAAAGAGCCAAGGATCTGTTCTGCTGCCTAACTTATCGTCCAGCTTTCGGCTCCATAAAGCAGGACTGGCAAGATTAGAGCTTTGTAGACCACGATGTTAACTTTTTGAGATAGGAGCTTGGACTCAAGTTGTTTTGACAAACCGAAATAGCAGCGTTTGCCTTGGGTTGTTCTTCGCCGAATCTCCACTAAGATGTCATTTGTGGAATTGACATTTGCTCCGAGGTAGTTGTAGCTGTCGATAGTGATATTTTTTCCTAGATGGTGTGCGACGGATGGATTTTTTGTCGACAGCATATATTTTGTTTTATCCTCATTTACCTAAAGACCAACTCGTTTCGCCTCTTCTTCTATTGCCGTAAAGGCTATAATTACGGAACGCTGAGATCCTGCAATGTCGTCCGCATATCCCAGCAGTTGAACAGACTTAGAAAAAATAGTACCTTCCGTGTTAACTTTGGCCCGACGTACTATCTGTTCTAAGACAAGATTAAAGAAATCATACGACAACGCGTCTGCTTGCCGAAATCCAGGACAGATTTGGAACTATTTGGAGGTTTTGTTTCTATACTCCACGGCGCATCGCGAATTTTCTAGTGTTGCACGACACAACCGGATCAGTTTCTTCGGGATCCCGAATTCGGCCATCGCATTATATAATTCAGTGGGATGAATACTGTCTTAGTGTGAAAATTTGGTCTGAAGTGGGTTTGCCAAGCCTGAGGCCGCACTGATATTGGCCGATGTGTGCGCTGCAATACGGCTTCAGACGTACACACAATACACTGGTTAGGATCTGATGATGATGATGTTCCAGTCATCGGGCATGCCTTCTTCCTCCAATACTTTGCAAATGATCTGGTCCATTTTCCTTACCAAAACATTGCCTCCGGCTTTGAAGAACTCTGGTGACAAGCCGTCTGAACCAGCGGCCTTGTTGTTCTTCAGTTTTTGGATAGCTGTGCCGACTTCTTCTAAGCTGGATGGGAGGACTATTTCATCTACGGGTGGTGAGTTCTCTTCTTGCCCTATCACTTTCTCTTGGTCATGTCCTTCAAGCAACGGTTGGAAATATTGCTTGAATACATCCACAATACCCTTTTGATCGGTTACGATGTTGCCTTCACCGGTACGGAGTGCTTTCTAATGATTCTATACTCATCCCACGCTGCTCTGGTGACGCGTTGCTGTGTTTTCTTGTATGCTTCGTCTGTAGCCCTTTCCTTTTGTGCACACTCCTCATCATACCACTGGTTTCTATTTCGAGGTGGTTGGTAGCCTAGAGTGCTTTGGGCCACCTCTTTGATGGAAGTGTAGCAGTGCGACCACATGGTGTTGGTGTCGGTTGTGGGCAAGGGCATTTCGGAGGGATTTTCTTCCAGGCTAGTATTTTCTCGTTCATAACGGTAGCGTTTTTACGTGATTGGGTCTTTAGCCCAAAGCACAACCGCCATTCTGGTCGGAGTGTAATCGCTGCATGCGTAAGTTCACTACCCAGAGGGTGCCAGAGTTGTTATCCAGGGGGGTCACGTGGATGCTGCTTGTCAACTTGGATCGATCAGTGACAGGGGTCGTCCTGGCCTTCGCCTGGTTCAAAGCAATCAGAAACTTTACCCTGTATCCTCATTCCTCTCCCCAATGTCCATCAGTTTTATATATCCGGGGGATTTGAAGGTTAATGTCTATGCAGTGGCAAATGGCTGTTTGTCCATGATAAGTTTTGTGTGAAATTTTCCACTTCTTTTCGAAGTAGATAGCCGTTCTTCGAATAAGTCATTCTTTGTTTGATTTCAGATCAGGATTGGGAGCTGTTACGGAGTTATTCGATACAGCTTTATACATATCTACGACTAGTTTTCCTGCCATTCAATTCAAACCAGTAATTTCCTTGTGGTTCAACGATTGAAATTGAAGTTGCTGCATTTCTGGAATTCTCTTTGCATTAAAGCCACTGATTTTTTGTATGTAATGTGGCTGCGGTATAGTTCTCCTTGCGCAATTATTCGATTGAATTTCTGCCAGCGCTTTCGATTGCAGCTTTTCAGTGTGATTCGTTTTAACATACCCTAAATGCAGCAAGATAACGTGTGCGTTAATACTGGCAGCTCGGGAGCTTAAAACCTGCAGCATACTTGTGTTTCTCTTAATATTTTTCTAGGCCCACCTTGTGCCTTTGTGTCTATAGAGAAGGAGAAGTTGTATGCTATTTATGTATATCCGGCTTTGGTACTCGTATGTAGGCTTTTGTTTTCAAATGTAGCAGGAGTGTTGCCTGCATGGTACAGATGGTTACAGATCATCCTTCCAAAGACTGTTTACAATCTCAGATCTTCAAGCACATCTGAGTCTTATATTGACCGCTTGAGCATACATGGTCATGTTCATTAAATGATTGCTCACGTGCCACTGCGTTTAACAATCTCTGCTAAAGTCTTTACAATTATCTTGTACATATCGAAAATTCATTGACCTTTCAAAAAGGTCTTGTGTTACGAAGTTCTCAATGAAGAACACGAACAACCATAAACCATCTAATGTTGTGCCTTACTCAACGCGAATTTCAATTGGTCTACCCTTCACTTTGGAGGTATGAAAAAGAGAAAAACAACCACGACATCCCCACTCGAGCAATTGGTTATTCGAATCACATTTCCGAGCAAATAATCCCCAGTCTCCAAATACAGACACACAAATACAGGAGAACAAATCGAATATTTCAAAATGCGATCAAAAAAATTGCCTCCTCCCTTCCAGGTGATGAATACCAAAACCAGATCCAAAAGTACCGAAATCCAGAAAGCTTATCCTTCGCACTTACCTTGGGTCGGCACCTGACTGAACGAAGCACCCTGTACACCACGTTTACACTCATTAATCAGACATCGTGTTTTTATTTTTGTTGTTGGTTTTAGTCGTATTAACCTCCGAGCAACCTATGTTAAGTTCACCTTCACTTTCAATGTGTGTTGTGTCAATGTCAAGAGGCAAGACGTAAGATGTAAGACTACGTCAATACGTAGATGAACGGCTCTCTCTTTTGCTGTAGCGCACAAAGGTAGCTGGAAATCCACAATCCAAAACGTCTTGAAAACTTTGTAATCTACACGATTTGCCATGTCTACACGTTTTGAATGGCGGTACCGTGCGTCTTGCATACGAAAACTTTCTCAAGGCATACCGGTCGGTCGATGGCTTAGCCGCCAGTGTCAGGTGGTAGTCGACGTTAAGTAGCCAGTAAAAGACTTGGGATTTTCCTCGAATGCTAATTGAATTGTGCATACAAGTATACAAGTAAGACATGCAAATACTGTCCACATTAAAATTTCAGCTCGTTATCATCTCTTGCGTGTCATCGGAGCTCTTGGCAAGATTTTACACCGGAAATTGTGATAAAATGAGCGAAACCACCATGTAGGACCTTGGGAAGTCCCCAAATGAACGGGGAAAAGTGTAGGTTTTAGGGAAACAAAACACTGAACCCTTGGCATGTCACAGAAAATATATATTGTATTTGTATATAAACAGAAAAAAGGATTTCAGCATTATTATATATTTTCTTGGGTTCTCTGGCAGGGATTCCAATTTCGTTGAAATGAAAATCTAAACAACAATACGTGGGTCATTTTCTTAATGAGGAGGAAAAAGTGTTTTCGCTTTTATAGCCAAGTCCCGGGCTGAATGGATGAATTGGGATCGACTTGGGATTCCGGACACGTTTGTGATAGCGTTGATTTGATTTTGTATTCAAATGTCTGACTATGTTGTGACTTATGTTATGTAGGGTCTGGAAATGATGAGCAAGAATTGACTAGGCACTGCTGGTTGAGGTTGTTTTCGCCCCATGAATTCGGAAACAAGATTATCAAGGAAAGTGTGAACGATTGTAATTGTTGTTTGGGAGACAGATGTACGAGTAGGCATTGCCTATTACTTTTATTTTTATTTTATTTTTTGTATACATAGATACAGATACAAGAATATGGAGAGTTACTAGGGACGGATTGAAATAAAATTTTATTGAGATTTATGCGTTTGACGATGAAATAAGGGTCGAATAGATTTTAATTAAAATTTGGAACGTTTAAGGCGAATTTATTTGCGATATTAATTTTAAACGATAGTTCGGACCTGTCTTATTGTGCGATGTTTGAAACTTGGACACATAAATAGCCCAATGTGTATTGTTTTACTTTCGCTCTTTAAAAAATCTATGACCAGAGCATAAGGAATCTGACCCTACGTAATGAAGATGATACTTAAACTTAAACTTTAAAATAATTTTAAACTCCCAAGCGCATTCAATATTGTAGACAACACTTAAATAGTAACAATCCACTCTATTTTAAATGAGCCTTCAATAATGTACAAGAAGATGGAACTTTGAAGAACCTTTATGTAAACAGAACTGTTCTCAAGCGGATAGATAGTGTGCTAAAAGCCGAGTGCTTCTGAGGGTGTCACTATATCCTTAAGGTGGAGTTTTATCAGTCCTTCTTTGTTATGGTTAACGAGATTCTAGGGAAATTTCAACTTTTTGGTGTCCAAACAGTGGCATATGGTGGCAAATTAGCACTTCTAACATCAGGGAAATTCCCATCCAAGAAAAGAAACCATTTTTCAATGGTTAATGCCAGAAATAGATTTTTGACAGAGTAGAATTTTTGCCACAATTTAATATTTAGAAAGCAATGATAGCCTTTCATAACTTCTATAGGCTGACTGACTTTGTGCGGATCTTACAGATCAGAACGGGTCAATTACTCTATTGTCTTGGAATTCCAGTCCTAAATTCTCGGACCATCTGGTTCAGTCTGATTTCTTGGCTATAGCAATGTTTTCCTCAACCAAAGTCTTGGGAGTAACAATAGCTACAACATGAAAGTCCTCTTGAATTGCTAGTAATGGCGAAAGCCATCGTTTAAATTTAACGTTTTTATTTCACTTGATTTTATAGCACGATTACTTTGTTTCTATAAGTGTTTAGTGACAGGTCAGTTTTTACTTCGAAAGAATCGAAATAAGCTCTGTTCTAAAATAAACTGAATTATCTGCTCCTATTTGTAGTAAAAACATAAGAAACCGATTGATGAAGGCAATTTGTTTGGAAAGATAGCGAGGAAGGTTCCAAACTAAGGTGCGGTTTAAGTCATTGTGGGCATTGAAAAACATTCTGTGATCCGACGAAACAAAGCTTAATTTGTTCGGATTCCAAAGAACCATGAATTAAATTCCAAAAACACACAAAAGACTGTAAATGATGGCAGCGGTAGTAGTATGTTTTGGGGATATTTTTCCACTGTTTAAGATAAAGCCTACTATGAACTCTTTTTCGTACACTACCATCTTTTAAAAAAGTTATGCTGCCATACGCGGTGGAGTTTAAACTCCAACAGGGCAACGCTCCCGAAATCTGCTCCGACCAGTGCACATTGCCAAAATTGGAGATCACTCGGTCTGGTGGCTCAAAATCTGCATAGTTGCCCGAGCTAAGGAGCAGTTGCTCCCTCACGCTTGCCAGTAATAATGCTCGAGACCCAATTCAGCAAAGTCCGTCAAAAAAAAAAAACAAGTTAAACATCTGTCTGTTAACATCAGTTACCATTAAGGACCAATCACTCTTTCACTGTCCGCACCAAACAGTCACTGTGAAGGGATGCTTCTCTTCGTGAACTTCATGTGGATTCCCCGTGCCCCAGAAATGCAAATTATTTTGTTTATTCACATAACCTCTTAAGTTGTTATGTGCTTTGTCGGTCTTTATAATCTTGGATACAAAATCATCCTCTTCTTGTACTAGATTTAACAGGGCATAAGAGTGAGTGAACCTCACTTGACGATGAGCAGGTAAAAATTGGTGAATGGCTTGCACCTTATAAAAAAACATGTTCAGGTCTTTTACCAAAATTTGACACAACGAACGTCTGCTGGTGGCAAATTTTGTGAATCGTTGTCTCGTCGATGTTTGTGGACTCTCTCGGACTTCCTAGACCATTGTGATGTTTTCTGTTGAACGAGTAATACGGGGAGCGGCCACAAAAATTTTGGGGATCCCTATTGAATCGGTCCAAAGATTGCTGCGAAAATTGTTTGCGAATTTGCTTTTCATCGGTATTCTGCAAATGCGACACACGTCTTGCGCTTTCACATTCCTAAGTTTTCCGATATCCCCACAGCCTTACCAATTTCACTCACCTTTACTCGCCTATCGACCAACATCATATCATGTACTTTTTATACTTTCGGATTTGGTTGCGGTTTTTGGCCGTCATCTGCGAGGGAGGTGCGACCCACTTCTAAACGTCTAACATGGAAAGAGCAGAGTCCCTTGAATTTCTTAAGGGGTTGGTCCATCCAAACGAAATTTTGTGGCTGCACGATATTCAAGTTTATCCATTTTAACGAAAAACGTAAGACGGCTAATGCAATATAATAATAATAAGCAAACTACGAGTATAATACTTAAGAGAACAAGTTAAAACTTGTCATACGAATTAACGATAAGTGCATCCAGGCAGGAAACATAAATTTTTACCGATTAGAACGCCATTTCGAGACGTCAGGTCGAAAAGTTTTCACATAGCCCTAGTAAATGTCAAAATAGAAAGGCATTTGATGCCAAGGAAAAATTCCTTATGGACTGGTCAAAAACGGATTCTTCCTTGAAATTGAGCTGCTAAATACTACACTAATGATGACATCATGTGTAATCCTAAAAAAAAATACTGAAACAAATTACTGCCGGCTCTAAACAAGAGATGGACTGTGTTTGGCTTCTTCGTAACCAGAAAGATGTGACTAATGTACAATACACTACAGACCAACATTACATACATTACAAAATAGCAGAGGATCTCTGTACTCTCTTGTTTTTTTTAGCTGGGTATTCTTGCTTTCCCCCATTTACATTTGCAGTGCTCACACTTTGTCGTATATATTTTTGTTTCTAACAGTTGCCTCAGGCGCTATGTTAAAGAACGTTTAAAGAAGTGTATCGCTCTGTCTATTAAGAGAAAATTTGGTGTTCCTTTTAAACATAAGATCGAAAGTTCTGCATTCATCACGCTTTTTAGTGATCTTTAAGGAAGGAAGTGTGAAGGATATTAAATAAAAGAAAGGATGTGTATTCTGTGCTTGTTTTTATTCAAAGTAAGCTGGGAATATGGGAAAGAACTAATTACTGACCAAATAAAGGTTATTACAAACTGCAACTTAAAAATTGTGTATATTGGAAAAAAACTAGAAAAAAAAAACCGAAAAGTGTATCAAATTTCCTCAACGACCCTAAAATAAGAGCATTCCGGGACACCTTAGGACCGTCAATGAAAGGAATAGGCGTGCAATTGTAAGAGCTACGTCGAATTCTAGCTTATTGGCTCGTAAAATCGCTGAACAAGGTGGTGTCAGAACTAACGTAAGAATCGTCTAGACAATTTTAAAGCGTAAGAAAAAAACTACTACTCGCGGCAAAACACAAGAGGGATAGATTGCTATCTGCTTTTGAGCACGTGCATCGGTCCCGATGTTCTGTCATATTATTACCACGATTTGAAAAAATAGGAGCCCATATTGAGCGATCGGCATCATGGGGGAGCATTTAGTATGGTATGTGCTGGATTAGGATATTATGGTAAAACTGAAAATAAAGCAGTGAAATAATATAACCAGATCAAGAAGATACTAGTTTGCTGTTTATTTTCACCAAGATAATGCTGGGAAGGCAAAGATTGTAAACAACTTTTTTTTTTCGGATAACAATCCCGATGTTTTGAATTGAACAGCGCAGTCATCAGACATGAATATTGTCAGAAACTATTGGGGCTTCTTCATGGACTACCACAAAAAAGTAAAATAGTCTTTGGCAAATCGAATCGCGGGCCAGTTACAATAAAAAAAACAACTGGAGTGTAAAAAAAAGTTTTTAATGAGTAATGTTTTTAAAATTAAAGCTAAAAATGTGCTATCTTTTTTTCGCACATGAATTTGGATTTATTTTCGTTGTTTTTATTACTTCAAGAAAAAAAACTTCCATGGGGAAATTAACACTACTTTAATGCCTGTTTAAAAGAAAAATTCATTAAGTCCGTTTCATTAACGAAAATAAACAAAACTCTTTAAAAAAACGAATTGTGCTATATTTTATTCGCGCAGTGTGCAACAGAATTTCCTTGTGAGTCGGCGATACGATGCTATAGTTTTGTTTATTTGTCTGTCTAACTTTTGTATATGAATTGATAGACGCTTCTTAACATAAGTATGTCGCTGCTTTGAATAGTTTGGTCGATAATCTGCAATTCTAAGTAGAAGCGTTGTTTTTAATACTTTTGCTAACGGTCTTTTGCTCCTGTTCGGCTTACTTCGAAGTTTTGATGTGGCATTACAGTAGACCTAACACTGGCCTAAGTGTATCGGATTTTATGTCCACAGCAGCATTTACCTATCTGTTTTTCTATGGATATAAAAGAAATCCGTTTAACGAAACCCCGGAGATTAAACTTTTAGTAGCTTTGCCGCAGTGATGTCGCTGACCTTTTTTAGGTTGATTGTATAAGAGTTGCTGTTAAAATGAGAGAAATGCAATTATGTTATGTCTTAAGCCGAAGTAACCAATTTACGGCGTTGGGAAACCGTCGGGTACCCTTGTGAATCTTCGCACATCGAAATTATATGTCATGCATAAATCAGTAATATTTTGAACTATTTGTGTTTTGCACTGCAAAGTCAATCAGTGTTTATTTGCATTCGCACCTGCCGGGCAGACTATAATTCCTTATTTTCCTTTCACTAATCCTTATAGAACCACTCTTCTTTCTGTTATCATAGAGACATACATACTTTATTAACATAACTTTTGCTTTCCAGCAGCAGTTTAAACATCTAGCTTATGTTCTATTCTGATTCAAAATCGCATCCAAATTAGCGATTATTCTGATTTAAAGTAGCTCACCATAGTTGTGATTGCAATAAAACTTTGCTTTAGTTTGCAGTCGTTGAGGACACAGTGCATAGAGATGATATTTGTACTTCGCCGCCTGCCTATCACTGTTGCCCTTACGTTGGTTTGAAACTATAAAAGAGGTATTTGTCTCTTCACCCATTGATCGTCTAGTCATCTGCTAGCTCCCTGGCTAGCTTGCATCAATATCTGTTGCGGACGTGATGTCCATGTCTTGTATCTAAATCGGTTTTGGGTTGTGGTGTTCCTTTAGCCTCGCTGTTGCTTGGCTATTAATGGGAAGTAAGTTCTCTCTCATGGTAGGGCATCTTCGCTTGAAAGGATCGCCCATCATCATTCATCGGCGACTTTCAAACATCCTATACCTCCTCCAGAGCTGGCTATTCCCACTCAAAAAAGGAATCAACCTTGTTGCGGGAAAATTTGCCGCAAAATATTTTTATATAATTTTTTTCTTAACTAAAGAATATTAAAGGAACAAGCAGCAGTTCAACAACTGAAAAAGGAACAAATCTGCGCGTGTTATGTATATGTAGATGAGCTTGTGAAAACTTTCCGCTGGAATGGTTCATAGATTCAGATGCCTTGACATGCTAGACCTGCGGAAACTTATGAAATTGAAAATGATTGTGGGTAACAATTTTCATTCAGCAGTTGAGCCTTCTGAGAACATCACAACGTACATCGACAGAGCTGACAGTTCATCTCAAAATCGTTCAGCTTGAGTGTGAAGATGTTTTGCACATTATATGTGAATTTGTTACCTGTCAGATGGCAAAGCGTGATTATACGTTGATTTTTGATAAACGTTGTTCTAGGATCACTGGTTGCGACGGCACTTCTTATCAATGGTTACAAATTAAACAGCATGAAGCAGCAACAGCAATGTTTCAATAGTTATAGCCTCTTTCGACTTGTGTACAATCCCGAATGTAAGATACATTCATTCACTCGTCATGCCCTTCCCATCTCAGGCTATTGTGCGTACTTTTGTACCCATAGACATCATACAGCTCGTACCGTTCTCTGTCATATCTCATATCTGGTCTTTTAATTATTTTTGTGTCTTGTCTTAGTCATGCCACTCCCTGAAATTTTAAATTTTTTTCAGAATATAAAATAATCGGAATAGAGTTTCAAAGTCGTTAGGCTTTGAGTGAAAAGATATACTGCCATTAGCTGACTACCTCGGTGAATTGGCGGATTACTTCAGGACTAAAACAACTTGCTAGATAACATAGAGGTCCCGTCTTGCAACATCTAGGTGCAGGTGGGCTCAGCCAAAACAAGGTAGAAATATACAGGCCAACCTTTAAACTGAGGTGGGGAAATTGAGATTCGCACAATAAAAGTATGAATCAGTTTAAACAGTTCGTCAAAGCATGCTCTCGATTTAAGCCAATTTATCGCAGCAAGGTGCATCAGAATTCACAATACAGGATCATTCTGTGGCAACGAGGATATGGAATCAGAGTCAGAATCAGACGACTGGCTCACGGCGACACGACTTTGTTACCTAGGTAGCCCCTAACTGCCCATCAATGAGTTCAAGCAAAGAACTATTCCATCGGCATTTCTCATGAATTCCAATGTGAAAATGATTGTACAAGTCCTTCTTTGGCGCCTCAGTTGAGGTATATGGAGCATCTTTAAACGTTACTCCGCTTCTTTCTTTTAGGGTACCATACTCATCTGCGTTTGTCTCAAAAACTTTGAATTCGTTTTGACAGTGTTTGCTTTGGTGTACGAGGGCGGTCCCACAAGTGCCCGACCTGACAAAGAGGACGATAAACAAATTGAGATTTTTTTTTTTTATTTTCCAACGCAGTCTTTAAGCTCGATACACTTTTCCCAGCTATGTTCAAAAGCTTCGATACCTTACCAGTTTGCTGAATCGTTTTCGCCTTCTTTGGAACCGGTTGCTCCTCTGTAGTCAACTGTTTTGACTGTGCCTTCGTCTTAGGTGTGAAATGGTGGACCCATGTTTCATCAATGGTTATAAATTGTCATAAAAACTCCGCTTTATTCCTGCGAGACGTCGCCAAACGACGGAAACATCTTAACGTTGCTTGTGAACAAACGCGACACCTCTCTTTATCATGTCCAGATTTTCGGTCAACTTGCGATGCACAGCAATTTTTGAAATGTATATCATGTCTGCAATCTCGACCACT
Organism: Volucella inflata; assembly: GCA_928272305.1. Lineage (NCBI taxonomy): Eukaryota > Metazoa > Arthropoda > Insecta > Diptera > Syrphidae > Volucella > Volucella inflata. The sequence continues at coordinate 66,578,340 of OV743718.1, forward strand.
TTCAGTCAACAGCCATCCAATGCGATTTTGTTGATTTTTATCAACATTGTCTGTCATAAGGTGCTCACTTTGTCGACCAATGCGGTGTTCGTCTTGGTACAACCTCGTTTAAACTTAGCTACTCAGCTAACAGTAGAATCTAGCTCGGCTTTTATATTGGTTGGACTGAGACAATTTTAGATGAAGGTATCGTATCACGTGACGACGACCTATTTTTTCCACGATTTCCATGATTTTTCCATGATTACCTCCCTAATATTCTACCACAAATTGCACACAGCGCAAAGATTTTTAAGGAACGCAATAGTATATCTATAGTCTTGCCACGTCAATTTTATACTGCACAAATTTGAATATAAACAATTCCCTGTCTTATAATAAATGCCATATAACACTTAACAATCTCGACATAGTCTAGTTAGGAAGTACAACATTATAACTTGGTTGGGAAGACCGTCTTTGCGTATCCAATCCAAAGGATGTACAAGCAAAAGAGTTCACATTTCAAAAGAATAATTAAGGACAAAAGCATCCCAACCAATCACAAGTTTTCCAATCGTTTCATGACAATGACGCTTGACTTGATTCCATTATTCTCTATGTCATATTCACCCTCTTTAGGACAATATTGCGATTTTGAAGTACTTTTGATTCACAAAAAAGATGAATAATTGTAATCGAAGCAACCAGTACTGAAACTGGATCAATTGCACAACACACTATTGGTAGACGACACACTACAAAGGCAGGACTTGATCTCCATCCGTACTCAGAAGAGGAAATGCCTTATTATCTCGCCTTTTTGTTACACCAAAAAAAAAAAGATTAAGTTACAATATCCCAACAAAAAAATCATGTTCGAGTACTCAACAACTACCCACTTTGTGAGTTGAAAATTGGGTTCGTTTTGGGACATTGTGTCATGGATTCGATTGACCAAGCCTAGGTAAATGGGCTCGTATCCATGATACACGAGTATCACCACTAGCACCAGCTGACAAAAGAAAAAAATAAAAAACGGAACAAAGCCACAGTAACTGATCCAACAATGTATGTCGTAACGCCTACAACAAGATTAAAAGTATCTCCAAACCTAAATGGAAACTTGAATCTACGTCTGATATGTATCTGAAGTGAGTGATGCTAATGTTGTTCTGTTTCTGGTTACAGAGATGAGTCAGACTTTGACGGAACTCGATACTCGTGCTTCAACAAAGAGAATCCAAAAGCCGAATTAATTGATTTGGCATCATTTCACAACGGGATGTGGTGGGACAACTATGTATGTATGGAGTACATTTTGCATCTTGCATTCACTGCCCCCCAAAAAAAAACGGCAAAACCCATTTTTTGCTCCTTCTGGGCCGTGTGGAATGTGAGTTTAAGTGTGTCTGTAGGGATTTGGTGCGACCATTATGCTGACTCAATTTCGTGCAGACTAAGGGAATTTCCGGGACGATTTTTAATTTTCCGGTTCTCTTTTATGCTTCTAAGCAAGCAAAGCTAAAGTCAACTTCCTGATGCAGATGTCTGGACTTGCGTCTATTACTGACACTCACTGGTATAAAAGGGAATCCTAATATCATACAACTCCTTCGGCCTTGTGTCGTTATGGATAGCAGTTGAGTTTTTTTTTTTTTTTTATTAATTCATCTTTCAGCCAACATTTTATGGCACATTAAATGCAAAAGTAAACACGAACAACTTAAGTTTTATTCAATAACTTGCAGTTTTTCATTCAAAATGTAAGAACGCCATAGAGGATATACTTAGTCGTTGATAAAAGGGATAAATACGAGTAGACAAAGTAAATTATAGTACACATGATAGACTGCAGCTCTTTGGAATGTTCTAAGCAGATTTATTCTCTATCTCGGTCGTATCCTATCTCCATGCTGGGATGTAAATTGCTATGAATGGTAAGATCAAACGACTATTGGAGATGACAGTCCGCACAGGGGGTTTGTCCTTTACAAGGCAAAAAGAAATTATTTCACTTGATGTCTACGTAATGAGGATTAGCTGGGACAAAAACGCCATGCAACTGAACGTATATACTGTAGGAATAATGAATCAAAGAGTTTTGTATTCTTTGAGTTAGTTAGTTAGTTTTAAATGCATTTTATTTTCTTAATCACTAATTCTTACTTACTAACAAAAAATGCTTAAATGCTAGCTTACAATTACTAAACAATCTAATACTAACTTACTGGCCCTACACAGGCACTCTAAGCTACTCTAAATTCGTATTTCTATGTCTTTCGACTTAATTTACATTGTATTTATGATTACTTATTTTCTATACTTAAGGCTAAGAAAAAATTGCTATCAAAAAACTTAGCATATGGACAATATTTTTTACTTTTTATAAAAACTTAATATCTAACTTAAAATAAACCTTAATCTACCTAACCTACATACAATACGTACATACACACATATAGACATTATGCACAATTATATACATACATTAGTATATACCTTCGTATATACTAATATATATATATATTACTTAAATGCTAACCTAAACCTATGTAAGCTGGCCATCGCTATTTACAAAGCAAATAGATTGGTCAGCTCTGCCTCATTAGTGAGGCTGGTCCGTAATTGACGGAAACGACGACGAAACATCTTCCCCATCATTCAACCACCAGAAATGCTGGTGCTGCCGAACGACATCCCTCTTATCGCGATTCCCCACCGCCCTACTGAACCTGAGACGATCCACCCTGCCGCGTGCGACGTCTCTGTTGTAGTTGAGTCGCCTGTCCCCAGCTGTCCGAGCGACATGGAAGATTAACGGGACTGCTGATCTATCCTGGATCAACCCTATCTGATCAAGGTAGAGGAATGCTTCCGGTGGAACGAAGCCGTTAGAGCGCACACTCTCATGATAAAGGTGATTGGGGTAGTACGCCCCTGATATCAGGTTATTCGTCGAGGTCATTGCTCTTGCAATGTGCCTTCGAGTCAGCTTAATTACGAAGTTGTCCACTCGTATTAGGTTCGCCCTGTTGTAAAGGACCTCGTTAGGATAAAATTTTTTGTACTCCGACTCTGGTGTTCTGTACAAGCGAAGACAAGCCCTAAGGCAAGCCCTCTCAAACACCCGAATCTTTTCCATTAAGCTTGCTCGTACATTGAACCACACGGGACACCCAAATACCAGCATGGGCCTGATAAGGGCCATGTAGCAGATTATCTTTACCCTCGCATCGAGTTGGCTGCTATAAAACAGTCTCTTTGTGAGGGCAAAAGCGCCTTTAGCTCTGGCCAGAGCAGCATCTACATTTTTGTTAAAATACAGAAACTGATCTAGCCAAATCCCAAGGTATCTGACTACATTTCGACAGGCAAGAGGCTGTCCGTGTTGTCCAATGATCGAGAACTTTCGCCAATTTATTCTGGTATCCCTAGAGGCTCCAGACAACGGCGTCCTAAAGAGAATGGTTTCCGACTTCTGAAAGTTGATTTTCAACTTCCAGTCATCGCAAAATCGTCTTATCTTATCGAAGTCACGCTGTAAGAGACTATTAATGACCTCGATTGTTGGACCTGTTCTGTACGCTATCAAGTCGTCTGCGTACGCAATAGTATGGGGAAGTGAACCTATCAAGTCGCTTGTATAAATGTTGAATAGGATCGGCGAATTGACCGCGCCTTGCTGAAGACCATTTTTAATTTGAAATATTCCAACAGAAGTCACATCACCATTTTTCACGATGAACTGTCTGTTGGTTAGCATATTATAAAGAATGTACAAGAGTGGTTTACTGATCCCCAGACTAGCCAGCTTGTAGAAAAGACCTTCTAACCATACAGTGTCGAAAGCCTTCTCCAAGTCAACTAGGCAGGCACCAGTGCACTGTTTTTTGCCTTTATTCCATTGGATATCGGACACCAGTTTAGACGCGGCATGTGAGATAGCATGTCCTGCCTTAAAACCGAATTGATTATCCGGAACTATATGTTTGTCTTCAACCCACCTAGTCAGAGCTCTATTGATTACTTTTTCGAACACCTTACTGATATTCGGAAGGAGACTTATCGACCGGAGATTCGCCGGATTGGATATATCCTTTCCCTTTTTGGGGATAGGTTGAACCACCGCCGTTTTCCAATGCGCTGGATAATGTGCATTATTCATTGCATTATTAAACAGGGTGGTATAAATGTCCACCGCTTCTAGAGGAAGATGTCGAAGCACGATGTTCGGAATACCATCAGTCCCCACTGATTTCTTACTTCTGATTGTGTCGAAGATCTCATGGAGTTCTTCCTTCGAAATGAACGGGGGTAGGCCACCTTCTCTAGCAATGACATTATTTGCCATATTTTCGTCGCTGAAGCGGGTGAAACCAGAGCCCTCAGATCGCCAGTTCTCTACTTCATTTCGAATATAAAAGTTGTGCACCAAGACGCGATTGTCCAGGTCATAATTAGGGCCAATGATATCATTGGCCTTGTATACTTCCTGGAAAGTCGCCCCTATGGCCTCAACCTTCTCCTGTGGATCCTCGATCACAAAGAAGTCGTCATCATCAGCCGCCTCATTTGTATCAATGCCTGCAATTGTTAGTAACCGTTCGTTGTCAGTAGTCCGGGCTATTTTAAGACACTGAAGGTCGTTTTGATTTTTTCTCCGAAATAGTTTATTTATTTGCGGGAACATATTCGGGTTGCTGGTGTTTACAGCCCGAACCTTGTTGTTCCAATACAAACTTACAGCAATTCTGTAATTCTCTTTAATTAACATTTGAATATTTTTAATCGACGACTTCAGTGTCCTAATCTCTGGGTCTTGTCTGTCTGTAAACTGTCTGTATAAGTTTTTTAGTCTTGTCAGAAGTCTACTTTTCTGTCGGTGCAGTGCGTCAATAGTAGGATTGCGGAACAGATTTTCGTTAGTCGTTTGTTTATACCGCGGTATTGTAGTGTCCATAGTTTGTTTTATTGTCTCGTCCATTCGTTTAAGGTACTTATCGATCTCCTCGTTTGATAAATTCCTATTGGACGGTGGGTGGAGCGTGTTCGAGGAGAGTGCTCTTGTCAAGGTTGCGGAGAAGCGTGTCCATCGAGTCTTACTGTAGTTGTAAGAGTATCTTTGGACAAACTCCCCCAATTCCGCAATTTCGTTGGGAACTGTGATTTCGGTGCTAAAACCGCAATGGTCGCTGTCATACACGAATGTGCGCAGACAGTTAAGCGTTTGTAAATTCGTACCTGTCAGTCGTATACGTTCGTCATACAGTAATAGATCCAAATAAGACCCGCCTCTGGGAAACGACGGGTTATCCGTCGCTTTAAGACCGAGTCTATACATGGCATCGTGCTGACCCCACCAATCGAGTAGTAGGTTCCCTCTAGTATTTGGCAAATTATTTCCCCAATCTCTGTGTCTAGCGTTGAAGTCCCCGCCGATTATAAAATAATTCTCCCCCGATTCCAGCCTCAGAAGTCGAAAAAGTGTGTCGAGCTCTGTAATGAATAAGGTGGATTGTGAAGCCCCAGATGCATAAACAGAGGCCAAGTACAGCCGCTTTCCACTGCGGAGCGGGATGTAAATGACGACTGCCTCTAACACCCGGAACCTGCGTAAAACTCCCTTGTACACTCTGTGGAATTCTATGCCTTCTTTAATGAAGATCGCGACACCGCCTCCACGTTGGGAGTTAGGCCGGTTTCTTCTTTTAACAATATAATTATTGTACTCCAGTTCGTGCTCATCGGTTAGCTTGGTTTCGCTAGCGAAAAGCACATCAGGAGTTTGGTCTTGTAGCAATTTAAACATCGCGGCTCTTCGTTCGATCCTAATCAGTGAATTAACATTCACCGCAAGGACCTTCAAAGTTTGCTCCACCATGTGCGTACCCATTACGACATGTGTTGCGTTAGACCCGGCAGCAGAGCGTAGATCTGGTCCACCCGCTTGGCCTGTTCTTGCACCTGCTGTTGCAGCTGAGCCATCTGCCCTTGGATTGCGAGCAAGATGGCCAGCATGTTAGGTGCCGCTTCTGTTGTTCTCGGCATTGGCGCCGGAGAAGCAACAGCCGCTTGCTGTGCCGTAGCCCCTCTACCTGACACCATTTGGGCGTAGGAGATTTGGGACGTGACGGCTGGTGTTTGAAGCCTAACAGGTGAACGTTTGACCTCCACCTTCTGTTGCCGAGCCAGTTTTGCTTTTTTAATGTCGGCGAACTTAGGACAACCCCGATAGTTTGCGGTGTGTCCCACGTTTCCACATAACACGCACGAGAGCTGCGTCCTATCGGATGCTCCGTCCCTACCCAGAGCACACTCCTCGGAACTGTGGTTCTTTGCGCACTTCACGCATCGAGGCTGCATTTGGCAGTTCGACGCGGCGTGCCCGAACCTCTGGCAGCGAACGCATTGTATAACGCCTTCGCTCCTTTTTAATTTCTCCCAGTGAACCACCTGGTAGTCTAGGACATTGATGCTCCTTAGACTATCCAGACGGCTTTCGGGACTGAGCTGCACCAGGAAAAACGGCAGACCCCGTTTCTCCCGTCTGGCTCTAGCTGTGGTAAATGGCTTTACCCCCACAAATTTGAGTCCTTCGCACTCCTTCTCTTTGAGCAGTGCCAGGATCTCCTCAGGATCAGACGACGGTTCCAACCCTTTCAGCAGCATCGATTGCCGCTTTTCACACTTCGGTGTGAATGAATAATGCTCCGTCGTCGTTTCTTTTAGGAGCTCTTTTACTTTCGCATAGCCCTCCACTGTATTACAGTGGATGGCATGGCGATCGTTTCCCAATCTTTTAATATTAAAGTTATTACCAATGACCAACTTACATAGGTCCTTGGTTGCATTTACCTCTAATTTATAAGTGTTGATAGGAGGTACCTTTTCCTTCTTCTTCTGCTGCTGTTGTTGTTGTTGCTGGTGCTGTTGTTGTTGTTGCTGGTGCTGTTGTTGCTGCTGCTGCTGTTTTTTTTGTTGTTTTGGTTGCAGCTGTTGCTGTTGTTTCTGCTGCTGTTGTTTTGTTTGCAGCAGTAGTTGTTTCTGCTGCTGCTGATCTTGTTGTTGCTGCAGTTGCTGTTTCTGCTCTTTTTGTTGTTGGGAGCTCTTCACTTCGGATTGCTCCCTCTGCCTGCGTGCAGTTTGTCTCTGCTTTATTGCAAGCACTTTCTTTTTCAGCTCTTGAATGCTGCTGGTTATATCTTTTATTTGCTCATCCTCATCTTCCGATTCGGACGCAGCTAAAGAGGCAAAGTTGTTGTTGCCCCCCACATACTCCTCTTCATCAGCGATGTGCATCAACGCATCATCTGATTTTTTCTTGCGTAGTTGTGTTGTTTGTGTTGCCAAGGCTGCACCCATTTTCATTTTGATTGAATTAGGAGTGGTTCTTGACCTCCTCCTCCTCAGGATAGCTTTCGCCACGGCACCGGCAACAGCATTGTTGCTTTTCGCAACTCCCGTTATGGGAAGAGCGGAGCGCTCTCCACCATCCATCGCGTGATTTTTCTTTTATGTTTTTTATGTTTTTATTTTACACTAATTAAAAAAAAAAAAAGTGTCAAGTCTTTCCAGGGATCGAACTCGTATCCCACAATTAGATGATCGGCGCCGCTAACTGCTAGGCTACCGAGTCTAATACCAAAATAACGACCAATTCACTTTGATGTAAACACTAGGTCACTGCTTTTTTTCACTTTAAGAAAGCCGAACACGTTTATTCTCTCCGGAGATCCACGGACGACTGTTTGTATTCTTTGATTTTATAGGTTGATGGAACTTAAACGGAAATGGAGTGAATTCGTATTTGTAAAAGGCAGTATTAGAAAATTGTGCCCTTATAAGACCGGATGGGCATAAGCTCAAGTCGAGAAAAACAGACATTCTTACAACACGATGTCTTATATATAATATTGTTCAACTTTGCATATACAGTGTGGCAAATAATATCCCTGATACGAACCATAGAATATGCGTTTTAGAGCTTGAATCTTTCTCTACTATCTATCAGGATTTCATGACGTTCGGTTGGCATTTAAAAATTATGTAAATTATTTTTCTAGAACACCTTTTCATTTGATATTGAAATTTTAACATGAATAAAAAAGCGGTCATTAAATTGCCAACTCCGGACTCATGGTGGAATGAAAGTCAAGGGCCAATACTGAAAGTGTCATTCCCTGCAGAAATATATCAGCAAAAGTTACCAAAGCCAATTCATCTCCCTCTTAATATGAGAACGGATGTTCACACCATCAGGTATAAGTATTTCCGTGTTCACACTTCGGAATGGTTATTCACTAGTACTTGTCCTTCCGACAGACCGACAACTTGTGTTATTGTATCGGAATCATTGTTAGCTTTCTCTCCAATTTGGATATTGATGTTTGTCTAATAAGTGAAACAGGTTTAAAACGTAATATTCATTTTCGATGTGGTAACTATTTGTGTTATCGTTGTGATCGTAATAGCAGGGATGGTGGTGTTGCCATCCTCGTCAAAATAGGCATTGATCATTCTGTGCTGACAATGGTGCACACTTTAGTACTAGAAAACGTTGGAGTTGAAATTAAATTAAGTAATAATACTTGCCTAAAAATTTTTTCTGTCTATTTTCCTGGAGGAATTCGTAAAACATATAAAATTCAGTGCTTGAAAAATGACCTTAGAAGATTGTTAAATTTAGGGAATGTTGTTACAGAAGGCGATCTCAATAGTAGACATCGTAGATGGGGTTGATTAAGGGCGAATGTTTGGGGAAACACATTATATGACTTATGCTTAGGACATAACTTTACAATAATGTACCCATCTAGTCCTACCTACCTCCCTGCTTGCAGAAGGTACTCTCCATCGACACTAGATTTATTTCCTACAACCACTCCTAGTTCGCTTACCACTCCTGTTGTGCACAATGCTCTTAGTTCTGATCATTTTCCTGTCAGCTGTGCTATTTTACTTAGTCCTAATATAAATAATGTGCAATACTTAGATTATAGAAACGCGAACTGGGACGTGTTTAGATACCATCTCACTCGCAATATACGAAGTTGTTCGAAAAACCTTTCTGCTGTGAATAGCAGCCAAGATATTGACGATCATATAGAAATATTTCAAAGCAAAATATCCGAAAGCATTCGTGCTTCTGTTCCATTAAAAAAGTCTCCTAAAAGAGCATTTACGCTACCTCGAGAAATACTCAAATAAATAAAGATTAAAAAACGTTATAGAGAATCTGGCAGAGGTACAAATCTCCTAACGATTTCTATGAAATGAATGTATTCAGTCGTTTAATTAAAATTCGAATAAAAGAGTACAGAAATTCTTTATGGAACAATAAATTAAGTTTACTCGATTCCAACTCTAGACCTTTCTGGAATGTTACTAAGATACTGCGCAAGAAAAACTATTACTGTCCTAACTTCGAAGTTAACAGGTCACTAGTATCAACTAATGAAGACAAAGTGGAAATCCTAGCACAAACATTCCTTAAAAACCATACGACGACAAATAGTTTGTTATCTCCTCTTGAACCGGAGGTTGAAAACGAGATAACTGTTTTGAACAACTCCACTATTTCCCTACTCTCTAATGAATTCACAACTGTTGAGGACATAAAATTCATAGTTTCGGACCTAAAAGATCGAAAGTCCCCTGATCTTGACAGCATAGATTATCAAGTGATAAAGCAGTTGCCAACTAGTGCCTTGAAATATTTAACATTCATCATCAATGCCTGCCTAAAAATGCTATACTTCCCTGATTTATGGAAGAAAGCCAAGGTAGTTCCACTCTTAAAACATGGGAAGAATCCATCCAACCCAGTCAATTACAGACCAATCAGTCTTCTAAATGGCTTAAGCAAAGTTTTTGAAAAAATAATCAAAATTAAAATTGATGTCTTTTTGAGTGCTACTAACATTCTACTTCCGGAGCAATTTGGTTTCAGAAAGAATCACAGTACTATGCATCAAATACTTAGAATTTGTAAGACTGTTAAGCAACAGCTTAATCTTAAAAAGTCGACTGGCCTTGTCCTCCTAGACATTGAGAAAGCTTTTGATTCAGTCTGGCACAATGGCTTTATATACAAACTGATAAAACTAAACTTTCCTAAGTATCTTATAAAAATACTACAAAGCTTTTTGTCCAATCGAGTCTTTAAAGTATATCTTTTTGGAACCTTCTCCTCAACAAATCCTGTTCCAGCCGGAGTTCCACAAGGCTCAGTTCTGGCCCCAGTTCTCTTCAATGTTTTTCTTGCTGATTTACCCAGAATTCCCAACTGTGATATTGCACTCTATGCAGACGATCTGGCTTTATACTCTTCCCACGAATATGGGCCAATGATAGAAAATTATCTTCAAATTGGAATCCAAACATTTTTCGATAACTATAAATGCTGGAAAATAAAAATAAATGTCGATAAGTGCACAGCTATGTTCTTCACTAGAAGAAGGCTTAGTTGCTTTTTGCCTACTGGAAGTCTCAACTTAGACAACTCCAATATACCGTGGGTCACTATTGTAAAGTACCTAGGGGTGTACTTAGACCAGAAATTGACCTTCAGGTATCATATACGAGAAACTTTAGCCAAGATAGATGTTTTAATAAAAATTCTTTCCCTCTTATCAATCGTAAATCACTCCTTAATAAAAAGAACAAAATAATAATTTTCTAGACCGTTTCTCTGTGCATGCTAGAGCAAATTGTACAAATTTTGTTAAACCATTGTTACACTATGTAAGAAATAGAATATATCTATCTATCTTGTTAGCAATAAAGCAAAAGGACAATAGCCTATGTTCGTCTTGATATTTTGATATTGCTATTCTCACGAGTGGCAGTAATTGAACAAGTTGAGTACTGTTTTTCTCAAAAGATGGGGATTGTAAAATATCAGAAATTCTGAGGAAGGCACACTGACCACAAATATTGTAAATTGGCGGGTCCAGCTTATGAATCCGGTTGAATAAGAAACGAATGACCTGATTAACAAAATTCGTTGGCTATTGTCAGGCTTGCTATTGATAACATATACTCCATTTAGAAAAAAGGGGTCACAGGCGAGCTGATCCTAATTGCTGGGACTGCGAGAAGTGTCTTACGCCGAAAATCTGTTAAGATGCTTACACGCTTGGTGAGACATCTCAAGGTTTATTGGGCTCGTTGTGCTTAAAAATTAGGGGAAGAATGAGCCTTGAGTTTTTGAAAAACTGCTCCGAAAATAAGTCTTTCTGAGAATATGTCTATCGAATATGGTACATATAAATTTTAACACAGAACTGATGGGCATTGCACAGAGTAGCTGAGATTTCGGGCCAAAGAATTGTTCATAAATACTCATTCATATTGCGAAAGCAGACTGGAGTCCTTTTACAGATTATGTTTGCTTTCTCAAGACATGTTGGACACTTATTCATCCTATCTAGCTAGTTGCAAAAGGACCCGCAAAAAGTTAAGAAAAAAAAAAGTAAAGATAAGAATAGAACTCTGACCATTTGCTTAATGGTGTTCCGAGTTGGACCACTCACCTTTCTTAGTGATAGCTGAGTTGTAAATATTGGCAATTATTGCATAGGACAGATGACTCAGTTGCATATTACCAGTGACTACAACGTTCAAAAGCGAAGCAAAAAGTCCCCTGTTCCTTTTCTGTGTTGATCCTCGTTCGAAACAAACGAGCAATTCATCTAACACTTCCGTGTGTTGTCTATATCTGTGACCACCAGCAATTTTTTAGTAATTCAGTGTACGGTTCAACATAAAACCTGTCCTTTATTTTATTAACTCACTGCTGCTCACTGTTTCCTTGTCCTTAAAAGGTATAATGCTCCGTCAAATGTTAAAACCGAATAACTGAGTCCTGGTACGAAAGGCAAAAGTCGTCACTGTTACTACTTCACGGATTTGAGGTATACGATTACATAGATACCCAAAACAATATCAGTTATTGGCCTTCAAGTTAAAAAGCTAAGTGACGACTTAGATTATGAATTCGAAAAGTATCTATTTATCACCGAAATCTAACAAAGATACTCGCAGTTACTCACTTGATTTGACAATGCATCTTTTGGCACCATCTACAATATAATTCAGTCAGACAACACGGCGTAAATGGTTTCAACCAGATATGTATATTCGATGATTTATATTGCCTAAAGGGCTATAGACTTTTTCGAGCCTATCGAATGTTCAGATCTGGTGAGGGTTCGGCTCTGTATGTGCGTGATGGGTTAAGTTGCAAGTTCGTGAGTAAATAGGATGATGACTGTCCATAAGAATATGTCTTTGTTAGTATCATATGTAACACTGAAAGCATATTAGTTGGTCTACAGACCATACAACTACGTTAACTCTGTACCGTTGGTTTCTTCACTAGAGACAATTTTCTGCTGCTATTCCTATATAGGTATAATTTAATTGTAATTTGTTGGACAAATATTTATCAAAAGACTTTCTTAGTACATTTGAGGCCCTCAATATTAATCCCATAAACCTTCACCTACCCACTTTACTTATTCATCCAGTTTTTTACTAGACCATTATCTTGCAAGCGATGTCGATAAAGTTTTGCTTTAAAGTCAGCTTCAACCATCTGGTTTCTCCAAGCACGATTTGGATATATCTTGCCAGGTTGGTCATCAAAGTTTCCAATATCGTAATTTCAAAAATATAAATATATATGAACTGATGCTCTTTAGCCCGTATCGTCAACTTCCTGTTTGATTTGCACGTTCCTTAAAAACATGTGTGGCGAAGCATACGGCTCCATCTTGGCTGAATGGCGACATCTCTGCTCTGATATCTCGACGAGATGCTGCCTACAGTCAGTGGAGACGATACAAGATGGAACATTTTTACCAATCCTGTCGTAGACTTCGAAATCGAGTGGTGGGAATGATAAGATTGGCAAAAAGGACCACAGGTATAGGGACAGAGTTCCGACCAACATCCATACGAGTACTACCGTTCCTTTCAAAGGTTTTTGAAAAAGCAGTTCTCAAGCAAAAACAAAACTATTTGACATCCAACAATCTGTTTAGCACCTGTCAGTCAGATTTTCGACCAAAACGAAGTTGCAAATCCGCCTTACATCTTGTAATGGAATGAGAACTGCAATAGATAGCAATCACATAGCGCTTTCAACTCTCTTAGACTTTTCCAAGGTATTCGACAATATGTAATGTAATAAGCTGCAAAACTCTTAAGGGTTTACTTCTGAGTCCTTAAAGTTGATCCTCTCGTATCTTAGTGGGAGAAAACAATGCGTTTTCGCAAATGGTCGCTCATCCAGCCTTATGGACGTTTTGACAGGTGTGCCACAAGGATCTATACTTGGCCCAATCCTCTTTTCATTGCCTTGGCTGCAGATGCACTGCGGTTAAAACATTTTTGCGGTGCTCAACCCGTTGAGTTGCCTCCTTCTCAACGTCATGTCTACACGGTGCTCTATAGCGCAAAAGTCCAAAACGTAATCGGCGATTGACACACCAGAAATGGGCTTTTAGTCAATCCTATCAATAGATTATTCCCGTTACGAGAAAAATAAGTTGACTAGTTAAAATAACGCGCTTAGAAGGTGGAGGTCTGAGATGAACCTAAGTCTCAACTAGCAAACCTCTCAATCTAGCGCGGTACTTTATAACTCTTCCCCATGGAGAACTAATATTCATTCGCTCTTTACGCGCTAGCTTTCTTAGGCAACTAATGCGCTCTTTTGTGACCAGGTCGATGGAATTGTAAAGCTTGCAAATCTTTATGCTATATTTCCTAGAATCTTTGATTCAAACAGGCAAGGATATCTTTATCTAATATAATTAACCTCCATATTTCGTTCCCATAGATCAGAACTGGGATGATAAAGTCTTGTATAGAGTCTTCTTAGTGTCCTTTGACAGACCTGACTGCTAAATTTTAATAAACTGACAGGAACAGTTCTTCATTAGATTTCGGATGAGCTATTATTACTAGAATTTTTGACTGTGCCGAGGTGGACTTTATCCCTAACTTTTTAAACTATAGCTGTCTATGTCTAGGGTGCGAACCCTATTAATACTTGGTATTGCCCCCATCTATATCAAAGACTATTTTTTCCGCTTCTTTTAAAATACTTATACTTGCCGACGCAACATTGAAAACTCTCCATATTCCGATATCAATGTCATTAACGTATGCAAGTAGTTGAATAAATTCTTGGAAAATTGTTCAACTGGTCTTAGATTAGAAGATGTTTTCTAAAGCATTCAACGAGGCACAAAGAACTAAAACTAAAACAGTCTCTCTACACCTCGTTTATATAATCGCTGTTAATCTGTTAGGTCAGGTGTACCTTTCACATTGTAAAAACAGATCTATAGTTAGCTTATAATGGTTTTTTTTTTGTTTGCCCAGTCCCATGGTCTTGCGAACTGTTTCAGATAAGTTACTTAAGAAATGGATGACTAAAATCAACTCCAGAGAAATGCTGATATGCCTCGTTAAATACGAATTTGAGCGGAATACCTATTTAATGGAAAGTAGATTTTAATGCGTCTACACCCGTTGCTGTTTCTAAAATCCTTTCCATCCAGCCAAGACATCAACAAGGACAACTTTCTTATAAAGGGGCGGTTGCAAGTAGTTTGGTAAAGTCGATAATTTCAAGGCGGGAAAAGGTCCATGGCCAACGGGACTCGTTTTGAAGTTTCCTGTCAAATTTAAGAAACCCAACCCAGAGCAAATCAACTTCCTTCCGGCTGTCCTTTAAGACAATTTTTTTTCCTAATTTCATTTCCTCATCGATTTAACTCGCAAAACCAAACTTCCTGTTTAAATTGAAGATCTATAATATTCCGTCCGCCCTCCTATCAGTTTCAACCTGCAAAAGATTTACTCAAGCATAGCACGTCAAGAAATAATATTTGCCTTTGAAAAATTGTTCAAATACTCGTACACTGGTGTGGGCCTATGTATCCTTGGGGGTGAAGTCAATTCCTTGGAAAAATGAAAAAATAAAAAAAGAAATCACAAAAAAGGACTTTAAGTATCGCTATAACGAGTTCTTTGATTTGTATCCGGCATCGTCATCGGCATCCTTAAGGATCTTTTTCAAATTTGTATTCCCTGTCGATTCGTCCCTCGATGGTATGTATACTCAGTCGACAGTAAAAGAGTTCTAATTTAACTCAAAGAGCGTTGATGAGGGTCCTTTGCCTATATCTTGCCTCACTCACAAACTCAACTCATACGCATACAAACCCTTGTAAATGCAACCCTTTGTAACTCTAATTGAAACATACCCTCGAACAAAAGAGAGTGCATAATTCAAATTTACTATTGGTTGCAGCAAAAAACAAAAAACAAAAAAAAAAAAAAAAAATTGGAAACAAGCTCTGGCAGCCGGACTAAAAAGCGGTCCGACCAACCTATGTAAATGAGCTCGGCAAAAGACCTTTGGGACGTGATATCGATCCTTGCAGCCTACTATGGGGTGCTCAAAAGCAACAGCCCTTACATCGTATACCAACGGCAGCAGCGACATTCATCGCTTAAGCAATGACATCAACACCATCATGTGAGAGGCAGTACGTAAAAGCTTATCAGGCCAGAGCCAGTTGAAGTGGGTATGTCAATGCCAATGCAGATCCCAGATATACCCATGTACTCGTACCCCCGTCTCTCCTTGTTTTGTGTACTCAACTCCACCTCCTTTAAAAAAAATATTTACATACATCATCCGTGCAAAAAAAAAACTTCCTTTGAAACGAATAAGAGATAACACCCCACAGGGTGTATGATACATTCAGGGCAAGGGCAGTCGCTCTAGGGCTTCTAGAAAAACCTGACTGATTGCTACCGCCTTGCAACGGTAGTACAGATACCGTTGAGCCGTTGTCATTTTGATATTATTATTCGACAGAGCCAGGACACATCTGGGGCATGCGACGAAGCACGTGCGTAAGCAATACCACGACACAACACTGAGAGTCTATAATTATTTTGGGGGTAGACGGTAGACCATCAACACAATGTAAAAGGGTAGGTAAAGCACAGACCGACAAGAAGTAAGTTATATAAGCGACAGATAAAAATGAATTTTGAAGATTCGAGACTGCAGATTGTAGATGCCATCAAAATGAGAGGTGGTTATATTGCTTTGCCAGTTTTATGATGTGGAAATATCTGTTATGACTTTTTAATCGGCCGACTAAGAGGGATGAAACGACCGATGATATTTAAGGGTGCAAACTGAAAAGTGAATAAATATGCAAATACACAAAGGAGGAATTGAAGGAATTATACGTACTCGTTCTAGCAAAGTTTTGGGAATGACAAAATATAGCAAGAGTATTACAGGGTTACTCAAGGGGGTTTCTTCTAGATAAGGTTATAAATTTTGGGTTATTACTTACTTAGAGTTGGAATTTTGATATTTAATATTTTGGTCATTTATGCGAGTAACTGAGACTGAAATTTATGTTGGTCAGCTTATGTTAAGATGTGCAAACTGGTTGGAAATGATTTGTGTAGGGTTTTATGCAAAGTAGGTTTCTCTATTATTTCTCTTCAATCCTCAATATCGAATACTGAAGCTTGTATTCCGGAAGCCCATGTTGAGGAAGGAGAAGGTCAGTCGCTCAAGATCACAATCATTAATATTGCGCAGTAGGCTAAGACACACCACACATATGCTAGAGGGTTACACGCATGTTTCAGGCATAATGCAGACCCTCTGGTTGTGGAACTCCCAAGAGAGAGTCAACGACGACATCAAAAGCAGATCTTGCGAACGCCACATTTAAGCTACTTCGAAGTTCGACTACACTTCACTATGGTGATTTATACAGAGTGTTGAGGCAACGCCCTCAGTGCCTTACAACCAACTCTAAGATTTTCCTTTGCAAAAATCTTATGCTACCAGCTGAGGAGGGTGCATTAGACCGAGATTGTCAGCAAGCCATTAGAGATGCCGCACCTGATGTGTCCTCACCACAACGAAGCCCCTTGACGATCAATATCTTCAAGGATGCAGTGAAACAGTAAGCATGCGCGACGATATCAGACTCCGCTTTAAATTTTAATGATGACATCACTTTAAATATCAAATGAGGAATCACTCCTGTATCATGGACTTTTTTTACTCGTACAATGGATTGTACATACATAAAAAAAAACACTGTGGTGCTGGCAGCCCGATATGTCTAGTTTCATTTGATGACACAATCGTTGAGTACTCCGACGAGGTAAAATATCTTGGTGTAACCCTTGATAAATGGCTAAATAGGAGCTCACTTAAACAATAAAATAATTAAAACAACCAACGCTTTATGCGCCTGCCGACGCATGTATGGCAAAGATCCCTCACTGGATCTTTACAAAGGTGGTCAGGTTCATCATACCATATGCTTCTGTAGTATAGTGGACTAAAACCACCCAAAAGACCGTCATTTCAAAGGGGTCTTGCATGTCTGGGCATTACCGGAGCCTTTCGGACCTGCCCCAAAGCTGCTATAGAGGCAATAAACGACTAACGCCCGTAAACCTTTATATCAACAAAGTAGGATTTGGAAGCTCTGTAAGTTTGGTACATACCAAAGAGTTCGATCTTTGCGATTACCTGGACCTACTCTCTGAATACCATGATTGTCGTGATCTGCGCGGTAATAGACCGCCTTCAAAACACATTATGCTTCGATAAAGAATTTTCCACGGAGATTCCTAGGAAAAAACCAGAAACCCACAAAACAGCCAAAATGGTATAAGGATGGTTCTAAAATGCAATCGGGAGTGGGAGCTAGTTACACCGACCAAATACAAGAAATGCAATTGCTATGAGAAAGAGTCCTAATCCAAACTGAACTGTATGCTTTCCAAGAATGCGCCAACCTTATCTGCAACATCCATATATTTACGGACAGTCAGCGCTATACAGCTCGCACATCCTTGACTCTAAATCAGTCTTGTACTGCTTCAAAACCCTCCAAAAACTTAGCTCAAGGAACAATATCAAAGTATAGTGGGTTCCAGGGCATGAAGGCATTGATGGTAATAAAAAGGCCGATGAACTGGTCAAAAAGGTTCTGAAACTCCCCTTAACGGACGTGAACACTAAATGGACCTAAAACAGCAGTTTAGAAAGCCATCAATAGTTGGGAGTACTCGAAATGCATTCAATATTGCGATACTCTAGGTCTAAGAAAGCCCAAACGACCCATACTGCCCTTTACAGGACATCACGGTTTAAGACACCACCTCAAAAAAATAGGACTTGTCGACTTTCCGGATAGCCGACTTTGTCTTGAAGGAGGCGAAACAGCTGAACACATTTTATGTGACTGCTAAACCCTCAACGGAATCAAACGAAATACCTTCTTCACGGAACAATTTGGCACCACTGAACTAAGGGATTCCCCTGCTGATAGATTTACTAACTTCATTCGAAAAGAAGAAAACCGACTAGCCTAACCACAGTCCTGACAAACCAGTACAAAAGATCTTTTAGGTCGAAGTGTCTTATCTCGCAATTGGTAAGTCATAAATTAAAAAACAAACGACGTATACACCAATATTTTACACACATAACATTACGTATGACTATCGTAAGTTAGTCTATCGAACATGTCCTCGATTTCACAGTAAACGATCGAACCTACTAGTCATTCGTTAGCTATTTAAAGGAGCCGATTTATCCCTAAGAAAAGAATGCTTTTGCTCTGGCCAACTTAACATTAAGTTCTACGCTTTTATTTGTGTAGCACTGAGGATGTAAGTAGGATGAATCTACCAGGAGAAGTGGCAAAATAAATTGATTGGAGGCGATTAAAACAGTTCTAGTTTATTTCTAAGACCGATAGAGATATTGACATTTCTTTGCAATAGAAAGAAAAATGGACTCAACGTTTCGAATGATAAAAGTATTTTCATATTCTTTTAGTTGCTCTCCAAAATCCACATCATCATCGAAGCTGGTTCTTCCAGATATGAGCACTTAATTCCTTTGAATGCGAGAACCAAACGACCATGAAGTGGAAAACTTTTCTCACTGCATTCATAGAGCATCGAAAGCGAAACACTCTTCTCTATCAATGTCTTTAATTTAATTACTATATTACGAGTATCTTGGATGTTTATCCTGCATATAATCGTACTACCGCAAAGGAAAGAAAAGTAAAAAAAAATAAAAAATCTGCGCGGTCAGGAGAACGACAAAATGTTTTCCAATTAGAATCCGAATCAAAGTCAACAAGGCAATTAAAGTAAAAGTTTTTCCCTATAGTATTCCCTCTACTCCAACAACACGCATCAGTGCTGTAGCTGGATTTGTATTCCCTCTTCTGGAATTGAAGTTATGCTAAATTTACAATCCAACCATACCGCAATGCACGAACACATACACAAACTGAGGATAACCTCTGTATCCGTATCTCCTGCCGCTGTACGAGTGCATTCATGATCTATTTATGAGGACTGGGAATTGAAATGAAATCCACCAGGAACATATGTATTCATATGCAATTTAGTCCTTTTCTCTCCCTGCCTGCTTGTCTGCATGTATAGAGCATCCGCATAAGTTATTCAACGGAATGTCCTCTAGAACATACTAGCGCATACATTTATGCACCATGTCCATTTAGGTCAGTTGTAGTTTATACGAAAATGTAGTCATCGTACAAGAAGTCGTACTTCTTACTCCAAATGGCCAAGGATGCAATTAGACTTGATGTACAGGATTTCCATTCAATGGAAATATTGGTTGACCAAGTTTTTCTAAGTCCCTACCATGTCCCGCACACATGTGTACGTATAGATACGAGTACGAGTACGAGTACGAGTACTTGTGTTAACTTTGCATTGACCGATGCTTTTCTCGGTTCAAAGGGTTGTTCTTACATACTCGTACCAGGCTGTTTTATCCAGATTCAAGGAGTTACTCTCCAGATGAGGTTTTCTCTTTTTTTTATTGTTGTTGTTATTGTAAAACAGAAGTTGTTAATTAATTGGGTTTGTTAGTAAATTCCTGTAAAATTGGCAGAGGGCAGAATTTGGTTTTGTATCCTGTAGCAATGGTGTTACAGTCGTTGTGCTTGCAAATTTGTCACGTTCTTGGTTGGAAAGTATGCGACAAAATTCGTAGCCACATAATAGTCAAATGGTCAAATAGGGTACACTTTAGTTGGTTACTTTTCCTACCATCAACCATCACCTTGTACGTGGTAATGTGCCAATGTGTGTCCTTTAAGTGTAATTTTTGTACACTTCTACACTTTTTAAGAAACATTTCGAGCGTTAAAGTGCTTCAGCTTGATCACACATCGCTTCCTTCTTATGTGTGCAGTCATGCTGATGGGGCAGAAAAAAAAAATTAAAAGGAGCAGGATATGAACAACTGCTCAAACCAGTACTAGTTCTCCAGAACTAGAAAAAGGAAACGACCCCGAAATAAAACCTCTACCATATATGGAGAAATCCTTTTATGTTTGTTTTTATCCTTTGAGGCTAGAGGGAAGATTGAATGTCCTTTTTTTTCTTCTTTTTCTTCTTTTGTTGCGCTCTTTTGTATGTAGTCACTGCACATACGACTTTGACTATTACAATCACTTTAGACTTTGGGGGTGGTGGTAGGTAGAAGAGTAGAGACAACGAATAGAGAGCTGGGAATATATCCTCTGAGGTTTTTACTATTTTCTGCAGGTACTGCCATTCTTGTAATTCATGGGTGGGGTTCCAATTGAACTAAGGATAGAGCTGGTGAATCGAAAAGACTCTTTCAACACACAAGAGTTCGTGACCGAAAAGTCCTACAGGCGAATTTGGCGAGCTAGTACGAGCACGGGTATACTCGTATTGTTCTCAACGGTGAGATGCTGGTGTGAACAAGAGTGTGTTTTATCTTTGTACTGGAATTTTACTAAATGTTTTCCTAAATAGTAAAGATAGAAGAAATAAATAAATTAGTGTCGGTAATGGAAAGATAGAAGTGCTTTGTTGTTGACAAAAAAAAAAGGAAAATTAGTTTTATGAGCTCATTCGATGCAGCCTGCATGCAAGTTGGAGTTAGAAGAAGAAGAAGAAGATTGTTTCAACAACATTAGGTTTGGTACTTAGCAAACACTTAGGTTGTTGAGCACTCTGCCCCGCAGTCATTAGTGAACCTCTGTTGCAATTAGTTTACCAAAGGTCTGCTCAACTGCTGTCTGAATAGTGTTTTTCTACTTTGTTGTTTTGTTGTCCTACAACCTAGGGTCACAGAAGGTGAAGTGGGACTATGTTTTGAAATGACATTTTGAGAACTACTTACAATAGCTAAAGGACTTCATAACACAATCCACAGTTGCCCATGCCAACACAGTTAGTCTCTCGATATTTTGTCTTTGGATGGATTCAGGCTCTGAAAAGATGTGTTTGGAGGATTGTGACTGGTATACGAGTACAAGAAAAGCAAACGAATTCACTATTCCTGTATTCAGAAAAGTCTTGTATTCTCTATCGATCTAGTGTAGAAGTGGTAAAGCACTACGGTCGCTGTTAAATCAAAGTAGGTTTCGTCGTATTTTTTACTAGTTTTGGGGTCTGCCGATTAAATTACTGTCGCTTGAGACACTGTTGTCTACTGCCAGTTAAAATTCACAACTGACAGTAACACACTTTTTAAACAGAGAATTTTATGCAAGTTTTTGGGTAATTAAGTAAGCTACCGCTCCCGAAGTAACTATAACCCCTAAGCGGAGTTTTCTAAAGGGTCTAACGGATACTAAAGTTCGAATATAAGATTTTCACGTCTGCGTTACTGACAGAATGTCGGGAACAAGGCAGAGACATGGACCTTGTTAAAAGCCTTCGCTTACAAAGATCGTATAGGCCAATATTCGCAATATTCCAGCCAAAAGTATTTTAAAATTCACCTTAGTGCCGCCCCTACGCGGTAGGCACTCAGTGTGCGAAACCGGAGGCAGTGAACTTGAGATCGACAAATTGGAGAGATATGCTGGTTAGGCCCAGGAGCTCTCTACTTTGTGAGATGTCATCAAAAGTGAAGTTAGTAAGTTTGATATGCGCGCAACATAACCTACACGACAGCACTTTCAATAATAAATTCAAACTTATAGACCTTTCTCCACGGAGGAACATTGTTATAACTAGCTAATACTCCTTTCCAACCTCTCATTCGTCACAATAGGATTTGGAATACTCTCGATAAAGTAAAAATCCAACAGACTGACCCCATTTAGATGGAAGAAAATTACTTTTCCAGTCTGCTGATCGCCGTACAGTTAAGACTCTAAACAGTTCCTCGTTGAAAATCTTTCTCTACTCACCGTCTGTCCAGACGTGAATGAAGATCACCCGAAGGTTTTTCCTCTGAACGGAGGCAAGAGCACCCTTATTCATTTTTGATAATGGCTATGCCTCTGCGCCATAGAGCCGGAGTGAGATTATTAAGGGTCAACTTTGTTGTTCGATAGACGGCTTTGCTGGTTAGTTGTCTTCTTAGCCCAAAGAAGCAGCTATGGGCAAGAGTTATTCTTCGTTTTATTTCAACGCTTATGTCGCTGTCTAAATTTAAAGCGGAGCCTAGGTTGACATAGGCTTTAATACCTCAAAGTCATATCTGTCGTAGATGACATTCTGTCCGAGACATCGGTGATGAGTGTTCTTTGCTGTAAAGAGCATATACTTGGTTCTGCCCTCGTTGACCGCTAAATCCATTTTCGCTTCATTATATCAATATCACAGGCGTATGCGAGTAAGTGGAAGATCCCGCCTCTAGAGTGTGGGCGTGAGTTTTGTAGTATTGTTTCAAGAATTACGTTCAAGAAATCGCATGGCAGTGACATCGCCTTGTCTTAACCCTTTATTTGGAATCATAGGTCTCGGTGAGACCTTGATGGAGCAGCGTGCATTCTCCATCGTCATCCTGTACAGACGGACGAGTTTGGCCGGGATTCCGAAACTAGACATTGCTGTATATCTCGTCTCCATAGATGCTCTATCATATGTGGCCTTAAAATCGATGAATAGGAAGTGTGTATCGATCTAAAGCGTGAATATTTGGTGGACGGTGGACTTTCCTGCCCTGAAACCACTCGGATATGGATCTATCATGTTGTTGACGAACGGCTTCATTCGCTCACACAATACGGTAGATAAGATCTTGTTAATCGGAAAAATAATTCTGGGGTTTCATTTATCGGTCATACTTTCGTTTGACCATATTTAAGAGATAAGTTGTTGTTTGTTCCTAACCAAGTCATCGCCCTTGTAGCTCAGGAGTTAAGCCGTCCGCTCCAGTAACTGTGATGGACTTTTTCTTAGATGTTGGTATCTTCACTTCATCCAGTTCGATGTTGGCGTTCAAATTGAAAGTTTCATTCTGCCTGACAGCGGTATTTGGTTTGTCATCGCCATTATAGATTCTTCAGAAATGCTTTTTTTCAAGTCCTCAACATCGACTGTAATTCTACTACGATGTTCCCGTGTTCGTCTCTACAAGCTTCAGTTCGGCGTTTGTATCCGTAGCATGTTGTATTTTACTTTTGATAAAACTTTCGAATCTAATTCCCTCTCACTGGACATTTTTCAATTTCCTCGACCGCGCGCTTCTCATTCTCGTTCTTTTTACTTCTGAGAAGCCTGTGTTCGTCTCTCCTCTTCTACTTATAGAGTTCGTGAGTAGCTTTAGTCTTTCATTGTAGCCCCGCTTGGTGTGCGTCTTGCTTAGATGCATGTGCTTGTGGGGTTTCGTTTTGATGGTCGAGTGAAAAACAGCACATAAAAGACAGCGTCTCTGATGGCTTTTTGGCAGAGTTGCCACTGATTTTCGAAATTGTATGCTATCTTCAGTGGAGTTTTTGGGAGATTAAGAGAGACTCGATCGTAAAAGTATGTTCTTTGCCTTGCAGTTGAAGAAGTTGGATTTCTAAAAAGTATCCTCTATGACGAAACTAGACTTATCTAGACTTTACATGTGTTCTCCTCTTAATTCCACCAACTCCAGGCTTCTACTTAATTATATCAGATTACTCGTACTCCATGCATGTTCTTCCTCTGTTTCACATAAGGCCAAACACCATTTTAGATTGTTAATTAAAAAAAAAAAACAAAATAGTGTACTAACTTTAAGTTGTTTTCTCTTTTTTCTAGGTAAGTGGAAACAAATTTATGCATATCGCTTCTTTTCGATGAAACAGTAAGTAGAAATTACATGTTCAACCCCGCGTAAATATATTTGTGATGGGTGCGCCATCTGTTTATTTATTTGTAAAAAGGCTGTAAAAATCACTATTTAATATTTTTCAGCGTTTGGTGATTCATTGAAGACAGTAAACCTTCCGATGGCGATGGCGCGATGGTTAGCTCATTGGACTATCACGCAAAGGTTCGGTGGTTCAATCCCCGGTATCACCAACAATTTTTCCAATCGTCATCACCCTTTCGGCGGGCAATGGCGAACTCCCAAAAGTAAAATTGCTTTTGACAGAGCTTCTAAGGAGTGCAGCATCCACTTTCCATTTCAGCATGATATCAACAGGTGGCCCACCCTCTATTTCGTTTTTTTGATATTTCCCGGTGTCTCTTAACAACTAACTACTCTGCGAATCTGAGATAAACTTGACAAAACGTAAAGCCCTACACCAATTGGAAATCGTGTATTTACTCATAATTCGCAGCCGATATTGTTTATCAAAATGGCGAGAGGTAATCGAATCCCTGTCGAATCAGGGGAGAGTTTTCTTGTTTTACTAAATAAAGGCAAAAGCGTCACGAGAAATTGCAACAACTACCGATTGGTCGCATGCTGTGGTAATACTCTATAGAGTTCTACAATAGATAGTTGACAAGGGAATATCATAAAATTTCAGAGTGGTCAATGGGAAACGTGACGCTTCGGAAGATCTGTATATCGTCTCCGTCGGTTTGGAAGAACCAGTTGTAGAGTTAAGAGATAACAGCGGAAATAAGGGAAGAATTCGAGGTTAAAATTGCTGATACCAAGGCATTGTCCTTTGTCTTTTAATGGTGCCCAAGACTATCTATTAAAGCAGAACATTGAAATGAGTTCTGTTTTTTTGCCGATGATAGCGCCTTGACGTCTTGACGTCTATTTTGAAGGCGTCATCAAACAATTTGAATTCTTCTTTGTAAAGCACTAAGGAATTGTGATAACGATGTCGCACAAAGAGCCGGTGTGGTGTTGCCTAAATGGTGCAAAAACAACACAATATTGTGTAACAGTCTGTTATATTTGACTTTCGTTTGTCCAGTTTCAACATACTCATCGCAATGTTGGACACTGACCACGAAAGAAAATTGAAATTGAGATCTAATTGAGGTAAATTTAAAGATTGATCCTGATATCAAAGATCGGTCTCATTGCTGTCCAATTCGTGTGTTGAAGGTCGATTTCCTAAAAACGAGGGTTTTAAACTATTTGATTACATGATTACCTGGAATTGACCTGTAGATGCTTTGTAATGCAGAACAAAGATTTTGCGAGTTGGAATTGGGCCCCGTCCCCGTCTCGCACCTTTACAGTGATTCTTTTACTCAATTTATAGAGCGTCCTGAAACATAGTGCCTTATTAGAAGGCAATTCCGTAGATTCTTGATTGGATTTTTGAACTACAACATTGCAAATTGATAAATTAATATTACTAATGATATTGATGACGGATTGATGATATGTTCTACAAGCCTGACCTAAACCTTCTTGTCTTACTCTCGTTCGACTGTAAAGTGAAAGAAGTGATAGCTTAAATAACAATCAATATTATATGGTAGCTTATGCTCATGATCCCTAGCTCTATAGCAAATTTCAATTGATAAACGCGACAACGTTTTCAAATTAAACATGATCGATTACTCACGATTGCCACTTTAGTGGAAGCAAATTTGAACACGATTTTCACATCACGGTTTCAGTTTCTATTTATTTTTATCTTACAATTCATTCAAAATGCCAGGGTTCGTCAGAGTGCTTTGAAATTCTTTCCTCAACTCATCTCCCTAGCTATCATAAATATACACCATTATCCGAATATGCAGTCTCTTTGTATCCATATCATTGTATAGCACTATCTGATTGCTAATTACTATAATGAACTGCAGTCATTATTGCTGCTGTGGTTGTGCTTCTGACATTTTCCTGCAAGCGATAGGAATAATTAAAGAGCATCGCAAATCTATTGCATAAACCCCGATAGATACTCGTACTCGTACTTACTTCGTCATGAGACATTGACAACAACCAAAACCACGAAGTGGGTATCTATTGTAACATCAATAGCTATTCCATCACAATACGCCGGTAAGGGGATACAACATCTTGTTTTAAATCAAGATACAAGATATGTCTTCCATCCGCGTGATACAAGACAACATCGGGGTCATGTTGATATGTTCAACACATCATGGCAACATGGGTGGAATCAGGTTTAATTTGAATTAGTCTCATCTAATCATCATCGTTATCGGCATCCTTGTAGTCTGTAGTCTGTAGTCATCGTCATCACTGTTGACTATGCCACTGTTGTTGTTGTACGGTCACACCTCCACAAGCTCAAAGGAAGACGAAGAAGAACTAGGTTTCCAGAATATTTACACTGACAGACATGCGAGGTCGAGTTGTGGAAATTATTGTAATTAACTTCTTTTACTTTGCTAATTAAAATGAAGGGTGTGCTCGCTCGGCGGTTGCTAAAGGGAGCTTAACGGTGGTGTTTATTACTACCCCGACATACAGTTAATACTTGTTATGGTAACTATGGTGAGGTCTCTTTATTCTGGCAATCAAATAAAATTCCATTTTGGAATTTGTTGCTCTCATTCTAAATATAGAAACCCATTAGCGATGGAAATTCATTCAATTTGATTGCCATTCATTCAGAACATTCACGTGTTTCCTGTCATTTCTACAGAGGAGATACGCAGCTAAAATGAACCAATTTGTGACAATTGTTATTGTATAATTTGCAATTCTTACACTGAGCGAAGTTTTTTTATATACAGATTGCACTTTGTAGCAATGAATTGAATTTTGACAATTGAAATTGAATTTTAATTATTTTGTATGATTATATTTGAGAAAAGACTGCCACCGGTTTCACTTTTGAATTGTTCAACATTAAACACTCTATTTGCATTATAGGTTTAAACCCTTGAAATTATCATGATGTTTTTTTCCTGAAAGCAAAGGTTTGCTTCTATTTTTCGTATCGATCCTGCGAGTTTACATTGGAAACTCTTCCTGACAGAATCATAACAATGTGAAATGGAAGACTCAAGAAAGCAAGCTGATAGCGGACGATTATGTTGGTCCCGTTCATATATTTCTAGAGCTGGAAAAATTGCATGATAGTACAATGTAAGTAATGTACACATACTGTAAGTGAGTTTCTAGGTTTTTTTTCTTCGGTTGTTGAAAATTCTGCCTGAAAACATCAGTTCTTACGATATCCTCATGCTAAAGTGTGCTGTAGTTTTTTTTTATTTTCACGTCTTCTATCTGGTAATCGACAAGAGATTCGATTTCCTATCCCCTCTTTTAAATGGCATTTTTTTGCTTTTACATATCCCAGGAGTTGAAATACTAGTAATTGATGTGTTTTATGTTGCACTGACTTTCTGGACTAAATCAAATGACTTTCGGAAGAAAGGTGTGGGACACAACCACGCTCTTGGGACACAGTTTCTTCATCAAATTTGCGAAAATTTGCAGCTCTTTGTCATCAGTATGAATCATCTGTTTAACATTCCCCTAAAATAAATGTTAACCGCATAAACGTGGTGGCCAATTTTGATCACTATTTTTAAAAATTGACTGAGGGAATTCTTTTCGCAAAAGAGCAATGGTGTGGCCACTTGGTGTTCCATATGCTCCGGTTGTTGAAAATAATATCGGACCTTTCTATTCCGCCCATTAAAGTGCATTGACCACGCTTCGATATATGCCCCCTTGCACAAAAACTGCATCAAACAGTAATACGTTGTGAAAATTGGGACCTTTCGCCAACTATTCTTGAGTTTTCTAAGCCCTCATTTCTGCAGTTTTCCTTATCAACAAAGGCCTGGCAATATTATGGAAGTGGGCCTCCTTGCTGAAAATGATTTTTCGACTCCTTACTTGGTAAATGTCCTCCATTACCTGCAATCAATTGGCAAAGTTACGACGCTGCTGATTTTCGACAGGCTTTAGTTCTTGCTTCATTTGAAAATCATAGCCTAGAGGCTCAGAAGTTATTATGCAAATTTCATGGAATATTGATTGTATTATGCCTCATTCCTTAGATTGACGTAAAACCGACAGAATTAGGTTTTCGGCCAAACTTTCATTTCTATTAAAGTGTACCCACTTCGCAGGTTAAGCTTTGCATTACTTATGTATACAGCACACAGTACGCTGTCAACATACTGAACTGATATGTGTTCTGTATCGCGTATATTTAAAACGTTTATGTTGAAGCAGTTCTTAGAGACAGGGAGATGTTATTACACATCCTTCGTACACGGGTCGATGAAATTTCCCTTTACTTGAGCCGCTCCGGAGCTCTATTTTTAAAGACGTAAGGACAGCGGTTTGTTTCGCTGGTACTGTAAGTCATTGATTGTTATGAGCATATGATTGTTCTTTTAAAAATGGTGTTCATTGTAATGCTTCTGTGCCCTGTTTGACATTAGCTAGCCTTAGCCGTCGTAAATGACGGCACTAAAACATTGGAACATTGATGATGACCTTTCGTTAAAGGATGTACTATGGGAAATGATTTCTTCTGGCTAAGGGCAGATTTAAGCGTACACTCAATATTGTTTCACAAGTGTTATAAGTCCCCAAGATCATGCTATTTAGTCCTTCTTAATCCTATTGACAACTATTCGAATACGACACCAATGTACATAGTGAGGCTTTTAAGGTTTTTCGACCAGGGCGAGACAGTCGGTAGTGTATTTATATATCTTATCGTATTTAGAATCGAATGTGATGGTGACGATTTCTTTTGGACGAATTTACTTATCTTTCGCTCCCATAGATAGCTACGTAGGTCAATAGCTCCTATAGTAAGCATCAGAAGGTGCTCGTACCACTAAAGAGAGGGCCAGAGTGATTAAGTTTCTTAGTTCGTTATTGCGTAAGCTCTAAACTTTTGTGAAGCTTTTATGAATTATGGAAAAATTCAATCTGCCACAGCCGACCTTCATGTCCCAACGGCAAGACTTTCCTAAAGAATGTGATCTCCTTTTGCTATATGTAGGCCAAAGGACCCTATCTCTTGCACACATTTTAAGTGAAAGTCTATGTTCAATTGCTCCAAGCACTTGTTTTAATTGCATTTGACGAAGTCAAGAGCCTGTTTCTGCAGTTTTCCCCTTGCCTGAGTTATCCAATGTCGTGGTACTCAACCGTGAGTCATCGTATAGACACTCAAAAGCTCATTCAAGAGATTTCTTACTTTGATTATCGCCGAATGCAGGGCCTTTAAAGCTGTTTACTTTTGTGTGACTATCTACCGAATTCCTGTTCGGTGATATTTGTTGCAGCCTAAATTGGATCCATTCTAAATTCTGGTTGATTGATTACTATCTACGATTTCGCAGTGCAACTTCAGGTATTTAAGAGTCATCGATGTAGACAGCTAGATCATGAATTATTATATCTATGCTCACTCCTCTTATGAACTCTATAGATCTAGAAATTCATGTGTATGTATATAGAATACATCTAGGAGAATATGGCTAATCTAAAGGCGGTCCTCTAGATTTTGCCGAGGTTTGAGATTTAGCAGTGCTTATCTGCCTCTTTTTCAGTAGAATAGCGAACTGTTTGTTAGGATAAACCTTACAATTTTTGTTAAATGTTATTTAGCGGGATTTGCTGCCAGTTTTTAGCCCCAAGTTGTGCTGAACCTCTTATTAGAATTAGGTCCCCAAAATCAGGGCAGCCTGAAGGTTTGGTTAAGTCTCCTCTCGATGAAGAGAACAAACCTTCTTCGAATTAATGATTCGTATACGTTTACGTGGGGCTTAATTTAATACAAGTACCTGTTTCTCCATAAAATAAAGGAGTGACCTAATAGCAACACACTTCACTGTACTCGTATATCAGAAACTATTTAAACAGAAAAAACACCATTCAGCGAACTGTGAAGCTATGCTCACACAATCTGCCTTCATTTGTCTATAGTTGGGGGTGCCAATGTTATGCTAAAATAGTGCTCTGCGGATCCAAGCGTACGGATGTCGTTATAGCATGCAAATTCTCGTTGCCAATCATTACATACTCCTCTTGTCCCATCGCCCGCTTCTATATGTAAGCATAAAAATGGATTTATTTAAAATCTATCTCCCATATATGACAGCTGTGCATAACGTACGACAACGAAGCTTACGGCAGGCTAAACGTTTCACCAAGACAATCCGGACACCAACATCCATCGTCATGGAACGAACCATAGACCGGAATGAACAGGGCCAGCAACTGAAGTGCTTGCTGAGGCGGATTTTCCAGTTCAAATTTCACCTGAGATCCATTCGTGTGGTTGGTGTTTCTTATTATTTTTTTTTCTCCCCAACCCCTTCTCTTCCTCGTCTAGCTTTCCTTGATTTCCTACTTGACACACACTCATACAAGTACACTATTGGAAGCAATTCTTATGTACGTACGACGATTATCGTATGTCGTATGACGTCGTTGTCGCGATCGGACGTGCATACGAATAAATGCTATCTATATCTATATGTACATAACACATGACACCTTCTCGATGGTATGTCGTGCTCGTGCATTCCCGAACAAACATAACGGCATCACTACTTAGCTTAACCACCGCACCGTAAATCTCACCCAAAACCCACCCTCCGTTCTTTCGTTGCCCTCCACAAGCCATCAGTAACACAATAAGACTGCAAATTGGAAGCTGACACTCACACTTACACCTTCTCTAGGTGAATGGGTTGGTGTATTGGATGAGTTTCCACTTGTGCAACAACAAATGTGAAAATAATAGAGAACAACATAAGGCAAGGGGGTATGGAAAAGGAGTACCAGAGACGATGGAAGGAATCGCAAATCGCTATTCCTAGGGGATAACATAATGTGACGTAAGTTTTATCGGAGATTTTCGAATCCTTTATTCGAAGTTTATCGAGTGTAAAACGATTTTGAAAATGTCCGGTGTTGGGGGCTGTAGAAAAAACTTTTTCGATTGCTCGGTTTATTTGTTTTTGTAGTTCTGTTGCTGTATGTGCGCTTTTGTTTTGCAGGGCGTGCGTGATATGCTTCTGAAATGAGGAAAAATAAAAGGACATAGCTGTGGGTTTTTTTGTTGTTTTTTTTTCTATTTTTTGGAGCACGGTTTGAGGAGCGAAAAGGACTTCTCACCACAGAATGTAATGGGTTCAGTTGAAAACCATAATTTAGTTTCAATCAATCGGTGGCATCAACATATTTGACACGGTTCATCGGAGGGTTGATTCTTTGTTGTACATGGTACGGCTTAAGTACTTAATTCCGAACTGAAATTGTTATTTTTCATCGACATTTTGTGGGTTGTGCGGAGGACACTTAGTGGGCGTTGTTTGGAAAGGGTGGCAATCCATCTTGCGGAATCGATATTTCTAAAATACGAGTATCTTTGACAATTCATCTTTTTAATTTATAGAGTCAGAAAAAAGATTCATGAAAATTGTGTCTTTTATTGAAACGGCATTATAAAAATCCTGCCAGTTTTTTGCATTTACCTTGACTCTCGGAAATAGAAAAGTGCTTTTTCAAAAGTATTTTCTCGTTTAAAGGTGAAAACACTCTTCCCCTTTTAGAGTCTCTTTTATTAAGAACGTTGCAAACGCTTCCAGTGCCAGGTCGTTGATATTTTTCCATAATATCAATGTTGTTTGCGTATGCTAGCAGTTGTAGAATTGGAAAACACGTTGAACAAATCACATGATTTCGCGTCACCTCGTAGAAATCCGCTCCTCGGTGGAGTTAAGCAGAAATATCAACACTTGAAATGACCCTATATAGCCATTTTTTGGCTAGATTGAGGAGTTTTCCGCTTCTATCTTTTTTTCTTTTTGAGAAACTGATATTCCAACCATCATCTTGCGATAGAGTTCACGAGCAACTTTCGACATTCATTGCAGCACCGCCGCCTTGTATTGCCCTTATTTCGCTGCATGTCGGCAATCTCTTCATAAAACCAGTAATTTTGGTTTGAGGTAAACCTAGCACATCAGATGCGGTGACTCTAGATACTTGTTTGCATAATAGGAATTATCGAAAGTTTGGCGGCCACTCGGTCAGATACTATTGATCGTATAATTTGTTCATAGAACTATATTACTTTAGTATTCTGTTGCCTGGGTTACTGCCATTCGTACCTTCTCTACAACAAAATACTCTTGCGTTTGTGGTTGTTCGAAGTCCATTTGTCTTACCTAATAAGTTGTTCGAGTCAAACTTTGCCTTATCCAAAAAAAGATATGTCTTGCGTCAATCGCAGTCTAACCACTAGCCACAGTGTCATAATAGCAATGAAGTAATGTTTTCACTCTCTTTCGAATTGGAGAAAACAATGTCAGCTTTTATTTAAGTACTGATTCGAAGCATACGACTTGAAAACCTAACAGGCGAAGTGTGAGAAAGGGCCGCCAACTCAAACTTGTAGACGACAACCTACAAAGTGTATTTTTACGGAACGGATTTTGCTCTATTCCACATGAGTGTGTGGAGCTATGGTGATGAGGAGGTTGTAAGGGAAATGTCAAGGAAGGAATATCAAACTACAAATACAAAGACTGTCATCAAGGATAGGGGTTTGCTTAAACAAATCACATTGCCATCTATGACGTGAAACGTCGAGTAAAAGATTGTATATCTTAAATCTTAATTCTACTAGGTGGGGTGAAAAGTAACCTCCTTGGGAATGAAAAAAAATTGTTTTTAAATGTTTATTTTTATTTTATTCAATGAAGTCCCCTTTTAGGTTGATACACTTATTCCAGCGATTTTTCAACTTCTTGATCCCGTCCGAAAAGTAATTTTCCGGAAGGTCTGCAAAATACTCCTCCGTGGCGTCGATGACTTCCTCGCGTGAGCTGAATTTTTTATTGATGAGCCATCTTTTAAGGTTTGGGAAGAGATAATAGTGCGAGGGAGCCAAATCGGACGAATAAGGTGGATGCGACAGCAATTGGAGCCGTAAGTCATTGATTTTAGCCGTGGTTGTAATGCTCTTATGAGCCGGCGCATTGTCTTGCAGAAACAAAATTTTTTTTCGCTTCATGTGAGGCCGTTTTGCAGCGATTTCGCCCTTCAATAGCTCCAATAATACACAGTCATACTCGCTGTTTATGGTTTTTCCTTTTTCGAGGTAGTCCACGCAGAGTATGCCATGACAATCCCAGAAAACAGACGCCATAACCTTCTGACTCATTGAGCCTCCCTCGGCCGCTTTGGAGCACTCGTGCCGGCTTCAGTCCATTGCCGGGCACTCATTCTGTTCTCTGGTGTGTAATAGTAGATCCAGGTTTGATCAACAGTTACCAATCGACGCCAAAAGTCCGCCCGATTCCGCATCAGCAAGTCCAAACAGTACTAATCTTTGTGGCATCCGAGGGCCTGCCGCTGCGGACTTGATCGGAAGTGGAGTTGCGGCCACCACGAAACTCTCGAAACCAATATTTGACGGTGTAATCAGACGGAGCATTAGCCCCATAATATTTATCCAACTTTTCTTGTGTTTCCTTCGCCGTTTTGCTTCTCAAAAAATAATGTTTTATGGGAAAACGAAAATTGTTTTTTTGTTCATACTCAACTTGATGCCAAACACGTAAGCAACAATCAGCTGTCAAAACAAAACTCAAAAAAGTATCGCACTGAAATTTGGCATGCCTGCCCAAATATGATCGGACTTCAAGGCACCATAACCTTTTTTGCAGTAGCAGCGCATTCTGGCGGTTAAGGAGGTTATTTTTCACCCCACCTAGTATACTAAGCCTATGTTAATCACATGGCTATTTTTGTATTGAACAAGAACGACAATCGATAACATACACCAGCGTTGGCCACCTAACGCAGATGTATTACCGTCTATGGTAATAGACAGTCGACATCGAAGTATTACTACACTCCATGGCAGTCAGGTCGGCGATGAGATTCCAAGTTACTATTGTGAGGCTCTGAAGGATCTGCGTATCGTCTTTATCGACAAGAGACCTTATTTTGGCCCCACTAAGATTTTAAAATGGATTTTAGACGTATGTGTTAAATAACAGAAGGATTCAACTTAAAGTTGGAGTACACCAAGGCAGTGTATAAAGTTTGTTGCTTTTTGATGTCGTGTCCAAGCTTAAGATTTACAATTCATTATATACGACAATCGGCCATCTAGCTTTAAGATATTCATCGTGATGTTAGACATTGTATGAAAAATATAAAGAACAATGTTAGCGGCTAGAATAAAATGATTATCATCAAGTCAACACCGATTTTCGATGAAATAATATCTCTTGAAAAAAAACTAAAAAAACATCCAATGGAAACCAGCGGCAGTTAGAAAAATAAACCGGCACATAGCCTAGGGCTATGTGGTTAATTTGCGAAAATAGTCCCTTTACATCGGAGTCCTAGACAGTCGACATTGAAATATTAGAGTCATGCCGGCATATGATGCGATTACGCGCAACCGCAAAAGCCTATAAAGAAAGAAACTAAAGATGTAGAGATCGGAAACACCACCTTTGGCATGTTCCAAAGATATCGTCGAAATCTCCATTTTAAAAACAAGCCTACGTTCAAAGGAAGGGCCGAAAGGAAAATAATTGGTACAGTCAAATGCGAAAAATCAACATGACCTCGCTAACGAGTTAATCCAAAATAAAGTGCAGATACATAAAAACTATTTGAAATATTATACACTTCCCTATTTTAAAGGTTAGTATAAGAAGAAGAAGCCGTTCTTAAAAAAAAATAAGAAAAAATGTACCACAATCAGTTGCGACAGCAGGAAATCAATTCAAAGCCCAAATTTAAGGCTTTTCGAGGGGATTCTTAAAATTTTCCAAACCCAAGAATTTATGATTCCACAATACATGTAATATTGGGTTGTAACATAAGTATATAGTATTGCCATTGAATATTGCTCTCAACTTGATACTTTGAAGCATGCATTAGAAAAAACGGCCAAAGTTGTCGAACAGGAAGGTCGCTGTTTTCCACCATGACAACGCCAGACCACGCACAGCTTTAGTGACAAAACAAAAGTTGAATTGATTTGACTTGGAAGATATGTAGCACCCACAGTACTATTGAGACCTTGGGCCTTGTGAGTATCTCTAAAGGAGTTTGAAGATGAGATCAAAACGTACCTGGAAAACTTCTTTTTTTAAAAGTCTCTTGATGTCCAATACCATTAATACCATATCCCTTTTGTGAGTAAATAAAGGGTCATTCAGAAGTCGCGCCTAGACATCATTTAAATGTCCATCCCGAGCACATGCTCTGAGACGAATATAAAAAAATTGTAAGGTCTCAGTCACACATTTCCGCAGTGAATTCATCAATTTTGGTCCAAATGCTGCTTATTAGCTGTGCAGTTGTTGTGTCCTTACCCACATAGACTTTGCTTTTCAAAAAAAAAAAAAAACCAAAGAAAGTAATCGAATGGTGTTGAAAAGCATTATCTAGGTTGTAAGTGTATTTCTCCTTTACATGAAGTAAATCGACCCTGAAACTTTGACCTCATGCTCAATGTTTGCACGTGTTGTTTGACTCGTAACTCCATCCTGTTGCACTTAAAGATCGTCTGTGCCTATTTTTTAAAATTTTAAAGTCTTCAATCACCGTTTAAAGTGCTGTCAATTGACAGCAACAGCTCTTTCAGCCCACAAACCACACCAAACAGTACGTTTTTTGTGGATGTAATGTAAAAATAATTATTTGGAGGTTTTTTTCACCCCTTTGAACTTTTTTAGGGTGTAAATGCATTTTCTTATTTAAAATACGCCAAACGGTCGATGGATGAATTGCCTAATGCACAAGAACGTCATGCTACTTTTTGTTACAGCAGCAATGTTCTCAGTAGAGCATCCATTTTTTGGTTGATTTTTTAAGCTCCAGCAAGTCCGTATTGGGTATCATTAGTCTCCCGCTGCATGCCAGTCTGAAGATTGCCTTGGTTAGCATATTCTCATATTATATCCATTGACGCGTAGGCTGCTTCGACCCTCTAGTGGCGATAATCAAACAGGCCCAATCGACTTTATTGCCGATATAATCCCAATCAATGCCTTTTCTTAAAGACAAGGATGGTGACTCTATCTACTGCAAAACTTGGTATACATCCAACCTTTCAAGTCGTGTGTTTTTCGTTTTATCACAACCACTCGAATCACACTGTAATCAAATCCACAATTGACGTCGTCTACTCGTATCTAAACAGCGACCTTTACAAGTTTGCATGTCACATTATACTCTGTACATTTATAGCTCACTTAATTGGAATAAGGTGTCGCCGCACCTACCTACATCTGTTCTGTTTGCATATATAGGTAGTACGAGTACAATACCTTTCCCCAAAACTAATTACTCAACCTTGCATGTTTTCACCCCACCATGTACAATGTTAAAACGCTATTAACTGATAAAAATGGAAAGTAAAACAGGTAGGTACACGAGTAGACGAAAATAATTTCTCTTATCGCACACACATTCTGCGATGAATTGTAATGTAAAGCTTGACATACAAAGACTATTCGCAGCTTGAGGGCACTAACATGGCCCCACTCTCGTTCATACCTGCCATTCAAAATAGTCTTTCAATTGTCCTTTGGTTCTGGTTGCCATGGTGGCTTTTGGTCTCAAGGCCATTATTACAGGATGAATTTAATTACCATTTGTTACCTGTCAAGCCCACTCACACCCACACAAACACGAAAACAAGGTAAAACTTATTTGTTGATCCGTTTTCAATTTCATCTGCTGGCGTGGTCCTTGTATAACTTTGCAGAGGACAGCTTTTCAAAATTGAGGGCGATACTCTGCTAAGGACATTGACGACATGACCATGCCATTTGGTAAATTAAACACTAAGACCATTGTTGCGGCTGTGACGTAATGTGCCGTTCTCATCTGGCCAATGGTGACGTTATTCAATCGTGCTACCGTATAATAGAAAAATAACACAGATATGAGTATTTCTGTATCAGATGATACATATATGTACGAGTATATGTCAGAAAATGCAATACCGTAAGGAAAGGAAGGTGGAAATCCACCGAGAGAATATATGTTTTGTTTAATGTCATATGGGTTCGTCCACGATGTGTTTATGCAAGAAGATGAGATTGTTTTTGCAGATGATACGAGATGATGGGACATCAAGAGAAGATTTGAATTTTTCGTCTGAATAAGTTTGTGTTTGCCGTGGGGTTATCAATTTACAATGCTTAAAGTCGTTTGCATCCGTTTGCATTTGCAATTCACATTATCTTTAGATGAACCTGGCGACATGGGCGACCTTGTCAACCGCCTTGTTTTGCTGTTTTCGTGCAATGTCTCCATGCCCAAGGAGGAAAGAAACTCATACGAATTAAGCATACCTTTTCTGATAGTCTTTATTCCGTTTTGGGTGTACTGTGCTATGTATATTCTGGTTCCAACCTTGTTGTTCCATCTTTTCGAAGATTTTTATTTCAATCTTCTGGCTCGGCGGTGCTATTCTTGTGGTTGTTTTCACTCATAAGGACCTCTTGATAAATATCGCATTTGGAGCTTTTTCAGCAGTGGCAGCTGAATTGTTGATGCTACAGAATCTATGAGTGGATATAGTGTATATATATTAAATTATTATGTAGTCCCATCTGCATATTTTCTTTATTTTTATCTTCTATGAATCAAAGATCCAAAAAGACGTACAGCCTCTTAGTCAGTATCGCTTTAAATTGAAAGATTTAGGATCCAAATTCGAACATTACGATGAAGATCGTTAGCAAGTAACAATAAACAAAGGTCAAAGTGGCATAACCCAGAAGCAATTGACGCAAGACTAAATTCAGATAATTTGTCATTTCCAATCATGAACGGTAGATTATTATGCATGAGACCGATTCTTAAAAAAACAGACAACAGCGAAGAGTCATAGCACTTAGGAGTTGATTTAGTATCTGCCCTCAAGTAAAGTCCATTACGTATGTTTGCATATGATACGATTGATTTTATAATAGCAATGCAGTTTCAAAGAACTCTTCTCTGTGACAAGCTCTCTCATCTGGTAAAATTACTGGGGAGTCCTAAAAGTTTGTTATTCAGAATGGGACCCAAAATCTTAGTTTTGAACGATGATGCCCTTAGGCACGAGATGAGTTAAACCAGTCAGCTTCCTCCTTCTCATAAAGCAAACAATCTTAGTATTGAAAAATTTAACTCAAGCCCATTTCTAATGCACAAATCGTCCATCGTGTCTAAAACTGGCTTCGGTGCAGACCAAACAACCGATTTTCATAGACGTTAAAACCCTTAAGATGGTTAGGTAGTGAATGAACCAACATGTACGAGTACAATAGCATTGGATACATACAGTGCCTTCCATAATTGATCACATGTTTCATACTATGTAATGTAGTAATGCTGTTGAAGTTCAACACTCATTATTAACCAACGATAATGTTGCTCTTAATTGCAGAAACAGTAAAAAGGGTACTTCGAAAGGCTGGCCTGAAGGGTAGAGCAAAAGTCAAAAGCCTCTATTAACAAAAAGGCATATGGCTCTTCGTAAAGCATTTGCTAATAAATACAAAGCATATACTGAAGAGGACTGGGCTAAGGCTATTTGGTCAGATGAGATGAAAATAAACCGATTTGGTTTAGGCGGCCGCAAGTGGGTTTGGAAAAAGAAGGGGGAACAGCTATCCCAGAGGCTGGTTAATCAAAGGCTCAAATTTGGTCGAGATAACCTTATGCTCTCGGGGTGCATGACCTCTAATGGTGTTGGAATATGCAAGAGAATCGAAGGACGCATGACCGCTCGGATGTTCGTGGACATTTTGACATCTTGCCTAGAACAAAGTCATGGGATACATCGATTTCAGACGTAACCTTTCAACATGATAACGACCCGAAACACACGGTCAAAGTCACAAAAGATTGGCTAGAATGTCATGGGTTTAAAGTTCTGGAGTAGCCTCCTCAGTCTCCCAATAGAACATCTTTGGGCCAAATTAAAAGGTAATGGTCTTAGTTTGGTGCTGCGGCTAAAACCCAAGACGAATTATGGTCAGAGTTCAAGTTGAGTGGGATAAAGTTGCTCGAACTTAGTAAACGCATTGCCAAGAGGAGTGAAAAGTGTTTTGTTCGCTAAACGAGGTCACACAAAATATTAATTCTGTATGACTTCTTAACCTATTCACGCCGAGGTGATCAGAATTTTTACTAAATTTTCAACGTGTTTATTTATTATGTTATCGGACCAAAAAAATAATGCAATACCTCTATTCCTACACGAAATATGGTCGATTGAAACGTGAAAAACGTGAAAATTTTCGAAAAATTTTTTGTATGTGCTTCTGTCAGCATCCGCAATATGAGTCTTATTCATCATTCATCTTTCCAGGGTGCTTAACAAGGTGGAAGTCAAACTGATTTTTATGAATCCTGCTTGATAATATAATAGCGGTTTGTGTTACTCAGCTCATTTGAAGATCCGGTAATGCACGTAGGAACTTCTTATTAGTTCGTTCTAATCAGATTATTTAAGAAATAAGTCATAAGCATGAGGTAGAATATGATTCAGTGCAGATACTGGGAGTTCAGATTGTGTGTTGTTACTACCCTCTTTCAGGCTCTAAGTGCACCTTTGGGTTTTTTATTTGTCAACACGGACGAGAATTCCAATTTACAATATATTGGATCAGACTATAAGTAGGTTTCAGTTGCAAGTCTGCAATAGTATTTTCCAGGTGGACATCTCCTAGGCGCACCTACTGGATAACGTTTTGTCGATAACTTGCTGTCTTACTTTTGCATTATATTGTGACCGAAAACCAATATTATTTACAGCCAGGCCAAACGATAGAATGAAGTCCAGGAGATGATTGGCTTTTAACTAACATTTACTTCTGGCTCGAAAGTATTCCGAGGATATTTGTCTTAGTGAAAACCTTCATTGGTTGGACTGACCAAATATTTGATATCCCTAAAAATGCTGCGAAATGTCTAGGTTTCCTCTGATTTAGTCAAGATAGAATTCAAAACCGTGCGATAAAACTTATAAGTGATGTCAATTGACACCTTAGAACAACGACGTAAGGTCTCCTGGCTCCACGTTGTTCTATCGCTATTTTCACCACCA
Source organism: Volucella inflata (assembly GCA_928272305.1). NCBI lineage: Eukaryota > Metazoa > Arthropoda > Insecta > Diptera > Syrphidae > Volucella > Volucella inflata. Next base: position 66,618,641 of record OV743718.1, read on the forward strand.
GTATTACACCGATATTGCCAGTGAAATTTCACCCCACAACACTTGCCTCGCAATGAATATTGTCATTCTTTCCCAAGTCGTAGAACTCGCTTATGGAATGCACTACCGAGCTCTTTATTGGCAAGCCGTTATATCCAGCAAACATTCTAAACCAACGTACATCGGTAGCTCTGTTTCTTTTTACATAACTTTCCTTCTCTCGCAATGTGTGCGAACATTTAAAAGATACGCAAAGAACCTTGAGCACGCGAAAACTGAAAACTATACAAAAACCAGATCTTATCGTAGAATGCTCAAAGTTGACTTGGTGTTTAATATTTAAATCATTCGCAAAAAAATGAGGTTCCCACGAGCGATTTTTTAATATACAGCACAATTTTCAACATGGAAGGTCATGTGCTTAACCCCGTTTATAACTGCTCCTTTATTTAACTTCCTATCCCCAGGTCTAAAATAAGTTCTTCTGAGACAAGTTACAAAAGGATAACAAGATTAGCTTGCTCGTTCTTGGGCTCCCAAAATTGGAGTCACTAAATGGCAACTATACTTTGGATGAGAGTGTCCCATCAGACTTTTTGGACAAGAGAACTAGCAAAGAAGCCAAAAAGTCCTACAATTCTATACATATGTATACCACCATTGTTTAAATGAACTGGGATAATTTACAGGCTCACTTCCGCTATTTAACTCGTTATTCAACCCAAACCCCAATTTAACAGAAAAAAAGAGTGATGTACGAGTACACATATGCTATTCCATTACTTTTTAAGTTTAATGTTCGCACGATTTCATCGCACATCGCACAACTGAGGCGGCATCATCACCGGTTTAAGTTTGTATCGTTCGCAACAACCTTAGAGGGAAAACTTTTTACCTAAAGTTCAAAAGTGTCGTTTCATTGTTAAAGAAGGAAGTCAAGTACTTGCAACACCTTTGCAATACATGTTCAATAAGTCGCATCGCCGTATACCAAAACTTGATATCGTTGCACTTTTAATGCAGTTCCTTGAAAGTACTCAGGACAAAAGATGTATTACTATAGAGCAATTTTTATCTGAGTTGTCAATCAAGAAAGTTTCAAAACTGCTTACTACTGAAAAATACTCGTATGTACAGCCAAAATACAATAATACAGGTTATGGTGTTTTATGACGTGGAACCAACTAATGGCTGATTGTCGTTGGGGGAATGATGAAGAACTTTGTGAGTTCGGATTAGCTAAACGGCACGTTTATAGATGACATTTTAAATTCATGGATGGTTGCAGAAAAGTTGAAGAGCTATACTCACACGATATTCAACATTCTAAATACTAATGATACGCTCAACACTACAAATGTTGGAAATACGTTCTATAATACCAACATCTACATCTCGTAAGGACTAGTGTACTATAAAGACACAAAAAAAAAACACTGTGGCGCTGGCAGCCCGGTATGGGCCATGGCCTAGCTTCTTGACACTCATTTGTGTTGCGCATGTTGTCATTTTAGTCACATCTGAGCGGGACCCACGGTTTATCGCCGAGTCCGAACGGCACTCCTTAGAAGCTTTTTCGTAGGCAATTTTACTTTCGGGAGTTTGCCATTGATAGCCGAAATGGTGATGGCGATTTGAAAAATTGTTGGTGACCCAGCCAGGAATCGAACCCAGATAGTCCAATGAGCTAACTATCGCGCCATCGCCAAGACAAGACTTCGTTATACGGAAGCTCCACAAAGACAAAAAGAAACGAGAAAGGCCTTTAAAGTGGAGAAGTAAAAACCCGGTATGGTGATCTCAGTGGATTTCAAAATCTTTTAGTTGGGCAGAGTTTTTTTTAACCTCAAAGTCGACGAATCCAGACTTTTCTAACTAGGTCGCCACAGCGTAGGTCGAAGATTTCGTTGTGGATTTCGCTCATATGAACTAGGTCTAGACTATTGTTCAATGCATTTTTTTTTTCAAATTATTATTTTCTTATTGGTATCAATGTTTCTTCATAATATGATACGAGTATGTTTTAAGTAATGACAGAGATGTTGAACTTTTCAGGGAACCGAGAAAAGAAGTGTGCTTACCCCTGCATCTTTCGCACTGTTGGTGTCGAGAGTCTCGTGGAATTTGGCCTTACACAAACTCTTCATATGATGTCAAAATCATCTAATTATGTTTTACAGAAAGCCCTACAGATTTTTGAATTTTGCACTTAACGTTGGCCTGTGTATTTTGTGCATTTCCTTTACGTTAAAGAATGATATGTGATATTGATACCAGGGCTCTTCGATTTTAGCAACAATACGTCAAAGAAATCAAAGATTTGGGGCTAAAAATCCGTAGATTGGCAATTAAAGACCTCGTTGATACTGATACTAATTCATTTCGGTCAGTCAAGACCATTTTGAAAGATGTTTCAGATGTTTCAAGTCAAATCTCGTTTGGTTTCAAAATCACTCAAAATGACAAAGAGCGTGGTTCTTTAAGACAATTTCGCCAAAAATCAGCACACATCTTTCCACAAACATTGTATTCGCCTGATTTGTCACTTGTGACTTCTAGCTATTCTTTAAGTTCAAAAGACCGCTTCGACACAATTGAGGAGATAAAACACCGAATCGGTTCGACTTTGACAATTGATTCGAGGATCGGGAAAACCTTTATCTTAAGTGTATTGAATCGTGAAGGGAGTACTTTGAAGGCGATAAAATAGATTTAGAAGAACAAATAAAGATTTGAAAAATTATAAAAAAATTTGCAAGTCGTCCATAATCTCGCTGATGATTATCAGATAACAGGAAGTCACAGGTCTCTTTGCAGCTGTTGCAGAATCAGTTGATTTGATAACCTTTGAACATATTCCTCTTGCCTAATTAAGCCATTAAAATAAAATTTAACGATTACTTCAAAATTAAGTTTATATTCACGCAACTAAAAGAACTTGTTTAAACAGAATATACATTTAACATTTAGAATTTATAACATATCTTTTTTGAAAAAAATTTCTTCGTTTAAGCACAGTTTTAAGAACTATTCATAAATATTGCATAAGGCCGAGTGTAGACATAATTAAGCCATCGGCAATAAAAAATATGTATATAGTATTTACTGTATTTAAAAATACGTTTTACTTTTTGTGCAGTTAGTACTTGGTTGGAAAGCCCTTTTGCCTTATTACTTCCGCACATCTATTTCCCATTGTACCGACCAGCGCTGCACATTGGTCGGGAGTTATTTTACACCATTCTTGTTGGATTATATCCCATAGAGAAGCCGTATTCATGGATTTTCTGGCCGCAACCGCTCTTTTTATGATTGTAACCAGGACTTAACGATCCGTGAACAATGCTTCGGGTCGTTATCCTGCTGAAATATCCAGGCTAACGGCAAATTGTCCGCATAATTCCCATTCAAATGACTGGCCAGCATATCTTTATACATTTCACCTGTCATTTTCCCGTTTATCTTCATAATAGGACCAACTCCAGATGAGGTGAAACATCCCCATACCATCTCCGATGAACGGCCGTGCTTAACCGTTTTTTTCGTGTATTTGAGGAAGACATATGGTCTTCCGTCATTTCCAAATACATTGAACTTAGATTCATCGCTCCAAAAGACCAAGTTCCAAAAATGCTGGCCCTTACAGATGTTACTTGGCGAACCCTCGATGATACTGAAGTGCGTTCCTCACTTTACCTCGAAAAAAACCTAAGGTCCGGGTTACTTTCATAACTGTTTTATGGTTTTGATAGCATTCCCAGATCGTTTTTCTCTCGGATGGAGTGGAGCTCTTATTTTTGCCCATTTTAATTAAAATAGTGGGTTTTCCAATAAGGACTTGACAACTTTTTCTTTAAATAAAACGCTAACCATTTCAGATATTTCAAAAACTTTATCATCGGCTTGAGGTACAATCAAAACATTTATGAATGGAACTCGACTTCAGTCATATGGCCACCGCGGGCACGTTTGCAGCGGTCGATTCGTTGGACCCAATTTTCAACAACTCAGCCACACATATCGGCCGAAACCATACTTACTCTTCAATAAATCGGTTGTAACGTGTGCTGTGTGGCTTGAAATGGTCCATCGGCTTCAATTCTTGAGGCAGCTTGATCTTGTATGAGTGTAAGCCAAGATCCTCACCAAAATACGCCATTATGTGGTCTGAGCGATGCTCAATTCTTCAGACCGCCGTGGAATTGACTGATTTGGATCGTTTGCTACGGACGCCTGAATGGCAGTGATATTTTCGACAATTCGACCAACCCGTTGTCTCACTGAAACGGAAACATCACACAGCGAATATGTAGACTCAAATGTGTGCACTAAACTTGTTACTGCCTGTCTACTAGGGCGAGAATGATGACCGAAAGTTGCAGTCACCGACTCCGAAGTTCGGTAGAAAATTTTTATAATTTGGAGACGTTGCTCGTTCGTGTACTTTACCATGATGAAAATATTGAGTTTACTGAATAAATTGACAGTGACAGTCTGATGATTAGTGAAAGAGTGCGTTCACAAGTTAGATTCAAAGTTGTCAAGTCCCTATTGAAAAACCCGATATTTACTTTTTTAGTTAAAATGCACTTAAAACGAGTGAACAAGTATTTTAATTAAATTTTAGCAGCAAATAGGCGACGAAAATAATTAAATTACCGAATCACAAACAACTGCAGGCAGTTTGAAAACAACAGGGCTATCTTCTGTTTGATATCTGGTTCTTATACATAGATAACGGAAAAAAGTAACCTTACAAAAACAAAAAACATAAGGTGATATTCTTGAAATATTATTGAATATAAATTTGTCCACCTTGTGGCTTAGTTATGTGAGCACAAGTATAAATGTACATTCTGTGTCTTTGTTCAAAAAGATTTTCAAAATGTTATTCGTTTTCGACAAGTTGTTTTGAAATTGCAATGTTAGGATGAGAAGCATTTTAATCACTTTAATCTTGACAATGTCTGTAAGTTGTGGGAAGTCTCTTGTCTAATTCAATAAACAATTGCCTGCAGCGAAGTTGAGATGCTTGAATTCAAAAATAAAGATTCTTATATATGTGTTGTTGGTAAAAGAAATTTGTTACCCTTATAATTCGAATATGCACAATTTGACATTTCCATTACCCGTTAGGTCACTCCTAGCAGGACACTTTTGTACACTTTTTCAAAACAAATGATTTGGAGATAGAGTGGTAATGGATTTTCAACTATGTGCCTACTTAACATATGTTTAACAATGTCTTAATATGACACCCCGAGGAGTCTAGAGCGGAAGCTTATAAATGAGTCGTTAAGAGTGGTTTCAAACTGGAGACTTTCATTCCGTCCCTAAGAGACTCCAGTCTTCACATCGCCGGTTTCTTTTGACCAATTAGTCTTTTCTACTTTTGGGGCTGTATGAACTGCCTGGTGTTAACCTGGCAATGTCCGGTGCTCTAAGTGCGTCAATTGTGTTTATTTTACCTTCAAATCCTGGTTGCTGTTTAGTCAGACCCGACTTGCTTATAATATTAATTATAAGGGTGACATTTGACCTTGACGCTTCTATATAGTGATATCAAAGTTCTATAACGACTAGAACACAATATTTGAAGTAGTCAGGATTTTGAGAACGAAATAAGCCCCTAGCGAGGTAGAAATAACGCTCCCATCCACGAAGTGTGTTACTGACATCAGTTTCAATCAACGATTCGTCCCACCAGCGCGGCTACAAAAACAGAACTAATCCCCCAGGCTTGGGCTAGTTTTCTTACCATATAAGATGCAGTCATAGGAGAGGCACTATCTTGAGATAAAAATAGAGGCCACGACTTATAGCCCACGAACTCAAATCGACGACTACTCTTTTGGGACCTTACTATAATGAAGGTAGTATACACCACAAGTGGCACGACAACAGGATCAGATATGTGTAATTGAAGAATTGGGACATCTATTACAGTTACCATCAAAATCTGGAAATGGTAAGATAAGAACTAAACATGGGTTATATCATTTCGTTATTAACGAAGCTTAAGATTACAATTACGATGGTAGCAAAGTTGTATCTTCGGGGCATTTGTTGTGTAATATAGTTTCTATGAAACAAGAACGGACAACGGCTTAACAGTGATTAAGAGCACTAGGTTCTTGAAACGAAAGATGTACACAGTCCACCTAATTGATGATAGACAATGCGGCCTCTGACTCTAATGAACTAACAGCATTTTAAATCGCAAATAGTGGCGCTTTACCTCTTATGCTCTGCTCAAAACCTAGGATAAAACTTCATTAACAACAGCACCTGTCAAGAGTATAACTTTCCAAAAACTGTGCTGTCAGTTTCTGGTAAATCTGCAATTAGTTTTGTTGCCTGTTGCCCAGCTATTTGCAACCACTTTTAAACATCATGCAATGTTCTCTTGGTCTGCTTTGGACGTGTATCTACATATAGGAAAGTTTTAAAATCGACCATCTATTGTGAGATGGATCTTAGCTGAACGATAAATTGTTGAAATATTCAGGTTGATTTTAAATCCTCATCCACGTTGTATCAAGAATCTACCTTTGGAATGGGATTCCTGCTTGTTTTGATTTACCTATAATGAAAGGAATAGGGGACTAGTTTGAGTACATACCTGCTGTTAGAATATGCACCACATTCCACAGATGTCAATTACCGATTACATGTTTTCGATTTTGAATAAATCCAATCGCAACTGTCTAGCAATTGTAATTCTATTACAAAGGCATTAGTTAATTAATTGTACTTATGTTCAGGTAATGCCCAATTAGCTCGTTTAATTAAGCGTCGACCGGATCCGATGTGCATACAAATAATTCAATGAGATTTGTTTTGTGGTGCAGATTCATGTTTTTTTTCTTTTTTCTCTTGCTCGGTTCTAATTAAACACGTCAGTATCAGTACCTATAGTACTCCCTTTGATATGCTAATGGATTGAATATATCGAAAATTGATTCAGGAATTCAAAAGGATTTCATCGGACTCGGATATGTCCGAATTGTTAATTAGCGAACCACACACTCTTAATAATAAATTTTTTTGTATTTCCCTCTTTGGTATACCGATGTAAGCCTGCTTTTCCTGGTATAATTATAGTCCCCTGACTATTTATTGAATTCATACACTCAACTGAGTGTTAATTTGAGACGCATTCTCCCGGCAAAAATTGCATCAGATTGGAATAAATCCGGTAGAACAAATCAATTCACATTTTCAACATCCCTCGAAAGAATAAAAAAAAATTGCGCGTACTGCGAAAGCTAAAGCCGGCCCAACAAGGAGCTAAGCAAACTGACGAAAATCCCTCATCAAGCCGATAATGTGTGCACCCGCAGCGATTTGTTGCAAATCCCTTATCGAAACAAAGCAAGGGATGAATATCAGATACTCGTAAAATCTAAGATACGAGTATATTTCGTGTTTCCCTTTTCTTTTTCGGTTTTTTTTTTTTTTTTTTTGGACAGGGTCACTCACACATTCCATCATTAGATACGACGAATTCGAGGGAACAGATAAATCTATTTTGCTCCCCTCGTGACGTATGTAATCTCTGGCAATTTATTTATTTATTGCGAATATTGAGGAGGCGGAGAACTGTAGCTGGATGAGATTCCGACAAGGGTTGCGTAAATTTGTTGCAATTTCTGATAAATTCTCAGCGTTCGCATGTTGGGTTTTTCTTTTGCTGTCGGGGTTTTTGTTGTTGTTATTCATGCATTATTCAAGTAATTTAGGACGCGCATATGGATAACGCAATCAGAAATTTAATATGAATTCCTAGTGGAAGTCGTTTCCGGAAATATTTTTATATCAACTTGAAGGATCAAATGGAGGGGGGGGGGGATTATGCTATTATTAAAAACATCCCTTTGGATGTGTGGAAATGGCAAATCATCAATCTTTTGAAAATCGTAAAATCCAAAGAAAACGACACTTGCTGCAACCATCCACATATGTATGTGAGCCCAAGTATTTGCGAAAATGTAGCTGTTGATTGACCTTATAACGAGGAGTTATCTTTGCAGAGCAGATTAAACATCCTAGGTTTGGTAGATAGTTTTGGTCGCACTACAGCACGTTTTATGAAAGGGAACAAGAGACCAAGACGGATTGTTTGGTGTAATCAAAATTTCCATCGCAATGATCTAGTCGGTGGTCAACAAAGACGTGAAGACGCAGTTGCCCCTAGTTGACCATTTTCAGTGCTTTGTATATTACTTATGCATGTTCATGCTGTACCTTTACTACGTTGTGTGCCATCGTTGAAAATGTAAAGGCTACGGGCATGAAAACTATCATCCATACCCATATATTCCTGATCTATTTATTTTAGGGTTTCAACTTGTGTAGTTCGTCATTGAATGTCATCTTACAGAATCCGTCAATGCTAATGGGACCTAATAATCTTTGAAAATATGTTTGCTGTGTTTTTCTCCATGTCGAAGTTATCGTTGCGCCTAAGTGACCTCGCCTATATTGACGTATTGAACAAATCGACCATTCTCATTGTGCATTGATCTCGCTGTCAATATTAACCCAATCATTTCTTGCCGCTCGAACTGTAGCACCCAAAACACTCAGGAATCAAAGCAAAGTTCGGCAAGGTTATGTACTATGAGCAATTGTGTTTTTAGTTACGATGCGTGTTGCCTTGCATAGCGCTCTGTCAAAATGAAGTGGCGGAATTTAATACAGCCACGCAAATTAACTGGATTACACTCATTATGCTGACTTTGATTGTCAGCGGACAGGGTATGCAGAATATGCTTCAGTTTACCATCAGATTTGAGCAAGATCAAATATTATACAACCAAGGATTATCCCCGGCTGTAAAATTTATCAGCGTAGTAGAATTGCATCATGTCGAGGAAGTACATATAGTTCTTACTTTCTTAAGGAGGTATCGTCCCAAGTAATTTCTTTGCAGAATTAAATGGTGGTTATCGCCCACGATTAAGCTTAAGACTAAATGTAGAGTTGGTACTACTCCGTGAACAGTCCAGTAAATGGACAGCGACCGCCATCGACACAAATAAGCTGCAAACATTTGTCAATTTCTGCTCGAAAGAGTTTGAGTTTTCTGTCCAGACCGGTCTCCAATGAACAACTTTGTGATTAAGTGGGCGAGCAAGGTGGTTGTACAAAAAAGGAGACTATCAATGTTTTAGTTACACCCTACGTACAAAATGAAATTATATTTCTCGACAAAATGTACAACTAATCCATTAAACCAGCCAGGGCAACCCAGAAAGGCCTTCATACAGTCCGTTTGATAAGATCGTATACGGCAAAACAGGTTTGGAAGTGGCATTTGCATTAGCAGATAAAAAAAATAATTCTGCTAAGAAGCTTTGAATAAAAATTTTTAAAGAGTGCTCAATTTTTGTCAGAGACGGAAGTATTTTAAAATGGGTGTCGCGTTTGCATCACGTTATGAAGCAGTATTCTTGTGCACGCATCCAAAAGGACCGAAAATATCATATGGAGCAGCTGCTAAATACATGAAAAGTCAAAAGCATTTGTTAGCAAGTGGATGCACCGTTATTCCCAAGTTAAAAATGTGGATGATTTGCCGGATCGTGGGTCTACGCCAAAAACAACAAAAAAGCGGGACAAAATTATTCTACGCGTGTTTGAAAAAATTATCTTCTATCGTTACGTGGAGGCAAAGGGATTTTACGTAAAAGGGGTCTAAATGTGTGTTGTGATACGATACGAAGACGTTTACCAGCCAATAATGTAAAATTTCGAAGCACAATAAAGAAACCACTACTGTCAAGAAAACACGTAGAAAAACGACTCAGTTGGGCCAAGAAGAATTTGGACAGAGATTGGAACAAAGTTATTTTTTCGGATGAAGCTTCTTTTTGGGCATGGTCTCCTATCACTCATACCTGGTGTACACAATCCAATGAATTAATCCAGCGGACCGTCAAACACCCGGCAAAGGTGCACGTTTGGGAATGCTTCTCAAAACAAGGATTTGGCAATTTGTTCAAGTTTACAAATAACTTAAACGCACCCAACATGGCCAAAATTTATAAGAAGGCTTTATTACCACCTACCCAAAGGTGGTTTAAAAGAAGGAATGAGAATTGGTTACTGCAAGAAGATAATGACCCGAAATATCGCAGTCGTTTGTGCAGTGCGTGGAAACAAGAAAATGACGTCGATGTTTTAAATTGGCCATCACAGTCGCCGGATGCAAATCCCATTGAAAATGTTTGGGCATTCATGAAGCTAAAGCTCCAAGGAAAGAAGATCTCGACGGTCAAACAATTATCACGAGTTTTATGGAGATCTTTGTCTCAAGATTGTGCTATAAGATTAGTAGAAAGCATGCCTCGAAGACTCCAAACAATTATTGATTATGGAGGAGAGTGGAAAACATATTAATTGAAGAGCATTCAAGTAAATAAACAAAATAAACCAGTAGAATTGATTTTTTTTTTATTATTATAAGTTCTTCTTTAATTTTTTGTCGTGTACGATGTTATCAAACAGACTGTATAACGTTGTACTCGTAGAATTTTCACTTACTAGAAAATAGCTGGGTGAGGGTGAACTACATACATATGTCAATCAAAGACTGAATATGATGAAACACAGGATATAAGAAGATAAGAATCGAAACTTTTATTTGAAATTGGTCATGCACAGTGTGGCAAATAATATCCCGGACTGGGTCTAAAAAACGTAATCAAAACAAGATTTCTGTTTATTTTTGGGTGTTTTTATTCGAAATATTCTCCTCCTGATTCAATACACACGATTCAATGCCTGTTCTAGCTCAGAAATTGCTTCTAGTGTCCGTGTCGCAACTGCTTGAATGGTCGGAATATCGTCCTTTCAACTTCAATTTCAAGTCCCCATTAGATGCGTCCAATATGCATATGAACCCCGTGTATCATTTCAGACATGGTTGAAGATATTTTGTTGCCTCAGAAATTGCTATCGTTGGCATTTGAGAAGTTTTCGAGTTGCAATCTTATTATGTACTTGCCAACTTTCCTATAATCTTATTTGAAAACCCTTGTTGTAGTTCTTACCTGTCACACTACCTGAATGTCTCGTATGACCTTTCTTCTACTGATTAACTGACAAGCTCATGTGATATCAGGTTCTACACGTTTTATGCCTTGAGGATTTATTGTTGTAAAATAGGAAAATATTTCAAGTCTCCAGCAGTGTAAATATTTTGAGATCCATCTACGCACAACAAACACCAGCTGTTGTTGTTGCCTAACAATTTCGAACAACGTTGTATAATCACAAGCCAATGCGAATTTATCCTAAAAAGGACCACAATTTTGTATGTCATATCCCATCTTCACTTGAAGGGTGCATGCTTTTAGGTAACAATGAGAAGAGCAAATTCCCACAATGTCTTGAAAAACGCTAGGTTTGTAAGCATGGACGCTTCGAATAGTTTCATATTTTATTTGAATATCAGGTAAGGGAGATAAAACTCAGACGTATAGGACTTTGACCGTTCTCTATGCTGTCTCTAGTTACTCTATTGCCCTTTATTGATACCAGATGACTTGGCTTCAGTATTCTGGCTACAGATTTTTAAATTTCAAATATTGCCCATGGTAAATTTTTTCAGCACCCTTACTACATTATACTGTGACTGCCATTGTCTACTAATTTTTATTGCGCCTCAAGTGCTATAATTAAGCAACAATAGTGTCATGTAAAAGCTACCCCTGTTTAAAAGAGCTACCTTTGACTGCTAGACAATTCTTATATCACCATAACCCATCTTATTCTGTTTCCTTACACGTTCCAACCAAGAATTTAAGGAAATTTCCTACGATTATGTGATTTATAACAATTTAATGCAACCCCTTAATCCAACATTGATAAATGGGGCTACAAGAACATGTCGAAGACATCTTAGACATACTCAACGTACTACAAAACGCTTGATTAAATTTAATTGCAATTCGGAGAGAAGTGTTTATTTAATTCAACATCGTCGTCATCGGCGTTTACTACCCTAATGTCGACATCTACCTTGACATCGACTTCAGCATCAACCCCCATCATTTGTTCATCCCCTGGAGGCATCTGCCGAAATCCGTATAACACAAGTCTTTCTCGTGCTTCCCTTGGTTTTTAATCCACATGCCCGGGTAATCTTATGCAATTTGATAACAAAAAACGGAACACAACACAAACACATTGAAAAATGAAATTTCCCTTACATGGTCGATTTTTAGTCCTGATGTTATTACGGCTTGTACGCTCCAAGGGATTTTCATTTTCCATTTCCATTTACCATTTACCACTTTAGCCCAACACAATAGCTTAATGGTTGTGTGAATCCTGGCGTATTGTCTCAAGGATCTTATGTTTGTTCAGTGTACGAGTGGAAACGTAAAAAGCTTTTAACTCTGGCAATCCTTAAAACTAACTACTTTAGTAGTAGGCAAGCTTTGGATTTTTTTACTTCCCGGTTAGAAGAAGGGGTTAAGGATAAAAGTCAATCTCAACCTAGTTCCTATTCCTAAATGGATAGTTACGAGTATATACAAAACACGTAAGAAACACTCATCGACTCAGAATGTGTTTTGATTGTCGAGTTGAAAAGTTCCTCTAGCGAGTACGGGTACTTCGATTGCGTAAGGACTTAAGGGAGAGAAATTGAAAGTTACTTTACGGGATGTTGATATTTTTGATTCCTGTTCCTGTTCTTGTTCCTATTCCCCTTGGGCTAAGGGAAATGAGGTTTCCTTTTCCTTTACTCTGTTGGATTGAGTGATTTATAGATATTCCCTGAAACTTAGTACCCGTACCAGGGGTGATTTCCACCCTCAGGTGTGTTCCGAAGTATGTATGAATAAGCTGATGTACTTACAACTTACAACACACCCTACTCAATTTTTTTAGTATTCATCTGATTAGAGGCGTTTCCGATTTGAATCCACTGGGCAAAGTGGAAACCATCATGTACGAGTATGAGGGGTTTGTCAGACAGAATTGTCAGATGTATCACACCTTAGATGTACGAGGATGTGGAGTAATCACATTCGAATTTCAATAACTAAAGGGAATATGGGAAATCGAATTATGGAACACGATCTAAAAATGGATTTCGTAAATGAAATTTTCGCAATCGCTCGAGAAAGTTGGCAAGATGAGTAAACTTGTCCAAAGAGTTTCAAACTTTTGATCAACGACTTACATAAAACATTTGTTAAGGTTCACCTTCCTCCATGTTATGCTATGACTTACGGGGAATCGAATTGTTACTGAATGTTCTGAAGAAAGAAGAAAAATTGTATTGATCCAGTAAATGGTGCGATTTGTAGAGCCACTGCTGCGCACCGTAATACCAAGAAGAATACCAACCTTATTCAGGGCGAATAAATCCATTCGTTCGGTATGTCCAATTCAACGCAGCCGGATGTGCATAAATTCATTGTTGTACATCATTGTCTATCACTTATTCCACTGAACCCGAAGTAACAACTGTTTGGTAACTCAAACCTCACTAAAGAAGCTGACGTAATCGCTTGTATTACTGCTCGAATCAAGATGGATAAGAGCTTTGATCATAGGTATCGAAAGGGCAGCTGTCCACACTTACGTGTGTTCAATACACCGGGATATAGTATTTTGTCTTACCATCTTTGACCACTTGACTAAGTCGGCACAATTTGTTCTCAAATCTGGAAAATGCCACATCTGCTTATTATCTGCTTTTTTCAGGTTTTCTCTATTATTTAGCGCAGTGTGAACATCTCGTCAATAGTGCACTTACCAAGTACCGTGGGCATGCTCGCTTTTGATCAGATTTTGCATATAAAATGATTAAAGGATCATCGCCTTACAATTGGCTGCAAAGTAGCTTATTATGCCACATAAATACGTCGTGTTGATTGTATGGACTCTTAAAATCCACTATTTTAGACATCGCGGCGAGGTGCCAGCGCACAGTGTAAGAATTCACTCATCTAGCGGAATTAAATTATTAGCACTTCCAAGTTAAGCTTTTTGATTACTCGTATTTTTTTTTTTTAGGATTCATCATAAATATCTAAAGTATGAAATTAAACTACAATATTTTGTATACTTTGTCAAATTTTTGATGAACAGAGTTCTGAAAGTTCACTTTTTTTTGCACATAAGTGGGCGTATCATATATTTTAGCGCAAAACAGTTTCTTTAAGAAATTTTCTATTTTAGGTTGGTACATTTAAAAGCTCCAGGACTTCGTGTTCAATAACACCTTTCTTCCTTTTCGGAATGCACCTAAGACTTGCTAGTAAAGGGTCTGAAGTTATCAACAGTCTATGAAGAAGATCTGTCATTGTGTCCAACCGCGAAGTTTTTCTTGTAAATAGTTCGCGATATTTTCTGTTATCTTTATTTCTAGCTTCTTGCGCTTCCTCTGAAAGTTGACCAATCGGAAGGATACAAGAAGCAATCACTTGCCTGCCATGAAACAATACCTTATGGACGCTTACTGGCATATTATACCACACGTACTTCTCAAGATACAAATCCCGAGTCCATATGTCAAAAGCATCTAAATTAATCGGAAACCCAGACGCCAGAGCTTCTAAAATAATATGGAACTTTTTTATAAGCTCTATATCAATACCAGTTATCTCAGCTGTTTTCTTTTCGTTTTGGAAAAACCGTCTTGCCGTATTCCCAGCTTGTTGGGTTGGCATATCAACGAGTAAGCCAGTTTCCTTCGTAAATCTGTCTTGGATAAGTTTTTTCCTGGCTTTGCATTTTTCATTATTTTCTTGGTTTTTGACTTGCCAAACCTTCACATCAAGCCTGTATGCAATTTGAAGGATACATTCCATGAATCGAATCCAAGAATGGAGAGGACAGATTTCAGACTTTCTGGAAATAATACTAGCATTATTCATCTCAGATGGCTTTGCGCCGCATATGTAACATGTTTGAGATGATAAAGTTACAGGTGACAAAGCATCTGCCATTTACCATTGTTAGTAAAAAAATTGGTTTTACTGCAATATGAAATTCTTCCTCATGAATTTCAACAGCTGATCAAGCATTTATTTGCTCAACGTTTTGATCAACTTCCTGCTTTTCCAAGTCTCTTGTTTCCTTTGCAAAAACAAGCTTAATGGGGCGGCAGTATCTTGTTGACGAGGAGGAAGGATTTTGCCATAGTATAGTCTAAAGCTCCTTTTTTAAGAAAGTACATTTGAATCGGAACCATCGAAATGCTGAAAAGGTTTTCGTTTTCGGTTTTCGAAACATTCTTCAGATGTATATTTTTGTCTAAATGTCTTTTGCTGAGCTCCGTCACATCCCCATTTAAAGCAAAGATAATACTTTAAGTTCTGTTTTCAGTTCTTCAGAGCTTACACTATGATCAACTATGCTCTGAAGATCACATATGGCAGACGACTCTGGCACACTTTTCTGATCAGGACAACATTTTTTTTTTAGATATCTTATCGTATGAGGGCAGTTAATTTTGAACGACTTTGTTTATTTTTTGTCGTATAATTTCATATTGATGAGTGGATAACTGCGAATCCACGATCAAAGCTAACGCTTCATCAGCAAGCGACACTGTTTCGAATTTTTTCTTTAAATTCGTACCTTGAGTTAAGTTAAACGTAAATAAAAGATTAAATAATACAATATTGAAAACAAACCTCTCTTTGGGAAACTTAGTGACAATTTCCTGACTACAGCAGCAGTATCTCTCTTTCCAATTTTTTCTTCAAAACTAAATGAATCCAAGAGGCTTTGCACTTTTTCTTTTTTATTTTTTCGCAGCACTCGTCAATGTTTTTTTTTGGTCTACCTACTTTTTTAACATTTGACGAAGATGGAATTTCATCTACAAATTTGTGTGGAAGAGTTATGGTTTCATTTAGCCAGGAAGAATTTGTGCTTTCGAAGCCTATCACTTTTGGCCCACATCTCACTTAACTTAAAACAGATAAGCATTATAGTTGCCTTAAGTGAGTTGATTGCATCTTCAGAAAATATAATTTCATTAAAAGAACTCATCACAAATGAAAAAACAGCATCAACACGCTTTATTTTGATTTTGGAAATCCAAAACCTCAAAAAATTGTTTTTTTGTCATTGCGAAAGCCATTCTGAAAATTATGAAAAATACCTTGTATCAAAATCATATACACTTGAGAAGTGCGACATGTATGTACATATGTACAACCAAAGACCAAAAATAGGACATACAAAATATAAGTTACAAAATCACAACACATTGGATGAAACTTAGTACGACTGCTACTTAATGTAGGTAACACTATTATTTCAAAGCTAAGTTGAAAGTGAAAAAAAAAGTATGTGGGCGTCGCACCTATGCTCAGCAACTTAAAGCACTAAATAATAGAATAGATATCAGGCTTTAAATTGCATATAGTCTCCCATCCGAACAACACTGAACACTTAAAGTTTTTCTCTTATAAATGCAAAAAATTGCAAAAAAAAATATAATTTTGTTTTAATTTAACAAAAAAAAAACTAATATAAACACCCTATGGAATATAATTTTACTTACTTTCCAGTTTCTTGATATCGTTTTTATAAAACACAACTAAAACTTTCAATAAATAACACACTAAGCACTCGTAAAAAAAAAATAAAATCAAAAGTATCTTCACAAGCCAATTTTCACTGAAATTATAAGCAACTGCAACTTCAAGACCAATTATTTTTGTTTTACATGACTCCCACATAAATGGTTTAAGCTGCAAGCAAAACCGGTTTTTACATCAATGTATGCAAGTAATTTTTTTAAATTAAATTCCGCTAGATGGGCGAATTCTCACACTGTGCAGCGCCGGAAAATTACTATGCGGAGCTCTAACCTCAGGCGGCTACAATCGTAAGAGATTGCCAAAGCCTTTCCTTCAACCTCTTCCATAATTTAATAACATAAAATAAGCAGCATCAGTGGAAAGCTCTTATCAGGCCATCTTAAATACTCCTATGATGTGGTAGGTTTCACAAGGTAACCACAATTAGCACAGGATACGCTATTCTATCCGAAGAAAGACCGCCGAAACGTACATCGTTAGCTACATCTACACTTAAATCTAAAAAATCCTCACATGGGCGAATTAGTGTCTGAGTTCTCTAAATCTGAATGAATTGATCTCAAGAACGCGCATCTTATCCGAAGGCCTTTCTTACAGCTATTTAAACAGATGAGTCATATAGCGTGCATGTAGGTCAATTCAATATTAGGAAGACCTCATCTAAGGTGGCGCACGCAGTTTGAAGAGGATCTCAACCAAATGGGTGGGCTTTACTGTGGGCACCTAGGTACGAAACGAGCTTCGAGATGCTAGGAGATATCGGATTATGTTTTCTCATTTACATGGATCAGGATTGCAGGAACTCACCCGGCCTATCACATATTCTAGAAAATGGAAAAAGTTTGGTCTGTGGATCTATTAGTAAGCAAATCTTTGTAGCAAGTAGTATCGTATTGCTTAAAGCCTTAACGCAGATATTGCTATTCTCGATGTGCATTAGAAAGATACCGGCTTAAGACAGTTCGTAAGTCAAAAAAGATTTTCGGTTCTGCTTGTAGAATGTTAGGAAGTTCGATTCGATTCCTACACATAAAGTTGGTTGTCCTTTTCACTCTTCAGGAAATGCAGTACCTCTAAGTGGCCCTCAACCGCAAAACTGAGCATTCATAAGGCAATTAAAGCTCGACACTATAGTTTAAAGCGGATAACAACTGATCAATTACTACGTCGGAAAACTGGAACCTCCAAGGTGGTAGAGGTCCAGTTTAAGTTGCTGTCCCGTCAGGGAAAATTAGTGACTATTCTACCTTCAACAGCATATTCGATCTTTAAACATGAAACCCACAAACTTATGTCCATCATATGAAGCAAAGTAATAGCTTCCGGCTAAAGTCATCCTCTTTACACGTCGCATCATTAGTCACCGGCCCGTCAGCCTCCGATGTCAAGATTCGGTAGGAAAATTAAGAAATAAAACACTAACTCTACGAGAGAAGATTGACAGTGGACATGAGACACATTTAAGTGCTGGCGATTACCCCTGAAGATGTTAGGATTGCTCTTCATCCTTCTTTGCAAAGCATCTCAAATCGAACATCATTGTCTTCTTTTTACGATTATTTCACATTACAAAATAAAATGCCCAATCATGTTAACCTTACTGTCTCTTTTAACCCCCTTGTCTATCTCAGGATCAACCAAATTTCAAAATACCATGTTTCTGCTTCTCAACACTCCAACAAAGTACACACTTATTCGTACTGTATCGTTTAAGTGCTGCCACTGTTTTGAATAGAAGCATCCTTAAGGTGTCGGAAAAGATATTTTTTCCCTGATTTATAATGAGACCTGTATTCCAGGCAGCAGACAGATATGACTGGGAGTCCTAAGGGTCTCTTCTGCACATCCTGTACAGGCAGCGACAATATAAGTGCCAACTCCAGTGGATATCCTTTTTCCTTGACATATCTCCTTTTCTCCACTAATCAAGTAACTGCAACCAACCTACAAAATACAAAGAGAATAGGAATTATTCTACTTGTTTTTCTGTTTCGAATAATCGTAATGCATTAAAGCGAAAGTAGATGAATAAAATGAAGAGGAACAACGACCAAAGTGCCAGAGACCTCTCAATGACACGGGAAATGAACAACTGTCCTTGTCAGCGATGCCTGGAGGACTTGTGATGATTTAACTTTGACAGTGTTTAATTGAAATTGAAAATCTTTTCATTAAAAACAGACAGCGATTAAGATACGGTCCGACAACACCATGTGGCAGTTGTCTCATTGAATGGGGGAGATAATTTCTACAAGGAATGCATACACTCTTTTGGGGTGTAACAAGTTACCTCGTCAAACTAATATCTACATCTTCGATGTGTGAATTACGGAAACCTCTTAAATGTGATCGAGTGAAAGTCTTGCAACCATTTAATTACACACAAAGTGCTTAGTCCTTTAATGAGATTCTCAAGTGGGCATGTTTGCTTGATGGGCTAATGGGCAGAATTTAAATGAGAAAGTTTTCGTTGTTTATTAGAAGGTAATTGCGTGAAATGACGAGAAGTTTTCGAATTACAACAAAGACGAATTTTGACGAAAAGAAGTTGAATATAGTTTGAAGTTAGTTGGAAGTAATTAAAGTTCCTGTCGAGTACAGGAGCCATAAGGACGACTTGAGGAACTTTCTTTTTGTCTTTAAGTGGACGCTCATCTTTGAAGTCCCTTCAATGACTCCTTTATTTTATCCTTTGAGTTACGATTACCTATAAGTATGTTTTGAATATTAGATGAAAGACGGATTGATTGAAGTTTGCTTCGGTTAACAAGTTGACAAGTTATTAGCTGTCGAAGTTTACAGATTTATTTTAAGTAAGCTTTTAGTTGCTCGTTTGCAATGATATTTATCATTGAAAGATAAGATTTTGACGTACTTAAGGTTTGGTTCGTTAGCTTGGTTATTGCTTCTCGATGATTGAGATAGTGGCGTCACCACTTGTGACATGTTAGCGCTTTTACTCCACAGTATCTTGGATCGGTATTTGGCCAAAAGCAGGTGCTAAATCCCGCGGCCGGGAAGATTTTGTGTTTTATAGACGGCGCCCAAGGTCTGTCTCATCCAGGATCTGGCGTATAACCTTGTTGTCCATGAAGACTAATTCGTAGTTTTTGAGCAAAGTTCGTTATTTTGTCATCGACGGTAGTTGCTCCTATGTGTCTGGCATATCACTGGGGTATTTTCTATGACTCTCAGCACCTTGTTTTGAAAAGATTTTACAATATCTCTATTGCCTCGTTGTACAGCATACGCCCACACAGGCTTAAGTACTTACTTGTATGAGAACAGTTTGTTACGAGTATGTATGCTTAATTTGGAATGTCTTCCAAGTAGCCAGTACATTTGTCTGGATTTATTTTCCAGGTTACCGCGTTTCATATGAGTTTCGCATCTAGTATCATTCCTAGATACTTTGCTTCTTTGCATACGGTATTTCTACCGAGTTAATGCAAATGGGCAGGTTGTTAATTTTTTTGTAATTAAAGTTAAAATGAGTTCTTTTGGTCTCGTTGAGAGCAATTCGCCAAATCGAGGTCCACTCGTTAATTTTGTCCAAAGCTCGTTGAAGCTTTACAGTTTTTGACTTGACTGATTCATCTGTTGTTAATATAGCCGTATCATCCCCGAATGTTGCTACAACAGCACCTTATTTTTGCGGCATATCTCGAGTGTAAAGTAAGAACAAGACCGGACCAAGAACACTTCCTTGTGGTACCCCGGCAGCGATTTCCTTAAATTCGAAGAATTCCGATTCGTGTTTAACTCGGAATAGTATTTTCGCAAGTAAGGTTTCTTAAATCTCGTATAAATTTTACTGGAAGAACTTGTCTTAACTAAAGCTTCAGGCCTTCATGCCATACCTTATCGAAGGCTTGAGAGATGTCCAGAAAAGTGCTAGAACGTATTCTTTACTCCTCAAGCATTTTGTCTATTGTGTTTGTTATTCTATAAACTTAGCCAATTGTGAAATGCTTTGTTCTGAAGCCGTATTGGTAATCAGGACTCAAAAGTTTTTCAAACACCTTAGATACTGTTAGCAGAAGCGATGTTGGTCTGTACGATTTTTTGTCGTTTGGAGTTCCCGATTTTGGAGCCATTATACCCTTGGCGACTTTCAATTTTCTTCGAACGTATGTTACTCTTAGCGCGGCATTTATAATATGCATAAGCTTGATCAGGGCTTTATTTGGCAATTCTTTACGAAGGGCTTTTTATTTTTTAGACTTTGTTACCTGGCAAACTTTGGTCAACTACATGCTCTTTATATTAAAGTTATCAGGTGTCGTAATCGTACCACCTATAACTCTTATGGGCCCTTTCTAAATACCTCTCATAGCTTTGCATAGTGAATAATTACAACTTTTTTTGGGCAGTCAAGCCTTAAAAATACGTAGAGATCTCTCTTTATTTTGAAGTCTTGATTGCTTTCTTGAACTCATTACACAAGTGTTGTTTAATCTTACTTTCGCTATTTACGATTATTTTTACCTAACGGGAGAATTGTTCGACGTGGCAATAGCTTTTCCCACACTTGCGTTCTTTACTGCGCGAAAACGTGTAATGCGTGGTCTCAAGCGCGAAAGAGTGCATGTGTATTGGCAAGAGTTGTGCAACGGAATGCGCGTGTGCTCCCCATTTGAGCAGTACATCTCTTTCCCAACTGATTGAGTGCGGAATTATTTACTGCGTCTGGTAAATTCTCCAGTATGATCTAGCGAAAACTGTTGAACTGTTGTACACTCCAGCACGTTCCAGTTTCTCGCTGTATTTCGCGCATGATTGCCCATTAAACACAAACTCCTGGAGTGTTTGCTCCAAGAACGTGCAATTTCGCGAGAGAAAGGCTTTGTAACCAAATTTTGGTATTACGTTTCTTGCGTACGGTGTTTCACTCGTTCTTTACCACACTCTGACGAGTACACTCCAATCATGAGGTAAAGCGCTTGCGTGTAAAGGCTATGATTCGGTAAATCTGCCGAATCCATCTTCTGTTTCATACGGTGTTTAAAGCGAAACATTCAGAACAATATATTCTATACAATATCTTCTACAGCCTTCCTGGTTAGTTTGTTTGGTCGTTAATCTAGGGGCTCCTTCTTTTTCCATTAGACGCTCGCTTATTGTCAAGATTGCTGGTGAAGGATCTGACGAGAGATCAAAACTTTCCTTGATGTTCGTGAGGTCTTTAGCTGCGGCTCTTACCATGGAGAACCGTAAAATCACTACCAGCAATGAAATTCGCTCCAAGAGGTCCAAAATAATTGGAAATTCAGTATTTTCTATCATAGCATAGGACGTGATATCATTATGCGAGTGCTTACTTCTTACACGTACTGTGCTTACTTGCATCGTTGCGGTCTCTATAATTGTATTCATAGAATGTTCAATACTGTCTGTGATGAATAGGGAGGTTACATCCTAGCTGTTTCGGGTGAATGGTAAGAATGGCAGTATCCTTTTAGTTTTACACTAGATTTCTTTCATTTTTTCTTTTTTAAGTAAGTTTCGGAAATCAATTTTGTATTGCAAGTATACTTCTACTTCATCTATCTTTTCCAATAGTCCGTTTGCTTGTGTGCGTGGTATTTTATTTCCGGAGCGACTTCCGGAAATAATCGTATACTTTTCTGGATAAAGCGTCCATATCTGGTATCTAGCTAGCAAACAACTTGATGTGCGGTTGTAGTCCCAACTTGTGCGCGCCATCTAAAACTGGCTCTTCCTTATTATGTAACTCATTTGCCTTCCTAGGCCGTAAAAACCGCAATTGGTAGCAGTAACTCTTCGTTTGATTTCTTATATAATGTCATTGTATGATATTATACCATTATGTCATTATAAGTCGACAAAATCCTTGACTGTCTGTTGTGAAGTTCCTTCAGATTTTTCCATTCGCGACTTAACCCATTTTTCTGATTGCGAACGCACCAATGACAGTTCATTTAGTTTTGTCAATGCTGCTAGTTTCATCAGCCTAGGTATGCAGTGTATATTGCCAAATTTTGCCTCTTTGTGCTGACTTTTATGTTTTACACAAGTTTCATTTATGATGTTGAAAAATTTGTTGACCTCTATAGCATGTGTTCTACATCGTCATTCAACAACACATTAATAGAGATGTTGCGTTTCGATTCGGATCTTTTACATTTTTCTGCCGTAGTGTGGATATTAAGTCGACTGTAGATTAACCGGTTTCAGGTATTCACACTACCACTCTTTATGGATTGCATATAAACAACTATGCTTAGGTTCTATTCGTCAGGCATACATTGCTCCAACCAAGTTTTAGGGTGCAAGTTGGTGTATTCTCCTTAACAAATTATTTCCTGCGGCATTTAACAATCATAATTATCCTCTTTCTGCTTAATTTCCTTGCTCAACACTACGAACTTCTATTAGGGTTTTTGTTTTGACACGTTCTTCTTTTTCAATTACTTTTAGCACCTCTTGGATAGCTTTATTACATGTGCTTTGTGTAGCACTTCCCTATTCTATCAGACTATAAGCCAATGTTCTTCCCCCTCTTTTGCTCGCCATATAATGCAATCTCTTTTCATAGGCGATTGGTTCTGATATATCTGCAAATGCCTTATATCAATACGGTTGTTATACCAGTGAGCATCCCCGTAATCACATAACAACCAAGAATCTCTGTTTTCTCGCAAGGAAACATAGGAGTGACTTCAAGACGTAATGAGCTGCTTCTCACGAATGAAATCGTCTGAATGTACGATGCTTGACATTTAGAAATTAACTTTTTACAGCTTGAAAGGCGTCAGTGATAGCTGCCGAAACAAATGGAAGCCTATTACCAAATCCGCCCGTACTTTATATTTAAGCCAATGTGGAGATTTCACATACTTCATTTGTTCATTATGTCGGACCAATTGGTTTGAAGGCTTTTAAATTATTTTTTGCCATTTTTTATAATATTTTGCCATATGATGTGATAGATGATATACTCCGGGTGAGTTATCATGCGTTTCACTGACGTGATTCCGGATAAATGAGCTGTTTCATTATTTTGATGGAACAGGACTTCAAATCGGTCCTGTAATTCACTGTTGTACTGGCCTGTGAGCAGCACAAAATCTATGAATCATACAATTTTTAGCCCATAGGGCCGTTTTTGCCTTTTTCCAAGCAGATTCGCCAAAAAATTCAGTTTTTGGATCTTTGTTTGGTCTCTGAAGTGTAGTAATAAATCTAGCTTTCATCAACGGTGGTACTCGTAGTTCAATACAAAAACTCGTGCGGATTTCGTTTAAAGAGCTCTAAAAACTGCTTTTAAATGAAGCCCGTATCTCCTTTATGATTAGTGTTGGCAATCGCGATACTCATCAGGCCAGTGACGTACTCATCCATAACTTATCTTATAAAACCTGATTATCGTCTCGTTCGATAAGTCTGCAGCCATGATTATCAAGAATCATGTCATGGACTTTTTTTACGATTTTCTTAGTTATCACGACTACGGTTTTCCATCTAAAACCGATGCGCCACCACAATTTTATTCGGTAAATCAGTATCTCACAGTTGTTATACAATAGATGGTGAGGGGTAAGTACCTATGGATAGAGGCTAACTTTACTTTTATTTCTTCACGCCTTTTTCAATCGAAAAAAAAATGAATTACGCATCTACAGTCCGTTTGATAAGATCGTATACGGCAAAACTTAAAGAAGAACTTATAATAATAAAAAAAAACCAACTTTACTGGTTTATTTTGTTTATTTACTTGAATGCTTTTCAATTAATATGCTGTCCACTCTCCTCCATTATCAATAATTGCTTGGAGTCTTCGAGGTATGCTTTCTACTAATCTTATAGCATAATCTTGAGACAAAGATCTCCTAAAACTCAAATTGCCAAATCCTTGTTTTGAGAAGCATCCCTCAAATGTGCACCTTTGCCGGGTGTTTATTGGATGGTGTACACCAGGTATGAGTGATAGGAGACCATGCCCAAAAAAAAGCTTCATCCGAAAAAATAACGTTGTTCCAATCTCTGTCCAAATTCTTCTTGGCCCAACTGAGTCGTTTTTCTACGTGTTTTCTTGACAGTAGTGGTTTCTTTATTGTGCTTCGAAATTTTACATTATTGGCTAGTAAACGTCTTCGTATTGTATCACAACATACATTTAGATCCCTTTTACGTAAAATCCCTTGTCCTCCACGTAACGATAGAAGAGGATTTTTTCAAACACGCGCAGAATCATTTTGTCCCGCTTTTATGTTGTTTTTGGCGTAGACCCACTATCCGGCAAATCATCCACATTTTTAACTTGGGAATAACGGTGCACCCACTTGCTAACAAATGCTTTTGACTTCTTCATGTATTTAGCAGCTGCTCCGTATGACATTTTCGGTCCTTTTGGATACATGCATAAGAATACTGCTTCATTACGTGATGCAAACGCGACACTCATTTTAAAATACTTCCGTCTCTGACAAAAATTGAACACTCTTTAAATTTTTTTTATTCAAAGCATCTTAGCAGAAGTATTTTTTTTATCTGCTAAGGCAAATGCCACTTCCGAACCGGTTTTCATAAACGAGTGCTGCAGTATACGATCTTATCAAACGGACTGTATATTACTCACTTTTCAGTGATCAACAAACCCGAAACACCTTTAATACAACGAATGGTTGTAAAACCAAACCTAACTGATGTATTTATCTGAGATTCTGTATAACGTCGTTTTAAATTTGAAACTAGTCGATAGTAATGCCATAATTTTGGCGTTTTACCTAAACTCTAGTTCTGTTTATCCATACTTTTACTGTTATGTAGTACAATAGATTCAACCAAACAGTTGTAAAAGCAAGTCTATTGCGGTGATTTCTCTAAGCATCCCGGAGTTGCCCAAAGTCATAGCTGGCTAGAAATATTTGTTCACAGATCTGATCAGCATTATCTTGTTCCTCTATAGTCAACAGTGTGTGATCATATTGCACATTACTTGCTCTTGAGCAGACATATAATACGAACAGATTTCGGATCTTATGTTATAAACCTCATCACCCACCATTGCTTCACCCTGAAAATGTTAATTTTTCTGGCGGCCGTACTTTCTCCTGATTTTAAATATCGCGTCATCTCTCTAAAGAACCCCTTAGAAGATCATGGTGCCATGATTGATGCAGAGATAATCGTCTGTTATCGTTCGTGGCTTATCGATTTAACTAGTCAAAATGGATAGACCTCTGCCATTTAGCAGAAGATGAAAGAGAATTTATGGCCAAGATAGATTGAGTTTTCAAGTACATTTCCTCTCGCCTTTTATATTTTAAAAAAAATTCTAATTGTCCGGGCTTTTATTCCAACACCATGTTAAAATTTCCACAAAAATCTCCAATCAACCTGTATGGCAAACAAAAGCAAAGGTATGTCTACTATATGTCCCCCATTTCTCTTATATCTATTCCTTCTATCAAACCACCTTTTCGATACTTTCATACATTGACCATTCCAACATGACTACGTACTCTTAACTTTAATGGCATTCATTCATGCAGTCACATCAGTCAAAGCGAAATAAAAGATTCGTAATCCACAATCTCCGCCATCAGCTCGAAATTGGTGATTTGTCTCCGTCTCTGTCTCCAAAGTTTCCGGCATCTATTCGAAATAAGGTCAAATGTCACAAAATATCTGACAAGCAAGTACCTCATCCATCTACCCATCCTAATCCTTTGCCACTTATTCATTCAACTTGACAGAGTTCTCAATTTAAATTTTTCAAAACCACAATGAAAGGCACACAGGAAAAAAAATCCCTTGCACAGCGTGAACTGGTAAAAGGTCACTGTTTCGTTGGTACTGGAAAACATTCGTTATCCGTTTGACGTAAATAATGAACCAAAACAAAAATCCGCCAACTTGTACGACGAACGCAAGGGTGGCCTAAAATATTCGTATAATTACCATTTCCATCATCCTCGGTCTTTTTGTTGAAATATCCTTTCCAAGAGGGTGGAGTGGGCATATTTAATATGAACAAATTATCCTCATCCCAATGATATTTAATCCACACTTCAAAGAATATAACCAGATATTATAACACAACCGAAACGACTCTAGATTCGAACATTAAAATAAACGAAGTCGCATACGTACACAACAGGACCCAAATTCTACTTCAATTATGAGCTATAAACAAGGATATTATTAATATTTACGACAGTTAATGGCAACTACTCGTATGTAACATACTTACGAGTACTCGGGTGCACATATATCTTTTTTGGATACATCACTATAAATGTTCGGATGTATAGGTATAGTACGACTCTTTAACAATGTCCTTTTCCCTTTGAGTTGTGGGTAATGTCGTAACCCATTAAAATTGAAATCCTACACATTTGTGAGTTAAAAAGCAATACTTGGTCATATGGAGTTGCCTTTGAGTTGCTGAAAGGACTTTTCGAAATTGCCAATGTTCAGGTTGCCATGAGAATGTGAAGCTTCATTAAATTAAATCGCATACCGGTTGTCCTTTGTTTTATTCCCTTTTTTATATATATATAGGTAGTATGTACTATTTAAGGGTATTTTTTACAATATTTAAGGCACATTGATCCAGACAGCGTGCATAAGAGTGTGATACTCATAATATAGTGGACAATGACGGTCGATCAATAAGTCCGCGACTTTTTGAATAGTAACACTTCGAATACCTTCTGCCAATAGCCTACTAGGAAATTTTGAACAAAAGTTATTGATTAGAACCAGACAACCCAGTGAATTTACTTTTACATTAAAAATTTGGAACAGTTCTAGCGCCGTTTCATAATCCTGCACAAAACTGTATATCCAATGCAAAACACTGGCTGTGACAGTGGGTTACCCCTGGCTATTGAATTTAGTCGTCAGGAAGTCATCTCATTTTTTTTAAAACTTTTAGTAGCTTGATGGATCATAGAAGATCGAGTTCGGAAATGAATTCCTGGATATCTCAGATGGCAAATGCGCAACAACGCCTGGGGCTAACCACTGAAGCGATCCAGGACCGAGCCTTATGTAGACGCGTTCTGTGGTCTGCGACATTGGCCAATCCCATAAGCGGAGCAGCTGCGATGCAGTAAAAATGGGAAACTCGTTAAATAAGTTCGTATAACGAGGAAAGGGTTAATAAAAGGATAAAAAGAAGAAGATGGATCATAGAGTGTCTTCCATAACCTTCTCACACGAACACTGGATGTGTCCCTATAATGCAAAGATTTTATTGTCGTTTGGTCAAAGGAAAGTAGATGCTATGATGTCAAAGATTTCCGAGTCTTTATTTAAAAGAAAAAAAGAAAAAATGGCACGTGCACGAGGAATTTGATGTACCCTTAAAGTGTTTCCGTACAGATGAAGGAAATACCAATGTACGATGGTTTTAAGTATTTGAGGACTGTAATGGCCAGGAAATAAAGAGCTCGTCAGGGCATTCCATGAGCGCGTTGTTCGGCTTAGGAAAAAAATCACGATATTTCAGGGTACGTCTTCGGACGGCTTAAGGGTGTACTGATGAGCATTCATAGCGAGACGGGTATTACGGTTGAGGGTTTGAGGGGCGGATTACTACTGGCCATTTCTGGTGGTGAAATGAGCGATAGATTAAGGTGAGGCAGGAGACATTATGTCGGTGGTCGAGGGTACCAATCGATTGTGTAATATTGGCATCACCTATGAGTTTTATCGCACGGTTTTGAGTCCTGTCTAGTAGGTACAAAGCAGTCTTAGAAGTACCCAGCCAAATGTGAGCATTATATTCGAATTTTGTGCGGATGAAAGCCTTATATGGTATATTGAAGCCAGATCAGGAGGATGAAATTTTTTTTGCATCGCTTAAGAAAACAGACATTTCGCAGCATTTTTGGCGTCATCGAATATGAGGACATTCTGGATAATAGCTGGGAATTCAAATTTCACTTTAGCGACAGCAGACAAAATTGTGTTTTGGAAGCAATAAAACCCACTCTGTTGACAGTTCCCAAATTGGTTATGCTGTAAATATGAGCTTAACGCACGCTGCCGTTTCCTTTCTACAGCCGAAGAGCAAGGAACGAATAAGAAAATCAGAGAATACTGTCATCAGCGAATGAATATATTGGATAAGAAGTAGCAGACAAGAGTTCATTGATAAAAATTAGAAACAGTGTTGGATACAGAATAGAGCCCTGGGGCATACCAGCCTTTTTTGTGAATTTCAGACTTGAATCCATCCTAGAAAACTTGAATTAAACGTTCAGAAAGATAATTTCTAATCAATTGAAGGAGAGATTCGTCGATCCCAAATGTACGCATTTTCGACTAAAGAGCCTGATGTCAAACTCTGTCAAATGCCTCTCTAAGCTTGTGATTTTCAGTTATTTGTAAATTTGCTTCAACTCTCTTCGACCTGGAAGTTTTTGGTTTGGTGTTCTAAGAATGAAACCCTTAGATCAACCGTCATGCGTCTGCGTAAATCAATTTAGTTCTATTTTTTTCTTCTCTGGCACACTCTGCTTCCGGCACCAAAGAGGGCAATTCAAACAATTTATTGTGTCACGTTTCATAGTCCGCATTTTTATGTATTTAGCATCAAGTCGTAGAGAGGGTATGTGATAAATCTATAGCGAGATAGTTTTCTTCACTGATGTCCACACTTTGAAATTCGTTTTGTCGTTTCAGGTCAAAACCCATTGAATAGGCCTGCCTCCAGTTGATTCTTTGTGACAAAGCTTGAGTGGGCGTTTGACTATCAGGGCCATCTTCCTCTTACCAGTTCTTGAGTTTATGGAATTACTGCTTCTTGTGAAAACATCTCAGAAATACTGTAATTCTTATTAATTTTACGAAGTTGCTCTTATTTTCTAAGAAACTTCTCACCACATCATTGAATAGCACAACAAACTGGGTATCAATATCTGCTCTTCAAACTGGTCAAGACCCCTGGCTTCCTTTCCACCATCTTCCTCTCCTCCCTACCGTACAAAGCGTATCGGGCGGCGCTAAGGCCGCTTGTAGGCTATTCATCTGGGCTATATGCCTCTGTCTTTTAAGCCCATAAATTGTGACTCTGTAAGCTAAGTTTACGCCTTGATATACTGTAGATCATTCAAAGCATTTTTCTCACGAAACGACCATATATTTGATAAAATCCATCAATCTGCACCATAGAAAGACTGCGACTTTGAATGTTTCCAAGAGCGTTATTTTGGTGGTCCCTATACCCCTTTTGTCAGTTGCCTTATGGATCCAAATAACGGTAATTAACAAAAGTTACCCTTCGGTGATCTTGATTCATTGCGAAGCCGAAATGGAGAAAGTCCTTATCTACCTCGCATTGATATTTGTTTGGTTTTTTTTTGTGTCTTCGGCGTTAAGGGACCTTCCTTGATGGCATCATGAACTTCGTTATCCACCCGTTTACTGACAGAAGCATCTTCGCTGCTACTGCTACAATATTTGCGAATTCCGTACAATGCTCGTAAGTGCATATACTTCTGAGGTTCTAATCGTTTGAAAAGCTTTGTTTAAGATATGATTTAAAACATGTTTTCTACAACGTCATCTTGAAGCAGTTTTGATAACTCGCCATTGCACTCTGCATCTATAACGACAGCCTTTTTAAACTAAGGTTTCGATACCCCTATCCACATTTCCGCGAGTGGATACAATCACTGCCCATTATCGTTCAGGTTGAAAAGCTCGTTTTACCTGACAGCGGAATGTTGATCTCAAAGCACTGTTAAATGTAAAGTCATGCAAAATATGCAACCTAAGGGATTAGAGAGGAAAGGGTTATGTTCGCAGTGTCTAGAAAAAATATAGATTTGGTCAAATTCGGATCTGAAACTAACTCACTCAGTTTTATCAAAGTTTAATACGTCTAGAAGCTGTAGAATATACCGCAGCAGTGTGGAAACCAGTGTTCACGTAAATGGCATTCAATTATTGTGGATCTTAAATATCCTTAGGTGTTAATACGAGTATTAACCTATTCCTTGCCTATTCATGCCGCACTTGATGACCTGATTTCAAAGAGCTGACAAATTGTTTAGAACCAATCGCAATTTTGGTTCTCGAATTTAGAAACTCAAAGAAAAATGTTTGTTTTTGTTTTAAGACCGCCTTTTGCATTGACACCCTACGGGTTAGTGGTGCGTTAAAACTTGTGGGGAAGTTTAAGTATCTTCAAGTCCAACATTGAAGTGAACTTACATATGTAGAAGCCTTATTGCTGGGCAGAGTTGTAAAAGAATTAAATCATTTTGGAATTTAATTCATTTGATTTATATTCGAGAGCTGACTGCAATGACTTCAAAATGACTTCAATAGTTTTTGACTTCAAAATGACTTCAATGACTTCACTGAAATCATAGATGATTGCATTAATTTGATTGCAATCATTGAATTCACTAAAATTAATTATGAATCTATGACTTCAAAATGAATGCTGATTTCATGTTTTGAAGTTAAAGTATAGAAGTTATACATAGAAGTTTTCTCTGTGACTTCAATGACTGCAATCAAGAATGATTGCATTCTTTTACAACTCTGTTCCTGGGTTGTTTTGAATTAATCTACTTTAAAGTACTCATAATTTTGGTGACGTATTATCTCGAACATCATATGGTCTTGAAATGTCGACCATAATCGAACAGTGGTGTTCACTCAAGCTACATATTACATTGGAACTTTTCAAAATAATACCATCTGCTCTTCGATAGTTTGGTCATATTGTCCCGATGTTCTCAACTCAACTTCCATGAGGCACCATGATCGATTTGCCATCAGGTCATCAACCGTGCTCTGATTGTTGCCACTAATGATTAAAGTTGTCAGGAGACATTGCCCCTAATCGAAGCGGTCAGCATTTCTTAAAGAACTATTCGACAGGTTGGACAAATTTTTATTTGATGCAGTCGTTCTTACCTTTTACATCCAGAACATGTTAATCTGTCCATTGTACTGAAGTAACTTCTATGCCTTACCTAGAATTTGGAACTCCATGTCGTTCGTCGGATCGGGGGAATTGAATATACACAGTGTGGTATATAATATCCCGGACTGGCCCACGATTTCTGTTTATTTTTCTGTTTCTATTAGAATTATTCTTCTCCCGTGTAATTTTATAACAGCGATTCAACAGTGATTTACTTACTTTAGGTCATTTCTAAGCGGCCTTCAAATTCAATTTCAATTTCAGGAACAAAGAAAAGTCGCACGGCGCCAAATCAAGTAAATGCGGCGGATGATTTGACACACACACTTTCCAGCCAAAAATTGGGGAACAATGAGTGCTGTGTGCGAATAGTCTCTCTGTTGATGTTTAAGGGCTCTTTCACCATTCTCAGTAAATCATTTTGGTCTTCTGCAAGAAAATCAGGAAGTAAAATATTAAAGCTTCAAAACGCATGTTGCGTGTCTGGGATATTATTTGCCACACTGTGTATAGAGTTTGTAGACTTTGAAAAATCTTACTAACCTTTCATGAAGTAGTTCGCCCCAAAAATATGTTGACTTTGGGTTCATATAGTAAATTCTCAAGGTGGCAATTAAAACCTGAAAGATTGCCTTGAAGATCCCCTAGAGACACCCGTCTCTACCATAAAAGGGACTATATGGAAAAATAGGACTTAGCTTACAGAATAAATTGCAGGATTCCCGTGATCCTGCCCATTTTGAAAAGACGTAACGCTCAAGATGAAATTGTGCGATCAGTGTGAGAAGACGTGTGTGCGAAAAGATGCTATAATCTATGAGAATATGGGTAATTCATAATTGTTATTTCATCAGAATTTCAGGGTAAGGTGCGTAACATTCGCCAATAAGCTGCATCGCAATGCTCAATCCTCAAAGATAGACACCTTGTTTGCATAGGTTAGTGACTTGCGAAGAAAAATAGGTTCTTTATGATAATTGCGAGCAGAGTGACCTGTGGTTGGATCGCAAGGATACTCTAAAAGCTCAGCCAAAATAGGTCCTCCATGCAATAGGAGTTATGTTCACAGTTTGAAGCAACAACGGGAGAGTTTTTTATTATTCGTTCGTGCAAGCAGGTGCAACAATAACTGCACAGTCTTATTGCACAGAATTGGGAACAATGCACGAAAAATTACGTCGCAAGCGACCAGTGCTGGTGAACACATGTTTTCCCACTGATCGTAACAAATTTATGAAGCTGGTGCATGCAATTTCGCAGCATCCACCCTGTTATCTTCTACAGAAAACCGCCTTTTAATTTAAGCAATAGCATTAGTAACCAGTGCTTTCGACCTCGCGAGCACACCATGACAGTCTTTGGTATGACATTATTTTCCTATCTAAACTTGGGCAAAATACCATTGGTACAGATAGAGGCTATGTTTTATTAATAAATGTTTCCTTTTACTGTGCTACAACAAAGGACCAAGCAAATCCGACATCTAATGTTGAACGAACGTAGACCTGTTTTATTAGGGGAAGTGTACGTATGTGTATGTTCATATAAACAGTCAGGCCGATTTAGTATTCGTCCCATCAAGGTGTATCTTGTATATGTGTTTCTTCAACGGGCCAAGGACCTGGTCGTGCATGGCAAAGATAAAGTCAATTTGGTTAATGCAAATCTAATGGTTTCTGAATGGCTTTACTAGATCATTACGTTTCCCATGATCTAAATGATTTCAGCGGTGGTTCTATAGCTTAAATTAGGAATTAACTCAGTAAAATCCGTACACTCTATGGGTGGAGAATTTTCCCCAGAAATGGGGGTTTACTGAGCACACATGTTTCCAACGATCTGCCACACAAACTCTTCAATTAGAAAAGAAGCTATTTTACATGAAATTAAATCTGTTTATCATAAGAGTGACCAATGGATCAATATTTCCTCCTCTCGATACATTTGTACCTCTACGATACATACAAATACTATTTGTGGTACTCTAAAAAATTATAAATTTGAATGATGAGCCATTTCGTTGTAGGTCGACATGAATACATTTCCAGGGCGAATTTTAAATTTTTTCAACACAACGTACCCTTTAATAAACGAACGTAGATGCACATGAAAAGGACTCTCATACGTTGTCCACGTCCGTGAAGAAAGTTTCGGTCTAACGATGTGGTATCCAGTAGGTGAGCTCTTGTGATATAAAAACGAGAAACCAAAAATTGCACTTAAAATTCAAGCAACCGCAAAAGGGATACCGTTTCAAAACTTCTACAAGGACATTTGGCATCGTACACCGTTACGTAGCACATTCGAAACATTAAGGTTGAAATGGAAATCATTTCGTTTTTTATACACGACTCCACGTACGAGTACGAATACATTTTCGTATGAGTATTTCAATTTGCAAACCTGACAACCGCTTACAGTTGTCGACAAAGGGACAAAATAAAGAGCCATGTACTCTCAAGGGGTTGTGCAGCTCCAAAGGAGGTTTATATTTTCCGAAGACCGACAAGGAAAAGAACATTTTTTGTTGGCCCTTTATTTTGTGGTATTTATTTCATTTTTAAGGGGGGAACCTGTGTACAAGTACAAGTAAAAGTACAGAGACACAATTGGCTTGCAACGAATGAATTTGATTTCACTTTGTAGTTTCAATTTGTAAAAGGGACATTGCCACTGGGTGGCTTCGCCATGATTATGAAAGGACCTTCGTTCTAACTCAATAAATCATGAGGGTGCTGTTTTTTTTTTCTGTTTTTGTACTAGAGTGGGTGTTGGTGATTTTTACCTCGTTTCATGTGTGGTTTTTGATATTTTGGTTGCTTCTTTAAGTGGTGGCATAAGTAAAAGTCGCCGTTCGTAATAGTTAACCTACCGTTCTGTAAATTTGTGTTTGTGGTTTTTCTCTTGGTAAGAGTCTTAGTTTGGCTCTAAATTGGATCATAAAATGGGGAGATGAATATGTAATTGACTTCCGGTTGTTTGTTCATTGTAAAATAGGGCAATGGGCTGAAAGTGTGGATTATGGAAACAAGGTGTCCATGACAGTCCTGTATGGTAATAGCCCTGCCGGTAGGTTTATTTAAATTTTGAAAATTTACAAAATGGGGTTTTTAATAATATATGGGTGCACATGCAACTCAGGATTGTTGAGTTACATAAATGTTTTTCTGTTTATAAACTTTATAACGATCATAACATTTGTTGGTCATAATGAGAATGACATTGTAGGAGCTCTGGACAATGTTTTGAGGGATAGCATTAAACGAATAAACTAATTTTATTTCAGTTCCTTAGGAAAAATAAAATACTGGAGAAGCACTATAAAATGAGGTTAATTGTATGCACATAGGAGTATGTATCCCCGCTGAGGTGCACTAAGACCAGTATAAAATCCATTGTGATTCCACTGAGTGAGCAAGCGAGAACATTGCTTTGATGTACCATAAGGATTTCTTAAGAATGTGCCAAACTCTCTGATGATATTTGTAGAGCAAAGATCATGTACAACTCCAAAGTGCTTTATGTCTAGGCGCCACATGTATTCAACTGTTTGGCAAACTATGAGCATTTACATTGCAATAACTGACAATGATGTTGGATACAAACTGAATAACTGAGACCTCGTTCTGGTTTGGTTTGTGACAGGCTGCTTTTAAGTCAACGCTTTCGGCTAGTCCCACATTACCTATGCTAAGCTTGTTTCATTTCAGTTTAAGGGCAGATTTAATTGCAATGTGAATGGCGAAAATACTGTTAAAAGAAATGCCGTAAAAGAGCTTGGAAAATCGAAGAAATGCCTAACTTATCAGTTATACTACCCAGATAGCCCATTGCGTCTATTTTAGTCTATAGGTCCAGGGAAAGCCAAAAATAACATCCAAAATAACATCGTCTCACGACCGTAGCTTTGAGCTAAACCTACTACCTTCTTGTACGAGTACAGTACAGTTTTTTGTCCAGCATGTGGTTTAGATACCTGACACTCCTCAAGGAGCTCAGAGAGGTCCGTTTGAATTGATTTTAACAGGATGATACAAGATATCTTGATTTTTTTTTTATTTATGCTTGAGCCACAGTTACATGTACAAGGTGGCGCGAAATTAATCATCCAATTTTGTTTTTGAATTAATTTTTTATTAATAAAAAAAATGATTTTAAGTGATGGAAATCTTTATTTGGACCTGGACCTTTACAATTTTTTCTGTTAAGTGGAAAAGATGATATCCGTCAAGTGGCTACCGCCAGTGTTAATACAAATTTGTGCCTGTTTTGTCGCATTTTCCATGACGTTACGCAAGATTTCCGGTGATAACTGTTTGCATTCCTGACGAGTATTTTCCTTTAGGACTGCGATTGCCCGCGGCTTGTTGGCATAAACCCGCGACATCAAGTAGCCCCAAAGAAAGAAGTCTGGGATGGTTAAATCGTGCGATCTTGCTGCCCATGCCAAATCTCCAAAACGGAAGATTACGCGGCCAGGAAATCCAATCCATTGTGCCTCGGGCTATGTGTGCGGTTACCCCGTTTTGTTAAAACCACATGTTCAGCAAGCCCCGCTCATCCAATTCCGGCAGTAAAAACTCGTTTATCATGGCCCTGCAGCGTTCGCCAGTAACAGTGACCGTATTGCCGATGGCGTCCTCTAAAAAATATGGCCCAATCACTCCTCCTGCGTGAACGGCGCACCACACAGTAGCTTTGAGTGGATGTAATGGCTCTACATGCATCACACGTTTCAGTGCCCCAGAATCGAAGATTTTGCTTATTGACGTAACCACTTAAGTGGAAATGCGCCTCGTCGCTCATTATGATTTCCGACACAAAATCGTCCACTTCTTTGTTGAGATTAAGAATGACTTGACAGTAATTCACACGCGACTGATGGTCAAGAGGCATTAATTGATGCACTGTTTGCACTTTTTGGGAAACATGTGGTAAGTCTTTCACTAAAATTCACTATAGGGTCCGTCTGGTGATGCCCAATTGCATAGCCCGTCGTCTCGTTGATGTTTCTTCGTTCTCAATGACATCGGCAGCCACAGCCAAGATATTCTCGGCCGGACGATTAGTTCGGTTGCGGCCACGCCCTGCATGGTCTCCTGTGGTTCCAGTCTGTTCGAGTCGAGTAGCTACATGCTGGAATGTTTGGCCAGCTGGCGCGGCACGATTAGGAAATCAACGTCGAAATTAACGCTGCGCTAACACCACCGACCGATTATTGGTCAAAAAAGTCGACACAATTATTCCACGCTCTTGCGGAGTATAGA
Source organism: Volucella inflata (assembly GCA_928272305.1). Classification (NCBI taxonomy): domain Eukaryota; kingdom Metazoa; phylum Arthropoda; class Insecta; order Diptera; family Syrphidae; genus Volucella; species Volucella inflata. The sequence continues at coordinate 66,655,384 of OV743718.1, forward strand.
GCTTCTTTGCATATCTGTTTGTATACTGCAGCTGTCTAGTTCACAAATGTCAAATACGGTTGCCGTACGACGTCATTTTTAAAAAATTATAATATCTTCCGATTGGATGATTAATTTTGCGCCACCTTGCACAAGAAACAAAGTATGCCTTAGGCGCTCTGGAGAACGTCATAAAATGTCAATGGCAACTGTGATATAAAACTAGGGTAACCTCAGTTAAGGTTAACTAATCCCCCCAGAGATAAACAAATTTCAGAATGCATAATTTGTAAGGCAAAGCTCAATTGGTATTGGTAGGAGACTGCTTCCAAATAAGAAAGGTTCGGTGTTCGAATCCCAGCCGTGCCCGAGAGACATTTAATTGATCAGTATACAAAAATCAAAAATAATACACATGTAGTTGTACAAAGCAACAACAGGCAAGCTCTCACTAACAACTTAGTCTCCCTATTTAATGTTGGATGCCATTCATAGAGCAAAATAGCCACTGAGCCCAAAATCTTTCTTCGCTTTTTCTCTTTAATTTTCCAAAATCTTTACACATCCTGAGGCATTATAAGAATATTCATACCCACTTGAGTGTTACGTTCTATTTTTTTTCGAAACTACATATGTACATTTAGCTTTTTCTCACAGATCATATATGAAAAGAACTTCTTATCCTTTTATTAACCCTTTCCTCGTTATACGAACTTATGCGTAACGAGTTTCCCATTTTTACTGCATCGCTGCTGCTCCGCTTATGGGGTTGGCTAATGTCGCAGACCGCAGAACACGTCTACATAATGCTCGGTCCTGGATCGCTTCAGTGGTTAGCCCCAGGCGTTGTTGTGCATTTGCCATCTGAGAAATCCAGGAATTCTTTTTCTGACCTCGTTTTCTTACAGTTGGAGTTACCGTAGTTGATAGTGCCATTTTAACCGGATTTTCCGCAGATCTTCTTTGAACGTGGCAATACCAACTTATTCTATTCGCCTCAAGCTGTTCGGTTACCGAATTCTTTATATGTAGACTTCCTCTTATACGCGTAGATCTAATGCAATCGCGTTTAGTGACTCCACTAGAAATCCTTAACATTTTCATTTCCGCTGCCGTCATTTTGTTTTTAAACGCTTCGTACATTGTCCAGCACTGTGAACCGTATATAAGAGCTGGTCTAACAACCGTGGTGTAGAGTTTCCCCTTTAATTTAAGTGGAAATTTTCGGTCGCAAAAGATTCCCGAATTTTCACGCCATTTCATCCACCCCACACTCACTCTGTGGTTTACGTCGTCGACACATTTCGCTTCCATGTTAACGATTGATCCTTAGTACTTAAAGATAGTGCTTTTCGGAAGAACTATTCCGTCTAACATTATATCCGGAACAGGTCGCAACGGATGCGTAAATGGGCACGTCAAGTGCTCCGTCTTTGAACGACTTATTTTAAACCCGTTTCTCTCTAGCGCATTTCTCCATGAATCTAAGGCGTTCTGTAAATCTTCGACGTTATCGCTTAGTATAACTGCGTCGTCAGCGAAGAGAATTGGCGTCACATTTGCTTCGCGCATGCAGTCTTTTAAAAGATAGTCGAATACTACGTTAAAGAGGAAAGGGCTAAGGACGCTTCCTTGGTGCACTTCGGCATTAACTGGAAATTCCCTCGTTAGTCCAGCAGAGCTTTTAACCGCAGTTTTCACGTTTCCGTACATGTCTTGTAATATTCTAACATACGTTTCCGGTACGTTTTGAGACCTCAGCGCGACCCATATGAGATCCCTAGGCACTCGATCGAATGCTTTCTCGAGGTCGATTAATACCATGTGTAAATCCTTAGACGAATCTCGGTGCTTTTCCATTATTATTATTCGTAGGCTTTGGATAGCGTCCACCGTCGATCTTCCTTTGAAAAATCCACACTGGCTATTATCGAGCTTTATTATTTGGCGAAGACGTTCGTTTAAGACTCTTTCGACGATTTTCATTGTGTGTGACATAAGCTTGATTGAACGGTAGTTGTTGCATTCTCGAGTGTCGCCTTTTCCTTTGTATAATGGAACCAAGAAGCTACTTCTCCATTGATTCGGCATAGGTTGTCCACATTTTAATTTATTTAAAAGTTTTGATAGTCATTCGCTGCTGATTCCCTCCATCTTCGACCAAAACTCTGATGGAATGCTGTCTGGTCCCGCCGCTTTCCCCCGTTTCATTTTTCCGATTGCTATTCTTATTTCTTCGATTGAAAAGTCCGGAACTTCCTCCTCGAATAGACCAGCTGTCGGCACGATATCACGTGGAAACTGTTTGTTAAGCAACTCCTTGCAGTATTCAAGCCACCGGTCACAAATTTCCTTTTCATTTGTTAATAAGCGACCGTCTGCATTTTTTATGTATTTCGGCGAGGCTATTTCCATCGAATCTTTTCGCCTCTGTGCAGCGAGCTTAAAAATATTTGACATTTTTGTATTGTACGACGTTTGAACTTCTTGGATAGCTTGTCTTCTATCCGCCGATCGTGAGGATATTTGTTCCAACTCCTGGTACAGGTTTTCCGCTGCTGCCGCTCGAGTTCGAGCCAGGACTTTCTTTGCGATCTTTTTAAGACGCTCGTATTTAAGAGCCAGTCGAGCTTTTTCGATATCGTCACTCCGATCGCATTTTGTCCACGCTTGGAATGCACTCTTCTTGTCGGCCACAGCTCGTTTGGTTTCGTCATTCCACCACCATGTTTCTTTGCCGACGTGATGGTATTTCGATATAGTCCCCAGATGGGACTTTGCGAGTGTTATGCATTCCTCGTGCATGCTGTTCCACATTTCTTGCGGGCTAAGTGAGTCTGCTATACCATTTATATTTTGAAGTACTTCTTTAGCCAGTGCGATAAATCTTGCGCTTCGTTCCTTCGATAGATTATACCACCGGATTTTTGGCTCTCCAAACGATGCCCGTGTTTTCGGTGGTTCCGCTGTGAAAAATTCTGTAATGAGCAGACGGTGTTGGCTTACTAGCGATTCTCCAAGTATTACTTTACAGTCCTTAACACGGTTTCTCATCGACATTTTGCAGAGGTGATAATCTATTTGCGTTTCGTGGCCTCCGCTGCTATATGTGATAAGATGTCGTTGATGTTTAATAAACATTGTATTTAAGATGGTTAAGCCGTAAACCCTACATGCTACAAGGATGTCTTCGCCAGCTGAATTTCTGGTTCCAAAGCCTTTACCGCCATGGCAGTCCTCATAATCAACATTTGTTTCTCCGACGTGGCCATTTAAATCTCCGCCTACGAAGACCATCTCATCGATAGGTATATTTCTAAGCAAATTGCCGGACTCTGACCAAAATTTACCTTTTTCTGATTGGTCGCATCCATTTTGTGGGGCGTATGCGCTAACAATGTTCCACGTTTCGTTGTGTATGACAAGTTTAACACTCATCAAGCGGTCGCTTATTTTCAAAATACCAACGATATTGTTTAGAAGATCCGCTGTAACAACGATTCCGACACCGTTTCGTCCATTGACCGTTCCGTGGTAGAACATCTTAAATGCCTTAGTTTTTAAATCTAGAAAACGCGCTTTATTTCCTGTATTACACCACTTCGTTTCCTGTACGCACAGGATTTGTAGAGTTCTGCGACGCATAATCGCTTCCAGTTCTAAACTTTTTGAGGTCATCGATCCGAGGTTCCAACTTGCAAACCGAAGTTTATGAAAATATTTTGGAAACTTCATTTTGCCCGCCCCCGGAATCCGTTGGCCTCTGACACAAGCACTTCTGCTTGCTCTGGAATCACCCGAGTGCGTTGCAATCGTGGTGCCCAGCGGGGTAGTGCTATTAATTGCGATCATTTCAATGAAGTGTATCTAAAGTTTGAGTGGTTTGACACTTGTATGCTTATTTCGGATTGATTGACTGTTCTTTTACCCCACCGGTAGTCTCCAGACGCGGGAACCCACTGATTGATCATACTCGTATATGAAAAGAACATCAAACCAGATTTAAAGTTAGGGCGCAACCAAGGAAGTGTGTTCATAAGCAGAATTGTACTCTGAGTCAACCTAGAAACCGTTCAAGTGCCTTACCCGACTTATTTGTGCTGGTGTTTATTTCAGAGAAACTACATCTGCAATTACGTTGGACCTTCCTTACTTCTGTTTATAGATCTTTTTGGTGGCGTTGTACATTTCGGAGTCTTATTTTAATCTGGAAGGTTAACCAGAGTTGAAATCAGTTTTCTTCTTGTAACTGAGTCCTTATTCCACAACCCCATGATATAGAGGAAGATAAAAAATTATCTTACGTAGAATATCTAATGATAAAATGTCTCAGGCCCAAGGCTAATGCCTATGACGGACTCTGTCTTTATGATCAACCTGGGGCTGAGCTCCTCCTCAAGTCTCATCCAGCTGCTGATGCCAGCTTTGTTAATCCTGACAGACCACTACCTTCACGAACTTCTTGTCCCATTCAATGTCCATTAAGATAACACGTGTTAAGGCATTTGCAGAATCACGTTCATTGAACCACTTTTGTTAACAACAGTCTTTAAGCTGGCATTTGTTGTAAGAATTTTGCATTTGAAGAACTGCAACTACGTTGCATATGTTATCGATCAAATAAACAGTCCGCGTATCCGCGAAGTGTCCACATTAAGAAGCTAATAGTATGTATAGTATAGGGTTGATCAAATTAGTTAATATTACCGTGTTCAATAAAGATCGTCGGTCCGAAAGTTAATTTCTAATTCTCCTTTCAACTATTGAAATACAGGATATTGGTATGTGGTCACGCATAAGGTAAAACCTAGTGCCTGCAACCAAAGTTTGCATCTCACATCTTTGATGAAACTACATCAGCGCCAATCACAGAAATACTGGTAGATTTCCGCAGTCAAATAATAGTTCTCTCGAATCTTCCTGACGTAAAAATGTTAATCAAGGTCCTTAACTGCGTAGATTTGTACACCAAAAATCGGATGGAGTATAGTGATGGGTCAAGGAAAGGGTCTTATATTGCAGTACGCGCATATTAGGTCCAAATCATGATTTCGAAGGCACTAATAATGATAAGCTTTATTGGGTAGGACACGAGATTAACATTTTTGAAGCCAAACCCCGCACCACACATACCATATAGAGATACAGGTGCCGATTTTATTTGTTTGTTTCTTATGTCTAAGCCTTAGTCAAACTTTTCATTCTAGACTACTCCTACATCATCATCTTTGTCTGAGGAATGTAACTCTATGCAAAACTTTAAGACGTGCATCATTGTAGTCGGAAAATAAGCCGTGGATGCATGTGGGATATGAAGGTACACATTATTTAGGCATCCAGAATACTGAAATTTTGTTTTGTGTTGATCCTGATGGTGAATGATTGTTAAACACATTAAGTCAGTCCTATCGCTTCGACTATTCGGTCCAAGATGACTTACTTAAGCATTGGAGATTAATCGAGTTTTGCGCGGGAACGCTTAGAAGTAAATTTTGTCAAAATCGTCGCTTTTACGATGTCGAAACCAATCTTAATGTGAACTTTATTAATTGGACACGCGATTATGTGCTTCTCTGCCCTCTACAGCATTTACCATGGTTAATATGGTTAATCGTTTGTTTGACCTTAAATACTCATCCTAAACTCTGTATTGAAGTAGTTTACATCAGGTTTTCGGTGTTGAGCGTATTATCTCTAAAGTATCCGTATACTCTACCTCCATAATCGAAAGTCGTTGTTATTATGTTGTCAGTGTGCTTACTGCCAATATTTCTATTAACACGCTTAATATGAAATAGTGAAGTAGCTCGAACAATGTAACCGCCAGCCAACCAATTACATTGATATTTTTATCATTTTTCAACATTTCTTCACGGAGCCTATGCACTAAATTCTATCCAACTTAATATGGTACAAGTGCTTTAAATGATCAGATTTAGTAAGTGGAATACGACTGATTTTCCACCTGTTTGCCAAGTTTTGAAAGGTGAAAAGAAACCACACTTTCTGTCACTGTTCATGAGTGAAAAAGCCTTGACCGCTCTGAAATATGTACATGTCAATCCTGGTCCAACCCTTTTATCTTATATATACCCGTCAGGGGCGGTTTGCCTAATGTGTGAGTAGTCATATTTTATTATGACGGACGGATTGAGGTTTAACGTACAACATAGCTATTTAAACAAAGCATGAACTGTTCCATTTATAAAAAAATAATAAATACGAGTAGCATCAGCTCCCTAATTTAAATGTATACTAAGCTCGAAGGCAAATTTACTGCTGTACGATGAATCCAGTAGACTTAGTATATGATAAATCACAAAATACGAGTAGTTTATGTCAGTGGTTTAGAATGAACAGATCGTGCCTTATATTTAACAAGATTGCACGTTACTAGCAGTTTTAAAATTTCCCTGACACAAAACTTTCTGGTACAGACTATAAAAGTTCTGTCTAAAACAGCCTTTAGTATTGCACATTTTGCAACACTCTTTACCACTTGAAATGCCCAACTACTCCTATAAGTATTTTGTACCTTCTACGGACTTACACTTTTCAAATTCACAAGGACACCCTCTAGCACTTAAATTTTATGTAACTACTGCCAGCATAAATTCCAGTCATGCATACAAACTTCTAATGGAATTAATTAATGTTAACGCTAATTTCCCTGAACAAGATTTGTTAGGAGTAAATCCTGTTGCCCTAGCTATGCATTTAATCATGCAACCATGTCTAATTAAATTCATGCGCTTCGAAAACGCTCAATTTGAAATGGTTTTTTCATATCGAAGGAATTTAGCCCGTTTGCGACTGCGGTTGTATGTTGGGTGGTCGGCCAGGGGCTATTGATGCGCTATAAAATCTTTATTCAATTCGCCGAATATTTAGGTCATATTGACTTGGGTTCTCCAACTGACGGGAACCGATGTCATATTTCTACAGTCCTGCGTAATGCGAGTGCACAGCATTACAGCACGTTTTGTTAAATTTTGTGGTTGCTGTTGTATCCGGGCTTAATGAAAAATGAAAAATGAATTCATAATTTCTAGTCAGCTAACAGAAGGTGCCTGTGCCCCGTACGAACTTATTGCAGTAAATTTAAATTTTTCGGCAGCAAGTTTTGGAGCATGACAAAGGATTTAGCAGATCTTACAACGATGGTGGAAGAGCGGCCCATCCCTCAAGGTGTATTCCCCAAATTGGCTTCGAAAGCTGTCAGAAAGTACGGATACTCGCCCTCGTATCTCATGCTTATTATGACGTTCGTACCATTTATTATTGTTGTTGTGCTCCTTCTACTCTTATACTTCGTTGTGTTTGTTTGCATTTCGACAATGTTTGTGAAAAGGATTAGACCTTGGTAAACGATGATGACGATGTCGGTGTGTCTCTTGGGTGTAGCCCGGGTACATCCAAACAATAGGCTGCTTCGGCAATGGTTTTAAATTCTGTGAAAAATTCAACCCAAGTGTAGACTTGCAGATGGTTTTCATACGAGAACCGTAAAAAAACCCGAATGTCCTTGTTCGCATATGGGGTTGGGCAATGGAATAAGGCAAACACTGAGCGTATACGTATCTAAAACATAGAGATGACAAAAAATGTAGAGCAGCAACAGCACGGTAAAGATGGAGTCCAGGTTTACTCTCTACCACTGCCGTTCATGTGTGAATTTCAGGGTTGCTCAGGCGAATGCAAATACGAGTATGACTGTTGGGGGTTGAGTTTGCAGAGTTAGGGGTGCGTTTTGTTTGCACCTTTTTATTTTGTCGCTACTAAGACATGTGACATCGATTTCAATTTATAATAAAACACAACAGCAGTGGCAGCAGCTTAACACTGTCTATAAAGATGAGAACCGAACGAATTGCACTGAAGGGGTGGAGTGGTTTCATTGAAATAGAAAGAAAATAAAAAAATAAAATAAAATTGAGGAAAACTGTGCTTACTTGAACATAACATATGGTGGAGGAGCGCCCATGTGAATGTTGGAAATCTATGATGGTAGGTGGGTAGTCAGTAGTCAAAATTGGGTGCATGGTGTTTCCAGTAGAATTATTGTGCACTCTGCATATGGTAAAATATATAACCGAAGGGTGGTTACACTAGCTTTTAAAAACGCAATCAACACAAAATGGTTTTTAATGGCATTTTTTTTCCTGAATCCCAGAAATCCGACTTTTATCGCTTCGTTGCTTTGTTTGGAATCGGGACTGGTCGCGGGAAAAATTCTCAACTTCTTGTGATTATTTTTGAATGCTAATGGGCACCGCCAATGGAGGTTATTTAGTAAATCCCTTGTTTGGGTAGGTGAGTTTGAACAATATTTGCGGTTTAGCGATGAATTGAAGGAGTGTCATTAAAAGGAAAATTGGAACGAAATAATGGATTAGTTTGGACCTGGTTAGAGCTTTTTATTTTCTATTGTTTCATTCATCTTTTTCTTATTCCTAATAGATAATTTGATGCGTTGATTTGCGTTTTAGCAGACACATCATCTACATGAGTCTTCATTTAAAGATTTGTAAGCTCAGAATCTTTCTTAATGCAATGCAGAGATTTCTAGGAACTGCACAAATCTGTATGAAACATTTCGCACAAAATCGATATGCTTCGGTAGTTCGAAACAACTTTTGGGTGATAACTGAGTGGCCCTATAAAAAGGCCTGAAAAATTGTCTGCAAATGAGCCAGATTGATAAAAGATTATAGCTCTTACCATCATCACCACTCTGCCAAGGTCTTCTTAAATCTCAAGTTGAAACAACTTAGGAATCAAACATTGCAAGGACAGATATCCCGATTCGCTGACCTCGAGACGACTGTCATTTTCTGAACAATTGCAAAGGGTCGGGAACATTGAGATTCTTAATGGAGATCGTGTAAGTTCTATTTCACTAGCTCTCATATTTCTATTAAAAAACAGGAACAGTCTTAAAGAATTGAATGGAGGTAATAAACGACGCACGGCAATACTTGTTGTTTTTATTCTCAAAAGGATGGATCTACACCTAATGCTTGAGTGGCAAGTGAACTGAATAATAAAACATGGATCAGGCCATCAAACACGATGTTGATGACTTTCAGTCAACTGTAACCGATGACATTTATCCACTCATTCCACAGTAAATTATTGACTATTTGTTGGCGAGTCTGAATAGATTCTTTACTATTAGCCTGCCACACTGATGGATTCGTCAGAAACCGGAAAAGATCGTCACATGCTCGCTTTGAGCTTAAGACCTATGCATGGAGCATAGAGGGAATGGTCGAGCTTCATGTGTGCAAAACTTGTTTTTCAAATGCATTCTCAGTTCAAGATGCAACATTCCTACTCACGCAAGACTGTGCTTCAAAACGTATTGACCAAACTTGAAGTCGTACGCGATCAGAAGGAATATGCCGTGGGAATTTGGAAAGTCACTGACATACCTGGTTTTCCTCGTTGGAAAGACTGTCATGAAAGACTGTTTGGTAGCGTCAAAAACTTTTTTACCTGGAATCTAAGTCTGCTTGGTACAAATGAGGAAACGTTATGCGACAATTGAAGTAAAAATGATAATACCGCGGAGTATTATTCCTATGAGAATTCCAGCCCTTTTCTGCTAAACCGCGGATCGAACGTTCGATTCACTTTCACGCAACTTTGCTATTCTGCTAGACGGGTGATCACTACCTTGCCGATATTAATTCAAACTTATTTTGAAAACGACTATTCTGTGAAGTTTTACTTCAAGCATTTGCTTTTAGGAGATTTTGCTTGTGAAGAATAAAATAATTAGATTTAAATATTTAAAAACATACTCGTATAGTGTGTCTTTGTATTACCTGTTTTTAAATCAATCGATGCAAATAGAAGGCTCCGAAATAACACCCGTAAAAAACGACAAGATATAATGGATATACCAGATGAAGCGTAAGGAAAACTAACGTTTATGAATACAAATAAATTGTATTCATTCATTAAGCATTCAGCTCTCTTTTATTTGGAGTCATTTTTTATTATATTGGACTTTAGTCGCTTCAAACTTAGTGTTAAAAATGGCCAAAAAAATATTTCAGCACAAATTGAAACTCCTCTCTTTTTACCTTTTCCACACAACGACTTCCATGATCGGTGGACATAAACTTTTTTTTTTGTAATTCTTCGCAAGATTTTTTTTTGCTCCGAAAATTGTTTTACTTTAATTTTGTTACTTATGAACTTTCGACCGAAAATTACAAAAAAACGCAACAAAGTAAAGGGTGGTTTTTCAAGAGCGTGAGAACTTTAAATAATAATACAAGACAGAAATATTGTTGTAATGAATTTATTATATTATTATCTGGGAGATAATTTCATGGCATTTATTTTTGAAATATGATTTCCGGCATATGCCCGTTACGGCTATGAGTTACATGGTCCATTCGATCAATCTAATTTTTCACTACTTTTTCCAATAAATCTGGCCGTATGGCGTCAATAGTGGCTTGAGTATTGGCTTGCAATGCTTCAAGAGCTGCTGGTTTGTCGGCATAAACCAATGACTTAACATAGCCCAGTAAAAAGTAATCGAGAAGCGTTAAGTCGCACGAATGAAGGGGCCAGTTAACACGACCACTTCTGGAAATGAAGTTGACACCAAATTGATTTTGCAATAAATTGATGATTAAGCACGCTGTATAGCAAGTTGCGCCGTCTTGTTGGAACCAAATGTCGTCGATGTTTAGATGATTAATTTTTGGAAACAAAAAATCCGCCAGCATGGTTCGATAGCGCTTGTCATTCACCGTAACGACTTTTCGGTGTTTTCTTCAACACATCGCGCTACGGCAGCAATATTCTCTTCTGTACGCACATTTCTTTGTCTTGTTGATAGTTTTGAATCGAGAAGAGTAAAATTAGTGCGAAAACGATCAATAAGTGTATGAATTGCTTGCTCACTAGGCCGATTATGTTCACCGTAAAACTGACGAAGTGCTCTATGAACTTCACGAACGGATTTATTTGTTTCAAAGTAAATTTCCACAATTCGGAAGCGTTGTTCTGGCGTTAAACGATTCATGATGAAGTGGCAAATCTTACTCAATACAGTTTGACATTGACAGCTGTCAAACCATAGACAACAACCATCGGAACTTCTAATGCAGCTAAAAAAAACACCTTTTACTTGCAGATGACTAAATGGCAGATTTGTATTGACAATTCGTTTCGATTGTTTAGTGTGATAGGAAACCAGTTTACCGACGGGGAATGATTCCCTTCGAATTTTTAGTTGAATAGAAGTTTTCGATTTTCGAGTTATCATTCTCCCCGACGTTTAGCAGAATAGGGCTGTTCGTCATAGGCTCGCCTCAGGTTGGGAGTAATCGTCACATTTATGAAGGGTACTGGTATAGATTTTTTTTATCTCTAAATGCTTCAATCACAATTTTACAAAAGACTGAGAAACATCCATAAAAGGACCAAACAAAGAGTTGAATGGACTAGTTTTTTGTGGAAGCACATTACTCAAAAAAGAAAAATTTTAGGAAGGTCATAAGCTCGCTGTTTAATTTATTTCTAATGGAGGCTACGTATAGTGTGGCAAATAATATCTCGGACTGGCTCTAGAAAACATGGTTGAAACACAATTTCTGTATTCGGTGTTTATATTCGAAATATTCTCCTCCCAATTCAATTCCGGGAACAAAAAGAATTCGCACAGTGACAAATCAAGTGATAACAGTGGATGATTTAACACACACACACTTCGTTTTGAGCCGAAAATTGACGAACAATGAGTGCTGTGCGACTAGGTGCATTATCGTGCGACATAGACCAACTTTTTGAATCACGATATAACTGTCGAATACGACGGATTCTCCCCACCAAACTCTTCAAAACTTTAAGATAATATACGGCAACAACTGTTTCACCATGCTTAGTATCGATAACAAGCGGAACATAAACAAGCATTGCTAAAGCCGGGTATGGGCCTTCTGTATAAAAATTTATAAGAGAAATTGTCTATGCCCCGTGGTACATAAGAAATTCCTACTATCGAAGTATACCAATACAGTCTTGCTAATTTAAAATGAGGGAAACCTATTTCGCTGTCTCCAAAGACTAAAAAAGCTGGACCTAACGCTATTAAATGAAACCACGCTTAAAAGGGGGGCATTCAGGAACTTTCATTTGAAAGTCGCCTGCCAAACGAGTCAGCAAATAAAAAATCTGCGTGATAAGTCAAAGCTTAGTTGCGGTCACATGAACATATATATCGTAGGGAGTTGTTGTTTAGTATGTAACAAGCTTCAAATCCGCATAGTCTCAATGAAAAATTTTCACCTGCCGTCGTCAGAGAAAAAAAAAAATGAATCGCTATCTCCCCCAAACAAAGTGATTCCCTGATTAACTGGCCAAATTTCGTAATTGGTCATGGCCCATCAAAATTCATGCCTTTTGTCGTGAATCATAAAACAAATCTCCCAGGTCGACCTTGCGTATACGTATTAAAAAAAAGGTAATACATATTCGTAATAATAAACAGAAGCTGCGTTCCATTTTATTTTCAAATTTTATTTTTTGCTACGCTGAAGATTGTTATCCCTCCCGATTCCCTTAACGCTGTCCATTTAAATTCCAACTAAAGATAAATTATTAAATTTTTTACGAGAACATATAATTTGAAATCCACTTTTGTGTCCGATGACTGCAGAATGGAGCTCCCTTGAAACTCGTATCTCCAGGAACAGGAGCAGCTCCATCAGAAAAAGAAAAAAAAAGAAACGTCGACAATAAATATTTATGATTAATTAGTTGATGTTCGTTTATATTTTATTTTATTTATTTTTTTGTTTTGTGTATTTTCAGCAATTTCAAGAGAGGACGGCGACGATTCACACCACCATCATCATCACCATCACCACCATCATAGGGGTGGTCATGGGCACAATCACGGTAGCAAAGTTCCCTACAATGGATACAACTCTGAGGAGTATCTGGACAGACTGGAGCCGAATGGTAACATCCCAGCCGATAAATCAAATTGTAGATATGGGGGTAAGTTTCGTTTTCGAAAACATCATTTTAGCTTTTCTTTTTCTTCTTCCTTGTAAGTCGTCCCGGTTTTTTTTGTTCGTGATGCTTTTGTTATTTTTGGTTTTCAGTGTTTTCGTTCGTCCGTTTGTGTTTTTTATTTTCTGTTTTAGGAGAAATTTTCATTCTTTTCTATTGTTCTTCTTCCTTGTTGTAATGTCCTTTTTGGTTAGTTTTGTGCTGCACAGTCAGTATCTCGGAGATCACACACAAATTGGAAAGAGGATATCAAAGTTTCAGTTTTGTTGTTTTTTTTTTCTATTTTATTTTTGTCCTTCTGCTTCCGGTTTTGTTGTTTTCTTTTGGAAGTGAAAATGTTCACTAGGGAGACATCCCGGGTGGAATAACATCCACAATGCAGGAGATTTTTAATTTCATTTAACATCTGAGATGCGATTTCCAGTTTTTTTTTATATTGGTTGGTTTAAATGAGTCTTGTTTTTTTTGGGTGAGGGGGAATACTGCAGAGGTTCTTTCAGGCGAAAACAAGAGAAAAGAGAAGCAATTTAGCAGTATCGAATTGAGTAAGGTCGAATTGGAAACTCGTCTGGATGAACTTTGTTTTATTTTTGCAATTGTGATGCTGATGAGGTTGCTTGTAAATAATTTTTATCGCAATTGGAAACAGAAAACTGTTTTTCCAATAGAATAAGTGCAGATCACAGTAATGTTGATGAATAGACCTACGTATACCGAGAAAGAGCAGTTTTGTGTTTTTACTTTAGTAGCAGTCCTCATCTAAATTTCTAGTATATCTGTGTGAGTGTTTCACGAAGCCATGATGCCTAGTTGTTTAAAAAAAACCGATGGCTTTTCGACGAACTTAAGTGATGATTCACTCAACCTGCTGCTGGATACCCACTTTCTATGTTGCTCCAGTAAGGTTGCCCTCAACATGACTACTATACCGCGACTGAGATTGTTGGTTGGTTGATTGCTGCACAGCTTCAAACCACACAAGGGCCGGATGGTATATAATATTCACCGATATTATCCTACCAACGCTTGTGAATATCATAAGGAGAAATGAGTCACATTCGTCTGTCATAGAGAGAAGGTAGCCGAAAAATACCGGCTTACCGTGCCGTCCTAAAAGACCGCAGACATATTAGTCTCTGGAACGGTGGATTGATATCCATTTACGATCTAGTATCAATCCACGTCTTTTGTCCATGGTTGAGCAAGTCTACTATTAAGGAAAGTCGATGAAAATAGTTCCGCATTCAATGACTATGATATATAAGCTTTTTTAACAATGTCAATACATCTGCAATCACGAGAGCGCTGTCAACTGTGATAATAGGTGACTCCCTTGGGGAGCAGCAAGGCCCCATTTTCTGGAACTTAGTGGTCAATGGACTGCTGATATACCTGGAAGGGAGTAGTAGCAGCCTATGCGAATGACCTTACTTTATTCGTCTCGAAAAAAAATTCAGTACCATACAAGGACTCTTTCATCATAATCTCAACAGATTGACGCGTGTGGCTGTGTATTGGGAAAGCCCAATAAAACTGATTTTGTCCTCTTTTCTAGAAAAAAAAACAAAATTCCAATTATAGACCCTCTCTTAATCAACGGTACCAGATAAGTCTTTTCTGATACAGCGAAATATCTGGTTCTAATTTTCGACAGGAAACTAAACTGGAAACCTCATATTCAAGTGAGAGTGAGAAGGTCCACAGTAGTTTTATTTTGTTGGGACCTCCAACTCCGTATTACCCATTCTGTTTTAAGACCCATAACGGTTAGAAAACCAAGCAAAGTCCAAATAACAGCATGTCTGGCCGTAAAACACAAACTTAAGCCGCTTTACCTTCTACTCCCTCCACGGCTGTAGATGTCCTGTTTCACTTGACACCCCTCGATATTTTCACCAGGCATTTGGCTGCTAACTCAGCTACTCGCTGTTGACAGGGAACAAACAAACTATTTGGCCACACTAATATTCTAGAAATAGTTCCAGAGACACCATCGGCTAATGGTCTGTAGCAACATTGGTTTCACAATTACTTTCATGTTAGCATCCCATCCAGATCTTTCTGGGAAGAAGATCCCTTTATGAACGACATTTGTCCATTTCTATACGAATAGACCCAAAGTGTTTTCTAAGGTAAGCTTAACCTTAGCCTCTTTTTCCGCCTTCTAACTCACTGTAGCGTATTCCAGGCGAAAATTTCGGCATTTAACTAACCCCTATCCTAACTGAAGAAAAACGTGATATATGCGAAGGATAACCTCATCTTTTCGGATAGTCAACTCTCTATCAGATCTCTGAACACATTCTTGCTTAAATCTAAACCGTCCTAGATTGGCGATCATCTTTTATGCAGATAACAAAGCATTTCAACATTCACCAATGTTGGGTGCCGGTGCATGGAGATATTTCTCGGAATTGTAGGGCCGACAAACTTGCCAAAATTGGAACTACTATATCTGTCTTACCTAAAAAAAAGTATTATCGGCATATCAATCGCTACGTACACACAAATTCTTACACTGGAAGCTAACAGAAGAAAAAACCTTAGGCGGGCTGTTGGATCAACATATCAAATGACCAAACAAATCTGGCCAAAGCTTGATCCGAATCGCTCTGAAAGTTTGAAAACATTTCAGGGCTACCAAAGGTGTGATCACTGCACACTGTCTCACTGGATACGACTTTTCCAGAAGTTGCTTGGACACGGAGAAACTAATCCAACAATTACGGTTTAGGAATGAGATCCACTAGTCGTTTTATGCTTCTCCTAAGCTTGGAACATAATGCAGGGGAAGCTGTTCAGAACCTAAACGCCAATGGTTTTAAGCAAACACCTAGGGTTTTGAACGGACTTGCAGTGACTACTTAGAGGAAACTTCTAAACTAGTCGCTTTAGCCTTATTTACAAGAAGACTCAAATCTTTACAGACTCAAGAAATTAGAATATAAAAAGCTGGTCCGCAATTTTTTAAAAAAAAATATCGTAATACATGCCAAAACCAGCAGCCTTCTTCCTCAACAGGCGGAAATCAGTCTAAATCACTGGAATCACAGAGAAAACCTGATATTCTTATACTCTGAATTGAAAAAAGACCCTCATACCACAGGTAACCTTATCAGATTGAGTTTCCAAGCAGCTCCAGCTCAACAAAAATGCAAATTAGTTAAGTAACACTACACACGTTAGCTTGTATATGTTCCTTTTATTTTGGTGGCTTAAAGTCGCCTGACACTGATAGCATATTCCCAGCTGCTGGCAAATCCAATAATAAATCTTCACTTCTTGCCTAGCACTGACATACATTGCAATACTGGCGGACAGCAAGAGAAGTCGTAATACCAAGGATCAGAAGAGATGACTACACTCGCGCCAAGAACTTCAGACTTCTGAACGCATCCTCTACTTGGGATGCAACATGCCTTTCAATGTGAAAGATCATGCGAGACTGATCTTAAAAATATGTTTTTTTCGACATTAAAGATGCTTTCAACTCAGCTTTCAACTGTTGCAGGCATGTGTAATTCGGCCGAACAACATGACATTAACGAATCCCTAACTATTTGGATAAAAACATTGCAGGTGAATAGCAATGCCCAATATGTGATGAATGATGTGAATAGGTAAAGCCCGCAAAGTGTTCTTCTGTATCTACCGTTGTTGGTCTGTTCACTACTAAACACTCTCAATAATTCGAACGTCGGTACTCAGCCATATTCTGGATTATGTCCAACGACTGTCTGTCTGTATTCAGTCGAGCAAACTGTGGATATTCTCTGTACGAGAAAGGGGAATCTAGTGCTTAAAGACATAATTTATGCACCGTGTCTCGAAAGAAGCAACACATTCGGGAGCCATCCGTAATAAGTAATTTCGTTGGACTAAACATATCACGAAGAAAGCCTCCGATATTTCGTATGATACAATATATCCGGAGCGGAACTACTGGCCAGAAAATGCAGTAATCAAGCCGAATGAAATTGCAATTTTCATAGATGGCTCAAAAACAGAGGAATGCTCAAAGCATTATGCAACCAGAATCGGGTGGGACTGTGCTGGGTTCCAGGACACTGCCGTATAGAGGTAAATGAACAAGCGGACGAGCTTGCAGGGAAAGGAGGGCTACTCGACAATAGTCAGGTTGCTAACATCAACCCACCCCTCTACACAGTATGAGGCACTATCGAGAAAAAGACCATAAAGACTGCCAACATAAGGTGGTCAAATCTGGAAGGACATAGGGTATCCAAGGCTCTATGGCCACTTCTAGATTGGAAAAGATGTAGAAAGCTAGTTAAACTGAACAGGGATAAGCTTAGGATATTGACAGGAGTCCTGACAGGAAACTGTCTCCTGCTAAAACACGCAAAAAGACTCAAATTGTCAGATACGGACATGGGAGATTCCGCGACGGTCTGCAAGCGGTTGAGGACATAACACACATACTGTGTGAACACGTCAACGAGGCATTATCGCGAGACCGAAGGAAATTTTCAGGGAAATACTTTCTCGAGAACCTAGAGGAAATAGACGGAACGGATTTCAAAGGCCTTCCTTGCTTTTGTAAAGACATCGGATGTTTCACCAGGGAGATTGCTTAAAGCTAAATTTAACTGGGGCCAATCGCGCTCGTTTTGGTGCCTAGTGATGTACCTTATGACACACCCAATGGCAAAGCTATGATAAGGCCAATTACGTGTACCCTAGGCCTCGATTGTCTGGTGGAACAATGTAATTCACGAAATTACGTCACTAAAAATTGAATCCTTTACGATTGGGTGCTTTTTCTATCACGTCTAACTTTCAAAATTATTTTCTGTTTACTTAACAGAGTCTTTTGTACTACACGCACTAGACTTTTTGGGATCTTGCCCTCTGACTGCCTTTTTACTCTAGTTTTGTGGACATGCTGGCTGGTACGATGGCACCAGAGCTATGTATGTATGTGGTAAATAAACAAAATCGACTTTGGCGGTGCCCAGAAATAGTCTCAGTCAAAATTTCAGCCAAAAAAGTAATGTAGTCGACGATAATGTTAGAGTTTACTCCTTGTTAGGAAAACTTGCGTCTGCCGTTTAAGCGCAAATATTACAACTCACGAGCTAGCTGAAGACTGAATTCACCGTGCCTTGTCAGAAGAAATAAAATCACCGACTAAGCAAGGCTTGCAGGAAATTCTCTCGGTCCTAAAACTGCCTCAGGACTGCTAGCATCCTTGGTTACTGCGCCTCCCTGGCTAGAGGGAAACATTGGTGGCCTTCTAGATGTTGGTCCTAAGATTTGCGTTTCGTTAAGTTATACTTAACTTGCCGAACGCACATTATACATAAGCGATGCTTTAAAATGTCTATCATCGACGAGGATGGAAGAGAGGTCATGCTCTCATCAGAAATAGACGGAAAGCTTCCATAAACAACTATGCTTTAGAGTAAGTAAATTTTTTGGTGTTTCTGGTATCAGTTGCAAGACCAACACGGCGATTAAGTTGAAATTCACTTTTGTCAGTTGCTGCTTCTCATTTACTACTCAGCAATCTCTCAACGTGACTCTAGTCACTCATATCTTCGTTTTTGGTTCAGAAGTCGTAATCGGATGAGGAAGTCTAGATTCTTTCATTTAAAATCTTTCCAAAGTTTGTTTAATTGGGTAGGTAGACAGACGGAGTTTTTAAGAAAGAATTAAATGGCAGTGTTAACCAGACCCAGCTCTTTAGAAATCACTTCGACATGACTCACCTCAAGAAGTGCCTGAATGTCCCTGATTATGTAGGAGCTTCCACCAAAAGGGTCTCAGAAATACTTCGTTATTAAAAGAGAGAATTTTAATGGAATACTTTGGACAGCTAGACATGAGTTGAGTGGTCTTCATTCTCATCTGATATTTGTTTCTTTTTTAAGATACGATTTGATTTGCTTTCACCGTCTCAAAAGTGTTGTATCTTGTACAAGATACTTCGGGTTGGTCTTCGCTTGTCATCTATTTTTAATCATTTTGTTTTCCCACGCTCGTCAACAGCTTGACTTTTCATAACAGGTTTATCTTTTACACACAGACTCGTAAAATCATGTCCAAAAGAGGTAAAAATAAGCGGGAATTTTAAGGACTCGGTTCCACTGGAATTTGGGGTGGTTACGACTCACTACAAGTTGGCCAACATAAACGTTTATTAATCCTTGAAAGCTATGTATATAAGTACATGTGTAAACGAATGTGTGTGTAGATACATCTCCACTCTGTACTCATAAATCGCATCATTAAACATGTAGGGAATATTCAACATGCAAAAGGAACTTTTCAGTTTGGGTTCCTAGAAAATTTACGATCTCTCCAACTGTCTCATTAGTCATATTCAGACATGGCATGCTTCGTACATAAAGTTAAATTTCCACGAGCGATTACGGCTTCATCCGCTGTAAAAGTTACATATCAAGCCGAACTAGATATTCACTCAAACGGAACATTTCGGGATAACTATCAAACCACGTTCATACCCCTACTTACCCATTGAAATGACCTCATTTCTATGTTCATCTCCCACTGCCAACCGCCTCCATTTCCATCAAAACTCTCCGACAATTTTTGGATTGACTGCCGCATCCTGAACCCGAAATGGTAAATATTCCATAAAGTAGTTAAGAATGATGCCATTTGCTCCAACAGCGGTGTTCATTAATTTTTAAGTGAGCTCACATTTTCAACACCCGTATGTGTGTGTCAGATACAAATCCCCTCATCCGAAACGTAGGGATCTGATGAACATGCATATGATGATAAGCCATTCAAACTTTTCACCCTGCACCTAATTAATGCCATTTGTCAGTTATGGCAAAGTGCTTCTGGGACTTCTTTATATTCGTTTCGTATCCCCGGACCGTAGAGTCTTGAAATGTTGAACACATCTCCACCTCTACTCCGATTACACGAAGTTGTTCCGCTTTAAATAAGGAGGAGCACAACTTTCAAAATTAATTATGAATACGAGCACAAAAACGTACGTTAGACGTGGAGAAGTACGTATGTATCCGTACGTGTGATTAGGGAATGTGTAAAACAATAGCCTCGCCTGTGTTATGACTTGAAAAGGATATTCCACGCAAAGGATACGAGTAAATAGCAGAAAAAAAAAAAAACAGAAATGTCAGTTCTAAAGTGGATGGATGTATAACAAGAGCAAGAGCAACAACGATGATTACACACCCCTGATGTGTGCTGCAAGTGGCAGGACCCCTTTGTGGTTTTCCCTTAAATTGTTGTTTTGTTGTCATTATAATCATTGTATAGGCGTCATCCACGTTGTTCTCTGTTCGTTTAAAAGAGTCCTGCAGGAGAGCTTTTTACAAAAGTACCTTAGACTGAGTGTATGCGTAGATAGGAAATATATTTGTATGAGTCTGCTAAACCGGATATGTTAAGGCGTTTCCGTTTTTTTTTTTCTTTGATATTATTAAAAATGACGTGTAATGGGTACGAACGACATGTCATAAAGCAACTCAGTAGGAAGTATTACTAGACCACCTTTCAGACCTAATGCAATGGGATACGAATATTAGCACCCATATGTCGAAAAGGCCGGGTAAGTTCCTATATACGATGTTAGCCGGATATACGAGGAATGCTCTCGTCAACATATTGGCAAGTGACATATCGAATTTCTAATTTTGCTAAAAGTCCTTTATTTTGAAAGGAAGAGGATGAAGACAAACAAATAAAGAGGATTTGTACCCTTAATAGCCTTTATACACGTCTAATTAATGAAGTAGGTGTTTCAAGAGTATGCTTTTCGAAGACAGATGATTGACATGGGTAGAGAGATTAAGTTTCTACAAGGTACTCGTATAAGTCCTGAGGGATAGGAAAACTTATTCAAGAAGAACAAGGTAAAGGAAAGCAAGTGATCTTATTTGTCATGTAATTATTGAAAATTATAACGAAGGCTTTGAGTAATGAATTTGAAATTGATTGCTTTGTCTGGAGCATGGATATTTTTGAAAGTCATTTACCAGTGCCATCCAAAGAATGAAGGAAGTGTCAAATTTTCTTCTAATAATTTGGGGAAATGTAGTGCTGAGATGAATTATATTTTTACCCATTTGAAGGGAATCTTAAAATGACTTTCACTGAAGGTATTGTTACAATATAGACGTTTGTTGCGTATTATTCGCCTTCCTTTTCTGATTTTTTAACAAATCGTAGGAAATGTTCGTTTCCAAAATGTCGTTGCACTGGCATTTGCCACGTTGGGCATGAAGTTACATTCTCATAAATTTGGCCCAACCATCTGCGTATTTCTGTGGGATTACTTTCGAAGTAAAGCGTGAGCCATTTATTGGTCTATTTTTGAAAGGCTTTACGAAAAACACTTCTATATTTTCCAACGATGGTTACTTTATTGAAAAGAGTAAACTTTTCTGCCGCTTCTGGCTTGGTAAGAGGTCATCCCTTTCAACCCAATTGTTTAATAGATTTTGTATGACTACGGCCCCTATTTCACGAATAGCTTGACCAATATTGTTTTTTAATGCGTGAATCGCACTTGGATTGTTCACATATCATCGATCTGTAACTGAACCCTACAAAGCAAATCCAACGGCGTAAAATTGCAGCTCCGTGTCTGCCGAATATCATCACCAAAACGATTGATTACACAATTATTGAGCTTAGTGTAGAATAAATCTATTGTTAGGCGGCGTATGTGGGACGTAGCCCAACGGGCTGAAAGTATAGCTCACTTAAGTCCAAGTCCTAGATTTCTGGTCATAGAAAATCAGCAAACCAGTCCTACGAACTTCTTTTTACAAACTTGCGTACACCAACTGTAGTTGGTGCACTATTTCGGCGGGATTTTTTTTTCCAAATTTGCATTGTTTCAGCACCCAATTGGAAGCTAGCTTTGCAATATTTTCCAATGTTGCTGAAGCATAAGTCGATACATTTCGTTCCGCAAAAATATAACACTGAGTTTCTGTAAATTTTTTGAGCGCATGAGAGGTGTCAGTGTCAAAATAACATATGATTCAAAAACAAACCAGCATTCGTAACACATTTTAAGCGGGTGCATTTTTGTGCATCCCAAAAAATGGCTTTCCTGTGCGCCACTGTACATTTTCCCCCTTTTCCCTAGGTCAACGTCAGCATTCAGACCATTTAACTTCAACGTCATTCCATATTGTAAGAAATGTGTACTTGACTGTAATGGCGAATTCTTTTTCGTACACGTCTGCCAAAAGATGCTGAATCTGGTCGTGCATACTTTCAACCCAATGTACTTTCCCTAGAAGCATATGCACGAGCGATTGTGAGGGTCGCGCCTCCTATCTAATATCGCTCTAAACACTAACCTCAAATTGTTGGTCAACTTCGTTTCTGTTCATTTAGATTTCAATGTGGTTGGAAGGCAGTAGCTGTATACTGATATAATTGAATAGGATGGTTTCCAGACTCGGAATTATTCTTCAGCGACGTTGGAGTTTTCGAAAAGTCAGCTGTCACCAAGTTTGTGGTTTCGTGTTTGAGGAAAGATACTCCAGTTTCAATTCGTTTTTACCTGCTCTTCCCACTGTGTCTTAGCAGCTTACGTTACAATTACAGAATAACTGGATATGTAGATTTTTTTGCTGCTCGTACCTTCTTATCCATCGAGCCATGACAATAACTGAGGCCTTCCTTAGAATCCCGCTTAAATTCGAATAGCTAATATATTTCTAATTTCAAATTGACCAAGAACTTTACGCTAAATTTGAGCCTACTTGCGCGACGGGTAAGAGAAATCCTTCCATGTCCTTTTATGCGGCGACTTCAGTTTTAGAGTTCACAAGGGCGTTGTCTAAGTAAACAGTGGCAATCCTCATGCAGCTGTTAGAACACTTAAGGCAGCTGCTTCAGGTTTCTTAAGGCAATTCTAAGAACTCCCATGCAAGTTCTAGACTGATAGGATCCCTATCAAGAGGGACGTCGCTGTCTACACCACAACACTCCGGAAGCCACCGGAATCAAATAAAGTCAATTCAGATAAAGTCAACATTGGCCAACAATTCTCGAAGCATTGTAAAAGTTGAATTCTTTGGATATCAAGACTCTGCTATTAAGGAAGAAATGAACTCAAGAAGTGAAAGAGAGTTAGCAAGGAGTAAGAGTTAAAATATCGAAATCTCCTATAATGAATTAATCGAACTACTAAAGATTAAATTACATAGGAATTAGCCAAATTTAGGTAAACATATGATATCTGAGTTATAGTGACTCAAAAAGGATCTATGGAAACTTAACCGTGAACGCCTTAAGAGAACACGCCAGAACCCCAAAAGGTTAGACTGACAGGAACAAACACTTGTACTTCAAGGTACAAAACCGATTAACCATAATGAACATGTTCGAAAAGCCAAGGAAAGTTCTAGAGAAATATTTCTACAACCACTTAGATGAATTAGACTTTAAGAACTGCTATCCAGGTGCTTAGGTTATGACTTTTACAATTTTTAGATCATTTGGTTTGCAGGAATCACAATGGGCCTTTTTGATGTCAAATGTTATATGAAAACTAAGCCCTTTCTTTATCCTTTTTAACCACGGTTCTCACATCTGATCAACGCTCATTTTTCTGTAGATCCTAGATTTCCATTCAAACTTAATTTGCCATGCAAAGTTTTGAGAACAAGAGACAAGATTTGGAGTGATGCCTTTTCTTGTCAATTGATCGACATTTATATTTGCTTACTTTCCAATGTAAGGTAATTTTTTTGTCTGCTGCTATATGACGAAAATATTCTTAAACCAACCCCTATTTCCACAATTCAGAACCCGAAATAACTTGCAAAAATGTCGAGGAACGTTTTGACTGATAATAAAGCGACATAAATAAGCCCTGTCAAAGCAATTAAACTACTTTCTGAAACTAACTAACGCAATGCACCACTGCAGTTTCTCTTAGGCAGTGATTGTGCGGAAACAGCAGCCTTAATCGCATTGTCCACACGGTCTTATTGGTGATAAACAAATTTATATTCCGTTTTTTTTGACTGTTTCTGGACGCTAATCCACTGCTTCTTCTTGCGCCTTGTAAAAGGTTTATTTTTTACTGGATGATTGGTAGTGGTACGAGTTTTTGTAGCAGGCCTATTCGTAAAATATTTGCATTCTAGGCAGGTCTTGTCATTAAAAATGTGCCGTGAAGTCTTAGTGTAGGTAGTGTTTTAGACCTTAATTTTCGATATCTCCCTCAACATAGGTAGTCATAAGTTCTACCCAGTATACTCTTGCTATAAAGTTTAAGATGGCTTTGACGATATTTTCACCATAAAGGATGTCTTGATGCTATTCTGTAGCAATCCTCATATGTTCCATCCCATTTTTTTGGATTTAAAAGTACTAAGAGTCTAGAGGATGAGTATTACTTTCCGATGACACAATTCTGTCACGGAATTAGAGTTCCTCTGATATACCTACGCTGATTGGGGCTTATCCTAATGCCTGTTTGTTTCATTTTATTTAATGAATCTCACCTTCTTGATACAAAAATCATACCTATACTACTTACTGACTAAGGCAAAGTTTAGTTTATTCTTTAAAAAATTCAAAATTTGATAATACGAGTACGAGAGTTTTTTGAAGTTACATTATGGAATATAATATTTGAATTAAAAAAACATAGAACCTGTTCAGAAGGAACTAGAGGCGAAAGTAGGGAGCTATTTACAAAATTAATAACAAAAATAAATAAAAAGATAGAAAGAAAGATAGTGGGGTCGCAAAATATATTGAGATATTTACTAATAAGTTGACAACAAAAAATATAGAAAGAGATAAGTGTGTCTGTAATAAGAATAAAAACACAGCAAGGAACTAATATTAATATAATACAAGGATATAGCTTTTATTCAAGAGCCAAAGTTTTATCATCTTTCGAAATGCAGATTTAATTCTAACGATTCTAATGTTATGTGGTAAGTTATTATAGAGTCTGGGAGCCAAAACCGTAAAAAAGTTGAAGAAAGTTAGCAGAAATCGGAGCTTCTATTCAGTTCATAGCCTGATTTAGAAAAAAATATCTTTAAGACCTTATAACAGTATAAATGTTTTAAGGGAAGAATTTTAAGGCTCTCGCAAAGTAATAGACTATTAAAACGACGATTTTTGCTACAGATAAGACGGATAATGTGTTTTTGAGAAATTAGAAGTGGGCAACAACTACCGTTTAATAAAGCTTATGTCACATACAATGAAAATCGTCGAAAGAGTCTTAAACGAACGTCTTCGCCAAATAATAAAGCTCGATAATAGCCAGTGTGGATTTGTTGAAGGAAGATCGACGGTGGACGCTATCTAAAGCCTACGAATAATAATGGTAAAGCACCGAGATTCGTCTAAGGATTTACACATGGTATTTATCGACCTCGAGAAAGCATTCGATCGAGTGCCTAGGGATCTCATATGGGCTGCGCTGAGGTCTCAAAACGTACCGGAAACGTATGTTAGAATAATACAAGACATGTACGGAAACGTGAAAACTGCGGTTAAAAGCTCTGCCGGACTAACGAGAGAATTTCCAGTTAATGTCGGAGTGCATCAAGGAAGCGTAATTAGCCCTTTCCTCTTTAACGTAGTATTCGACTATCTTTTAAAAGACTGCATGCGCGAAGCAAATGTAACGCCAATTCTCTTCGCTGACGACGCAGTTATACTTAGCGATATCGTCGAAGATTTACAGAACGCCTTAGATTCATAAAGAAAGGCGCTAGAGAGAAACGGGTTTAAAATAAGTCGTTCAAAGACGGAGCATTTGACGTGCCCATTTACGCATCCGTTGCGACCTGTTCCGGATATAATGTTAGACGGAATAGTTCTTCCGAAAAGCACTATCTTTAAGTACTTAGGATCAATCGTTAACATGGAAGCGAAATGTGACGACGACGTAAACCACAGAGTGAGTGTGGGATGGATGAAATGGCGAGAAAATTCGGGAATCTTTTGCGACCGAAAACTTCCACTTAAATTGAAAGGGAAACTTTACACCACGGTTGTTAGACCAGCTCTTATATACAGTTCTCAGTGCTGGACAACGTACGAAGCGTTTAAAAACAAAATGACGGCAGCGGAAATGAAAATGTTAAGGATGTCTAGTGGAGTCACTAAACGCGATTGCATTAGATCTACGCGTATAAGAGGAAGTCTACATATAAAGAATTCGGTAACTGAACAGCTTGAGGCGAATAGAATAAGCTGGTATTGCCACGTTCAAAGAAGATCTGCGGAAAATTCGATTAAAAAGGCATTATCAACTACGGTCACTCCAACTGTAAGAAAATGAGGTCGGAAAAAGAATTCCTGGATTTCTCAGATGCCAAATACGCAACAACGCTTGGGGCTAACCACTGAAGCGATCCAGGACCGAGCATTATGTAGACGCGTTCTGCGGTCTGCGACATTAGCCAACCCCATGAGCGGAGCAGCAGCGATGCAGTAAAAATGGGAAACTCGTTACGCATAAGTCCGTATAACGAGGAAAAGGTTAATAAAAGGATAAGAAGTGGGTTCATTTTGTTGAAATGAGTTCCACCCCAGGAAACTAAACCATATTCGAGCCTGTAATGCACTTAAGGAGATTTCGGGAACAGAATGATTTTAAAAAGTATAACTGTCTTATGGCAACTATACGGTACTTTTTAAGCGCACTCATATGATGATCGGACCAACTCTTCCTCCAGTCAAGTGTAACACCAAGATACTTGTACGATTTAACATTTTCTATAACGAACCAGTTCTCAGAACATGTAAGAGACTCAAAATATCTTTGTGCGTTTGTTCCTGATATACAGATATTTTTACTATGTAAAAATTTCCGGCATTTTGCACAGTGGAAATAAAACATACCAAAGTCCAAATCCCTCCACATAGATTAGAAAACATCATCTTCGCTTTATCACTAATCACCAGATTATTCTGTTGGAATCAATGCCCCAGAACTTCCAGGTCATGATTCATATCAGGAATTAAGTTAAAAGGATAGTTACATTTTTAAGCACATGCCATGTCATCAGCAAACCCATTAATCTTACTACGAAAGTTCTGAGAAAAGAGTGAGTTAATAAAGATTATGAAAAGTATGGGTCCTAGCACAGAACCTTGAGGAACTCCTATGGAGAGGATCATTTGTCCATAAATTTTTATCCTCCGTTTCCTGTTTGATAAATACGACCTGAACCAATTATGTACAATATATTACCCCTAAAACCACAATTGTATAATTTTACTAAAAGTATATTATGATCGACAGTAACAAAAGCTTTCGACATGTCAATGAAAAAAGCCGCAGTCAGATTTCTGCAGCTAAAACTATCATAAATATTTGTGCAGAAATTTAACAAGGCTCCTTCAGTTGAAAAACCCGATCGAAAACCAAATTGGTGGTATAGGAATTTGATCATTATATTCTTTATAGCTTTCTCAAAAATCTTCGTACACACTGGAAGTAAAGAAATAGGCCTATAATTGTTGGAAGCAGATTTTTCAGCTTTCTTATATAAAGATACAACTACGGCTTGCTTAAGACCATCTGGAAAAATGCCACAGGAGAAAGAATATCGTAAATGTTTAGAGCTATTTTTTTGACGACATTGTTTGAAAAACTGTTTGTTGTGGAAGAGTTCGAGTTTTTTAGTGAGTTAATAATTCTAAACAGTTCAAAGGACGTTTTTGGTTCGGCAAAGAAACT
The DNA here is from genome assembly GCA_928272305.1 of Volucella inflata. Taxonomy (NCBI): domain Eukaryota; kingdom Metazoa; phylum Arthropoda; class Insecta; order Diptera; family Syrphidae; genus Volucella; species Volucella inflata. The sequence goes on from OV743718.1 coordinate 66,683,108, forward strand.
TTAAGCAAATGATTTATCATCAACTGTGCAGTTGCAGTTGGAGAATTCAGAACAACTATCCGATACTACCTTAGTGCCAATCGAAACGAAATACTCGTTAAATTTTTCAGCCAAATCTTTAGGTGACGTCGTTGCATTTAATACTATGAACTAATGGGCTGACTGAAGATTTATTCTGAATTTCTTTAAAAAGTTGCCATTCTTTTCTAAAATCACCACTAACCTCACGAAACCTGTTAGAATAAAAATTGTTTTTACAGAGAATAACATCTTTGGAAATATCTTTACATAGTTGTTTGTAAGCACTTAAAATATTGACATTATTCAGATATTTCGTTAACATTTACCCAGCATTCATAACGTAGACTATTATTAAGCGCTCTATGATCAATGATAAAACCAGGTGAGCAAGAAGTACCACTACTAGAACTCGTAACCGAACTTGATTGAAAACTTAAGCACGTCATACAATGATCAGTTATTTGTAGACCAAAAACGGAGCTATAAAGTTTGAGTTTTTCAAAGTTGGAAAAACGCACCATGATGTGGTCAATGCAAGTGCCTGCAGAATTGCCAGTAGCCGTACGAAGCTAATAAAAATAAATAGTTATCTTCCGGTACAGAATCACTTAAGACGTCTTTATTCATATCACCCAATTAAATTATGTCGTTTGATGAATTCTTCGATAGCAAATTTTGTCGTGGAGCAGTGGTTAAGTTCATCGATTTTTACACAAGAGAGTCTGGGTTTAAATTAAACTTGTACACAAGAAAAAGTCAGTGACATTCCCGCCATTCGGAGTTGTCACAAATCGCGTTGCGCACAAAAAACACAAGAAATTATCCATTATGACTTTTAGAAAACTAGAGATTCCGCATTTGACTCTTAGGTACTCATGTCTGAGTATATTGTTGAAGTAGAGTGCTGAAAAATTCCATGCAAACTTGCTAGGAAAAGTTTAAAAGGTTAATTCGAAAGCTTTAGCAACAATTTCGATGTAGTTAGGGAGTTCATCTACCTCGGAGTAAACATGAACTCTACGAATGACACCCTAGTGGAGATTCGGCAAAGAATTACCCTAGGAAACCGTTGCTACTTCGGCTTGACCAAACAATTGGGTTCAATACTCCTAACTCGAAGCACGAAATGTGTGCTCTACAAAACCCTTATCCTGCTAGTTCTGCTTTATGTCGCCGAGTGCTGGACGATAAGCAAGAAGGGAGACCTGAAACTGGGTTCCTTCGCATGGAGGGCGAATGGTGGAGAAGATATAGTCCAAAAAGCCAGAACACATCGACTAAATTGGCTGGGCCACATCTAGCGAATGCACAATATTGCTCCAGCTAAGATGATCTTCGAATCCCAGCCGCCACGTTTGAGAAGACAAGGAAGACCGAACCTCCGTTTCAAAGACCAGGCCATCGCGGAAGCCAAAGCGCTTGGTCTGGAAAACTGGAAGCAGCGTGCCCGGGATCGTAGAGGATGGAAGGCTGCAATGTCTCAGGCAGAGACTCTACACGTGTCGGGAGCCCGTTAAGAAGAAGAAGAATTCGAAAGCTATCACAAATGTTGGTTATTTTTGGGCTAAAGCAGTCACAGTGATGGCTACTAGTTAAGAACTACTAGAACTTGAAGGTGTATTTGTTGATACCGAACAGAAAAACGAGATATCAGTTGGTGGTATATGCAGTCGCAGGCAAGCCTGTAGGTATCCATGGCAAACATATTCTAAATCAACATATGCAAATCAAAGTTGTGAAGGAAAATTACCTCCAATATCCAGACTCCCACGTATATTCAGATTTTGCATATCTATCTCCAAGATACCCTCATATGGCGTTGTTGAATACGAATTATTTTTGTTCTCTTTTCTGACGCAAGTTAACTGAAACCTTATGCATGATGCATCAATCACTCTTCATTCTCGGAACTGACTGTGATTATCTTATTCTACAGTGCAACTCATCGCAGACTGCATCTGCAAATTATTCATAAAAAAAAAACTGAGAGAACCTTCTGTCGAGTTGTATGTACTTTACTATTCTGTTCAAATACCACTCTTGTAGACGTCACGTTTTCATCATCCTCTTTTCCTCTTTTCTATGGAATATTCATCATCATCAAACGAGAACAATGATTAGCTATTGTCCGACAGAGATTCTGGGTTAATGTGCAGAAATTGGCTGCGAAACTGGCGTAAATGCGGAAGTTTAAAGCACATACTCATTCAGCGAGGATATTATTAGAGCTTTTCTCCAACATTATATCATGACCATTGTCCTTTCGAATATAATAAAACATGGAATAAGGCAGAAGTTGTGGTATAGCTTGCACAGGCCATCAGTGGTATAGCTGAACGAATAATAGGGATAGTTTCTATCTGAACTTCAACCACCCATAACAAATTGAAACATCCAGTGTTCGATTTAAGTTTTCGATTAACAATATGTTCTGTGGCGAGCATACAACAATAAAAGGATGAAAAAGGGAAAAAAGAAATCGCCGTTATACAGATAAACTCGTATAAAAAAATTGGCAAACATCTGCAGCCCATGTAAGAACAAGCACTAGCATTCATCGTTTCAAGGATATTGAAACTTTAGATTGACTACGACTATGATTGGAGAGAATTCCAATTTTTCTTTCTATTCTTTTGTGTACGCTTCATTGAAGTGTGGACAATTCACCTTTGATTGATTGTCGTCGTCTTTAGATTGTGAAAAGTAGAAAGTGAAATGAAAGGAAAATAAAAATGAGATTGACGAATTGTGCACAATTTGTCTGGCAGGAGAATTGGATTGGTGATTAAAATTGGTCTGGGTTGCTGATTAAATTTGAAATGGAGTACTTAAAACAGTGTGGTTGGCAAAAGAAGATCTAATTTGTGATCACATTGTATCTCTATGGATATTATGCTTTGGGGTTGATGATTTGTGAATGTCGTTAACAACAGTTCAATAAGTTAAAAACCTCTTGAACGGATGCTGACAAATCGCAGTGAGATTTATTTTTAACCTTCCTGTCGAAGGACACGGGAACACTAACGTATCCATTTGGTGCTAAGTGTTAGACATTAATATCCATGATTCATAACTAAATAGCCAATAAATTAACTGCCGCTATGTTCCAGCCGGTGAGGGCGACGGCGCAATGGTTAGCTCATTAGACTATCACGCAGAGGGTCTGTGGTTCGATCCCTGGCATCACTAACAATTTTTCGAATCGTCATCTTCCATTCGGTAAGTAATGGCAAGCTCCCAAAAGTATAATTGCCTATGAAGGAGCTTCTAAGGAGTGCCGTTCGGATTCGACGATAAACCGTAGGCCCTGCTTAGATGTGACAAAAATGGCAACATGAGTAACAGAAATGAGTGTCAAGAAGCTAAGCCATGGCGTATACCGGACTGCCAGCGCCTGCCACAAATGTTGCAGGAAGTCTGTTGAACAGTCTGTTATTCGCTATTGGCAGACACTTTATCAGGTTTAAGGTATTTCACACTCTCTTCACATTGTTAAGAAGTCAATCAAACTTTCTTTTAGATATTGCCAGCTCATCAAACAAGTACTACTGTACACTTTTTGCTATAGTTCCTACCTGCGGCTAGAGGTTATGATTAAGGTAGCAATTCTCAGCCTTCAGGCTTGTAAGCGAACATTCTTTATTCAATCCGTGATCGCTAAGTTTGAAGTGCACCATCTATCTTTTTTGACATAAGCACCTCGATTTACTCGGCCTGCCATGATCGTACAGCTTATTGACAAATGTCGATAAAACTCGAAAAAAAAACGCCCGTACTAGTTGATTCACATTTGCCGGTTAAATCCTGAAATATGTTAAATGTTTGAGGCCATAGTCACTTAATGTGGACAAAAATGTAGTGGGAATCCCCATGCGACAGTCACTACTTCTCACTAATAGGAATTGATTTACTGCCAGCAGACCGACGTTAGTTTCAGCTGTACGAGTTTAGGTTTGCAAGGGGAGAATTCCAAGATTTACTTGTTGTAAAATTTAGAAATAAGTCAATGTTTGTGTCATTCTTTGAGTACAATTTCGATGCAAAAAATCAGCTCGGACCATGTGCCTATGGTTAATATTGTCACCCCCTAACCAGCAACTTAAATAAGCTTTTTGACAATTGTCTGTCTTTCAGGACATACTTTGGCGAACTCCAACCACCATTTGAGCCATTTAATTGGTGGCCAGAATCTATTTACTTTGCTCCAGGTAATTGTTTACCCAACGTGCCGATCTCCGATACGAAAAAATTCAATTTCACTTGTCGGCACTGTTATCATGCGAAAAATTTCAAATTATCCGTTTGTCGGTTGTATAAGTTGTTTTTCGATTCTTCATTTTCCCTGCTTCTGATACAACCACAAACCATTCTGGCAGCATTCATAAACCATTGTCTGTGCGTCCGTCATCACACTGGGTCACTTCTTGTGTCAACCGCAGAGGTTTGTTTAACTCGTGTCATGCTGTAATTCTGTCCATTTCCATCCATTTATCCATCCATCTATGTTGACTTTGTCTGTTCTGCATTTGTAATTGCAATTATTATTCTGCCATCATCATCCGGATCAACAACATAGAAATGGTCACTTCCCAGCCGCTACCATAACCAGAGTACTGGACGCACAACTACCCCTGATTCTAGACATATTCGTACCCTCGTAATATCAGTCACATTCGATATGAGATTCTGATAATTTATTGCTTTCGCATCGTGGTCGTAAATATACTTTGGAACAATGGAGAGGGAAACAGTTCGGTCCAGATTCCAGAGTCTAACTTGGATTGTTGGAGCAAATGTGACACAAAGTGGTAGACAACTTTATGACAAGTTTTTCTGCTCGTGCTAAATGTTTGGTTTATGAAGCAACTCTATGAGACGAGATTGAACATATGTATAGGAGAGACAGTATTATGTCCTTGTATGTGGAATATTGTTTTGGAAGTTTGATTAAAAGATAAATTGCTGTTGAAGATGTTTTAAGTGGTATCATCAGAGTTGTTACGGATATATTGGAAATGACAAAATGCCTAAATATTGTAGAATACTTTGTTGAATGTTTAAGTCAGGAACGGGTCTATAGAAAATTATCCATTCACATTTTTTCACAGTGAAAGTAGCACTTATTGTGTCCATATAAAAAAAGCTCTCTGAAGTCAATCTACACACTTCATCTTCATCTACAGAAATCCGCTCGCCTCCATCTACTAGTAGAGCGTATTCTTCTGTGAATTCTACGAGAAAGGTATTAAAAATTTATCCATCTCTCGGTAATGTTTTTCTTATATTTCGTCTTAATACTTTCTTTGGCTGGTTTTACTATTATGGTATGTTAAAACGTAGCTTTTTCTACAATCAAAGCACATATGCTGATTATGTGACTCTTGTCATGACCGCGCCTTTTCTTTTTGTGCAACTCGAAGATGGTCGTCCTGCCTTAACTTGTAAAGGTGCTTCAATCTTAAACCGATCTCGAAACCCTTATAGATGTTGGATACCAATAATTATTCATGGAGCGTAATTTCAATATGTTTTTTATTTAATTAAACATATAGTACGAAACGAAGGGATACTAACAACATGGCTAGTTTTACTACGCAAGTAATGCATATCAGAGGTAGGACTTTGAAGATATCCTCCTCTTATAAAAACCCAGCGCAATCTGGTGCATGAAATATCACTTTCAGGTCAGGCGGTACTTGCGAACCTAGGCTGAAGTATTGGGTCTATAACTTAATTCGTGCGGTTTGCTAAGAGATGGCGTAACTTGTATTATTCCATTGGAACATGCGTTGGCAAGCTACTGTCATTGTACATCATTTTAGTATATGTCATTCATTTGAAGCGTAAACAACAATAATTTTTTTTCACTCAAATATGTCGAACTTTGTGCCTGAAAAGGTGTTTTTGCGGGGAGTTCTTCTTCATTACTTTAATATGAAGAAAACTGCTGCCGAAAGTCATCGTGTTTGGGTGGTGAGTTTATGGTGAAAATGCGCTAGCTGAGCGAATGTGCCAAAAGTGGTTTGTACGATTTAAAAGTGGTAAATTTGTCTTGGAAGACGATGAACGTCCTGGGCAGCCAAAAAAGTTTGAAGATGAAGAACTGGAAGCATTACTCTATCAAGATTGTTGCCAAACACAAGAAGAGCTCGCAGAATCTTTGGGTGTCACTCAGGCAGCCATTTCAGAACGTTTAAAAGCAGCTGGATATATTCAAAAGCAAGGAAATTGGGTTCCACATGAACTCAAGCCGAGAGATGTCGAAAGGCGGTTTTGCATGTCCGAAATGTTGCTGGAACGCCACAAAAGGAAGTAATTTTTGCATCGGATTGTTACTGGTGATGAAAAATGGATCCATTACAACAACCCCAAGCGCAAAAAATCATATGTGAAACCTGGCCAACCAGCCAAATTAACGGCATGGCGCGAAGGTAATGCTCTGTATTTGGTGGGATCAGATGGGTGTGCTGTATTATGAGCTGCTAAAACCAGGTGAAACCATCAATGGACAACGCTATTGAACACAATTAATCCGTTTGAAGAGAGCAGTTGCCGGAAAACACCCGGAATATGCGACCAGACGCGAGGCAATCATGACAACGCTCGGCCCCACGTTGCTATTCTGGTTAAGAACTATTTGGAAAACAGTGGATGGGAAGTCTTACCCCACCCGCCTCACAGCACAGACCTTGCCCCTTCTAACTACCATTTGTTCCGGTCGATGCAGAACGCCCTCACTGAAATACGGTTCACATCAGAGCAGAATATCAAAAATTGGCTTGATTCATTCTTGGCTGCCAAGCCGGCGCAGTTCTTTTGGGATGGGATCCACAAATTGCCAGAAAGATGGGGACAAAGTCATGGCTTCAGATGGGCAATACTTTGAATAATACTATTGTTCATGTTTTTCTTAAATAAACGTTCAAATTTTGAAAAAAAAAACCGCACGAATTAAGTTATATACCAAATACATTAACCTAGTTTTATTGCTAATCACTAATTTATGTTTAGCAGACCAGTACCTCAATACCCAATACCTCCCTCGAGAATTACGGAGCAGTAATTTAACAAAGCATCCTCAGTAGAATGACCTGCTCTTAATCCATACTGCATTAGGCTAAAGAATTAAATTCGGTTAAGGTATGACAAAATACGTATCTTAATTGTTTTCTCAAATACTTTAGATATTGAAGATAATCATGATATGGGCCTATAATTCGTTTTGTCACTCCTATTGCCTTTTTTGAATAGAGGTATCACTATTGCGCATTTTAATTTATCATGGAATATCCCAGAAATGGTACTTAAGTTAAATAGATGAGCTAAAATATCTACAATATTTAACGCAGTTCTTTTTATCACTAAATTGGATATTTCATCGCTGCCACAGTAACCCGAATTCCTCCAGAAGTTTATTATTTTGAGAAGTTCACAGCCCGATATTGTCTCAAATAAGAAGCTATTTCTGACGAAATTCTCCAGATGCTCGTACTCTGTGCAGGAGGTACAAGAAGAGGACAAGTAACACGGATAAGATGACTGACCAACTGTGGTAAAAGAAGAACTAAATACATTAGCTACGGCTGTAGGATCCGAAATAGTTGAACTTCCGCTTTTTAACGTGATCGCTTCATCATATGCTAAAGAAGCATTATCTATACTATAAACTTCAGCCAAATCTTCAAAATGCAGTTTATCATTCAAATCAAGGAAATCGATTTTAGAGGATTGGCCTTTGTTCAAGCAGAGGTGCTTGCTTTTTCTCTGTTTTCAGGCATTTTGTTGTCACAATCATCACAGAATTACTTCGAATTCAGTTTATGTTGTGCAGTACAGTGACAAAAGCCTTTTACTTTAACGTTACTTTAGGGTACCGAGTACAGGTAATGATCTCCCTTTTTGTACCTTAGAGCAATGTTATAAACACCTTTTCACGGCTAAGAGAACTCTGCTTAAGTTAGTGTAAGCGTTCCCTTTAGATACTTTTCCTATCGTGGACCTCGACACTAACACTTTTAAAGTCTAACGACAATTAATTGTACTTGGGGAACTCGAATGTGGACCTAATATGTCAAAATAAATTACACCGACATAAATTTTAGGGATAAAATGTAAGATTTACTAAAGATAACGAATGTAGTACTTGAGCTTTTGATGCAGTATATCCGCAGATTTAATTGTAATATGAGTATCTGAGTATCGATATATTATTGTCGTAGTTCAATGCACCTTAAAACTAAGTAACAGTACGGGCTCATGATTGATGATGACTAAGACTCAATTCTACAACTCAATGTCTGTTGAGATCAGTTGATTTGAAAAACTAGTTTTTAGCCTAACCTAGTTTCTCTAGGTTCGGATTTTGTGTATAAGCATTTGGTATACGGATATTCGCCACATGATCTTGCAAAATGACAAACCCGATAGCTTTTCACAAACTCGCAGGTCTTGATGGTATTTTTCCCTTTCTTTTGAAGACTTGTTCCTCTATTTTAGAGAAGCCAGTGCATATGCTTTTTCATCAATTCTTCTCTTAGGGACTCTTTCAGAATAGATGAAAAACAGCATTTGTCCAGCCCGTTTCTTCTCTTACCTTCTTAAGACCCATTCCACTTATGCCCCTTTTTTCCAAGGTCATGAAAATCGTCAGCTAACGAAATCACGAAATACGAAAACTTCTCAATGACTGGCAGTATAGTTTTTGAAGCAACAGGTCCACTTAATATTTGATGGCAAGTTCCACCGAAAAGTGGCAGCAAAGTGTATATTGATCACTTTATGGATTAGTAACTACTTTCGAAACATTGAATTCAAGTTGTCTTGGATGGATTTAAGTCTGATTTTCACAAAATAAATGCTGGTGTGCCGTAGGGCTCCATTCTGTCCCTGATACTCTTTTTAATCTTCATTAAAGGTCCCTTGCCTGCTACTTCTAATTCAATATATTCCTTTTCTGACGACATACTCTCTGCTTTTCAATTTCGTTCCCGGTCTCACGTTCCTGCTCTTCAGCTGAATAACGAGAACGGAAGCGTATGTTAAGCTCATTAAATTCCGATATTAACAGTATAACCTATTGGGGAACTATCAACCGAGTGTAATTATATACTTTCTGCTGTCACTAAATCGAAATTCGAATTCTCGTTGAAACCGAAAAACTTTCCATTCTTAGTATGTGTGTTAATGACAACTTACGTTAAAATGACCACATATTCGAAGTGGCTAAAATTCTGCAAAATGTGTATGCTTCCTCAAGCGATGTAAGAAAAATTTAACTCCATCTCATCTGGCTTCAATATATAAGGCTTTCATCCGCCTAAAATTGGAGCACAATGCTCACATCTGGTCAGATGCCCCTAAGACTTCTTTGCACTTCGTGGAGCACACCGTGCGATAAAACTTATGAGGGATGCCAACATTAAACAGTCGATTTACACTCTCGACCACCGACGTAATGTCTCCTACCTCACCTTGTTCTAATGCTATTTTTACCATCAGTGCTCTGTAGAAATTGCCAGTAGCATTTCCGCCTCAAACCTCCAAACGTAATCTTGCTATGTTTGATTATCAATATACCCTCAAGCCTACTTTCGGACGTACCCTGAATATCGTGTTTCTTTCCATAGCCGAATAACTCCCTCATGGAATGGCGAGCTCCTGATTTCCTAGTCATTATAACCTTCAAACATTCAAAACCAACGTGGCATCGGTACCTCTTTTTCTATCCACTGTAATTTTCTATCGCCGGCGCTGTGTGCATACTGGTGCTTATAATTCCTTGCGCGAGTTATGTTTGGGAGCAAAAAAACACAAATCTTTACTAAACAATATATAGAAGTAAGATGCTATTTATTTTGTGGTCTGAACAAGAATGGTAAAAATGTTATGCTGCTGGTGTTGATGCACTCCCACGGTTGTCCTCTCTATTCTCCCTGTTGGTGAACTTATCCTCTGAGTAGAACATGCTGATGATGATGATTCGATGTTATTGTTGAGTATGGTGATCATGAATTTGGAGCGTGTTAATTCATGATTGAACTTAGCGCCTGATGTAAACAACTGCAACTGCTAGATCGTGGACCACGCACCAAATGCGTGTTCACTGCGTGATGATGCGTTTACCGCCAAGCCATTGTTAAGTCTGCAAACATGCTTTCGTGCTTGATTTGTGCGTGACCTATGTATCACCAAATGCATGGTGACATGTAGCTCGGTTGAGTGACACAGTGTGGCACGTAACTCGCGCGAATATTTTTTAAAAAAAAACCATAGTTTCGTCAAAATTGCACATTTGTTAATCATTGCGGCTCTAACAACAAACTTAACTTTTACCTTCTCGAGCGGTAGTTGTTGAATTTTTAATAGTGCTTCAAATACCAGCCCTAGCTCATTTTGCGGAATTGCTTACAGCTGCTTGAATGGTCATAATGACGTCAAAAGCATACTTTCAACTTCAATTTAAATTTGCTCTCTTTTGTGCTATGTACTTTTTTGAAGTCGTCTTCAAAGCCTCTGAATCAGACGATATACCATCAAGATCCCTTTTTTGATTTTTAGAGACTGCCCAATATACTCGTACCTCTGATATGCTTTGAGGGCGCAATCTAACTTCGATCCAGTGGTAAAGTTGTTACCGATTTGAAATCTTAAATTACATCTGGCTTGTGTACCTTCCAGCTATCGGTTTGTTAGGAGGAAGTGGAAAGGCTGATCTTGCATTGCGAAAATCGAATCAATAAAAACAAAGAATAGTCCTGTACAATGGAACCTAGATGGTGACTTGTAAGGACTTCTGCCCAAATTGTTCTCTTGTAACGAGACGACATGGAGTTAACATAACTCCCACCAATTTCCAATGTGTCTTACTAAGAATCTGCAGTAATACAGCATACGGATATAGTTCCCTTAACCGTCCCACAATGTTTAACCACGGAGCTTACCTATCTGGTGTGACTAATAAAACAAAATTACACAATTCTACGCAACCATCACCAGCCGCATCTGTTGTCGGCATTGCCTTGTCGATGTATGGAGAGTGTCTTGTAGCATTCACTAAAGTCATTCACCATGGAATTGAATGTGGCAAACACACGAACTGTATCCGGAAAATAACCTCCACTCCTCAAAATCTTCGGACCTCTAGGATACAAACAGTACTGGGCAATAATCAGGTAAATAAATTTCGCAACTGAATGTCGTCATCTTAAACTGTTCCGATCCGTAAAAATACGTTTGTGTGCCTTCTTTTGCAAGTTCAAACAGACCTGTTGCCGAGTTTTCGCTACATGACTTCTTTAAAGCGTTTTTCATCGATTTTACGTTGCTCTAATACATTTTCAATGATACATACAATGTCAGCTGTATGTCTGCAATTTCGGTCTATTCAACACAGTGGACACTGTTGATAAGATCAAAACCTTTGAAGTTCTCAGCTAAGTACCAGCTAGATAGCTCCCTACTATTTCACCAGCAACCCCATCAACTTTTATGTTTTTTTTTTTTGTCATGTTTCCAAATCAAAAACTACAATAGCTACGGACTGGTGCATGCCGGTTTTTATATATCTTCGTTCTTTTTTATGACAATCACTTTGAGCTCGTAAAACTAATCTAATAAACTTTTCAATCCATCGCCTATATGGATGGGGACAGACCGAATGTTTCCTACTCCGCTCCCTTCAATGGCCGTAGCCCGATGAATTGTCAATAAAACTTTACCACATCATCATAAAACGTCAAATAACCATCATTAAAGCATGACATGAAAAAGAAAAGGGGGTATACGAGTATGAAAACAAAAAGTTCCCAAGCATTTCTTGTCCGTCCTATCCTCTGTCTTGGTGGTGAATGTCGGTTGTCGGATGTCGTCGTCTTCGTCCCAACATTTTTTTGTTCTTCAATTATTATTAATTCAAATAAATTTCCATGGCGAATGGGTTAGTGGGAGGCTTTGCATGCGCTCGCATACCGATCTAGAGCACTCGTAATCCACGGTTCGACCATAAAACTGGAGGAGAGCATACCATCAATTACACTCACATGGAATCCGTACAACTTGAGAGGATATGCGTATGACATATTGCAGGGCCGCGTTTCGGTTGGAATACCAATTTCTGTAGACATACTGAGTTCGGGAGTTCCAGAATGCCAAAAAAAAAAAAAAAACAACAACAAACATGGTATCTTTGTTTACAGGGCCCTTGTGTCTGTCTTCGATGGTGTAATTCCCGTTACACATAAAGGAAATCCATAAATAAATCCAAAGTGCTTTCGATGGAGTTTAAGGACCATCCGGTATCCATGGCAAATCCTTTTCGTGCATTTGAATGTTATTTCCAATATTTTACCCCCAACTTTCATGATGTGTGTTTTGAATAGGGTGGTTGCTTATTTCTTCGTGGAATATGTTTCCACATGTACGCGTTATGATGCACTTTAACGAATGTATACAGCGAGTTTTTTTTTTGCAGCTGCGAGGGAGTTATTGAATGAACAGCGAGACGAAGGCTACAGTTTTTTTTTTTTTTTTTTCGTTTTAAGCCTTGCAAAGCTGCTTTTGTTCACTGGTAAAGAGGGGTACGAGCAAGTCGCTGCAGCTACTGATTATTTTGGAAATAAATTAAAAGTTTGTTCGGATTTTTTTCGATAAAAACTCGAGGAACGGACTATGTTTTCATGGCTACTTGGATGGGGGAGAGAATAATTGTTGCGAACCGTTATTATTCCGTGAATCAAAAACGTGAAAATACATAGCAAAATGTTTTTAGTGTATTCTGTTTCACAGTTTTTCCAATGAAAGTCCTTGGCACAATTTAGAGTGCCAGGGATCACCTTAAAGTTTAGATTTTTTAAAAGTCTAAAATATTTGGAGGCCATGAAATTGTTTGAGTTTCCTTGTCTGGTCGTTAGGTGGACTATTCGTTCTATAGACTAGTAGGTCACTTGCTTCAAATGAGTTTTATCTGCATCCTAAATTGCCCACTCTTTGAAATAGGAGACAAGTTGAATTACAGTTTATTAAGAGTTTCTGAAAACTTTTTTTTTTTTTTTTGAGTGAGAGACCTACCAAGATTATATCTTATGCTAGTTGTTTGAATCTTACTTACTTTAGGTGGCGCTACAGTCCGGGGTGGACCTGGGCCTCAGTCAACAAGCTTCTCCAGCCAGCTCGATCCCTGGCTAGCTGCCTCCAGTTTCGCACGCTAAGTTGGCTGAGGTCCTCTTCCACTTGCGTGCGCCACCTGAGTCTTGGCCTTCCTCTACTGCGCTTTTCAGACCGGAGCATTGGTGTCCATGCGCTCTACATGACCCAGCCATCTCAGTCTTTTGATCTTCACTCTTCTGGCTAGGTCCATGTCGCTGTACAGTCCATACAGTTCGTAGTTGTATCTCCTCCTCCACTCACCGTCAATGCAGACGGGACCGAAGATCGTCCAAAGAATTTTTCTCTCGAAGCAACCAAGAACACCCTCATCCATTTTTGATAATGTCCATGCCTCTGCGCCAGAGAGCAGGACCGGGATTATTAAGCTCTTATAAAGGGTGACTTTTGCTGTCCGACAGAGGGCATTGCTACTCAATTGCCTTCTTAACCCAAAGAAACAGCGGTTGGCAAGAGTTATTCTTCGCTTGATCTCAGCGCTGGTGTCGTTGTCTGGTAGAGAAAGGTAGACAAAGTCCTTAACTACCTCAAAGTTATATCTGTCGAGGGTAACGTTCTGTCCGAGACGTCGGTGTTGGTTATCCTTTTTGCTTGACAGCATATACTTGGTCTTGCCCTCATTGACCGCTAAACCCATTTTCGCCGCTTCCGTCTCAATACTCGCGAAAGCGCCGCTGACATCACGCTGCTTCCTCCCGATTATGTCAATATCGTCGGCGTATGCGAGTAGTTGGACGGACTTTTGAAAGATAGTGCCTTTTGTGTTTGCTCGTGAGTTTTGCACTATTCTTTCAAGTACGATGTTGAAAAAATCGCATGACAGCGCATCGCCTTGTCTAAATCCCTTCTGGACATCAAAGGTCTCGGTAAGATCTTAACCGACCTTGATGGAGCAGCGTGCATTCTCCATCGTCATCCTGCACAGACGGACGAGTTTGGCAGTTTCGCTGTCATACGCGGCCTTAAAATCGATGAATAGGTGGTGGGTATCGATCTGAAGATCATGGGTCATCTCCAAGATCTGCCTTTGTGTGAATATCTGGTCGATGGTGGACTTTCCTGGCCTGAAGCCACACTGATATGGACCTATCAGGTTGTTGACGGACGGCTTCAGACGTTCACACAATACGGCAGATAAGATCTTATATGCGATGTTAAGGAGACTGATGCCTCTGTAGTTGGCGCAGTTCAGAGGGTCTCCTTTCTTGAGAATCGGACAAACAATGCTGAGGTTCCATTCATTGGGCATACTTTCGTCCGACCATATTTTACAGATGAGTTGGTGTTTGCTCCTTACCAAGTCATCGCCTGCCGCTTTGAAAAGCTCGGCAGTCAGGCCATCCGCTCCAGCAGCTTTGTTGGACTTAAGCTTCGATATGGCTATCTTCACTTCATCCAGGTCGGGTGGACGGAATTGTTGGTCATCATCGTCCAGGTTGAAAGGTTGATTCTGCCTGACAGCGGTATTTGGTCCGTCATCGCCGTTATACAGTCTGCAGAAATGATCTTTCCAAATCCTCAGCATCGACTGCGATTCTACTACGATGTTCCCTTGTTCATCTCTACAGGCTTCGGTTCGGGGTTTGTTTCCGCGGCATGTTATTTTTACTTTTTGGTAAAACTTCCGAACCGCATTCCTGGAGTAGCATCTCTCAATTTCCCCGATCGCGCGCTTCTCATGCTCTTTCTTCTTCCTCCTGAGAAGCCGGTGCTTCCGCTCATAAAGCTCATGAGCAGCTCTGGTCTTTCTAAGCAGCGCCGCGTTATATGCATCTTGCTTAGCTGCATGTGCTTGCCGGCATTCATCATCGAACCAGGGGTTTCGTTGTGGTGGACGAGTGAAACCCAGCACATCAGAATAGGCATCTCTGATGGCGTTTTGGCAGTGTTTCCAATGGTCTTCGATGCTTGATACTGGCGGCATTGGACCTCTTAAGAGATTAGGAGACACTCGATCGGAAAAGGACTTGGCGATCTCTTGCGATTGTAGCCGTCTGACGTCGAATCTTCTCACAGCATTAGTTTGTCTTGGCTTAGTTTGCGATATCCGCACCCGTACCTTGGCTACAACAAGGTAATGGTCCGAGTCGATGTTGGCTCCTCGGAACATACGGACATCCATAATGCTGAAGGAGTGTCTTGCGTCGATCGCAATGTGATCAATCTGGTTGACTGTTGATTGATTAGGAGTTCTCCAAGTCCCCTTGTGTATGTCGAGATGTGGGAACCGCGTGCTAGCCACGACAATGTTTCGCCCCGCCGCAAAGTCGATTAGCCTGAATCCGTTATCGGAGGTGGTGTTGTGCAGGCTATAATTTCCGATTGTTCCACCAAAGATACCCTCTCTTCCTAGCTTTGCATTAAAATCACCGAGGACAATTTTAATGTCATAGCTAGGGCATTGCTCGTAGTTCTTGTTGAGTAGCTCATATAAGGCATCCTTGGTGTCGTCATCTTTCTCCTCTGTGGCGGCATGCGCGCATATGAGGCTAATGTTGGCGAATTAAGCCTTGATGCGGATTGCTACGAGGCAGGCGCTCGCTCACATGCCGGAAGCTGAGGACTTCTCGTCTTAGTCTGCCTCCGACAACAAATCCGCATCCAAATAAGGGCTGCTTTTGCCGTCGATAGCAATTGCCGTAGTAGATGTCGCAGTTTTTCATCTTCTTTTTCATTTTCGGCCCATCCCATCGCATTTCTTGGATGGCGGTTATGTCTGCTTTGCAGCAGTCTAGGGCCTCCGCTAGTTGCTCGGCTGCACGTGGTCTATTAAGGGATCTAACATTCCACGTGCATATCCGAAGCTCATTGTCCTTAAATCGTTTGCGTGGGTTGTCAACAGTAGATCCGTCCATGTCCGAGGCTTGTTGATGCTTCGTAACTTAATTTTTTTTTAAATGGCCGGGCAGTTACCCCGGTGGCACAACCCCCAACCTGAAGGACCAGTTCCATTTTGAGTGCCCCTAGGACGAGGGGTCGGTTATACCGAAGCCAGTAACCCATTCCGGGATGTGAGCGCTGCCGTCGGCCCTTATGGGGCTCGTCCGCCACCATCTCTTTTCCAAGACCCTGACTAAGTCCTGGAAATCCTTTCCGGCCTGAGCTCCAAATATGTCGGAGTAGCCCGGATAAGGTCTTGTTTTGTTTTTCCGACACTAATCCTGGTTAATGGCGCAGGAAACTCGCCATTTGCCCCCTTCACTTCGCAATCTCTAGTGAGATTCCCAGATGGCGCCACGGGGTGGCGTGAAGTAGGACTTATTAGCAGTGCTGCAAGATGTTCGGCTGCAGAGGCTCATTCTCGTCATTTAAGGAACCAGCACCTGTCGGAAGACGCTACTTCTACGAGGCCTTATACTAATCGTTGCCATCCCATGAATCATGAACAATTCTATGTAAAATCTATTGTTTCGGGCTATCAGCGAATTAATCATGTCCGTGACCGGTTAGTTGGGTTTTTTGTCATCAAAACTGAGCGGCGATGCCCAATGCTGTAACTATGACTACAAACCAATTAGCTAAGAAATGAGTACAATTACTTCTTCTCGCAACTAAAATATTTCGTTTGAATTGTTAAACCTTAAGATCGAGGACATTGGGCGTTAATCATCGTGGGAGATTTTTTATATGAAAATTTTCTCAGGTTTTCACCTGAGGTTGACAAGATATTTCATTTGAAAGTCGGGTGGCCTTAATAGGATTACCTATTACGGAATATCCTGATTCTACTTCTCTCTACTTAACCGCCCTAAATGCCTTCTGTCTACAAAAAAAAGGATATTCCGATATGCCGGACAACTCCAGGGAATGGCCCTTATTGCTTTAAATAAACATTACTCCAGGAAGTGCGATAGGATAGAAGGGGACGAAAGACTCTGGCGTATACTGTGGCGACTATTTGGGTTCATGTTTGTTGAAACTGGTAGGCTGCTTAATGGAAAAAGTCTTGAATCAACGTGATCAAACCGATTTAGGATAAATTCTTCTAATGGCTAAATCTGCTAAGTATAAGATTAAGATCATCTAAGGCGATTGAAGAGCGACAACTTTGTTGGTACAGTAGAGTACAATAGCCTATACGATATAACGTCTGAAAATGAATTTTTCTGTCGGGAGGAAGATTACTTAAGACACATTCGGTCTCTTCACCTCTACAATAATTTTGCAAATATAACAACTTACTTTCGTTAGGCCAACATGTCTTGCCAACCAGTGCTGCACCTGCTCTTAACTACACACACGAGGTCGTTCTGTACCTCATTGCCCATATGGATTATAGTCCAAATCTTTCCGAGTATTCCAAGTGCCCTTAATTCTTGATTGTTTCAATCAGGTCCAAAAAAATTACCAGAAAAAATTCCTCTTAGTGTTCCCGTGAGCATTCGTCAGTGGTTACGCCTCTGTGGCGTAAAGGAGGGCTGGTATGATCAGCGTTCTGTATAAACTTTTGGTAGTAGCTCCTGAAAGTGCTTTTCTACTCAATTGGCTTCTGACCCCAAAACAGCAGCAATTAGCTAGAGTGATTCGTTGTGTAATTTTCACGCTGGTTTTTTAGTTGGCGCTTCTGCTTCAATACTGGAAGACTCTCTATTGACAGTTCGCTGCGTTTTTCCCATAATGTCTAAGTCGTGTACGGATTGAAGTAGCTGAATGGACTATTAAAAGACAATACTTCTGGAATTATCTTGCGAAAAGATCTTCTTCCAAGAACGATGCTGAAATGGAGTCTTTCTGACCTTAAAACCATCAACCAATTTGATCACATGGCGATATGTGCAAGATTTTTTTTGTAGTACAGATGCCTAAATAAAATAAATATGAACTTAGTCGACTGCTTAATTTCAGCTTGCTTTCGTCTACAGACATCTAATAGGCAGAAAAAAAAAAAACTTTGACCGGCTTCAATGCCGAATGGCCACAACTCCAAAAATATGCTTTAAGTGCGAAAAATTAGTTGCTTTGATATCAACAATTTGCCAGAAATATAACACTATAGGTACAACTGATGTGCTGGGTCTTAACCGACTTTAGCTTTGATGTACGCTCATGTAGCAAATTAGTCTTCGTTTTACGCTATATTTTGCATATACTCGTAGTTAACGGTGGAGATTACTCACATTCCACTTATAAGCAAAACCAACTATTTAACATAGGCGATAGAAGTAAGGACTAAATGAGGTAAAGGCAGCAATATCTTAACTTATCTTCAACAAGCCTGCTAGATGAAGCGCCCTTAGTTCAGAGCTATTTAAAGCAGTGACATTTCAGAAGCAATACATACACTAACTCATTGTCAATATTTTTCCAGATAAAAGTTTGCATGATGTATGGATCCTTAGAATCGTTTGTTGTGTGGAGAACGAAGCTCATTTTATGATTTGAGGATGAAGTTAAATTCTTTAGCAATGTTTTCAACTTTACCAGATTGTGCCTAGCTAGCAAGCAGTCAATTTGCTTGCCTCAGTTCGCTTACTGCAATTGGTTTATTAAACTTTTGCCTTACTGACGGCCAAATCTTGTTCTGCATGTAGATAGATTGGTAAGCGAGGTGGTAAAATATATCCCAGATCACTGCGACATCAAACAGGCCTTTTGTGATGTCCTCCATTTAGAGCTCATATATGATGCCTGGGTTTGTTAGAAGAAGGGCTCAGTCTTTAAGTGAGCTGGCGGCGAGGTCCGCCGCCTAGAGGTAAAAATTACGTGTTTTAACTAAACCATTTCAGTCACATAATATTTGTTCTGCTGTTTCCACGTCCTCGTTGCACAATCTGCATATGTTGTTTTGTGCTATGCCCATGGTCATCAGGAGGTATTTTCTCACAAGGTAATCCCCTGTGAGAAAGCCGGTGATTAGACGAATCTGACTTCTACTGAGTTGGAGTAGTTGTTTCGTTTTTTTGTGACAGATGTTTGGCATAAAGTTTTTGGCTTGTCTGTTTCCTTCGGGTTTCTTTCACGAATTTAGCTTTTTTTCTTTTAGCCAAGTTTTAATGTAACCTTTTATGGTTTTTATTGATAGCCCACAGAATTGCCTTGGCTCATGAATTAATATACGGATCCTTTTCTCGCTAATTCGTCTGCTTTTTAATTGCCTTCATCTACATTATGTCCTGGCACCCAAATCAGATGGACTTTGTTTGTCGTGGCCATTATTAGTATGAGTTGTAGGCATTCGCAAGCCAGTTTTGATTTAATTACAAAAGCATTAATTGCAAGTAGGGCTGCTTTGCTATCCGAGAGAATGTAAATGCTTTTATTTTTGAAAATTTTGGTTAGATTCTCCCGGGTGCAGAGCTCTATTGCATGAATTTCTGCCTGAATTTCGGTGCTGCTAATATCCATACGAGTTCTGCATAAGTATGTCCATACTTCATTTAGCTCCAGTTGTAACCTTCAACATACTTTTTCGATTCCACTATGAAAAAAGTAGGTATAAAGTCGGCTGACGTAGAAAATAATTGCCTCCCCTCTGCTAAAGTATGTTTTTGGAAAACTCATCGGATAGTCCATCAACTTAAGGCAATCTTCGTAGTCTTATAATGTCACCGTTGTAAATTTGTATCACAGCACCTTATGCAATTTAACTTTCTGGATGTAAATTTAGGTAATTTGTGACAGCTTAGACTTACGTGGTCTTAGAATCATTCGAAGATTCCACATGAAGCTCCGGGGGTGGTTGCACTAAAACTTTTTTTTTTTATTTTTTTTCCAAATACTAATGTTTTTTCTGGAGTGGTGACAACCTTTCATTATGACTTGTAAAGATGACTAGGCCATTCATTGCAATAAGAACTCATTTCTTTTGTATCGCGTAAGAGCCCTTTTTAGTATGCGTCGAACTTAAGGTGGCGATTTGTAACTTGATGTAAAGTTTTGGTAGAAGCTGATAGATAAACTTATAAATGCTTTAAGCTTTTGGTGTTGTTACTAAAAAAAAAAACAAAAACTGCCTACCCACTTTCCTAAGATTTATTTGCTACATTTTGTGTAATGCTACATCAGCGACTAGGGCTTACCAATATCACCACATATTAAGCGCGGTCCCCCTCCATCAGCAAACACTAACAGCTATTTTCACCCTTAAATATTGACCTGAATATTTAGCACAATTATTTTCTTTTAAGTAAGATATAAAGGAAGTTAAATAACAGCGCGTTATTTATGGAAAGGTTGCGTCTTGTGACAAAAGTTGACAGATAGAAAAGGTTGCTGTTTATTTGAAACAGAAGGCAGTAATACTCCTATAGATCACTCGTTTCATGGTGGAACACAAAATCAGTCGAAGCTGGTATGCGTTGTCGGTTGATGTAACAGTTGGGGCCATAAAATGCTCAGTTGCCCTTATGGTATTTATTTGAAACTCTCCAAAAGCATATAACAAGTTCATCTACATAAGGGTATAGACCAAACAGCAAATCTGAAGAGAATCTTCACTGCTTATCCTAGACTGACTCACTGGCATGCATACCGAACCGCTGGCATAGAAGACAGTTTCTAAGGATCGTTACCTTAGTCCTGACTTCGTGTGCTCTCTGTTTGCACTCGGAGTTAGGTTTCATTCGAGCTCAATGATACTTTAGGTTGCAGGAAGACCAAATGAATATTTTTCAACGTCTTTTACATTAGGTATAAGTGAAACGAGATCTTGAGACGCTTCTTTTAATAATGAAGGCGAACGCGAAACACTGCTCTGTGAGCGTGCGTTGTACGCTCGCATCAAACTTAAAATCATCGCTAATGTGGTATCCGTTACAATCTAAAGGGACCATACGGAGGTACAATGCAATAGATTTTTATCAAATGCACTGTTCCGGCAGAAAAAAACCCGTTTCACCACGGATATTCTTCAATTTTGACTAGTAAAACATATCTCAGCTGTTTAAGTTTCATTAATATTCCTTTTACATCTGAATATTTGTCTTTCCAAAAACTACAACTTAAAAATGCCAGACTTGTAATTCCAACAAAGACGCAGACTTTTTTTTTTATTGTTTCTGCAAAATTCTCTAAATTTTTCATTTAAATTTCCTTCAATGAGTCCTTGATCCTAGTCATAAAATCGGATAGTAAAAAACGACCATACATAACTTCCCCCGCAACTTTTATGCGAAGTAAGAACTCCTTTGACAAAGCACTCTGGTGTCCTCACCCACAGTTAAAAGTTTTGTTAAGGGTGACAAGGTTAAACGCCTGAGTGTTAAGCACCCCACTTCAATGTGCGCTTGCACTCTGCATTTTAGTGATTTATATTCTAAAAAATTAAATTCTTTTCTCTCTCGCCCTTCATTCCTGTTGAAAGTATTCATAATTTCCCGCAAAATTTCCGTTCAAAAGCCTCGTTTCTAAAGGTATACATTCGCACAATATGCTTCCACCCGCACAAAGGCACTGCACGGATAACTCAAGGTTCTAGCTAAAAGGATGCCACATTTGAGGCCGTTCACCGCAGCAGCAGTGGGGAGACTAAACACCTTCCATACGCTGTATGGAACTTAAATTCAATCTAGCCCTTGAGTTAATGCGACTGGAACCATTTATTACACCCTATGCGTTGTTGCACATTGCATAGTGAACAACACCAAGCCAAGAGAATGCAGCTTGCAAATGGTGCTTACAAGTTCCATACATCCTAGCAATGTATGGGTTCATATGAGTACCACGCCTCTTGTGTAGTTTTAATGATTGCACATTACATGCCATAGAATTTGCAAGTTGCATGCGATTTATCATGGCAGCTTCTGGTAGAAGTCACTGAAGGGCTGGTCTTTGGAATGTCAGTTGAAGAAATGCATATACTCGTAACTGTATGTACGTCGTTAAGTATATATTCTGAAGTAAGTGGTGGTAGTGGTTTTAAACGACATAGAAGAAGGTCATTAAAAAAGGGGATCCCTTATGCTCTACGAGGTCATGAATAAATGGTTTAGGTGAAAACTAAATCTGAATTGCTTCAGTGTACGTCTACGCGGATAAAGCCACACTAAATTGTTGAATATATTGGTTGAATCGACTGAATTCTGTCTGAAAAGAAGAAGGTTCACGCCAACATCTATCCAAACTATTGAGTCATTTCCCAAACAAGCAATACTCTTTCGTTTTGCTACAAAATGGTAACGGAGGTGCAACTTTGATTAGCTTTCCACTATATAATCGATGCTTACTACATCCACCGATCTAGGAGTTGGAGAAAAGCAAAGTCGCATGAGGTTATGTCAATCATGTTGGTCGCCGCCACAAAATATCGGATATTTCGAGCAAAGTTTGTCGAACAGCCTGCAAAGGTCATGAGACAAACCACCCTATGTGATCGATGTCTGCTCGACGTCCATTTCGTCCTTAAACTTAAATGTTCCATCAGGAGGAATAATCTCCTCCGGGCTCCAAAGACAGCTTTAGCTGTGATAATCACAAAGTCACCGGGTTTAAGCATTTATTGCCCAAGTTAGTTAACTCCTGGCACACGAGGCATCTGCACCAGCTTCTGTAGCAAATGTCTTTATTACTATCGTTATTGCTGAACTTCATACGTCTCTGCAGGAACATTTGGCGAGGTTGCACAGATGTTCAGTTGGCAATGATTGCATGGTTTCTAAAATTGCAATTCCTACAGATCCACATAAACTTGAAAATTCTTTTGCAGTGTACGACTAACTTTATCGTCCGGGTAACATCAAATCTCAAACGAATTTATGGTGCGAATATGCCACTGAAACTTTTGAGAGCGTGCTGATTTGTCAACCTCCTTCACATCCGCAAACTACACTTTGAGAAACAGCCACTAATTGTTATAATACTCGAAAATATCACCTACCTTTGGCTTATTGCTGATCACACTCATACAAGTATCAGCCAATTTTTCATCTGCCTTTGATGCAGATAATACGACACTCTGTCAATTTTTTCCAATTGAAGTCCTGTCGAAGGTTATCGCATTCGCGGGCTCCTTACTAGAGAGATAATCTTCTCGATACCTGCCGACTTAGCTCTTTCTCACCCTACTATTGTGCCCACGAATCGACGTCCTAGGGATCCTTTTACCTCTTCTTCTTGAACATTTCAAGTTGCAATTACACTGTCTACATGCACAGTGTGGCAAATAATATCCCGGACACGAGCCATATCTCAGCAGCCAAGAGCGCCATCTATTTTTCCGAACATGCGTTTTAAAGCTTAAATCTTTCTCTACTATCTGTCAAAATCTCATGACATTTTACAATTGTACAAATTATTCGTCCAAAACAAGCTTTCATTTGGTGTTGAAATTTTAATATGACAAAGAGCGGTCATTAAATTCCACGCAAAACTTGGTAAAAATGCATCAAATACGAGGGCGGGTCAATAAGTCCGTGACTTTTGGATTAAAACACAGATTTTTTGATAAAAAAAATAAATTTTATTTTTCAACGTAGTCTCCCTTGAGCTCTATACACTTTGTCCAACGCTTCTCCAATTTTTTTATCCCTTCCAAAAAAAATGATTTGTCGAGGTCCTCAAAATAGGCCTTTGTTTGCGAGATGACTTCATCATTGGAGTCAAATCTTTTTCCACCAAGCCATTTCTTCAGGTTTGGGAACAAGAAGTAGTCGCTCGGAGCCAAATCTGGAGAATAGGGTGGATGAGGGAGCAATTCATAGCCCAATTTATGGATCATGTGAAGTTGTTACACGATTGCGTTTGTGGTCGACTGTGAGCAAACGCGGCACCCATCTTGCGGAAAGCTTTCTCATGCCCAAGTGATCATTCAAAATTGAAACCACTGAGCCATGCGAGATCCCTACGACTTCCACAATCTCTCGCACTTTCAATCTTCGGTCGGCCAACACCATATCGTGAATCGGCATCTTCAGTGCTTGTACGGCCACAACGAAATTCAGTAAACCACTTTTTTACCATTGAAATCGATGGTGCAGAGTCCCCATAGTATTTATCAAGCTTAGCCTTGGTCTCGGTAATGGTTTTTTTTCGCAAGAAATAATGCTTAATAAGCACACGAAATTCACTTTTTTCCATTTTCTCCTCAAATTAGTGAGTAGTCTGATAAAAATAGCTGTCAAACACAAACTAACTGACGCAGCAAGTTTAAATTTTGACAGGAGTCAACTGACAGATGCCTGTTGACAGGAGCAGTGTTGCTGTTTCAGTAAAGAGGTCAGAAATTCAAAAAGTCACGGACTTATTGACCCGCCCTCGTACATCCCGATTGATGCAACAAGTTTAGCATAAACGTTTTTTAGCGGACGGACAGATACTGGAGGAAGACAAACACACAGCAAGGTAAATTTCAGGTTAGACGCCTGAAATGATCCAAAAAGTACGTGATTTTGTTGCAGAAGACCGCAATGCTTTACTGAAAACGATGGAAGAGGCCTTAAACATCAACAAAGAGACTATTTGAACCAATCTTTACAAGGATTTGGGCAAAACAAAGGTTGGTCTATGTTGCAGAATAATGCACCGAGTCACACCGCACTCATTATTCGTCAATTGTTGGCTCGGAATCAGAAACACGTACCATTTGTTTCTTTTTCAAGTTCCAATATCGTCAGCAAGAAGTTACTTACCTATTTAATCTATAACAACTTCTGGTGTCCCTTTTTATGTCCTCTGTGGCTACTCTCATTCTGTCTCTAATTAATCGTGAACAATCCTTTCAAATTCCTTCAGTACGATTTCAATCAGTTCATCCGGAATTTTAGCCCACTTTTGTGTCCATCTTGAACATTTGAAGTTATCGCCACAATAATTCTCCTTTTTACAATCTCGCTTTTAAATTTATTTAATTTTCCTTAAGCCACGACTCTAATGTGGCAAAAGATAAATGGCACATCCGCATTCTCGCAAAGTCGTTTGTCTTCGCTGGTGGCACGGATAAAGCATCACGTCCTACAGTTAAAGACCCTCTCTGGTTGCCTTTGGCGTGTATGGGTTGGGGGGGATTTGTTATTCTTAATATCCGTATCCCGCTCCGGCATAACGTTGAGAAAGACTGTTTTTAAGAATCACACTATTGTAATTCCCAGTCGGGTTATTAACCTCATCATTAATTTACCGTAAATATGTACAAACCACCACCATTTTTCTCCTTCACCGGTCTTCCTTCCTTTCTATTAAAATAAAAAAATAAAAAAAGATGCAAAATGCATAAAAAGACGTATCCTGGCGAAATTAAAAATTCAAGACAATTCCAATTTGCAGTCCTCGACTCTCATTTTTTCATGTACATGTCTGATGTTGGGCATTATTCCCGGCACTTGTATTTTAAGTTGCTACTATTATATGTTGCATCTACAGGGCAAGTGTTGGTTTCATTGGCGCGGGATCTCATAACTAACGACAGTAGAACTGGCATCTTTTTTTTTTTGTTGTATTGGATTTTGGTTCTGTTGAAACCTTCAACTGATGCTTCAACGCTTGCTCGAACTACGTCTATTCAGGCTCGCAATCGTTAACATTTTTGTTTCTTGCCAAATTGTGTTGATTTCAGGGATGTGGTTACCATTTCAACGTAATCTTTCAGCCATGGAGCCGGAGTCTCGTCTGTCTGAAGTGTTGGTATCAGATCGGTCTATGCAACTTCAGAAAGTTGTAAATCTTCTGTTCCAAGTTTTATGTGGACCTTCTGACTCCGACCTTGATACCCAATCTTCTGTAACATCCCGCAACATAGGGATCTAAGTCGTCTCCTTAAGACATTATAGCAGACATTGTAGAGATTCCTACGGGCAGGGTGACTAGTTCGTTGCCTAGGAAACCATGAAACCTGAACTGAGAACATAGTACTTGTTGCACTCAATTATAAGGGCAAACTTTTACTAAACAGCACACCTCGCAACTGGATTGTCCACCCGCCTTATCCGCTGACACTTTGTTTACTGGAAAAACCGAAACTCTCAGAATGGTACCATATTTGATTTCAACGAAGATTTGTAGCTTTCGTTACAACGTGCATCTTCCCGATTTCGAAGTGGCCATTTGCCGCACAATATTTCCTATATTAGGAGGAACGCTATCAGTTTACTTGACCTTACGTCAATTCCGCGAAATCAAAATCAAAATGCTAAAGCATTCATTTTGGGCGCATGTATCTTAAGGTTAACTAAGCTTGTCTCGACTTTTATAATTAGTTTTAATGACCGTGGACGAGACAGCTGTCATTAGTTCAGGCAATGTGTCTTCATCCACAGGATTCCTTTGCTTTCTTCTGATAATGGAGCCCTGATAACGTCACTTATAATGATAAGCAAGAAAAGATGCTGTTAAAGTGTTACCACTTTTGTTCTCTTGAATTTATCTTTGGCTATCAAAATCATCTGAGAGTTAAGTACTGTGTACAACGACACAGCTTGATTTGTAATCCTGCAGGACAAAGCTATTCATGTGAGTTCACGCTACCGAACACTCTTTCGAAATCAAGGAAAAGCAGCTAGAACACAAACTTTGCCTTTGAATGTTTTTCAATCGATGTAGGAAGATTCCAAGCAGAAGACTTCTTGTTCCACATCGAAAGATAGATCTGTCTGACCATGCCAGACTTCAAAGTCCATCAGATCACCCTTTTTGGTTCAGTATGATTGGCTCTAATAAGTTTCAATAGCTCAACTATTGGTTCCAATTAGTCTTGGTACATTCTGCAAAGTTTGCCAGCATGTTACGTTTCATAGTTTAAAGTTTTGTAATGTTAGTAGAGCCGTGGAATATTTTGGAACAGTTTGAGTGGTCCCTCCATCTCCTGTCCTTATTCTCTTCCGGTGAGTCGTTTGACTTTTACAAAAAAATAGTGGAACTGCTTTAATTTGAACATTGAACAGATGTCACATGTGTTTTACGTAGGTACCTACCGTGAAGGCTCAAGCCTACGGTGCGTCTTCACAGGAGATATCAAAACAATGCGTTGATCGGCACCCTTCGGGTAGTACAAATACCACCATCAGTACCAGATTCGAAGTCGTGTGTAATGCACGAGCTTCCCCTTTGGTGAAGGGTCGAGGCCTATCTAATACCTCAGCCATTCTGTGGATCATGGCATCCGGTTGCAATGCAACTCCACACCGAATAGACCAATTGATTCCATAGCAATCAAATGGCTGAGCACAGGTCGTAGCAGGCTACGACATATGTTCAACCATGAGATGTCCAAGCACTATTTGGCCTACTCTCACCGCGGCTTTGGGTATAAACCACAGCCACCACGATACTCCCACAAGGGGGCCAACTCCTAGGTCAGGCCCATGGTCTCCCGTGGTACCAGAATATAGCTTCCGGTCGAGCTTCGCAACCTTGCGGTCACTTCCAGTTGGGCACCTCGCCGCCCAGGACTGGCGGCTTTTAGCACTTAAGTCTTTCTCTACTAGTTCTTAAATTCCACCCGCTAACTCTCTACTGCGTCTACTAATGAACACTTCTCATGCAAAGCTACGAGTTCTTTTGAACCGTACGGTGTCATTGAGAATTCTTCTGACATTGAACATTTAAAAAATATGATACTTGAACCGTTTCTCGTTGTATGTGGGTAGCGATATACTATACTCCTACTGACATATTATTCCTGCCCGCCGTATGGGAAAAATATCTCTATTGGTCGCCTACAGTAACGTACTGCGATTTGCTCATTACGAATACATCCGCCTTTAAGTTATGATGGTCCTGAATTCATGACAACTACGACAGCCTGGAGTCAGGCAGTGTTTCGCCTTCGTATAGCTAGACCTTAAGACGAGCTCTATTTATGAGGTTTTTCGAGGTTGAATATACACTTCACACCAACTTTGTCGCGTTCCGGGAGGTTCTCCATCACCTTTGTAATTTAGTGAGACGCGAACGGTCAGACCTCTGGGCCGATGGTATATTGGAAACTTCATCACGATAATGCACCAGCTCATGCTTCATACGTTATTCAGTGTTTCTTAAACACAACAGACATATTGTTTGCAAACCTCTTTACTTACTCTTGTGACTTTTGGTTTTCCCCCAAGCTGAAAATGCATTTCAAAAGCGTGAAGTTTCAAACCCGGGAACAACATAATTTAAATTGCAACAGACAGCGCTGCTTCCAGCAGTGGCAGAACCCTTGAGGAAGTGTGTATCAGCTCAATGAGAGTACATTGAACAGGATTAGTGTTATATAATTGCATCTTAATAAATGTAGATTTTTTTAATTCGGCAAATTTTAGGTTGTCCTATTCAAATGAGACTAAGAATGTTTCTTAATGGAAGTCAGCTGCATCGATATTCAATTTCAGTTGCTTAAAGGTTGTCTACTTTTTCTGGTTGTCATGGAGCTGGAGCGGGAGCTGGAGCACAAGAGCAAGTTCATGCATCTTAGTCGTATCATTTATTTTTGCTGCTCATCTTCTGTGGAATTTCCTGAATGCCACTACACTTTCGTCAAAGACAGAGAAAAGAGCAACTGTACAGAACAATAAAATCGCCCGAGATACTCGTACTTCTTAACCAGGTTCCGCCAACCGCCCTTCAACTCCTTCTTCTTCTGTTTTGTTTGCCACAAAACTGTTCACTACGAATGATGATGTTAAGCAAGAAGTTATCCCTTCTGTTATTTGCCATTTGTTTTTCTGTATACGAGTATTTGTAACTGTATCTTAAGGCATGGGGCATGATCGTGTGTGTGTGTGTAAGAGTGTGCTGCTCCCTCTGTTTCTTTATTTGCTTCGGAAATATTTTATTTATGAAACAATTCGCACATTTGTTTTGGATTCCTCATTCCTCGTATTTCCTTCCTCCAGCTTCCATGGCCAAAAGAAACTTCTGCTCATCGTCGTCTGGAGTAATTTATGCCAGAAAAACAAAACAAAGAAAACAGTTTTTCAACTGGGAGCAAGACTTGTGGACGTGTTCAGGAGGTAAATGTGTATTATTCGACAGAGCGACAGAGGAGGTGTAGCACCCGAAAGGCAGCGGGACGGACGAGTGATGAAAAGTTTTCTCCGGCCTTCAAAATTTAAGAATCAACGGAAAATAAAGTTTACGAAGTTTTTTGTTCTTTTTTGTACATTTAAACACGCACTCCATACGGTCGATGATATTTGCTCGTATCCTGTGTGCGGAGTTCTAAAATCGTCTGATGGTTGGTTTGAGGAGGGGGACTACGATTTTAACACGCAGCTTGAGTGATATATTTTTCACAGGACTATTCGTATTATTTGCGCGTGGGACTTAGTATATACGAGTACGAATACATATGTATATCTCAAATAGGGGATACTGTACTCGTATTTGAACAAAACAAACCAAACGGGAATTGAGATACATTCTTTCGCATTCATTACATAATTCTCCAGAGCCTTACAAGCCCGAATGAGATGGCAAGGCAAAACCAAGAACAAAGGTAAAGGCACAACAGCTGAACGAACAACGCAAACTTTTTCGCAATTCGAAGAAAGAAATCACTTCAGTGAGTGAGGCTTGTTGAAGAGGGAATAAAAATTTCCTTGATACGAGTATGATTTTTTACGAAGAGAAAATGAATAAAAAAAGAAAACTTAAGAACGGCGCCAAATAAAAGTCAAAACTCTGTGAAATGCCAACGAAAATGTGAAGAAAGCCAAATGCGAAACTACAAAAGTCCTTAGAAATGGAAAATGGTAATTCAAAATAAGTTACGTCGGAGTGGAGTTTTGATGGTCGTTTCAGCTTAAAATGTTTGTTTTTGTTTGTCTTTTGAGTGCGGGCGGCGCAAATACCTGTGCCTTGGAATGAACCAGTAATAAGCAGTTCCACAGGAGAGTTTTCTATCTTTGCATGTCAGGCGAAAAAAACGTGCACCTTTTCAATTTCGAGATTTACAATTACGAGGAAATTCATTTCAGGGAAAGCAACAAACTGATTTGGGATGAGAAGTTGGTAGGGAATCTTTACTTCCTGTGAAGAGATGAATTTCGACATTCATTCCATCAATCGAGTTTCCTATGAGAAATATCAACGCGTATTCGTATTCAGTGGCGCCAATTTATCGAAATAAGTGTCATAGGGCTCAAAATGAATGCTAGCTGGCGTCGCAATTGTTGGATCTACTTAATCCCGAACATTCTTAAAGAACAAATGATTAGGCAATTTCAGTAAAGGAACGAGAAGGTTTTGCTTAACAAAAGCCTATTTCAGTAGCGCGTTAATTTTGGGCAATAAATTACAATAGCAAAATTATAAGGAAATTCGTGCTTATTGCCCTGGGATAATATTATTCCGCAAAACCGTGATTCAGATTTGGATAGAATAAAAAGTGTATCAGCTGTTGGTTTAAAAAAGACTTTAAAAACACACTGTTCAATATTTTTCAACGATTGTTGCTTTATTGAAAAGTTAAACCTTCCGGCTAATTATATGGAATAATTTCATTCAAATTAGTGCCTTAGATGGCTTGGTAGTAAGCTATCCTGTTTACCAAATCTTTCAAAACATTTTCAATGGCTTTGGCCCCCTATTTTACGAATAACTTGTCCTTGAGTGCCTGAATTGTGTCTGGTTTGTTCGCATATTATCGATTTTCAATAGCAGCGCACAAATCGCATCTCCATGGCGGCCAAGCATCATCACCTAAACAACTGATTACACAATTATTGAAGTAAGTGTGCAATAAATCGATTTTTGGACAGCTTACGTGGTAGTCCCTTCTTTCTGAAACCATGCCTTGCCCAACTCAAAATTCTCAATTTCTGGAGATGCCCCAGTAACGTTTCTTTCGTTATCGTCTTGGGAAATTGGCCAACTCCAAAAATCACACGTGTGCGAATTTGCTTGCGTACACAAGCAGCACTGTTTCATATTCCGCTATGGAAGTATCTTTCCAATCGTTTCGAACAGTTAATCAAGAATACACAAACATATAGTAAGACCTATCTACTGTCGTCATATTGTAATTACGTCGTCATATTCTTTATTAAAGTTATTCAATTGAGTCATCAGTCATTCTGTTCCATTCCAATTAACATCTACTCGTATGACATCGTTGGCAGTTTTCGATTTTGATGTCTTAAGTCATTACGGACGTCTGAAACATGTCGTATATTACGACCAAAATCGCAGTCATTCTAATATGCAATGTTGTCTCACTGACATTTTAACAATCAGGAAGTGTATCTGTACAAGGGAGACCGAGTTACCTAACGTTCACTAGAAATGTTTACATGTGTAAAGTACATGCACACGAGAGAAAGAATTTGTAGTTTATTGGCAGTCAATTTGCAGCCTAAATTTTGCCCGCAAGTTACGATGATTTTAAAATTTGAAATTGTGTGTGTTGCTTTCTTCTTCAGATTTTCTTCTGTCTCATTTTAGGATTCTCTTTTTTTAAACGATTTCATTTCACTTTTGGGGTGAAAAATATGACATTCTCAGTGCAGGATGGATTTTGCTGTGCATTTATGGTGTTTTTGTTCTATTAAAAACGCCTACAAACAGGCCAGAGTAGGTTGTCTGTCATGTCACTGCTATCGAAATACAAAAATGAGAATTATATGCATTCAAATTTTCTTTTCATTTTCAGACATGTAATTCTACATGCAACAAATCTTATTCATTGAATTTTGAGGGTGAAGATAGCAAATACCCATCATCTTAGAGTAGATTGCTCAAAATATTGCTTTACGCTTCAAATCTCGATGGGCCAGCGCACACTGGACTACTTTTACCCCGGTTTAACCCCGGGGTAACTTTTACTTCAATCGCACAAGGGATGAATATTTCGGGGTAAAATTGTATATACATATTACCCGATTTTGTTTGTGGTGGTATTTCTGATAATTTTCTCACCCTCAAAGTTGACGATTTATGCGTGTATATGTTTTAACCCGATGCAAAATTTTACCCCGTTTTCTCTTCGCACTTCATCTCCCTCTTCTATAAAACCAGTTTTACCCCGGGGTAACTAGTCCAGTGTGCGCTGGCCCGATGAGTTTAATAAAAATGGATTTGTCCACATATGTACATATATCTCATTTTCTCTTGTCTGTTTGCTTTCTCAGCATCTTTTTATGATTTTTTCCGCTTTATCTCCGTCGCTGATGACGTTCAATTACAGAATTAACCGTCTGGTTTCCGACAAAACGCAAAATGATTTTCTAACAACACACACATTGAAAAAAAAAACTAACACAATGATAAATCCTGATTTTTAAAAAATCCTGTGTAACCCAGGGTTAACTCAAAGGCCTCTAACATTTTGAAATATTTTTTGTAGCACCTGATAGATATGCATCCTACAGCAAGCATAACCTGCGCAAGTAGGAGCTTATAATGATCATAAGCAGATGTAGGGTGATCTATATTCTTCCTTGCATTATTAAGTAGAGAAATTTATATATGGGTCTTCCAGGACAATTCACCTTTGGAAGGCTATCATACCCGGGTTTCGTCTCAAAATTCCTTTAAATGCGGGTAAGGTGAAGATCCTTCTGCAGTTTTTTTTTAGGGTATAGACTCATTCACTTTTTTAGCTTTTCTGAAAAAATTATGTTTCCCATTCTTTTGTAGAGTCGATAGATGCTCTGCTGAAGTTTGCGCCTTTCCTTTTTTTGGCAGGACATTGAGTAGAGTTTTGGGTAAATATATTCCTACCATCTGCGTTGGTGTGGTTTCATTTGTTTCACGTCGTACTGCGCTGGAATACTTTACACATCATTATGTGTTGTTAAAACATTTTCACACATGTCGTTGCGGTTTAACGAAATCATCTCTACAATATAAAAACTTGGAAAAGTCTTCACAGGATCGAGATCCCGTTCCAACTCTTCATACATACTTATAGTATAGTATATCAGCACCACATTTGGTTCGGATGGTTGACCAGATTGAATATGGGCTGCCTATCAGTTGAAAGACAAACATTCGTGTGGCAAATATTTAGTCTAAGTTGTGCCTCCAATAAATAAAAAAAATGCGGTTGATGCTTCAGACATTCATGAAGTAAGCCTTGTTGTCGATGTATACTACCTTGATCCGGGAATAACAACCGTGTGGCGCTCCTATTGTTCCGATTTGAGTTCTGTTTTTTTTTTGTTAAGTTGGTACGTTGTTGAAATCTTAATCTTAGCATCATAGCTTAACATTTGCAAATTACGTAACCAAGAGTACATCTATCTCTGTGTATTTGGCGATTTTTTACAATTTACAAAAACGAACTTGTATTAAATTTTGCGTAAAAAACGGATTTAAAGGAACGCGAACGTTAGAAAGTGTTTCGGCAACGATTCTCTAAAGAAAACTGTCGTTTACCAGTGACACGAGCTGTTCAAAAGTAGTCGTGAGCCAATCGAAGATCAACGAAGTGGGAGACCTTCGTCATCAAAAACCGACGAAAACATTGATGAAGTAAAGTAAATGTTGGTCAATAACCAGCAGACAGTAAACAAAGAGTATTATTTGGGCGTTATGCGACGTTTGCGTGAATTAATTCGCCGAAAGAGTTCAGAATTGTGGGCAGAAAACTCGTGGATTTTGCACCATGATAACGCACCGTACGTCGCACAGTGCCATCATTATTCGTAATTTTCTGGATCAGTCCTGGATCCCTTAATCGTCTAGATTAAGAAGAAAGTAGTCAAAAACCACGGCCAGGCTAAGTTGTGCTTATCCTTTAAATTTTTTCCGAACTAGATTGAGATGGCAAATTTCCCGATGTCGGAAATGTGTGTCCACCTGATTTGCTCAGAGCTATTATTTTTTTTTTTGCGATATTCGTGTTGTTGATCACTCGGAATTTCTTCCGGTGAGTCCAACTGGAATAGACATTATTATTTGAGGGAGAGTATTCACCGCAAAAGACCCGAATTGTATCAGAACAACTCTTGGGTTTTCACCACGATAAACTACGAGTATCTCAAAAATCCATGCTTGTAGTTGACTTTTTGATCAAAAACGCAAATTGGTAGCGTTCTCCAAATGTGGCCTCCTGTGACTTTATATATTTTCGAACCTCAAATTATTATTTCGTCGGACCCGTTTTGAGTCAATTCGACAAAAAAATTCATACAGAAATGTAGATGACTGAATTGTTTGTTGGAAAAAAATTTACCGCTGCAAATATTTTCATATTTTGAAGGAGAAAAATTAAATTTTGACGATTAATTGATTTGTATTGCTTTTATTGACTGAGTCCCGGTTATATTTTTACAAAAATGTCTAAAATGAGCAGCAAGCAGATTGTTCTTGCCTTAAGATCCAAAATCTCCACTGTCATAACAAATGAGCATTGAAGTGGAGAATGAAATAGAACTTCTTATGTTCTTGAGACCAATTGAGACCTTTAGGAGATGAGATTGCAAAACGAGTAGCTCTACTTTTTGTCCGTGTCGCTATTCCACACTCTTAAGAAAGACGTTGCAGTCATTTTGAACATTTTTAGGTTTTCCTCTTTTGGTTTGGTGTTGAAAGACCGAACAATAAGTTGTTAAACCCCGAAAGCCTATTTTTAGTTCGAGTAGTTTCGAGCCATTACAGCATAATTTCTGTTGGATATCTGTGCAGGTTTAGCTATCTACTAGGAAAAAATCCACCTGCGACGATTCTACGACTGCACAATAGATCGTTCTCGGCCTGAGAGTGAAAAACTGCGATTTTCAGTTAGAAAATGATTTTCTTTTTCTACATAACCCCCCTTGACTTCAACACAATTGTTTCAGCGCGTCTCTAACATCATTATTCCTTCCCGGAAGTGAAAGTCTGGAAGCCTATGGCCCTCTCAACTTCTTCATTGAACTCGAAGCGCTTCCCAGAATCAAGTTTCTTTAAGTTTGGGAACATCTGAAGGTGCCAAATCAGGAAAATAGAGTGGATGGCCGAGCAAATCGTACCCCGCAATTTTTCCATCGCCAACGCACCCTTGTTCTGGTGGAAGATAATTATATTCTTCTTCAATCCAGGCCTCTTCTCGCGGATTTTTGCATTCAGCTGGTCAAGAAGGTTGGTAATAAATTAACAGTATTACTTTCGCATTCCAAAACACACTCGCAATGACTTTTCTGGCAGTTGGGTTCGACTTCGCTTTTTTGGAGCGGAACCACCGGCTTCCACCCACTGCTTCGTCTGCTGTTTCGTTTCTGTTGTGAAATGGTGGACACATTTCTCATCCATGGTGACAAATCGCCGCACAAAATCGGGCGAATCCCTATCGAATCGCTCCAAAGATTGCTGCTAAAATCGTGTGGGCATTTGCTTTGCAGCATCCATCTCGCACCTGATTTTTATGCAAGATCTTTCACACCGTCCTTTACGTGGCTCATCTCTGCGTCAGGCCGAGAACTTTTCACCTTGACTTCGTATTTAGCCCAGATTCTGGTGGGCTAGCAGGTTTAGCGACTGCTTAGGTGATCACGGGGAAGCTTGAAGTGCCTCCCGTTTAGATATTTTAAGAGCTACTGTGCTTGGTGTGGATGCGATAATATTGATAAGTATACCAAAACATATTTTTTACTGCTAGTTTCAGTGAGCTTAAGTCGGTGTCTTTTGTTTCTTAAGATCTCGAGCTTTGCTGCAGCTTTTTTTTTTGTCTGTTGACTAGTCCTGATGATGGCCCCATGGACTCCCTCCGTAAATTACTGTGTGATTTACTAATTCTTCGACTTTTAATTTTACCTATACGCATACTAACTGGTCAAGCCTCTTCCGAATTAGGAATCTTACACTAGTAGTCTCTATGGCTCGCAATTTATGTTAAGCAGAATATTGCTCAACACTTAAATCCTGTGAATAGTCTATATAGCACTACACTAAAGGAATATCTGTATTGACTTAGTGGACACAAATGCAAATATCTACATATTATAGATTTTTCTCTTAACAAGGTAGGTCGATCTCTCGAAACACATTTTAGCCATAAACCCCATAGCTCTGTAAAGTTTATGTGCGCTTTTTGTGCAGTTAAAGCTATACAGTATTATTGTAAACAGTCTTTCAACCCTTCAACTTTGCACCCCTGCCATTCGGTGAATTCCTTATGCACCTCTTGTTTAGGAAAGAGAAATCCATCTTGGTGTTATAGTAAAGTCCACTTCCATCAACGTCTCAACAACAGGTTTATCAACTTCATGGTTTATAGCCAACCTCCTGCCAGCACCTGTTTATGCTATACATATGCTTACAGTGCCAACCCAGCGAGTAATGTTCTACAACGCGATTCGCAAAAAATAATAATCAAAAAAAAAACAAACTTCACTTGTATAAAATTTATTACACTTCAGGGTGTATTAACGTGATAAGATACAGGTTGTTTGTTGCAGCGCCTTTTATGCACGGATACGTGCTCCTGTTTCCTTGACTATAGACGACGTTGCCTAGGTGCTCATACAAGTCTACTTCCTGCTGCCAATCCTAGTCGGTTCCACCTACCGTGTAAATTTTGACGCGCGCTACTGTTCCTCTATTGATTTTTCTGAACTGTTTTGAGTTTTTAATTCGAGCACGCGATTCTAGTTCGTGCGGATTTATGGGTGTATACCCTGAAGAATCCGAATATATTGTTTGTACGAGTATATGGTCTCGTCCGTCAATGGTGGATATTTTATGTGTAGCGCTGCTGGGATAATGTATTATTTTTCATCATAAAAACTGAGAACTTAGCTTCTCTGATGGAGTTCTTACCTCGGATAGTACTTGTAGCAGTAGACGTACTGACGTACAAATTCGGTACGAGCTTCAGAGGAATTATTAATGATGCTATGCGATTTGATAAATGACTTGTTTGTATCTACGGCGTCCTGTGGTGAAGTATGTGAAAGTAGAGTTTCCTTGGAACTGTGTACTGTGTGCCGTAAGTACTTCGGTTTAGGGTTACATTCGGCAAAAGTCCGAATCGATGGAGTAGAAGAATTCATTTGGATTTTGGTCTTTGAGGAGGGGTATTGGGCAAGTCTTGGAGGGAAATAAAGTAGCAGTCATGTCCATACATATGCGGAAGCATTAATGAGGTGAAATCGTTTGTTTGTTGATTTTCGCAAAAGAAATTTATGGGTTCCAAGTTAATTGCTGACAGTGAGTTCGTGTTTTCATTGAGCTTCATGTGAATGAAGATGGAAGGAGTTATTTATTACCTCTATCCAATTTTTGTTATGCAAGCAGGAGGTGGACTTTTGTATTAGACGGCAAAAATGCAGACAATTTAGGGGGAGAACTCACCTTATTTACCAACAATATAAGAAAGATGCAGATGGTCCATTAGATTAAATATTTTGACATTCATTTTTAATTGCTGTAGAGGGTTAGTTCTTATTGAGCTGAAACGAATTTCAAGATTATATTTTATTAACACGAAATAGCAGCAAAGTCCTTATACGATCTAGGTCACCATAGCTTTCTAAAATCTTATATTGTCGTCCGAAAACTTGTGAACATTATATTAGAGCAAGTACTAGGAAACTCAGAACGATATG
The DNA here is from genome assembly GCA_928272305.1 of Volucella inflata. Taxonomy (NCBI): domain Eukaryota; kingdom Metazoa; phylum Arthropoda; class Insecta; order Diptera; family Syrphidae; genus Volucella; species Volucella inflata. The sequence goes on from OV743718.1 coordinate 66,720,670, forward strand.
CTCGGTAAACCTAGTCAGTTTTGATCGTAAAATGGAGTAAAGCGCTATGAGTTATGGCTTGGCCAATCCTATTAACACCGGCAAATGGTTGCTTTTCCTATCTTATAGTTTGCAATCCTTACTTCACAAAGTAAGATTTCAATATTTCAGAACTTTTCGTTTCTTAGTCTACCAGGATCTGACTTTAAAACAAGTCCGAGTGACCAACTTACCAAACCACCGTGTAAGGTCCCGTTTGTCTTTTGTCGAAAGAATCTTTGCGTTTGGCAAAGGCTAGATATGATCGATTCAAAAATACCGAATGTAGCAGCTGATTTATGAATAGTTCTGAAGGCTACCACTGTTGTTATTCTTTCTGAATCGTTCAACATCCCATGGCTCCCGATAAGGTTGACATGAGAGCTTTTGAAGTTTGTACATTTAAATTGAGCTTTGTTCATTATTTGGAAATTAAAACCAATCAATCGGTGCCTTTGGATGATTTTCAACCATGTTGAAGATAGCTCAGTAAGTGACAAGCGGAAGGCTTGTCATCAGGCCCTGGCGACTTAACGGGTTCGGACGTCAATTTCTTCCTCATATACGCGGAAGTGGTAGTGTTTTACGAGAACCACCAAAAACTAAGATGCCAGTAGAAGGCGAATGTTTTTCAACAGAAATTCATCTATGGCCCCTCCGACTTTAGTAAATATAGAAAGATAGGTCTGGAAGCTTCTTAAAATTCTTATTTTTCCTCAAAGTATTGAGCTCTCCTGATTTCTGTTCTGATCATTTTAACGTGGTCATTAAAGGATATCCAATCGTAGGTCTCATAAATGAATTGAGTCCTTTTAAGAAGCATTCGACTTTCGATTGTTGGATCTTAAATCGACAAATTGGCTTCAGTACATTCCTAAGAACTTTTACTAGGCATATGACTAAAATACTTTTTATGTATAGACCCGTTGTGCTTCCTTATTTCCTTCTGTTTTAAAGAAAATTCGGACGGACCAAGGCCCAGCTTCTACAATACACTATGTTGTTTGACGTATAACAACAATTTTGTGAACAGTGAGAGCATAAAACTGCCAACTCGATAGGGTTTTAAAAAGATAAATGTGAATGGACATGCTGTATTTGAAAATATGAATATTTCTGGTCAACAATCGACTCTCATGTTTTTGTGCACATATTACAATGAGTCGTGCATTCTAGCATCATACACAGATGTGTTTTCCCAAACTCCCATGATAGACTAGCCTTTTGAATAAAATTCCGCTTAAGCGTATCAGCCAATCATGCGATCTGATCAAAAAAACAAATTTTGTACATTCTCCCGAAGAGTAACTCTTTTCAATCGCTGCTCCTTTGGGCTAAGAAGGCAATTGACTAGCAAAGCCGTCCTTAAAATAACAAAAATTACCTTATAATCCTAGTGCTGCTCTGTGGCGCAGAGAGATGGATATTATCACAAATGGATGAGGGTGCTCTTGGCTGCTTCGAGAGGAAAATGCATCGAGTGATCTTCGGTCCTGTCTGCATTGACTCTGAGTAGAGGAGAAGATACAAGGACGAATTCTTTGTAGTGTACAGCGTGCGACATTCACAGCCAGAAGAGTGAAGGTCTAATGACTGAGGTAGCTGGGTATTATAGATGTATGACCAACCCTTCGGTCTAAAAAATTGTCGAATCCGCTCCCAAGGGACAGCGCAGTAGAGGAGATCAGGACTGAGGTGAGGCACACAAGTGGATGGGAACCTCAGCCAACTCAGCATGCTAAACTGGAGACAGCTAGCTAAAGATCGAGCTGCCAGAAGACACTTGTTGGTTTAGCTCCAGGACTGTACTACTGCAAACTACTTCCTGAAAATATGTTCTCATGAAATATGTTGCTTCTCGCAACCATAGACCGGTATTCATTTACCAGGAACGATGCAATTAGTTGTGGTTTTGAATGATCATTTTTATGCTGTAATTCAAATTTTGTTTGGTGCATACTACAGTTTATTTTTAACGTACCACACTCGCTAATAAAGCGTCACACTCTAATTGTCATAACGTGGGCGCTAAAACATATGTCTAGTTTGGCACACAGCGCTTTCATAGCAAATCAGTAAGGTACGGGCTGGGTAAGAGAATTAACATCAACTTGCTACAAAAAAAAAACGTGCTGCTATCATGCTATCATAAACACCGCTTATGGTGGAGAATTTCTCCCAACTAACAGTGACGACTCTGTAAAGATACAGAATATACAGATACAGAAACATCAAATATGTTCTCCTACTGACAACCATTCAGCAATAGCAGAAGTTAATCTTGGATCGTGCTACCTATTTACTCGTACGTTGCAACGTGGGTTGCCTAATGATTGGACTCCCAACTTACCAAAATTGACCTCAATGATCTTATTCCAAAAAGGAACAGTTTCACATCACATAGCCGTGAGGTCATCTTCTCTAAAGAAGTAGTTTTAAAGTAGTTTTCCAACGGAAAGGTTTCTATATCCGTCTCCAAATAGCAGTACCTTTGGGCCGTAAAACATTTAGAATTGTATGGTCCATACTCGATACCGAGCGATGAAGAGAACTGAGTAACTCTAGAATAACTTCTGTTTCCAAATTCGTAAATATCAACACAAAATGGTGTTAAACTTAGGAATCAAGGTACCACTTCAAATATCTATATCGTTTCTGCTCTGGAAGCTTCACTGACCTTGACAAAACCTCAGCACACAAAATGAGGTCTTTCGCATGTTCTAAAAATTCACGCAACAGGTAATTCTTATGGAAAACACAGGTTTTTTTATTTTAATTTGTGACAAACAGTTTGAGGTTGTATACGGAAAAGCATTTTGGGTATATGTCTGAATATCTTTGTTACATGGTCCAAAGACTTCATCCTTCGAGGTGTGCCTTATCGTGGCCTTATTGACATAAATATTAGACTTGAATAAACTGCAAGGAAACAAATTAACGGCGTTAAACCCCATGACGTTGGCAGAAAACCGATTAAGATGATTTTGTTTGAAAAATAAGCATCCGCTTATGAGTGGTTAGTGCGCTCTAATTCTTGAATCAAATGCACATTGTTTACATGAAGATGTAAATCTTTTTTGAAAAGATGTGGAGAGTTTCTTGATTTGTCCAATTCTTGACCACAGTTTGCAGTTGGTGTTCCTGGACTCCTAGCAACAATGTAGGGATGTTTTATTTTCAACGACTTGTTGAAGGGCGGTCACTTATTGATCCAGTCTCCTTAAATTTTTGAATTAATCTCATCATAGTTGGTGAAGTTAAATCACTTTTCCGACCATATTTTGTACGAAAATTCCGAACTCCACGAACCATACCTTTATTATTTTTAAGCATATTGTTCAGCAATGTTCTTGCGTTTAGTGCTCCATTTTTTAAAATCCTGCACACCGACACACTGTCTTTTTTCGTCAGTATTTTGTCAAATAAATGGCGTATTAGATACATTTTGGGACACCTGTTATAATACCACTGGACACGATTGACAAGGCGAAAGGCAATCAAACGACTTCTGTAGAAGCTGTAAAGATGAGAAAGAAGTAAACCAGTTGCCCAGACCTATCTGGCCCTAAAAGACCTTTTTTAGGCAAACTGGACGATCTTGGCAGAACCCATCTTATTCGGTTCATCAGAAGATCGTATTGGTTTTAAAATAAAAATGTTCTCTCATACTTTTAGGCTTACACCACGAGGTAGAAATAGATTAGGATCCAGTGGTGCTCAGGCCTTTTGAACAGTCGGGTCCTGAATAATACAGTATATGTAACGTAGTTCGTGTAAAGTGTTGTCCTTTAATCTGACTTTCTTGAGCAAATTCATTTCCACTTTCTTGACATGGGAAAAACCATACCCCAACGCTCCACTTTGTTCTTTAGAAAATATAACTACAAATACACTTATAACAAACATTGGTCCTGAACTATCTGCATTTCTTGATATCTTGGTTTTCTATAGCTTTTTATGGATTTATATTTCCCCAGCTATAATATCGATGCATCTGTTGCATCTCTTTACATCGTTTTGAGCTTATTTAAATCTTGTTGATTTCTTGTAGTATTTATGCACTATCTGCTAACAAGCTTAAGCTCTCCTGGCATTTTGGAATTGTTGTTTTAGCCGCTTATTCACCGGCTTACTTGTTTTTGGAACTATCGAACGCTTTATACCTTCCTTAGTAACATATGTATATTCGGGTTTCGGTGACATAAACACCACCGTTGAGGGGCCAGTTGCAAATAACAACAATGTCAATGGGATATCTACGATTTGATTTTGGCACCTGATCTAGTGCTAGGATTATTTTCCTCTTGGGCCAGAGGGCATTTTTAAAAACACATTCTGCTGCAAATAATTAAGAAAACAATGTTCGTTTTTATTTCAGCAAAAATTCATAAAGTCCTCCTCCATTTAAACTGCTTTAAATTCCTTTCGATCAGACTACATTTTCATCAAACCACTAGCCTAACAGCTCCATGAATTAAAAATAAATTACGCTTAACGCACATATTTCAAGTTTTCCCATGAACGGCCTTTTGCACTTAAGAACCATAATAATAATTTATCAGCTACTCAACAGAACATAAAAGGCAATTACTAGCTCTTTACTCGTAGATACTCGTACATAAAGCATCGCGGCAGAATCCTTTTCTTTTAGGATCCTTCTCTATTCAGTGGTATTTTCCTCATCGCCATCGACTGAGCTGATATTTCATCGACGATGTAGTGATGTCCTTATTGGTATTTCCATTCTTCGCCCCCTCTCAATTAAGCATGATTTCATAGAATTATGCTTCACTCGATTAATTACAATACATCAAAGATTTCAACATTACGAGCACTTTCCGAAAATTCCATAGCAATTTGAAGTGTTGCCTCTTGAACGCCATTACAGTCTTCCCATCCCTCACACTTGCTAGAATATCCCCACCCATACTCTAGCTACAAATTCTTTCATCTGGAAATTAATAAGTTCACCATCGCAAAGTTGCCTTTGTGTTGTTATTGATGTAATTCCGCCTCTGGAATTGCTGTTTAAATAAACTCATCAAGGATGAAGAAAAAATAACAAAATAATACTCGTACATGACCGGCATCTACGTAGGAAGTTAGGACGAAAGGAAATCCTGTTTCTCCCAGATCCTTTTCAAGAAAGAAACTATACTACTATACACCTCTTGTGAATGCCAGGAGTAAATGGAATGAAATTCATTCATTCCGCACGAACAAATTCGATTTCGTGATAATAAATTTCCTAGATAGACACGGTGGAGGAGGGTCAACCTCCTGTACCTGTGCTATAACAACAAACAAGAATGGAGAGAAAGAATTGTCGACAAAATCAGGGTTGCCGTTGGCCAGAAGTGGCCGAGAAAGTGCAAAATTGGTAGAGGCAGCCTTGTTAGAAGCGCTCTGATGGATCTTTTTGATGTCTTCCACAGTACCAGGTAAATGCTCTAGGCAAATATACAAGTAAAGAGAAGAATTCATTGCATCGTAATGGGGCGCAGGTGAAAATTCCCCCGTAGCTTAAATTTTTTTTAACAATATCTCAAAAAACAGGTGCTGTTGGACTGTAAATTAATGCAATATAGAAAGTGTGAAATTGCGCCGGAAGCCCGACTAAAGTAATTACAGAAGGGTCTTTCGAATTCTGGGTTAAAAGACTTTACACATACTTTTCGTATAATGAGTGCTTCCTCGATATTAATTCGGTGAAAGCCATGAAGAAAACTGAAACAACATTTCTACTGACATTTTATAAACTTGTAGTACAAATTTGCAGGTTATTAGTAGGAGCTTATCTCACGATGCGATGTTAGGTATGATTCCTTAGCTCTCACAACTTTTCTGCTATCCCCTCTGAGAGAATACCTCAAGCAATATCAAAGAAAATAATAAATACGAGTATTCGTTAACAATGTTTCGACCAGTGATAAGTGAACCCAATGGTAGCACCATCTATTGTTCTAGTTACTGTCTCTGTATTGTTGAAACCAGAGATACAACACTTTAAGTATTTTTGATCCACTAACAAGTGTCTTTTTGACTCCTAAGACCAGGTAGCCTCCGAGGGAAACATGATTATGTACGCAAGCTAAAGTAGCTCCTTCTAGCACCGCGAGTACATGCCTAGTTGAAGAGCCTACAGTATAAGAAATTTAGGGATCTATTGATTGTACATGTCCTAGCAATCTCTATGTTCATTGCAAATAAACCGAATCTCTGAGACAAACAACTTATGATGAAATGCATCTGTGCTATATCGAGGGCCTGAGTTGACCGAAGTTTTACGTAGGATCTCAGCACAGTGCTGTAATGAATTGCCTGCCAATGAAGTATCTTTTGATATTTATAGATTTTTGACAAGTTATTACTAGGTGGGGTGAAAAGTAACCTCCTTGACCGACAGAATGCGCTGCTACTGCAAAAAAGGTTATGGTGCCTTGACGCGTTCATATTTGGGCAGACCGGCCAAATTTCAGTGCGATACTTTCTTGAGTTTTGTTTTGACAGCTGATTGTTGTTGACGTGTTTGGCATCATGATGAGTATGGACAAAAACGATTTTCGTTCTCTCATAAAACATTCTTTTTTGAGAGGCAAAACGGCGAAGGCAACAAAAGAAAAGTTGGATAAATATTATGGGGCTAATGCTCCGTCAGATCACACCGTCAAATATTGGTTTCGAGAGTTTTGTGGTGGCCGCAACTCCACTATCGATCAAGTCCGCAGCGCCAGGCCCTCCGATGAGGTTACAGAGGACAATGTCAAAAAAATAAATGAAATAGTGTTGTCTGAACGGAAAGTTATGGTGCGCGAGCTAGCAGATACCACAAAGATTAGTGCTGAGCGCACACGCCATATTTTTGGGCACAATTCTGCATATGAAAAAGTTATACTGCCGCTTGTTGCCGCGCATGCTCACTCCTGACCAAAAACACGAACGCGAGAGCTATTCGAAAGAGTGTTTGGACTTGCTGATGCGGAATCGGGCGGACTTCTGGCGTCGATTGGTAACTGTTGATGAAACCTGGATCCACTATTACACACCAGAGAACAGAATGAGTTCCCGGCAATGGACTGAAGCCGTCACGAGTGCTCCGAAGCGGCCGAGGGAGGCTCAATGAGTCGGAAGGGTTATGGCGTCGGTTTTCTGGGATTGTGATGGCATACTCTTCGTGGACTACCTCGAAAAAGGAAAGTCCATCAACAGCGAGTATTACTGTGCATTATTGGAGCTATTGAAGGCCGAAATCGCTGCAAAACGGCCTCACATGAAGCGAAACAAAATTTTGTTTTTGCAAGACAATGCGCCGGCACATAAGAGCATCGTAACCACGGCTAAAATCAATGACTTACGGCTCCAATTGCTGTCGCATCCACCGTATTCGCCCGATTTGGCTCCCTCACACTATTATCTCTTCCCAAACCTTAACAGATGGCTCATCAATAAAAAATTCAGCTCACGCGAGGAAATCATCGACGCCACGGAGGAGTATTTTGCATACATTCTGGAAAATTACTTTTCGGACGGGATCAAGAAGTTGGAAAATCGCTGGAATAAGTGTATCAAGCTAAAAGGGAACTAAAAGGGAATAAAATAAAAAAAACATTTAAAAAAAAATTCGTTTTCATTCCCAAGGAGGTTACTTTTCACCCCAACTAGTACACATATACAGCCAAATCTAGCAAAGTTCGTGTGTTCATAACAACTCAAAGTCCACCCGTTTAGTGTGAGATCTTTGCCAAACGAATAACTGGGTAGGTTTTAACGAAAGCGACTATGACTTTGCTGTTGTATTAGTCGTTCGAATTTTGGGAATACGCTTCTGAGTTTTGTACAATTTATTTAAGTTTTATCTTGAAGAAGTTACGCTAAGAAGCATTCCATGAAAACACTGTGCTTCTTAAGTTTTTTTGCTGTTGACATCTTCTAATTCGCAATCGTGCAGTTCTGTGGTCTTGCAGACCATTTTCTGGTGATCTGATAATTTATCGCGTTCAAAAATTTTGACTCTAAAGTTCTTCCGGTGCCCTCAAGTCTACAGTTTTATGGTATTTTGGTCTAAGGTATTGCAAACCTCCAAACTTCCTTCGATCAATTTGAAAATTTTAAATTCTTCGGTTCATATGGTTTGCAGTATCAATACTGATTACCGTAGTTTCCACAAGGTCACACAGTTAAAAGGTCTTCTTCTGTCAAATGTTGTGTGTTCAAGATAACTTGAAGTGTACACTTTGTCAAAGTTTCCAGTTGTACATCTCGTTTGTTTTGCTTATGTTTTGCTTTTTCGGTTTTTTCGGTCCTATAAGACCAAGCCGACAGAGGAAAACCGGAACAAATTTAACGAGCCAGGAATGACTACAACGCCTTTCTTAAGCGTGCGAAATTTCTATGCGACCAAAAACTGAGGCAAAAAATACTACAATGTCCCAAGGGTAGTAAACATTTTTGATCGTTCGCCAAAAACATTAGAAATTCTGCCTCATCCTCCATCCCAACGCTCATTTACAATGACATTCCAGCTGTCAGCTCTTTGGACAAGGCCAATCTGCTTGCTGCACACTTTGCGGCCAGCTCAACGCTTCCAGATTGTGCTTTTTCTCCGCCTACACTTGAGTGCGTCGAATTTTTATTGGGACGAATCCACTCTCGCACTCGTGTAGTAGCAAGATTACTTAAAGATCTCGACGCTCACAAGTCCACTGGCCGAGATAGTATATTTCCCCTTCTTCTGAAGATGTGTTCTTCTACGCCGGCAAAACCTCTGCGTAAGCTTTTCCATCAATCAATACTCTTTAGGACTCTTTCCGAGCAGATGGAAAACAGCATTTGTCCAGCCCGTCCCTAAAAAAAGGCGAATCTTCTTCTCTCTCCTCTTACAGACCCATTGCACTTACGTCCCTTCTTCCCAAGGTCATGGAAACGTTGATCATGAAATATCTCGAAACACGAAAACTTCTTAATGACCGGCAGTATGGTTTTTGTAGCAACAGGTCCACTGATAATGGCATGTCTCACCGAAAAGTGGAACCCAAGTCTACATCAATCTGGCAAAAGCAAAATAGTTGCACTTGATATTTCTAAGGCATTTGACAGAGTTTGGCATCAGGCTCTTTAGTCGAAAATGCGTGCATTTGGGATCGATGACTCTCTTCTTCAATGGATTAGAAATTACCTTTTGGAACATTCAATTCAAGTTGTCAACTTTCCATTCTCGGTATGTGTGTCAATGACAACTTACGTTAGAATGACCACATATCCCAAGATGTAAGAAATATTTCACCCCCTCCGATCTGGCTTCAATATATAAGGCTTTCATCCGGCCGAAGTTAGAGTACAATGCTCACATCTGGTCAGGTTCTCCCGAAACTTCTTTGCGCCTACTAGATAGGATTCAAAACCGTGCGATAAAACTAATGGGTGATGCTTATAGCACATAAACGATTGACACTGTTGACCACCGACGTAATGTCTTCTGTCTCACCTTGTTCTATCGCTATTTTCACCACCAGTGCTCCTCAGAAATTGCCAGTAGTATTCCGCCCCTTCAAACTTCCAACCGTAACACCCGTCTCACTATAAATGCTCATCAGTAGACCCTGAAGCCCACTTTTGGACGTACCCTGAAATATCGTGATTCTTTCTTAAGCCGAACAACTTGCTTATGGAATGTCCTGCCGAGCTCTTTATTCCCTAGTCATTGTAACCTCCAAAAACTCAAGGCCAACGTACATCGGTACCTCTCTCTCTATCTTCACTAATTTTCCATCGCCCGCGCTGTGTGCAATCATTTTAAGGGTGCTAATAACCCCTTGAGTGCGCGCCAATTATAAAAAAAAATGCAGTATCCGATCCTAAAGTAACACTCAAAGGGAGACATTGTTTACAATTTGTTTATACACTATGAAAGTGTGTTGTAGCGAGTTGATGTGCTTTTTAAAGTATCTGTGGTATGTCTTCTGGCCTCGATGGAGGATTACAATTTTCAGTTACTAGGAAGCTTCGTTGTATCCATTGGGTCCGTTGAATATTTGTCCCAGATTCTCAACAACGGATGAGACTATGGAATATAATGCTTTCTTCCTCATCTCAGACGGCGACGACTTCTTTTCCCGCTTTGTCAAACGGCTGTTCCCTTCCTCTGCAGCAATTCTATATCGACATCCTGCTTGGCTTATAAGTCTTCGCTGGGTGCTGCGTTTGTGTTTTGTTCACAGAGTTGACGAGGATCTATGTGAACTCAGTTAAAGAAGTCCTTCTTCGTTAAATCTCCTGATGGTGGAATGATAGATACCCGCATTTTTACCTCAAGAACAACCAGATACTAAGCGACATTATGTTCGCCGAGAGGAACATTCGGATGTTTGCAATACCAGAGGAACCTCGGAAATAAACTTGGCGAGATTAAGGAATCGTGCTCACCTCTTTGCAATTGCCAAAATATTTCACTTATTGGCTAGATTATCGTACAGCTCTGTATATATTACTCGTATCTGTGAGATTTTTGTAAAGACACCTACGGCTACTATGAGCTAGTATTTCACTACTCGTATAAAGGCTGAATTACCTAACAGCTTTTTAAATCCAGCGTGCTATTGTTACTTTTATCTATGTTTACTTTAAGAAAAATCGCATGTGAAATACCCTACTGTGGAAAAAGAATAATAAGAGCAATACAATCCAAATGGCAACACTGTGTACAACTACTCACGGCATCATACGCAGAGTACATATGTACATATATATACTAAGAAATTGAAAGTCGGACTAACAAGAAGTAAATGGATCCTCCGAGGATACCAAGGGGTGAAAGCGAAACGAATCCAACTTCGGGGGGGAAAAAAACACGGAAAATAAGAAATAAAGAGAACAAATGGCGATATGATGGCGAAAAGATGAAGTAATAAATTAGCCCGGTCACGAATAGCCCCCTTGCTAGGAGATATAATCTTCTAATTGGTTTATACAGGTGGCGCATAAATCAATACTACAACTCCTACTCGTCCCAGTAGAGAAGGAGACGTAGAGAGTATGGTGCAGGCCAAGTTCCCCTAGTGTATGACTACCACCGAGTTACAGGAAATTAAATTATGAAACGTGAATTTAGGTCACCTGGCTAGCTGGGAGCTACGAGTATGACCCAATTAAAGAAGCATTAGATGGAAACGTTGATACTGGTAGAGTTTTGTAAGGTTGCAGAATCTGTACTCGTACAATACCACCTACTCTTTGTATGCTAATAGAAAATGTCCTAAGGTGATGGGAGACATGAAGATAGTCACAAGTACCAAGTCTAATAGGATTGCAAGTAACTTATCTCATCCAAGAGAATAAAGGTGTGTATTGAATGAAACTGTGCGTAGAATGGATGTACTAATACCTTTAGTAATATCATAAATAGATTTCAGGAAGCAGGACGTTACCCGACTACCCAGTAACTGGGAAGGAATTCGTGCTGCACGTTTTTCGACCAGTCCATGAAGCTGTTCTGTGTTTGTTAATAATTTAGGATTGCTTCTTACTCTATTTTGACTCCGATTGTCTGTGATATTGTGTAAGTTTGTGGTATGGTCATGGTCTGCTATAATCGGTGCTGCTGTTAATATAAGTCGCATTACTCCTACAACAGATATATCTTACGGATTTGGCTACAAAAGCCTTGGAGACCACTTCAGCACTAACGAAACTATTTTCTGCAACGTGGTATAAAAATGCTGTGATCCAAACCTAAGATTTGTCTTTAGCCCTTTTCTGTGACAAAAAGGAACTCTCTCATTTCCCTTTCAATCACTGGAATTAAACTCATATTGGTGATGTTTCTGTAGTAAATAACCTGAGTATATCGCGAACTGTTTCGTCATAGATTCCTTCCAATAAGATTCCTTCCAATAAGATTCCTTCCAATAGGCCAAATCGACGCTTAAGGATTACATAGCTACAAAATTGTACTGGTTAAGGAAATTTTGAATTTTTTTTTCTGTGTTGAAAAAGCATACAGCAAAAAGAGTTCTGGTGTCATTCATAGAAGGATAGTCGGCGCGCTGCCATCAAAACTCTAGTGAGTGTCCCCCCAAAAACCACTTCATTTTGAGCCGAATTTGCCTCTGAGAGAAGCAGATTAACCATAGACTCCAGCAGTGATGTATTTTTTTGTGAAAAGTCCAAATGACAAACGCATAGGATATTATTTATTTTATCCCCGTGGTTTGGACCGGAAGAAACGTCCTCAGCGAATATCCCTATATTTTGCGGAAGGCTCCCTATCACTTATAGAAAGCTTAGAAAATGTCCATCGCGACATGTTAAGTCAAAAGAATTTAATTACAGATGACAACACCAATGTAGTTACAAGTAGCCTTTAGGCACTAGATGAATCGCAGTAACTTTCTCTATTCAAAAAACATTTACAATTCTGAGAGCATTGACTGAAGGACAATTTCTAAGCCATCAATCATCGATCAGTCCCCAGGGATGATTTAACAGGCAACGCAACAACATTACCTACATAAACCTTAGAGCAGATATTATAACTTTTGCACCATACTGGTGATCACAGGTTGCCATGCCGCAATCTCTGCTTACTTTCTTCTTCTTCTTCTTATCCTTTTATTAATCCTTTCCTCGCTATACGAACTTATGCGCAACGAATTTCCCATTTTTAATGCATCACTGCTGCTCCGCTTATGGGGTTGGCTAATGTCGCAGACCGCAGAACGCAGAACGCGTCTATATAATGCTCGGTCCTGGATCGCTTCAGTGGTTAGCCCCAGGCGTTGTTGCAAGTTTGCCATCTGAGAAATCCAGGAATTCTTTTTCCGACCTCGTTTTCTTACAGCTGGAGTGACCGTAGTTGATAGTGCCTTTTTAACCGGATTTTCCGCAGATCTTCTTTGAACGTGGCAATACCAGCTTATTCTATTCGCCTCAAGCTGTTCTGTTACCGAATTCTTTATATGTAGACTTCCTTTTATACGTGTAGTTCTAATGCAATCGCATTTAGTGACTCTGCTTAATTTCGCTATCACATATTGCAATAGGCCGTCAAAACTTACTGTTTCCGCACTCCTTCCTGTCAAGTGTGTTTTGTCGTCTGTTAGGTTGAAAGGCTTATACTGTTCCCCAGTTTCCGATTAGTAACGAAGATTCAGCAGTATCTGGTCTACATTTACCATATAACTTGATATATCCCGTCGGTGTCAGACGATTCCAACCCATCGAAGGATGTTGTTCCAGCTATTTTGTTTGGTGTTGCTCAGCTTGACCGAGTCACATCATGCTTACATGAAAGCCAAATCTGTAGAAACCGCCCTACATGAGGTGGTGGGGAAAATTGAAAGGAGTCAACACTTCGGTGAGTTTGCGATGGCGGCCTTCCTCGTTAAAGAAGGAACCCTCAGTAACGTGAAGTTCAGCGCCATTAAAAGTGCTCTAGTAGATGCAAATATAAATCAAGGAATAACATATTGGGTTTGCAGCATGCTCGCAAGTAGGGCAATAAACTGTTCCATTGAACAAAGCTCGGAACAGGTTCCGGTATCTTCTCTGAAGACCCAAAACTAAGCTTGTCTATTACAGGTTACTGGGCACTAGTAGTGTCCTCCAATCAGAAATTCTGGCTCAGGACGGCTGAGCTTATGCAGATGAGATCGGTATCCAATAGAGATATCGCTATCTACATCGCCAGCCAGGCCGCTTTTAAGGCAATGGAATTAATCGACATCAGCTCTGATACAGTCAGGGGCTGTCGCACAGTGCTCAAAGCATTATGCATTCCTGGATGCCAGTACATTGCGGGTCAGAGTAAAATGAACAAGCGGACGAGCTTGCAAGGAAAGGAGGGCTACTCGACAATAGTGAGGTTGTTAACGTCAAACCACCCCTTGGTGGTCGAAACTGGAAGGAAGGACACAGGGTGTCCAAGGCTCTATGGCCACTTCTCGTAAAAGATCTAGAAAGCTAATTAAACTGAACAGGGATAAGCTTAGGACATTAACAGGAGTTTTGACAGGAAACTGAATCCTGCTGAAAATCACAAAGTGACTCAAAATGACAGATACAGGCATTTGTAGATTCTGTGCTGATCTACAAGCGATCGAGTACATATCACACATACCGTGTGAATGTGAGGCAATTCCGCGTAGCCGAAAGAGATTCTTAGAAAAATATTTCTTTGAAAACTTATAGGAAATAGACGGCACGGATTTGAAGGCCTTCTTGGCTTTTGCAAAGAAATAGAGTGTTTTACCAGGGAGATTGTTTACGTGTTTGTCCATTAAAGTTAAATTCCACTGGCACCACAGGGATCACGATGGGCCTAGTGACGTGTCTTATGACACACCCTGTTTAACCGAACCTAACCTAACCTGCTCAGCTTCTTTGCAATTTTTTTGTGATAGAAGATGGTTTTGAGTCTGTTCTGATTAATTAATATAGAATGTTTGTTTCAAGCACAAGACACCGATTTTTCTTCTGGTTCCAGTCTTGCTATTTTGCCCCTTTTGTTCCACAATGGAAAAGATATATAGTTTTCTGACTGGATACGTCAGTTTCAATCTTTTAGTAAGGATGCTATTTAGGTTGTGAACTTTCTGTTTCATTCTACATTTCATTCTCGGAATTCCTGAACTCCTCTCTAGAGGGTATTCAGGTGGTTATTCTGGAAAACCTCCTCCTCAACACGGTCGGGACTTGACGTTCAGTTCTGAATTCGATGTATGTATCTATGGTCTGACGTGGAAGCCGGTAATGATCTTGCTCTCTTACTTTTGTAACAAATGTTGGCTGGAAGTCAAGATTGATGCAACCATAATAGATGATAGCATGATTCAAAAAATGATTTCCACTGACGTTGTATTTACCACCGCACTAAAAAAAAATATTCTTAGCATTAGCATTACAGTATTCAACGAATCCATTATTCATTTGCCGATGCAACGTTTGTTTCATATTTTTTGTCTGCAGCAACTAAATCTTGGTTGCATATTTGCCAATGTTCAGATGGTAAGACTGAATTCAACACAAAAAGACAAGTCGTGCAGTGTAAACTTACTAGGGTTAGATCCAAAAGAATTCGACTTGACGGAGAATTTTAAAAAATAATTTCTGCGGACGAAAATAAAGTCTTTCAACATTTCAAGTTATAAAGTTGATAACCCCACGTTGAATACCTTTTTTTTTTAAACCCGTCAAAAGTGAACTTTCTCAGCGCATATGAAATCATGGACAAAATAGGTCATCGTCAAGTCCAACCTATGTCAAAACCGAACTGGATTCTACTCTGGGGGAGTCTGCTCCTTCGTTTACAACAATAAAATGCTGGGTAGTTGAGTTTAAGCGAGGTCGTAGGGGTTGGCAAGACGGAAACCTCGGTGGTCGACCAAGACGCCAGAAAATGTTAAAAAAAAATCAACAAATTCGTATTGGACGACGCGATTGTCGATTCGTCGATTGTAAGTGCGTGAAATTGGAAACATGATAGACATGACAAAGCTGTGCGTAAGATGGGTGCCGCGTTTTCTCCTAATGGAGCACCAACACCGCCGTGAGGATGTTTTCGTCGGGTGTTTGGCAATGTTTCACAGGAATAAAGCCAAGTTTTTGCGTCGATTCATAATTCAAGATAGAACGTGGACCCAACATTTCACTCCTGAGACGAAAGATTAGTCAAAACAGTGTACTTAGTTGGGAGGGAGACCCGGAGATAAAGTCTGAGGTTAATGGCTATTTTGAAAAGGCTGATGGTTCCTACTACAAAGAGCTTATCGAAGCTATTGAACATCGCTGAGAAAAGTAAAAAATAAAAATTCTCCATTTTTGATCGCCCTCTTTGTCAGGTCGGGTAGTTCTGGAACCGCCCTCGTTGAATGAAGTTTTTAGGTTTATTTTCGGGATTATCGCATTATCACTTCACTCTAATACCTTTAAATCTCAATCAAGTCTCAAAGAATGTAACAACTGCAAATTGTTCATTTATATAAAATAGGTACTTAGAAATATTTTTGACCCACAAATTCAATTCTTCATGGAATGCAAGAGTGAACCTTTCGAACGTTCACTGCTTATCCATGTTACCATCTCTTAAGAAATTGAGACTCGTCCTTAATGGAAACCTTTAAATATTGCGCCTCATTCTGAAGGACTACTGGCCTAGAAATTCTGCTAACTGATGGTACAGGATAAAAACACCAACAAATATTTACCGTTCATTTAATTCCTCTTTCAATTAGTTCTCTTTCCTTCTTTTTTTTTGTGTTTTTGTTTTTATACTTTTCAGTGATTTTTTTTTGTCGTTGGCTTTCATTTTTTCTTTTAATTAGGACAAAGGGGGGGAAGTTGGTTCGCTTGATTTTGTGCAACGTTTGCTCTGTCATTATAATGAGTTCTTTCAGTTTGTGCTTTAGCAAAGCAGAGTCCTTGTGTGTTAGGGTCTGTGTGTCATCATGCTAATTAGATAAAAGTCATTGTTTACATTAATTTGTTTAACCTTCTCTTTTGCGACGTATAGAATAGACCGTTATTTTTGAAATAATTAATGATTTTTGTATGTGACATGTACGAGGAGCTTTAGTGTTTTGTTTTGAATAAAAGATGAAATTGTTGATTTGTGAAAATGTCCTTGATACTATTGAAATTTGCCTTTGTCTCTGTGCTCTTTGTCTCCAACAGGGAGACAGTGTTGTTCTGTCCTTGGTTTTTTTTTTTTTGTTATATGTTATGGTTGAGTAAGATACTTTGATTTGATCAATTTTGTGCTTTTGTTTTCTTTGTTTTAATTTGACTTATTTATAATTTATTTGTTTTGGATTATTTTCTTATATTTTTAGACCGAGAGCCGGAAAATAACGAAAAAAAACAACAAGGTATTTATTTATTTATTTATTTATTTATTTTTGGTATATATTATTTGGTTCTTATTTCCTTTTGTTCGTTTATCTTGTTCTTCTTTTGCTAATAATTTAAATATGAAGCGCATCGAGTGCTGTATATTTTTTGAACGGCATTGTAGATATTTTCTTAGTACAGCTGATTCGTATCTGGTAAATAAATACCTCTCTTCACACTTCAACTTTAAGCTTCTGTTTCAGCATCAGGGCAGTTCTAATGACATATTTTCTTGTCAGGCGTTCCAGAATCTCTTATACAGGTTTTAAGGTGCAGTCAATCTTTGACAATGTGAGCGATGTGCTTCGGGTCGTTGTCTTGTTGGGTGGGTAATCCAACTCGCATCTAGATTTAAGCTGTCGACGGATGTTTTCAGAATTTGTTTTAAAATAGTCTTGTATTGATAGAAATCAATATTACTCTCCATAAAGACTTGACTTTGTAAGCAAGAAGCAGCGACATCGTCTTAAACCATCACGCTGCCACCACCAGCTTTACTATAGAAACTATAGTACATTTCAAGTTCAACTCATCTGTCTTTTTCCTTACATGCGCCTTCCAACGCAGTTTAGCGTCTAGAGCTATGATAACGATATTTGGCAGTATTTGAGTATTCTACTGCATTGTTGCTTATGCATACTGGAATGTGTAGTTCGTTTTTTCTACTTGAAATTAAAATGGACTGACTATTGATCTTTTGACCTAATCAGCCATTTTTTTAGTCCATTCTGAGATGCTGTTTTTTTTGCCATTTGAAGCTCCCACAGCAAGCACAGCAGTGTCATCTGCAAAAGTTGCTATAGTGGTTACTCCACTTTCGGGCAGGTCACTACTGAATAAAAGGTATAGCACTGGACCTATCACACTGCCTTGAGGTTCACCAGCTTTAATTTCACTTAATGTTGAGTACTCTGTCTCTTGTTTAATTTTGAGGAATCGATCTGATTTAAATGACTCAAGAATCTTCGAATACTGTTTCGGCAGTTGCTTTTGTAATTTTGTGGATCAATTCTTTATGACAGACTTTATCGAAAGTTTGTGCTACATATTCGTATATCAAGAAATATTGAAGTGCACACAGTTTTCTCTTCAATTTTTTTCTATGATTCTATTCACCTGGTCAATTGTAGATTGCTTATTTTTTGCAGAAGTTTTTCCCAACATTTCCTGTTCTACTGCAATCGATACCGGGTCATTCATTTTGAAGCCCCATTTAGATGATCATTTCAGTTTCAGTTTCAGTTGAGCTTTCAGTTAAACTGATGTTTAGATGCCAAAAATGTTAGGCAGTGCATTAGACAACAGTTCTGTATTCAATTAAGTTTTCATTTTAACTCGTGATGAATAGTGAACGTAAGCATTTTTAATGGGCGAAGAAAGCCTAATTGCCGTAGTTATAGCTTTATCGCTAAATAAACGTAAACAGAAAAGAAGCAAATGGACCAAAGATTGGTAAAAGCGTTGTCTCACGTAAATTTGTTGGAGGAATTGCTATTTAAACACGATGATTGGTTAAACTATTTGCGTATGAGTGAAAGTATTTACCTAGAGTTACTGCAATTAGTGTCGCCAATGATAAAAAAACAAAATACCAACATGTGAGAAGCAATAACACATCCCGAAAGACTTAGTGCTACACTTAGATTTTTGCAAACGGAAATGAAAACTGAACTGAAACATGTTTAAAATAAGTTTAACTCACAACTGAACTGAGAACTGTTGGGAATTCCGTCAGTTTCAGTTTCCTTTTCAGTTTCAGTTTTGGCTGAAAGTTTAACTGATAGCTCAGCTGAAAATGAAACTGAAATGATCATCTAAATGGGGCTTTACTGTTTCACTAACTTAGAGTTCAGTAAAGTCAGCCACTTCTTGTGAGACAGCTAAGGGGATGAAATTGCGAGGAAATTCTTGCTTCAATCAAGTTGTTCCTTGTTATCAGGTATTTTCGACTTTTTTTTCTTTGTATCGTAAACTACCAAAAAGTAGGTCGTTTGCCTGGGTTTTGACGTAGCACATGCGGTGTAATCTCGAGATTACACGATTGCCGAACTTGCCTTTAAAACATCAATTGTTAAACCAGTTGTGTGGCATTTGACACCACCTTTACTGATCGTACAATGGGGACCATTGTGATCGTCGAAAAGATATGGTCCAATCACACCTTCGGCATGAAACCTATACCACAGGGTCCGTTTTTGTGAATGCAATAGCGTGGGTTTTTTTTTTTTGTGTATTGACAAAGCCATTAAACCAAAAATGAGCTTCATCGCTGAAAATGATTTTTCGATGAAATTCATGATTTTCTTCAAAATTTGGCAGACCGCAATCGGAAAAGTTTCTTCGCTTTAAATGATCAAGAAGTTTCAACTCAAAACCACTACACGGACCCAATATGTGCACGGAGCGGGTGTTTTCAGCGAGTTCAAGTGTCGGCGTTGTTTTTCAAAGTTTGGAAATGGCAATTTGAGATAAAGGATTAACTTCATTCGAAAAAAAACCCCAATGTTACGGTAAAAGAACTTAACGTAAGTCATATGACCATCCATTGTCAGCGAATGAGTATGGCAAAATTTGAAAAAATGAGTATTACACCACCAATCGCAAAAACTTTAACAAAGGATCAAAGATTGCACCCCGTTTCTATCGCATCACAATCAAAAGCCGTTTTTGAAACGAATCGGTACAGAAGATGAAAAATGGGTAACAGTCTTGCAACGAATGGGTTAATGGGAAGACAAACTAGCAAAAAATCCCAGAGGTAGACCTCATCCTCTAGAGACGTTACTGTGTGTATGGTGCGCTGCTGAGGGAATAATTAATTTTAAGTTGTTGCCCTGCATCCATACTATCACCGCAAAAATGAACTGTTATCAGCTGTGCAGATTAAAATCAACTCTAGAGCGTAAACGGCCAGGTCTGAGTAATCAAAGTGGTATTCTATTCCATCGGTATAACGCTCCCCCGTACACAACTAGGACCACCTTCATTATAGTTGCAGGAATTCAGTTCTGAAGTTTGCAAATTTCCTTGTTTTCAATTTTTTGAAGAAGTTGCATTGCATTGACTACCAAACTTGTGCACTTGGTTCAAATTAATGACTGTTAAACAGTCATACTTAACTTTTGAGAGAGACAAAGAAAAATACTTATATTCGAAAACGGCTTTCTTGTTTTTCATAATATACTCCATAAACATCAGATCATGCGTTCGAACTAATTTTCAAAGCCCTTTTTCCATTCCAATTGTGGTACCGTCAAAACATATGATTTGAACACATCAACCGCTTCTTCAGGCGTCGAACAACGGTTTTTTTTTTTTGATTGTGATAAGAAGAAGTTATTGGGTCCTAAATCAGGACTGTACAGCGGATGTCCCATCAAGTCGATATTTTGAATGCACAAAAATGTGTGAGAGCTTGCATTGCTGTAGTAGAGAATGATTCGTCTTCTGCGATCGGTTTCCCTTATTTTTCCGAGCACTTCTGGCAAACAAATGGTAGTGTACCATTCAGAATTGACTAATTACGTTGCTCTAATAGCGACACAACTTTTTTTGGATTTGGCCCGTATTGAAAGACCCATACAGACGATTGTTGCTTAGTTTCGGGTTGATATGCATAAATCTATGAACCGCGATTGAATTTTTTCAACATTTCCTGACACCAATCGACTCGAGCCATTTTTTTGAGCGATTGTCCAAATATGCGATATCCAACGCGAAAAAATCTTTTTGACGGCCAAATGTTCATGAAGTATTGAATGTATGCGAGTGGAACTAATCCCCAAACATGCCTCAAGCTCACGGTATGTCACATTACGATCTTGCAACATCAGTTCACGCACAGCAGTTTTCTGGCAAAACAACAGATTTTGGACGATATTCATAAAATTCGTCCTATGCGGCCTCGATTAAATTCGGAAAATAGCGAAACACGGTGGCTCGAGATTACTAAAAGTCAAAGCGAGTTGATCGGCACACAGTTGTTGGTTTAATCCACGGCGAAAGTCATATAAAATCCTGGCACGAAAATGTCCACGACTTAATTCCATTTTTTGACCGAGATGAATGTTTCAAGTACCTGTACACAACGCAAATAGCACTCATATGACAAACAATTCTGAGTACAATTACCATTCAAAATGTCAAACTTTGCTATATAAGTTGTCATATCTCAAAACTCAAAACAAAAAGTAGCTACCTTCATATTTATGTTTTCATTAAGTGTACGAGGGCGGGTCAATAAGTCCGTGACTTTTTGAATTTCTGACCTCTTTACTGAAACAGCAACACTGCTCCTGTCAACAGGCATCTGTCAGTTGACTCCTGTCAAAATTTAAACTTGCTGCGTCAGTTAGTTTGTGTTTGACAGCTATTTTTATCAGACTACTCACTGATTTGAGGAGAAAATGGAAAAAAGTGAATTTCGTGTGCTTATTAAGCATTATTTCTTGCGAAAAAAAAACCATTACCGAGACCAAGGCTAAGCTTGATAAATACTATGGGGACTCTGCACCATCGATTTCAATGGTAAAAAAGTGGTTTACTGAATTTCGTTGTGGCCGTACAAGCACTGAAGATGCCGAACGTCCTGGACGCCCAGTTGAGGTCTCTACACCCGAAACAATCGAAAAAATTCACGATATGGTGTTGGCCGACCGAAGATTGAAAGTGCGAGAGATTGTGGAAGCCGTAGGGATCTCGCATGGCTCAGTGGTTTCAATTTTGAATGATCACTTGGGCATGAGAAAGCTTTCCGCAAGATGGGTGCCGCGTTTGCTCACAGTCGACCACAAACACATGTGCAGTTGCCATGGCAAAAATCCATGAATTGGGCTATGAATTGCTCCCTCATCCACCCTATTCTCCAGATTTGGCTCCGAGCGACTACTTCTTGTTCCCAAACCTGAAGAAATGGCTTGGTGGAAAAAGATTTGACTCCAATGATGAAGTCATCTCGCAAACAAAGGCCTATTTTGAGGACCTCGACAAATCATTTTTTTTGGAAGGGATAAAAAAATTGGAGAAGCGTTGGACAAAGTGTATAGAGCTCAAGGGAGACTACGTTGAAAAATAAAATTATTTTTTTATCAAAAAATCTGTGTTTTAATCCAAAAGTCACGGACTTATTGACCCGCCCTCGTATCTTATTCGATGAATTCAATTATCCTTGACTTTAATCTGCTTGCTATTTTTTTTTTAGAACCATTTTTTTTAGAATCATAGAATTGGGAAAAATTGAGACCTGATAGTACTGTCTGAAACGGATATCTGAAAACCATGCGTTATCACCATGTTAACCCTACTTGTTCTTACCTGAATTGTTTGCTTCGAGATAAGTCAATTTTAAGAAATTATAGCAACGCCTTAGGCCCACAATTTTGTACACCACAGATACATGCAGTGAAGAGAGAGTTTCTTACTTCGGGAAAGGGAATGCCCTTTTCCTAGTATCCGTTGATTTAATAATAAAAAAATGTTCACATCAAAGCAACATGACAACAATGTTTTTAAATGTTTGACTATGTCAATAAAGTATCGGAAATTTATTATTTAAAAGCTCCACACTAATTATTTAAGAAAATTAAAGAAACAGACAATATATAAATCTATCGAAGCATTTGCGAAATAAACTCGTTCAAAAACGGTCAGATTTGTGAACGAACAATTCATGGATTTTAATTGACTAACGACAGGGCGTCACTGGAGAAATCGACAATTGTGTCCGGATTTAAGGGCAAGAACTTAATAGATACGAGTACCATCGATCAACCACCGTATTTACCAGATCTGGCCCAGTGTGACTACTTGTTATTCCCGAAACTAAAATAACCTCTCCGGATACCACGGACTCTTGACTCTCATGAAAGTGGTTTGAAGAAGGGGAAAAAAAACAATGCATACTTGTGTTGCATTAAATAGGCCCAACGTTAAACGCGATAAAATTAATAATTAATATTCAATTAATAAGGAAAATTGTCTGTTCTATCTTATTTTTTTACAGAATATAAGCGTTCCATCCAGGTGTATGACATAACACAGTCCCGTACTCAGTTTTTACAAGACCGCACGTAACTCAAATACTCCAAGTTGTGTTTCGTACACCTTAATCTCTCCATTTCCTATTAATTTTCACCACTTAGCCACTTGACAGCATTCTTATACGCCCCATGGGGAAATGAATTCAACCAAATTGTGTCACTTTCAAAAGACATCCACTTAACGTTTGACAGGTCCCGGTTTCTCACCGACCATTAACTTGAATGCTGCCTTCATTGTTATGGCGGTACTTTCTGGTTAATGTCGATCAATTATGTGCTTTTTCTTCGGCAACAAAAAAAAACACCTTAAGAACCCGTTATGGTAGAATTAATTCAGCTCTTTACACTGAGCCACACAAAAAATGAGTAAAATTTCCGAAATTGTCTCATAAATTTCACCTTTAAGTAGACAGAACTCGAAGGATACTTGTTTCCCTGAATGATTCTACATTTGTGTAGTAGATACGAGTACTCACACATATATATTTGTGTGGCATATGAGTTCAATAAAAGTGATGGGAAACCATGGCATACTTTCAACAACTTACAGTCGGATGGAGCAATTTCGCTCTATTAAAAGACACCCATTTTGAATGGCATGAAACCATTGCGTTTCTCTTGGGGTTGTCATGGCGAAAGGACGAAATGTAATTTAGAGACAAAAGCAGAGAATCTCTGTCATTCCCAAATAAGATTTTTCAAGTTGTTGGGGAACAAAATTGCGATTTTTCCTGTAATAAACTTATAACTATATGAACAGGGTGATCCGGAAAATTTTACTTTGATTGAAATAGTTTTTCTTACCACAAAAACGGAGACTACTTTTTAAGATCACGGAGTAAATATATATAAAAAAAAAAACGTATGAATAACCTGTAAAGATATTTATCTTTATAATCAGCCACCAATCTTTCATTTTTAATAGATCGAAGATATGGACTGCTGTACGACACGTAGCTCTAGAAAAAAATTTCATTGATCATCTTCCTGTACTAAATTGACTGAAGATTTAGCGAGAAATAAAGAGATAAATCCAGGCATAAACCACTTCAATCGAAACATTTTTGTGGAGTAAAAATCGCCTGATGACCAACCTGCAAACTGTTCCTCCTCCAAACATGGCAATTTCGCTTATTGAGGTATCCGTTGAATCAAAAGTGTGCCTGATCGCTGAACATAGTTTTGCCATAAAGTTCTGGATCATCGATTGGTTTTGGGTCCCTTAACAGAGCTCGAGCGGAGACACCGTATCTCTTATAAACATACTTTATTTTATGTAGATTGTACTAAAAAACTGCGCTCTTACAAGCAGTCTTACAAATACACAGAACGGTTTGTGAATATTCAAATCTAAAATGTCATCACTTCTACAGTACGCTAATTGTAAAAATGCTTTGGGCTTGATTTGTCCCGCAAATGTGACATTATGTGACACCTAAAGATTAACACTTTTTTCTGTACCATCTAAGATAACTCCTTTCATTGAACTTTTACTGAGCATAGGAGAAATTAGATTTACCTAAGTAGTAAAAACATGTTTGGCCATTAAATATGCCGGCCATGTAGAGCTGAACATGCCAACATGGCCTTGGCTCCATATAGCCTTATATTCGTGTGAAAGAATCGTATATTCGTCTATATGGGTCAAAAAATTCACGAAAAAGGTTTCCTAGCCATCACATGCTTTAAATTAGTTCCGAGCGATTTCAACAAAGAACTAAAAAATGTTAGCTGACAAGCAAACATTCGAAAAGCCTTTTTGAATTTAAAAGCAAAAGAAGGGCTGCTACATCACTCACCTGGGTTTCACTTTAAGTCGTTTGCAAGCGGATGTGGTGGTCTACGATTTGGCGAACTATACAAGACACAGTTCCAAGATTTTCGATGTCCAAACTTTCATGCGGCCAATTTAAAATTGGACATTGTCGTGTTGCAATTATAAATGAGAAGACTGGGGAAAAATCTTCCAAACAAAAGACAACATTCGCTAAAATCCACCACAGCTATGGTGGAAGACCGATGACAACAAAATGTATTGTCGAAGAGAAACCCATTATTTTATAAAGGATTCCAGTTTGCTAACATATAAAAAAAAGATTCAAGTCAGGATAAGAGCACCGGTGATTCTTTTCGTCCAAAAAAAAAATCAACAAACATGACAGAGGGGTGAAGAACACTTTATAGAGAATGTTGGGAGAACGTACTCCAAAAGTTAAACTTTTTAAGCGATCCTAACCTTACAGTCTCAGTCTTACATATGTCGATTTAATTCCAATCAAGTTATTTCCTGTTATGCAGACCAAGTGCTTTACCTCATCGTCTCGCCTATGTTCTGGGATCCAAATCTAAACTAAAATCACACAAAGCAGTTGAACCTGATGTCTTACGGGCCGAGGTATTCAAAGCTGCTGAAAGCATAGACGAACTCATTTCTCAAATCTGACCAGAAGAGTGTATGGCTAACGGACAGACCGTTTGCCCGGTCCACAAAAAAGGAGATCTTTCAACCACGCAGAATAAAGAGGTTTAAGTTTCCTCAACATCTTATACATTTCAAGAAGCTGTATCGGAGTATAAACGTGAGATGCCAACGAAATAAAATCGAATTGTTGAATGGCTATGACAACCATTATTCCGCTGGTACGCGGAACCCTCTGCCTGTCTTTTAATCAATTCTAGCGAAACTAAAGTTATTCTCTGTATAGTAAGAATGAAAGAATGAACAAAGTTGAGTAGCTTCACCACCGAAGCAAACCATTTACACATCATCCAGCATAGCATACTTTTTAAACTTTTTAAACTTTTTTGGACTGTACTCGTACATATCGTCCAATTATTATAATTTTTTTTTTTGGCGTAAGAAGGTGGAAACCTTGTATAGTCACCGATGGCCGTACTTCCCACGAACATTCGCGGACTGAATTTTATACTCGCGGAACCACCGTTTGGTATTACTCCGCAAGGATCGGTGCAAAACAGTTGCTGTTTCGCTAACTAGTGCTAACATTCGAGTTACGTATGCGTTCTAGGCGTCTAAGATCGCTAAGAATTCTTGTTGCCGCGTCGCTTACCGCAATCCAGTTACGAGTATCTTCACTGAAAATCATATGTTTTCTACAGTCGATCATTCACTGAATTTATTCCGCAGCATCACTTTTTCATTTTCTTAACGACAGTGAAAAAGCACGTGTTCTACCTTCTCTGAGATATTATCGCATCGAGGGCAATGTGGAATAGTCTCGTGCTTTCGTTGAAAGTGGTACTCTCTATTGCAGCCATGACCCTTTAGAAACTGCCTCAAGTAAAAGTTTGTTTTGCCATGCTTTCGATCAATCCAGGTGCTGACCCTTGGTATCAGCCGATGCACCCATCTTCCTTTCTGCAATTCTTCTGAATGTTGTTGCCAGAGCGCTATGCTGTGGTTTCTCTTGGCTTTCTTCTGACCATTTTATACTCGCCCGTTGTAAAGTCGTCTCAGTTCGTCGGCGAGAATTTTGTTGGCGGCATTGAAGACACGTTGAGTATGGCGTCATGGGATACCGTTCGAAATGCACTTTCGACTCTTAAAGCGCTCAGGCGGTAAACGGATTTAATTCCGCGTGCCTTCGATTTTACTTTTGCTGCAATTGACCATATCTGTGCGCGGTAAAACTGTATGGAGCTAGCGACCCGCACTAGTAGGAGTCTTTTGATGACTTTTCTCAAGCGTATTCCAAGAGGTGGTTGTATGTCAAACGAGAATCAATCACTACCCCCGCCTCTAAGACTAATCTCGCGTACTATCCGACTGCTGATAAGTGAAACTTCGGTTTTATGATCCACACGTTGTTATCCGGCCCCGAAGAGCCAGCACTTTCTTATTCTTATGGTTTCATTACAGAAGAGTTCTATTTCTTCGAGGAATTTGGCAATGATCACGACTGCGATGTAATCCGCGAAACCGATGATTGATGCTTCCCGATGGATTGGTAGACTTAAGATATCGTCGTACATCACATTCCATAGCAGGGGACCCAAGACCGATCTTTGCGGTACTCCGCCGGTTATAAGATACTTCTTGATTCTGTCGTCGGAATCGTAGAAAAGGACCCCCTAAATGTGAAATAACTCAAGATCGTTTTTAAAAAATACACCGGTACATGCATTCGACGGAGACAATGCATAATACGTTACCAATTCGCCGAGTTGAACGCGTTTTGCACTTCCAGCGTTACTACAGCGCAGTATTTTTTAGTGGATAGGAGGCTGTCCAACGTTTTCCTTCAATTGTGGAAATTGAAGGAAATCGAATAGATTGTTGACATCATATATTGTTGATCGCGGCTTACGAAAATCGTACTGATGTTCCCCTAGACCACCCGCTGCTTAGATTGCAGACTCAGGTCTATTATACGAGTATTTTACTCGTTCGAGAATTTTTCGAGCATACAAAGCAGCCTATAAGACGAGGGTTCACTAAGTGATTTGTTTCCTTTCGGTTGCAGTGCTAGTCGCTGTCACTTCCAGGGCTCTGAAGGGACGCGTTGTATATTTTTACAAATATTTCCGTTCGTGTTCGCACAGCAGTTTTTAGCGCTCGACTCGGTATATCTACCGTCAAGCCTCGAAGCCTTTCGGTCTTGTATTTTTTTTCTCATGTTCTGAGAAGTTCTTTGCTTATAACTGCTTTCATATTGGTTGAAAAGCATCCCATTTTCGTGCCGAGGGAATATAATTTTTAACTTTTTTACGAAATAACATTGGACACGTATGCGATTGCATTCGGAGACCTTTTAGTCTTCTTGGAACAATGTTGTACGCCTTACCCAATGCATCTTCATTAAGTTGGACGCAGAGGTCCCTAAATCATTGTCGCTTGCTGTCAATCTGTCAATGTAGGGGAGCCCTGATAAACATGGCTTCATATGGAGTTGGTCTTCGATTTAACGCCGATATTTGACCTCAATCTCCATATATCACCCTAATCCTAATCTAAAATATATCTGTGTTGGCCCCCCTTAAACGATGACTGAAAAACTTAGTCATTTCT
This sequence comes from Volucella inflata, assembly GCA_928272305.1. Classification (NCBI taxonomy): domain Eukaryota; kingdom Metazoa; phylum Arthropoda; class Insecta; order Diptera; family Syrphidae; genus Volucella; species Volucella inflata. Next base: position 66,748,636 of record OV743718.1, read on the forward strand.
TTTTTTTATGAAAGACGACATCCTTAGGCTAGACTACTATAGTTAAAGGTACGGAATATGCACATTTTGGCAAATAATATCCCGCATGAATGTCACTGAAAATGATGGAAGAGGCTGTTCTTCAAGAGGATTTGGGCAAAATAAAGGTCTCTGCAAAACTATTCCCACACACATTGAATGATAAACAATGATGAGGGTCTGCCATTCCCGACACGTCATTGTGGTCTCAAGAAAGGATCCAAACTTAATGAAAACAATTGTTACGGGTTATGAAACATGGTATTTCTAATACGATCCTAGAACCAAGCGTCAAAGTGCGAAATGGAAGTCAAAAAATTTACCACAAGCTAAAAAAAAACACGAAAAGTTCCATCAAATATAAAGACAATGCTCATAACATTCTTCGATAGCAAGAAAGTTACTGCCGCATATTATACAACCCGAATATGGTGATCCAAAATGTTCGTCCTGTTGCAGGATTATACACCATATCATACAGCACTCATTGTTCGTCAATTCTGGAATCGAAATTCGAATCGTATTTACTTCATATGGAACCCCGCGACTTCTCTTTTTTCTCAAAATTGAAATTTAAGTTGAAAGAATTCTTTTTCGATGACATTCCGACCATTCGCTGTAGGAAATGTATTGAATCGGAGCAAAATATTTCGAATGAAAACACAGAAAAATAAACAGAAATCGTGATTTAATTTTGTTTTCTAAAGACAGTCCGAGATACGAGGGCGGGTCAATAAGTCCGTGACTTTTTGAATTTCTGACCTCTTTACTGAAACAGCAACACTGCTCCTGTCAACAGGCATCTGTCAGTTGACTCCTGTCAAAATTTAAACTTGCTGCGTCAGTTAGTTTGTGTTTGACAGCTATTTTTATCAGACTACTCACTAATTTGAGGAGAAAATGGAAAAAGTGAATTTCGTGTGCTTATTAAGCATTATTTCTTGCGAAAAAAACCATTACCGAGACCAAGGCTAAGCTTGATAAATACTATGGGGACTCTGCACCATCGATTTCAATGGTAAAAAAGTGGTTTACTGAATTTCGTTGTGGCCGTACAAGCACTGAAGATGCCGAACGTCCTGGACGCCCAGTTGAGGTCTCTACACCCGAAACAATCGAAAAAATTCACGATATGGTGTTGGCCGACCGAAGATTGAAAGTGCGAGAGATTGTGGAAGCCGTAGGGATCTCGCATGGCTCAGTGGTTTCAATTTTGAATGATCACTTGGGCATGAGAAAGCTAGAAAGCTTTCCGCAAAATGGGTGCCGCGTTTGCTCACCACAAACGCAATCGTGTAACAACTTCAAAAAATCCATGAATTGGGCTATGAATTGCTCCCTCATCCACCCTATTCTCCAGATTTGGCTCCGAGCGACTACTTCTTGTTCCCAAACCTGAAGAAATGGCTTGGTGGAAAAAGATTTGACTCCAATGATGAAGTCATCTCGCAAACAAAGGCCTATTTTGAGGACCTCGACAAATCATTTTTTTTGGAAGGGATAAAAAAATTGGAGAAGCGTTACACAAAGTGTATAGAGCTCAAGGGAGACTACGTTGAAAAATAAAATTATTTTTTTATCAAAAAATCTATGTTTTAATCCAAAAGTCACGGACTTATTGACCCGCCCTCGTATTATCTGCAACACTGTATATGCCGACGGCGGATTATTTATGTCTGTGGCGATACCCAAGCCGCGCTTTGGTTTTTACTCAACCTTCTTGCGATCTCTTTTAAGTTTGAGAAAGCAAAGCTGTTTAAAGGAAAATGTACGGCTGAATTGACTTATTCATGTCTTCGTCCCAGATCACTTTGGACGAAGGAAGGAATTCCCAAGATCTAAACCTACGGTTGCTCAAGCATTAGTCAAGGCAAAACTCAGACCTACATATTTCAGGGTTTGGTTTATATTCCTGCTGCCCCTTGGCAAAAACTATACATAACTTACAAATGTCTCAACAGGAGAAATTTCATTTCTTTAAAATATCTGTCGCCACAATAGGCACATTATTACTGCAGCCAGCACTTATAATTTTACTTAAAATTTTAAAATTTAAAATTTAGCCAGATAAAAGTATGGTGAACGAATGGAATCTGGATATATTTTTCCAATCCAGGAAGTCAGGAAAACTCGCTCTTCACCACCTTAAGGCATATAGGAGAGAGAGTATTTAGAAATGACATACGGAATGGGACGAATGCATAAAAGAATCCATGTTGAAGAGAAAATTCATTCCAAAACACCTGCATAACTTCGTTTATATTTCTTAATACACAAAACTGCTGGATTAATTGTTTACAAGATAAAGTCGCTCAGGGATTTCTTTTTTCTTAAGAATCAAGTTTTAATAAATTTTTTTTCTACCTCATCGTCATATTCGTATAAAAGTTTATTTATTTGTCACCCTGTGTTTAGAACTTCATTCATAAACGTAAGCACATTTTTTATGACCATCTTTTTCAACATCATCTTTGACATTTCACTTGCAACATCCGACAAAAATCTTGAAAGTTAACAAAAAAATGTTATGCAAATGTTATATTCTTATTTGTATACTTCCTGCAACGGTAAACAAGAAAGTGGAAAAAAGGGAAACGAATAAAGAAAACCTCTAGCGAAAGAAACATCCCGCTGATGTTTCTCTTTATATAGCTTGTGTCACATGCATGGATTATTATTATTTTTTGCTGTTCTTTTCCTCTTTTTTTTATAATAAACCGGAGCTCATGTTTTGTACAGCACTATCTGAAGGATATAAAAACCCACAAGGATTCGCCGTTTTTTTTTTTTCTCCAAAAAGCATATTATTACTTTTGCCGCCAATACAAGCAACTAAAACGTGTCTCGCAAAAAGTTTAAGAATAGTCACGCAAGAATAACAAATGTATTTCTGGCTTACGAGTATCTTATTCGTTCATCGATTAAAAGCATATTCCTCCACTTAAGATTGAAGTTGATGCCCTCAACAGATATTGCTGAGACTATAGTCATAGCGCGTGCAATATCCTAGTGTGATTTATTATTCAAAACAAAGTCAAATTAAAATTGTAGAAAATTGGATCCATTTCTGGCTGATGATAATAATGAGATGTTCTTGTATCCTTTGAGATGGATGTTTGTCGCGCAACAGTATGCCTGATTTAAGGATGTGAGCAAGTGTCTCATAAACATGGTAATCAACGTCTGAGAATTTATTTAGAAAAAATAAAAATAAAATGAAAAACTTAAGTGATGTGTACAAATGTAAGAAGTTGAATAAATCGCACAAGGACACTGCTGCAGGATTTGCAATGAGTAGTGGAAAATTTGCATTTTTACGTACAGCAAAAAAAAATTACTAGTAACGTAACTCTGAGTCCTCGGTTGCTATTACATTTTTAAGTCAAAGCTCTCTAGTGATTTGAATATTTTTGTCGCAGACAATGATAAATGCGCGGCGAATATAGTGTTGGTTTTTTTTTTTTTTTTTTTTAATTAAGTGTCGCCGTCTCGTCTGGAACATGATTTATAGTGGAGGGACTGAAAGGACTTTTATTTTTGTATACTTTTGGCTGACAAGTTTTTTTTTATTGTTTGTCTTCTCAAGTTGGCAAAGAAATCACCATAAATGAGAACTACTTCTGGAGAGACTTTCGAGGGATAAATTTGATTTAAAGGGTAGCTTGACTCGTAGTATTGGCAGAACTTTAGTATGTTTGATCTAACGTAAAGTTATGTCGTCTTGATCGGAGATGAATTTATTAGGTGTTTTAAAACATCTTCCTTGTTTACGTATTTAAGTCATTGGGGCTTTTGCGTACAAAGTTATTATTCATATATTTGGCGTATATGTAAATACTAGCTGACCCACCGCGTTTCGCTCGTGGAAATAGTACTTTAGTTGCAATTTCTTAAGCGTGTACATTTATATTTTAAAAGTTTCTTATTTTATGTAAAATTAATTTATTTCATTCAATTTCACATTGAAATTAATTTGCGAAGTCTCAAATTTAACATAATTTTATAAACCACAATCTTAGTGTTCACCAGAATGTACCACGAGGTGGTAAAGTCAGCATAGCATTCCATACCCCTAACATGTTTTTTTTCTAAGTCCGAGTATTAATATGAATATTGATGGGCCTGTCAATTTATATGGTGGTGTTTTGAAAATCTTAGAGATGCCAATGCATCATTTGTGCAACAACTCTTTGTAAACTATGTTTGCCGTTTTTCCCTCAGGCTATAGAATGGACAGATTGCGAGATGAGCTAACTCTCGAACATGCCACATAAATCAAACTCAGCCTTCTTTAAGGACTGACCCTGAGCCTTATTTATAGTCATGGCGAAACAGACTTTAATTGGGAATTGCAATTGTTTAAAACAAAATGGGTAAACAGATGGAATAAGGGGTATGCGAGCTATGAACACAGTTTCTCCTTGGCAGCATCCGTTAAGGATTATCGCCACTATCAAATTTGTTAGCAGTGCAATCTGGTCCCATTGCACATTTTTGGAGAGTTTACATTTTGAAAGAGTGTAGCAGGTGCGCCTACTTTTAATATCAATTTGTGTGAAGGAATGCCTGGGGGATTAAGAGTGTGAACGAATTCGTGCGGGTAATGAACAACTCCTTCTGCATGTACTATTGAATCAATAGACCTGTATTTAATTTCAGGAGCGTTAAATTTAAGTAAGAGGTAAGTACTGATTTTATTAGCTGCATCATTTGTTGGTGTTAATATAGCTCGCTCCTTCAGCCATATAATTGGTTTGGCACTAATGTTTTTAAGATCATAAATAATAAACATTTTCAGTGAGGGCCTTTATGTCGCTCACGATGTGGCACAAACTATGAGGAATTTCTATTTCTATTCTTCCTTCATTTTTTAATATGCCTCCCTTGTCTATCTTTAGAAGTAGTTGTGCAAACTCTTCTCTACACACGTAATTTCCCAAATGTACCCCCATATTTTTCTTAAGATGTAACTCCTTTATTTTTGGCCACAAGTATGATGATTTGAGGCATCCTTTAAGTTCGTCAGCACGTGAAATGTCTGAATAATACTCCAACACACTTGCCAATAATGCAGTCATCGACTAATTTGTACCCCAACAATTTCTGTTGCTAGGCACAATTCAACGGAACGGAACTGTCACTGTTTCTTTTCTATTTTTTTACTGAAGAGATCACACACTAAGGATCAAGACAATCAGGTTGTGGCGCGCATATAGCATGACTGCTGGCAATGGTCTCCACTGAAGGAAAATTGTGGGCGATGATTTGAATAATTTTTTTAACCTTACTCAGCTCCAGGACAACGCCGAAGGATAATTTATATATTAAATGAATCAGTTTTTTATTTTTTAAACCCGATGAGCCATTATTGAACAAGAGCTGTGTAAACAACTTTTAGTGTCAGGAAATCCAATCTCAACCCCCTTTATTCCAGCCACTTAGACCTTGAATCCGTTCCGTTCTTATCTCGCATCTAGGCGAAATGAGGAATAACTGTGCGAAATTTCAAGTGCCTACGTCCAGCAGTTTTTGCGAAACCGTGATGACAAGGCTAAATTGACTTGCTTTCATAGTATTTAAAGATTCAAAGCATAACAGATTGTTAGAATAGTCCCAAGACTGTCACATAGAGTGATTCTTTAAGAAGTTAGTTTTTCCAGTGGGAATTTCGCAAAGGATCACGCATGCGTCGTGTCACACTTAAGTGGTATTTTTGTTCAATACTGTTTGACATTTGATCATAGAAAGACTTAGCCTAGCTAAGCGTCTACAAATTATTTAGATGTGTTACGAAAATCGTGTTGACACTAATTGCATCGAATGGGCGTGCTTTATAAATAAGCCTACAAGAGATGCATCTGGTAAATATCTAGACCATATTTATGGGCGCTTCAAAGCCGTTCCATTTTGGAATGGGAGAAATATGTACTTTTTGCTAACATTTCAGAAAAGGAGGATAATCGAATGGCCTTACCTTCTCCAAGAGCTTAAAAACTGTCTTATGCATGAGGGTTGGTCCGTCGTATATTCTTGTAGTGGTACTTCTACTGCACTTACAATATTTATAGCTTCCCTCAAAAATCACGTTCGGTCCTGTTCCTCGTTTCCGCCCTCTAAAAAGTTGCTTAAAAGACTAAAACCATAGATATCTAGGTATTTACTAAATAAAATTATAGATAAAAACAAACGTATGCCCCTATTCTGATTGTGATGTGGTAACAACTCACGAATGTACATTCAAAATTTAGCCTTTATTTTTCACTTGTGACCGGCTTGTGAGCTGCTCAATCGGACATCACAATTTTGATAGTTCTTGTGATGCTCACAAATTATAGATAAAACAAAAAAAAACAAAGTTTTTGGTTAGAATACGAAAACCTCACAAATCGTGACTCAACTTGCTCTTGTGAGGTTGTTGTGACATATGAAGCATCACAGAGGTATGCCTGAATACGGGCATTAGAATTAAGTGAAAAAAATATCCCGGTGATTTGGAATTAAAGATAGATTACAAGAATTGTCTATGGAGCTTAAGAAGGAGATTCCGGTTTAGCGCTATATATATTACACATTAAAATTAAACTCTGCAAAAGGAAACTTAAAAATTGAGTGAGAACAAGTAAATATCATAATAAATAAACCAACTATGCATTTAATAGCTATTCGCTCCCTCTGTTCGCTTATTTGTGACTGTGTCGTACCGTTTAAAAATATGAGTTTTGTTTTTATGCCCAAAATATCTTTTGAAGTCTTATGATGGCCTTAAATGGGCAGATATTATCGCATTGCTAAGAAATGACTCTCCTACTAAAGTCGGTAATTATAGGCCCATCTCACATTCTTCCTGCTTTCAGCAAAATATTTGTAAAACTCATGAAGTGTAGGATAGTGAGCTTCTTAAATAAAAGGAAGTTCTTCAATCCAATTCAATTTGGATCTCAATAACGAAAATCTGCGAAAGATGCACTCTTACAATTTCGTTTCTCAAATAATCTGAATCGTAATCTTGATGGCAAAAAATGTACAACAGGCCTTGTTATTTATATGACCAAGGCGTTCAATAAGGTCAAGCACACGTGTTTATTAAGAAAACTGAAAAAAAAAACAGGGTTTCGTGGTTTTATTCTCAATTAGTTACGCTCTTTTCTTCGAAATAGGTTGCAAAGATTTGGTATAGATGCGATCAGGAGTGAAATAAAATTTCTTAATCTGGTTGTGCCACAGGGTTCCGTTTTAGGACCGATACTATTTGAAGTCTATATAAATTCAGTGTTTGCTCTAAATTACGATGATTCACTTACTGCTTTTGCGGATTGTATAGGTTTAAATAGTCGTCTAGACCTGGTTTTCGGTATCAGTTGAGACTTTAAAGAACTGAGACACTTGGTTTGCCGCAGTTCATTTAGTGATATGCTCCTAAACTAAATTAATTTTCTTCGGCTTATCTCCATCGCACAAATTTGAAGCAAATCTGTACTTTCATGCACCTGAATGGAATGGCAAAAAGACATTGTCTAAGTGTAAGTGTAGGTCTGTTTTTTCCTCTTCCACTTACTGTAGTAGTTGTGCAAAGCTGCAGTTGGCCGACCTTCTGTTTTTTTTTATAATTTACGCGCGCCTCAAGGGATCTTATGATACCCTTTTTACTGTAAATTTTAACGGTTGTTTTGTGCTTGAAACTCTACAACAGCCAAATCTACATTCCAGTGTAATGCCTTCATACGCAGATTTTTCTAACTGAGTTCCAATTACGCAAATGAAAAACTTATCATGAGTAGGATTCGAACCTTGACCGTCCGAGTGAGAAGCGATGGCTAGTACCACTGCACGACAGCCACCCTAAAGAAGAGTTTTAAGAAGTTTCCACTGCTTTTTAGTCATTTTTTTTTGGGTTTTGAGTTATCCGAAGAGATTTAAGAGATCGTTTGGTTTATGGGCCGGTGGAATCCGCATTCCACTTTTATTCAAAAATATGGCCGGCCAGAACGTAAATGTTAATTGCATCCATTATCGCACTATGATAACGGACTATTGAAATTGAAGCCCGTAGCTTCGGCGACAATTGATTCAAACAAGACGAGCCACTAGCCACCTTTGTTACTTGCAAAACCATTAAGAAAAAAAAACAAATATTGTGCGTTGCTAAAACTCCAGAATGCCTTGAAAAGTAAAGTATAAGTACGAGTAATTTGTTTCGTCGAAAACAACTACTTTTCGCTGGCTTGCTGTATTCAAATGCGGTCGTACATACGAAAATAGTATTGAACGCTCTGAGCACCCAAATAAGGCTGTTCCGCCAGAAAACATAACAAAATTGTTTTGAATACTCGTAAAGTGAAAATGTGTGAAATGAAATACATAGGTGACATCTCAAAACAGCTTGTACATCATATTTTGTACGATTAAGCGGAAGCTATGAACTTGAAGCCACATCAGAGGGAACGAAAAATTTCTTACGTCGTTTCAGGACCAAACAGCATTTTTAGCGGTATCAAATATGTAAACAATCTAACCAATAACATAGGTTTCGACGATGCAAATGCCATTCATTGATAACGGGTGGTTATTTGAATTTCGCTTTAACGGTAGCAGACAGCATTGAGTTTTGGAGGCATTTAGTTTCACTTTGCTGATGGTTCCCCAATTAGTAACGCTTTTAATATTTAAATTGATTGAGCCTATCATACGCTGCCGTTCCCGTTCTACAGCTCAAAAGGAACAGAGTACTGTCGTCAGCGAGGGAATATATTGGATATGGAAGTAGCAAACAAGACATACGAGTGTCGGAGACAGTACGGATTTTTGGGGAACAACAGCATTTATTTTGCAAATACCAGATTTGATACCATCCACGACAATTTAAATTGAGCGTTCCGAAAGGTAAATGGTAAAATCAATTGAAAATTGGAGCCAGATGCATTGAAATATCAAGTGCAACCATCTTGTTGTTTCCAGATTTATGTAGGCTTTGCTTCCACTTTTCGGTGAAACATACCATCAAATTACCTGTAGACCTGTTCTTCGAAAATGGTACTCCTGGTTATTGAGAAGTTTTCGTGGTATTAGCTGATGGTTCAACTGCGTCTCCATGACCTTGGATAGAGGGAACGTGAGCATAATGGGCCTGCAGGGGAGAGAGACAAGATTCGCCTTTGCTTTATAAACAAGCATATATTCTGAAGGAATCCTTAATAGTAGGACTGATTAAAAAAAAAAAGGCTTACACAGTGGTTTCACGAATGTCCAAAGTGCCTTGTCGAAAGGGTGAAGCAGAGTTTGTTATGTTTTTGACGAACGACCAAAACTGTTTACTATTGGATGATTACAAAAGTTCGTATTTTACGTGGCGAAAAGTTTTCTATTTGTTGTATGCCACTGTTTAGATCGTGGCAGAAGTGTTTTTTATCGCTAGGTCCCGCTAAGTTAATTCAAATTGTGTGTGAAATACATTTCTAAAATAGAGGACGAAAAATTACACCGACGCCATGTAATGCTTCACGAGTTCCGAAAAGAAATTAGTGTTGGAACTGCAACAAAGAACATTCAAAGCGTTTATTCGGATCGTGCTCCTGCTTTAGACATTAAAAAAGTGATTTGGTAGATTTGTGAACGGTGATATGACCTTGGAATAGCAAGCCCATTCTGGACAGCCTTCCAAAATTGATAACGACATTGTGCGAGCCTTGGTTAAAAATAACCCGAAGATTTGAATCATTTAAAGAAACTTATAGGCCGCATTGTTTGGCGGAAAATAAATAAACCGGACTGATCTTATAGGGTCGAAACAACTTATCTTTAACCCTAATTGCCTCACTAGAGCTCGACTCACACCAGCCTGTTTTCTTTTTGCTTGAATACTCTTAATACAGTGAGCGATAAAGATCACGTCGAGGTGAAAGCTATAGCAAACGGAAACAAAACTAGCTTTGCATTACGAGTCTGTTCGAGAACAACTAGAAAACCGGGCATCTTCTCGAAATGTCGAGAAACGACGAGATGATTTTTCCTCCTTTTAATGATTATCTATTGGGTTGTTCATTAAATTATTTTACAAGAATTTTCGGCATATTTTGTTTTTTTTTTTTTTTTCTTTAAAAAAGGTGTCAAAGCGACAGCGGCGCAACGGGAGATATGCAGCGTGTATGGAGATTCGGCTATAAGCGCTGACACTTGGCTGGTTTTCCCGCTTTCGTTTGGAAAATACAAACCTTGTTAATGCTGTTCGGTCTGGACCCACCACAGACGACGATCAAATCTTGGCTGCAGTTAGCCTTGACAGGTATTTGACGGCACGGGGAATCGCTCAGCGGTTTAACATCGCCCGTTTTGCAGAGACTGAAAAGTCTTGGAATGTCGAAAACGGTGGATGTTTGTGTTCCTCGCGAACTCAGTGAAAGAAACACCATGGAACACACTTTGTTAAGACGGAACTCGCTTAAGGCTTTCCTGACAAGAGTGGATACGAAAGACGAAAAGTGGGTGGTTTACAACAACATTCGGCCATGGTGGTCATGGAGATTTGCTTCCCAAAACGGTCATGTTGAGCATTTGGTGGGATTAAGGAGGTGCCCTTTACTTCGTGTTGCTTCCACGCAATCAAACAATAAATGCCATTTAATATTGCTCTTGAAGCAGAAAGTAGAAGAAAGACGGCTAGAGTTAGCGAACAGAAAGGGCGTTGTTTTATCACACAACCTTAGAGACACAACAAAAGTTGAAAAATTTTTTTTTGGGAATTTATTCATCACCCACCGTACTCTCTACAATTTACGCCTTCAAACTACCATCTGTTCTACTTTCTCCAAAACAATCTGGACGGAAGGCAATTCAACTCCAAAGATGAGATCGAAATGTACGAGTACCTCGAAAACTTTTTTACTCACAAGTCTGCTGACTTGTACAAAAGAGACTTAACTTATTTTCCAGAACATTGGGAGAAAGTAATAGACCATGATAGACAATATCTGATGGATTGAAAATAAGCTGTTATACCAAAAATATATGTTTAACAATATATGAAGAACAACTCTCCAAGCAATTTCACTCACTACGGCAGAGTTTCGCGGAAGAAATTTCTAAGATTCAGAGTGAATTACTTCTGAAGATTGAGGAAATAACTGGTAACTGGAGTCGAAAACTCGATTAGGTCAACAAAACCATCGCCAACAAGTTGATCGCATTAATCGACTTGAAGAAAACTCAAATGCAACCACTCAGCACCATCATGAGGAAATTGCAGCTATCCAAAAGCAATGCAACCTGCTGGAAAAGAAGGGGATCTCATGCGACGCTGTGCTCTTCGGTATACCGACTCAGCCTGAGGAGAACCTCAGAACTTTATTCAATCGACTTTGTCACACTATTGATTGCAAGCCGCCTCTCCTAATGAACATTTTTCGTACCAGAAGCAGTAATAATGGAACATCACCACCACCAATTGTTGTAAAATTCAGTAACTCTCTCGAGAGAAATACTGTATTGAAGTCAGCTGCAAACTACCGGAAGCAAAATGCCACCGAGCTTCGTCTGCACGATCTGGGCATTGAATCGAGCAACAGCTGTTTTCTCAATGAGAGCTTAACAGAGAAAACACGCTTTCTCTTAAACAGTGCTCTTGGTCTTCGAAGAAAAAAACAACTGTTTGCTGTGCACACAAGGCATGGAGATGTTTATGTTAGGAAGACGGCGAGTGGAAAAAGCTTTCTCATTGAAAGCCCAGATGATCTTCTTACTGCTGCCGCTGCGACTAATATATGAAATTCTTTATTACCAATTTTTGTTATTGTAAACTCTGTATTGTAAATTCTGTATTCACTGTTTCTTCTCGCTCTCCTACATATGTTCTTCGGCGTCTTTCTTTCTTACTCTTTCGGAATGTTGTGCATTTTATGAGCATATAATTGTTTGTGGAGATTTTAATGCTGATTTGTTAAGAAATGACTCACGCGCATTTCAGCTGAAAGACTCAGTGTCCTCTGTTGGCCTGAGTATAGTTAATACAACCTACCCAACACGCTTTGTCCCAGATTTTTCACCCAGTCTTCTTGACCTTTTTATAGTTTCTGATCCTAAGCTCATCCTACTTTCTGACCAGATATCTTTTGATATCTCTGATCATGACCTAATGTTCCTGACATACAATATGAATTTATCTAAATGTTCTACTACTGATTCTTTCTCTTATAAAGACTTCAATTCGATTGATATTAATGCTCTTCTACTAGCAACAACATCGGCTTCTTGGATGCAGTGCAGACTGAAATCTGATCCAAATGATAAAGTTGATTCCTTTCAATCGATCCTAACCGTGGTTATACGTGCATCAAAAAGAACTACTTTGCATCAAAGCTTAATGCCTCTTTACCCGCCAAAACACTTTGGAGAAACATGCAAAAAATTGGCGTCTCTAAAGTCCTTAACCCTCAGAGTGCTCTCGACCCAGATCTTCTTAACAACTTTTTCGTAGGCGATCAACTCCATGATAATGATCTTGATTCTTATCACACATCGGCGCAGTTGGAAAGTTCTGTGCAAAGACTAGAAGATTTTGAAGTGGTGAGCGAAGATGAAGTCTTTAAATGCACCATGGCCGTTAAGTCTGATGCTATTGGAGAGGATGGTCTATCAATACGGTTTATTAAACTTATATTACCTCATATTGTCGGCCATCTCACTGATGTTATTAACTTTTGCATTACCCCATCAAATTTTCCAATGTCTTGGAAAATTGCAAGGGTACTTCCAATCGCCAAAAAAACAAAAGGAAATTCCCCTTCTGACTACCGACCAATTAGCATACTACCTTGTCTATCAAAAATTTTTGAAAAAGTCTTAGAGAAGCAAATTCTGAACCATGTAGCTACTAACAATTTGTTGTATCCGAAACAATCAGGATTTAGAGTAAATCACAGTTGCTCTACAGCTATGATAAACCTACTTGACGAAATAAGGCAGGATTATGACAAGGACTATGTAAGTCTTCTTTGTCTGCTTGACTTTTCGAAAGCTTTCGATAGGGTAGACCACAACATCCTAAAGGGGAAGCTAAAAAACTTGTTTGGTTTCAGTGATAGGGCTGTCAGGCTTATTGGTAGTTATTTATCAGAAAGATTTCAGAGAGTTACCTCTGGCGGCAAATCTTCTTCTCTAAAAGCTTTAGTTCAAGGAGTTCATCAAGGGTCAATTCTTGGACCATTATTATTCTGCATGTTCATCAACGATCTCCCATCAGTCTGCACGCAAACATCTGTGCATCTTTATGCTGACGATGTTCAACTTCATCTAGGGAAACCCTTTAATGAGCTCTCTGAGCTGGCTCTTCTTGTTAATGAAGATGTTTCTCGAATATATGCTTGGTCCGTCGTAAATAGGCTGCTTCTGAACCCTCTAAAATCTCAAATAATACCAATTTCTATTAGAAAATTTAACTTGAATATCCTACCAGATATATGTTTGAGCAATAATAAAATTACTGCTGTTGAGAATTGCACAAGTCTTGGCATTGTTATTGATCGTTCTCTATCAGGCTACAGTCATACTTAAATAGTCATTGGTCGGATTTACGGATGTTTACGCAAATTATGGCTATCGGCGTACTTTACTCCTGTGGAAACTAGACGCAAGTTAGTACTAGCATTAATAGCCCCAATCATTACGTACGCCGACGTTGTCTATAGCGCCCTTGACTCAATGTCCCAGCATAGGTTACAAGTACCGTTCAACGATGCGGTGCGCTACGTATATGGCCTCCGTAGATATGACCATATTTCTGAACACTCAAAAAAGCTATTTGGCTGCACACTACAGCAACACATCAATACAAGAAATTGTATATTTCTACATAAAATCATTAGTAATAAATGTCCGTCCTACTTATTTAACAAACTTGTCTTTAATCGGTCTGTAAGAAATCTAAGTATTGTTCCTTTCCGTCACCAATATTTAAACTCAAGCCGTTTATTTTTCATTCATGCTGTCAAACTATGGAATTCATTACCACCACGAATCAAACTCATTTCTAACCGTGCAATCTTCAAAAGTGCAGTCCTCTCGCATTTCTCTTCTTTAACTACCCATCCTTAATCCCTTCTTTGTTCCCTCATCTCTACCTCTTAAGTAATTTAAGCAATCTATCTTGCATCGTAGTTTAAGTTTTTAAGTTATAAATGTTAAATTAGTTCAACTTTCTGCTCAATTTGTATCTTAGAACTAAAAAAGATATTTATCTTATTGTACATCCCAAATATTTAATAAATGAAATGAAATGAAAAAATAAACCGTAGAACATATTGAACAACATATTAAATTCAAATAACTAATGAATTTTTCAAGCCAAGTTAAAGGGGCATTTAGGGGTTAAGAGCGAAAGATAAAGAACTATTCTTCAACTTACGAGGGCGGGTCAATAAGTCCGTCACTTTTTGAATTTCTGACCTCTTTACTGAAACAGCAACACTGCTCCTGTCAACAGGCATCTGTCAGTTGACTCCTGTCAAAATTTAAACTTGCTGCGTCAGTTAGTTTGTGTTTGACAGCTATTTTTATCAGACTACTCACTAATTTGAGGAGAAAATGGAAAAAAGTGAATTTCGTGTGCTTATTAAGCATTATTTCTTGCGAAAAAAAACCATTACCGAGACCAAGGCTAACCTTGATAAATACTATGGAGACTCTGCACCATCGATTTCAATGGTAAAAAAGTGGTTTACTGAATTTCGTTGTGGCCGTACAAGCACTGAAGATGCCGAACGTCCTGGACGCCCAGTTGAGGTCTCTAGACCCGAAACAATCGAAAAAATTCACGATATGGTGTTGGCCGACCGAAGATTGAAAGTGCGAGAGGTTGTGGAAGCCGTAGGGATCTCGCATGGCTCAGTGGTTTCAATTTTGAATGATCACTTGGTCATGAGAAATCTTTCCGCAAGATGGGTGCCGCGTTTGCTCACAGTCGACCACAAACGCATGTGCAATTGCCATGGAAAAAATCCATGAATTGGGCTATGAATTGCTCCCTCATCCACCCTATTCTCCAGATTTGGCTTCGAGCGACTACTTCTTGTTCCCAAGCCTGAAGAAATGGCTTGGTGGAAAAAGATTTGACTCCAATGATGAAGTCATCTCGCAAACAAAGGCCTATTTTGAGGACCTCGACAAATCATTTTTTTTGGAAGGGATAAAAAAATTGGAGAAGCATTGGACAAAGTGTATAGAGCTCAAGGGAGACTCCGTTGAAAAATTAAATAATAAAAAATCTGTGTTTTAATCCAAAATGTCCGTGCGGCATCGGATAAAGTATAGTGCCGCAGTGCGTCCCAGCTTGTCGTAAGAGGCGACTAAATGGGACACCAATCATATACAGGCAACTATGACACCAAAAATGAGCCTGTGACACTTTAACACCTTAAAACTTTCCCACAAGTTTGTATGCAATCAGTGGGTTCCCACGTCTGGAGACTACCGGTGGGGTAAAAGAACAGTCAATCAATTCGAAATGAGCATACAAGTGTCAAACCACTCAAACTTTAAACTTCATGGAAATGATCGCAATTAATAGCACTACCCCGCTGGGCACCACGGTTGCAACGCACTCGGGTGATCCCAGAGCAAGCAGAAGTGCTTGTGTCAGAGCCCGACGGATTCCGGGGGCGGGCAAAATGAAGTTTCCAAAATATTTTCCTAAACTTCGGTTTGCAAGTTGGAACGTCGGATCGATGACCTCAAAAAGTTTAGAACTGGAAGCGATTATGCGTCGCAGAACCCTACAAATCCTGTGCGTACAGGAAACGAAGTGGTGTAATACAGGAAATAAAGCGCGTTTTCTAGATTTCAAAACTAAGGCATTTAAGATGTTCTACCATGGAACGGCGAATGGACGAAACGGTGTTGGTATCGTGGCGGCAGCGGATCTTCTAAACAACATCGTTGGTGTCTTGAAAATAAGCGACCGCTTGATGAGTATTAAACTCGTCATACACAATGAAACGTGGAACATTGTTAGCGCGTACGCTCCACAAAATGGATGTGACCAATTGGAAAAAGATACATTTTGGTCAGAGTTCGGTAATTTGCTTAGAAATATACCTATCGATGAGATGCTCTTAGGCGGAGATTTAAATGGCCACGTCGGAGAAACAAATGTTGATTATGAGGACTGCCACGGCGGTAAAGGCTTTGGAACCAGAAATTCAGCTGGCGAAGACATCCTTGTAGCGTGTAGGGCGTACGGCTTAACCGTCTTAAATACAATGTTTATTAAACATCAACGACATCTCATCACCTATAGCAGCGGAGGCCACGAAACGCAAATAGATTATCACCTCTGCAAAATGTCGATGAGAAACCGTGTTAAGGACTGTAAAGTAATACTTGGAGAATCGCTAGTAAGCCAACACCGTCTGCTCATTACAGAATTTTTCACAGCGGAACCACCGAAAACACGGGCATCGTTTGGAAAGCCAAAAATCCGGTGGTATAATTTATCGAAGGAACGAAGCGCAAGATTTATCGCACTGGCTAAAGAAGTACTTCAAAATATAAATAGTATAGCAGACTCACTTAGCCCGCAAGAAATGTGGAACAGCATGCACGAGGAATGCATAACACTCGCAAAGTCCCATCTGGGTACTATATCGAAATACCATTACGTCGGCAAAGAAACATGGTGGTGGAATGACGAAACCAAACGAGCTGTGGCCGACAAGAAGAGTGCATTCCAAGCGTGGACAAAATGCGATCGGAGCGACGATATCGAAAAAGCTCGACTGGCTCTTGAATACGAGCGTCTTAAAAAGATCGCAAAGAAAGTTCTGGCTCGAACTCGAGCGGCAGAAGCGGAAAACCTGTACCAGGAGTTGGAACAAATATCCTCACGATCGGCGGATAGAAGTCAAGCTATCCAAGAAGTTCAAACGTCGTACAGTACTAAAATGCCAAATATTTTTAAGCTCGCTGCACAGAGGAGAAAAAATTCAATGGAAATAACCTCGCCGAAATACATCAAAAACGCAGACGGTCGCCTATTAACAAATGAAAAGGAAATTTGTGACCGGTGGCTTGAATACTGTAAGGAGTTGCTTAACAAACAGTTTCCACGTGATATCGTGCCGACAGCTGGTCTATTCGAGGAGGAAGTTTCGGACTTTTCAATCGAAGAAATAAGTATAGCAATTGGAAAAATGAAGCGGGGGAAAGCGGCGGGACCAGACAGCATTCCATCAGAGTTTTGGTTGAAAATGGAGGGGATCGGCAGCGTTTGGCTATCGAAACTTTTAAATAAATTAAAATGTGGACAACCTATGCCGAATCAATGGAGAAGTAGCTTCTTGGTTCCATTATACAAAGGAAAAGGCGACACTCGAGAATGCAACAACTACCGCTCAATCAAGCTTATGTCACACACAATGAAAATCGTCGAAAGAGTCTTAAACGAACGTCTTCGGCAAATAATAAAGTTCGATAATAGCCAGTGTGGATTTGTTGAAGGAAGATCGACGGTGGACGCTATCCAAAGCCTACGAATAATAATGGAAAAGCACCGAGATTCGTCTAAGGATTTACACATGGTATTTATCGACCTCGAGAAAGCATTCGATCGAGTGCCTAGGGATCTCATATGGGCCGCGCTGAGGTCTCAAAACGTACCGGACACGTATGTTAGAATAATACAAGACATGTACGGAAACGTGAAAACTGCGGTTAAAAGCTCTGCTGGAGTAACGAGAGAATTTGCAGTTAATGTCGGAGTGCATCAAGGAAGCGTACTTAGCCCTTTCCTCTTTAACGTAGTATTCGACTATCTTTTAAAAGACTGCATGCGCGAAGCAAATGTAACGCCAATTCTCTTCGCTGACGACGCAGTTATACTTAGCGATAATGTCGAAGATTTACAGAACGCATTAGATTCATGGAGAAATGCGCTAGAGAGAAACGGGTTTAAAATAAGTCGTTCAAAGACGGAGCATTTGACGTGCCCATTTGCGCATCCGTTGCGACCTATTCCGGATATAATGTTAGACGGAATAGTTCTTCCGAAAAGCACTATCTTTAAGTACTTAGGATCAATCGTTAACATGGAAGCGAAATGTGACGACGACGTAAACCACAGAGTGAGTGTGGGATGGATGAAATGGCGGGAAAATTCGGGAATCTTTTGCGACCGAAAATTTCCACTTAAATTAAAGGGGAAACTCTACACCACGGTTGTTAGACCAGCTCTTATATACGGTTCACAGTGCTGGACAATGTACGAAGCGTTTAAAAACAAAATGACGGCAGCGGAAATGAAAATGTTAAGGATGTCTAGTGGAGTCACTAAACGCGATTGCATTAGATCTACGCGTATAAGAGGAAGTCTACATATAAAGAATTCGGTAACCGAACAGCTTGAGGCGAATAGAATAAGTTGGTATTGCCACGTTCAAAGAAGATCTGCGGAAAATCCGGTTAAAAAGGCACTATCAACTACGGTCACTCCAACTGTAAGAAAACGAGGTCGGAAAAAGAATTCCTGGATTTCTCAGATGGCAAATGCGCAACAACGTCTGGGGTTAACCACTGAAGCGATCCAGGACCGAGCTTTATGTAGACGCGTTCTGCGGTCTGCGACATTAGCCAACCCCATAAGCGGAGCAGCAGCGATGCAGTAAAAATGGGAAACTCGTTACGCATAAGTTCGTATAACGAGGAAAGGGTTAATAAAAGGATAAGAAGAATCCAAAAGTCACGGACTTATTGACCCGCCCTCGTATCAATACCTTTCA
The DNA here is from genome assembly GCA_928272305.1 of Volucella inflata. Lineage (NCBI taxonomy): Eukaryota > Metazoa > Arthropoda > Insecta > Diptera > Syrphidae > Volucella > Volucella inflata. The sequence goes on from OV743718.1 coordinate 66,767,412, forward strand.
CTTCTTATCATCATTTTTAATTTCCTAGAAATCTCACCATCAACACGGTTATCCACACTTTTGAGGTGTAGAAATGAAATGAATTTGAATCGACAAAACAACCTCCATGATTCTGTGGTATTTCGTTCGAATTGCTTATTTCAATCACTTAAAGCTTCTTATCCTAACGAAGCATATGCTACTTTGCCATAGATATTTGTACGCGCTGTGCAATCGTCCTTGTAAAAATCGCCCGCATAACATTATTCCTCTATGCTTTGCTATCCTCTCTTGTCAGAGTGTCAGATACACTTCAACGCACATGCAATCTCACTATATATTTTTATCACACCCCCATTTCAAAGTAAAATCGAAGCAAATCCATAGGAATGAGGACCTTCTTTCGAGTAAGCTCCTCCACCTCGGCCTAAGTTGATAGTATTTTTCTGCTTACTTGAACTTCAAAAATCAGAAAAAATGAAAAACAATACTCGAGTTTAACTGAATTGAAATGAAATCCCTTACTCAAATACTTCAGGTATACCTTTTCCCAAGAGCTGTTCGTAAGCCCACACATATACGTGTACATATACCATAATCCAGACGCGTAAACGAGTTTCCTTTTCTCTATAAAACCCTGTATACGTCATAAAATCCTTATGTTAACCAATTTCATATTTCCCATTGTGTGTATCAAATATTCAAAGTACCGAATCGCATCCAATTTTCCCATTTGCTCTACTACCTCTTTAGGAAGGTACAAACCGGGATCAGCACAAAGTCTTTCTGGAACTCTCAAGGACGACAAAGCAATTGTATCGAGCGATATTCTTAAGGAAGCAATAGCTAGTAGTGGTTGATGGTGATGGTTTTCGCAAAGGAGCAAGGATTTTCAGCTCAAAACGATACAGCAGTTGAAGGAATTAAAATTGAATTCACTGCAATGAAAAATTGAAAATCATATAATAAAAGCATTCAACTTGTTTCACCATACTTATACCACACTGACTGAAAGAACAATATACCTCCGTATCCGAATCTCTTGGGTGGGTGTGGGCGAAAGCGAAATTCGAGTATAACCGGCTGGTTGTTGGATAATTTAAGAATATTTCGTGAATTTTTAAATTTTCAATTGAGTGCGCCAGTTGAAAGATACACAATTTGGTGCAGGAGCACTCCAATGAGTTCCTGAAGTTTCTGCAGCAAGAAGAAACCATTTTTGTTTTATTTTTTTTTTATAATAATCCTCTCAAGGATCCAGGGCTAAGGAGGAAAACTATTTCGCAGAGCCCAGCTAAAGTTTAATCTTCATAAACATATCAATGCAATGCAACTTTTGATTGCAAAATTTTTATAAAATTGTCTTCCTATTTGCTAAAGGATCGTTGGCAACGAATGGTGAAATGCAGACATAGTTCGAGAAGAAAGTTTCTTCAGAGTTGCAACTTGTTATTATAGACGGGCAAAGTTTCGCGTACAAGTTGTCAGACTTCGATGCTGAAGGTAGAGAGAAAATATTGAATAAATATTGAGGAAATCCGAGAAGAAGATTGAGATTGAAATAGTTTGCAATATATATAGAGTATACCAAAAAGATAGATGCATTATTTAGGGTTTCTATGTATCGATGTGAAGCCGAATATGATGGATATAGTGTTTCGATGGTGTTTTTCGGATGAATTTGGGAAATCCCATCGATTCTTGAGAAAGACTCAATGCAGATAGTTTTTTTTTTATAAAAGTTTTATTTCTTACAATGCTTTGGGTATTGGTTGTAGCACCATCAAACCTTTACAACTACTTACCACATGATTTGTATCTCGTACTATTTGTTAAGGAGTCAAAGCCTAACTGGTACAGACAGCGATCCGTTTTATGTTAACTGACTATACCCAAATAATCTTTAATCCTAATTTCCAATCCCCAATCTGCCATACTAAATCACTCTGTCCTTCAGTAAACTGTCTGTCTCCTGCCACTCATATCGTTTAAAAGAGCAAATTCCGCGCAGATAAAAAAATGCATTCGATATGGATACCTTATTGATGGGACTTAATTGCTGTTTATGGCCAAGAATGGTATGCTGAAACCTTACGTGATCCAGTTTGATACAAAAAATCTTCATAGGAGTCTGGTCTCATTCAACTCGGGAGAAAACGTATCGCCTTCCATAGACATAAAGGGTCTAATGAATTAAAATGGTAGGATGCTTCTAGTTGTGATTCTAGGTGTGTCGCGTTTGCAATAATAAACCGTAGTAACAATGCGTTAGACCAGCGTTAGGAAAAAGCACAATTTTCTGGAAACTAGACACACAATTATCACTAGTTGTCCGGTTTCTGTTTTTAACCTGAGGCACATCGTATGAGTGCGAACACATTACGATTACCCGAGGATTTTGTGAGGAGCCTGTTTCGGAACTTGTACTTTTGTTTTACAGAAAATATTTGCTTTGGTGGAAAATGTGTTTGGTTGTTATGTAACCGCTCATCACCACCCTAATAAATTCTTTGTAGTTCAGATTGCTGTGTGAGTCTTCTTGGATTGGCAAGTAACTGCTTAACTTCTTCGTCAGTTAGTTTCTAAGACAAGGTTATGACTAAATGCCTTTGCTCAGCAGTAGAATTGAAAACATGTCTTAGCAATGGCTTAGTAGATTGGAAGGAAAACTTTTAAGAAAAAAAAATACGTTCATCCTGTTTGAATTATCGAGGGTACATTTTTGTAAATCGGATTTCGTGAGGTTTTGGCCTAGAGCACGCAGGTATTCGCCAACTTGGCTGAGAACAGACTATAAGATTTTGCTAACGATTCCGCGCAAAAACAATGAACAAAAATCACGGACACCACTGTAAAGAATGTTTTTGAACGTAACTAGTTAACTTTGCGATAATGTTTACCCATTTGGATAGCGTGATATTCTAAAATGTAAGCATGTAATGCCGTATTGCTGGGAAATTGTTCCATACCTCACTTAGCTCAATCGCAAAACTTTTGAAACTCGTCCTTGAAAATATTTTGTACATTAGCATACATATTTTTGAAAAGTGAAATAAAGTCATGATCCTAGTGTTACCGAAAGAAGAAATAAGTCAAATACCGATCTCCTTTGCTATTTATTGATTTCGACAGAGTCTTACACAACAATATCTCTTTCTAAGAGTACGTACGTATTTTTCAAATATCGAGTACAGCAAGACCACATCACTAGACAATGCTGCAAATGTTTCAGCCGTTTAGTCAGTATATTTAAAATAGTTGCCAAAGTCGCATAAAAACGGCTGGGCTTTGTAAAGCAAATTTATGTGAATCATCCTTCTTACCAAGCATTTCTCATGTTAACAGTAATATGGGGAAACAGGACGGAAGAGTTTCAATATCTGTATATGATGAAGAAAATAATGATGGCATACACTACTTGTATATTCAGAAAAACGAATTGCTTGTCTATCTAGGGATGAAGTCGTTATAGGAAAACCAAAGTTCAGCTCAGCTTTACCTGGTTTATTTTGTATAACAACCCATTGTCTTCCCACATGAGTATGTTGCTTGAATACTCCCCTAAGGCGCTTGACAAGTGCAGAAACTCGACCACTAAACGCTTATATACTGCCATCCTTGATTTATTATAGTAGACTGTCCTTATTTAACAACAAATAAGGACTTTTCAAATTTAGATACGCTATAGCTTTTCTTCGGAACACATCTGGGGATTAAAGTACTAACTGTAGTGATTCTGACATATAAGTTTACTCTTTATTTTATGCGAAGGCTCTACAATCAAGCAAATATGATTTCCTCAAAGATTGATTAACTCTCACATTCCTCGTTGAACACAAGTCTAAGAAACTACTCGTATTAGTTACAGCGATACTATTGCAACACAGAGCATATCTCACCAATTTACTATTTTCGACTTGTCTGCCATTAGTTTCAAACCCATTCCTGAAATGTATTTTTCATTGCCTGGAAAACAATTACTAAGGGGTTAATTGTTGTTCCTTCCCAGAAGTACTTTTATTGACTAACTTTGGTATTCCACAGGGTATCCATCTAAGTCACCTACTTTTCTGCTTCACTAAGAGGGTGAGTTAATATTTGCACATGAAAAAGCATTTCGACAGATAGATGGCGCTTTTGCCCACCATGGACACTAAACGCAATCGCTTGACAACTTCATATAAGTATTTGGCGATGTTCAAATGCAATCCGAATGAGTTTTTGCACAATTTCGTAACCGTGGACGAAACATGGATTCATCGCAACACACCAGAGAAGCGAAGCCGAAAAAGGCCAGTGTGCGTCTGTCGGCCAAGAAGGTTGTGTCATTCAAAAACGATCACGATCTCTTGAATTGATTTAACGATCACAGCTGCTGGATTGATTCAACATCGATATGAAGCAAAAAAGACCGCATTGCCGAGGAAAAATATTTTCTCCAACGAGGACAACGCACCGGCGCATAAGTTTGCAGTCGCAAGTGCGAAATTGCCTGAATTAGGTTATGGATTAACCCCTTATCCAGCATTTTTTTCAGATGTATCCCTTTGCGACTATTTCTTGTTCCCAAACATAAACAAATGTCATAAAAGTAAGAAATTTGAGTCGAATTTTGAGGACGTCGAAAAATCGTCGAGGGCATCAGAGAATTGCAAAAACGTTGGGCGAAGTCTAGCAAGCTAGAAGGAGATTGAGAAAAAAATATTTTTTTTGTGCAATAAACACTTACAGGGACTTATTGATGCACTCTCATAAAAAGGATCTCGTTTTGTTTTGGATTGGTGATCAAAACATTCCATTTCTACCTCTACTAAATTTTCAAAAGTTATTTCTTCAATTTAAGACTCCATTCTCTTTGATAGGTCTTGTGTCTAGTGCTAATAAAATTGCTTAGTGCTTCATATTGCGAAGGGGCAGTTCATTGCTTCTCCACGATCAAAATGTGTCCCTGTTTCTTACTCACATTGGTCTATTACGAGCTTTATTCCAATTAGCATATTGTTAAGATTATATCTATAAAACCATCTCATCACTTGACTTTGTCAAACTAAGGACCAACGAATTTGTCAACCCTTCTTTGACCAGATCTATCTAAATAACTATCATTTCCTGCTAGTTTTCTCTCTACAACTAGTTCATATGCCAAAAATAATATTCAACGTCTTTGTCTTCGGTTTATTCTTTGGGATCTGTACTGGAGCGAGCCTGTTTCCAACCTGTCAAGACTGCTTTAGGCTATTTTAATTAAATACAATTATCTGATACAGGGATATACGAATGAGGATGTAGCACATATTTTGTATTTGCGCTTATAGAGTGTAGTTTATTTTTGACCCTTTTAAAATGGTGCCGTGTACTGGCGGTGCACAAGGACACAAGGATTATCTTCGCTAACTACTTCGCATAAGGCTATGGATTGGAATCTAAAATCAGAAGAACTACGCTACTTTTCTGAGTTCATTACCCTTTTGGCGGGGAACGCTAAAACCTTCCAAAGTTAAAGGTTCTTCTGTGAAAAAGCCTTTCACTCTACGGCTTCTCAAAGTCAAAAATTAAAATCGTAGTTACCGTCTCACGTGAAAAGGCATGAATAGTTAGACGTTAGGCCTTGGTTCACCCTGGATAATCGCATCGCCAAAATGATTATTTTTTGTATTTACCTAAACTTGAGATTTGTATTGGAAATTTGATCAAAAAAACGCTTCTCTACTGCAGAAATGCCTGTGAACCACTTGAACACGTAACTCAAGACGTGCTTGTGCTTTTTAGTGATGAGGCTCATTTTAAATTGTCTGGATAGGTAAATAAGCCAAATATGCTCTACTGAGCTGTAAACAACCCCCAAAACTCCATCAGAGGTTCTTAAGTTCAGCACGGATCACCATTTGGTATGTATTCTCGGCAGTTGGGATTATCTTGGTTTTTTTTAGGAAAGCGATCAGGCAGTCACAGTCAATTCAGACTGTTATAACAACATTCACGACTTAATGAAATTGACTAAGGGGACATAGAGTTTTAACAAAACGGATCAACGGCCCATACTTAAAGTGCATCGTTGACTGTGTTTGGAGAGCGCTCATCTCACTGAGCGGCAAATTTTGGTTCCACCAGTGTATCGACAATTGTGACTGTCAACTGTGACCTATACGATTTTTTAAACGATGTAAACTAGAACTTTAAATGTTTAAATTTTGAATAAAAATAAATTTAAAATAATTTTTTTCTACTATTCGTTTTATTGCATTCTGAAATAAGGAAGTTATATTGGCGCACCTCGTACAAGAATGTGCAATTAATATGATTTCACGCCCAAAAAACCTCAGAAGAGGCACAAAGCAATACAAATCCCGAATTCATATCATGGTTCAGGATGCATCTTTCGATGGCCAATGCGGCAAATCAAAGCATTGCTAAGTATCCTCCAATCATTTTCAGTTGAACTGAACTTCACGCCAACTAAATCCCAACGATTTCATTTCAAACTACTCAATCTGAACGGTGAAGTAATGTATATATCACTCCCTACAGATGCTACCAAACAAATCGAAAAAAACGTTCCCAAATCAAAATGTAACAACCGTTCAACGTTATAGTGCAATGATGATTTTTATATTTCCAAACTAATTAAATCCTTTAGCATTTCCTCTGGAATTGCTACAACCATTCGCATACGAATTCCACTTTCGAAATTTCAGACTGGGTTACTGGGTCAAACAACAAAGAGCCTACTGCCGAACTGAGGCGTAAACCAAACAATGTCCTCCTCGATTTGGAGTATCTACTAGTAACAGTAACCAGCATCCAATGGCATACTCTTCTGCATTCATTGTTCCAACTCATCCATCCTTGAAGAGGATTCCCTAGGTTCCAATTGTATCCATTGAATTCTCAACGGTGTCATAGTCATTGTCCTGCATCCTGTTATATAAATTTTTTTTCACTCCTTCTCCTTTTCTTCTTTTCTGTTTTCATATATTTTTCTATGTACCATGGCCAAAGTCCTTACTAAGGAAATGAATCAAAACAAAAACAAAAAAAAACACCAAATGGCTGAAACGGCCGTGAAACTGCTTTTCATTAGTGGACGAGCTTCTCCCCCCAAAACACATATCTACAAACTGGAAAAGGACAAACAGTAAAAAAAAAACACCTAAAAACGTAACACAAAACGAAAGGAAAATTACACTGTTAGAATTTTAAGGATAACTCACTTCAATTTATTATGTCGGAGCGTCGTCGTTACCCGACTTCCTGTTCTCCGAACGCCTATATGACAGCGACAACGACAACGACAAACGGACGACCGACTACAGTATCCTAATATACGAGTATGTCTGTATCTATAGAAAAACAGCGGAAGAAACGAACTGAACGAGCGACGGAATTGGTGTAGCTCGCAAGAACTTAAGTCCGGGTAGCTTGGGTTCCATTAATATTTATGGGTTCCTCGATGCCATTATGTGACTCAGTCTATTCGTTTTAGAGTCGGCCAAGCCGTAGGTTCTCTATGTGTGGGTGGAATCCGGATATTACGTCATCCTGACTACGAAAAGCGCGCATTCTGAATTTCTTAAATTTAATAAACTGTTTTAACTTCATGTGTTCATTCTGTTTTTTTTTTTTAATTTTTTTTTTTGTAGTTCTACTTTTTCCATTTCGCTCTTTCGGTCAATGGTGAGGCTATGCATGGTGGAGAGTACGAATACAAGTACAATAAAGCCACCGGCTGCTTAAGCGAATTTTAATTTTTAATTATCTCCCTATAGTCCTGGATGTAGAACCTTTTTTAACTCTAATTGCAACGAGCTTCTTTCAGTTTTTCGTTTTTTTTTTTGTAGTCGAAATCAAATTTAAAATACGAAAGAACTCCATCCACTCTGTGCTTCTTTGCACAATTTTTTGTGGGAAAAATTCTTTTGTATTCGTATTTAGCTTTTTCCTAGTTTTTGGTCTTTCGAAAATTCATTTAATTAATTTATTTTCTTTGTTCCTTTTTTACTTGCAGACTGGCGAAGTGGTGTAAACGATCACGATCGAGTACAACGACAGTTGTCCGTGTCATCAGATAGTAAATTACTCGACGACGATATCAGGGAAGAGACACGAGTCATAATGAGACCAAAAAAACCGCCCAGACCTAAGTCGGAGGTGTTTTTAAATAAACAGGACCCGCATCCAAGACGGAAACGTTTCAGTGCATTTGGTGTAAGTTATACTTTATTTGTAGTCTTACGTTAGTTTCCTATTTTTCAAGTGTGGAGTTGTTTTTATTAATGTTTACAGATTATGACAAAGTATTCGTCTAGCTAAGACAACAACCATTCCACTACTAAAACCAATAGATGGCGTATTCAGTCTCCTAGGCCAACTTACTTCATATTGTTGATAATCGACCATCAAACCCTCGGTTACAAGCCAAGTTACGTAGTGTAGGTAGCCAACTTCGATGTTGTCCATCTCCGCTTAGTAAATATGTACGCAGTTGAGTGATGTTTTCTGCATCTACGTGGATCTACAATATCTGCAATTCAAGTAGTCGGACTTGACATTTTTTTAAATATAAAAGAAACTGTAGTTTAATTCTAACCGAAAATTAGTCCTGATACTAGTGGTTCGGAAGGTTTCATCGATAGCCATTCGGGCTCAATAAAGCGGCCCAAAATATTTCAATAAGGGATCCCTGTGAACATATTTTAATATTGCGCTTCTCTGTCACAAAACTGCTTCAAGCTAAATTAAATTCGGCTAACCGCACCCACAAATCGTTATACCATCGAAAAATTGCATACCCAATTTTCATTATTGGATAATACGCCACCAAATAGGCTTATCTAGAACGTAGTTAAGAAAATTTAGTGGTGCTAACGAAGAATATGCGATGATCGCGATGAATCGATTCGGCGCCGTTCTCCACTGCTTGGCTCGTCGTATACCACGCATATTTTATATAAGTATCTTTCGTGCAAGAACTGAAGATGGTCAACCTTCCGACTCGTCTTCATTTCGTTTCACTATTAAAAAAACCTCAAGAATTTCCAATGTTTTCGATCAACAAATTTGATTCAAACAAGATGTCGCCACTTGCCACAGAGCTCATGAAACCATTGTTGTATTGAGAGAACGCCGGAATTGGCCGCCTAGATAATGTTGCATCACACTTCTAGACTTTTTCCTTTTGAGCCACGCAAATTTCAAAGTCTGCATCGATAAGTCGGCTACAATTGAGAAGTTGAGCCAAACACCACTTGCGATAATCGAACGCGTCGTCGAAAATTAATACTTGAAAATGGACCATGTTAGACACGGTCACGGCCGATATTTGAAAGAAGTAATCCTTAAAAATAATAGTAAAGTACGATCTTTTTGATTATATTTCTTACTTACTTACTTACTTAAGGTGGCGCTACAGTCCGGGGTGGACCTGGGCCTCAGTCAACAAGCTTCTCCAGCCAGCTCGATCCCTGGCTAGCTGTCTCCAGTTTCGCACGCTTAGTTGGCTGAGGTCCTCTTCCACTTGCGTGCGCCACCTGAGTCTTGGCCTTCCTCTACTGCGCTGTCCCTCGGGGGCGGATTCGAAGACTTTTCGGACCGGAGCATTGGTGTCCATGCGCTCTACATGACCCAGCCATCTCAGTCTTTGGATCTTCACTCTTCTGGCTAGGTCCATGTCGCTGTACAGCCCATACAGTTCGTTGTTGTATCTCCTCCTCCACTCGCCGTCAATGCAGACGGGACCGACGATCGCTCGAAGAATTTTTCTCTCTAAGCAACCAAGAACATCCTCATCCATTTTTGATAATGTCCATGCCTCTGCGCCAGAGAGCAGGACCGGGTTTATTAAGCTCTTATAAAGGGTGTCTTTTGCTGTCCGACAGAGGGCTTTGCTACTCAATTATCTTCTTAACCCAAAGAAACAGCAGTTTGCAAATGTTATTCTTCGCTTGATCTCAGCGCTGGTGTCGTTGTCTGTATTTATAGCGGAGCCTAGGTAGACAAGTCCTTAACTACCTCAAAGTAATATCTGTCGAGGGTGACGTTCTGTCCGAGACGTCGGTGTTGGTTGTCCTTTTTGCTTGACAGCATATACTTGGTCTTGTCCTCATTGACCGCTAAACCCATTTTCGCCGCTTCCGTCTCAATACTCGCGAAAGCGCCACTGACATCACGCTGCTTTCTCCCGATTATGTCAATATCGTCGGCGTATGCGAGTAGTTGGACGGACTTTTGAAAGATAGTGCCTCTTGTGTTTGCTCGTGAGTTTTGCACTATTCTTTCAAGTACGATGTTGAAAAAATCGCATGACAGCGCATCGCCTTGTCTAAATCCCTTCTGGACATCAAAGGTCTCGGTAAGATCTTAACCGACCTTGATGGAGCAGCGTGCATTCTCCATCGTCATCCTGCACAGACAGACGAGTTTGGCAGGGATGCCAAAACTAGACATTGCTCTATATAACTCGTCTCTATAGATGCTGTCATACGCGGCCTTAAAATCGATGAATAGGTGGTGGGTATCGATCTGAAGATCATGGTTCTTCTCCAAGATCTGCCTTTGTGTGAATATCTGGTCGATGGTGGACTTTCCTGGCCTGAAGCCACACTGATATGGACCTATCAGGTTGTTGACGAACGGCTTCAGGCGTTCACACAATACGGCGGATAAGATCTTATATGCGATGTTAAGGAGACTGATGCCTCTGTAGTTGGCGCAGTTCAGAGGGTCTCCTTTCTTGAGAATTGGACAAACAATGCTGAGGTTCCATTCATCGGGCATACTTTCGTCCGACCATATTTTACAGATGAGTTGGTGTATGCTCCTTACCAAGTCATCGCCTGCCGCTTTGAAGAGCTCGGCAGTCAGGCCATCCGCTCCAGCAGCTTTGGTGAACTTAAGCTTCGATATGGCTATCTTCACTTCATCCAGGTCGGGTGGACGGAATTGTTGGTCATCATCCTCCAAGTTGAAAGGTTTATTCTGCCTGACAGCGGTATTTGGTCCGTCATCTGCAGAAATGGTCTTTCCAAATCCTCAGCATCGACTGCGATTCTACTACGATGTTCCCTTGTTCATCTCTACAGGCTTCGGCTCGGGGTTTGTTTCCGCGGCATGTTGTTCTTACCTTTTGGTAAAACTTCCGAACCTCATTCCTGGAGTAGCATCTCTCAATTTCTCATGCTATTTCTTCTTCCTCCTGAGAAGCTGGTGCTCGTCTCTCCTCTTCCACTTATAGAGCTCATGAGCAGCTCTGGTCTTTTTTAGCAGCGCCGCATTATATGCATCTTGCTTAGCTGCATGTGCTTGGCGGCATTCATCATCGAACCAGGGGTTTCGTTGCGGTGGACGAGTGAAACCCAGCACATCAGAAGCGGCATCTCTAATGGCGTTTTGGCAATGTTTCTAATGGTCATTGGACCTCTTAAGAGATTAATAGACACTCGATCGGAAAAGGACTTGGCGATCTCTTGCGATTGTAGCCGTCTGACGTCGAATTTTCTCACAGCATTAGTTGGTCTTGGCGTAGTTTGGGATATCCGCAACCGTACCTTGGCTACAACAAGGTAATGATCCGAGTCGATCTTGGCTCCTCGGAACGTACGGACATCCATAATACTCGAGGAGTGTCTTGCGTCGATCGCAATGTGATCAATCTGGTTGACTGTTGATTGATCAGGAGTTCTCTAAGTCCCCTTGTGTATGTCGAGATGTGGGAACCGCGTGCTAGCCACGACAATGTTTCGCCCCGCCGCAAAGTCGATTAGCCTGAATCCGTTATCGGAGGTGGTGTTGTGCAGGCTATATTTTCCGAGTGTTCCACCAAAGATACCCACTCTTCCCAGCTTTGCATTAAAATCACCGAGGACTATTTTAATGTCATAGCTAGGGCATTGCTCGTAGGTCTTGTTAAGGAGCTCGTACAAGGCATCCTTGGTGTCGTCATCTTTCTCCTCTGTGGGGGCATGCGCGCATATGAGGCTAATGTTGGCGAGTTTAGCCTTGATGCGGATTGCTACGAGGCGCTCGCTCACATGCCGGAAGCTGAGGACTTCTTGTCTTAGTCTACCTCCGACAACAAATCCGCATCCAAATAAGCGCTGCTTTTGCCGTCGATAGCAATTACCGTAGTAGATGTCGCAGTTTTTCATCTTCTTTTTGTCCGGCCCATCCCATCGCATTTCTTGGATGACGGTTATGTCTGCTTTGCAGCAGTCTAGGGCCTCCGCTAGTTGCTCGGCTGCACGTGGTCTATTAAGGGATCTAACATTCCACGTGCATATCCGGAGCTCATTTTCCTTAAATCGTTTGCGTGGGTTGTCAACAGTAGATCCGTCCATATCCGAGGCTTGTTGATGCTTCGTAACTTAATTTTTTTTAAATGGCCGGGCAGTTCCCAGTTCCATTTTGAGTGCCCCTGGGACGAGGGGTCGGTTACACCGAAGCCAGTAACCCGTTCCGGAATGTGAGCGCTGCCGTTGGCCCTTATAAGCTCGTCCGCCACCATCTCTTTTCCAAGACCCTGACTAAGTCCTGGAAATCCTTTCCGGCCTGAGCTCCAAATGTGTCGGAGTAGCCCGGATAAGATCTTGTTTTGTTTTTCCGACACTAATCCTGGTTAATGGCGCAGGAAACTCGCCATTTGCCCCCTTCACTTCGCAATCTCTAGTGAGATTCCCAGATGGCGCCACGGTGAGGAGTGAAGTAGGACTTATTAGCAGAGCTGCAAGATGTTCGGCTGCAGAGGCTCATTCTCGTCATTTAAGGAACCAGCACCTATCTTAAGATGCTACTTCTACGAGGCCTTACAATAATCGTTGCCATTTTATATTTCTTACTTTTAGGAAAAGTACTTACATGATTTTCCTTTGCGGTAATATATATGTACATATGTACGACTTTTGCAGGTGTTATCTGTTCAACTGACTTAAACTGATTTATTTTTATTTTTTTGCCATGGCCCGAGGGTCAGATATAAATATCGTTCAGTATTAGAGGAATGATTGAAGAATTACTCTGCTATTTTGTAGATGTACTTGGTTAAGATGGCGCTACAGTTGAGGGTGGACCTGAGCCCCAGCCAACAGAGGACCTTCTCGATCTTTCGCTAGCTGCCTCCAGTTTCGCACGCTATGTCGGCTGACATCTCCTTTTACTAGCGTGCGACACTTGAGTCACAGTCTTCCCCCACTTTCGAGCAACTTTACCACTTTGAACAGCTCGACAGTCAGTTCGTCCGCTCCAACTCCGGATATCTCACGACCTATTTTCGCCAGGTTTACTATATGCCTAGGCTGATTATACTGGCTTTTTTGCCAGAGCCGATTTTATCACATTTTACGCAATTGGTAGATATCATCAATTGAAAGTTGTAGGTTACGATTATGTTATCTGCTTAAGTTTTACTTCTCGCATTTGAAACTCATTTTAAGCGCAATTTTCATGCTCGGTCTTTTCTCGCGAAAAAAATTAGTTAGAGGAGATAACTTAGATGCTGACATTTAAGCCTTCTCGCGTTCTTTAATTCATTAATGATGGTTTGTCGGTTATATATTGTGACAATAATCACAGTAGTTGCCTCAGTCCATAATTCTACAAGCTGACTTGATTTTGACCCATGCCCTTGTCCAATAGCGAGCGTCTACAAATTTTGCTTTTTCGATGACTTCGATATGTTCGTCTTTATCGGAAGGTGCATGACTACAGGCTGCGCTATCTACATTCAAATGAACTGGTGGAAGCGATAGGAGAGAATGTTGCCTCGCTCAGAACTTTGCATTTGTTTCCGAATAAAATGCAATTGACTCAAAGTATATTGCCGTCACATCGGTTGAAATACGACCAAACAGTCGCTCGAATGGTTGACACTGAACCTGATTTTTGGAAGCAAGTTCTGATGACCGACGAGACCCATATCATACTCTTTGTCGCCGTTAATAAGAAAAATTGCCGCATTTGGGAACGGAGAATCCACACGTTTTCCTTGAAACATCATTGCATTATGTGACTGTTTGGGCCGGTGTTTGCACCAAAACCGTCATTGGGCAATTTTTCTTCAGAGAAGGCAGAAGGCAATTGATGGTAATCGATATTGGTGAATGTTGCCTCATTATGTCTGCCCACAAATGTGTGAAATAGGTCTGTACGGTTACTGCTTTCAACAAGATGCCACACTGCAAATCAAGCAATGCAGTTTCTGCAATGAAAATTCCCTGGACGTGTGCTGTCAAAAAATTGCGACATTAACTGGCCACACAGATCTCCAGATTTAACCCCTCTGTCCTTTTTGTCGTAAAGTTATTTATTAAAAGTAAAGTGTACACCAGCAAGCCAGATGTTCCGAAAACATTGCTATACCGTCCGAGATGCTCAAAAAAGTGATGGACAACGCAGGAAAAAGGGCACATGTTGGTTTGGTCAATAAATACAGCCACTTGATTGATGTTGTATTTAACCTCGTTACGAGCCCAATACTTTCATTGCTGTGTAGTTTCACTGTTCACTGAATCCCCTTTTTTCACTTTTTGGATACACTGATAACGTCTCTCGAAAAGTGTCCCTTGTTCAGTTAGTCAGGGTGGAACGTTAAAATATAGATGTTGATCACACAATCTACATTTCGACAAGCCAAGGGTCTCCTTGTTGCAACCGAAATGAAAATCGAAAACTGTCGCCATTCTTTCTGGTACTTGCAGAGACCGCAGGCCAAAGTGTTTTAAAAAGAATGATTTTCGTATTTTGAGAGATCGTTAACATCCAGTTCCACAATATTCGTATCGCTTAATCTTATCAAAGTTACGCTGCGAGAGTATGTGTATGATTCGCATTTTTATATCTGCTTTGACGTGGTGAAGTTATTCACAAAATGGCTGGATGGTGGATATAATTATAAATAGCATCGCCGTATTATTTACCTATACACCTATCGCAGACCGTTTTTACCTCAAGATACTCAAGCAGAAGTCACATCGCCATTCATCAAGATGAATAGGGTATTGTTGTTCATTGTGGTTCACTTATGCCCGGCCTTTCCAGATTGAAGTAGTTTCAATGAGCTAAACAACTTACTACTTCGAAATTAAAACTGTCGACTGTGACATTCTGTCCGATTCGTCGATGTTGTATAGCGCTTCTTGTTGACAGCTTGACAGTTGAAATAAGTTTTTCACTAGACCCATTTTGCGCTCACTCTTTCAATATTAGCGAATGTATCGGGTTTTCCAATAGGGACTTGACAACTTTTTTCACTAATCATCAAATTGTCACTGTCAATCTATTCAGTAAACTCAACATTTTCATCATGTTAAAGTACACGAACGAGCAACGTCTGCAAATTATAAAAATTTTCTACCGAAACTCGGAGTCGCTGACTGCAACTTTCGGTCGTAATCCTCGCCCTAGTAGACAGACAATAACAAGTTTAGTGCAAAAATTTGAGTCTACATATTCGTTGTGTGGTGTTGCCGTGTCAGTGAGACAACGGGTTGGTCGAAGTGTCGAAAATATCGCTGCCGTTCAGGCGTACGTAGCAAACAATCCAAATCAGTCAATTCCACGGCGTTCTAAAGAAGTGTGCATCGCTCAGACCACATTATGGCGTATTTTGGATCTTGGATGTGGACTTGGACGACATATGGTTTCAACAGGATGGTGCCACAAGCCACATAGCAGTCGTTACAATCGATTCATTGAAGAGTAAGTATGGTGAGCATGTTATCTCAAGAAATGGGCCAGTCGATTGGCCGCCTCGTTCGTGCGATTTAACGCCGCTTGACTATTTTCTGTGGGGCTACGTTAAGAAATTGGTTTATGCCAACAAGCCGACGACGTTGGAAGAGCTCAGAGCCAACATTGAGCCGAAATATGTGGCCGAGGTGATGAAAATTAGGTCCAATGAAACGACCGCTACAAACGTGCCCGCGGTGGCCATATGAACGAAGTCGAGTTCCATTCATAAATGTTTTGATTGTACTTCAAGCCAATAATAAAGTTTTTGAAATATCTCAAATGGTTTGCGTTTTATTTAAATAAAAAGTTGTGAAGTCCCGCTGCGTTCTGCCAATTATGTTAATATCATCGGCGTGCGCTATAGCTGCACAGAGTTTTGAAACATTGTGCTTCTTCCAGTTCTTACTTGTGGATTCCGCACAACTCTGATGTTAAAGAAATCACATGACAGTTTAATTCTCAATTGCTATTCTGCACAGACAGACTAAACATGGCTCTATATAGCTCGTCTTAATAAAGAACTGCCATATGCGGCCTTAAAATCGATGAAAAGATTTGACTTCTTGATTTTTTTTTCAGAATCTGCCGGAATGTGAAGATTTGGTCGATTGTGGCCTTTGCCGATCTGAAACAGCATTGATGGGAGAAAGAGTTTTAGACGTTCTAACAATACGACAGCAAAAAAAAAAAAACAAACACTGTGGCGCTGGCAGCCCGATATGGGCCATGGCCTAGCTTCTTGACACTCATTTGTGTTGCTCATGTTGTCATTTTCGTCACATCTGAGCGGGGCTTACGGTTTATCGCCGAGTCCGAACGGCACTCCTCAGAAGCTTTTTCGTAGGCAATTTTACTTTCGGGAGTTTGCCATTGCCCGCCAAAAGGGTGATGGCGATTTGAAAAATTGTTGGTGGCCCAGCCTGGAATCGAACCCAGACTCTCTGCGTGATGGTCCAATGAGCTTACTATCGCGCCATCGCCAACAGATAAGTTTTTTTTATCCATTGAGGAGACTTTTACTTCTACATTTGGCGCAGTTGATGTGGTTTCCTTTTTGTGGACTGGGCAAATGATACTGAGCATGAGTTCCTCGGGCATACACTCTTTGAGAATGCTTACCCCAAAGTCATTTCATTTTCCATCGAATAGCTCGACCGGCAAGTCATCAAGTCTAGGTGCTTTGTTTAATTTCAGCTTAGATATTGCTATCATTACTTTATTTTGGTAAGGAAGACGGAAATTTTGGCTACCATCGTCTAGGTTAATTGTCCTATTTGCCGTGCGGCGGCATTTTGGCCTTCTCCGTTGTTATACAGTCTGCAGCAATAGTTTTTCCAGATTTCATACCGACTGTGATTCTAATCCGAGGTGTCCTCCTTCATCTGTACAATGTTCTGCACGGGTTTTCTTGCCTTGACACTTTATTTCTGTATTTTTCATAATATCTTCGATCGTGGGCTTCTCGTGCTCTTTTTGATCTTCTTGAGAAGACGATGTCCATTCCGTTTCTTCTGCTCATAGATCTCATTTCTTAACAGCGGCCTAGCAAAACACAGCACATTAGTTGCGGAGTCTCTGACGAAATGTTGGCAGCGATGTAACTAGTCTTCGGTACTTGATACTGGCGGCATAGGAGTTTTTGAGGGGTTTCGGGATATGCATTCGGCGAAGATTCTCCGCCTCCTCCGAATATATACATATATTTGTCTTCTCACTTAGTCATTGTCTTTTCGGAGGAATCCGTTGTAGGTATCCCATCGGGTCGCGAACAAACATATGGATAACATCGTGCATGTTGATGTTCGTTCTGGCATCGCAAATCTCTGCATCAACCTTTCTTGGTTTACTGCATATTTTTCTGAAATTCAATTTAAATTTTTAAATTTCGCACTTTTAACCTTTGCCACAGGAAGTCTTAGTCATTTTATCGTTTATACCTTCAATTTGTTGCCCACACTTTTACCTTTTACTTTACCTGTATGAGATACAATGCACCTGCTTCAAATGTATTCATCTATCTGATAATAGATTATCGATCCCTTGCACGCGTAAACAAGGCTTCATATTATTATGACTCATAGATATTTGCACTTTAAGGTAAATAATAGAGAAAACATTTTTTTTATGAAAACGAGTATTTTTCATTCGCTTATAATTCACAGTTACTTCATGCAGAATCCACTTCGAGTAGTAACTGAAAACCAGATTTGGTATTGAAATCATTTTCTTATCTCTTTAGATTTTGTCCTGGTGGGACCCTTTGTACTTCGGTGCACTGAGTGTTCCAAATAAAATAAATATAACTTCTGTGTATCTTTGAGTGTGTTTTTTGAATTTTAAAATTTCATTGTACGTTGTACTTGGTTAAGTGTTCTGTATCGTTGTCGCCTGTGAGTAAAGATAGCGGAAGAGCCATCGTAAGGAGAAGTTAAAACGAATGTAAGGCGAGTTTAACTATCTTAGTATGATTTTGTCATGTTGTTAGTTTTGTTTTTTTTTGTTATCGTAGACGTATGTGTTGCTATTGGGTTTTTCGGAAATTCCAATACTGTAAGGTAAGCAGATATTGCAGGCCAGTGAACTAGTCCATTTGTTCCTATTCAACGATTACCGCACTCTTCATCTGGCTAATTCTTAACTTCACGATCATAATGGGTTGGCGCACCATGCTTTTGGAGATATGATGAACCTAGTTGAATCAGTGGAATGTCCTCCAATAGTTGTGGTAAATCATTCCGCAAAGACCCCAGATAGTTTGTAGAATTCAGCCTAGGTGGTAGTTTAAAAGAGAAAGTAGGGATAAAAACACACCTTGTTTTGTTTTACATAGTCATAAAAATGTTTATTGTTTCAACACACAGCAACAGAAACATGTCTTTTGTCTCGGCTGCTTTGGTATGTGTTGACTCATAAGAACTAATGGATTGTTGTCTTATTAGTCAACAAAAGACGTCTTGTCTGACCCGGTGTGTTTTCAGGCTGACTTGTTTCCAATAACACCTGCCCACGTTTTGACGCTGAATTTGTTTTGAAATGAATTATGTGTCCTTTTGTGTGGATTTTCCGCAGCTTATGTATAAAGATTATGAAAATTTGTGCAAAGAATCCTGCTAATAAACTCGTTGTCATCCAAGCTTCTCTCCAGCAACCACTTAGAAAACTAAAGCCTCTTTTCTAAATCACCGGGAAGCAGTTATTGCACCGGTGGTATGGAAAAAGATTTTCTCCATGCAGCGGATTAACGATTTTATGTCTTGAAACATTGAATTGCAAAGCTAAGCGTCTGATGGTGATTTATGTACAATATCAGTTGTAACAGCTTTCAGTATTCTTTCGTCAGCCGAAATTCTTCCAATTTGTGGAGTTCCGACGTTAAGTCGTGTATTTCAAACTAATCACGTTTCTCGAAGACTTCGATATGTATTTCCAAATACTCCTTCCCAAGGAAGTCGTCGGTTAGGATAAAGTTTATGGTACCTTTGTCGCGCTCTAGTTGAACTTCCATTCCACACCACATAAAAGTAAATAATGTTTGCAAATGTAAATGCAGACATTTCAAATAGCGTTTTTAAGGAATTATAATCTTGGCGTTAACAATTAAACTAATTAGATAATTTTTTCTCCAATCTTTCACACATTTTTTTGGTAAATTTTCCAAATAGGCCTTCATACCCCCAAGCTAACTTTTTTTGAGAACTTTTAAGGAACAGGGTAAAGAAATTAGTGTTGTGACACGTACCGAAATAAACGAGCACGCTTGAAACGTTTTAAAAGCTATGCAATTTTAAACAATTATCAATTCTTGGAAAACTATTCTTTCAAGTACGATGTTGAAAAAATCGCATGACAGCGCATCGCCTTGTCTAAATCCTTTCTGGACATCAAAGGTCTCGGTGAGATCTTTACCGACCTTGATGGAGCAGCAGGGATGCCAAAACTAGACATTGCTCTATATAGCTCGTCTCTATAGATGCTGTCATACGCGGCCTTAAAATCGAAAAATAGGTGGTGTGTATCGATCTGAAGCTCATGGGTTTTCTCGAAGATCTGCCGTAGTGTGAATATTTGGCCTGAAGCCACACTGATATGGACCTATCAGATTGTTGACGAACGGCTTCAGGCGTTCACACAATACGGCGGATAAGATCTTATATGCGATGTTAAGGAGACTGATGCCTCTGTAGTTGGCGCAGTTCAGAGGGTCTCCTTTCTTGAGAATTGGACAAACAATGCTGAGGTTCCATTCATCGTGCATACTTTCGTCCGACCATATTTTACAGATGAGTTGGTGTATGCTCCTTACCAAGTCATCACCTGCCGCTTTGAAGAGCTCGGCAGTCAGGCCATCCGCTCCAGCAGCTTTGTTGAACTTAAGCTTCGATATGGCTATCTTCACTTCATCCAGGTCGGGTGGACGGAATTGTTGGTCATCATCGTCCAAGTTGAAAGGTTTATTCTGCCTGACAGCGGTATTTGGTCCGTCATCTGCAGAAATGGTCTTTCCAAATCCTCAGCATCAACTGCGATTCTACTACGATGTTCCCTTGTTCATCTCTACAGGCTTCGGCTCGGGGTTTGTTTCCGCGGCATGTTGTTCTTACCTTTTGGTAAAACTTCCGAACCTCATTCCTGGAGTAGCATCTCTCAATTTCCTCGATCGCGCGCTTCTCATGCTCTTTCTTCTTCCTCCTGAGAAGCCGGTGCTCGTCTCTCCTCTTCCGCTCATAGAGCTCATGCGCAGCTCTGGTCTTTTTAAGCAGCGCCGCATTATATGCATCTTGCTTAGCTGCATGTGCTTGCCGGCATTCATCATCGAACCAGGGGTTTCGTTGCGGTGGACGAGTGAAACCCAGCACATCAGAAGCGGCATCTCTAATGGCGTTTTGGCAATGTTTCCAATGGTTTTCGATGCTTGATGCTGGCGGCATTGGACCTCTTAAGAGATTAAGAGACACTCGATCGGAAAAGGACTTGGCGATCTCTTGCGATTGTAGCCGTCTGACGTCGAATTTTCTCACAGCATTAGTTTGTCTTGGGATATCCGCAACCATACCTTGGCTACAACAAGGTAATGGTCCGAGTCGATGTTGGCTCCTCGGAACGTACGGACATCCATAATGCTGGAGGAGTGTCTTGCGTTAATCCCAATGTGGTCAATCTGGTTGACGGTTGATTGATCGAGATGTTGGAACCGCGTGCTGCGGCTGCAGAGGCTCATTCTCGTCATTTAAGGAACCAGCACCTGTCGGAAGATGCTACTTCTACGAGGCCTTATACTAATCGTTGCCATGAAAGATGCACTATCTTTCAAAAGTCCGTCCAACTACTCGCATACGCCGACGATATTGACATAATCGGGAGAAAGCAGCCTGATGTCAGTGGCGCTTTCGCGAGTATTGAGACGGAAGCGGCGAAAATGGGTTTAGCGGTCAATGAGGGCAAGACCAAGTATATGCTGTCAAGCAAAAAAGACAACCAACACCAACGTCTCGGACAGAACGTCACCCTCGACAGATATAACTTTGAGATAGTTAAGGACTTTGTCTACCTAGGCTCCGCTATAAATACAGTCAACGACATCAGCGCTGAGATCAAGCGAAGAATAACTCTTGCCAACTGCTGTTTCTTTGGGTTAAGAAGGCAATTGAGTAGCAAAGCCCTCTCTCGGTCAACAAAAGTCACCCTTTATAAGACTTTAATAATCCCGGTCCTGCTCTATGGCGCAGAGGCATGGACATTATCAAAAATGGATGAGGGTGTTCTTGGTTGCTTCGAGAGAAAAATTCTTCGGGTGATCTTGGGTCCCATCTGCATTGACGGTGAGTGGAGGAGGAGATACAACTACGAACTGTATGGACTGTACAGCGACATGGACCTAGCCAAAGAGTGAAGATCCAAAGACTGAGATGGCTGGGTCATGTAGAGCGCATGGACACCAATGCTCCGGTCCGAAAAGTCTTCGAATCCGCCCCCGAGGGACAGCGCAGTAGAGGAAGGCCAAGTGGAAGAGGACCTCAGCCAACTTAGCGTGCGAAACTGGAGGCAGCTAGCCAGGGATCGAGCTGGCTGGAGAAGCTTGTTGACTGAGGCCCAGGTCCACCCCGGACTGTAGCGCCACCTAAAGTTTTCTTGGAAAACCACTCTCATAATAAATTTGATATCTGAAAATTGAAACAAGATACTAACTTATTGAAGCGCTACTACAAAGGCTGGGAATTGTCCTATAAAAGTACTAAAGGAATTTTCTACCATTAGCATTAAAACGACAATTTCCTTTATCATGGGTCATTGTACACCAAAGTAAGCCTTTTCGTAAGGAATTATATGGGTTTTGCCTTATTTAATAGTGCAATATGCCTAGAAAATTCTTCCAAATTTGTTAATCGATTAGGGTGAAATTTTAAGATATCGACCCTTGGGATATAGATAGATAGATAAATATATTGAAGCAGCTGCTTAGCTATTGTTTTATTTGTCATTCTTGCTCGCTTTCACTTTCTAAGGGCAACTAGTTTTAAATATTTTAGTTGATTGTTGCTTCTTGAGCAACGGAGTTTCCCTGAGGTTACAAGTGTTTGTTAATTCAACCTAAAACTTCAATGGCGTTTCTCTCGAAACTCTATTTTTGAAGTCAGTGGTCATGATAAGTTATGAACCGATCTTGTTCAAATTTTGCAGGCTTCTTCAAAATAACATTATATAGTGCTTTAACGAAGGGTTTTTTTTTCATCACAACCTATTTTATGAGGCAATACTTGGTGAAAATTTAACCAAAAAATGGGACTTTTTGTACACAACTTTTCTTCGTTCACGAGCTTTATACCCGTACATCTATATATACTACATACTAACAGAAAATATTTGTTTTTTTAATTTCGGATGAACCAGTCAAGAGTTATCCCGACCACGCCGAGAGAACGTTTTTTTATGTGAGGTTAAGCAAAATGAGGTCCCAATGGCTAAATTTTCAAATCTTTTTAAGAAAAATTTCTTGTTAAATATGCGTCTTTGATATGTTAAATTTTGTGAATTAAATATTTCATTTGAAATACCTACATATTACAAAAAAATCAGTAAAACTACGCTTTTTTTTAGCCTTCGAAACCCATCTAACCCCTTAAATCCTCTATAAATGATGCCAACATTAGAGATACGAGTAGACCCTTTTACAAAGGAAAAGGCGACACTCGAGAATGCAACAACTACCGTTCAATCAAGCTTATGTCACACACAATGAAAATCGTCGAAAGAGTCTTAAACGAACGTCTTCGGCAAATAATAAAGCTCGATAATAGCCAGTGTGGATTTGTTGAAGGAAGATCGACGGTGGACGCTATCCAAAGCCTTCGAATAATAATGGAAAAGCACCGAGATTCGTCTAAGGACTTACACATGGTATTTATCGATCGAGTGCCTAGGGATCTCATATGGGCCGCGCTGAGGTCTCAAAACGTACCGGAAACGTATGTAAGAATAATACAAGACATGTACGGAAACGTGAAAACTGCGGTTAAAAGCTCTGCTGGACTAGCGAGAGAATTTCCAGTTAATGTCGGAGTGCATCAAGGAAGCATACTTAGCCCTTTCCTCTTTAACGTAGTATTCGACTATCTTTTAAAAGACTGCATGCGCGAAGCAAATGTAACGCTAATTCTCTTCGCTGACGACGCAGTTATACTTAGCGATAACGTCGAAGATTTACAGAACGCCTTAGATTCATGGAGAAATGCGCTAGAGAGAAACGGGTTTAAAATAAGTCGTTCAAAGATGGAGCATTTGACGTGCCCATTTGCGCGGAATAGTTCTTCCGAAAAGCACTATCTTTAAGTACTTAGGATCAATCGTTAACATGGAAGCGAAATGTGTCGACGACGTAAACCACAGAGTGAGTGTGGGATGGATGAAATGGCGGGAAAATTCGGGAATCTTTTGCGACCGAAAATTTCCACTTAAATTAAAGGGGAAACTCTACACCACGGTTGTTAGACCAGCTCTTATATACGGTTCACAGTGCTGGACAATGTACGAAGCGTTTAAAAACAAAATGACGGCAGCGGAAATGAAAATGTTAAGGATGTCTAGTGGAGTCACTAAACGTGATTGCATTAGATCTACGCGTATAAGAGGAAGTCTACATATAAAGAATTCGGTAACCGAACAGCTTGAGGCGAATAGAATAAGCTGGTATTGCCACGTTCAAAGAAGATCTGCGGAAAATCCGGTTAAAAAGTCACTATCAACTACGGTCACTCCAACTGTAAGAAAACGAGGTCGGAAAAAGAATTCCTGGATTTCTCAGATGGC
Organism: Volucella inflata; assembly: GCA_928272305.1. Lineage (NCBI taxonomy): Eukaryota > Metazoa > Arthropoda > Insecta > Diptera > Syrphidae > Volucella > Volucella inflata. The sequence continues at coordinate 66,791,415 of OV743718.1, forward strand.
AAATGTGCAACAACGCTTGGGGCTTACCACTGAAGCGATCCAGGACCGAGCATTATGTAGACGCGTTCTGCGGTCTGCGACATTAGCCAACCCCATAAGCGGAGCAGCAGTAATGCATTAAAAATGGGAAACTCATTACGCATAAGTTCGTATAACGAGGAAAGGGTTAATAAAAGGATAAGAAGAAGAAGAAGATTAGAGATAGACCCTTTTCTTATAATATACTTAAGAATCAGAACTAGGCGATACCCTGTATTTTAATTTTTCTGGCAGTAGGATTATTCCACGCTCATAAAATGTTTGGTCTTTGTGATCCAGATGATTTCTGGCCTTCTGACTTGAAGTAAATCTTTTACCGTTGTGGAGGCCGGAAATAAATAAAAATACTGATCTAGTTTGCCTAGCAATTAAATTCTATATTTTATACAAATGTGGGGTCAGTGAGTACGAAAACCCAAATATTTTTTTGTAAATTATCTCTTGTTCGGAAAATATGTCTAGTATAAAAAACACGACTTAAAGTAAAATATTAATCAACTAAAACAATTTATTAAAAACAAGCTAAACGTTATTAGCTTATTAATATTTTTTTTATATTTTTTACATTAAATTGAGAATTTTGAAATATTAACAAAATATTTAACCTGTTTCATTAAGATTCTCTCTTCTTTTTCGCTAGCATATTGTAATCACCTTCAGGGATATCTTTACTTAAGTTCCAGCAGTAGTCCGCTAACATTGACGCACCTCATCGGCCGTGACATCACTTTTCCATTGTTGAAATGAATTGATGAAATCGTTCACCATGCTCGTCACTTACATCATGAATTTTTGGGGATGCCCAAAACCCAGCTGTTGATACTTTTCAAGGAGATTGCTTACAAGTTCAAAATAATTTTCATACCTTCTATTGTCCAAAAAAACCATAACCGACTACCCTTAACTACCCAACTTTCAAAGCTCTCTGAAACTGAATCAAAGTGTTGGCCCCTTACAATATTTTTACTTTATGGCCGACAAAGATGCTTTTTACTTTCTAGCTGCTCTAAAGCCCAAATAGTAAAACGCTTACCAAGCATGTGGTAAATTTGCTTTAAACCCTGAGTCAATTGGATTTTGTAAGTGAATAATGCAAGATATTTATGCAAAATTCTTCTCGGGCTTGTGCGACTGATGTTTAGTTGCTTAGATCTTTGGCACGTTGAGGTTTTCGGATTTAATCACACACTTCCGGGAGCAGTTTCAATAACCTTCGTTGAGCGCACAGGTCAAGCACGGGAATATGATACTTTATCAAGCAGCAAACTGGTCTCACAAACGTTCTTCACAGCTACAGTTTGTGCATTATTTTGACCAAAAGTCGCACTGTTTCGGCAACACTGCATTCATTTTGGAAGCAACTTTGAAATCTTTCCCTACATTGTTCCAGCATTTCGTACCGCGTAAAGATAAAACTGTTAATAAATCTGTCAATTTTTCTTAGCTCGTAAGAGCTGTCATTGTGATTGTAAGATGTGATTTAAAAAGAAACCAACAGATGGCCCACCCTCTACTAGTTTGATTTTATCATCATGTTCTCATTGGAAAATATCTGAATGACTATTATCAACCCTTGAAACATTTTATACATATTTTAAGAGATAATAACAAATTATTGTAATTTCGTTATATTTTTATTTATTTACAGGGTGATTCACCGTTTGGTAAATCGGATGCGTATATAAAATTAGAACAGCTCGGTGAAGGATCATATGCAACTGTCTACAAGGGTTTCAGCAAGTGAGTAAAAAAGCAAATTTAACTATATCTTTCGCATTATATAAGTTGTCTATAATTCGTATCTAATGGAGCGTGATTGTGATAAGCAGATATTCGATTGTTCTGCAAAGTAATTCCAGGGTTCAATATCCCACCCTAACTGCTGCATTAATGGAATTAATCTGCAAGGGAACAACGTATGTCTGGGGAATCCTTTATCCTTATCACACATTTGACATGTTTAACTAGTCGAAGGACACATTTTTTTGTAATTTTTTCTCGTTTGTTTGTGTTTTCCTCTTTTCCAATTGTGAACCGAATGAGTGATTAATTGTGAAAATGGTGGAAGCTTTGCCCTTTCTAACCAGGCCATGACCATCGGCATAGCCTAGCCCTGTTTTCATATTCTTTTTGCAGTGTCATGACCTGTTTTTCATGTTCAGTGTCGTCAAAATGTTTTTCTCTGTTCCAATGTTGGTTTGGCGTTGGTTGGGATTTGTAGCTCGTGTTTCTTTTGCTTTTTCGGAAAAGGAATCAATCAGAGACACAAAAGGATTCGTGATAATACATCTTTATTCTTCCCTTCTGCAAAGAGGACGTGGGATTAGATTGATTTTTTTTCTTCATTTTTATTTTGCTGGCTTTTTTTTTAAAGCACTTTGTTATGAGGGGATATTCGGCATGGTATCAGAGCTATTATCAAGCTTTTAGCTGGGAAAGACTTAGTCCTGTTGTGTATCCTTGTGTCTGTCTGGGCGACAGTAAACATGAAAGGAACAGTTTGCTCTTATCAAACAAATATTTTCTCCTTTTGACAAATGGCATGTGTTCCATCCTAGTCGGCTGTTATCCGCTTAAGGTTGTCGCTGTTGTTGGTGTGCTAGGCACTTACCCCTTTCTCAAGCAGAAATTGATGTATGGTCATTGTGTCGATGACACAAAAGGAATACGAGTACCTCTACCTACCACGTGCTGTGAATGAGGACACAAATTGAATTTATGGCTTCAATATGACTTGGTATTCTGCTGTTGGTATGATACAATAACTTATTCAGCTGTTTGCTAGGGTTTGGGGGTTATTTGTGTTTAGACTTAACTGCAACAATGATATGTCGAAAATGGTGCCTCAAAAGATATCACTAGCTTTTATGTTATGTGGATTAAATTGTCATGTTTTCTTTTCTCAAAATTCTTGATGGGCAAACTTAATTTTGTTCCTTCTTTTTCGTAGTTCTCCTGGACTTATAGCAGATAAAATGTCGTATGGCTCATTGCACGGTTTTGATATTTAGTCGCAGCTCTAACGAATTTTATTTTTACTCACAACTCGTTGACATCATCTACAACTACAACTGAAAGATACAGATGCCGCCTTTGCATTGGCTTTAAACCTTTGAGAGATTTTTTTACTTGTTTAGTATGAATGCGTTGATCAGTAGCTAGTCGTTTCCATACTTTTCAGCGTGTTGCAATTGATAACAGAGATTTAAGTAGACATCTGTAGAGTGTATCTAGTTTTGAGTGCAGCACCAATTGTGTTGTCTGAGGTGAAGAAAATACAGAACTCTCAAATGTTTATTAGCGCGTCACTGGATTATGTTGATTCCTCGAAGTCTTGTTCAACAACCTTGGATGCAAACCAACGATGCTCTGGCAAAGGGGTGCTTTAAAAACTAAGATCAGTTGTTTGCTTTATAATTATACTGTGACACTACTAAATGTCTTCATCTGGTATCAGCTAATACTCGTATTTTCAAATTTAATTTTTTCAAATTACCAGTAATTCTGCATTTTTGTAATTCACATTCAGAATCAGTATCAAAAGAACGTGGCTCCTGCCGAAGATCTATGATTGATGTATTTTATGAGCTCCCAACCATTGAAGAGTCTCTGTCTGAGACGCTGTTTTCAGTTGCCAAGACCAAATGTTCTGGCATCTATCATACCGTGATCCTTAAAATACAGATTCGCTCTTCCTTGTCGTCTTAAGCTTGGGGGCTGTGATTTGTTTGAGTCAGTTATTCGGTTCAGTGCAGGCAACATGGTTGGCTTTATCTTTATACGACTCGTACGACTCTTCTCTTTCATTACCCAGACTCGGTTCCATGAACATGATCATTATCTCAAGTTAGGAGTTTTGAATCCATTTGTTTCGCAAAAGCGGGAATATCATTATGAGCGGTTACCAAGGGTACATCTTCGCGTCATCTTCACAGCGTTGATGTTGGGTTCAAGATAGATCAGCTACTTAACACCTTTGAAAATACTGCTGTCAAAAGTGATGTTTTGTCGTATGCACCTGGCAGATGCTTTCTTGTTTGTTGACAACATATCCTATTTACTTCACGACGAACTTGTTCCATCTATTCTTCGATTCGCTTAAAAGTTTCCATGACTGCGCTGATAGAGACTAATGATGGCTAACTTCGAATGTGCCGCGACGGTTATTTTCCTAGAAAAGGATGGAAAGTGATAAATGACTTTATTAGTGGCAGCTTTACAAATAGGCTTAGCTCAATCGGTTTGAGAAGGTGTTGAAATTCTTGATCCATGTACAATAGCCAATACATTCAATGACTTTTTTTCAACAATTGGGCAAAGTCGTTTGATAGTGATTGTCCTTCATATTGCCAACATTGTGTTGGAACAATGGAAAGAGCGTCCTGCAGAAATAGTTTCTTTTTTGAACAAATTACTTTGTTCGCATGATTAAGCATGAAAAAATACGAAGTCTTGTAGTAATGATGGCATTTCTAACGTGGCTCTTAAGAATATCGCCTATAATGTTGTTGACAATTTAGCTCATCTTTTTAATTTAAGTGTTAGTACCGCAAACTTTCCCGAAAAATTAAAATGTGCTAACGTACTACCACTTTTCAAAAAAGGTGACAAAACGGATAAAAATAATTATAGACCAATTTCGTTGTTACCTTCAATATTTGAAAAGGCTGTTAAAAAGAGAATGTGCGGTTATTTGAATAGTTTAAACTTTTTTTGTCCAGTACAATGTGGGCTTAGAGAGGGCCTTTCCACTGAAGATGCTCTTCTGGCTTTTGCTCCTTTATAAACAAAGGTCTTGATGACAAAAAATATTACCCTGGTCTTTTCGTGGATATCACTAAGGCGTTCGACATGGTCAATCAAAACATTCTCTTGGACAAGCTTTATGGTGCTGGCTTTCGGAGCTTTATATATAATTGGTTTGTTTGTTATCTTAAACACAGGACACAAAAAGTAAGAGTGGATGACTATTTCAGCGACCCAAAAGTAATCCCATTGGGTGTACCGCAAGGGTCTTTCCTTAGCCCCATCTTGTTTTTGATCCATTGTACATAAACTCCCTGTTTGATCCACCATTTGTAGGAAAAGTCACTGCTTTTGCAGATGATCATAGCATTGCCTATGGTTCAAATAATAACCCTTTGGATCTGACTACTGACATAAACCATGACGTAGATTTGCTACGAATCTGGTTCACGAAGCACAGATTAATTGTCAGTAACAAAACCAAAATTATGTACTTCAGCCTTGGCATACAAGAGTCTCCTGACTTCGAAATATATTTTCATGCACTCGGTTGCTGTCGGCAAAGCATGATAAATTGTACTTGTAATGCGGAAGCCTCTAAAATCATTTATAGGTATAATGACAGCGTAACATGCAATGTAAACTGTTTTAACGTTGAAGTCGTAAAACGGTTTAGGTACCTTGGTGTTGTTATGGATGAAAATCTGAGTTGGGGTGAACACATCGCGGTCTTAAAAAACTGTCTGCGTTCGGCTATTCGAAGTCTTTATCGACTCAGAAAATGTTGTATGAATCATACCTTGAAAACAGTCTACTACGCAATTTTTCATTCGATGTTACAATATGGTATAAACTGTTTGGGGGGGTACATACGTCCGAATTATTGTTCACCCCACAATTAATAATTAAGTTTTGAAGTGGCATTTATATCTATTTATATTGTTTAATACTTAATGTCACTAACTATTCTCTTGTGTAAAGGAATTCTGTAATATCATAGCAAGCTCGAACATTTTTGTAAAAAGAGTATAAAGAAAGATATCACATATCATATCATATCATATCATATGTCGTTTGCGTCTCCAAGCTCCAAGCTTATTTGTTGAAGATAGTGCCTTTCATGTTAACCCGAGCTGTGGACTTTCTGTTCCCGCGCTAAATTAAAAAAAACCTTATGACAGTGCATCTCTCATTGCCTTGTAAAGCTCAAGACGTTTGATGCGGTTTTGAAGTTAGTAAAAAAAGTAGTTAATATGTCTCGATAGTTTTTGCAATATCATGAGATCACCTTAAAATCTAATCTACCAGTATCTGGTAGATGCACCCTACCATAACATCCAACCGGCGCACTTGTTATTTTTTAACTTCTATATTGCGACTGAATTTAACTTTTTCATTTACATGAAGAGGGTTCTCTACTTAATCTACCATTCTCTCCACCTTAAGTAGCTGCTGGAATTGCAGCTTGAATAAAGTTGAGTTAATATCGCTTTTGTCTTGGGAAAATGAGGTCGAAAATAAGACTTTTGATATCCATCATTTTTGATATGACAGTGTTCGAGTGTGTACTCGTAAAAATCATAACGTCACACTCTGTTAGATTCCTGGTCATTTTATGAACTGTGATCCGGATGAACTTAGTTGATGAATGTAATAGCACTTTTCACGACTTATTGGAAAAGTCCTAGTCTGTCCACTGGAAAAGGACTATCATTTCTAATAAACTTGGTCTACCGGGTCGCCGTAGATTTAACCAAAATTATCTCAAAATGTTTTGTCGCTTATATCTACCACTGCAATGGTTTAGATGCATAACATACCTAAGGCGAAATCCTCCGGTTAAGCCACTGCTAAAAGACAATAACACTGTCGCTAAGTTCTGTGAAACTTCCAAGGGTATTTGTTTAGCTCGAGTTCTGAAGAATCATCCTATGCTCTCAAAATACGTAACTGCTTATGTCAGGCCTGTCAGAAGATGAAGGTTCTGAATATTCCTCCTGCGATTTCTTACCCCAAAATTCGAGTGTGGCCTGTAATCCGGGATTCGGTAAATTCAGCTGACTCCATTCTCAAATTGATTTGGTTGTTGCCTATGGATCGTTCCACCGAAAGTGGTTACCTGAATTTCATATGCTTCCACTTTGAAGCCAGGCGTATTTTAACGAGACAAATCTTATGCTGATACCTATTTGCAGCAGTGCCTAACCAGTGAACATTCCCTTACTTTTCGAATCCATACAGGTGCCCTCAGATTTTCGGAGTGTTGTGTGTCAGCCTTGATTCTGAAAATAACATCAACACCATCAAGTAATTAACTTACAACTTGCGTCCGGTCTTAATGAAATGTCTGCTCCATCAAGAAAGGGTTCCCTCGAAATAGTTGGTAAAGTTGGTTTACACCATGATAGAGATTCCAAAAAGTATTATATGTTGCTTTCTTTGTTTTTTTTATGTAACTAAAGCTCTCTTTGGAAATAAATTGAGGAGCTCAATTGGTCCTTTCCCTTTTGTTAGTCCTTAATGCTATTATAAGCCATTATCCTTGCTTAAGTTCAAACAAATAGGGCTAATAAACGACAACTAATGGAAGCATAATAAGCGCTTTATGACTTTAGTTGCTGCAAACAAAATTTATTAAAATTCGACTAAAGCTTTAGGCATGTGTTATCCAGCGGTATTCATTTCAAGTTGACTTAGACCAGTTCTAGATCAATTACCATACCTCGTGGAGAGCGTGCAACCATTTTTTGGTGAATTTGTCAAGATTGGATATTGTGTCAAAAGTGTAAGCGGCCTAGGAATTCTAATCTGAAGCTAACTAAAAGAGATTTATCTTTCTTTGGCTTTGGAAATCCAGCAGAAATCAATTCATAGGATACTCAACAGCTTCATGGGTCTTCTAATAGTCAGGGCATAGTTATTATAATACATATGCTTAAGGGCTCTTGATCATATATGTTCGAGTACGAACATCTTATTTCCTCCTGAAAATCCAAATCTGTAAAAGTCGGCCTCAGTACAGTTCCTCAAAGTATGATTTGGCTATCCCATAGAGAGATACGTGTCAGTCTCTAATCGCCGTCAACTTTGTGTTAAAAGTGGAGGATCTGATCACTGGATCCCTCTCTCTCTACCGAAATCAAGAAGCGACCTGATAAACATGTGTAATTTTGACTAGGCAGGCACTACAGGGTGTAAGTAGACCCTGTAGTGCAGACGCTTTTGAACACGTTAATTGAAATCTTTATGTAGGGATCGACTTCAAATTGATATACAACTGCGTGTCAAAGACAAGAGTGTAATAGTCGTATTGTTAGAGAAATATTTGGACAGTTTGCTCGACACTAGAGAATGACGTTCTCTGTGCGTGTTTGTATACCCACCCACGTGTCCTCTAATTAAGTATGCCGAGCATCAACCTCTAGGTACATGAAAAAGGACAGTTCGTTACATTTTTTTAATCCACTGACCTCATCAATCTTCTTCCATGGCTTCTGTGGTTGAGGCTGCACTTAATCTGATGGTTTTAAGAGGATAGATGAGCGGATATCCTTCGTATGAACAGAATAGGATCGGCGTGCATGGGGTATAAAAACTATAACAAATATCCGTCCATACACTGAGTTTTTTTTTTACCAAGGTCTGTGTTATTGTCAAGGCCTGCATAGTGCATAACAGATTGTCTCTAAAGGCCTGCTAAACATTTTGTAGATGCGTAGGGAGGATAGTATCGGATACTTGTGTGCATTCAAAGGTGCAAAGTCTCCATCTTAGCACAGAAGGAGTAGAGATACCTCAAAATTTTTTGTAAAATGGCTGGAGTATAGCCAGGTAAATAACTTTTCATACACGTATCTAAGATAGTCTTTGTGTGTTTAAATGCGCTTGGTATTCCAGATGCTTTAGACAATCCTTACCAAGATCTCGAACATCTTTTTATATTGATAACGTTCTCAAGGAAAACGTTAAAAACTTGGTTACAGCCACGTTTTTGCTAAGGCAAGGTTTGATTCTTCAATATTCTTCAATCGCTGCAATGCGTTTTCTTTACCATAGGTATCTTTATTCTGCGAAAGGTTCTTATCATCAGATAGCTTCCACTGACCAGGTTCATATCCAACCTATGAAATGTTACGGTCGCCCTGGAGATAATGTTTAGCGTAGTGTCCGCAATCTGATCGATGAAGGACTGCTTTTCTGGCAATGGACATTCAATGGAAATTCATATTCTACTTTTTCATTTGTTTAAATGAATTCCCACTTTTGAGCCATTTTCCTTGATATTGTGTGGGCTCCATTTACTCATAACATATGTGAGATTCTCATTTTTCCTTGGTGAACAATTCTCTCTTTTATTGCCGACTTTTAATTTTATGTTGCTTAAATTCATTTGTCCTATATGCCTTGCCGACCAAAAAAAGAGGGCTCAATGACATATTTCTCTTACATGCCTTCCTTGCAGAGGAATCTTCAAGTCCATTTAAAATAAAAAATGCCTTGTCTTCGAAGTGGGTTAAATAGAGGACGAATGATCTCAGAATCTACAACGTTAAACACATCCGAAACATAACTTGTTTGCCCTTGACTGTTTCAAGTCCTCAGATAACAACAGTATTTTGGCTTAAGAAATGCTCCAAGTATAACAAATTGATTCCCTCTAGGATATGGAAAATCCTTTCCTCTATTTTCTTTGCTCTGTCTTCAAAAGTCCGCCTTCTAAACTCTGCAATTACTTCAAAAAGTATTGAAGTGGTACACTTACTACCCTCCACAAATTTATCGAGTCCTTGAGAAATAAGTTCAGTTCCGAATAAGTCCAATCAATAGTGAGTTTATGCAGCAAACTATTATGAACTCATCTATGTAGAGCGATACTGCATAAGTTTTCCATTAAACTTTGCGTTACAAATAGATGAAAAAAAATTTTTTAAAAAAATTTATGGAAAAGTAGATGACAGATATATTTGAATGGTCAATTAACCACGAATGTCAGGTCTTTTTTCTTTTTCTTGTCAAATTCTTCGGGCGAAAAAGTACCGACGAACAAAGTTTTCTTTCATCATCGAAGGATACGAGTATTCATTCTTCGTCTTCGACCACCCTCACCGAGTTAACCGAACAAATGGTGAATGGATTTTGGTTTTTTTTTTTATATAAAATTTATTTCATCCTTCGCTGATGATTTTCGGATACGAAATTTCTGGAGCATGTTATGCAGAAATATGCTTACAATTGGGAAACATGCGGTTCGCCCGCTGTGCAATTTTAATTGAATCTTTTTCAATGGAACACCCTGATGAGTTTAAAATAATTTTTATTCTCTCCCCATCTCTCTAAGTACTCCCTGGAGGAAGAAGAAACATTTTTATCCCTCCTCTTAGGCAGACAGGGGTTCGATTGAAAATGACTGTTATAGCGGCCGTCGATGTGGGCTGTAATTATAATGCTCTCTGGGAAGAGGAGGATTGAATATCTACTGCCCTAGTGATTTGCATGATGAATAATGAAACTCAGCAGCTTGAGATGCGGAAATTATGTATATCTCCTTAGCGATTTTTGAATAAAATTTCATTGAGTAGATTTGTGGCTTAGTGCGGAACATTTTGAACTTTTTTATATTGGTCTTATATGTGGGAGGTGATGTGTTTTAATTTTAATTGATATTTGCAGATGCATTTCAGACACAGCTCATTAATGGGATTAGCAAATGTGATGGACTCCATTTGCCTGTCATAAATGAGTCTTCAGTCTTTGGGTAAACTTAGTTTTGGTTTGTCGGAAACCTGAAATATCGCGTCAGATGTGATGTGAAAACGTATACCAAAAAACCGCCAATCGGTGAAAGCGCTGATCAAAGGGCGCCTTCCTGTGAAACTTTTTCTTCAAGTAAAATTTCATTCTCTAATAGGTGTCCTTTTTACAGATTTGTTTTTCAAAAATCGTTGTCCATTTCGCGAAATGTACAGCTTGATTCGTCCGCTTTACATACAACATAATCTACATCTAAGCAAGTTATTCGAATAGCTATGCCATAGCCCGTTTTCGTACCAAGACGAACCGTACCTGCTGCTGAATTCAGTATTTCAGAAAAACCCGAATGAATGAGTCGATTCGCCATCGTTCACAGCAATTGGGGTCGTATCCACTTATTTTACGGACGATTTTGCTGAAATATCTTGGCTAACGGGCTTACAAGCCACTTGAGCAACGTCGTACGTTCAGTGAATAGGCCGAGAACGAGATTATGATCCATTTTTTGTTGCTTACAACTTTTTCTCATACAAAAATGTGATAGAGTTGTGGTTCAAACAAGACAACGCAACATACCATACCAAACACCGACAATAAGTTGTTAGTCTTTTGCATTTTTATGGGTTGTAGAGGTTGACCATTAACCCTATATCCCCGGACGCCCTCACAGTTATGACGACACCACAGATAGTTTCTACGAACTTTTGAACAACACCAACGAGCAATGCCCTAGCTATTACATTAAAATTTTCCTTGGCGACTTTAACGCAAAGCAAGGAAGAGAGGACATCTTTGGTAGCACAAGATATAGCCTGCACCACCACGGATTCAGGCTAAGCGAGGCGAAACATTGTCGTGAGAATTCCTGATCAATCAACCGTCAACCAGGGTGACCACATTGTGATAGACGTAATACACTCCTGCAGTAAAATGGATGCCAGAGAAGCTAACATCGACTCTAACCATTGTCTCGATGTAGCCAAGGTACAGTGGGGGATATCCCGAACAGCACAAAGACAAGCTATTCTGTAAGGAATTTCGATGTCAGACGTTGTCAGATGTCAAGAAATTGCCAAATCCGTTTCTGATCGAATTACTCTTAATCTCTTAAATTGTCCACTGCCACCAACATCAAGAAGCCCAGAGGCAATACTGCCAAAAAGTCACTTCTGGTGTGCTCGGTTTCACTTAATTAGCACAACGGTTAGCGATTAACGAGGGCAAGACCGAATACATGCTGCCAAAAAAAGTGGACACCCAACACCGCGGTCTCAGACAGAACGTCACCCTCGACAGATATAACTTTGAGGTAGTTAAGGACTGTGTGTACCTAGTCTCCGCTATAAAATCAGATCAAATTCAGAGACCAAACGAAACATAACTCTTGCCAATCGCTGCTTCCTTGAACCAAGGAGGCAATTGACTGGCAAAGCCATCTCTCGAACACCAAAAGTTACCTATGACTCAGAGGCATGGACATCATCAAAAATGAATCAGGGTGCTCTTGGCTACTTTGAGTGATTTTCGGTTCCTCTCCCATTTACGGTGAGTGGAGGAGGAGATATAACGACGACTGTACAGCGACATCGGCTTAGCCAGAAGAGTGAATATCCAACCACTAAGATTGCTGGGTCATGTCTTCGAATCCGCCCCAGAGAGACAGCGCAGTTGAAGAATAGGAAGGGGGTTTAACCAACTTTTTTTAAAAAAAAAAAAAAAAAAACACTGGCGCTGGCAGCCCGGTATGGGCTATGGCCTAGCCTCTTGGCACGCATTTGTGTTGCTCATGTTTTCATTTTTGTCACATCTGAGCGGGGCCTACGGTTTATAGCCGAGTCCGAACGGCACTCCTTAGAAGCTCTTTCGTAGGCAATTTTTTACTTTCGGGAGTTTGCCATTGCCCGCCGAAAGGGTGATGGCGATTTGAAAAATTGTTGGTGACCCAGCCAGGAATCGAACCCAGACTTTCTGCGTGATAGTCCAATGAGCTAACTATCGCGCCATCGCCATCGCCGGTTTAACCAACTAACCGTGCGAAATTGGAGGCAGCTAGCCCAGGCTCTCCCTGACTGAAGACGCCTGTTGGCTATATCGCCGCCTAAAGAAGAAAAGATTGACAATGTGTTTGGTTAGATTAATTGTCATTAGCACTATATCCTTGAGCGTGATGAGCATAATTGTGGCGACATTTTTTAGGCGCCAGTAGGTATAGTAAAAAGGGCAAAGTCAACTGAGATTAGCAGTAGCAATATCGCTGAATGTTTTTTAGAAAATCGAAAATATTTCCAAAAATGAATTGGGCTTCCTTCTTACTTTAAACAATTCGGTTGGTTGGTAGGTAGCTCACCTCCAATCATGTTCAAATTAGAATGTAACTATTTTCTACTTTGTCCATGTTTGCTGAATCAATTGTTCATTACTGACATTTAGGTATCAAATATAAAATTTGTTTTTCGAAAATTCAAACTCTATAAACTCTCGCTCTAGAAATAGATTTTTCCCATCGGGTTGGGGGCGTTTTTATTCCATCATTGTAAAAACTTTTTAAACGTTCTTTCAGCCAGTTAAGCATAAACGCTTCCATCGCTTTGCTGTCGTTGAAACGCTGACCTCCGAGCTAATATTGTCAATACCTTTCCAGCTGAAAACAGCGTATTTCTTGCTACACTCAATACTCGCCTGTTTCGTATTGGGCGTAAAAGTGCAGCCAAGTTTTGACACAGGTGAGCTTACTGTCTCCCTGGCTGAAAATTTAAAGATAATTCCCTGCTCAACGGAGACTTGCACTTATGTAGTTCTCGTTGAAATTGGTTCTCCCCCCTTCCTAAGGATACAGACTGCTTTCTTAAAATCATCGGTATCTGAACGATTTGTTGTCAAAAGTACATATTTAAAATATAAACATTTCCATGCTTTTGTTGAACGTTATAGTCTCCAGAGAGAACAATGATAGCATGTCTTATTAAAAGGAATAAATTATTGCATTCCCTCGTACCATAGTACCAAAGCGTCCTTATTTCTTTATTTTGTGTTGTCCATTCTGAACATTAACTATCAGAGTTAATACTTCCACATTCACTTTTGGGAATGTCCTTTGACCTTTAACGTCCGCAATAGTTACGTAATTATTCTTTAATGAGTAGGAATATCCTCGTGGAACTTTTATACCACTTCTGGCCTAGATTGCTGGCAAAAATAAACACACGACACGACATGAAGATAGACATGGAGATATTTTACGTCAAAATATCCTTCCGGGATACGTACTTACATTAACCATTTAGATTTCATATAACAATTTGTTGTATCGATCCCATAGGTCTAGTATCGAGTTTCATATAATGTACCATTAGCCTGATGGTTTCATTTAATCCCCAACCATCACCACTACATGGAGAATCGAACAAATGAAACTCAGAAACGTGTAAAATTACACACACTCACGATAGATAGATTTGGATTTATGGTAATTACATTCACTTCATCATGGTTGACTATGGATATTCGGAATTCTATTCACCCACACAGCTCTCTTAAGTTGGTTTGAATGGGCGTTGATACTAGAAAATTCGACACAGCCAGTGGACGAGTCATCACTATTTTCCAGGATAATTTCAGCAATCGCACAATAACCGTAAATTATAATTGATATGCTGTCATAGATAATTTTCCTTGACATTCAAATCTGAAAATATCAGACGGTCTTCTATGAACACGGAAATGAGAGAGATACTCATGGAGCAAACGTGAATGAATGTGAATGACAACCAGAGTTGCCACTTAACTATGATTTTTTGCAGTGAAAACTCATTCTAAAAAGTTTAGGTTTGTGATAAAATTATAAACTCGTATCTTGATCATAAGATTTCGTTATAACTGTCATAAGAAAGTTGTCGTAAGAAGGGAAAGGTATTCCTTAGTGGTAAACCTCATAAATTTCCCTCCCCCAAAGCAGGACCTTAACTTGGTCGCCCTTCCTGCTCGAGACTAAAGAAAAGGCCTGAAAAATGCGGCATTCGACGGCTAAACCTTGAATCACACACTTAATCTTTTCGTACTTTAAAATTACGTATTGGCAGGTCCCTTTGTCGAGCATCTTCTTGTTTTATCGGCCTCCTTCTCGAAGTTAAGCTCTCGGAAGCAGCAACATCAGCTGGCCAGTCACCTGTCTATTTTCCTTAACCAGTTGGAACTGCCTTCTTCTTCTTCTTATCCTTTTATTAACCCTTTCCTCGTTATACGAACTTATGCGTAACGAGTTTCCCATTTTTACTGCATCGCTGCTGCTCCGCTTATGGGGTTGGCTAATGTCGCAGACCGCAGAACGCGTCTACATAATGCTCGATCCTGGATCGCTTCAGTGGTTAACCCCAGACGTTGTTGCGCATTTGCCATCTGAGAAATCCAGGAATTCTGAGAAATCCAGGAATGGCAGTTGGAACTGCCACATATTCTGATTATTTTAAGTACGGCTAGCAGATATCGAGATTAAACAAGAATATACTCGTGTACTCGTGTATTAATTTTTAATATTTCGGAAGTTCTGTGAAGCGATGACTCATTCGAGGAAGATGGTTGAAGTGAGCTGAACCTTGCTTGATAAGGCCAAGCTTTTAACAAAACTACTCGGCTATTAAGCGACACTGCGCAGAATGACAAGAGCGCCTCAGATTCTTTACGAGCAAAAGGCGTGGAAATTGAAAATCGCTAATCCAGGAACAACGTTCGAAAGTTTTATGGCGTTAGTGGCGATGGCGCGATAGTTAGCTCATTGGACTATCACGCAGAGAGTCTGGGTTCGATTCCTGGCTGAGTCACCAACAATTTTTCAAATCGCCAAACTCCCGAAATTAAAATTGCCTACGAAAATGCTTCTAAGGAGTGCCGTTCGAACTCGGCGATAAATTGTAGGCCCCGCTCAGATGTGACAAAAATGACAACATGAGCAACACCAAATGAGTGTCAAGAAGCTAAGCTATGGCCCATACCGGGCTGCCAGTGCCACAGTGTTTTTGCTCAATCGATGCTTAGGCACCTTTTAATATTAATACGACCATTCATTTGGTAAAATAAAACAAAGCTCTCGGAAAGAACGGTCATCTTACAGAGCCAGTAGTCAACTGATTTTATTGTCAAAGCGCAGCAAGCTGTTACTGGCGCGTTTGGAAGTATTAAAGTAGAAGCAGAAGAAATGGATTTAGCGATAAGGCCAATCGCTTTTTCTTCCAAACAAATGAGGCACTTAGCAGACTTATAAGACGCTAATGATCCCAGCTTGATTTATGGCGCATAAGTATGGATAAAGATATGCTTGACCTTAGAAAAGGAAATATAACCGCGATATCTATAAATTGCGCAGCGACATCGAACTGGAATTCAATTCAGAGTTTGCTCATGCCTAAGGTTTATCAATTAAACTTCTGCAAAGCGGTTCATAGAATCCATATAAGTTATACACACACTACAGAACTTTAAAATTTAAAGTTACTCGTGGCTATGCAAAATACAGTAGAACTTCCATCAGGCTGGCAACGCTAATGACTACATGAGTATATATATGACTGTTCAAGTAACCAAGTGTATCTGGGTCAGTAGCAACGTGTCCTCCCCATCGTCTGGCATTAAAATAACTCCACCTCTTCCTTGCCGACGGAATGAATCCATTTAACCGCATCCCAAATATTCTGGCAAGGATACCAGCATTCATATTTAGCAGCTAGCACGTATACCAAGTCATAGTGAGATGAAAATGGAATAATATCCTTTTGAATAGTAGTATCTCGTATCTCCGTGTATGTTATGTACACACATATATCCGGGTGTGGAATACGACCCTGCAACACGGTGTATTCAGTGTCATACACATATGACGTCTGCTATATCTGACTGAATTAGGTGGATATGGCTAGAAGGTTGGTTGATGATAATGGCACAAGGTCTCATCCTTAGCTTGTGGACAAAAATAAGAAGAAAAAAAAACTAATAACAGATGAGGCCAGTCTCTGAATATACTTATTCTCTCCACACATACCCTTATACTTTTGTATCCTGTCCAAGTTTGCTTATTTCGAAGATTGAGCTTCAACGGATGTCTGGCTGTAGGTGATGGGTGGTTTGTACGAGTATGACTTGTCAGTATGAATAAATGTAGCTCACATAACAAGAGGAGGCTAGGGAACTAAAGCTGGAGCTACTGTTAATGGTTTGTGGAAAGTAAGTTCAAAGAGTTTCTCAAGAAAGCATTCATCTATGGGTGGTGTTAGATTTCTTTTGAGTTTTTCTCGTTTTATAACTTGAATGGGGAGGAGAAGAAAGAAAATGTTACACAAAAGTAAGACTAGGTACGTTATGAAGCTGAGTGGAACTGTGTGATTTGAAGATTGAATAGACCTTTTGAGAGAATGATAGAAATCTACTAATGTAGGATTAATAATGGAAAATGTATCGTCAAAGGGGCGTAATTAATGAGAAAGGTCTTAGTAAATCATTCACTCATTCATTAATTATTTAAAGAGAAATTGGGGTTGCAATCGAATCTTTTTTATGTCAAACAGATGCATTTTTGCTTAAACTATCTATACAAAAGGATTTCTCGAACTGTGACCGTAAATAATGGATTCTGTAGTAAATGTAGTAGTTATATGTTACTTGTATAATTTTAAGTTAAAGAAGCCAGATGCTCTTATAACACAGAGTTAGAGTCCAGTTACGCAACCGAGTTGTTTGAAGTCCCTTTCCATTTAAGTCGAGATGTTCCTCTACTCCGTCGTCCATGCGGAGTGTCGTTCGTTGACAGCATGTTATGTGCTTCGTTGTCAAGCAAGCATGTTTTGTAAGGTTGCGTAAACTTCTGAGGTCTTGCACAATTTTCCAGAGATCGATGTATGTACGAGCACATAAAAAAAGCTGATAGTGTGTCGCCTTTTCCTATGCCTTGCGGTGAGGTCTTAAAATGTCTTGATTGTGTTCAATTGAGAGCGTAAATTCTGCAATTAATTTCTGATCACAACTTCGGGCATATGTCCAACACGGCTGGATCTGATGAATGCCATCCTAGAGACAAAGCTTTCGACTTTGTACTTAATAACAGGAACAATGTTTGCTTCCAATGCGTCTTTACGTTTCCCTTAAGAAAATAATCAGCAGGCGTCAAGTCACAAGATCTTGGAGGCCAATTTAGAGGTCCATTGAAGTTGAGTGCTTTCTTGCTGTATGACACGCAGCGCTATCCCTCTGGAACCACATCTCTTCCATATTTATACCATTACATCGGTTAACGACAAAATCATTAATCATGCCCTTAAAGCAATATTCTTAACCGTAACTTGCTGATTAAAAAAAAACATGGTCCGATGAATCCACCAGGCCACAGACCGCGTCAAACTGTACGTTTTTCGGGATGTTACGATTTTTCGATTTGCTTATTGATATGCCAGCGGATCCAGTACCAGTTAATTTTGGATCCATTCACCAAAATTTCGATGCAAATGATGGTCATTCGGCTTCAGTTCTTTCACAAACTAAATCTTTTAGGCCTTCAAACCAAGAATTTTGCATATAATTTTCCATAAAGTGGACGGACAAAGACCAAGCTGTTGGGAACGACGTCGAATAGACGTACAATATGGTGCAAGTGCTCTGGAAGTCTGGGAAACGGAACCATAATTTTAGAACCAACTCAGCATCTGAGTTACATTATTTCTGACGACATTTTGGCATCGATATGACCCTAATCTGTATGTTTACAATTTTAACGTTCGAAATACTCAAACAACTCTTGTGCTGGATGATTTCATTGCGATTGCAACGTGACTAATTTGGTTGAATCTTTTACAAGATGTTGTCCGTCAGGCATAAACTGCCTAAAATATCTGCAGCCTAAAGTGAGCATAGGTCGAAAACTCACAGAGAAAGCACTATCTTCAACACTCTTAGTAAACATCATTGATGCTTGTGATAATTATATCTAGTACACTTCGTTACTCAACGGTCGTAGCAGTTTACAGCGGTATAAAATAAAGTCACTTTTAGAGACGACAGGAAGCATTCGTTTTGACTGCATTTACTCTGGAAATTAATGTTATCACGTTATGCCCACCCGAGCCCCCCCTTCCAATGAAAACACTAGCAGAGGACACAGGTGGTCCTGGCGGAGGGTTTTGGTCCCGAAAAACTCTTCTCTGGACCTTGCCTAACAAGTTCATAAAAGAGCTTATGTCCAGTGATCTCATTTTAATCTTGGACCCAAACAAGACTCGGTTTATTCAACACTCCGATTGTGTTCAGAGAAGTGTTGCATTCCCAAACTAGCTTAGAAGTCGTGAGAAAGTTCAGCAGTACTTCGTACTTCGCATCCTTGTTCACAATAGATTTTATTGCCTTTAGATACAAGATTTTTTTATCAGGTGTTATTCTAATGTCGTTCTCCAAAAAGACTGTAGGTCTGCATTTTGAATCGGTTTTTAAACTATCCGTGAAGTGCTGATCCCATTTCTTTCCTATCCATTCATGAATACAGGGAAAGTTGATTTTTGTAACAACACGAATTCAGGTGCAAATTTCATCAGAGGATACGGTCAAACGATATTCGACATTAGAATCTTGGTGGGAACTGTAACAAAGAACACTTCTTTTAGACGGAAAATGACCTTGGAAGTGCAACCCCTGATATGAATAGCAAGAGAAGGGAGATTCATCAGAGCATCTAGAGCAGAGCCAGTCGTTCCCCAACCAATTTAGACCAATCGTTCCTTGTTCGTTTATATCTTATAGATGTTTTTTATTTACGATAATGCAATACGTAAATACTTACTCAGATAGTCAGCTTGCTCGTTGCGCGTTTAGTTGCCTTATCATTCAAAGCAACCTATGATAGATAGCAGCTACATAATTTTGTGTTACTCAGCTCACTTGCAGCTAGCTTTTTAGTGCTGCTTAATTTTGCGAAGCCAAGTTGGGTGTAAAAATACTGTGTGGCTATCGCGAAGGGGTCAAATTCCCACAATTATTGCGCAAAGTAACAATATTGGTCAATATTTAGTTGGCGCCACTCAGTGCCCTAATAATTGTACCTTCTGATCAAAAAGTAACCGGATCAGCTTGGGATTTTGGCATCATCTTCAGCTCCTTCTGCGAATTTTCCCTTAAGAGCCATGTCAGGTAAATACGGAGCTTACGGAACGGTATGAAATTTGTTTTTGATCAAATAGTTGTGTACAAGATATGATGTGTGAGCCGGTGCGTTGTCGTGGTAAAGAAAACATGAATTGTTTCTTCATAATTCTGGCCTCCTCCGATGAAAATTTTCTCCTTAAACGCTTTCATACCCTCACGTAATCCTCCTTTTTACTATCTAGAGTGGACCACACCACGGCAATCAAAGAAACCGGTCAACAAAGCCTTGATTTTGGATCGACTCTGTCATGGTTTTTTGGGCTTTTGGCTCGTCTGAAAAGCGTCATTCCGATGACTATTGGGCAGTTTCGATACTATATTTATACACCTATGTCGCGTTGCCGGTACTGATGCAACGAAGAAAATCATTAACCACAGTACGACCCGCTTTAAACTCTTTGAAGGTACTACTCGTACGCTTGTGCTTTCGACATTGTCGAGTCCCTGTAGGCTACACTTAACATTTTCAACGCTTCCGCAGATGATTATTTTGTTGGTACACAACATTTCAGGCAAACTCTTTGCTAAACTAAATTTGACATTGCGAAATTTGCTTAACACTGCCAACACTAACTTGTTTACACAGTTTGTTTGATTGGAAAATTTCGGGCACTTTTTGATCAGAACGTATAACACCCGACCACAACCGTAGTCAAAAAAAATGTTTTCATCAACATCTGTTGTATTTTTGTAATGTTTGAAATCTATGTGGGGACAAATCTATTTAGTTGCAATCGAAATGATTGTGTTGATTGTCAGTACGCTCTTATTGTGTCTGTCTGTTAGGTCAGCCAACGGACTCTCTCTATTGACACTCATTTATCAAAAGAACTCTTTGCATTCAGTTGTTATCTTTTTCATGAATTCCATTTAAATCTAAGAGGATTAAACCGGACGGCGCAGTGAAAAAATGAGCCTTAACAGCGACTGTTAGACGTACATTTTCGAGAATTTGTCGTCTGCCAAATAGGATTTATTTTTTTATCATCACCCAAAATTCCAATTATCCTTCGAACTTTGTCTCGTTATATTTGAACAAAAAAATATATATTCTGTGTCTGTTGGAAAGTTGTGAAATTCTCTTGACGATTTATCGTTCGGAAAGGCCGCCGCCGCCGCCGCTTTGTCATCGACCCACTGACTCACAAATCGAAATGAAACCGTTGAGGTGGAATTGGAATTTAATCGGATATCCTGTCATAAGTTTGCTGAAATGTAAAATTTATTTATTTCGTTAGGAATTCAATTTTTATCGACGTTGTTCCAATGAATAAATTTCCATTGTCATTTGCTACTCGTATTATCCACATTCGACAATGGGTGGACCATTGGACTGAGATACAAACCGGATAGAGGAGTGCTTCCATAGAATTGTACTCAAATTAGAATAAATTTTTGTTGGTTCATAATTTTAAATGCAATTTTCTATATGTGTTGTCCTAATATATATGTAAAATTTTTTTTTAACAGTTTAACCCATCAAAGAGTTGCGCTGAAAGAAATTAGACTGCAGGAGGAAGAAGGTGCCCCATTCACAGCGATTCGCGAAGCCTCGCTACTAAAAGAACTGAAACACTCAAATATTGTAACGCTACACGATATTGTACATACAAGGGAGACGTTAACTTTTGTTTTTGAATATGTTGTGAGTATATTTTGCAGAACATTGAATTTTCAATTTTCAAATGATTAACTTGTTTTTTTTTAGAATACGGATTTATCGCAATATATGGAAAAACATCCGGGCGGTCTGGATCATCGTAACGTGCGTTTATTTCTGTTTCAATTGTTACGCGGTCTATCGTACTGCCATAAGCGACGCGTACTACATCGCGACGTGAAACCACAGAATCTACTCATAAGCGATGCTGGTGAATTGAAACTTGCCGATTTCGGTTTGGCAAGAGCTAAAAGTGTTCCAAGCCATACATATTCACATGAAGTTGTAACGTTATGGTACCGTCCACCAGGTATGATTATTTTTTTCTTTTTTAATTCATATTAAACTAGTTCATTAGTAAATTTTCAATTTAATCTTGCGTATGCATCTAAGTCCTATGTAGGTTTTTTTTTTAACTTATTCCCATCTTTTCTTTATGAGTTCAGCAAAGCAGACTCACAACTGTTTTAATCCGTGCATTCTATGGAGCATGATATTCCATCTGGCCAAATCGAATTATTAGCGATTGATAAACTTTTTTTTGTTTATCTGATTTTATTGTTGTTGAATTCTTCACCCACCTGATGCTGAATATATTCACCTTTAATTTGCTGCGCTTACCTTTAATTTTCTTATGAAGAACTTCGCCTTTCAAGTGTAACCCCATATATAAAAAGACAGCTGGCTGAAAAACCGTGTTGAAGAACGCTGATGTCTCTTTTAACCTGGCGATGTTTTTTCCATGTCAGATTGTTAAATAGGTGAAAAGCTCAAACATCGGGCTTAAGTTTCAACGCCATTTCAACTAATTCACAATTCGTGCCGTGATTGAGTCGAAAATAATTCGAACCAATGAGAACATCGCTCTAAATTATTGAATGAGGGCGCTTACATTTTTGTCAAGTCTTTTTGAACAATTTGCAACTAATTTTCTGGCTAAGAATGACCAATTCTTCGCAAAGAGCAACGCAGCTCACCTGAAAGTGCATGCGCTTATTCCATAAAGTGTCTCCTGAATTCTTTTACATAATAGTATCCTTTGACATGGCTCTTACATTTCTTACCAGCACCGGAGTGACATCTTCGTATCTGGTATAGTCAAGCTTACCGAGTGGGCCATTTGGAATCGTGAAGTATAGCTACAACCCATTCTGCAACAGACATATCTGCAAAGTTATATCTGTCGAGGGTGACGTTCTGTCCGAGACGTCGGTGTTGGTTGTCCCTTTTGCTTGACAGCATATACTTGGTCTTGCCCTCATTGACCGCTAAACCCATTTTCGCCGCTTCCGTCTCAATACTCGCGAAAGCGCCACTGACATCACGCTGTTTTCTCCCGATTATGTCAATATCGTCGACGTATGCGAGTAGTTGGACGGACTTTTGAAAGATAATGCCTCTTGTGTTTGCTCGTGAGTTTTGCACTATTCTTTCAAGTACGATGTTGAAAAAAGCGCATGACAGCGCATCGCCTTGTCTAAATCCTTTCTGGACATCAAAGGTCTCGGTGAGATCTTTACCGACCTTGATGGAGCAGCGTGCATTCTCCATCGTCATCCTGCACACATATATATAGCTCGTCTGTATAGATGCTGTCATACGCGGCCTTAAAATCGATGAATAGGTGGGGGGTATCGATCTGAAGCTCATGGGTCTTCTCCAAGATCTGCCGTAGTGTGAATATCTGGTCGATGGTGGACTTTCCTGGCCTGAAGCCACACTGATATGGACCTATCAGGTTGTTGACGAACGGCTTCAGGCGTTCACACAATACGGCGGATAAGATCTTATATGCGATGTTAAGGAGACTGATGCCTCTGTAGTTGGCGCAGTTCAGAGGGTCTCCTTTCTTGAGAATTGGACAAACAATGCTGAGGTTCCATTCATCGTGCATACTTTCGTCCGACCATATTTTACAGATGAGTTGGTGTATGCTCCTTACCAAGTCATCGCCTGCCGCTTTGAAGAGCTCGGCAGTCAGGCCATCCGCTCCAGCAGCTTTGTTGGACTTAAGCTTCGATATGGCTATCTTCACTTCATCCAGGTCGGGTGGACGGAATTGTTGGTCATCATCGTCCAGGTTGAAAGGTTGATTCTGCCTGACAGCGGTATTTGGTCCGTCATCGCCGTTATACAGTCTGCAGAAATGATCTTTCCAAATCCTCAGCATCGACTGCGATTCTACTACGATGTTCCCTTGTTCATCTCTACAGGCTTCGGTTCGGGGTTTGTTTCCGCGGCATGTTATTTGTACGAGTACCTTTTGATAAAACTTTCGAACCTCATTCCTGTAGCATCTCTCAATTTCCTCGATCGCGCGCTTCTCATGCTCTTTCTTCTTCCTCCTGAGAAGCCGGTGCTCGTCTCTCCTCTTCCGCTCATAGAGCTCATGAGCAGCTCTGGTCTTTCTAAGCAGCGCCGCGTTATATGCATCTTGCTTTGCTGTATGTGTTTGCCGACATTCATCATCGAACCAGGGGTTTCGTTGTGGTGGACGAGTGAAACCCAGCACATCAGAATCGGCATCTCTGATGGCGTTTTGGCAGTGTTTCCGCAACCGTACCTTGGCTACAACAAAGTAGTGGTCCGAGTCTATGTTGGCTCCTCGGAACGTACGGACATCCATAATGCTGGAGGAGTGTCTTGCGTCGATCGCAATGTGATCAATTTGGTTGACTGTTGATTGATCAGGAGTTCTCCAAGTCCCTTTGTGTATGTCGAGATGTGGGAACCGCGTGCTAGCCACGACAATGTTTCGCCCCGCCGCAAAGTCGATTAGCCTGCATCCGTTATCGGAGGTGGTGTTGTGCAGGCTATATTTTTCGATTGTTCCACCAAAGACACCCTCTCTTCCTAGCTTTGCATTAAAATCACCGAGGACAATTTTATTGTTATAGCTAGGGCATTGCTCGTAGATCTTATTAAGGAGCTCATAGAAGGCATCCTTGATGTCGTCATCTTTCTCCTTTGTGGGGGCATGCGCGCATATAAGGATAGTGTTGGCGAATTTAGCGTTGATGCGGATTGCTACGAGGCGCTCGCTCACATGCCGGAAGCTGAGGACTTCTTGCGCTGCTTCTTGCCGTCGATAGCAATTGCCGTAGTAGATGTCGCAGTTTTTCATCTTCTTTTTGTCCGGCCCATCCCATCTGCTTTGCAGCAATCAAGAGCCTCCGCTAGTTGCTCGGCTGCACGTGGTCTATTAAGGGATCTAACATTCCACGTGCATATCCGAAGCTCATTGTCCTTAAATCGTTTGCGTGGGTTGTCAACAGTAGATCCGTCGATATCCGAGGCTTGTTGATGCTTCGTAACTTAATTTTTTTTTAAATTGCCGGGCAGTTACCCCGGCGGCACAACCCCCAACCTGGAGGACCAGTTCCATTTTGAGTGCCCCTAGGACGAGGGGTCGGTTACACCGAAGCCAGTAACCCGTTCCGGTATGTGAGCGCTGCCGTTGGCCCTTATAGGGCTCGTCCGCCACCATCTCTTTTCCAAGACCCTGACTAAGTCCTGGAAATCCTTGTTGATAAGGTCTTGTTTTGTTTTTCCGACACTAATCCTGCTTAATGGCGCAGGAAACTCGCCATTTGCCCCCTTCACTTCGCAATCTCTAGTGAGATTCCCAGATGGCGCCACAGGGAGGCGTGAAGTAGGACTTATTAGCAGTGCTGCAAAATGTTCGGCTGCAGAGGCTCATTCTCGTCATTTAAGGAACCAGCACCTGTCGGAAGATGCTACTTCTACGAGGCCTTATACTATTCTTGACACTCCATTCACATCGGATAATTTCTTTATTGTATGAACAGCATTTTTATCTTTTCGATAATAAAAAGTAAAATATGCCGAAGATATTGCGTTTTGCTTTTCATATTTGAAAGGGCGCCAACTAATCGGCTGTCAAACTATGTAATGATTATGCAGCTTAAGTGTGAAATTGGCTGTCAAAAAATACAATTAAATCCTCTGTTGGGAAGAAACTAAATTACTTTTCGAACAACACAATAGTGTAAACAACGGTCATATGATTTCAATGAGAATTCATTTCGAAAGTGATGCAGGCATTTAAAAGCTGTTACCTGTATCATTCGGGCAAGACTTTCGAATTCAGTAAAGGTTACCTTTCCAGCTCACATATACTGTTACCTTATAAGGATCCAATGTCATTAGAGAATAAAGAAAAATTATTAATCAGCCCTTAATAGTTACATCAGCGATGTGTCGTTCATTTTAGATCCACGTGGGGCGAAATACTGTCGGTATTCCATAGAAACATGGATTCCGATGCTTTGTCATCTTCTCGCATTGATTACCTATGAAAACTTGGGCTTTAATGTATCCCCATGAAAGTGGTTATTGGTTCTGATCACCATTCTAGTGATTGTAATAACGGTGCTCGTTGCGTTACAGGCTATGAAAAACATAAAGATCTGTCCACTTAAAAGGGAAAAGCGGACGGTGGACAGGTCTGAAACTCCTCACGCTTAGATAAATGTTTATACGGAGCCAAGCTTTGCTAACTGTGCAAAATCCTGGCTTCTCTGCATAGCCACCAAGGTGACACATCAGAATAAAAAGGCGCTGTCGGATGTCTGAATAGAAGCCCATTAATAAGAGAGCAAAAATCAAATATTGCTCCCAGTCAATGATCGACCATATTGCTCAAACTAAATGCAAAACAAAATTATGAACTATGGTAAAGTGATGATATGTTTTAACTATCCGTATGAAGAAAATAATACAGAACAATTAAGATTGGAGTTATTAGGCAGTTTAAATAGAGAAGTAGAGTGGGTTTATTCATTCATTTTTAAAAGGATATCGTCTGTCAATCACGTCAACATCGCTTCTGTAAACTCGTCAACTTAGGAAGTCGATTTGTTGGAGATGCTGAACATACTCGTAATAATCCTATTCAGTTGGAAATGGTGATCCAAATGGAAGAATTTGCGAAAAGATCTCTCTGTTATCCGGATAGTTCATGCTTGCTGTCCCGCCGATTGACGGGTCTGATTTCCAATGACATTAAATCTAACATACAATGGACAACAGACTCCTGAAAGATTATTTGAGTTTGCAAATTCATTTTCATTTTGTTCATTCAAATTTTGAGTTCAAATAATTCTTAAAGATTGATAAGTCGTGTGTAACTAATTAGTTACGAAACCCGCCACTGTCTCTAACTATTGTAGAGATTCGGGTTGACTAAATTTGTAGACATAACAATAATTCTGTAGCGCCCTCAATTTTTTCCTCGATTATTAAAAACCACGGTTTACTGATGTTTTTGCGTCTCAGTACTTATGCTTTTCCAAACTACAAACTTCATTAAACAAAGTAATTTGATTTGCTCGGCCTGAAAATTGTCAACTATCCGTTCTTAATATCCCCAGTTCCGCGACTCCGGGTATTGCTTAAAAGATCACGTTCTGATGCAACATTAAACAATATTTCATTTAGTCGTCTTATACGAGAGGTATTTCATGGATCTACCTGCCCGAAAATACTTTTAATGTTTACTAGGCTTAGAGTGACGTAAATAAAAAAAAAACAAAACATTTAAAACTAAAAACAGTTATAATTTCATATATTGAAGAAGTAAAAACATGATTTTAACAAAAGAATTAATTTTATTCGTCATCTCTAATTTCGTCATCCTCATCACTTCTGCTACTCATTAAAACCGGTATTTTTTTAACTTTGTTATTTTGACTTTTGGCCTCGTAGATCATTCAAAAACCTGTATGTGCGTCGTTCAATATTGCGATGCGGTACTGCGGAGTCTTTCTTCACTTTCATGGCACTTACTGGCGAAGCTTCATAAACTTCTTCTCCTTGTTAGAGTATGTTGGGAATTGGGTTTGTAAGTTAAGGATTCCATGGTGCGCGGTACAAGGGGTATAAGTCAAAAATTGCAGTTTTTCTGGAGAAGGAACAAACTTAATAAAACTTTCAATTGTTCGACTTTTTTTAACTTAAACTGTGAGTTTGTATTATTACACCAGATTAAAAGATACAAAACGATTT
This sequence comes from Volucella inflata, assembly GCA_928272305.1. NCBI lineage: Eukaryota > Metazoa > Arthropoda > Insecta > Diptera > Syrphidae > Volucella > Volucella inflata. The sequence goes on from OV743718.1 coordinate 66,818,812, forward strand.
TTTAATAATTATGAAGTAAATAGGGAAATAAGGTGACTTGTACTCATTTGACCATTAAGTTTTTGTTCGAAAGGTGACATACTATATACGTACTTGTAAAATCAAGTAACAACATTACAAATCAATGTAAACTTTTCATAAAGTGAAGAGAAATATGGGCTTGAAAATATACAAAGTCCAAAAGGTTCCACATCGGAACGCCGAAAAAAAATTTGGATGCGAAACAACGAGCAAAATTCTTGCAATCAAATTTTTTGACCAAATTTTCATGCATTCTTATGGACGATGAATCGTATGTTTTTGCTGATTTCAACCAGCTTCCGGGGCAGGCATTCTATACCGCCAAAGGTAAAGGAAATGTTGAAGCAAAGTTTCGAACCCAACCCTAAAGCGAAATTTCCGAAAAAAAATCCTTGTTTGGCAAGCAATTTGTTCTTGCGGGCTCAGAAGCCAAACTTTCATCACGACTGGCTCAATAAATGGCGACATTTATGTAATAGAGTGCCTGCAGAAACGCATAAGGTATTTTTACAACAATCATCGAGAACTCCCCTTATTTTGGCCTGATCTTGCGTTATGTCACTATGGAAAGAGAGCGATGGATTGGTATGAGCTTAACAAAGTTTCGGTGGTGCCCAGAGAGGCCAATCCTCCGAATTCGCCAGAACTTAGGCCAATTGAAAGATATTGGGCCCTGGACAAAAAAGAGTTAAGGGCCACCAAAAAAGCCGTCAACACCCTGGAAGAATTTTAAAAAAATGTCGGAAAAATAGCTCTAAAAAGGTGACAGATGGGACCATGTTCCTGAAAAAATCAAAAAATTTGTTAAAAATAAAGATTAATATTTTTTGTTAATTTTTACAGATTCGGAGACATAAAATAAATACTTTTATTTTTTTTTTTTACTATTTTTTTTTATTAATTTTCGGTGGGTAATTTTTTTCGATGTCACTCCTTAGGATATTCTGTTTTTTTTGCTTTTTGTTTTTCGATGAGGATATACCATATGTCATACTCCATATGGCCACGACCACTGACCGTAAACTTATGATCAATGGTTTTTAATGTTGTTTTGGGTTGCACAGCCGTTAAAAACATATCTGCAACATGTAAATTTTTGTTTTGACCAGGCCAAGCTCCACACGCTCCTTCTGCTTTATGCCATATGTAGCATTTAACTTCAAACCCTCCAAGGTTATGAACAGTCGGATTTAAAGTCCATAGTTGACGACATGGCATTTGTAAAAAAACAACAGATGTATTCAGATATGGAGTGGGAAGTCATTGTTGTAGATCGAAAACAAAAGTTTTGCAGCTCGGTTAGTCTTGGAAAATATCTTAATTTTTGTTTTTATAAAAAAATTTCACGCAGAGAGTCTGGGTTCGATTCCAGGCTGGATCACCAACAATTTTTCAAATCGCCATCACCATTTCGGCGGGCAATGGCAAACTCCCGAAAGTAAAATTGCCTACAAAAAAGCTTCTAAGGAGTGCCGTTCGGACTCGGCGATAAACCGTAGGCCCCACTCAGATGTGACAGAAATGACAACATGAGCAACACAAATGAGTGTCAAGAAGCTAGGCCCCATACCGGGCTGCCAGCGCCACAGTTTTTTTTTTTTATTTTTTTTTTTTATAAAAAAATTTACACTATGAACTGCTTACTTTGTGTGTTGGAGAGCTACTAACGAGTAATAATGTTGCTTTCGGCCTCAAATGCAAACATTCCCTATTCATGGCAACAATGTGAAACACGAACAAACGAGATAGAATCACGAACGTAATAGAATTATTTGGTCATTTGAGTACAAGTCATAGCAAATTGTTAGCTGCCAGTCAAAAAAAAATTAAACCTTTCTTGATCATAATAGTATAAGTTTACTTATATTCTTTTATCCTCCCACAATTATGTCCCATATAGTAAGGCTTTTTTGACCACTGCCTTTTTCAACGATTTGTTTGTGTGCAATAGATTTACGAGGGTTGTCTGAAAAGTTTCCGACCGCAACGTAAAGATAGCGGCACTCGTCAATAAAAGCTAGTGAATGCTAGTTGTGCATCTTTTGACAGTTACTTACCGAAGTTTCAGTCATTTTTGACGCGCACTTTTTAGTTGACAGTAGTTTGAGTGAGTCGATGTGAGTATTTTTTGTGAAAATGGAAAAAATTGAGTATCGGGGTGTTATTAAATTCTTGTATTTGAAGGGCCTACGCAAATCAAAAATAAGTTGAACTCTGTGTATGGGGACTCTGCACCATCATTTACTACAATGAAATTTTGGGCAGCTGAATTTAAACGTGGCCGTAAGAGCTTGGGAGATGATGAACATTCAAGACTTCCAAAAACTGCAGATACTGACGATAACATTGCTGAAGTTCACCAAATGGTGTTAGACGACCGCCGAATTAAAGTGAGAGAGATAGTAGAGGTTATGAAAATGTCCATAAACGTGTTTGTTACATATTAAATCAAGATTTAGGCATGAAAAAGTTGTCCGCACGTTAGGTACCGCGTTTGCTTACGTTAGACCAAAAACGTGTTCGAATGGACATTTCCAACGCTCTGTTGGCGCAGTTTAGGCGCAATAAATCCTAGTTTTGGCGCCGATTAATTACTGTAGATTGTAGATGAAACTTGGATACACCATTTTGCAGCCGAAACAAAAATTCAGTCAAAACAGTGGACTGCAAAGGGCGAGCCGGCTCCAAAAAAAAGCAAAAACTGTTTTTTTTCGGCTGGGAAAGTGATGGCGACTGTTTTATCTTAGTTAGACTTAGTTAGACTGTAGTTATCTTAATTGATTATCTTCAAAAAGGAAAAAACCATTACAAGAGCATACTACGCATCATTACTTGCCAAGCTGAAGGCAGAAATTGCGGAATAACGGCCATATTTTCAGAAAAAGAAAATCCTGTTTCATCCAGACAACGCGCCGTCTCACACCTCAGCGGTTGCCATGGCGAAAATCCATGAATTACGGTTTGAATTGCTTGACCATCTGCCTTATTCACCAGATCTAGCTCCAAGCGACTTCTTTTTGTTCCCTCATCTAAAAACTGCGCTCGGAGGACAGAGATTTTCGTCAAATGAGGAGGCAATCATCTTCGTGAACAATTATTTTGCAGAGAAAACGCCAAGTTCTATTTGGACGGGTTAGAGAGATGGGAGCATCGCTGGGAGAAGTGTGTAGAGTTACAAGGAAACTATGAAGAAAAATAAAAAACAAATTTGAGAAAAAATGTCTTGAATCATTGTTCGGTCGGAAACTTTTCAGACAACCCTCGTAGACCGTTTTTACCAAACATGACATATAGAATTGAAAATTGAACAAATTTTGTGTCATACTCCCTCTGCCGCGCACCTTAGAACACCCCAAATCACCTTAGTTAAAATCGGTGAAGAATTCGGATCGTTTCGGATTCGCAAGTGTGTTGCTTCAATGGAAAATCTTGCATTAAAAATCTTTAAATGCAACAAGCTTCGCACACTGCTTTGGTAAACTCCAACTTTCGCTTCAACGTTGTCACATATTTCGTGTATAAAAAAGATTTTGAGATCTAAGCGGCGTCTGTTTAAGATATCTGCGAACACTATCAAACTTTTGTTTGAATTCCTTTTCATTCCATCAACACGTTTCTTTCTTTTTAATCTTAGGTTTGTCCACTACTTTTGTGCGATTAGTTTATGAGGTCCCCAGAATTCGCCTAAATAAATTGTACTAGTTCATTTTCTAGACTGTTTGTTGTTTTCTTTTGTTTTCCTCTAGTTTCTTATCTTATGTCGCCGTTTCTACTTATTCCAGGATAGAAGCCAATGTACGTGCCTACTTAAATGTTATAATATCTCTTTTCGTCTGTGTTTTTATCATCCCGAAACTATTTCCTCCATGGTAGTCTTTCGTCTCCCAAAATGTGGCGAAGTTTGATCTGATCATTAACAAAACCTCATAGATTTGCTGAATCCGGAATAATTTTTAGTGAGAGAGACAATATTTTGGAATACATCACACATGGCAAGACGCTTTAATTCCAATGGTCTTTCTAAACGCTGCAGTTCTATTCATCGTTAAGATACTTTCTGTTTTGAATGGATTGACGTGAAGTTTATTTTTCTGGATGTAGCTCTTTTGTCATATTCCGTGCGTCATGTTGAATGACTTTTGTTGTAAGTCTTACTTGGAAGTACCTCTACCTTTGCACATTTTTCTCCAACATGAGACATGAAATCTACATATGAACAAAACGTCTGCAACCGTCCCCGAATTCCAGACTATGCAGAACCATTAACAGAGTGTGAGAAGAACTTTTCTCGAATTCGAAACAGTTTTAGAATTCTTTATGAATTCTGTATGCCGCTGCGCTAGTTACATGAGAGCAATCATTTCATTGTGCGTCTTTCATTTCAGGAAAAACGAATTGACTTCCGAAAGAGTTGTTTACAGAATACAATTTACTTAAAGGCGCAATAACTTTTTCATTCATGTCCAGTCAAAGGTTCATAATGAGCATAATTATGTTTATATTAATTAATCCCTAAGTTGAAAATTCAGAAGAATAAAAACCCACACAATTACAAACCTCGTTAAGTATCCTTATTTCCTGTGCTCTTTTAAAAACTACAACATTCATTTCGCTCTTCCTAGCTGAGCAGTGCGATTTTCCTTTTGTAGCAATCATTTGCGAACTCAGGAATTGATTTGCAGTGTAAGGGCTTTCGCTGAAGTGAAAATAACTTCCTAGAAATCTGCATCCAGTAAACAACTCTTAAGGAACAAAATGCAAACATTCCTTGGAAGAAGGATGAGCCAAGAAAAAGAAAGAACGCACCACAATAGCCATCGTTATCCCCGTCAACAAGATGAGATTGAACTTTCCACAACAAGAACTTGAATCTCCTTGATATTCGTTATTATCTTGTTTCTTTTTTTTTCTTCTCTCTTTTCACTTTAAAGGATTAAAACACAGTTTTAAAAGGATATGTAGAAGAGTGAGAAGAAAAAGGATTTTTGTATATCTTAACAGCTTCTTCAGTCCTGATTTCGTTGTCTTCTGCTTCAGCGCTTCGACTTATTACGAATATTTCCCATTCCATTGTATGCAAAGGATTTTCAAAGGCACTGAACCGACCTCAAAATTCGAAAATACATTTGTCTTTTAAGATTATTTAAATCAGTCTGAGGATTACCTCTCGGATCTTTCCCACTAGTGTTGCTATTGGATATAAATTAGAAAGTAGGTTCGAATTGGAGTAAGAGTACTTTTTAAAAAACTCATTTATTTAATCAGGCAGATTTTTGATTGAAGATTTGACCAATTTCAGATAGATAACAACGATCTGCAACATCTGACCCTACTTGAAAATTAAAAAAAAAAAAACCATATTGAGCGTTCTTAATCGTTATCAGTTTTTTAAAACTTCTACAAATTTAGCTAGACTAAGTAAAATCGAATTCAATGACTGTGTAGTTTATGACAAGGCTATGCAGAACCTGGCCATACTTTTGAGATGTAAGATATCCATGCAGATGCTCTTCTTTTATTCGCAAGGGAAATATAATTTTTAAGCGAACCGTTCTTGACGATGTGGTTGGTACCAGATTCTTCCTACCGTAAGGAAGCACTCGAAGGATGTGAAATACACATTGATAGAAAAGTGTCACAACTCAAAATCGTCAACTTTTCACGAGAGCAGATTTTCAAACTGCTACGAATGTATAAGGATCCTAGGAAAAAACGACGCTACTGCCCTCTTGCGGCCAGGGAATGCTCTCACACTTGCGTCGTTTTCCCACAATGTTCTGGCAACCATGAGAGCCATTTGTGAACCCATAATTCAAACCAATACTGAGTTGTGACAATTTGTATCAATGCAGCGATCTATTATATTATATTTCCATTACTTCCTCTCGGCTGCTGAAACGCCTTCCCCGTAGTGGTTTTTTTTTAACTCGATTGAACAGAACGAAGTCACAGGGAGCCAAATCAGGTGAATTCGGTGGCTGTTGGATGGTATTTGTTGCATTTTTCGTCAAAAAATTACGAATAATGATGGCACTGTGCATAATCCACGAGTTTTCTGCGCACAATCCAGGTCTCTTTCGGCAAATTGCTTCATAACGCCCAAATAATGCTCTTTGTTTACTGTCTGGCCTTCTGGAAAAAATTCATGATTCACTACACCGTTGTAATCCATGAAAACCGTGAGCATTGCCTTCTTTGACTCACGACCACTTTTGAACCGATCGTGTGGTAAACGACCGTTTTTTTTTTTTAGAGAATCGTTGCCTAAACACTTTTCCAATATTTCCAAAGTCCGCGCACCATTAAATCCGTTTTTTACGCAAAATTTAATACAATTTCGTTGTTGCAAATTTAAATTTATTTCTAAAATTGTAAAAAATCGCCAACACACACAGAGATAGATGTACTCTTGGCTACGTAACTTTTGCAAATGTCAAGCTATGACGCTAAGATTTAGATTGAGATTTATGGGAACGCCACACGGTCCAGTCCAGTAACATATACTCGTACTTCCAGGTGGTGTCGCGCAGCATGTGTTTTCCAACCAAAGGGTGACCAAATGGCAATGACAGTTCTTTCCAATTTTTATTATTAGCAGCTGTCAAAGTTACCAATGACATGAAGGTGTGAAAATATTCAGTAAGGTTTGTCATTTTATTATGCATCGTGGGGAACGTGCGGAAATTTAAAAAAAAAAAATTATCGAAGTTCCGGCTCAGTTGTAAATGTGCAACGTGAATTTCGTCGCGAGATCACTTGTCATCATGGCTTCAGTGTACTTACAATTCGTCGCACCGTGAAAAAGATTGAGTGTGAGTACACTGCTTTGGATCTTAAACCACCAATCAGACAGAGATTGGTACGAAATGAAGAAACCATAGCCGCTGTAGCTGCCAGTACCGAAGACAACCCAGAAATATCGATTCGGCGCCGACCAGCTGGACTATTTTGCGGTTCGATTTGGTCCTACTTCCGTATAAGATTGTGCTGACGCATGAATTGAAGCCGGACGACCATAGACAACACCGTGAGTTCACTAATTGGCCGCTGCAAATGTTGGCCGGTGATACGGGTTTTGACCAAAATATCATCTTCTCTGACGAGGTCCATTTTTGGGTCCACAAGCAAAATTGCCATCATTGGAGCGAACACAATCCACAAGTGTTCGGCCAACGATCAATGCATCGACAAAGATCGACTGTTTGGTGCGGTTTATGGCATGGCGACGTCATCGGATCTTATTTCTTTAGAAATGAGGAAGGGGACACCAATTAATGGTCGCAGGTATAGAGCGACTTTCTGTGGTTAGAGCTCGACAATATCGAAATATCCGTGGTTCCAGCAAGACGACGCTAGATGCCCTTCAAGCGACGCAACACTCGAAGTTGTGAAGTAGGAAATTTGGCGACTGGTTCATTTCACGGCAAGAGTGATCGCCGCCACGATCATGCGATTTGACACCACTCGATTATTTTCTCTTGACCTACGTTAAGTCTTTAGTTTATGCTAACTACTTTGGACGAGCTTGAGGCCAACATTCTAGACGCTATTGCCGGAGTAACGCCGCACATTTTGGACTAAGTCATCAAGAATTTATTTGATCGGCAGCTTGAAGCACTGCCAGCGTAGCCAGGGCGACCGTTTGAATGACGTGCTATTCCTCACATAATGGCATGTATGCAGCTTTAAAAAAACCAGAATCAATTTTATATCTCACACCGTTGTTGTTTTATTTGAATCTTGTTTCCCATCGTTCCTATCCCAAATTGCGTCGATGTCGTTGTGTTAAAATTTTTCTTTTTAGCGTTGTCTTACATCTGGCTCATTCGTGTCTAAGACTATTTATAACCTTCAGAAAAAGTTGAATCTTACATAGCCGAATGGGGAGTTAGCTAAAAGGTACACAGTACACAGAATCCAAGCTTTTTACACAAAGTTATTTCGAGATGGGTTTCTTATCTAGAAAGATTTTATCCTGTATACCTATACAATAGATCTCTACCGTAAAACTCGAGTACTAACACTGCATTTGTATACATATATGTCCTGATTAGAAGCAATCAGTGCAGTACATTGCTCATTCATGTATGTATCGGGAAGAAACCCTAAGCCCATTTGTTGAGAATCTCATTTATGTTAGGAATCTCTATTCTGTTTATAATATCCACTTTCTAACCTTTTCATTTGAATATTGGATGACTGTGTGTCAAAGAGCATTTATGGCAACATTCGTAATTCGCATGCTTTTATCTGTTTTCTACGAGTATATTGGAGCAAGGACACATATAAAGATTAGTGTTTAAGATGTAAAATTGAGTGTCTTCTGTTAGCTATGTCACATGCTAAATTTTTGGAACTTTTGGTTTAAGTTTTCTTCTAATGCCAAGCTCACATGTTAAATTTACCAAAAAGCAGTCAATTGGAGTCGTCGTAATTGAAATTTCAATTTTTTATCCAACAAAGTATCAAATCTTGTTGAATGTATGCAAGGGTCCCTATTAATTACTAGGTGGGATGAAAAGTAACCTCCTTGGGAATACAAAAAAAATTTGTTTGATATGTTTTTTTATTTTATTCAATGGGACTATATTGCTTAGCTTGATACACTTATTCCAGCGATTTTCCAACTCCTCGATCCCATCCGAAACCTTTTTTTTGGACTCATTGAGCCTCCCTCTGCCGCTTCGGAGCACTCGTGCCAGCTTCAGTCCATTGCCGGGCAATTCTGCTTTCTGTTGTGTAATAGTGGATCTAGGTTTCATCAACAGTTACCAATCGACGCCAAAAGTCTGGCCGATTCCGCATCAGCAAGTCCAAACACTCTTTCGAATTGCTCTCACGTTCGTGTTTTTGGTCAGGAGTGAGCATGCGCGGCACCCAGCGGGAGGATAACTTTTTCATATGCAGGATATTGCCCAAAATATGAAGTGTGCGCTCAGTACTAATCTTTGTGGTATCTGCTAGCTCGCGCACCTTCACTTTCCGGTCAGCCAACACCATTTCATGTATTTTTTTGACATTGGCCTCTGTAATTGCATCGGAGGGCCTGCCGCTGCGGACTTGATCGGTAGTGGAATTGTGGCCACCACGAAACTCTCGAAACCAATATTTGACGGTGTAATCTGACGGAGCAAACATCGTTTTTGTCCATACTTAACATGATGCCAAACACGTCAACAACAATCAACTGTCAAAACAAAACTAAAGACAGTATCGCACTGAAATTTGGCATATCTGCCTAAATATGAACGGACTTCAAGGTACCATAACCTTTTTTGCAGTAGCAGTCAAGGAAAAGGTTACTAGTATTTGATACAGTCATACATACATAACCAATGTCAGTGTACCACCGGCCACAGAACCAAAGTCAGAATCTGTAAAAAGCGTAAGTTCCGAAATTTCAAAACGATTCTTATAAGATGTGCGGTATCCCTACTATAGGCGTCACTAAATGTGACTTCATAACAGGATTTCATTTGTTAACGCGTCTTATTCTCTTCAAATTTTCCCTTGAACAAATTCCACTAAATTGTTCTTTGAGTAACGTTTGTTCAGTCAACTGGCATCGGTTGTCTCTTAACCCTCTGATCCAGATGCCTCATTCTTGCTACATCGCCAGTTCTTTTAAAAAAAATAAATGTTTGATGATAATTGGTTGAAATATTTTAACAACCTTTTATCATTGATGCTGGTTCCAGGTACCAAAGGACGAAAGCAGAGAAGTATCGGTCTAGGCAAACTTGCAGTTGAATCTTTTGAACACATCTTTTCCAGGTTGCGAGCACTTGACATATTGCCCTATGTTATGAGGTGTAAAAAGCTCTTAGCAAGTGCCCATCCATTCTGTACTGCTGTAAATCGTCCATACCGTCCCACTAGGCATCCTCCGAACTTCGAACAGATTTCGATTATTTAAATTATTTACGTGATTCTGTGCCTTGGAATATTAATTACTTCTTAAACCCTAAACAGTCTCCCCACACTGTATAAATTTTTCGTCATTATCGACCATTTCATTTGCTCTTGCCTCATCTAAGAAATGTATAATAGTATATGTATGTCTAGCTCAGGATTTGACCCTCTATTTATAGGTATACCAAAGCCAGACTAGTTCTCTTAACGTCCAACGTTTGTCTTATTAACTCCTTGAGAGAACATTCATTTAATCAAGCCAGTATTAAGGAGCTTTTGAAACAAGTTGTCCCATTGCCGAGTTACCAAACTTTGATTCATACTAATGCCCTTAATTTAACTGAGGAAATATGGAAAGTGTTCAAATTGTTTTGGATTTGACCTTGGTGACTTTCAAGCTAAAGTGGCTAGCAATTGCATGCTCACAAACATCTACCCGTTAGCCCCGACTTTCAAATATGTCCTGAAATGTATGGTGCACCTGTCATTGGCATCGTTATCGTTATCTATACTTTAGTGTGTATCTTTTTAACTTTGAAGAAAAAATATAACAAAATTTATACTACAGCTGCTCGATGGTAACACTGATTGACAACGGAGTTTAGAAAGTCTCTTCATTGTGTTTTGAGGTTTAAAAAAAAAAATAATAAAATAAAAAAAGTTCATCACCCGATTACCAGGATTCAACAGTTAATTAATGCCAGTCTTTCGCCTTTGTACAATCACTGTTACTAACTTTGATAATTGAATTAATTATGAACCGCAATGGAGGATACACGAAGTCACTTTTGAAAAGTTTTACGAGATTGATGGAATAAATCACCGAGATTACCATAAGAAAAAACATTTCTCCGGCGAGAGTTCCTTTATCTGTACCCTGGTATCCATGTACAAGTACTGAAATTCTCATCAAAAGTAAATGAGAAATATTTTAAGACCAATATAGGAGCTTTTGTATGGTGTCTGAAGGTCTGTAGAAAGGACATATTTCTAAGCATTTAACGAAACCACTTAACTAGACAATGACCAACCAACTACCAGCCAGTAACGAAACAAATTCTGTTCCTTATATTAGCTATGTCCTGTTTCTGTTTCTCTGTGGTAGTCCCATTATTTGTGGGTGAGTCTTAAAGGATTTATGGCATCTACATTCGGATTTAAAAGGATTTCCATTTCGGGAATTGTCTGTTGTACTCTCCTATTGTCCAGAGCTTGTTTTGGGTGTCTGGTGGTAGAATTGTAGTCAACAATAATTGTCGCTATAAATTCACGGGACAGAATAAATGAATGTATGAAGGCCAACATGTCCCTCGTATGATACATATATGGTATGTCTACTCGTATTCTGGTCTTTTGCCATTTTTAGTAGAGTCATCGACATTTTTGTTCCGAAGAAAGAACATACATTAGACTTGGGAGTATTTGTAAGGACATGTGATAAAATGAATAACTTTCAGGGGCGGCTTATGGGTGGTGGCTTAATTTAATAAATTACACTCCCATTATGCAAGGACACGGAAGGAGATATGGCTTGGTGGAAAGGGATAACATAAACTCAAAGAATGCTTCACTCATACCATCAGAGGATCCATACGTAGACGAAAATGCAAAAACCATTTGCGAGTTTGAAGGATTCTAAAAGACATCATAACTAAAATTGTTGTTTGGCATTATTATTTAAATTCAAGAATGTGCGACTATAGTACTACCACTAGCCCTTTCCTTAATTCGTGTTATTTTGTGTGCCTTTTAGGAACAGCATAAGACGTTTAAATTCTTAATTCCTTAAATGTTGGTAGAGCAATCGTGCATGATTTTCTGAAACGAGTCTCTGTAACTTCGAGATTATGTTGGATGTCCTGAGATATGGGTGTTAGACATGGAACATAATATTGGAGAAAAGGCCACCTTCTGACTGATGGTGCACGTCGGTCCTTGTGACAAAATTTTCGATGGTATTTTGGCATAGTGTCAATGGAGCGTTGAATGTTGTTTAGAAATTGTTATTAGCATACTATAAACCTTTCCTTTGAAAGAAAGTAGTCCAATGACGTGAAATTGCTTGGTCTTGGTGACCAATTCACATTGTCGCAGCGCGAGATAGTTTTCTCTTCAAAGTTCAATAATTCTATTTTGGAATCGTTTCCGCAAAAATTTCACCTTTTCCAAAGTGGATTTTCACAATTTTTAATTGTTGTACGTCCTTGTAATTCTCAATGACTTTACCTTAATGTTCCTACCTGTTCATGTTCATGTTCATAGCTGTCAAACAACAACACTGTACCAACAGACACAAAGAAACTGTAGCAGAAATAGTTAAGATCGCCTTAAGAGAATATGTTCTCTAGACCATTTATTCCCTACTATCCATACCTTTTCTATTTATTCCTTGACATTAGCTTAATTAGGCAACCTTGTGACTATCATTCTTTTCGATTCTTCTGAGAAGTGTTAATTTTATCAGGCTATGTGTGGATTTGAACGATAATTGCTGAACCTTCCTTAACTATGTAATATTTTTCATTTAAATGGCTGTCTCGGCCGATTTAACACTAATCAATTTTGTCAACCAAATTTCTATATACTTTTTGGATGGTTTCAACCTCTATTTTGCGAATAGCTTTTTCTAATATAGTTCTTGATTGCTTGGATCTTTTCTGTTCGCATAGCATCGACTTTTAATGAGATCCAACGGCGTCAAATCGTAGTTTCTGGCGGCCTAGCAACATCACCAAAACGACTGATTACACAATTATTGAACTTAGTCTTCAATAAATTGATTATTGGTTGGTTTGTGTGGTACCTAGCCCCATCTTGCCGCAATCATAGTCTGCCCAAGTCCAACTGCTAAATTTCTGCACATAAAAAATCGGTCATCATGCCTCGGTTGCGCTCCCCATTGACTAAAACATTTCTTACATTGTAGTCTTTGAAGAAACATGCGCCAATAACTCCGCTACTCTAAAAATGAGGCCAAACAGTCACACGTTCAAGATGCATTGCCTTCTCTATGACTACGTGTGGATTTTTCGAGCCCCAATTACCTTTTCTGATCAAAATTGTCTCAATTTCAAGTTGCTCTAAAATCCATATATATAACTTCAGGCACAGTAGCGTCATCTAGACAACGCGTAACAATGTACGAGTATTACTGGCCGTTTTTTAGTTAAATTGGCAATTGACGACAACTCGAGCTCTGGCCTCTTTCTTAAGAAAAACTTGCTTTTAGTCGCAGCGATAGATTACGTACTTTCTGAATTCTTTACGAACTTTAAGATTCCAAATTTATTGCTCATTGGGTTTGCCCGTCGATTTCTGTTGATAAAAGACGTCCAAAGACTTAACTAAGCCATATGCGACATCCAAGGCCTTTGTCACTGGCAGATATAAGTTCACTATAGGAGCTGTCATATTGGCCACATTCACAGTTTACAAAAGTGATTATAATTGCTGTATACACTGTAATATGCAAGACCGATACCATTGTCATTTTAATTTCACCATTTCTCTGCACTTTTTCGAACCAGGCTTTGTTGTTGCAAATGAGTATCACATTAGTGTTCCTTAATATTCAAAGGCTTAGTTTTCGTTTAACTACTGAGTTCTGAAAAAGAGGATGAACATTTACAGTTCACAGATGAAGAATCTCTGCAGCATGCATTTTTCCTAATACCGAAGAGGTACCGTATAAAGTGAATAATAACTATAGCAGTCTTTTCTAACCACGATTAATCTGTCAGCATGTTGCTGACATTGGCAAGTATGCCGTAACCAATTAAATATTTAAAATTGGTCTCCCTTAAGCGAACCCAGATTAAATTTATCATCTACGGTGAATTTCTCTCAGAATACGGCATCTCAACGATCTATTTCTCATCAAATCTAGCTAATTAAGTGGGAATAACTTTTCTAAACTCCATTAGCTCCAACCATTCCTTTCAATATAACAGTTAAAGTGACTTGGTTCTCTCTGCGTAGAAAATAAAATCTATTACTGACACATGCCCTGTCGGTTGAGGTCCCTTTCTACTTGTGCGCGCCACACAATTCTTGAATTCCCTCTGATTCAAACTCGAAGACTCTGTTACCCGAAACATTGGCGTCCTTAGCTTAGTTATTTGACTAGATCGATGTCGCCGTACAGTTCGTATAATTTTTTGTTAAATCTCCTTCCCCAAACCTCGTCAACGCAAACGGGATTGAGTACGTTACGAAGAATTTTTCTTTCGAAACGACTGAGGATATCTTCATCCGCTTTCGATAGAGTCTGTGCTTCACCCTCGTAGAGCAAGACATATGGGTTTATTTTTCAATTGCCTCCTTATGCCGCCTTCTTATTTCATTTTATTACTATATACGAAGGTGTTGCTAGCAGAATTGATACCTGAGTCACGATAGCTTTCGGTTGTGACTCTCTGTCGATTGCGACTTTGTTTAATTCACTAGTTTTTTGCATTTACCGAAACCCATTTTGGCCGCTTCTGTTTCAGCGAATGCATCGTTGACTGAACTCTTCCAATGATGGAAATGTCATCAGCGTATACAGACCTTTGGAAAATTGTGCTTTTGCCAGTTTTTTTTAATATGATGTCAAAAAGATACATGCCTGTGCATGGTTACCCCATTAGACTAACACGCAGAGGGTCCGTGGGTCGATACCAGGCATCGCCAACAATTTTTCGAATCGTCATCACCCTTTCGGCGGGCAATGTCAAACTTCCGAAAATAAAATTGCCTATGAAAAAGTTTCTAAGGAGTGCCGTTCGGATTCGGCGATAAACCGTAGGCACCGCTCAGATGTGACAAAAAATGACAACATGAGTCACACAAATGAGTGTCAAGAAGCTAGGCCATGGCCCATACCGGGCTGCCAGCGCCACAGTGTTTTTTTTTTTTTTTTTTTATTTGTGCGTAACGACTTGGGCTTCTTGTTTTTTTTTTTCCAGGAGTGTGAATATTTGGTTAATTAGTGCTTTGTCTCTACCGAATTATCTCCTACTGCCTTAAACGGTTTGGGAAGTTAGACTTGAATTCTGCTATCCTCAAATTACTATTGGACGGATCAAATGACTTTTAACATTCAGATTTAATGGTGAATTCTGCCTGGCATCGGAATTTGAATCATCCTTTCTGTTTGAGAGTACGAAACGGGTTTCATATCTAGTGTAGCGACTGTGAGACTACTACTTAATTTCTCGTTTATCTCCACATGTCCTGTTCTCGTAATTTTGACACTTTCGTTTTAATTTTTGTTGAAACCTCCAAACATTGTTCTTGAAGTTGCACCACCTATGTGCTCTACAGTTTTCATGTTTTTCTTATTTTTCCTTCGGATAAACCGATGTTTTTCCCAGCTCAGGGTCGCACTCATTCTTCTATGCAGTGTCGCTTCGTAGGTGGTCGATTAATACTAAAATCCTAAATTTTTTTAAAAATGCTCTTAGTTCACCATTTCTAACTGTGGTTAAGCAATGTTAACCTTCTCTATCTTGTGAAATACGTACGTTGTTTATGACTACGTAAGGCCTTATCTTGTCATCCTGGGAGGAATTTCTCGAATAACAAGAACTTTTTCAATTTGGGAACAAATCCCATTCAGGTAACACAATTTTGTAGACCAGGAGTAAGATAGATGACAAGCCATATTGTCACATAGACTGATAACTTCTTTCGAAAGTCTTTCTCAACTGTGAAGAATACTGTC
The DNA here is from genome assembly GCA_928272305.1 of Volucella inflata. Classification (NCBI taxonomy): domain Eukaryota; kingdom Metazoa; phylum Arthropoda; class Insecta; order Diptera; family Syrphidae; genus Volucella; species Volucella inflata. Next base: position 66,834,449 of record OV743718.1, read on the forward strand.
AGATGGGGAGATTATATGGAAATAGTCAACTTTCCCATGTACACATTGCAGTTGCTCCTAAATGCCCAATGTTAAAGAAGGAAGCATTTGATGTCCACAGTGATTTGCGTTCCACAAAATTTGAACCAAACATTTTGCATCTTTAGTGGAGAGTTTATGCTGAAGACCGAGAATAAGAAACAAAGCATGTCTAACGAACGGCTTAGCATAGTTTTTGTGGCATAGAGAATCCTGACTTTGCTCCAAAAATTTCCACTGAATTTAAAATCAGATTAAAACCTTTTTCTTCCCTTTTTTGTGTTGCATTCCGAAAGATAATCACCTCACATCTTCCATGAACGTGATAAAGCAGCTTTACTCCACTACTGCAATCAACTTTAATCCGCTTTTCCACAAGATCTTTCCAAACACTATCTCCACTATTTATAAACGTCAACACTGTCGAGGTAAACATCATAAACATTTTTTAGTTTTTTTTTTTCATCACTCGAAGTCCTGCATCCTCTTTGGTAGATTATCCCTTTCATTTATTACCTAACGTTGGTTGCAGCCATGAAGCGAAATCACGTCCTTCGTTCCAGAAACTACGAATATCACATACTAATAGTAATGGCTATAGTCAGGGGGTAAAATTGTTCATCTACCAGATGGATTTGGTTGAAGATACTTTGATGCAATTTGTACAACACACGTACGGATACAGATACCCCTACTCCCACTTTCCATATCCATTTTGTGCTAATATGAGAAAATAACTAAAACCAAAAAAACACATTTTCTCACTTCCCTTCTACTCGTACATCTCTGAGGATTAAAAAGCTTTTAATTTCATTAAGTAATAAATCGATGAGAATGCGATAACGCCTACACATGGGCGGTTATTCCAAAAGATTTTTGTATCTTTTTTATATGTATACTCGTGCTACACACACATGTTTCAACGTACTCTTCGAGATATTCGGTAGATTGAATTCAATCCAATTCAGTAAATGTGAAGCAACAAAAGGATATTCAATCTTCCTTAGTTGGGATATTTTTTTATGTGCACGCCTAGTGCGAGTATTTTTTTTTATGTTGATGCCCTTATTCTCTGGATGCTGTACGGATACTACATCCGTATATATATTTATAAAGCGCTGAAAGCCCCTGCGATATACAGGATTTGACAAAATATCTTAACCGAAAGTCGAATCCAAACCCCAAAAGGATTGCTGAGTGGTGGCAATGAAGGTAGATGAATATTTATCTGTGGATAGAGATTATAGTCGTGCAGAACGGAGAAAACTCTGTGACCTAATTCGTACATAGGATGTAAAAGAAAAATAAAATAACCAACTGGTGGAGGATAGATAAACTGGTGACTTATCTCCTTGACCAGGGTCAGCTAGTGATGATAAGCTGAGTGGTATAAGCAGCACAAAATTGAGTCGCCAGAGGTTTTAAGCCTTTTTGTCGGATTTACTTTTTCTATGAGTACTTCTATTACACATAAGCGTGAAATTTTCTGGATTCATCCACTAAACTGGGGATTTCTAGAGTTTTGTACAAGTGTAAAATAGTCATAAAATATCAGTTGCAATTGGTGAAACTTATATTTGGAGAAAATAATCCAGGATTACTCCCCTTGGCGCTCAATAATTACTCAATAAATTCTAGAATTCCAAGGACATCATTCGGATGGATGTTTGTTGTTTTAATGGAATCTGAAACAGGTAATATTATTGAAGGTCATACTACCGCCATTAGCAATTAAAAACAGATTTTTGCATAAAATTCCATTTATAAAAGCCTTGAAGTTGAATTGAAAATATTCAAAGAAACTCCTTGAACCCCTTCCACTTTTTCACTTATCAGGCCAGCAAAAGTTGGAAACTCAGAGTCCGAGCTTTAACTGACTCATCTTCTGCTATATGGTATATATTTCTTGATTTTAAGGTACCATTATAGTTGTAGAGTTCTTTAATCGGCCCTGATTTCCTGTTTGTTTAGTTGGGGCCAAATCCGTATCTTTTCGAGTTTTTACCTACAAGGAACCGAAGTCATTAACACGATATCGGGCTGATAAAATCTTTTTTGGGGTAGATGCAAGATTTAAACAGCAACTTGACCAACGGATTAGTTCATTGCAAAATTCAAGCCAGAAAACTTTAGTCCAACATTGTTCTTATAATCGCTGTCAGTTGTACACAAAAGGTTGCTAAAGATCGCTTTTCACTGAAACAAGTGACCTAAAGTGCGAGTTTTGTGCCTTTTACTGGCAAGGCAATGAGTGCATGGTATAAACCTTATCTTACCAAAGCCCCATCTTCTCGGTGACAATTCGGATTTTTCGCCGAAAGCTTCGGTACACTGCAAGTCCAAAGATTTTTGTTATCCTCGATGACACCCTATTACCTAGCTTTGTTGAAAAACGAATGCTGATGCCTTCAAGAACTAAATGAGTCCTTCAGTCAATTGTCCCCCTCCCGTAAAAAGAACAACCACAGTTTCGAGAAGATTGACTGGTGTCCCAATTTTAGTGCTCCAATCGTCTATCATTCCTAGGGCTATCTACCTAGTCAAGTCATAAATACTGGTACACAGAAAAATCAGCGCCAAATGAAAACGAATATTTATACAATTTTTTTTTTGTTTTTATTGGGTTATTCAATAGCTACAAATCTTAGAACAACTTATTCGAAATGACTTTCATTTGCCTTCCAGCACGACTTAAGACGATGTGGCCACTCATAGATTGCAAGACGCACTTCATGCATTTGGAAATTGTCCACTGCACGGACAAGGGCTCGCTTTAACGACTCAAAGTTTGAGTGTCGAGTAGAGCAAGCCATGCCCTCTAATACGGCCCAAAATTTGTAATCCAACGGGTTGAGGTCTGGACTACCAGCTGGCCAATCATCCGTTCATATGACGTTCGAAACGTTATTTTTGAGACACAGTTGAGTCGTTTTTGCTTTGTGAGCTGGAGCAGTCTTGCTGGAAAGTCCATGGCTTGTTGTTGCATATTGATTGGTTGAGAGACTTCACAATGGGTTTCAAGATTGATATACTTTGGCCGATGTTTTCACTCCTTTCTCGCAAAAATGAAGCTTGGTAACGCCATCGTAGCACACTCACTACTATACCATTACAGACGCGGGATGGTGGCCTCTTTTAACCCTCGGGATGAGTTGGGATGCTTGTCTGGATGACGGAGCGTACACACGATCGTTCTGCTTATTGAACGATTCTTCTACGGTAAAGATTTTCTCATCAGTAAACAGAATTTGTCTGTGAGCGTTCTTCGCGTACCGGTTGAGTAACGCTTTCAATCTTCGCTTGCGTTTTTCCGTCAGGTGTCCAGTGAGCTGCTTGTACGCGCTGAGTCCTAAACCTTCTTTGATAATGCGACACATGGATTTTTGCGAAATTTGCATTTCCCGCGACAAGATTGTCTGTTTTCGTAGCGGTTTTCGGTCGATTCGTTTCTTCACGGCTTTGATCGCTTTCGGAGTTCTCACAGTTCGCGGACGGCCGGATCTTTGACGGTCTCGTACTCCACCAGTATCCTCAAACAACTTCACAGCATGATACACAAAATTGCGAGTGATTCCAAGCGGTCGCAACGTCCTGAAGATATCGCCTTTTTCCATGTTGCATTTAAGTACGAGTAGGCCAACTACAACATTACGATTTTCGATATCGCCCCATTCCATGATTGTAAGTAATTAATGTCAAAAATTTGTTTACGTCACAATGAAGCATAAATATCAACTGTCAAATCGCAATCAATACGAAATGGATGCGTCCAGTGTTGCATTCGTAATGAGTGAGTTTAGTTGTGTACCAGTATTTATGATTTGACTAGGTAGATCCAACAGACAGTATAGTTATATACATCTGCATGTGCCTAGCGCGTATTGGACCAAAATGGAGAAATAAAGATCAAGGCCTATCTTTCAATCTAGTTTCAATTTAGGAAATAAAAACGTGAATGGTTCTCTTAGATACTCAAAACACAACTGCATGGCAAAGCTTGAATAAATGTCAAATTGGTGAATGTAAATATCTATCTCTACTGGAGTACAAGTAGATGACGTCCATCCTACAAGTTTATTTTTATTTTTTAAGATTGCAGATAATAAACTATGCGTTTGAATAATATTTATATAAACCTAGAACTAGTTAATGTTTTAGTAAACCAATCATTCTCACGAACCAATGAACTCATCAACTTAAATTTGACGGCTTTTTGACGTCAGTTGTTTGAAGTGATGGAATAGGACTCGGAAAAAATCGTTTTGTCGTATTTGGCCTGAATCAATGCTTCTTCGAAAACAGCGAAACATTTTGAATGTTGCGGCCACTGAAAATCAATACACTAAGCGTTATGTGTCGTATCGTGAAATTATTTTACGATTGAAGAACAGTTTAACAAACAGAACTATAGAATGTATGCTCTGTCACTATGGCATGAGTATCATACGGAGGTTTAAGATAACTTTGTGGAACCCCTAAACAAACGACTAGTGGCAAATATACCGTTGTCCTTTTAATAAGACTCCGCTTCAGCTAATTCGGCTAAAATGACTCCGACATGTCTCAAAAAACCAGGTACCGTAACTTTTTTTCAAGGATGATTGGCCACCTGGTAGCTAAGACCTCAATCCATTAAACCACAAACTATGGTCCGTTGCGGAAACTTTGTCTTGCCCTACTCGACGTTCAAGTATTAAATTTTTGAAGCGCGGCCTTTTCTGAGCAGTGAGGTGTGTAGTGTGTACTGCAATCATTGAGTGGCCATCTTTTCTGTTGCTGAAAGGAAATGCCATTTCAAGTAAGTTGGTCTACAATTTGTATCTATTAAGTGACCCAATACATAGAAAAAATGTTTGAAAAACAAAAACATTCAGTCGTTTTATTTTATTATGAAACAAACCGAAAGCCTCAGATATAAACGATACTACTTTTAACGTCGCATGCTGTTCGAAAAAGGTATAGTTTTTGAGGAGGCAATATTGCCCCAACAATGGCCTTGTTGTAGGCAAGGTATGAAAGTGTGTATCCCTTACGCCGCTTAAAGAAGAAAACGTTGTAGGGAAGTTTAGAATCAGAGAGATGCAATTACATCATACTGCTAGGGCCTTTACCGATCGGAAATCATTGTCAAAGTTGGCAACAACTCAATCAGAGATTTCCCCTTACGTTTTAGGTTTGGTCCGACTTCCAATTAATGATGAATGACGGCTCGCGCATTGAGAGAAACAGATAGCATATGGAGCTGCTCATGAGCTCTACGAGGGAAAATGGATGGACAATTACTAGCGTCTCAAAAGTACCCAAAAACAAGGGTATGGGAAGCGCAGGATTAAAGCAATTGAGACATTTTACCAGAAGCTAAAACGAATATCGAACGAAAAAATGGTAGATTTCAAGTCAGCGCTAGATACGAAAGTGCCATTTCTGCAGACTGTTAAACAGCAATGACGATTAACATTGCGCTGTGAGGCAATATAGACCATTGAACCAAGATGATCGTTCCACCGATCCATATAATGCATCGTTTTACGCTTGCCGAACGACCGTGAGCTCGGTCGTCATCATGGTTTCAGTATGCAGGCAATTTGTCGCACCGTGGAAAAGTTTGAGCGTTGGTACGCCCTTTTGAATCTTAAATCACCAACCAGACAGAGATTGGTGCCAAAAAACATAGCCGACGTTTAGCTGCCAGTATCGAAGAAGACCCCTAAGTGTCGATTCGGTGCCGATCAGCTGAATTGGACATCCCCAGATGCAGTTCGATTTGGGCCTACATCCTTATAAGATTGTGCTGACGCAAGAATTGAAGCTAGTATAGCCGATAGCCAATAGACAACGCTGTGAGTTCGCTAATTGAGTGCTGGAAATGTTGGGCGAAGATCCGGATTTTGGCCACAAAATCATCTTCTCGGATGTGGCTCATTTTCGGGTTAGCGGTTATGTCTACAAGCAAAATTGCCGTCATTGGAGCGAATACAATCGACAAGAGTTGACAAGGTCAAGCATTGACTGGGTTATCTCACGGCGAGCGTTCATCAATTGGCCTCAGCGGTCATGCGATTTGACACCACTCGATTATTTTCTCTGGGGCTACGTCAGGTCCTTAATCTATGCTAACAAGCCAACTACTTTGGACGAGCTTGAGGACAACATCGACACTTTATACCCGGAATAACACCGCACATATTGGACCGAGTTATCAGAAATTCGACCGACTGCTTGAAGCACTGCCTGCGAAGCCGAGGCGGCCACTTCAAATTGAGGCCAGAGTCAATTTTATATCCCCCATCGGTGTTGTTTTTTCCCTATTGCCTGTATCTGGTCAACCTATATTATCTTTGTATGCCATATCTTAAAAAACAAACTCTCTGTAGATTAATCAGTCCACCCCATAAGATCATACGGCAAGTACCTACGCCTGAATTTGTTTGTCACCCAACTGATTAGTCCTTGTTAGCGTGGCATAATTACTGGAAAGTTTGCTATCGACTACATTTCATTATTACCGCAAATCTTACAAAAACGCTTGTATTTCAAATCCAGATCACCACCCCAACTTGCTTATCTTCTCCGGATGATCATGCAGAAAATTAATTGCTCTATTGTGGGGGTTGGTAATGCTTTATCAGAGATTTTTGTTATCAAAAAAGGCTTCTCGGATGGAGCAGCAAGAGCAGCCTGTTGTCTTGACCATTGGATTTAAGACTATTTTGCGAAATTTGTAGTCTTACACCGGAGGTAAAATTTTTCACAAGGCCATACAACTACTTGCTTATGCGAAAGGCGTAAACGTTTTCCAGCAGCTTGTGAGTCATTCGGGAGTATTAAAGCAGAACTGACTATTTGTAAATTAAACGTTGTACCTGCTGTCATCAGACAAAACTTTACAATAGGCATGTACAACATTGAATTAGTAGATAGGACTTAGCTAAAACAGTAGAATTAAATAGCTTGGACGGCTTGGACATGCAAAGGGAATGAACACCAGCGCTTCATATTGAAAAGCCTTCCACTTCACTCATCCCTGAAGAAAAATGAAACAGAAGAAGATTCCATCTTAGGTGGAGCGCTTAAGTGAATAACAACCTCAACCAACGTTTGCATGCTAAACCGGAAGAAGCTAGCCAGAAACAAGGCTGACGAAAAAGGCTTGCAACAGCGCCCACGCTATTTCCAAGCTAAAAGACGAACAGCCACCAGTGAACATACAAATACATAAGTAAGTTTCGAAGTGGGCCCTTGGGGCTTACAAACCCTATCTAACAAAGGGAGAGAAACAAGGATTTTTCAAGGTTTACTCCCTTTAATCATGTCAGTGTTCCTTCAAAGTATGTTGTGTATTAGAATAACTTAGGTTAAAACTACATAGATGTCTGTATATTTTACTGAGTCTTAATGGCTCTTTCTACGTGTATGGAACAGTTCTAAAGCCAAATAGCCTTCAATGCCGCCAATCTGTTTAAGAAACACTTAAATAGACGTGTAAATGAGTTGCACTATAGACAAAATATTTTTGACCTGTCTGATGATTGCTACACTGATGAACTTGATAGCAATTGGCAAGCCCATTGATGGTCATTCCTGTTACTATAACTATGTCAAAAGTACATAAATATACTCGTATAATAGATTTAATCGAAAGCGTACTAGTACTTTGCAACATAACCCAATCTGTGTGGTGAATTATTTACTATTTTTTTAAAACCCATTTATAGACTCGTCGTTTTATTATTATCATTTATTTATTTAAGATCTTTAGTGAACCGTAATCAAATAATCTTTGCCTTTCATTTGAAAAAGTAGAAACGAAAAAAAAAACTCCAACCACTCATAAAGTGTTCAATCCTTCTGCGTCCGTTGGATGCTTTTATCTAATACCACTGCACCAGTAGTGCGCTAAATACACAAGGATATTTACCTCAGTTAACTGCAAAGTAAATACGAGTAATCCCCCACTAACTTTTCATTTATAATTCTCAAATCATCAAAAAGGAAACGGAAAAGTTTGAAAAAAAAATCCTTTTTGGCAATGACCAAAGTGAATGGTATACTCGTATCCTGCTCTTGCTATCAAAACTCTTTTATTCATTTGCTTTTGATTGGGAAAGAAGATATTCCAGGTCTTCCGCAAGGCAAGCACTACCAAAGTTTTATTACTTAAAGCTCGAGTCCTAGTAATCCTATTAGAAAGCGACAAAACCTAGGCTAGATACAAGTAGATTCGTTATTTCTTCCTTTTTTTAAAAATTCTACTTTTCCTCTTCTGCTCAGTGAAATTTATCTCTTCCTTGCGATTGCAATGCTTAGCCTCTAACGACCAACGATTGCTCCAGTGGCAATATGAAAATATCAGGGCAGCCTGCATAGGGCATTGCATATCCATCCTTCCTAACGACTCTCAGTTGTATCGTGTATACAGACGTACAACGTACAACAGTTAGTTAGTGCCGAAAACCACCCGCAGAAGTTTATTAGGAGCGAATATACGAGTACATACGAGTACATATCTAGAGACGGAGTTGCAAACTTATCCATTGCCTTTTTAACTATTAAATAACTTATACTCGTATATTGAAGTTTTATTTAATATATTTGAATATTTTTTTTTTCATTTGCAGATGTCCTTCTTGGTAGCACCGAATATTCAACATCATTGGATATGTGGGGTGTGGGTTGTATATTTGTTGAAATGGTCACAGGGATGCCAACATTCCCCGGTATTCGAGATACCTACGATCAACTGGATAAGATATTCAAATTGCTTGGCACACCAACAGAGGAGACGTGGCAGGGTGTGACACATTTTCCCGGCTATAAACCGCATAAATTAGGTAAAAAAAAAAAAAAAAAAAACTCAGAAAAAGAGGAGAAGGATAAAGACACCGGCCGACACCATTGATGCATTCGGTTTTTGGTGCAAGTGAAATTCTTTAAATTTTCAGTGGCTGCCGACAAAGTTGTTGGCTTAACTTTGTTTATTTTTTGTGTTGTATTCGTTTCTCGTTTTGATGAACTTTGAAAATTCATTTTTATATTTTTCTTTATTTTGTGTCATTGCAGGTTTTTATAGACCACGTAAATTAGGTCATAGTTTTCCTAGGTTGTACGATATTATTGAGGGAGAAACGATAGCGAATGCCTTCCTGCAATTGAATCCAGAGGAGAGGATAGGAGCTGATGAAGCTCTACTACATCCGTATTTTGCACAGTTGCCAAAAAAATTATACGAATTACCGGATGGTAAGTCTTAAACATGTGTGTTGGTGCACACTTTTATTTTTTATAATCTTCTGTTTATCTGTTGGTTGAATGTATATTTAATTAAAAAAAATGGATTTGGATGCCCCTTTTAGGTAAATTGCTTTTTAAAATAGTTTTCCGCAGAACGTGTGACGTGTGTAAATCCATCTAACGTTATATTCCAATAAGGACTTGACAACTTTTTTTTTTTAAATAAAACGCAAACCATTTGAGATATTTCAAAAACTTTATTATCGGCCTAAAGTACAATGAAAACATTTATGAATGGAACTCGACTTCGTTCATATGGCCACCTCGGGCACGTTTGCAGCGGTCGATTCTTTGGACCCAATTTTCAACGACTTGGCCACACATTTCGACCGAAACGGCCGCTATTTCGCGTTCAATGTTGGCTCTGAGCTCTTCCAACGTCGTCGGCTTGTTGGCATAAACCAATGACTTAACGTAGCCCCACAGAAAATAGTCAAGCGGCGTTAAATCGCACGAACGAGACTGGATCATTTCTTGAGATAACACGCTCACCATACTTGCTCTTCGATAAATCGATTGTAACGGGTGCTGGGTGGTTTGCACCATCCTGTTGAAACCACATGTCGTCCAAGTCCATATCTTCCAATTCGGGCCATAATACGCCATAATGTGGTCTGAGCGATGCCCAATTCTTGAGAACCCAGTGGAATTGACTGATTTCGATCGTTTGCTGCGGACGCCTGTACTTTGTTGGCAGCGATATTTTCGATACTTGTACGACTGGGTAAATATTCGCTTAAGTCCCATTGTCATTGAGGCTGATAGTTTGCTAATGTTTTACCATTTGATGGATCGTTGTATTTTTCGTTCGGTCTTTTATGTGAACAATCCCTAGAGCTTAAGCTTCTTGTGCTATTTTGACCGGTTATGTCAAGGATACCAACAATTGGCCAACCAACATTTACATTTAACGATCTTTGGGACGAAAACTTGACATCGCAGATATTCGATCTTTGCGGAACTGTTTTGTTAACCCTTTCAATTACTGTGGAAGGTTGTAGCCTATAAAAGAACTTTGAACCCTTCCTATAGTGTGTCAAATTGCATCCTTTAACCCTTAACCTGTACACATGGGTCAAAATTGCCCAAACGTACCTTTCGTAGCGGTTATTTCGCTTATTTTTGAATATTTATGTTTGAAATTGCATGACTTTTATTTTTTTTATTGTCCAATATGTTTTCTTACTGGTGCTGTTGATAAATTGTTTTATTATATGTAAATTACTACAATCTTACTGTTGTGTTGTACATGAAATCTTATGCAGGTACTTTTCTACTGACTTGTGCTAGCTTACTCGGTCACACTTTGTTTTCACACAACATAATTTTCTGAAATCGCAACGGTAAAAATTGCACGGCAAACAAAGGTAATGCTAACAGCGTGTCACAGTAAGAAATCATTCTGCGCGTGTGGGTTACAAGTAAAATAATATAAAAATACAGAACAAAACATACGAATTTGATTAGTTAGTTTTATTAGTATTTCTTATCCATCTGTAAAAAAGTAAAAGTGAGTGTTTTATTTGTGCAATGCTAGCGTTCTTCTAGTCTTTGTTTTCCATAGAATCAATATGGCTGGGTTGAGAAGAAATTCATCAAATGCTTGACAATGATGTGAGTCCGAGTGGAAACGTTGCAAACGATACTGCAAGTGAGATGGAAGAGGAAAATATTTCGTATGATAGTTCCCTATACGAAACCGACTCTTCAAATGGGGAAACTTTACTCTTGGTAAATGAGGATCACATCAGTTCGGATGACGAAGCACTTCCCACTCCAACACAATTTCTTTCGAAGGACGGAAATTATAAATGGTGTAGGTGGCCAGTAAGAGATTTTTCGAACGGTCGTCATAGAGCAGAAAATGTTATGAACACTTCGCCAGGCCCGACTCCTTATGCTGTTTCCCGAGTTACCGATATAAAATCGGCGTTCCATTTGTTTTTACCACTTGATATCTTCGATATTATAGTAAAAATGACAAACATTGAAGGTAAACAAGGTTTTGTGTAAAATGGGTTTTTTTTTATTTTATTATGTTTTTAGGAGAAATCATATTTAGAGAAACCTAGATTAGAGTTGATGCGATTTCTAGCGAATCTTATATTGGACTACTTTTGTTGTGGAATGACTCCAAGGGAAGGCCAATTTTCAAGGCTACAATAAGTCTTCGACGATTCCAAAATATATCGAGAGTTATACGTTTCGATAAAAAGTGTGACAGGAATGAACAACGTGCTCGGGATAAACTCGCTCCAATAAGGGATTTCTGGAATAGATGGGAGTAATATAAGTAATATTCGAAAAACATTCAACCCAGGTGAGTGTGTTACTATAGATGAACAACTCGTAACATATCGTGGGAGATGTTCTTTCAAGCAGTACATTCCATCTAAGCCAGGAAGTGTGGGCTCTGTGCGACAGTAAAACGAGTTTCGCCTGGTGTTTGCAAGTTTACACCGGTAGGGATAGAAACTGTAGGCCCGAACGAAATCAAGGCTACCGTGTAGTTCTAGACCTTATCAAAGATTTGAAAGGCAGAAACATTACTTGCGACAATTTCTTCACTTCACACGAATTAAGAATCGAATTGCTAAAAAGAAAACTCATGGTAGTTGGAACATTGCGAAAAAACAAAAGATGTTTACCGCCGCAAATTCTGGATTTGAAAGGAAAGACGGAACAGTTTTCCCATTTCTTTTTTGATACTGAAAACAATACAACTTTTGTTGCATATGTGCCGAAGAAAAACCGGGCAGTCATTCTCATGGGCATATTGCATCATGATAAAGAGGGAACTGATGATGCGAAAAAACCGGAAATAATAAAATATCACAACTCTACAAAATCAGGGGTAGATACTCTTGACCAACTTATTCGTAGTTACTCATGTAAACGCAGATCAAACAGGTGGCCACAGACGTTATTTTATAACATACTGGATATATCAGTTTATAATGCTTTAGTGATATACTTGTCTATCTTTCCAAATTGGAATAAAGCTAAACATTTCAGACGAAGTATTTTTTTGGAAGAATTAGGGGAAGCTTTGACTCAAGGAGAAATCTCTCGTCGAACTACTCTTCCACACAGCGCTCCGGGAAGATCAGTGGTTCAGCTTCAGCAAAAAAATCTTCAAGAACAACCAACTGCGTCAACTTTGAAGCGATCTCGCTGCTACATGTGTCCGAATCGCTCCAACAGTACCAAATATTCAACAAAATGTTCAAATTGTTTAAAATTTATTTGTAAAAATCATTCTGAACAAAAAAATACGTGTGAAAATTGTGATTCTTAAATAAAAAAGGTATTGGGCAAATTTGACCCACAAATACCACGTGTGTTTTTTTTTTTTGAGTACAGGATAAGGGTTAAAGCCGCATTAACTCGGTTATTGTTCCAGTTTCACCTGTCTTATTGCCTTTATACAAGAAATGCCCGCTTACACTGGTTAATTATCCGATCGGTTCTTATCATTTAATTAAACCGAAACGCAGTAAATGTAGTTGTGTAGATATAAGAGAATCCCATTCGGTTGACCGCTGAAACGCTTTTGACTTTGAACAGCTCAGTTTTCATATTCATTGCTGTCAGGCCGGGGCTCATGGAAAGTGAGGTTACACCTACTACATCATCTTCCCAGAAAGAACCGCTGAACAGTTATATTCAACGAAATGCTGCATTTGTGAAGATTTCTCAACCTATTTCACTATCCTTCGCGTAAGAAATTACCAGTTCTAAATAATTTGTAAAGTATTTTCGGGGTTCAAGCTATGTATATACATACGATGTGTTTAGACTCCTTTGTCTAAATTGTGGGTATTAAGCACGTAAATAATTAAATTTAGCTTATTACATAAATTGATATTGAAACAAATAAAAATAGTAGGTCTACTCACTGATGCAATAAAATTCTTTCACCACTTTGAGTACTTTGTCTTAACCTGTGTTTTGTTGATGTAGAACCATGAACCAGCTATGTCAGTATTTTGATATTTGTTTTATAGGCTTGGACAATGTGGCCAGCAGAACTGATTTAAATTGACTTCAAAGTCACTGCACGTATGCGAAATTCTCTTAAGATAGTTGGTGCACCAAGGAGAACCTCTTCATGAATCCAAACAGGGCTATCATAGTTCCCTTCACTAGAAGAAACTAGAAAAAAAAAAACACGTAAAAACCGTTATTTCAAAGCTCAAAGAGTGCAGCGTCTTCCATGTCAGGTCATCTCCGGAGCCTTGCGGAGAAGCTGCTATAGAAGCAATAATAGGACTAAAGACCCTACACTTATGACACTACTCAGCTCTGCAAGTATGCAGGTATGGTACAAACCAAAGAGTTAGATCTTTGCTATCACCCAGACCTAAAGATCCTGCTCTCTGAAATACCAGAACTTGACATGATCTGTGCTATAACAGACCGCCTTCAGAAAACATTATGCTTCGACAAAGGATTTTCTACGGAGATTCGCAGCAGAAAAGCTTGGGTCAGCAATAACCTATCAATCAGTTAAAGACGCATAGAGTGACATACGAATAGTGCTAAAATGGAAACGGGAGTGGGAGCTGGTATATGCGGACCAAATACAAGCAAATCAATTGCTTTGTTAAAGAGTCCTAGCTTAACTACACGCCATTCAAGAATGCGCCGACTTTATCTACAACTCCGGTATCAAAGGCATAATTTTCCATATATTAACGGACAGTCAAGCAGCTATAAATGCCCTAAGCTCACATATCCTTGACTCCAAATCAGTCAAGTATCTACTGCTTCAAAACCATCTGAAAACTTAGCTCAAGGAACAAAACCAAAGTACAATATGATAGGTTCCTGAGCATGCGGGCATTGATTGTAATGAAGAAACTGACCAGAAAAGGTTTAGAACAGACTTAAATCCTTTTGCAGTATCCCTGAAACAGAAGTTAATAAAGCCATCGATAGCTGGGAGCACTGGAAATGCATTTCATATCGGGATGCTCCAGGTCTACAAACAAGCCAAAGGACCCATCCTGCCCTTCAACAAATAATGTTTAAATCTAAGTCGGCACGATATCAGAAATCTGCAGAAATCACAATTTAAGATATCATCTCAACAAAAAAGGACTAGTCGACTGAAATAGCTGAACATATTTTATGTGAAAGCCCAGCCCTTGGCTGAGCTAGGGGATTCCTCTGCTGATAGAGTAACTTCATTCGAAATGTAGAAAACTTACTATCCTAACCACAGTTCTGAGCAACCCTTACAGCACAAATCATGGAAAACTACATCCAATGTCCAAGAACGTGCTATGAAGCGCCTTTCCAATGTGTTGGTAAAAGCAAACAATTCACTAAATTGCCCATTTTTGTAAATGTTAGGCTTTTTCTAGATTTTTCTTACCACATTTGCGACATTTTGTTTTGGCATGCCTGTCAAGCTCTGAATCATTGCGTACAGAGCCTTTTCTACCAATTCAACAATGAATTCACTATCGAATTCAAAAATCTTGTGAAAAGCCGCGTATCGGCAACTGTAAATGTGAAATAAGTATAGATATTTCGTTTCGAATGTTTTTTAACGAAACTTTCGGCAAAGGCAAAAAACTGATGCAACGACATCGAGAAATGTGAAACGTGAACTAGCAAACTATCAAGTTACACAATTTTCAAGAGCTGCGTTTTGATGTCTCGCCAGTTGTGGTCATAGTAATGCTCTCAACTGGCTTTCCCAAAAAACTTGTCGGGGATGTGCTTTTCCCTGCCAAAGGTACTTTAAGTCGTTCTCGAAAACATAGTGAGTCAGATGAAATATGTCAAAAGGTTTCGCAAATTGTGTCTTCTACACCAACAACTAGTGATTGCGTTTAAAAGTGGGCAAACTTCATAAGTCACTTACCATTAACTTTTGTAAATGTTGGAGGTTTTTTTATATGTAGTTGGTATCCTTCTAAAATCTAATTTACAACTGCCACGTTAACTACTATAATAGCGCCAAAAGATAAACTTAAATGGTTTCCATTTATGGCGCATCTGCTTACCGAAAATTCCACTCCGAGTCAACAAACTTTCCACCTTACCCCAAAGAACAACGATAAATGCAATTAATTTCGAAAATAAATAGAAAATTAATTCGAAAACAAGCACAAACACAAACACAATTTACAATTTACAATTTAAATTCACTCGAGAAGTTCAATTTTCAAAGAGAAAACTTTTTAGCAGACCTAAGGTTTCCTACGTTGCTAAACCTGTTTCATCGGTATATTCTTCATATTCAACCCCTAAAACTCCCTCCCTTGTTTGTGGCTCGATCGATTTCGTTACTAAATAGCAAGTCCACTGTTTGCATAGTCCTTCAGGAAAACTCAGGACAACAATCCACCGCTTAAGTTACACATTTCGTAGCAAATAAGCAAAGCAATTATTATTTCGGTGGATTATTTCGTAATTTGTTGTCAGAGTCTCTTTACACACAAACACTTATATTCTTGGATGTGTTTGTGTTTGTGTTTGAATTCAAAAGCTATGCAACAACAACAATAACAGTCAATGTAGAATCAAAAAAGTAAACAACTTTGGAAGTGGATTTACGCTAGGGAAGCTCAAATCCTTATGTGCAAATTCCACATCTGACAAAGGGGCTGCACTTTATGGGGTGGCCTTGGCCAGTCCCATGGCAACACAGTTTCCTCTTTGCTGCATTGATATTGTGGAAGCTGACAACCGCGTTCGCAAAACAACCAAACCAAACTCCCTTCCAACCGCAAATGCAGATTTAGCTGAGTTGCGATACATTTTTGTTGCAAGCCAGATACCCCCTATAAATGGAAATACGAGTACAAGCGCTAGCTATGGCAAAAGTGTGTACTACAGGGTAAACATAAATTTAACCGAATCTAGATAGTACGTAGTTCTGTTGGTTTTAAGCACAGTCATATTTGCTTGTTATCTGCGGAGACAAGTCAAAAATTTGAAACAGAGTAAAGCCAAACATTTGCGGATTAGAATGGCAAATCGCAAATATGCAGTTGGCGCTGTTGAATTTAATTGTAGGTTCAATTTGGATCTGTATGTTTGAGGGGTATGCGGACCCTTTACTAGATATGCAGATTGATCAAAAATGCCACATTATTCGCTTTGTAAGGGTACACTGTCTTGTGCGTATGCAGGAATATTGACAAATATTTCGAGTGTTGAAACGTATCGCCTCAAAGTGCTTAGATTGCATTTTCTAGTCCAATGGGATGGGCTTATGGAATGCGTTAACAATACTGCTATGAATCTGTCCAGGTGGATTGTGCTCAATTCATGTGATAATTGGTTAATGTGGTTGTTCTGTTGAATTTCGCACCCATTCATATTCATTTCATACATATGTTGACGGTTTAGATCCAGGAAGCAAAGTTTTTCAATTTTCATGCACAGCTCTAGAGCTGTCTTTGGCGTCTTCGTTACAAACTAGAAGTGTGGAAATTTATCGGGTTCAAGACAGAAAATTGTGGTTGTATACGAATTCCGTCAGATGCACAGTGTGCCAAATAATATCCCAGACTGACTCTAGAAAACATTATTAAAACACTATTTCTTTTTGTTTTTGTCCTTGTGTTATTGTTCGAAATATTCTCGAGCGTGTCGAAGCTGCTTGAATGGTCCGGATTTCGTCAAAAAAGCAATCTCAATTTCGAGAACAAAGAGATGTCGCACGATGCGAAAATCAGGTGAATTCGACGGATGATTTACCACACACACACTCGATTTCGAACCAAAAATTGATCATTTTGTACAGAACTTTGTTTTTCCCGAATCCTGGTGAATAATGGTTCGAATAGACTCTTTTTTTGATGTTTAAGGCCTCTTCCACCAACGTTAGTGAAGCACTGCTGTCATCTGCAACAAAATCGTATACTTTTTGGATCATTTCAGGCGTCCGAATGGAAATTTGCCTTCTGTGTGTGTCGGGAGGCTTATGCCACTCGAAAACCACTGTTGTATTCAAACAATCATCACGGTACACATGTTTCATCAATCGGAATGTATCCGATGGATTTTTACCAAGTTTTACGTAAAAATTTATGACCGCTGTTTATTCCATTTTACAATTTTATATCAAATGAAAAGGTTTTCTGCAAAAGAATTTTTATAGTAGTTAAATTTCAACCAAATGTCATGAAATTTTGACAGAAAGTAGAAAAGGGTTCGGGTTCAAGCCTTTAAATAGATGGCGCTCCTGGTTGCTGAGATATGACCCGTGTCCGGGATATTATTTGCCACATTGTTATCTCAAATATATATCATACTCCAGCCTCTTATGATAAAAACAGAATTCCCAACTTAACAATACTTTGGGATCCGAGAAAAAGCGCTCAGTGCGCGCTATTCAAAGAATACACACTTCTCGGTCGCTGATTCATTTCTGAGCGATCATCTTAACATATATATTTGTATCTATTGTAGTAGTCTCTATGTATGCAGATGAATTTTGTCTAAGGCATATTGATGTCTTTTTTAGTACTTCCTGCTCGGGATTGTAAATACTGAAATTGCCCTAAATATCAGCGTTTACCCTATATCTACAGCACCCAACCTCCTGAGCCAAAATTTAGCCTCATTACTAAACCCGGTTTTGCTGTAAAAACACGACTAGCCGTTCAAAAACCTAATCTGTGAACTGCCCTGCTAAAACATGTTATAGTGGCTTAACTTTCTGCACCAGTTGGATATTGCACGGCTACATTCTGATATTTTTTCTGAAAAAATTTCAATTAGTGGATAGACCAAGGCCAATCTCTACGATCGACGCCGAACAAATAATTCCAAATTGCCCGCCACATTTTCACTCACACTGTCCTTAGTTTCTTCTATATGCACTTAACGTTTGATCAACCCTCGAAACGTCTTTGGTTGGTACCCGATGTTAGGTAGGGACTTAAATGCGCTCAGCGATTTTTTCTATTTGCACGTTCAGCGAAACAATGTTTTTCATCGTCCGAACAGACTTAACAGGCCTTTTTGCGAATTTCTTCCCTCAATCGCGTTATAACGCCGAAAATAAAACTGCTTTTTGAAAGTCTGCCGTTAAAAAAAAAACACATCCTGCATAACAGGAAAACAGTTAGCATCACACTTCTTTTCAGACTGGAAACGACCTAGTTGACTCATTCGGAGTACGCTGTTCACTCGCTTGATTTCTGGCTTGCGTGTCGTATTCCTAGGCCCACATCGGAATCAACGCCGGTTGTAATGTCCAAATGTCGGAAATGAAAGTCCCTCAGCATTAGCTTCGCACCGAAACGTCTCAAGCCCAATTAAATGCTTAAAATGCTGTGAACCTAACCAATTGAGATGTTGGCCGTTTAGAGCTACTATATGCTTTTATACTGCTAGTTCTCTTAAAATCCTTCTGTCCCCTAGCATAGTGATACAGATATTTAACAGCTAACCTTATAGGTATTCGTCACAAGGCTATGCTATGGTATCTGTTCCAGGCTATGGTCCGCACCTAGACTTTGAGGTCTTTCATTGTGTTGTTAAAGTTTGGCGTGATTTCTTCTGATTTCTTGGCTAATATCACTGCTGCGATAGTATATATACATCCAATTACGTTGGCACTACATGCCATATATGAATACTTAACATAGCTACGGTGTTATTCAATTAAATCCATGCCGCTCCAGCCTTCACAGCGTTTTACAATTAAATTCACGGAATCTCACCCTCGTTAAGTCAAACGAAAATTCTTAAACCGAGTATGAGTAAGCAGGAAGTTTGTCGAAGCGAATTAATTAATGACGGCGACGACGTTCTGATTTTTGTATCTACAACATCATCTCATCATGCCATAACCACATCACTGTCGTGACATAAATTAATCAACCGCTCGATCGATAATTAATTAAAATAAATAGTGCTCCATTTATCAGCAACAGAACAGAAGCAGCGACAAAATCATCACCAGAAGCTCCACTCATCCAACTAAGACCAAGGCGACAGCCTTTCCCATTATCATTTCATCTCAATTAAAATGAGCACCTTTATTGTTGCACAGCCAATTTGCATTTTCTCCGCTAAGCTATGCGTATGTAAATACGACTACAGATGTATGCAAGTGTACTCGTATATTGTATTATTCAATCTTCATACCTAATTAGTTATGTAGCTTATTCGTATCCCTTAGTTTGTCAATTCGCAAGGATATTCGTATCGTACCTAGTGACACATTGGCACATAGTACTCGTATCATCAGCGCGACGATACGAGCATATTTTAAGTATTTACCTATTCGACGTGTGTGTGGCTCTTAACCGACGAATATGTAAATCAATTTAATCGATACGGGATACGGGTATTGGTGTCAAATAAGTATATCAAATTGATTCTACTCATGGGTAGAGCATAAACGAAGGACTCTCTGTATGTTTCGTGTTTGATGACAGTGGGATAGATATCACCTGTGGTTTTTTTAATAACCGTAAATTTAATTGCTTTCGACCGCATAGTATCATCAAAGCCGTAGGGATGATGAAGAGGAAAAAAAATTCAGCACAAGTGTGTCTATTGATTGGTAAATATTTGAGAGCTCAACATCAATGAAAGCAAAGTCAGTTGATGTGGTACTTGTCACACCGGGGAAAATAGGGTGCGGTGCTTAAAGAGCATCTCATCTGTTGTGGTTGGCTTTAAAAGTCTGCCGGTGTCTCTCCGATTTGAAGATAGAATTAATTTAGTAAAACAAGAAATACACAATACGTGTAGATACACATCCACTCTAAAGAGGATAATCAGTTTCAAGCAGAAAGTAAATATACTTAAACTAAGTACCAAAAGACTAATTGCTTTCCTTGATGCTCTAAGTATGGAATGTGCCACACAAATGAGTCTGTGAAACTCTTCGCAAAAACATACAGATTTGAAAAAGAACCAAAACTCTCTTGTTTGCTAGAACTAAGTAGACATTACTAAACGATGGGAATTATGTGGTATTTAGTCGCTACAAGCTGACAATATTAGGAGTTTTTTTTTTTTGCTAGTCCTTTCAATGCCATTGATGGGAGGTGCTAAACTGTGCCAACAATGATGCGTATATGGTTTGAATGGTACTCGTATACTGCCATTCGGTGGCGTGTGTGGAATATTTTGTCGGCACATTGTTGTTCTAATGAGATTTAATAGGATTTAACTGGATTTGTAGGATTTTTACTGACATTATGAAAAAAGAAATACCATACATGGCAATGAATGAGGTTTTGTTGTAATTTTGTTATTAAATGCTTCCCATTATCTATCTTTTAACAGACAAGTTTGACAAAAAAAATCCGTTATGCGTTTTACTATGACTACGAGGTTGTCTGAAACGTTTCCGACCGAACAATGATTCAAGACATTTTTTCTCAAAATTTTCTCTTATTTTTCTACATAGTCTCCTTGTAACTATACACACTTCTCCCAGCGATGCTCCCATCCACATAGTACTTGGCGTTTTTCTCTGCAAAATAATTGTTCACGAAGGTGATTGCCTCCTTATTTGACGAAAATCTCTGTGCTCCGAGCGCAGTTTTTATTTGAGGGAACAAAAAGAAGTCGCTTGGAGCTAGATCTGGTGAATAAGGCAAATAGTCAAGCAGTTCAAACCGTAATTCATGGATTTTCGCCATGGCAACCGCTGAGGTGTGAGACAGCGTATTGTCTTGGTGAAACAGGATTTTCTTTTTCTGAAAATATGGCCGTTATTCCGCAATTTCTGCCTTCAGCTTGGCAAGTAATGATGCGTAGTATGCTCCTGTAATGGTTTTTCCTTTTTGAAGATAATCAATTAAGATAACTTCTTTACTATCCCAAAAAAAAGTCGCCATCACTTTCCCAGCCGGAAAAACAGTTTTTGCTTTTTCTGGAGCCGGCTCGGCCTTTGCAGTCCACTGTTTTGACTGAATTTTTGTTTCGGGTGTATAATGGTGTATCCTGTATCCTGTAGTTTGATCTACAGTTATTAATAGGCGCCTAAACTGCGCCAACAGAGCGTTGGAAATGTTCATTCGAACACGTTTTTGGTCTAACGTAAGCAAACGCGGCACGCAACGCGCGGACAGCTTTCTCATGCCTAAATCTTGATTTAATTTGTAACAAACACGTTCATTGGACATTTTCATAACCTCTACTATCTCTCTCACTTTAATTCGGCGGTCGTCTAACACCATTTGGTGAACTTTAGCAATGTTATCGTCAGTGTCTGCAGTTTTTGGACGTCCCGAACGTTCATCATCTACCAAGCTCTTACGGCCACGTTTAAATTCAGCTGCCAAAAATTTCACTGAGGTAAATGATGGTGCAGAGTCCGCATACACAGAGTCCAACTCATTTTTGATTTGGGTAGGCGTATTGCCCTTCAAAAACAAGAATTTAATAACAGCTTGATACTCAATTTTTTCCATTTTTTACAAAAGAACACTAACATCCACTCACTCAAATGACTGTAAACTAAAAACTGTGCGTCTAAAATGACTGAAACTTTGATAAGTAACTGATTCAAGATGCACAACTAGCATTCACCAGCTTTTATTGACGAGCGCCGCTATCTTTACGTTGCAGTCGGAAACTTTTCAGACAACCCTCGTATATTCATCGGCAAATGACCTACATATACTGCATAATTTGGTGGCCGTTCGTGGCCGCATTTTCTTGTTCTTTTACTCGTGTTCTCCGAATTTGTTTTGGATTTCGCTTTTCATGCTTGGGAATATTTTTTACATCGGCTTTTAACCCCTACCCCTGAAATTTCAGTTGCCAGGGGGCTAACGTCTTAATTTCTTCCGCTTAAAAAAAAAAAAAAAAAACACTGTGGCGCTGGCAGCCCGGTATGGGCCATGGCCTAGCTTCTTGACACTCTTTTGTGTTGCTCATGTTGTCATTTTTGTCACATCTGAGCAGGCCCTACGATTTATCGCCGAGGCCGAACGGCACTCCTTAAGCTTTTTCGTAGGCAATTTTACTTTCGGGAGTTTGCCATTGCCCGCCGAAAGGGTGAAATTTTTGGATTTTTCAAGTCCTATGCCCCGCAGTCCTATGACTTTAGATAATGAAGGTTCTAAACCAGACCATAAGAAGATTAATTCGAGGTTGATACTGAATAAAAAATCGTCCCGTCCATGGTAAGCCTAGGAAAGTGTTATTGAAACCTTAACAAAGTTTTATTGTTTCAAAAGAATTTTAAATTGTTGCAGCGGAACTAGTTAATATCTACCTCGATGGTGATATGATTGTCACCAAGGATTTCTAGCGATCATGATCACGCAATGAGATGATCAGGTTCTGTGGTCTTGCAAACCCAGCTCGTTCATGCTCGATCACATGGCTTGTGCTGAATAAGTATAAGCTGTGCACCAGCTTCACAAGATTTTAGACACTAAATGGATTTACACATGGCGAACCTTATTTTTGACAGAAGGAGCAAATCTAACATACTCCAAAGGCTATTGTTTTTCTGCATAAATGCTGACCTTTATATGCCCTCCTTCTTAAAGACTTTTGTTGAAACGACTTAAAAAATGTAGGATGGCTTAAAAATTTCTATGTGGCTTTTCTATTCCCTTATACTCAGTGGACATATGAGTCATGTGTTCCGAGTAACAGAAATTGTCAATATATTTGTATTCACTCAGGCTAATTAGATCTAACCGTTGACCATGTTAGAAGATGTTATCCGCATAAATACCGAATGCAATGGCAAATTAGTTTTCAAACTTCCTCTGTCTTTCAGGGCTAAGATTCTGGCCATAGAACCTCGTGAACCTTAACAAAATTAATATTGAAATTTATCAACGATCTTGGTCGTCATTGCCTTTTCGAATCGTTCCTCCACTTCATGTATTCAGCTATTTACAAGAGAATGTAGGACCCATACCGAGGAGTATGTCGTCCGTTGCTGTAACTTATGTGAAACTGTACCAGATCAGGGCCAATCCTTTGGTGATGAATCTGAAGTGTCCATGGGTCTAAGCCCTTTATTTTTCCCTTAAAGTATAAAACCGCTGCTGTTTTGGCGCATAGAGTGCTATGATGTCGTATTTCGACGTATATTGAACTTATACCTCTTTTCTGGAATTGTTGTCTTGCTTAATTGTCTGTTTTAGATCAGAACTAGGTTCCATCGCATTCGACCATTGGATGCTTCTTTGCTGTTTCTTCAAGTTACTCATGCCCCGTTGGCGTTCAATGGGTAGTCTGCTATCAGACATATTGACTAATCTTATTCACATTAAAAGGGGAACGGCGGAGAAATGAGATTTATTTTGCTTGTCATTGCTTCCCAAGAAAGAAGTAACGTCCAAGATTCGTACCCAGATCCTCAAGGGAATTGGCCTACAAGTTTTTTTCATTAACTGATGCATCTTGTGCAAATGTTTTCTAAAATACTGCTAATTTTGCCTCATTCGCTGTGCTTGATAAACGAAAACTAAGATATAGCGATTTACGCTCAACAAAACGTTGGGAAATATTGAAAAGTTACAAAGTGGAAGCTGGTGTGATTGTTGGGTTGGTTTTTGGAGGGGCGGCTATATTTGCCTGTTTTTCGTCCAAGCTGATAATGGAAGGAACGTTTGCAGTCAATGGAGAGTGCTACCGGGGCTTTGTGCCCGATTTTTTATGGCCATGACTGTAGGATTTGCACTTTAGCTAAGTATAGCACACGTTTTAGTAACAAAAAGTATTGTGAAGCACCATAGACATTCCCTATTGCTACGGCTAATTACTACTTAAGGAGTGCCATCGAAAAAATTTACCCACCGAAAATTAATCTTTATCTTTGACAATTTTTTTTAATTTTTTCAAGAACACCTTCTATCATTGTTTTCATGGCTCATCTTTCATCTTTTTAAAGCTATTTTTCCAATATTTTTTGAATTCTTTCAGGGTGTTGACAGCTTTTTTAGTGGCCCTCAACTCTTTTTTGATCAGGGCCCAGTGTCTTTCAATTGGCCTAAGTTCTGTCGAATCCAGAGCATTGGGCTCTAAGCACCGCCGAAACGTTGTTTAGCTCATACCAATCTACCGCTCTCTTTCCGTACTGACATGACATAAGATCAGGCCAAAATAAGGGGAGTTCTCGATGATTGTTGTAAAAATACCTTATGCGTTTCTGCAGGCACTCTATTACATAAATGTCGCCATTTATTGAGCCAGTCGTGATGAAAGTTTGGCTTCTGAACCCGCAAGAATAAATTGCTTGCCAAACAAGGAATTTTTTTTTGAAATTTCGCTTTAGGTTGGGTTCGAAGCGTTGCTTCAACATTTCCTCTACCTTTGGCGGTATAGAATGCCTGCCTCGGAAGCTGGTTGAAATCTGCAAAAACTTACGATTCATCGCCCATTACAATGCATGAAAATTTGATTGCAAAAGTTTTGCCCGTTGTTTCGCATCCAAATTTTTTTTGGCGTTCCGATCTGGAACCTTTTAGACTTTCTATGTTTTCAAGCCCGTATTTCTCTTCACTTTATTAATTAAAAAATTTGAACATACTGTTTTTTTTTTGCCAAATTACGTTCAGTGACTCTTTTTGGGTTCATAAAACCGACTTTTCGACCAGACCCCTCTTTTCTTTCAACTGACAGGTTCTCTTTATAATTCTTAATAGTAGTAGCAACTGTTTTTCTATTAACTTTTAGTTCCTTTGCGGTTTTTATAAAGGTCCACCCTGGGTCTGCCAAGTGACACTTAATAATATTTTTTCTTACATCCAATTCAGATTCCATGTTGGTTATGTTAACTACCAAAGAGAAATGACATACAATTGAAAAACAATAGAAGCATTCCCAGCATCACAAAAAAGAAGAATTTGAGTGATTTCTGTAATTTTTGGAAGTAAATTCGAAATAGGAGTGGGTAAATTTTTTCGATGGCATTCCTTATATGCGCTTAATCCATCTATAGTCTCTGCGTGAAACAAATCACTATTTCATCTTTTTCATTCCTTCACCTCGTTCTTCCAATTTACCAAAGGTCCAGGAATCCGCGATGCATTAGTGTCGGCTTCCTGGTCATATTGAAACTAAAGGCTGGAGTTATGGGGTTCAAAGTTCGAGACAATGTTGGCGTTAATTCTTCAGCAATATCTGCATATCTGTCATATCCACCCTACTTGTTTCCTGAATCTTAGACCTGTGCAGGCTTATAAAAACCCTGAAACGGAGTCAAGATTAATCGGTAGATTTGGTCATTTATCTTTGGAATAAGACCATCGTCGTGCAATCTATGCTACGGTATATTTCTTTAGTTTTATAAATCAGTTTGTCAGTTTTATAACTATACGAAACTTTTTCATTTAGCGTATTTTTCTTATACACACATGTAGGGTACGCTGTGTGAACTAACATGTGTCGTGTAACGATGAAGACTATACGCTGATATTTCTTCACCATTATTTAGCGTATGTAGACCTCGTCCTTCTCTCCTACTGTTCGTCACCTCGGTGACGGTTTACGTATTCTAATTTCTAATACAATGCTTCTGCTATTATGTCACCTACTCTAGTTTCCGCTTTTCTCACTGCTTCTCATTATGTTCATAATCTATTTCAATACGCACACTTCGGATTTCATATTTACGTAGTAATTAGTCCGTAGCTGTTCTATATTTCCCGCCCAGCTTGTTTTACCGAAGCCGTTTCTCCCACTAGAGATTTCATAGCTCTGATTCTAAAATTTCCTTACGCACGGGTTCGTTCCTGTAAACGGCTTTCAGTTTGCCATACTTTCGTACAGTATGAAGGATTTTATGAATATCTATCCAATTTTACTTTTGCTGCACGATAAGTCCAGACATGGAACCCATCAGACTTCAGATAGTCCCTTAGAAATTATACAACTCAGCCTCATCTAACAGTGCCTGGATATGGTATTTGTTCACTTAGTCGAAGGCATTGAACTGTTTTATGATCTATTGCCGCACAGTTGACGTTTTACATTGTCTCTGTATCTAATGCTCTTGCTAAATAAGAAGAAACAAATTTTCTTCTCTAAAATTGTTTAAATTGTCTCACTAACTATTTTATAACTTTTTCATTTTCAGAAACATCGATATTCACCGTTGAAGGTGTGCATTTATATCCAGAGCCAAATAGACAAAATAAATGAAAGTTAAAGCAAGTTCTATCCCTGGATGGTGTTCGTCACTACTGTTAACAGCAGCCATATACATAAATATGTTGTTTTTTTTGTATTAGAAAAAAAAAACACCACACATGCAAACTAAATTAAAGAAAAACAAAATAAAACAAAAAAATAAATAAAATTATTTTTTAATTAAATCAATGAAAAATAATAGAGAAAAATAAATTGTAATTAGTTTTAATAAACAAAAGCAACTAGAAAAAAAAATATAACAAAGAGGAGGATTAAAAAATCAGCAAGGCAACCATCAAGCCAATATCCAGGCAACACCTCTTATCGTTTTGGTCACGTTCACTGCTGGATCTGCATAAGAAACACTTCAAAAGTATACTCGTATTCCCAGATCCAACAATGATACACTCCACATACTTTGCAACAACCACAAAAAAATAAATTTAAATAAAATCTATCTGCACCGACAAGGATTCTGATTGATGACGCTTAGAAATACCACTAATAAATTGGTCAACTACGACCAACAGGACCATTCATTTAAAAAAAATAAATGAAGAAAAATATTATTAAAAACACTTAAATTACGAACAAATTGGGGGAAAAAAAAACAAAAAACATCATTAAGTGAACGAAGTAATCATTAATAAATAAAATTCTAGTGTAGAAAATATTTTAGTAGTCTTGTACTATCCATCCAGTCATTTATGATGCGTTTGCTCATCTTTCAAAGAAGGAAATTTATTTATGTTTCGTAAAACAAAAACAAAAATATTTAAGTATTTCGTATTTTATTTTATTCAATTCTATATCTTTAGTTCCTTTCGGTTAAGGACAATAAACAAATAAGAGATCATCTACAGATTCAATACAAAGTTTATCTTTAATCTTTATTTCAAACACACAAGAATAAAACACAAGTTAAACGATTTTTTTGTGAAATATTTTGCCTAGAAGTTTTTTGTAAAATTAAAAAAAACACAATCAAAAGTATTTTGTTAAACTAAAATATATTTTATAAAATTCTAATTTGTAATTTTAGTTTAAAAAAACAATAACGCAACTACAATGTAGAAAACAAAATATAATGTTATACAATAAACAATATGCGAGTATTTAGATTTCTTTTATACAGATATTTTCTCTTCACTATTTTAATTTTTGTTTTAACGATAAAACATTAAAAACACTGTTAAAATGGTAAAGAAACAAATAAGAAAATAATTCTTCTTTTTTTCCTTATTCTAATTCTCTCTCTCTTTCTCTCTCTCTCTTTTATACCGCGCAATTTAAAAATCTAAATGAATATGATTAAATAATTTTGTAAATTTTACAAGTACACGAGAGTACGTGAATACAATTATTTTAGTTAATGAATCGTTGAACACATTTGTTTTCAGTTTCAAGTTTTTTTGTTTTTAATCTTTTAGTTAACATGAATAGCCGCCAATAATAATTATAATAATAATTTGTATCTACCTTAAAATGTATTTTGTTTAATAGAATTCAAAATTTGTATTATTTGTGTTTCCTTTTTCTTTTTTTAATATTTTTCATTTTTAAATAAGTACATTTTATTAAACAAATTATTGAGTAAATGATATACATATTTAGTTAAACATATTTTTAGTTTATATAAAATAAACAAACGTTACACAAGAAATTTCTTTCAACTTTTTATTTTGTTTTATTTCTTATTATGTATTTTCTTTTCTTATATTTTGATTTGTACATTCTTTTTTACTCTTAAGTTCTGTAGAGTTCCTTAGTGAATACGTTTTTTCACCTTCTTTTCAAGGCGAGGCCTTCTATACTGCGTTGAAATTTTAAATTAGAATTAAGATTCTACAGGCATCGTTACCTTGTCAGTTGCTTTGATTGTATAGTAGCTAGATGTCTTTTAAAAATAACTTTTGAAGACTCTTCTTCTGTAAACCTCAAAGATCAATGGATCAACGTCGTACGAGTATAGAGATGATTAAATTCTTATACAGGACTAATTTTGTTTCGGGTGGGCATTACTAATAGAACTTGTAGTATAGCTTTATCCAAAAATAAGGGTCGTTAGCCAGCACTATTTTGTCGTTAATTTTTAATGATTTTTAGTTTTCGATTAGTCAGTTAATACCAATTTTAATATATTTCATAGGAAATCAAAATACATAATATCGAGGCCTATTTACTGTTAGGTATTGTAGGCCATCCACCAGATACTTACTGGCTTCGATTGCACTACAGTCCCGTTGAAGTTCCCTTTCATGTGCATGAGCAACCTTTGATACAGTCGACCCTCCGGACCGACATCTTTCTAGGTTGGCCGTCTATTCGCTCAAAATGATCTATCCATCTCAGATGTTCCCATCCAGTTCGTGACTGAATTTTCGCGCCGATTCATTGTCAATGCAAACAGAATTGAAAACCATAAGCAGTATCTTTCTTTCAAAATGAACAAGTAATACCTCATTTGTTTCTTCAAATTCCAAGCCTCTGCATCATAGAGCGTGACCAAGGTTGTAAGGGTATTGAATGAGGCAAGTTTGGTCGTATAATCAACTGGCTCCTGAGCCCAAAGAATCAGAGATTGGCAAGAGTAGTTCTTGTTCTGGTTTGTGCACTAATATCGATGCTACTGCGGATGGTCCCGTTCTAGTCAAAGCGTAGGTTATGTGTGTCCTTCTCTGGTAACAGATTGAATTTTGTTTTGTACTGGTTTACCGTCAGACCCATTTTAGATGCTTCACCCGGGTATGCATATTAGCCTTAGAGTTGTGTACGATTTTCTCTCGGGCAAAGATAAAAAAAACACATAATAGAGTGTTAGCTTGCTTAAAACCTTTGTTGAAATTGCAGTCTCGGTTATTTTTTAGTGACCTTGATGAAGCAACAAGATGTTTCCATGATGAATGCAAAACTTAGCATGTTGTTCATAAATGGTTTCAGACCTCCCATAATTTGACAGAAATGATGAGGTCAATGCTTAGAAGACATATACCTCTATGGTTGAACAAGTTATAAGGGTCTGTTCTCCTATGAATCGGACAAACCATCCTTTCCGGTGAACATATATTAGACATAAACTTTTTCATGTTCTCAATCAGGTTGTCCTAATCAGTTAAAAATGTGAGTGCCAGCAACTTAATTAGATTTCAACTTCAATACTGCTATCTCAACTTTGTCTTGGTCATGGCGATGCAATTCATTGAATGGTTCGTGGGAAAATCGGCAGAATTAGTCTTTTCATAGTTTTAGCAGCGACTGCGTTTCTACAATTTCAAAATTCATATAAAATTAAGTGGTCACAAAGACAAGACTTTTATCAAAATACAGTTTCTATATATTAGACAAGATTTCCATTTAAAATGCTCCTCATTCAGTAAAATAGCATCAAAATAACTTAGGAAAATAGGACAAAATCCTCTCCCGTGCTGTTTTTAGACAGATTAGAAAGGATTGGCAATTCTGGACGATGCGAAGAATATAGTGACATCAGCTCACCTCTTACTTTAATGAATAGGCTTATTTTATTTTTATTTAAGTTGCTGTTCAAAAGGTATGCAGCATCTGATAGATTACATTTTAGTAGCAGGTAGTACAATCTGTAGCGAAGTTCCTAGCCTCCCTTACCTATTTCTCGTATCTGTCCATCTATCTATCCAAACAATGCGAGAAGTACGTCATAATTAAATCGTAGAGATGAAGCCTTCTCCGTCATTGTTGATCTGAAAGCACAATTTAGACGCTAAACGTTACCGCTTTTGACAATTATTACCTCGTCTTAAAGTGATATATATTTAGCCCAATTTGGGCTGTCTACTTTGTTCCTGTTGTTTTAGATCCTCATATGTATTCAAAGTGCAGTCGTGGAATATCCAGGAATAGAAAATGAGGTCTTGTTTCCAATTGCAGCATACAATCAGGGCTAGATGTAGAGGGACTGACTCTATGATGTGCTTTTGTTGGCAATGCAACCAGTCTACGTCTAAGAAATCGCATAATTTGCTTCTGATAACTGTGTCAAAATGTTTTTTTGTATATTATGATTTGCAGTTACTAGAACTACTAAATACTTGTATTCGCTGTCTATTTTAATACGTTAACGTTGAAAACTTCAATATTTACCAGTTTTCGTAGTGCGAATTTACTTCCGTTTAAAAATCATCGTCAAGATTAACACATAGGCTCCATTGCTTGCAGGACTTAGCTAGCCTGTTTTTTTTTTATTAACATCCAACTGATTGAATCCGAAAGAAAAACAATGTCTCTGTGGAACCTTTGAGAATAAGAGCTGTGGGTTTAGAACACCGACGTTTATTGAATATGGCACATAAGATCTTTTGGGCGACGTTTAGAAGAATTAGGCTTTTATAGTTCCAACAGCAAAAAGTTTCAGTTTGACTATAGCCAACTTGTGCATATTCCCTACCAAGACTATTTCAATCTGTGGTCTTAACAATAAGTAGTTAGGCAGTCAGTTCTTGAAACCGAGTAGATAAAGAAAAGTAACTTATTTTGACATTACACTAATTATTATTGCAGAACCACTTTATGTTAGACCTCTAATTCGTCTTTTCGATCTGCTGCTACTTTTTTATGCGAAGTTGGTTCGGCATATTTAAATATAAGTCAGCCGACGTTTGATTTTCTTCCGAACTCTTCTTTGCAACGAAATAGTGTCCGAAGGTAATGTTGATTCATTTCATCCATGCGGAACTATTCGTTGACCACACTACTAATTCCAATTGCTTTTTGAAGCTTGGAACGGAGAACTATGGTCCAAAGCCCTGAATAATTTATAGAGATAAAATAGATTTATAAATCCATTACTCTTGTCATCTTTAAATAATCTCATCTTATTATACCTATCCTATAAAACACAGTATATAGTATGCTGCCTACAAACTGACATCTCTTGGATCATCACTAGGATCGATCGTTTGTTTCGATGTCAAATTTCCATTTTCGCGTACCTATCCCAGTCTGCTTTTGTTTTAGTAAGAAGCTCTGTTGGAAGTGTATCAACTGGATACAAAATAGGTGCGAGTAGTTAGCTGATTTTGGGTTTATATAAGCAAGTCGCTTTACCTCAGGCTTGTGATGCTGTTAGAAATGGGAACGTTCAATATTCGTCTTTAGTTTTCTTTTAGCTTTCATTTAGATTGCGAAACGAGTCTCAGTCAGAAGTTATCGAATTAAAAGCCTTAAATGCCTTATTAAATTATTTGTGGGTCAACGTTGTCATTAAGGATTAGGGATATAAAAAATATTTTATTTTTTTATTTCTAAAGAATAAAATCAGGTGGCTTTAAACCATTATTTTTTGATTACATTGAAATGTTACTAGGCCAATCGACGCGTTTTTAATATTAGTTTGGAATAGAACTTAATTCCAAAAAGCTGACGCGTTCATAGTTAATTGTCAATTGATCTAACGCTGAACACAGGAGCAATGTGGTAACACTTTGGAATATTGGTTGCGACATAGATATTCTGGAAGTTTGCTTGATACCTTGGTCTTGAAGATATGACAATAAAAGGCGCAATTTTGCCTAATCTTTGTTATATTTCTGGACTTCCTGCTTCGCTAGATTTATTCATTAACAAATTTCGACATTTCTGATTGTATCTGGACTCTGATTTGATAGATCTTGAATTTTAAGTGGTACAAGTCTGAAAAATACCATTAGATGTATCTAGAGAAGTTTAACCCATTTTTTAAAAAAAAACATCAACAGTATCAATTCTTGTGCTGCAGCACCCAATCATTGATTTGAATGCTTGTCATAAGTATTATTTGTGTATTTGTGAAGAAGCAGATTTAAGTCCAGATGCGCGCAGAAAGCCTCATTACCGTGAATCTCAATAAATATCCAAATTTGGGTTTTGAGCCGCTCTTCACTACCAAGACCGATATTCTTTGGTTAATGATGCGCAGTAGTCGTGTTGATTTTCTTGACTATTATGAGTACGTATGTCGTAAAATACTCGTTGCGTGATTGATTCATACTCATAAATATTGTAGTTAGTCGCAAGCTACGAGTGTTTTCATTAGATGCATTCTTTATTCAATAAATCATGTGCTTAAAGTATCGAAGAATATATGCGTACTTCATATTGTAAGTTATGGAATACCACGGAATGCGCTGAACACAATTCTCCGTAAATGTTTCTCATATTCGTCACCAAAGCGTTTGTCCTGTTGGCGTGGATCTTAAATCTCCAGCAAGAGAAAATAGTGTAAAAGTATTAAATATTATGAGCTGGGCTTGCAGTTGACAAGGCCATTTCTGGCGAAAAGACACATGCAACCTTATGTGGGCTTTTAGCCAAGACTTTTCGAAAAAGTTTTCAATATTTTGCCAGCGCCTGACGTTCTGACGTTTTTCTGCCTGACGGGCATAGCGAGATTATGGATTTGGCGAAAAATTGGCGTTGAGTGTAAATTGAAGAAAAATAGCTGGATGATTAGTAATCGTGGTCTGCAAAAAGATGGTATGCTCGTGTTTAGACAATCTCTTCAAAAATAATGATAAGATAGGAAGAGTTGTTTGTCAATCATTCTTAATATGAAAAGGAATCACCCGTTGAAGTTGACTTTATCAGGAACGTCCTGTATTCGTAAGTAAGTGAATTATTGAAGAGGATTTTCTGGAATTTCAATGCTGTAATTGTACTGATTATTTGAATTTAGCCATTGGTTACCATCAATAAAGACATATATCGTGAACCACTCAGGAAACTGTTTTTTTCTTTTTTATCTAATCAAATGTTTTTACCAAAAACGGATAACTGAAGTAGTTGCAAGGAAGGAGGACTCATAGCTGGCTTCCCGAGGGTGATGTATCTAGTGAACACACTTAACAGAATATGAATTAATTTCTCGATGTTAAAATGTAGAAAGCTGCTAAAGAGGTAGAATATTTAGTTTTTTATATTTTTTTGAAAATTGTATTTATCATTTTTTAAAATTGTTGGCCAAGTAGTCTATTCATTGCATATTTTTTAAAAATAATTTCCAAATAGCTATTTCTTTTCATGACAAAGCTTCGTATTTGATTTGAATAATAAATCCGTCTTTCTTGTGCTTTATTAGTCCAGAACTATGTTCAATATTGATTTCGTTCTTGACCTTTATAACGAGCAAAAGAAATCAATTTTTAGGAATAGAGTTTACTAAAAAATAAAATGAATAAATCGGCACAGTTCAATGAGAAACAGAATATACAAATTATCGGCACCAGCTCAAATAAACAAATTGTAGATGTAAAGTTAAATTTAAAAATTTATACATCGAAGTGTGTTGTACAATTAATTTATAAAAAAAAAAATACTCATAAATTTTCATTTCATTTTTGTAATTTTATTTAATTTTCAGTGACTTTATCATTACTTTCGAACTATCCATAGCAAATAATAAATTATATACGTAGCGACTTTTTCGAAATAATTATACAGAAATCTAAAAAAACTAAAATTAATGAAAACTAGTAAAATGTTATGACACTTACTAGTTAGTAAATAGAACAAGCATACAATTCAAGTAGAAGATAACCCCAAATAGATTGTTCACTGACTTTAGACCGTTTTTTAAATAAAGAAAAATTTAATATTAGAAAAAAAAAAACAAATAAGAAATAAACACCAAGCAAGATAAAATATAAATAAAAACTAAATTCGACTCGTAAACGTTCTCAGTTTTCTTTAAGTTCGCGATTTTCTTGTTTTATAACTTTTTTTTTTTTAAGTAGAAAATTAAATATTTACAATCAAAACGAATTAACTTAAGATTAAAATAAAATAAATTGAAAAATAAAAAAATAAATTATTAGAATTCCGCCAAAACTCGTAGACAAGAAAATGAATTAAGAAAACTAATGAAAATAATTTTATAGTGGATTTAAAGTAGATAAACTTAATGTAGAGACTTAAAGTTTTAAAAAAAGTTTTGTAGTTAAAAAATTAAATTAAAAAAGAAAAATATTATATAATAATAGAACTAATGCGGCGGTAAAGAACATTTTTTAAATTAAAATTATTAAATATATTTGTTTTTTTTTGTTTAATTAAAGATAATATTACTCGCATAAGCGAAAAGACAAAGTTTGGGGCTTAGATCATCTTAAGTTTATTACTTTTCTGAATATTTAAAATAATCAGCAAAAATTTTGTTTGGAATTTGTCCATGAGTGTGAGAACAGCCTAAGACAATATAAAGGACTCTTTCATCTGACACACCAGTCTAGTACTCAGCATTATTTTATGTTATAATTGTGTCTAACTACTTAGATATACTGAAGGTAGACAGTCGTTATAGCAAACGACTGCTGGCTCTAGTTGCGCTCACAAAGTTGGCCGTGATTGCCTTCACCACTTGTGTGCGCCACCTAAGACATGGCCGTCCTCTAGGGCATTATCCATCCGGATAAGGGACAAAAATTATCCAAGCCGGGGCACTGGTGTTCATGGGTTCAAGGTAACCAGTTATCTAACCTGGGTTATCCGACCTTTTCATTTGCTTGAGATAGGACTCAATTAACTCCTAAGACCGTGGAAGTAGCGATTAGTAATAGTGAGACCTCCCATAATTTCCACACTGTTACCGAGGCAGAAAAAATCACTTACTTTCTCAAAGTTGCCCAATTTTGATGTTTTATACCAGACGTCGATGCTGTGTGTCTCCCTTTGTTGACAGCGTTTGTATGATTTTCGTACATTGACCGCTAAGCGCATCTCTGTAGCTTCTTCTTCGATAGTGGCAAACACATCATTGATAGCTCGCTGTGTTCTTCCTATGATGTTCATCTCATCTGCGTTAGCAAAAAGTTGAACAGACTTTTGATAAATGGTGTCTCTATAGTTTTGCAAAGCTTTTTAGGGCAATGTGCGAAAAATTACATTAAAAACGCATCGCTTTATTGAAGGTCTCAAGTTTATTGACCCACATTATTAAGATGAGTTGAGGCTTGCTGCATATCCAATCATCAGCTGTTGCTTTAAACAGCTCGGCAGCTGTAATTCTGTAGAAAACAAAACAAAAAAATTTATTCTGGCAAAATCTAAGATTTTTGGTGCACTGGTAAGATTTGTATAGGAGTCTGGGTTAAAATCTTGGCCAAAACCAAAATAAAGAGAAAGAGCAACTCTTTTAACCGGCATCAAAACTCTCTCAGACACCAGATGTCATATTATGTACTACATATTGTCCGTAGGCTAGGCTAGGTACACTCTTACCACTTACTTCTTGTTCGACAAAAAACCAATCCAATTAGGCCTATTGGCTCATTTTAATGCCACATGGAATCGCGATCCTCAGAATCTTGGAAACAATTTGAGGTCTATATTGCTTAGATCACTATGGTCATTTTAGAAAAAGGCTCCTTAGTGGAGTTTTCTTTCTTGGTAGGGAGCTGCCCATATACAAAGTATGTAGAGGATTGTCTCTTTATCGTCTTCAACCATGCAAGTGTTTGTAAAAATGTCAAGCCTTCATGCATGCCTGCCTTTAGAGAATATCCAGTGATGACACGTTTAAAAGTGCTGAGATGTTTTTTGTTTTGAAGATTAATCTTTTAGAGCGATTCGGATCCAGTTTTGGTCAGATTTGTTTAGACGGTAAACATGTTGGACTAACAGCCCACCTATAGTTTGTTCGTTCTATACCTAAGCTGGAAAAAAATCATATGGATGTTGAAGTTTCAGTCGTGACCACGACAGTGATTATGTCTGTAAGCATTTCATAGATGTGTCTCAGATCTTCATGGTAAGGCAGTTACTATCTCCATCAATTCTTCTCTCAGAGGGCCTAGTCTTGTCATTACTTCTTGTTCAAAGAAGTGATCACTCTTAAGCCAAAAATATATGATAAGGCATTTATCCGCTAAAAAATTGTAGTAGAATGCCTGTATCCAGTCACATGCTCTTAAAACCTCGTTTTACCTGCGGTAGAACTCATAGATGACACCAACCTTGTACAGTTATTTTACACACTTGATCACCTATGTAATGTATATTGCCTCACATTGTTCTACCAGTATTTTCACTACTAGTGGTCCACCGAAGTTTGCAGCACCATTCTGCAACTTCAAACTTTTAACCGTAGTACCCGGCTCGCTATGAATGCTCAACAGTGTACCCTGAAGCCCGCTTTCGGACGAACTCTGAAATATTGTAAATCTTTTCAATTCCTCAGAACTCGCTTATGGACGCCCTACCGAGCTCTTTATTTTCTTGTCATTATAACATTCAAATATTTGAAATCAATGTATCTCGGTTCCTCTCTTTTCTTATTTCCTTCTTATTTCCTTGGCTCGCGCTTTTAGGGGCACACAAAATCCCTTGTGCACCTATTCTTCCAAAGTCCTCAGTTAAAGGCATTTTTTAACTAAAAATGTGGCGCGAAGATGGCTCTAGTCTTAAATACTATAAGCCGTGCAATTACGTAGCATATAAGAGAGATTCGGAAAACTAGGATTAATGAGACTGAGAAAGTCCGTAATTTGTAAACGCTCTTCGCTCCTCTACTAAGCAAACAACCATTCGCCCAATATGAATATTTACTGCTGGAACTTAAAATAATTCCTCTGTCTGCTGATTTTATTTTTTATTGAAGTTTTCAAAAAATGTACTATTCTTCAAAAATTTTTCTCAAACTGCCATGGTAATTCCTTAACTAATCAACAAACTTTGTCTTAAATAAAACTACCTCTATCTCAAGTTCAACATGTGCTCATTCCTCGCACATGATTTTCATTTCAATACCAGTGACTTGTTTAACGAAAATAAAATATAATAAAAACAATCAATTTACCACGAACTAAACCACATCCGAGGAGAAACGACCATCCCATCATGAATAATAAAAATAAAAACTAAATAATAAAAACAAATTAGCTACATTTTCCAACTACCCTTCGCACAAATTATCATCCCAAAAATTCAATTTTCATTTCATTGATTTTAATTTGCTAATGCAGATTTGTTTTTCATTTTTTTAAAATTATTTACTGTTTTTGTTTTATAAGCAACACAAAAAATACCGACAAGTATATGTAACTCATGCATATATTCAAAAAAATATAAAATAAAAAAAAGAAAGAAAAATGTAACAGTTCGCACATCCCATCCCGAAAATTCGTCCATAGTATTTAAGAAACACGCATTTTTTTAAATACGAGAAACAAAAAAAAACCAAAAACAACAAAATAATTCAACACAAATAGATGGAAAAAAAATGAATATATTTACAACAAAATGGGAATTTTTTCGGCTTTTTCTATCGCATACTATATGTTTTTTCTACATAAATAAAAACAAAAAAACAAAACGAACAAAAATTTAAAAAAAAAAAAAATCAATCAATGTCGATACATAAATTGTAAATAATTAACATTAATATGAAATGAATGCATTTATATGCACGTGTATTTGTGGTAAGTTTTACGTAACGCGCTAAAAGTTTAAACAGAAAGAAATACTATATATAAACCGAACAAGAACATACATCACGTTACGTGGTTAAATTAAGAGAAATCTAAAAAAATTACACTGTTCTGTTGTTTTTTTTCAAAAAATGTTTTTAAGACTTATTTGTCGTCTAAAATAGAAATAAAAACTAAATATGTTGTTGAAGGAAATTAATTTAAGCTAAGAACATCATAATTAAATATCAAACTTTTATTGCGAGAAAAATTTAAAACTTTATTTAAAAGTTTTATTTTTCAAAAAAAAAAAACGGGTAAGGTTAAAAAATACCCAACTAATTATGGTTCAGAAAGAAATAAGTTACTGTAAATAATAATTTTAGTAATGTTTATATATATAAAATATATTACAAAACAATAAAATTACTATAACTAATTTTTAAGATTAAATCGATTAAGAAAACCTTAAGAAAAAAACAAACAAACAACCGATTACACAACATAAAAACAAAAACAAAAGTGTTATTATTAAATGTAACATCTAAAGTTAAGTTAATTGTATTATATAATAATTTTAGTTATATGAAATGAAATGGAAACAAAAAAATAAACAAAACATAATATGTTAAGAAAGCAAATTGATTTTATGATTGAATATTATATGAACAAAACAAATGATTAAAGTTGATAATTCGAGTAATACAATTATTACTATAAAATATAAGAAAACAAAAAACCAAGAAAAAAATAATTATTGAAAATTTTAAAATAGAAAAGAAATTTGATGAAAAAATTAAAACTGTTTTTATTTACCAATCGGTCATTGTAATGCATAATTTTACATATGCATTGAATTTGGTTGGCGAGAAAGTTATTTCGTTTTTTCGTCGATTGTTGTTGGTTTGTCATCGTAAAATAGCGAATTTACGCTCCCAAAGAAAATATTCAAGAAGATTTTCCATCTTCTTCTTCATTTAGTGGCACAACAGTCCGGAGTGGACCTTGGCCTCAATCAACAAGCGTGTTTAGCCATCTCGATCCCTGGCAAGCTGCCTTCAGCTTCGCACGCTAAGTTGGCTGAGGTCCCCTTCCACTTGCGTGCGCCACCTGAGTCTTGGCCTTCCTCTACTGCGCTGTCTCTCGGGAGCAGATTCGAACACTTTTCGGAACGGAGCATTGGTGTCCCTACGCTCTACATAACCCAGCCATCTCAGTCAAGCGGCAGCGACATCACGCTGCTTTCTCCCGATTATGTCAATATCGTCGGTGTATGCGAGTAGTTGGACGGACTTTTGAAAGATAGTGCCTCTTGTATTTGCTCGTGAGTTTTCCACTATTCTTTCAAGTATGATGTTGAAAAAATCGCATGACAGCGCTTCGCCTTGTCTAAACCCTTTCTGAACATCAAAGGCCTCGGTGAGATCTTTACCGACCTTGATGGAGCAGCGTTCATTCTCCATCGTCATCCTGCACAGATGAACGAGTTTGGCAGGGATGCCGAAACTAGACATTGCTCCATATAGTTCTTCTCTAGAGATGCTGTCATACGCGGCCTTAAAATCGATGAATAGGTGGTGTGTATCGATCTAAAGCTCATGGGTCTTCATGTTGTTGACGAAAGGCTTCCGACGTTCACACAATACGGCAGATAAGATCTTGTATGCGATGTTAAGGAAACTGATCCCTCTGTAGTTGGCGTGGTTCAGAGGGTTTCCTTTTTTGGGATTGAACAAACAATGCTGAGGTTCCATCCATCGGGCATACTTTTGTCCGACCATATTTTACAGACGAGTTGGTGTATGCTTCTTACCAAGTCATCGCCTGCCGCTTAGGCCGTCCGCTCAAGCAGCTTTGTTGGACTTCAGTTTAGATTTTGCTATCTTCACTTCATCCAGGTCGGGTGGACGGAATTGTTGGCCATCATCGTCCAGGTTGAAAGGTTTATATGCATCTTGCTTAGCTGCATGTGCTTGCCGGCATTCATCATCGAACCAGGGGTTTCGTTGTGGTGGACGAGTGAAACCCAGCACATCAGAAGCGGCATCTCTGATGGCGTTTTGGCAGTGTTTCCAGTGGTTTTCGATGCTTGATGCTGGCGGCATTGGACCTCTTAAGAGATTAAGAGACACTCGATCGGAAAAGGACTTGGCGATCTCTTGCGATTGTAGCCGTCTGACGTCGAATTTTCTCACAGCATTAGTTTGTCTTGGCGTAGTTTGGGATATCTGCAAGCGTACCTTGGCTATAACAAGGTAATGGTCCGCGTCGATGTTGGCTGCTCGGAACGTACGAACATCCATAATACTGGAGGAGTGTTTTGCGTCGATCGCAATGTGATCAATCTGGTTGACTGTTGATTGATCACTAGTTCTCCAAGTCCCCTTGTATATATCGAGATGTGGGAACCGCGTGCTAGCCACGACAATGTTTCACCCCGCCGCAAAGTTGATTAGCCTGAAACCGTTATCGGAGGTGGTGTCGTGAAGGCTATATTTTCCGATCGTCCCACCAAATATACCCTCCCTTCCTAGCTTGCATTGTGGGGGCATGCGCGCATATAAGGCTAGTGTTGGCGAATTTAGCCTTGATGCGGAGTGCTACGAGGCGCTCGGTCACATGCCGGAGGCTCAGGACTTCTTGTCTTAGTCTGCCTCCGACAACAAATCCGCATCCAAATAAGGGCTGCTTTTGCCGTCGATTGCAATTGCCGCAATAGATGTTGCAGTTTCTCATCCTCTTTTTGTCCGGCTCATCCCATCGCATTTCTTGGATGGCGGTTATGTCTGCTTTGCAGCAGGCTATGGCTTCTGCTAGTTGTTCGGCTGCACGTGGTCTATTAAGGGACCTAACATTCGACGTACATATCCGAAGCTCATTGTCCTTAAATCGTTTGTGTGGGTTTTCAACAGTAGATCCATCCATATCCGAGGCTTGCAGATGCTTCGTAACTTAATTTTTTTTAAATGGCAGGGCAGTTACCCCGAAAGCACAACCCCCAACCTGGAGGACCAGTTCCATTTTGAATGCCCCTAGGACAAGGGGTCAGTTAAAGCGAAAGCCAGTAAACCGTTCCGGGATGTGAGCGCTGCCGCGCATATAGGGCTCATCCGCCACCATCTCTTTTCCAAGACTCTGACTAAGTCCTGGAAATCCTTACCGGCCTGAGCTCCAAATATGTCGGAGTAGCCCGGATAAGATCCTGTTTTGGTTTTCTGACACTAATCCTGATTTATGGCGTAGGAAACCCGCCATTTGTCCCCTTTACTTCGTCGTCTCCAGTGAGATTCCCAGATGGCGCCACGGGCTGGCGTGAAGTAGGTCTTATTAGCAGAGCTGCAAGATGTTCGGCTGCAGAGGCTCGTTCTCATTATTTAAATAACCAGCACCTGTGGGAAGATGCTACTTGTACGAATCCTAAAACTAATGGTTGCCGTCCTCTTCAATCGGGGAATGAAAAGTCATAAATCAAAGCTCTAAAGCGACTACCCTTGACCGAGACAAGCTTAGTAGATGGATTTTTGAAAAAATTTGGTCCGATGAATTCGTAGCACTAAACTGTCCATTTTCGGGCGTTTCGGTAATCTCGTGTGGATTACTCGCATCGTCCCTCCAA
This sequence comes from Volucella inflata, assembly GCA_928272305.1. Classification (NCBI taxonomy): domain Eukaryota; kingdom Metazoa; phylum Arthropoda; class Insecta; order Diptera; family Syrphidae; genus Volucella; species Volucella inflata. Next base: position 66,875,879 of record OV743718.1, read on the forward strand.
ATGCGACAATTATTCGATTCTAAACAATAAATCCAATGTCACCGCAATTTCAATGTAAATGATAGTTATACGGTTTCATAAAACAAGGCAAACTGTGGTAAAACGATGTGTATCATGGTGGAGTGAAAACCTTGTAGCGGTTCTGAAAAGAGTGAGGAATTTTTTCAACAAACCCTAACGGAACGGAAATTGGGAACGATACAAATCCCTTTTAACGTTTTACAACCAAGAGTTGCGAAGATCAAAGAGAGCCTCTTGGCGTGCCAACTGCCGGCAGTAGCACGACTTCCCAGAGCCCTATGCAAAGATCACACAAATTGCGTAGGATTGCTAACCAAACCAGATGGCACAATCACACATGATCGCGAAAAAACCCTGAATACCTTGATCCAAGTTCACTTTCCAGGGTCCTTCAACTGTGCTATGTTAAAGGGACAATCAACTGAGATTCCGCTACCGAGAAACCTCAGCGGAATCAATAGTTTATCAGGGGAACTCTTTAGCCAGAATAAAGTCAAATGGGCTATAAGCTCATTCAAATCAAGCAATCTGTACACCAAGTACAGACGGTATTTTCCAAGCATTGTTGCAGAAAAGACTAGACTTTGTTGCACCTACCCTAATAGCCTTATTAAGGTTCAGTTTCAACTAGGGCTACGTACTTGGAGGAAGATAAACGAAGCATGTATCCCCAAAACAGGTAACAACCCTAGTGAGCTGCCTAAATTATACCGTCTCATAAGCTTAATATAGTTTTATTTGAAAACAATGGAATGACTTATTGACATCCACATTACAGAATGCTTTGAAAATAGTTCGCCTCTGCAATCATGTCAATGCGCTTACCAGAAAGGCAAATCTACAGAAGGAGCTCTGCTAAAGCTGACAGCAAAAATAGAAAGTTCCTTCGAAACAAGGAAGTTGCACTCTGCACGTTTCTGGACATAACCGGTGCTTTCGATAATACTGGATATAACTCTATATGCTCCAGAGGAAGATCGATCAACCGACCATAAACTGGATCAAAGCGATGCTAGAAAGTCAGGAAATAACCACTTTATCAGCACCGATCTCGGCATCAGTATCACCCGTAAAGGGCTGTCCACATGGAGGCGTGATCACGCACATCCTGTGGTCTCTTGTCATAGACGACCTGCTCAAAAAATATGCAACCGTGGCTCCAATTTAATTGCTTATGACGATGACCTAGTCATTATCTTTGGGGGTAGAAAAGCAAACTATGTCACTGAACTTATGTAAAAAGCTCTTAAGACAAGATCTTCTCATTAATCCAAACAAGAAGAAGAAACTTGAATCTAGATTTAGTTTCAATTAATGAGATGATCGTTGAGTAAAATATCGTTGAGGTAAAATATATATATAACTGAATATACTAATAACAAAAACGCTTTGTGGGCCTGCTGTCGTATGAATGGCAGTACATAGGGGATTTATCCAAAGATCACTGGATCTACTTTATTGCATACAATGATTATTTTTCTGTAGCATGGTGGACTAGAACCACGTTAGGCTCAAAAGAGTGCAGCGTCTTGCACTGCTATAGACGCAATAATAGGACACTCATTTATCAACAAAGTGGCTTCACGCAGCTCTGCAAGTATGGTACAAACCAAATATAAGATTATGGGATTACCCGGATCTAAAGATCCTGCTCTCTGAAATACGAGAAATTGACATGATCTGCATGATAACAGACCGCCTTTAAAAAAACATTAGGCTTCGACATTAGGATTCTCTACAAAGTATCCGAGCAAAGAAAAACATTGACTAGACAAAAACCCACAAACAAAGAAAATGGCATAAAGTGGTGTACGGATGGTTCTTAAATGGAATCGGGAGTGGGAGCTGGTATTCACCGATCAAACACAAGCAAATCAATTCCTATGTGAAAAAGTCCTATTGTATTGCAGCTGAACAGCACGCCATCCAAGAATGCACCAACCTTATCTGCAACACCCATATATTCACGGATATTCAAACAGCTATAGAGCTCGCACATCCTTGGCTCTAAATCAGTCAAGTACCCTCCAAAAACTCAGTTCAACGTGTAAGACCAAACTATGGACGGTTCCTGGGCATGAGGGAATTGATGGTAACGAAAAAACCGACGAACTGGCCAGAAAGGGTTCAGGGTTTTGCTACACCACAAAACTGCAGTAAATCTAGCCATAAATAGCTGGGAGCACTCAAAATGCATCCCATATTGGGAGAACACTTCAATCTAAGACATGCCGAACGGGTCGTCCTGCTCTTTAACAAAAAAGACAGTAGTCGGCACGATATCAGAAACCCAGTAGAGTACCTTACAGGACAACACGGTTTAAAATATCACCTTAACGAAACAAGACTAATCGACTCTAGGAGGGCGAAACAGCTGAAAACATCTTATGTGACTAAGCAGCCGTTAACGGAATCAGACGGAATTCTTTTTCAGAGAACAACTCGACATCACTGAAGTAAGGGATGTTACTGACTTCATTTGTAAGGTAGAAAACCTACTTGACTAACCACTGTTCTGACATACTTGTAAAAATGATCTTTTAGGTCTAAGTGCCGTCGTAACTCGCAATTGGCGAGTCAGAAAATTTAAAAAAAAAATCGGTTTCATTTCTTGTACGAGCTGAATCTTCTGAAGGATTACATTACATTACATTAAACCAAGATCTTTTTGTAAAATTTTCCCTAAAATGGACGGACCAAGGCCAAGCTGCTGTGAACAACGCTAAATTGATAAATTTGTATCTTCCTTAACGCTCTCCTGAACGATTGTAATATTCTATTCAGTCTTGCACTCTTCTTATGGTCTCCGTGTCATTGCATCTTCCAAAGAAAATGTTCCGCGAAAACTGTCATCAATACGAATAGGAGTCTCAGACAGTCGATTACGCGTATATCAGTGTAGTGTTTCATTAGTTTGGTGCACAGAAATATACGTGTGTGTCATCATTATCAGAACCAACATGTGTGTCGTGTAGATAAAATTGCAAAGACTACTAAATAAAACTACCACTGACAGTTTGCAATCTGACAACTGGTTTGACAGATATACAAGGTGGGGCAAAATTAATCATCCTATCGAAAGATCTTATAATTTTTGCAAATGGCGTCGTACGTAAATCATATTTGACATTTGTCAACTAGACAGCTGCAGTATACTGCAGACAGGAAATGGAGCGCTATACTCCGCAAGAGCGTGGAATAATTGTGTTAACAACGAAGAGGACGATTTTATGTCGAAATGCCACGTCAATAAGCAAAATATTCATTTCTGGGGCACTGAAATCCGCGTGTAATACACGAAGAGCCATTACATCCACTCAAAGCCACTGTGTGTTGCGGCATTCACGCGGGAAGAGCGATTAGGCCGTATTTTTTTGAGGACTCCATCGGCAATACGGTCACTGTTACTGGATGAGCGGGGCTTGGTGAACACGTGGTTTCACCAAGACGGTTCAACCGCACACACAGTACGAGCCACAATTGATGCTGTGAAGGAAGCATTCCCTGGTCCCGTAATTTCCTGTTTTGGCGATTTGACATGGCCGGAAAGATCGCCCGATTTAACCATTCGGCTACTTAAAGTCGCGGATTTATGCCAACAAGACAGGATAATATTCGACAGGAATGCAAACAGTTATCAGATATCATCTTTTCAACTTACAGAAAAAATGTTAAGGGTCCAAATAAAGATTTCCTCTACTCAAAATCATTTTGTTTTTATTTAGTAAAATAAAATAAAATAATATTGGATGATTAATTTTGCCCCACTTTGTACACAGTGTGGCAAATAATATCATGGACTGGCACTATAAAATATAATTACAGCACGATTTCTATTTACTTTTCGGCACAGCTATTCAATAGTGATCACCTGCTCAAGCTCATTTTGCCTCTAGTGCCTGCCCCGAAGCTGTTTAAATGGTCGGAATGTCCAAAAAGCATCCTTTCAACTTCAATTCCAATTTTGAGAATAAAGAGAAGTAGCACGGTGAAAAATCAGGTGAATACAGAGAATGAATTAACACGCACACTTGATTTCGAGTGAAAAAATGACGAACAACGATTGTTGTGTTACTCGGTGCATTATCGTACAGAGAGACGGAACCAACAGCGACCTTTATTTTACTTAAATCCTCGTAAAGAATGTTTCGAATAGTCTCTTTGTTTATATTTAAGACCTCTTCTATCGTTCTCAGTGAAGCATTGCGGTCTTCTGGAACAAAATCACGTACTATTTAGATCATTTCAAGCGTCCGAACTGAAATTGGACTTCCCAGCATCTCTCTACCACCCAAAAAACATTTACAACATTTGAAAACAACTGTTCTACTCGAACAATCATCACGGTACACTTATTGTATTAATCGGAATGTTTCAGATGCATTTTTACCAAGTTTTGTTCTATGTAAAAATTCAAACATCAAATGAAAAGGTTGTCTGAAAAAAGAATTTTTATAATTCTTAAATGTCAACCAAATGTCATCAACTTTTGACAGATAGTACAAAAGCTTCAAAATGCATGCTTGGATTGATAGTAGATAGCGCTCTTGATTGCTGGCTCGTGTCCGGGATATTATTTGTCACACTGTGTAAATGTCTGAAGTTATTATGGCACAGAAAAAGTGTCATTTCAAATTATGATAATTGGTGAAAGTTTCATTATTTAGAGTATTGCAAATTTGGAAACTAGCCCAAATGGGTGAAACTGCTTGTTACAACCGGAGCTGTGTTAATAGATGGTCAACACAAAAATGACCGAATTTTGTTTTTCTTTTCTTTTTTACAATTAAGTGATTTTTGTTCTGAAAATATTTTACTCAATCTTGTCACAGCCACAGCTACCAGTGGAAGACCGGAAGATCTGTCAGACAAAGGCAACTTAGCAATTTTGACGATGTATCGTACATTTTCACTGATTGGTCTTCTCATAGCAACCGCTCGTTTTTATTGTCCTTTCCTGGATAAAAATTTACGATGCGACGAAGAATCCATTTGAAGGACGGAAAACTTTGTTCGCTGCTGGAGAAACGTCAGGTATTCTTCATACCATCCCTTCCAAAAGGCTTGCATGAGTGCTTGCAAAAGATGGCAATTAGTTTTCAGACATATTTTTGAAGTCAGAAGGTCGGATTGGGGAACTGAGGTGTACGGTTCTCCTATCATAAAGTGAGATGGAGAAAGTGCTGAAGGCTCAATGTCAGGAGTAGACTAAATAGGACGAGAGTTCAGCATGTCCTCGACTTTCAGTGCGAGGTGTACACTTTTCATGTGTCAACTTGTGGTTTCCGATTACTCTGTCTAAATGTTTTATGACAGATTTAAGCCCAGGAGAAGTAGGTGGAATAAAGCGCCAAGAAATATATTGAAACAAGAGAAATATTGTTGCCTTTGTGCATCATGAGGGTAAATACGAGTAGCATAATCGCTTCATATTTCTATAGGCTTTCCGCGACGCGGCGCGACACGAACTGATCCAATGCCACCAAAAATGTGGTTGATGTCAAATCATCGACTATAGGCAGTTCTAAATGAATGTCACAAAACAGACAAACACCACGATATAGCCTTTTACAAAACGAGGATTTCTACCACGACACAAACATAACAGAATTGGCCGGTCATAGTGGCAACGGAAAAACAAATTCTCTCCGCCAGGACATTACCCATTAACTGTGTAGATGTATCTTTTGATTGTTGAAAACAAACTATGAACTTATGTATCATCGTTTGTCAGTTTACTCGATAATCAGACGTGTTATAGGATGCGTTTTGTTCAAATAATTGGATGTTTTCTAAAATATGATAAGTTTGATTCTTGCAATCTACCACCGACTCTAGTCCCTTCACGATCAATGAATGGATTTAGAGATTTAGTATTTTGATTGACCGTTTTAAAATTCCTTTTTATATTTAATATTTTCAATTCAATTTTCAGTATTATGTTCTACTTAAGTTAAGTGTTGATACCATTTCCTGAACTTTTTAGTGATTTTTTTCTTCTAAGTCTTGAGAAGAAAAATACACAAGCCGTCATTTATTACGTTTTTTGAGGTCGACTTAAGGAAAGTCTAAAGCCTAGGCGAGTGTGTGAGTTTCATTAAAGCAGAGCAGGACTGTATAGGAAACCAGAACACTAACAACAGTTTAAAGTAAAACTTGATGTCTGTAATAGAATTTATATTTAAGATCGTGATTTAAGGAAGGCTCTATATGTTATCCAAGAAAAGTGTATTTTTCTGCGAATTTTATGGCCCAAGCCATTTCCGTTGATAGTCAAATTGTTATGACAAGTAAACGTTAACCTACGATTTCTTGGGAAGTTGTTTTTTTTGTTTAGTTCCGTGATTTATTCATTTGAAACTATTTACTGAAAAAAAAAATATATACAAAGCCCACAAAAGATTTGTAAGAAACGTCGGAGATACGCGGATGCTGTTTTGTAATACAACACGTACCTACGGACAACAACCTCATAGACTTACAAATAATACAAATAATTAATAGGAACCCAGATACATTGGCATGCTGAAGATTTTCATTTCTTTTTTGAAGAAATAACTCTGCAACTATAAGGTAATCGACAAAAAGATTTTTTTTTAACTCGGCGGTCTTTAGAGTGCGCTCGTCTCTTGTTTAATTGTACACCTGTCGTAGTTTCTTGTGTCACGTTTATTTTTTTTAAGATTATTGACTGATTACTAATTGAATGAACAAATGACTTTGTTCCGCCAAATTCAAAAGAAACAAGTCTTAATAAATTTGCATTTTAAAGAAAAATATAAAGACCGGTGGAGCCTATGTCGTCTTAATTATGCACAACAAAGTAAAATAGCACTGTGTAGATCTCTGAGCAACGTACGATGTTATAATAGATACAATCACAAGCAGCCACTCCTCAATTTTCTTTGTCAACTTCTGTTGGGTAGTTAAAAAAAAACAGGAGAAAATTTGAATTAAGTTTAGTTGTTAATTCGCCCCTTACAATGTAGAGTGTTTTAAACAAATTCGGACAACCACTAGTCTCAACATTTCAAATAATGTGTCATAATGTGAAGCATTAATTCGGTGCTTGTCCTCTGTGCTTTAATGTAAAGCTAGGAGGAGAAGGCATCTTTGGAGTTACTTTCGGAAGATATAGTCTACACGACAAGATCGCCAAAATCGACTCGGACCATTACCGTGTTGCAGCCAAGGTACGGTTACAGATGACCCGAATAACGCGAAGACAAGCTAATGCAATCGCAAGAAATCGCCAAATCCTTTTCCGATCGAGTCGATTATCTTTTAATTTCACAGGAGCCGGCAGTGGCCAGCATCTTACTTTAGGTGGCGCTACAGTCCGGGGTGGACCTGGGCCTCAGTCAACAAGCTTCTCCAGCCAGCTCGATCCCTGGCTAGCTGCCTCCAGTTTCGCACGCTAAGTTGGCTGAGGTCCTCTTCCACTTGCGTGCGCCACCTGAGTCTTGGCCTTCCTCTACTGCGCTGTCCCTCGGGGGCGGATTCGAAGACTTTTCGGACCGGAGCATTGGTGTCCATGCGCTCTACATGACCCAGCCATCTTAGTCTTTGATCTTCACTCTTCTGGCTAGGTCCATGTCGCTGTACAGTCCATACAGTTCGTCGTTGTATCTCCTCCTCCACTCACCGTCAATGCAGACGGGACCGAAGATCGCCCGAAGAATTTTTCTCTCGAAGCAACCAAGAACACCCTCATCCATTTTTGATAATGTCCATGCCTCTGCGCCATAGAGCAGGACCGGGATTATTAAAGTCTTATAAAGGGTGACTTTTGTTGTCCGAGAGAGGGCTTTGCTACTCAATTGCCTTCTACCCAAAGAAACAGCGGTTGGCAAGAGTTATTCTTCGCTTGAGCTCAGCGCTGGTGTCGTTGTCTGTATTTATAGCGGAGCCTAGGTAGACAAAGTCCTTAACTATCTCAAAGTTATATCTGTCGAGGGTGACGTTCTGTCCGAGACGTTGGTGTTGGTTGTCTTTTTTGCTTGACAGCATATACTTGGTCTTGCCCTCATTGACCGCTAAACCCATTTTCGCCGCTTCCGTCTCAATACTCGCGAAAGCGCCACTGACATCAGGCTGCTTTCTCCCGATTATGTCAATATCGTCGGCGTATGCGAGTAGTTGGACGGACTTTTGAAAGATAGTGCCTCTTGTGTTTGCTCGTGAGGTTTGCACTATTCTTTCAAGTACGATGTTGAAAGAATCGCATGACAGCGCATCGCCTTGTCTAAATCCTTTCTGGACATCAAAGGTCTCGGTGAGGTCTTTACCGGCCTTGATGGAGCAGCGTGCATTCTTCATCGTCATCCTGCACAGACGGACGAGTTTGTCAGGGATGCCGAAACTAGACATTGCTCTATATAGCTCGTCTCTATAGATGCTGTCATACGCGGCCTTAAAATCGATGAATAGGTGGTGGGTATCGATCTGAAGCTCATGGGTCTTCTCCAAGATCTGCCGTAGTGTGAATATCTGGTCGATGGTGGACTTTCCTGGCCTGAAGCCACACTGATATGGACCTATCAGGTTGTTGACAAACGGCTTCAGGCGTTCACACAATACGGCGGATAAGATCTTATATGCGATGTTAAGGAGACTGATGCCTCTGTAGTTGCCAGCATCAAGTTTCGTAAATAATCGGCAACACTGCCAAAAAGCTTTCAGAGATGCCACTTCTGATGTCGGGTTTCACTCAATCACCACAACGAAACCATTGACTTGATGACGAGTGCCAGCAAAGCAACAGCTTCTCAGAAGGAAGGAAGAAGAACGAGCTGAGAAGTGTGCGGTGGAGGAAATTGAGAGATGCCATTACGAAAATAAGTTTCGAAAGCATCACCAAAAGGTAAAAACATGCCACGGAAACAAACCCGAATCGAAGCCTAAAGAGAATATCGTAGTAGAGTCGCCGTTGATTCTGAGGATTTGGAAAGAGCATTTCTGTAGACTTATAATAGTGAAAACAAACAAATTATCTCTGTGAGGCAAAACAAACCTTTCAATATGGACGATGTGGGCCAAAAACTCCGACCACCCGATTTTGATGAACTGGAAATAGCAATATCCAAGCTTAAGTCAAAACAAAGTTGCTGGAGCGGACACCAACAACGGAGCATACACCAACTAGTCACATAAACCTGGTCGGGTGAACTGCGCCATCTATTGAGGCGTCAGTCTTTTTAAGATCGCACACAAGATCGTTGTGTGAACGCCTGAAGCCATTTAGATTTCATCTCTATGGACAGTTTCACCAAACTAGTTATGGCAGTAATGAAACAAAGGTCCCGCGAAATAAGGTCATACGAAATAAGGCCATATCTGAAAAATGGCCTCATTTCACTTTTGCAAAGCAAAATAACGGCAAATGCTGAGAGATGAAGCACGATACTGTACTTCAGTAAGGAAAAACATGTTTAACCGTTAACAATGTTTAAGAACATATCATTAGTTGGTGATAATCAGCTGATTTAACAACGTTGCGAAATGGAGAGTAGTGCATGCAATTTAGTATTCCAGTTCGAGTTTTTTGAGGGTTTTAGAAAAGGAAGTGTTCTCCTTTATATTCCAGAAATGAAACATTTGTATAAGTTTAAATATAACTTGAAAGGTCTAAGCGATACACTTGCTATAATAAAGCATGTAGTGCTGGTGCTGTGATTGATTTGAATGATCAAAACTTGGCTCGAATTCCAAAAACAAGTGCCGCACATAATCATTCAAGTTCAGAAAACATTAGAATGAGAATGAAAATAAAGGAAGAACGTGCAAATACTTCATTAAAAAGAAGTGGAATACGGGAATTGTTTGATGAACTTTGTGCAACAGACATTGAAAGCTCTTCAAGGGTTCAATTTGGAAGAATAACAAGGCAAATATAAACATCAGGACCAAATCTTTCCCCAAAGCTCCCGTTACTGTAAGAGAAGTGTTGAATTTATTTCAAACAAGAAATTTTATGGACGATTTTGGTATGTCACAATACCAAAATAGTGACCCCCTTCTAAAAGTGCACAGTTACTCAATTTTCCTTTCCCCAACAATTGCAACTGCCATCCAAAAGCTGCCAGAGACAGCTAATCGCGAGTATTTATTGGATGGCACATTCAGTATTGTTCCATCTTGCGTCTATAAGCAGCTATTGATCGTGTACTTTGCTCATGATGAACATGTAAGAAAATATTAGATCAATATTTGGTTAATGTATGCTTAGATGTACCTACTTACATTCATATATGTATATATTTAATATTTTAAAAGTTGAACTTCTCATTTTGGAGAATTTGTGAAAATAATAACCAAAAATTCGCATGGGTATACTTAAAAATTGAATTTCAATATTAATGCGCAAATATCATAACACTTTATACAACGGTATACATTTACGTGCTCGTGAGTAACAAATCGGAACAAATATAGTATATCTTCACCTTTTTCAGTTTATTGAAGAAAATTTGTTCCAATTTAAACCAAATTTATTTGTCACGGTTTACGAAAAAGCATTGAGAATCAGTCTTAAAAAACTTTTTCCAAGAGGACAGTTAGCGGCCTGTTGGTTTTATTATTGCCAGGCTGTTAGGATAAAGGCGTCCCAAATAGCGACATTTGTTAGCTCGCTTAAGCGAACCGATTCTTCCGTAAGTTTTTAGTACTTCTACTGCTGAGACCTGATGATACGTATTCAGCATTCGTAGGTAAATACAGAAGCAAATAGTAAACCATTCAAAATAAATGGAGATAGTATTTTCAATGATTTTTTAATATACTAAAAGCGACAATGGATGGACAAGGTAACGCAATATTTGTAGTTATTATTACTTTTTTTTTAAAGAAAGGGAAACTCCATCTGCTGTTTCTGTATTTGGAAAAACAAACAGGACGACAAGTGCTCTTGAAGGCTATAATAGTCGCCTGAATCAAAAACTGACAAAGCACGGCACTTTGTTTAAATTTATTGACTGCTTGCAAGGGAATTCATCATGTCCTTAGATGGAACGTTTGATATTTTTGAACCTCAAAAAAAAAAAAAAAAATTTAAAAACAAACAAATACAAATTGAGGTAAGTTTGAAGAAATAAGACAAAAAAATTATTTCTATTAATGATTTCTTAAATCAAATGACAAATGATCATAACAAAATTCTCGACGAAAAATCTGCAAATTTAACATACTGTTGCGAGAGTGAAGAAGAAGCAGACCAAGATCCTACTGATCACGATCTTTGGAATGCAGCTCAAACGAGAAGCGTTATTTGCAGCACAAGTGAACGTTCTATCCTTCTTCAAACATGTTACCTCTTTAAACTATGTTTAGATTCTTCTTATCCTTTTATTAGCCCTTTCCTCGTTATACGAACTTATGTGTAACGAGTTTCCCATTTTTACTGGATCGCTGCTGCTCCGCTTATGGGGTTGGCTAATGTCGCAGACCGCAATACGCGTCTACATAATGCTCGGTATTGGATCGCTTCAGTAGTTAGCCCCACGCGTTGTTGCGCATTTGCCATCTGAGAAATCAAGGAATTCTTTTTCCGACCTCGTTTTCTTACAGTTGGAGTGACCGTAGTTGATAGTGCCTTTTTAACCGGATTTTCCGCAGATCTTCTTTGAACGTGGCAATACCAACTTATTCTATTCGCCTCAAGCTGTTCGGTTACAGAATTCTTTATATGTAGACTTCCTCTTATACGCGTAGATCTAATGCAATCGCGTATAGTGACTCCACTAGACATCCTTAACATTTTCATTTCCGCTGCCGTCATTTTGTTTTTAAACGCTTCGTACATTGTCCAGCACTGTGAACCGTTTATAAGAGCTGGTCTAACAACCGTGGTATAGAGTTTCCCCTTTAATTTAAGTGGAAATTTTCGGTCGCAAAATATTCCCGAATTTTCACGCCATTTCATCCACCCCACACTCACTCTGTGGTTTACGTCGTCGACACATTTCGCTTCCATGTTAACGATTGATCCTTAGTACTTAAAGATAGTGCTTTTCGGAAGAACTATTCCGTCTAACATTATATCCGGAACAGGTCGCAACGGATGCGCAAATGGGCACGTCAAATGCTCCGTCTTTGAACGACTTATTTTAAACCCGTTTCTCTCTAGCGCCTTTCTTTATGAATCTAAGGCGTTCTGTAAATCTTCGACGTTATCGCTAAGTATAAATGCGTCGTCAGCGAAGAGAATTGGCGTTACATTTGCTCTCTCTCGTTAGTCCAGCAGAGCTTCTAACCGCAGTTTTCACGTTTCCGTACATATCTTGTATTATTCTAACATATGTTTCCGGTACGTTTTGAGACCTCAGCGCGGCCCATATGAGATCCCTAGGCACTCGATCGAATGCTTTCTCGAGGTCGATTAATACCATGTGTAAGTCCTTAGACGAATCTCGGTGCTTTTCCATTATTATTCGTAGGCTTTGGATAGCGTCCACCGTCGATCTTCCTTCAACAAATCCACACTGGCTATTACCGAGCTTTATTATTTGCCGAAGACGTTCGTTTAAGACTCTTTCGGCGATATTCATTGTGTGTGACATAAGCTTGATTGAACGGTAGTTGTTGCATTCTCGAGTGTCGTCTTTTCCTTTGTATAATGGAACCAGGAAGCTACTTCTCCATTGATTCGGCATAGGTTGTCCACATTTTAATTTATTCAGAAGTTTTGATAGTCATTCGCTGCTGATTCCCTCCATCTTCGACCAAAACTCTGATGGAATGCTGTCTGGTCCCGCCGCTTTCCCCCGTTTCATTTTTCCGATTGCTATACTTATTTCTTCGATTGACAAGTCCGGAACTTCCTCCTCGAATAGACCAGCTGTCGGCACGATATCACGTGGAAACTGTTTGTTAAGCAACTCCTTGCAGTATTCAAGCCACCGGTCACAAATTTCCTTTTCATTTGTTAGTAAACGACCGTCTGCGTTTTTGATGTATTTCGGCGAGGTTATTTCCATTGAATTTTTTCTCCTCTGTGCAGCGAGCTTAAAAATACTTGGCATTTTGGTACTGTACGACGTTTGAACTTCTTGGATAGCTTGTCTTCTATCCGCCGATCGTGAGGTTATTTGTTCCAACTCCTGGTATAGGTTTTCCGCTGTTGCCGCTCGAGTTCGAGCCAGGACTTTCTTTGCGATCTTTTTAAGGCACTCGTATTCAAGAGCCAGTCGAGCTTTTTCGATATTGTCGCTGCGATCGCATTTTGTCCACGCTTGAAATGCACTCTTCTTGTCGGCCACAGCTCGTTTGGTTTCGTCATTCCACCACCATGTTTCTTTGCCGACGTAATGGTATTTCGATATAGTCCCCAGATGGGACTTTGCGAGTGTTATGCATTCCTCGTGCATGCTGTTCCACATTTCTTGCGGGCTAAGTGAGTCTGCGATACCGTTTATATTGTGAAGTACTTCTTTAGCCAGTGCGATAAATCTTGCGCTTCGTTCCTTCGATAGATTATACCACCGGATTTTTGGCTTTCCAAACGATGCCCGTGTTTTCGGTGGTTCCCCCGTGAAAAATTCTGTAGTGAGCAGATGGTGTTGGCTTACTAGCGATTCGCCAAGTATTACTTTACAGTCCTTAACACGGTTTCTCATCGACGTTTTTGCAGAGGTGATAATTTATTTGCGTTTCGTGGCCTCCTCTGCTGTAGGTGATAAGATGTCGTTGATGTTTAATAAACATTGTATTTAAGACGGTTAAGCCGTAAGCCCTAAACGCTACAAGGAAGTCTTAGCAAGGTGAATTTCTGGTTCCAAAGCCTTTACCGCCGTGGCAGTCCTCATAATCAACATTTTTTGCTCCGACGTGGCCATTTGAATCTCCGCTTCCGAAGAGCATCTCATCGATAGGTATATTTCTAAGCAAATTACCGAACTCTGACCAAAATTTATCTTTTTCCGATTGGTCGCATCCATTTTGTGGGGCGTACGCGCTAACAATGTTCCACGCTTCATTGTGTATGGCGAGTTTTACACTCATTTTCAAAATACCAACGATATTGCTAAGAAGATCCGCTGCCGCCACGATACCAACACCGTTTCGTCCATTGGCCGTTCCATGGTAGAACATCTTAAATGCCTTAGTTTTGAAATCTAGAAAACGCGCTTTATTTCCTGTATTACACCACTCTGTTTCCTGTACGCACAGGATTTGAAGAGTTCTGCGACGCATAATCGCTTCCAGTTCTAAACTTTTTGAGGTCATCGATCCGAGGTTCCAACTTGCAAGCCGTTGGGCTCTGACACAAGCACTTCTGCTTGCTGTGGGATCACCCGAGTGCGTTGCAATCGTGGTGCCCAGCGGGGTAGTGCTATTAATTGCGATCATTTCCATGAAGCGTATCTTAAGTTTGAGTGGTTTGACACTTGTATGCTCATTTCAAATTGATTGACTGTGTGTGTGACTATGTTTAGATTGTTTTACACAAATTTCGGAGAAGTACATGAAAGACAACAATCCAATTCTGTGCCCAATTTGTAGACAAATTGTTCAAAATACCACACGAATTTATTTCTAAATTTATTTATTTCAAGCACTATTTGTTTCATTGTTTAGCTGTAGAACTGGACATTTTTCTGAGACAGAATATAGATACAGACATAAGTATCAGGTAATCAAAATTATTAACTCTGATAAAAAAGGAATATCATTTTATTCAAAACTACATCGAGCTCAGGATAGCCATATTTGAGCTCAGCGCAAAATAAAGTCAAATTGGTCTTATTTCACTTTAGCAATACGATATAAATTGAGAGCTACATTAACGAAGGAAGGTTGAGGTAGTGAACTCGTTATCAGCATACCAACAAAAGTTGCAAAATATGCATGACTACACCAGAAAACTATAGCTCAAATCAACACTACCAAATCCGTGTGGCTAGACAAGTTTCAATCAACTCAAATGGTGCAAAATATAGGATTTTTAAAAGAAGCCAAGAGTTACTTCAATCATTCATTGTTGTCTATTAAATCCATGATAGAGTTGAGCATTTAGCGAATTTACTTTACTTTCAGGCAAGGACCTATAAAATATAAAAAGCATTTCGTCGCTCAGCTAATTAATATTGTTTAGAGTTTACTTCTTGAGGCAAAGGAAGATGCGCTAACTCCTTCTAATCTGCACAATGGATTTTGATGCGGTCTTCGACATCATTTAGATAATTGTTCATAGAAGGTTTAAATATATAATAAAACCTAATTAAGTGTTTTGTAAGTAAAAAAAAAACCATGTTTTGATACCAAGTCGCCGAAAAATAAATTTACATTGCTTACATTGGCTAAAATTAAAAAAAATCTAGGATTACTATTTCTCGATGGTTTTATCATAAAAGAAAACCTCAATGCGAATTTTAAAGAATTCAATTTTATTAATGACTATGGATGAATTTAAAATAAAGATTTAGAATTTAACACAAGAAATGATTTTAACGTAACTACTCTCTGTATTTCCCTATACTTTCATTCTCCTTTCTTTCGAGCTTTTCATCCGTTCTTTCGTTCGTTTATCTTTGCTTAATGGCAAGGGTGCGTTCGTATAGTCCTGTGATCTGTTTACATCCTACATTTCTGCCCTCCTAACCATTTATTCGTCTCGAATAATGTCATTTGTCCAGGCCTTCATCCCGTCAGCAGCGGTAGTAGTACATCGCGGACCTTCATGGTACCCAACTTCCTCAACTTCGTAACGATTATTGGCATTGACTTTCCTTTTGACAGCTACTAGATCATTGATGCGATACTCTGTTGCTGCATTTCGCCTAGTGTTATACGTACGTCGGTTGTCCTGGCGCTCTTCATCGAACTCTTGTACAACTTCTTATTCGAGCAGTTCCTTTATCTCTGGTTGTGCATTGATGTGCATTTCAATACCAGTCATGAGCTTGAATGATGATTGTTTCGTGCTCCTCATTGGTGTACTGTTGAGAATCTGCTGAGTTTTGTCTACATGCTTGTAAAAGCACTTTGGGTCCTCCATTGACAACAGCAATGGTATGAGCGTTATGTTGACTCTTTACACTTGTCCATTGCCCCTTAGTACACCTGTTGTGATCAACAAATGTGTAATACCTTGCGTCTTGCAGTATTCCTTAAAAGCATCTGCAGTGAACGCCGTTCCTCGATCAGAAATCATACGTCTTGGGTTGGCGAATATTGCTGCTTGTTGTGTTAGTTTCGCAATCAATTCTTGACTAGATGGACTTATGGTGGGATACAACAAAAGAAACTTAGTAAAACTGTCTATCACTACCAGTGTGTGAGAATACAATTTCTTAGTATCTTCCGTGGGGCCTATGTGGTCTATATGATAGGTTTGCAGAGGTCTATCTGATTTGTTGATGGGTTATAGGAATCCTTCTTGCTTTCCAGCTTTGCGTTCAGCCATAATACACTCTACGCAGTTCCTTCCTCCTTTTTCGACTTTTGGCTCCACATTCCGAATGTAGTACGTTTGTCCCAAGATGTCTTCTGTTTTCTTTGCTGCGAAATGATCATTCCTGTGTATCGAGCATATTACATTATCTTCCATTTCCGATGGCACCACTAGAAGGTCGTTTGCTGGGTTTTTGTACAGAACACTTACTTTTAGGAAGTAATCTTTAAGTCCGCACTTGTATTATTGCCTTTGACCATTCATCCTCACTATGCGCCTTCTTTATTTTGTGGAGTGTCGTTTCTCCGAACATACATACACAACTCAAGGCATTTACGTGTTTCATCTTTGAGCTTGACCGATGTTCTGTTTTATAATTGAACTCCTGTAGAAGCATCGCCCATCTTGATACCCTAGGCGGCACATTTTTGCAGTCCGCTACGATTTTTACCTTTACGCCCAATACGTACACGCGCCACTTTTTAAGCGCTTGGATTACAGCGCTTATATTGAACTGGATGATATTGTTAATCTTCGTCTCCTTTTTGCAAAACCACAGCTCCGTAACCCCATTTACTGGCGTCTGTATGGATTTCGGTTATATCCCATCCCATCTTATCTTAAACACAGCGTCTTTCCTAAGTAGATCACTTGCACGCTTCGCTTTAGCAGCATATCCCTCCACAAATCTCCGAAAGTATGAGGTTAGTCCAAGAAATCGTTGCAGCGACTTCCTTTCCTTTGGCATCGGATAATACTCTACGGCCTTTTTCTTGTCTTCGGATGGTCGATTGGTTCCCTTCTCGATCACATACCCCAAGAAATCAATTTCTCGCCTTAAGAATCTGCACTTGCTCCAATTCACTTTAAGTCCATTTTTGCTCATTATTTCCAGTGCAGGTTCCAATCTTACCATTGCATTATCATAATCATTAGCTGGTATAAATCTTCAACAACTTTGTGAAAACAGCTGGCGAATTACACAATCCAAAAGGAACTTTCAAATATTCAAATTGTCCGTTATGTGCAACAAACGATGTGTACTTTCTGGACTCTGGTTCTACTGGCACACGGAAAAACCGTTCACTAAATCCAGCGTAGTAAAAATTAATGCATTTTGTAAATTCTCTACTACGTCGTCTATCAACGGAAGGGGAAAATGATCTTTCACCATTTTTGCGTTGAGCCTTCGAAAATCGCAACACATCCTTTTGCTCCATTCTTCTTGGATACCAACACAACTGGTGAAGCAAATTCCGAATTACTTTCCGTAATTATTCCCTTCTTTTTCCATTCCGTGATTTGTTTCTGGATCTTTTCTTTCTCTGATGGTGATGTTCTTCCAGCCCTTTCATACAGCAGAGTCTCATCCGTCAAAATAATTTTCATCTCGACTGGTGATTGCACGTTTTGTTGTGGATTATATTCTGCTATCAAAGACTGGATCTCCTTCTGGTACTTCGGTGGTAAGTAGTTCAATTCTACTTTAGCATCATCCGCAACCGAAGTGCACAAACCTACGAATTCACCTCTCAATTTCTCGATGCCATCAACATGTACGCATCGGTCACCAGCTTCACTAGCTTTCTATGCTTTCAAAACTTCGTCAGAATCATCCTCTTTCTTTTCCATCTTCTCTCCAGACTTTGTAGTACCTTCCGTTTCACCTACTCGTGCTTGAACCGCTTGCTCGTCGCGACATCCGAACTGGATTTCATTACCCTCTATTGTCATTATTACGTCGTTACCATTCAACATGGAGAATATTATGTCGCTCTCTCTTACGATATGTAATTTTGCAGGAAAAGAGATGTCGCTACCCGTATCTACTAAAGCAGTTAATTCTTTGCCTTCTACTACTACTTCCTTCATCAAGTAGTCGGCTCTACCACCAAGATGTACCCCTACATTCGCCTCGTCTTTTACTTGCCTTTTGCTGCACTCAAAAGATTTGTGTCATAACTCGCCACACTTGAAACATTTGACTCTATTCCTTGATGGGTATAACTTCGCCAAGTGTCCAAATTTGCATTTGCGCTTCTCTTCTTTTCTGACTGCTGATGTTGCCGATGAAAATCTTGTATGCTGTTCTGATTCTCCCATATATTGAGTTTAGACTTTAACTCATTAATCGTTTGCGCCTCATAGACAACCACTGTGTTGATTTTTTCATCCCTCAGCCCCGCTATTAAATATTCAGTTACCGATGTCTCGTTGACAAAAATTGTTTTCGCAATTGCAATTAACTTGTTTTTCCCGACTGCTTTCGTCTTGCCTTAAGTTGTCGATGGATTTCCGCCGAACTAAACGTTTCTGATAGTTCATCTTAGAGTGCAATCTTCAACGACTTCCAAGATATGATATTTTTCTCGCCCTGCACAAAAAGTTTAGTTGCCCCCACAATCAATTTCCGACCAAACACAAATCTTTGCAGTTCATTTCATTTAACTATATCGCAGATTGACTCGAACTCTTCGATCCAGGAATTAATATTAATGCGCTTGGTGGCCCATTTCCAGTTCTTACACCCGCTGCATCATGCCATTCGTTGATGTCACCACCATTGCCAGCATGCTGAGACATGCATTCGTTATCGGTATCAACCGAACTATCATCGCCTGTCCGTAGTGTCTCAACAGTCTACCCTGCAATTTTTTTTTATTGCCAGTACTGACCAGCCCTAACTCTTTTGATTTTGCCTTCAAATCGACTACATTTAATAATCTAATTTGTTCTGCATCCATGCTGTCGTTACAAATTAATTACATCTATGTATGTACGCTAGTATACAAAAACAAAGTAATTGAAAGATTACAAATACTCGTATGATCACAAATTATATGGAAAAAAAAAAAATAGTATGTGTGTAGTCTAGACCGGGTCAATTTGTTCGAGTCAAAAAAAAAAACGTTGTAAGCGTCAACCAGAATCGGAAGCTACGATGAATTCTAAGAAAATGTCACCATAAAACTCTGTGTCTAAAATCAATTCCTAGCTCCCGCCGAGAAGCAAGAAGATTTCAGGTTGATGTATTTTAAGAATTTTAAGATATTTTGAGGTATTTAAGGTATTTAAAAAATTTAATACACATTTTCCAATCATGTTGGGATCAATTCTGATTCATCTTCTTACAACAAATTTTTTACATAAATATTTTTTTTTAATTAACCGAACAATTTTTTTTATTGTAAAATTTGACGAAATGTGCCAAACATGCCATGTACTGAGGCTCATTTAACCCTTTCGCTCACGGTGTCCACAAAAGCGGACATACTCGTACCATACATTTCTACGCTCAGTTTTCGAAATTGTAGGAATATATTACTATGTATTTGCTCATGTTTTCCACGTACTGTTTTCATGCGCTAGACCCTATCTGTTAGTAAGTAGAAGAAACAGTTTGAAAATTGTTGGTAAGATTCTTCCAATAAGATGCGCCTGCATCCTATACAGTGCAGTAATTTATTTTAGACACGGTGACTCAACTCCACATTATAAAATTCATTGTATGTTTGGAAAGGTGCATTTTTGTGGAATACTGACACGCAAGTGCAATACATTGATTTTTGGTGTTATATTCTGAGTGAAAAGTGAAGCCCTCATTTGTGGACTGTGTGAATAAACGGGTTCTTCTAGAGTAGGTAAATATAACTTTATTCTTTCATGCTGCTTGTTGAAATAAACGTATCTGTAGTATTTCAGTAACCAAAATGGATCTAAATCGACCTTTATTCCATGAGTAGCTGCTTGATATCATAGAAAATCCCTCAGATATTGAATGTATGTCAGACGACGGTGATGAGATTGATGCTTCGGAGCAGCAATTTGAAGATTTGGAAGGTAAAAATTTTTATTTTGAAGAAATATGAACAACTAATAACTACACCTATTTATATTCAGTAGAAACTGAAGAAGACTTACAAACAGGAAAAAGATAGACCAGAGATAATAAAGGATTACAATGTCAATGGAGAATCGCTAGTAAGCCAACACCGTCTGCTCATTACAGAATTTTTCACAGCGGAACCACCGAAAACACGGGCATCGTTTGGAAAGCCAAAAATCCGGTGGTATAATCTATCGAAGGAACGAAGCGCAAGATTTATCGCACTGGCTAAAGAAATACTTCAAAATATAAATGGTATAGCAGACTCACTTAGCCCGCAAGAAATGTGGAACAGCATGCACGAGGAATGCATCACACTCGCAAAGTCCCATCTGGGGACTATATCGAAATACCATCAAGTCGGCAAAGAAACATGGTGGTGGAATGACGAAACCAAACGAGCTGTGGCCGACAAGAAGAGTGCATTCCAAGCGTGGACAAAATGCGATCGGAGCGACAATATCGAAAAAGCTCGACTGGCTCTTGAATACGAGCGTCTTAAAAAGATCGCAAAGAAAGTCCTGGCTCGAACTCGAGCGGCAGCAGCGGAAAACCTGTACCAGGAGTTGGAACAAATATCCTCACGATCGGCAGATAGAAGACAAGCTATCCAAGAAGTTCAAACGTCGTACAATACAAAAATGCCAAATATTTTTAAGCTCGCTGCACAGAGGCGAAAAGATTCGATGGAAATAGCCTCGCCGAAATACATAAAAAATGCAGACGGTCGCTTATTAACAAATGAAAAGGAAATTTGTGACCAGTGGCTTGCTTAACAAACAGTTTCCACGTGATATCGTGCCGACAGCTGGTCTATTCGAGGAGAAAGTTTCGGACTTTTCAATCGAAGAAATATGTATAGCAATTGGAAAAATGAAGCGGGGAAAAGCAGCGGGACCAGACAGCATTCCATCAGAGTTTTGGTCGAAGATGGAGGGAATCAGCAGCGAATGACTATCAAAACTTTTAAATAAATTAAAATGTGGACAACCCATGCCGAATCAATGGAGAAGTAGCTTCTTGGTTCCATTATACAAAGGAAAAGGCGACACTCGAGAATGCAACAACCACTGTTCAATCAAGCTTATGTCACACACAATGAAAATCGCCGAAAGAGTCTTAAACGAACGTCTTCGGCAAATAATAAAGCTCGATAATAGCCAGTGTGGATTTTTCAAAGGAAGATCGACGGTGGACGCTATCCAAAGCCTATGAATAATAATGGAAAAGAACCGAGATTTGTCTAAGGACTTACACATGGTATTTATCGATCGAGTGCCTAGGGATCTCATATGGGCCGCGCTGAGGTCTCAAAACGTACCGGAAACGTATGTAAGAATAATACAAGACATGTACGGAAACGTGAAAACTGCGGTTAAAAGCTCTGCTGGACTAACGAGAGAATTTCCAGTTAATGTCGGATTGCATCAAGGAAGCGTACTTAGCCTTTTCCTCTTTAACGTAGTATTCGACTATCTTTTAAAAGAATGCATGCGCGAAGCAAATGTAACACCAATTCTCTTCGCTGACGACGCAGTTATACTTAGCGATAATGTCGAAGATTTACAGAACGCCTTAGATTCATGGAGAAATGCGCTAGAGAGAAACGGGTTTAAAATAAGTCGTTCAAAGACGAAGCATTTGACGTGCCAATTTGCGCATCCGTTGCGACCTGTTCCGGATATAATGTTAGACGGAATAGTTCTTCCAAAAAGCACTATCTTTAAGTACTTAGGATCAATCGTTAACATGGAAGCGAAATGTGACGACGACGTAAACCACAGAGTGAGTGTGGGATGGATGAAATTGCGGGAAAATTCGGGAATTTTTTGCGACCGAAAATTTCCACTTAAATTAAAGGGGAAACTCTACACCACGGTTGTTAGACCAACTCTTATATACGGTTCACAGTGCTGGACAATGTACGAAGCGTTTAAAAACATAATGACGGCAGCGGAAATGAAAATGTTAAGGATGTCTAGTGGAGTCACTAAACGCGATTGAATTAGATCCACGCGTTTAAGAGGAAGTCTACACATAAAGAATTCGGTAACCGAACAGCTTGAGGCGAATAGAATAAGTTGGTATTGCCACGTTCAAAGAAGATCTGCGGAAAATCCGGTTAAAAAGGCACTATCAACTACGGTCACTCCGACTGTAAGAAAACGAGGTCGGAAAAAGAATTCCTGGATTTCTCAGATGGCAAATGCGCAACAACGCCTGGGGCTAGCCACTGAAGCGATCCAGGACCGAGCATTATGTAGACGCGTTCTGCGGTCTGCGACATTAGCCAACCCCATAAGCGGAGCAGCAGCGATGCAGTAAAAATGGGAAACTCGTTACGCATAAGTTCGTATAACGAGGAAAGGGTTAATAAAAGGATAAGAAGAAGAAGAAGAAGAAGAATGGGAGGTGTTCACAAATTTGATTTCCTACTAACATTGTACTGGACCTTTATTAGGTCACTCAAATGGACGTTGCGAATGTTCACCCATGGTTTAGATTTAGCCTGTACGAATGCCTGGCGAGAACATAGAAGGCAAGCAACAAATTTGCAAGTACTAAAAAGAAGTATCTTAGATTTGGTGCACTTTTCGGTAAAAAAAATGCTGAAGTTCTGTTAGCTATAGAAAAAACAATCAATAAAAAAAGAGGACGACCGTTTCGATACAGCCTGAACTGAAAACTCCTAAAAGGAAAAACATCGAATTACGACCACTGAAGGAAATAGAATTGGAAAATGTTGAACATTTACCGAGTATTGATAAATCGACAAATGCTTCGCGTTGCAAGAAACCCGATTTGCAAAGGCAAGTCTCGTATATCTTGCCT
The DNA here is from genome assembly GCA_928272305.1 of Volucella inflata. Classification (NCBI taxonomy): domain Eukaryota; kingdom Metazoa; phylum Arthropoda; class Insecta; order Diptera; family Syrphidae; genus Volucella; species Volucella inflata. The sequence continues at coordinate 66,899,008 of OV743718.1, forward strand.
CAAATGCAAAGTTCATTTGTGTTTGACCAATACTAGCAATTGTTTTGTGGAGTACCATAGTATGTACATAAATTAATGTGTCATTTAATAAATATTATTCATTGTTCTCAGTATTTTTTTCTTTAACCCACAGCCTATTTTAGCCGTTATCTCACAGTGTCCTCATCGCCACAAATTTTTAAAAAATTCAAAAAACCAATATTCAAAATCTCAAATTTTAAGGACCAGTTCAAAAAATCGTGAGCGAAAGGGTTAAGGAAGTGAAAGCCAAAAGTCTGTAACTTTTTAACGAAGTGAGGTTTCGGTCTAAAATTTGAAATATATATCCTTACAACTCCAAAGAAAATTTTGAATGACAAAATAAATGTAGACGTGGCATAAGAAAGGGCATAACTTAACGGTCATAAATTTAATTTGATCAAAAAAAAAATATTTTTGTTTTCATACACAAATTACGAAACTTTTAAAAGATAAGCTTTAGAAATAAAATAACAAAAATTCTTAAAGAAAAAATAACTTATTTGTCAGTTTTTAAAGTCTTTCTTAGACTCGATTTGAGGATTTTTGGAACGACTTTCTAAAGTCACTGACATAACATCACCTCGATTCTGCGGAATTACGTGTCGTGAGACATGCGTTAACAACTGCACACATCGTTCGGTTCCCTGAATGTGCGATGGAATTGCTGGATCTGGCAGTGGTATTTCAGCAGAATTTATGTACTCAAACATGTGTTCGTGTGGGATGCTTGCAGTAAATGGACGTTCAAATAAGTCAACTAAATGCATATAATCTGTGCAATCGAAATTAATGCGATTCTTCTTATAAGTTCTGAGTTTAGTTGGCTCATATAATTTCTCGCGATAGTACATAACTTTATTAATAGCTCTTTCGCGGAGAGATTTCCTTCCATCGAAAGGCATTGCTCACAAAATATTATCTGTATTGGCGAAAAATGCATTGTTTTGGATTACTTTGTTTACAATTTCTCGAAGATTTAGTGGCAAGAAATAAAAAGTTTTTGACTGAATAAAATTAAATAAAAGTTTACTGCCATATACTACTGAATTATAAAATTTGATATTAAAATACATCGGTATATAAACTTTCAAAATTAAATTAGCCAAAATTTTTAAATTTGCCGAAGGTAAACTACTTGCGACATAAAGGCGCAAAAGTCTGCTGGCTTTTGTTAACCAACGAGAATGAACAATTTGTCCCTGTTTCATGTTGGCAAGATCTTCTGGACACAAATCTTCCAACTCAGCTTGGGCTATTCGATAGAGATATAAAACGTCAGTCGAAAGGCTTTTTTCATCCTTATTATCCATGGATGGAGACATATTCCCCAATGAAATGGGTTCAAAATGAGGTAAAGCCTACGGCAAAATGTTTGTTAAAATTTGAAAATGTTGTATTAGAACTTGGTGCTTACCGGAAATTGTTCACAGATCTCAAGTAACTTCGTAAAAGTCCCACTAGTTGTACGTGGTCCACTTGTAGTTGAATTTTCTAAGGCATTGAACAAATAGCGAAGTGGAAGTTCGTTAAAATGCAACAAGCAAACAATCCAATGTAATGGTTTATTCAACAAAACTTCAAACTTTCGAATTATTCCATTTTCAATTCAAGTATTGGTGGGTTCTCCATCGCAGCAAACTACTATCAAGCTTGTTAGCGTTAAATTTTTTTCCTTAAAGAACGCCCATAAATGGATTTGTTTGGTATTGGAGTCCTCAGGATCAACTTTTATGTGACCAAACAACTTACCTTGCGGTTCCTAAAGAACCACAATATGAGACTCCTTTTGTACTCTTGGATGGTATTTTCCATTAATTTCTTTCCATGTCAGAGCGTTATTTTTTCTGTCATCAAAAGAAAAAGCTAGTAAAGCTGAATCATTTTGCTGCATACGTCGAACGGACGTATTTCATTTTTTCACGACCCACTTTGGATTTATCCATAATAATGGCCTCCCCATTTTCATCAGTAAACCCAATGTCTTTAAATAGGGCTGTAGCCAAACAGGAGGCAACTTCGGCTCTATACGAAGGATCAAAGCTATCTGGCAATTGCCTTGACTGTTGTCGAACATTTTTAGGTGGTCAGGAATTAATTCACAGGAGCATGGCATTGGTTTTTTGCAACCGCACTTAGCAACATAAAATAGTTCATTTAAGGATATCTCAAATTCAGTAATGAATTTGTTCTAGATATGTTTTTAACCTCTCTGTGCTATTTTTTGAGGAATGTATTAACCTTTTTTGAGATGCTCTTTATATTTATTAGCGTAATATTATTTTTTTTCTCAAATTTCGATTATTTTGTTGTCTATTATCGGCGTACGGCTTGCATAGGAGTGTTGTTTTTCTGTTTGTTGTTTTTGACGATCACTCACGTAAAAGTAATATTTAAGTATATCGCAATAAGTTGGCTAATTCAATTCTGAAAATTCACTTGGTATGCCAAAGATATTTGGGATCTGCTTTGTATTAAAACTTGACGCAGACATCACTATAAGGCTATCAATTTTCGAATTGTAAGAGTCTATTGACATCGCTGAGGACTCCATTACTTTATATTATTTATTTTCAAACGTTTTTGTTTTGATTAGAAATAAGCACACTTTTCGTTTTTGAAAGACATTAAACGTGCTGTTATACATTTGGTTCACTTAGTTAGAGCTGATAATAATCTTGAACTATATTTACTGCTAGTCGATGGTGTTCAATGGCGTAGATAGCTATTTTCGAGAATGGGATAACTTTCCAATAGGGATTGATGCTCTTGATTGTCCCCCTATCTACGCCACTATTGTTGGTTGACAATTGTTACTGCAAATTTACTATCAATTAAAGAAACTGTTATAAGATAAATGGAGACCTTTACAAAAGCTTTGTCATTCTTATTTTTCTAAAGCTTATCTTTAAAAAGTTTTGTAATTAGTGTATGAAAATAACAATATATTTTTTATTGAATCAAATTAAATTTATTATCATTAAGTTACGTCTTTTCTTATGCCACGCCTACTTTTATTTTGTTGTTCAAAATTTTCTTTGGAGTTGTGAGAATACTCGTATATATTTCAAATTTTAGACCGATACCTCACTTCGTTAAAAAGTTACAGACTTTTGGCTTCCACTTTCTTAAATGCGCCTTAGTACATGGCATGTTCGGCACATTTCGTCAAATTTAAAAAAAATTTTTGGTTAATTAAAAAAAAAATATATTTATAAAATTTGTTGTAAGAAGATGAATCAGAATTGAGCCCAACATGATTGGAAAATGTGTATTAAATTTTTTAAATACCTTAGATACCTTAAAATCCTTAAAATACCTCAACCTGAAATCTTTATGCTTCTCAGCGGGAGCTAGGAATTGATTTTAGACACAGAGTTTCATTGTGAAATTTTCTAAGAATTCATCGTAGATTCCGATTCTGGTGGACGCTTACCACTTATTTTTTGACTCGAACAAATTGACCCGCTCTAGTGTACATGCATTAAATTAACGAAACACTGCGCAATATTTTCCATATCTTTTTGTGACCTTGATACAGTTATTCTTTGTGTGTTTTGGAATTATGTTAGAAATTGATAGCAACACACGCCAATAAGTAAGAAAAGGATACAAGGGCGGGTCAATAAGTCCGTGACTTTTGGATTAAAACACAGATTTTTTGATAAAAAAATAATTTTTTTTTCAACGTAGTCTCCCTTGAGCTCTATACACTTTGTCCAACGCTTCTCCAATTTTTTTATCCCTTCCAAAAAAAATGATTTGTCGAGGTCCTCAAAATAGGCCTTTGTTTGCGAGATGACTTCATCATTGGAGTCAAATCTTTTTCCACCAAGCCATTTCTTCAGGTTTGGGAACAAGAAGTAGTCGCTCGGAGCCAAATCTGGAGAATAGGGTGGATGAGGGAGCAATTCATAGCCCAATTCATGGATTTTTGCCATGGCAACTGCACATGTGTGCACCCTTGAATTGTCTTGGTGGAAAAGAACTTTTTTCTTGGCCAAATGAGGTCGTTTTTTTTCAAATCGTCATTGAATCGGTCCAATAAGTTGGTATAATATTCCCCATTGATTGTTCTTCCCTTTTGAAGGTAGTCAATGTGGATTATCCCGCGTGCATCCCAAAAAACAGTCGCCATAACTTTATTGGCTGACAAACCCAACTTGGCCTTCTTTGGCGCCGATTCACCCTTAGAAACCCACTGTTTTGACTGTTGTTTGTTCTCTGGTGTGTTGTGATGGATCCATGTTTCGTCCACGGTTACAAAACGGCGCAAAAACTCCTCCATATTGCGATTAAACAACGCCAAACCTTGATGTGAAGTTGTTACACGATTGCGTTTGTGGTCGACTGTGAGCAAACGCGGCACCCATCTTGCGGAAAGCTTTCTCATGCCCAAGTGATCATTCAAAATTGAAACCACTGAGCCATGCGAGATCCCTACGGCTTCCACAATCTCTCGCACTTTCAATCTTCGGTCGGCCAACACCATATCGTAAATTTTTTCGATTGTTTCGGGTGTAGAGACCTCAACTGGGCGTCCAGGACGTTCGGCATCTTCAGTGCTTGTACGGCCACAACGAAATTCAGTAAACCACTTTTTTACCATTGAAATCGATAGTCTATTGTCAGTCTACTTGCAGCCGGAAATTTGCCCGCAAGTATGGTAATTGTAAAATTTGAGAAATTTTGTGTGTTGCTTTCTTCTTTAGATTTTCTTCTGTCTCATTTTAGGATTCTCTTTTTTTAAGCGATTTCACTTCACTTTTAGGATGAAAATTTTGAAATTCTCTGTACAGGATGGATTTTGCTGTGCACTTAGGTTTGTATGTTCAATTTAAAGCGCTTACTCACAGGCTAATTTACCAGTCCAATCCAGGTTTTCGTACGACTAGGTGCTATCGAAAAACAAAAATGTGAATTACTCGTACATGCAATGAAATTTTCTCTTCATTTTCAAACATGTAATTCTACCTGCAACAAATCTTTATGCATTAAATTTTGAGGGTGAAGATACCCATACTTTATAGCAGATTGTTCAAAATATTGTTTTACACTTCAAATCTCGATGAGGTTAATACGAGTAAAAATGGATTTGTTCACATATGTATGTACCAATATCTCATTTTGTTTTGTCTGTGTGCTTTCTCAGCATCTTTTTCTGATCTTTTCCGCTTTACCTCCGTCGCTGATGACGTTCAATGACAGAATAAATCGTCTGGTTGTCGACAAAATGGAAAATGATTTTCTAAAAATACATACATTGAAAAAAAAAACTAACACAATGATAAATTCGGATTTTTAAGAAGTCCTGTGTAACCCAGGGGTCAGTTATATCTGATGTGTTTACCTTGCAATCAGTTATTTCGCTTATTGCCTGTACAATTTCAACAAGATTTTCATTTTGTGTAGGTGAAATGTTTCTTATTTCAATATTATTTTTAAGTAATTGTTGTTCAAGGGTATTGATTTTGGTCTCCATTTGGAATATTTGCTGGTATTTTTTTCGTGTTGCTTTCTTTAAGCTCTTTTATTTCATTTAATAATCTCTGAAGTGCTTCATTATTTAAAGTCATATGCTGTTTGATCTCTTCGTACTTGTTTGCTACAAATTCGTAACTATGTGTTATTTCTGACATCTCCTTTCGCATTTCTATTATTGTAGAAGGCATTGGTTACTTTCTGATGATGTTGATGCTGCACTATTTCCATGATCTTGGGCTGGATCAGGAGGGCTCACACTTCTCATTCTCTTTGACATTGGCTGAAGTGGATTTATTTCAGCTGGTGTTGTTTTCGATATGGAAGGTGCCATGATTTCCTTTCTACAGGCAGGGCATTTCCCTTTCTCCTTTTCAGCCGTAGTCATTTTTCGATAAAATTTTTTTGAGATAGTAGTGCATCCTTTCACGTCTATTGTTTTCTTAATTACACTTGTGCCAAGCCGGGGTCGTTAGTTTAGTATAAAATAGTAAATGATGTTTTTAGTAATTCAAAGTAATCTAAACATAAATTTAGAGAATAGTTAGTGACAATTAATATTTAGTGAAAAAATAAAGGCAATGTCACATTATTTAAATTAATTCAGTTTCAGTTTTCAGTGTTCACCACAGTAAGTACATATGTAGATGGCAGAGAAGAAAAGATAGATAGAATATGACAAACAGAAGGTTAAATTGAAACAATTTAAGATAATATATATTTTTAAGTTGCTTATGTGATGAAGTGCAACAAGATTTCGATTCCATTATGACATTCAAAAGCCACAGTTTTACGTTTCATAAAAAGATTTTCAAATTCACAGTGATTCGAATGTCTGCAGGGAGTGTGTTAAATAATTTACAAGACACAATTGTGTAAAAGCTTCTTAAATTAGAAGTGCGAAAAGTTGGAATGCTAATCATGGAACTACATAGAATTGCTTCGAAGGTTATGGTTATCATTGATGGTGTTCTTAAATAGTTAAAATAGTTCAAGTCTCTAACGGGTCGAATTCTCAGTTTATTAAAAAGGGGCTTAGTGTTGGCTGAGCGAGAAGAAAAGCATATCTTTCGGATTACATATTTTTGTTGTACAGTGGATAGCAAATTTTTTTTTTTAAAAGAGATGTGATCGCACCAGCTTAGATATTGGTCAATTATGACACCTAAATATTTATAATTTCTCACTATCTCAATAGTATGGCGTTGCATTCGAAACTTTCATTGTATGTGAGACTGCATCCACAATTCAGTAAGCTAGATCTGCGGCAACAAGCTTCATGAAACACTATATTAACTGCCGGAGGTTCCTTGGCGGCAAGACTGAAAAACATTACCTCCGTCTTACTGCTTACTGTCAGTAAAGTCATCAGCAAAAGTCTTCAACCTACCTGCAAAAGAAAGACTGAAGACTGAGTTTACGTATATTAAGAACAATATCGGACCAAGGACAGAACCTTGTGGAACGCCGAGGTTTATTTTCTCAGAGTCGCCAACAATGCTCCCAATTTTTACTTTTTGCGTCTTGTTCTTAGGAAAGATGTTAATCAATCTGCGATAAGTCCTCGAAATCCTGTACGGTACATTTTACCCAAAAGAATTTCGTGATCAACCATGTCAAATGCTTTGGTTATATCTACGAAGAGACCGGCGCAGGTTTTCTTTTCCTCAAGGCCCTTATGAATATACTGACAAAAATATAGTGGAGCATCTTCAGTGAACATGTTTACTCTAAAACCAAATTGATTTTCGTTAAAAAAATTATTGAAGGTGAGAAATTTTAAAACTCTAGATTTTATCGCTTTTTCAAAAATGTTGGACAGTAGGGAAATCCGTCTGTAATTCAATTTAACTGTGCTATTACCCATTTTGAAGATAGGAATCACATTGGCTCGTTTTAACAATTCAGAGAAGGTTTCCGAAAAGATGCTTTAATTGAATATGTGAGCCAAAGTATCGACCACATTGTACGAAAATTTGACATTGGACGCTCTGAAGACTTGCTTACTGCCGCCGCGACACCAAAATGAAGACAAATGTTTTAGTACGATTCACCTTAGTCGAACATCCAAACATTAATCTATAACTTTGCTATCTCTCCTTATTTTACTGCTCTATATATTTTCATTGTTATCTTGGTTTTTGCTTATCTTTTTGTAAATATTAATCTTATTTTTATATTGTACTTTTTTTTAAATCTGCATTCCTACTGATATCTACTTTTCTCTTTTGTACTTAATTACATTGCGTTTTATTGCTTGGTGTGTTTGAGGTATCATGTTAAAGTTTGTCTGATCATTTGCAATGTTATCAAAACAGTGTGAACGAAAAACCTTCGTACACTACGATTAATGATGGTTTCCAAATTTGTCGTTTTCCTGCCCTCAGCCTTTGTGAAGGTAAGCTTGATTACTTAAAATATTCGTTTTCAAATTCATCTGTCGATGCTTACGAACTATGAGCTCTTACGAAAATATAGAGTCACCGACATATGGGTAGGCGGGGTCGCAATAAACCTATAACATAAGCCGACACTGAACTGTAAAGAAATTTCAAATTTTAATGGAGGGAGACTTGAGTATTGGATAGTTGAAATAAGAAACAATTGTATTAAATGTCTAGTTGCATGGTTGTATGCCACAGATCCTGTTTAATTATTTCATTTTTTATAACTTACGCCCCTTACGAGCATGTAATAGAAATAGAAATTTAGTTAGTGTTAGAAAAGTATTCATTGCATTTCTGAAGTTTGCAGTATTTGAAATACCCTTAGTCCAGAGTTTAATAGGGTGAACGGAGAAAAGAATTTAAGTACTGAAAACTCGGTAGGATAAGATTTAAGATTCTTAGTGACTGTGTGAAACGGATTTAATAAAAAAAATTCGTGGAGATTTGTTTTTTATGATATTAGGCATCCCAACAGTTTCTTCGAGAAGCTAGAAACAAGATTATGTCTACGAATCCCATAAGTATACATATAGTAGTGTGTCATTATAAGCTACTTGCAGCTTACGCTCAGACAAATAGTCAAGATTGCTATACAGTACTACCGAACATGTTATAATGGGTATTAATAAATCTCATATGAGTAGGTGTTTAGTTTCAGTGGGCGAAAAGGTAGCCGTTAACTTGAGCTTACGGAGACATTTATAGATTCGCCTGACAACCATATTTAAATGATTATAACCAGATAAGTTGCGACTTAGAGCAAATCCAAGACTCATGACAGACCCACCCAATTCAGCTTACAGTGTCCCAGATAGATATTGGGAATATTATTTATGTCAAATATTAGTAGCAGTAGGGTTGATGTTCAAGTCGTTGACAAGTGCCTACTTATAATGAGTTTTCCAATAAGGACTTGACAAAATTTTTTTTTAAATAAAACGCAAACCATTTGAGATTTTTCAAAACATTTATTATCGGCTTGAAGTACAATCAAAACATTTATGAATGGAACTCGACTTGGTTCATATGGGCACCGCGGGCATTTTTGCAGCGGTCGATTAGTTGGACCCAATTTTTAACGACTCGGCCACACATTTTTGCCAGAAAATAGTTAAGCGGCGTTAAATAGCACGAACGAGGCGGCCAATCGACTGACCCATTTCTTGGGGTTACACGCTCACCATACTTACTCTTCGATAAATCGATTGTAACGTGTGCTGTATGGCTTGTGGCACCATCCTGTTAAAACCACATGTCGTCCAAGTCCATATCTTCCAATTCGGTCCAAAAATAATCGGTGATCATGGCGCGATAACCCTGACCATTCACAGTAACGTGACGGTCGTTATCGTCGACGAAAAAATATGGCCCAATAACGCCGCTGGCATGCAAACCGTACCAAACAGTTATTTTTTGTGGATGAAGTGGTGATTCATGAAGCACATGTGGATTTTCACTCGACCAATAACGCATATTTTGCTTATTGACAAACCCATTGAGCCAAAAATGAGCTTCGTCACTGAAATGATTTTACGATGAAATCTTGGCCAATCTTCTCCAGAACAAAATCGGAGAACGTACGTCGCTACAAATGGTCCAACGGCTTCAATTTTTGAGTTAGCTGGATCTTATATGTGTGTAAACCAAGATCCTTACGCAAAATACGCCATAATGTGGGCTGAGCGATGCCCAATTCTTGAGAACGCCTTGGAATTGACTGATTTAGATCGTTTGCTAAGGACGCCTGAACGCAAGCGATATTTTCGACACATCGACCAACCCCTTGTCTCACTGATGCGGCAACATCACACGACGAATATGTAGACTCAAATGTTTGCAGTAAACTTGTTATTGCCTGTCTACTAGGGCGAGAATTACGACCGAAAATTGGAACTAACCCTCTTAAAGTTGCAGTCACCGACTCCGAATTTCGGTAAAAATTTTTATAATTTGTAGACGTTGCTCGTTCGTGTACTTAACCATGATGAAAATGTTGAATTTACTGAATAAATTGACAGTGACAGTTTGATGATTAGTGAAAGAGTGCGTTCACAAAATAAATTTAAAGTTGTCAAATCCCTATTGGAAAACTTGATAGATGTCGTCTAAATCTGTATGAAGCATACTTACAAGATAATCAATATTCTCAAAGGGCCGACATTAAAAGAGTTGAACATCATTACCGTAGAGGTGAATAATAGCATGTTCATAGGTCAGGGGTAGATCAGTTATGAAAACTAAAAAAAAAACAGGTCCCAGAATAGAGCCTTGGGGGACTCCTTTCTTAATGGCCTTAAATATAGACAAAGGGTATTAACTATCTACTTTTGGTATCTTATTGGACAGATAACTTCTCACGGCTCTATCTAAAAAAACATTTTAAGCTTCCAAAATAGAATTTCATGATTAACCCTTTTAAAGGCCTGCGAAAAGTTGTCTTCTATGATGTTGACCATAGCAGAGGAGCAACTGTGATTGAAAAAAAAAAACCGATTGTAAAGGACTAAGTAAGGTGTTACATGATGAGTGTTTTTGTATTTGTTTAGCAATCAGCTTCTCGAAGACCCTAGATAAGTATGGTAAGATGCTTATTGGACTGTAGTCATTACAAAAGCCCTTAGTAACCACCTCTGCGGGAATATTTAAGATGTAGTTCTGTGCTTGTAATGAGATAAAAAAAATTGTAAGACTATATTTATAAGGCGAATTGGTGCTCCATCCTCACCCGCGGAGTTCGACTATATAACTACAGCATACTCAAAAACACCGCTCTGCGTTACTACTTTAAAATCGAGAGACCCTTGGACAGAGGTCTCAGAATAACTATCGAAGCTAAAACTATTATTTGCTTGACTACCGTACTCCATGAAACTGTCATGTAGTTTATGAGGACTTATTTTACATCTTGAGGAAGCCTTGCTGACTTGCTTTGAGCTGACTCCCGTGCTTTTCAAATGTAGGACTCGTAGTCCTGGTCGCCAACCTAGTCTTTTTGGCCTGGTCATTGTTTCAGATTCATCCTATTTTTATTAACCAACTTCCTTTCGGGGCCGTATCGGGATACGATTTACCTTTGGTACCTACAATGTCCATTTTCCACACTCTGCTATCCCGCAGCAATTTTCTTTTAAAGACTTTCCAGCGATTGATCCGCTTCTTGGTCCGATTTTGTTCTGCATATTCATTAACGACTTGCCATCAACTTGTAGGCAAAGCTCTGTGCATCTTTATGCAGATAATATACAAAATCGTGCATTTAAACCTTTCTCTAGACAACGAGTTAGGAATTTTTGTGAATGAGGATCTAAAACAAATCCATGGCTTAGAGTTATTGGTGGTGCGGATACGAGGTTACGCGACGAATAAAATAAAACACTTTCACTATAATAATTCTTTATTTTACTTTAAAATACTTTGACGGATTCTTATTCCTAATTTATGACAGAGCCTATCGCTACCGTCCACGAAGCCTGTGGCTTTAAGATCAACTAACTCTTCTAACTCTAATGAAAAGTTGGAGAATAAGAGATACGAATCTAGGTGATATTGGGGGAGAACACTACAGTGCAAAAGCTCCGATCTCAGAGGTCGTAACCAGTTTTGAATATGCTGTAAATAGCCAATTAACCGCAAGCAATCATATAATTAACATAGTTTGCCGTATATATGGGTGTTTGCATAAGATTTAGGTAACCGCACATCAAACATAACTGGAAACACGTCACTCGCAAGCTTGTTGTAGCTCAAGCCTTCTCCTTCCAATAAAACTTAATTCTTTTTTCAATCTTCCACTATATATCTTTCTTCGATAACAATCTCTCTATAGATTTAACATTTAGTAACAATGTTATATATATAAACGTTCAAGAGGTGGATAGCCGATGTTAGCATGATGATGAGCATTTTTCCAGAAGACGGCCTTGAGTGTTTGCCAAAATTCAAAGGGTGACTTATATACGAATACAAAACCAAAGTACGTTGCATTCGACCGATTCATGGGAACGTTATTATTGTTCAAAAAATAAAGAGAGAAGTGAATTTATAATTTTCGGCAAAAGATTACATGAACTCTCGTCATTTTGGTGCTATGATACGTGAGATGGAATATAGTTATCTTTGTACGCATATCGCTCTAGGTCTCTCATAATTGAGACGATTGCGTTTCTAAGGAATTAGATACTATATTTACTGATTGCGCGAGCATTAGCTTGCACGAATAGAGATAATAAAAGGCAGCATTGTTGGACTTGTTTGGTAGTGAGAACAAAGTTTTACACATTAAATGTATACGATAAAAGTCTTATTGCCATTTACTAGGAGAAGAAATCCAAACATTGGCTCAATTGATTTTCTCGTAGAAAGTTAGATATCTAAAAAATCGTTCCATACTCATACTTCTACTTCAACAATAAAATAAAAAAGCATTCTCTCAATCAAAAACCTGCCTCTAGGCTTATATTTCCGTTGTATAGATGCTCCATTCAGACAAGCTCCAAATTAAAAATCAGTAGATGGCCCTACGAAGTGGCTCAAACACGTCTCTCACGTTGAACAGGTAATGAACTCAACGGTATCACGGAGTACCAAGCGAAGCCCGTTTCAACTGTTGTTTGGGACCATTATGAGACACGAGAAGGAGAAACAACTACGAGAGTTATTAGAAAAGGCAATACTGGATGACTTCAAAAATAGCAGCGACGTGATGAGGAAGACAGCCAAACAAGAAATCCAAAAGGTACAGGAGGAAAACAGGAAGACGTTTTATCGAAAAGGGAAGGCGTCCAGATGTTACCAGTTACGCGATCTGGTAGCCATCAAAAGAACACAATTTTTCACTGGTCTTAAACTATTCGTCAAGTTTATTAGGCCCTACGAAATAACCAACGTCAAGGGAAACGACCGATTTGATGTCCGTAAAGTAGGGTAACACGAGGGACCCAACATAACGTCCACTTCTGCTAATCACATGAAGCCGTGGGTAAATGACAGCGATGGTGACGAAGAAGAGGGAAGGGAATCGGAAGACGACATAGTGCAGTTGCAAGGGATCGGTACTGCAACAACGGCGTGAGTGATTCACATGTCAGATTGCCTGTACTGACCTAGTCACTACGCCATAAAAACTCAAGTGGCGATCGATTATCCGCATAACAACGGCACGATGGAAGGAAAAACGATATTGCTCGTGGTAGGTGTTCTGGCGGCGAGATCAGTATTGACCTTTGCCTACAGTGCGTATAGTTGGTAACGACTCCTAAGTGCAATACGACTGTGGGACTGGATTTAAGAGCAGCTCGGAACTAGAAGAGAGGCAGTCTTGGGAATAGCAGTAGCGGGGATGGTTGGCGGTCGGCGATACTAGCCAGCCCACTACTCAACATCGATTTAGTTTATTTAATTTTTGTAATAACCACCATAGTTTTCACTGTTAAAATAAAGTCACTATTTCCTACATTTATTAAAAGCAACACTAACACTACTATTCATTCGCTCAGCACACACTAACACACGCCAGCAACCACTGAACACACAATCAAGTCACTTAACTATTCGCTCGAATCTTACTCAGGAAGAAATTTTTAACACAATCTCTGAGTTTATGCCCCATGTACTCACTTTCGTTGGAAATGTAAGGCCAAAAACCAAATCGTATCATTTGTGAAATTGAGAATCTTTCACTCAACTCAATTGAACGCAAAACGCCGGGGGTATAAATTTAAACGGTTGGATTAAATGGAATTTCTTAGTCTTCGGAGGGTGAAGTGCAAACGATCAAGTGATGACGTGCCGATAATACCAACACCCACCACATCAGTGCCAAGTTCACGCAGACTAATGCGAGCGTAGGCCCAACACTCTCAAACCTCGCGGTTGCGTCATCTCAACGTCATTGTATCAAGAGATGCAGAACGTTGTATAGCTTATCCCTGGTACAATTAGCTGATTATCAAAAGATTTGTTTCTCGTAACAGCGACTTCAGTTTTTCCTAATGACGAATTGCTGATCAGTAAGAGATGTTGGGAAATATTCGTTTGCGTTGCTAGTTTTCGGGAAAGTCATACGTTATGCAGTTATGCTTACCCGAATTCCAACTGCCAATGCAAGCTTTAACCAAGGTTGCAGATAGTCCTAAAAAAAATCGGATTTTGAGAAAATCTGCTGTCTAACAAATTCATCAGCGATCTCATTTCTCGTGAACTCATTGTGATAGAACTTAAATTCAGTAAATGCAACCTTTAGACTGAGTTCAGAGAAGCCTCGGATTCTTTAATATGCTTGAAAATGTTGAGAGGGTTCAGAAAGACCTTTGCTCTTGTTATAAACGCTTATACTTACCTTCACCGATTTTTCATAATATAGTTCATGGCCATCAAGATTGGGTACACTACTACAATTGTGCTTCCAATACATCCACGTGATAACCGCTGGGTACTGGTAGTTGTCTGTCCGGACTCAACTTGCAGTTTATAAGCGCAAGTGCTGAACAGCAGACAAAAATGGCAGCCCTATAAAAGGGACAGCGGATGAATTTCGTAGATGGAATCAGGGGTGAATTAAAATCCCGGAACAACACAAATTACGACTTCTCCGGGCTACTTCAGAGACTAAGTCAGGGTCTTGGAAAAGAGATGGTGCCGGATGAGCCCTTAATAGACCACTGGCAGCGCTCACATCCCCGAACGCTTTGCTGGCTTCGGTCTAACCGACCACTCGTCTTAGGTTTGCAGAAAATTTAACTGGCCATACAGGTAAGGGGTTGTGCCACCGAGGACTGCCCGGTTATGGAAAAAATACGAAAGTTCCAAAACACAAATAAACCTCTGATACAGATGGAAATACTGCTGACATTCCATGTAAATGAATTAAAAAATAATGAACTAAGGATATGCACGTGGAATGCTAAGTCCTTTTGAACGCCACGTGAAGCCGAATATCTAGCGGAGGCCCTAGACTACCGCAAAGCAGACATAACCGCCATCCATGCAATCCGATGGAATGGGCCGGACAAAAAGGGTATGAAAAGCTGCGACATTCTACTATGGCGATTGTTATCGACGGCAAAAGCAGAGCCTATTTGGATGCGGATTTGTTGTTGGAGGCAGACTAAGGCAAGAAGTTTTGATTTTCCGGCATGTGAACGAGAGCCGTAGCAAGACCCTACAGAGGAGAAAGATGACGACGTCAAAGATAGCTTCTATGAGCTCTTGAAGAAGAGCTGCGAGGAATGCCTTAGCTATGACATAATCGAGCAATGATGAAACAAATACCGCTGTCAAGCAGAATGAACCTTTCAAGCTGGACGATGTATAGTAGACCAACAATTCCGTCCACTCGACTTAGATGATGTGAAGATTGCACTATGTAAGCTTAAGTCCAACAAAGCTGCTGGAGGAGACGGCCTGACTGCCGAGCTCTTCAAAACGGCATGCGATGACATGGTATGGAGCATTCACCAACTCATCTGTAAAATGTATTCCATCTGACGAATGTATGCCCGATGAATGGAATCTCAGCATTGTTTGTCCGATCCCTAAGAAAGCAGACCGTCCGAACTGCCTCAACTATAAAGGCATCAGTCTTCTTGACATCGCATACAAGACCTTATTTGCCGTATTATGAGAACGCCTGAAACTATACGTCAACAACCAAATAAGTCTATACCAGTGTGGCTTCAGGCCAGGAAAGTCTAAATATTTACACTACGGTAGATCTTGGAGCTTCAAGGGCTTCAGATCAATACACACTACCTATTTATTGATTTTAAGGCCGCGTATAAAATTACCTATAGAAATGACCTATACGGAGCAATGCCAAGTTTCGGCATCCCTGCTAAACTCGTTCGTCCGTAGTAAGATCTTTGATGTGAGAAAAGGATTTAGACAAGGCGATGCGCTCTCATGCGATTTCTTCAACATCATACTTTTTTCGAGGTAGTCCACGAAGAGAGCACTCGTGCCGGCTTCAGTCCATTGCCGGGTACTCATTCTGTTCTCTGGTGTGTAAAAGTGGATCCAGGTTTCATCAGCAGTTATCAATCGGCACCAAAAGGTCCGCCCGATTCCGCATCAGCAAGTCCAAACACTCTTTCGAAGTGCTATCGCATTCGTGTTTTTGGTCAAGAGTGTGCATGCGCGACACCCAGCGGCAGGATAACTTTTTCATATGCAGGATATTGCCTAAAATATGGCGTGTGCGCTCAGTACTAATCTTTGTGATATCTGCTAGCTCGCGCACCTTCACTTGGCATTGTCCTCTGTAACCGCATCGGAGGGCCTGCCGCTGCGGACTTGATCGGTAGTGGAGTTGCGGCCACCACGAAACTCTCCAAACCAATATTTGACGGTGTAATCTGACGGAGCATTAGCCATTCTTTTGTGTCCTTCGCCGTTTTGCCTCTCAAAAAAAAAAAGTTTTATGAGAGAACAAAAATCTGTCTAAATACGGACTTCAAGGCACCATAACCTTTTTTGCAGTAGCAGCGCATTCTGGCGGTCAATGAGGTTTCTTTTCACCCTACCTAGTAATATCAGTGGCACTGTCACGAGTTTTTAGACGGAAGAGGCGAAAATGGGCTTAGCGGTCTACGAGGGCAGGGCCAAGTATATGCTCAATACTGACGTCTCCCACAAAACGTCGCCCTCGACAAATATAACTTTGAGGTAGTTAGGGACTTTGGCCACCTATAGGTAGGCTCTGCTATCAATACAAACAACGACACCAGCACTCAGATCAAACGAATCTACCCCCAAGGGATAGTGCAGTAGACGATGAACAAGACTCAGGTGCGAATCTGGAGACGGCTAGCAAAATATTGAGCTGGCTGGAGACGCTTGTTGACTAAGGCCCAGATCCTTCCCTGATTGTAGCGCCACCTAAACTAAAAAGTAAGGCTTAAGATATCGTAGAGGTTTCTTCGACATCAATTAGACAACGTTCTACGCAATTGGTCATTTCATGCACGTCTTTGCTGCGTGTTTTGGTGAAAAACTTGATGTTGATTTTTTATGAATTGAAGACAGTCCATCAGCTGATGGGCATTGACCGTGAATCATGTCTGACCTATTCTCATGCCCTCCTGATTCTCAACAATAAAGTGGACGATCTTCCGTCGAAAATAATCATGAGTGACCAGATCTATTTCCACCTATTTGGATACATAAACAAACAAATGTACGGTACTTGGGCGCTAAGAATTTGCGAGTGTACATGAGTCATTCCATGGTGTGCTGTTTACGTTGGAAGAGTCGTTGGACAATGTTTTTTTTTAGAAGGGCGCGGGCCAAACGGTCGCTGGGATCCTGAGCCCTACAGACCTGTAATGGTCAATGAATTTTTCATTACTCCATTGGATGAATTAGGACTGAAGGACATATGGTTCCAGCAGAGACACATCCTCAAGCAGGTGTTTTATAGCGATACCAGCGTTTTGAGGATTTCAACGCAAGTCCATTCACCTTGAGGCTTGTTGCTCATTACTTCGGTTCTTCAAAGACATATTGCTACTGAGGATGTCAATACCGTTTCTGTATCGCTGCATTTAAACGAATTTAATGATAAACTTGGCTCCGATTTTAAGTACTTCCTTATGGGCCCTTCCATTATTTCTTTTAAAAGAAAAAGACACCCATTACAAGAACAGTTTAAAGAACTTAAGACCCAAAAGAACTACATATCTTAGTATTTTATTTTTCTTAACATAGTTCAACATGTTACGAACATATGAAGACTTATTGGAATAATCTTTTATTTTTCTTCTTTGAATCAACATCTCTTGAAATATCCCCGATTGGGTAAAAAAAAGTGTTATGACATCATCCGACGCTATGTGGCGGGCTATTCGATTAGTCTATCAGAAAGTAATTCTGCAATTCATTATTCGATTCAATCATCTACACACATGTGCGAATCGTATTAAAATATCAAATTCCTTAGAGTCATTCCTTTCCATTGCCTTAGCGTCATCTGGTGGATTGGGGTGCTAAGTTATGACGTCAGAATTGTGCCTCGTAAATATCTTTCAATTTAAGTGTGGCAACGGTTTTATGATTTATGCAGATACGTATTTGTATTGGCATAAACTGGTGGCATCAGTGTTTGTTAATGATTCACGGTATGCTATTTTGAGATGAAAAAATGTTTTAGCTATTTTTGTTTTGTAACAAACAGGATTTGGAGCTCGATCTCACAAGTAACGTGCTCAGTATTGGCTTCCAGACTTGTGGGTTTTACTCACCAAAAACCGTACATTGAAGTGGCCTAGTGGCGTCAAATTGTTAAATTCCGAAAGGCATTTTTCTCAGTAAGTTAACACCTGTATGAACATCACATATTTTTGAACAAAAAAAATCACCGATTAGGGTGATACAATAAATGTGACGCATGCCTTTTTTTTGGGGAAAAAATAGAACCGAAGACTCTACCAAACACAGAACTTTTCTTGGTGTAAATTAGTCTCTTCTCGTGAGTCTCTCCTGGGCTCGTCTCACTCTTAAAACAACAACCCGGCCTATCCATATTCATATCGTAAGCCATGTTTTCTTCGGATTCGTTGGATTTGCATCTTAAATTAGTCTTCGCAAAATTGTCCACGTAGTGGATGGACGAAGGCCAAGCTATTGTGAACAACGCCGGATTTAAAATTCTGGATCTTCTGATACACTTACGCACAGGTTTTTTCCGGCGTACACTACACCCAGTAGTACCACCTAACTCACCGCGGCTACAGGTTCTCCTGTAAGCGCATTATGCTGATGTGTTGTTTGCTTCGCGTCATGTGTTGTACGAGTATAATATATGCATGTGGTATGAAATCATCAAAATGAAATTCGACAGCTTATCCTGAGATGATTTAAGAGGTTGAAACTACACTTATTCCTGTTAGAGTTTTGTTGATGTCTTGAAACGGCAGAAATGGAGGATGCATCAAGATAAGTCACAAAATTGTATTCTGACAGAATGTCCTTAAAAAACAAAAACACAATGGCGCTGGCAGTCCGGTATAGGCCATGGCCTAGCTTCTTGACATTCAATTGTGTTGCTCATGTTGTCATTTTTGTCACATCTGAGCGGGGCCTACGGTTTATCGCCGAATCCGAACGGCACTCCTTAGAAGCTTTTTCGTAGGCAATTTTACTTTCGGGAGTTTGCCATTGCCCGCCGAAAGGGTGATGGCGATTTGAAAAATTGTTGGTGACCCAGTCATGAATCGAACCCATGATTGTCCAATGAGCTAACTATCGTGCCATTGCCGTCGGATAGAATGTCCTTTGTGTTATAAATATTAAGTCAAAGTCATTTCAACAAGTGATTACTAGTGTTATAAGCAGTTTGATGCAGGCATAGACATTATAGTCAGGGAAATGTACATGTTTTTGTTACTGGTTTACTTGTGATCGTTTTACTTCTCTTATGTAAACTTTTCATTGATCATTCATTTTTAATTGGTTTCGGAGTAAATCGTCAAGGTAAATGCACAACTGTCAGCACTTTAGACAAAACCAATCTTCGTGCTGCAAATTTTGGGTGCAGCTCAACATTTTCAGATTGTGCTTTGGCTCTGCCTACACTTAAGTGCGTCGATTTTTCTATGGGACGAATCCACTTTCGTACTCGTGTAGTAGCAAAAGTACTTAAAGCTCCAAACGTTCACGAATCAGCTGGTTCAGATGGTGTATCTCCTCTTCATCTAAACAGGGAAACACCTCCATAAAAATAGTGAATCTCGTTTTCTCTCCTCTTATAGACCCATTGCACTTATGTCCCTTCTTTCCAAAGTCTAGAAACGTTGATAATCCGACCGCTCACGGAATATAACGAAGCACGAAACTTTGAAATTACTGGCAGTACGGTTTTCGTAGCAGCAGGTCTACAGGTGACTGAAATTAAAGTTTACATTAATCTGGAGAAAGCAAAATAGTTGCACTTGATATTTCTAAGGCATTTGACAGAATTTGGCACAAAATAAATGGTGGTGTGCCCCAGGGCTCCATTCTATCTCCGACGCTTTTTTTAATATTCATTATTGATTTTTTGTTTGCTACTTCTAATCTAATAGCGATTTTCTACAAGTCTTCTCGATTGCTTGCGTACGCAGATGACGTTGACGTTATTGGAGATAGACCGGGAGACGTCAATGAGGCATTCGCAGCTATCGAAGCGGAAGCGGCTAAAATTGATCTCACGGTAAATGAGGCAAACACCAAGAATATGCTGTCATCAACTTCATAACTTCTAAGTAGTTAAAAACTTTGTCTACCTTGGCTGCGGAGTTACAAGTAACAACGATAACTGCACGGAAATAAGACGTAAAATAACTCCTGCCAACCGCTGTTGACCAAACTGGCTTTATACAACACCTTGACAATCCCTATCTTGCTCTATGGCGCAGAGAGGTGGACACTATTAATGAAGGATGAAGAGGCTTTTTGGCCGTTTCGAGAGAAATACGAGTATACTGTGTGTTATTTTTGGCCCGGTTTGTATTGACGGGGAATGGAGGAGGAGATTTAACCACGAACTGTATGGGCTGTCCATCGACATCGGCTTGGTCATACGTCTATGGAATCGACGCCTAAAATGGCTCGAAAAATCTTCAAATCTAATTGGAAGGGGAACCAACTTGGAGTGCATCACCGATGAAAGGACCTGGCGGAAGACCGTATCAGCTGGAGAGGCTTATTGGCTGAGACCAACGTTCACCCCAGACTGTAGCGCCACTTAAGAAAAAGAAGACGCCAACTAAAAATTGTTTCGATCGCGACCTAAGAAATTGTTTCATATCGTATGGGTTTATCAATCTTGCACATCCCAGACAATATTGGCGAACTTTCCTGTCCGATAAAGGTGATCCACTGCTGAATTTCACTCAATATTTTTACAATAATTATATTCCAGTGATTTACTTGCCAACACGAAAACGCTTGTTAGAAAAATTGATTCATTAAGATTTATCACTGATAAAAAGTAGCATGCCATTGGTTTTTTTTATAGTTTTATGTAAACCGAAAGAAACCAACAAAACATGTTTATTTGAAGTGAAGTACTTAAAGTTTGGTTTTATTGTCTGACACTATTTTAGAGATGCCATAAAGATCACTAAAATACTTAAGATATGATTATTATTCAAGCTCAGTTACAATCTAATTTTTTTTCATTTTGAATGAATGACAACCGTGGTTTCCGGTAAACGAAATATCAGTTCTAATCACATCCGGCTCAACTTGCTACCTTCGGTTTACATGTTTCTGCGAAATTTTAATGCATGAAACTTCTTAACTAAGCTTGGCCAATGCCGTTTAGAGTCATGATTTATAAAGATGTTAATTATACGATGTAGATACTCGTACTAATATGTACAATAGTTTGAAAATTATGTTAAGAAATATGCTTACGTTTGAATACTTAGTGATGCAACTATTGCTGCGAGCGATTACAATTACAATTGTTGTCTAAACTAGTCGTACAAATGCTAAATTTTATTTAAATGCTAAATATTCGTTTGCGGAAGATGTATTGTTTTAATTAGATGCGAAGATAGAAATTATCAGCCAATCGTCATGACTTTTACCCTTCTTGGAAGATCGTTGTTTAAAACAAAAAAAAAAAGAATTAACGAGTATTACATGAAGTACATTTGAGTAGGAAATATAACCAGAATTTGATTTTACAACAAATGAATTGAAAATTACAAACGTTTTAGAACAATTTTTGAATGAAGCTATCAGTCATTTTTAAATTACCATATAAAACAGAGAATTTAATTACTTTTTTCCTTACGAAGATGACGTTATAGCTCGAGGTGAACTGACATAGTTCAACTCAATTCAATTCAATTTTACTATTATTGTACAATATTATGGTACATTAAGATAAGTATCTTTTATAGTACATAGAGTTCGGACAATAAGAAAATAATGTCAATGATACAATATGTTAATCTTACAATTACTTACTTTAGTTACTTTAGGTGGCGCTACAGTCCGGGGTGGAACTGGGCCTCATTCAACAAGCAACCTCCAGCCAGCTCGATCTTTTGCTAGCTTCCTCCAGTTTGGTACGCTTACTTGGCCGACGTCCCCTTCCACTTGCGTGCCCCACCAGAGTCTTGGTCTTTATCTACTGCGCTGTACCTAGGGGGCAGATTCTTAGACTTTTCGGACCGGAGTATTGATGTTCATCCGCTTTTATGACCCAGCCATCTTAGTCGTTGGGACCAGAAATCACTCGAAGAAGCCAAGAGCACCGTCATCCATTTTTGATAATGTCCGAGAGAGAGCTTTGCTAGAAAAATGGCTTCTTAGCGCTGGTGTCGTTGTCTGAATTCAAAGCGGAGCCTAGGTAGACAAAGTCCTTAACTACTTCAAAGTTATACCTGTCAAGGGTAACGTTCTGTCCGAGACGTCGGTGTTCAGAGTCCTTTTTGCCTGACAGCATATACTTAGTCTTGCTCTCATTGACCGCTCAACCCATTTTTGCTGCTTCCGTCTCAATACTTGCAAAGGCGCCACTGACATCACGCCAATTATGTCAATATCGTCGGCGTATGCGAGTAGTTGGACGGACTTTTGAAAGATTATGCCTCTTATGTTTGCGCATGAGCTTGGCACTATTCTTTCAATCATGATGTCAAAGAAATCGCATGACAGCGCATCGGGTTGTCTAAGTCCTTTTTTGACATCAAAGATTTCGGTGAGATCTTTACTAACCTTGATGGATCAGCGTGCATTCTCCATCGTCATCCTGCACAGACGGACGAGTTTGGCAGGGATGCCAAAACTAGACATTGCTCTGTATAGCTCGTCTCTATAAATGCTGTCATACGCGGCCTTAAAATCGATGAATAGGTGGTGGGTATCGATCTGAAGCTCATGGGTCTTCTCCAAGATCTGCCATAGTGTGAATATCTGGTCGATGGTGGACTTTCCTGGCCTGAAGCTACACTGATATGGACCTATCAGGTTGTTGACGAACGGCTTCAGGCGTTCACACAATACGGCAGATAAGATCTTATATGCGATGTTAAGGAGGCTGATGCCTCTGTAGTTGGCGCAGTTCAGAGGGTCTCCTTTCCTGAGAATCGGACAAACAATGCTGAGGTTCCATTTATCGGGCATACTTTCGTACGACCATATTTTCGAGATGAGTTGGTGTATACTCTTTACCAAGTCATCGCCTGCCACTTTGAAGAGCTTGGTAGTCAGACATTCCGGTCTAGCAGCTTTGTCGGACTAAAGCTTAGATATTGCTGTCTTCACTTCATCTAGGTCGTGTGGGCGATATTATTGGTCTACACTCTAGATCATTTAGGTTCAATGGTTCATTCTGCCTAACAGCGGTATTTGTTTCGTTGTCGCCGTTATACATTCTACAGAAATAATCTTTTCAGATTCTCAGCATCGACTGCGGCTCTACTACGATGTTCCCTTGTTCATCTCTACAGGCTTCGGTTCGGAGTTTGTTTCCGTGGCATGTTATTTTTATTTTTTGTTAAAACTTCCGAACCTCCATCTACTCCATGCTACTCCATCTCTCAATTACCTCGGCCGCACGTTTCTCATGTTCTTTCTTTTTCCTACTGAGAAGTGTTCGTCTCTCCTTTTCTGCTCATAGAGCTCATGTGAAGCTCTAGTCCTCCTATGCAGCGCCGCTTTGTATGCATCTTGCTTAGCTGCATGTGCTTGTCGGTATTCGTAATTAAACCAGGGGTTTCGTACTCACATCAGAAGCGGTATCTCTGATGGCAGTGTTGCCGCTGGTTCTCAATGATTGATGCTGGCGGCAAGGGACATCTTAAGGAATTAAGAGAGAAATTAGGATAGGTTTGAGAAATAAAGAAAAACTGCATTTTTAAAGCGTTTGGCATTGGAGATGGTTCTGATATTTCTTAGAAGTGAGTTCCATAATTTTACAGCGTAAATGAAAAATAAACGGGACGAATTAAGATGGTTATAACGCGGTGGAATTAAACAAAGGGTTCTAAGGAAATGAGCAAAATTAAGGTTTTCTTATAGATACATGGGAGTCTTAGTTAAAATTATGTTATATAGGAATACGCAGTTTTAAGTGTCAATATAATGTTTAAGGGTTGTACCCAATAGGGCGTTTGCCTGCTGTGAAATATGGTCATATCTTCGTAGCCCATGAATATATCTTACCGTATCGTTGAATGCAACGTGACACTTGGGCAAGGATAAGGAATCGAAATTACATACACAACCTCGGCATATGTAATTAAGGGTAGGATGACTTTTTACCAGTTTCCGTCTAGTGGCAGTAGGAGTAAAATCTGCACTAAGCCACAGTTTCCTTAGACATCCATAAGTTTATATGGTCATATCCTGATAAGTTTGAGTCGATAACAAATCTCAGGCTAGAATAGTATCAACAATCTTTAATTTTAAATCAGAAAGCACGACATAAGGTAGGGTGTGGATAGGTAAAATGACTCTTCGTACTTATTTTTGAGAAAATATTCATTCCGAGGTACTCCTTTACAATTTCAATATCTTCTCCAGTAAATTTCCATCTTTTGTTTCTGGGGTAAAATTTCCCAACTTTTCTGAATATCATGGTCTTAACTTCCTAGATTCACAATAAGGTTCCACTTCGCCTTGCTTAACTTCCATTGTTGTTGAAAATCATTTCGATAAGACTTTGCCACTCCATTCAGTTGATTCAGTATCCTCGTACAGAACTTTAAGAATATTCAGCATCTTTTTAACATTCCATCAGCATTCCAAAGCATTAAGCTTTTTATGCTGATCTTGAAACAATTGCGCAATATTCACTTCGATGAAAATCTGGTCTATTGTTGAGTGCTTTTGTCTAAATCTTGCTTCAACACTTCTAAGTAGGTTTGCATTGTCGACCCTCGATGAGAGTCTTGCATACAGAACAGATGAGAGAATCTTATTTCGGAAGGAAATACCTTTGTAATTCTCGACTTTTTGCACTCTCGGCGTTTGAGTGCAACTGGGCGAGCAAATTTGTCTTCGAACTCTGATAGGTAAGTTTGAATTTCTTGTTAGTTTCCAGATACATTTTCTTAAAAAAAGTCTTGCTTTTTCAAAAATATGATTGAACCATTAGTTTATAGGTACGGAATCTGATTTCCTGGGTTCTTCTAAAACAAACTGCACATGATCTAGTTCCATTGGCAAATGGCAAGTTCTGATGAAAAACTTCAATTTGGTGTTTGGTTAGGGTTAGTTTTGTTAAAGTAAAAGCTGAGTTTCATTTCGCAAAGGCGATGCGGCATTCTATTGAAGCATCTCCGACATATTTGGAGCTCAGGTTGGTAAGGATTTCCGAGACTAAGTCTTGGAAAGAGATGGTGGCGGAAGAGCCCTTAATGGACCAATGGCAGCACTCACATCCCAGAACGAGTTACTGGCTTTGGGTCCAACCGATCCTTCGTCCTAGGGGTATCAAAAATAGAACTGGCCCTCCAGGTAGAAATTTGTGCTGCCGGGGTAACTGCCCGGCCATGGGAAAAATATAAAAGTTACGAAGCAACAACAAGCCTCGGATATCGAAGGAATCTATTGTTGACAATCCATGCAAAAGAATTAAGAACTTCGGATATGTCGAAATAGCGGAGGCCCTAGACTACTGCAAAGCTGATATAACCGCCATTCAAGAATTGCGATGGGATGATCCGGACAGAAAGAGTATGAAAAACTGCCACATTTACTACGGCGATTGTTATGGACGGCAAAAGCAGAACCTATTTGAATGCGGATTTGTTGTTGGAGGCAGACTTAGGCAAGAAGTCTTGAGTTTCTGGCATGTGAACGAGCGCCTCGCAGCAATCCGCATCAAGGCTAAATTTACCAATATTAGACTATAACGTGCGCACGCCTCCACAGAGGAGAAAGATGCCTTCTATGAGTTCTTGAGCAAGATCCACGAGCAATGCTCTAGCTATGAAATTAAAATTGTCCTTGGCGATTTTAATGCAAAGTTAGCAAGAGAGAGCATCTTTGGTAGTACTGTTGGAAGACATAGCCAAGAATCTGGAAAGATTACTTCTGTAGAATATACATCTGAATGAAACAAATACCGCTGTCAGGCAGGATGAACAGTTTAACCTAGACGATGATGACCAACAATTCCGTCCTCCCGACCTGAGTGAAGTGAAAATAGCAATATCTAAGCTGGTGAAGCGGACGGTCTGACTGCAGATGTTGAGTTAGCGGCAGACGATGACACTGGTAAGGAGCATACTCCAACTCATCTGTAAAATATGGTCGGACGAAAGTTTGCCCGATAAATGGAACCTCAGCATTGTTTGTTCAATCCCAAAAAAGGAAACCCTCTGGACCGCGCCAACTACAGAGGCATCAGTTTCCTTAACATCGCATACAAGGTCTTATCTGCTGTTTTTTGTGAACCCCTGAAGCCATTCTTCAACAACCTGTTAGGTCAGTATCCACCAATTTTTCACATTACGGCAGATCTTGTAGAAAATTCATGAGCTTCAGATTGATAAACACAAACTTTTCAATAATTTTAAGTACTCGTATGATAGCACCTATAAAGACGAGCTATACAGAACAATGTCTAAGTTTTCTGTTTGTGCGGGGTCGGTCGGTAGAGATCTCACTGTGACCTTTGATGTCAAAGTAGGATTAAGGCATGGTGCAAAACTCATGCGTCAACACAAATGGCATAATCTTTCAAAAGTACGTCAAAATACTCGCATACCCCGATGATATTGACATAATCGAAAGAAAACAGTGTGATGCCACTGGCGCTTTCGCGAGTATCGAAATGGAAGCCGAGAAAATGGGTTTAGCGGTCAACGAGGGTAAGACCACCAAGCAACCAAGCATTGAGTGAAGGAGGAAATAAAATGACGAACTGTATGGATTGTAAAGCGACATCGACCTAGCCAAAAGAGTGAAGATCCAAAGACTTAGATGACTGGGTCATACAGAGCAGATGGACTCCAACGCTTCGGTCCGAAAAGCCTTCGAATCTGCCCCCAACGGACAGCGCAGTAGAAGAATACCAAGAAATACATAAGTGGCGCACGCAAGTAAAATTGGACCTCAGCCAACTTAGGGTCTGAAACTGGAGGCAGTTAGCGATCGAGAGAGTTGGAGATGCTTGTTGTCTGAGGTCTAGATTCACCCCGGACGCCACCTCAATTAAAGTTAGCAAGTATGAATGTAGATAAACCTACGCACCACCGGTTCATTGATACGCCCCGATCGATTCTTTTTTCAATTAAGGTTTTTCCTTTTCTAATCTGAAGCCAAGCATCAGTTTCGTTGCGATTATGTCTCATTGGAATTTTTGAATGCAATGTCAGAGCCCTTATCAGCACCAGGTTTAACACAGTCGATTGCTAACTGGGACAAGTTAAAAGCCCCTACATTCATATATGTTACTTCTGTTGTACTGATGTATATAAATCGTATAGGAAGCATTGAGATTTAGTATTTCTAACTTTCTCAGTTTTCTTGTGCATTTCATTTTGTCAAAGCTTAAATTTAAATTTATTACCGGCAGTACAGCTCATTGGAATATTTTCGAAGTAACCCATTCTCCTTTATGTGTAATAGTATAATCTGTGTAACATAAACGTCACGCAATAACTTGTTTACTCACAAAAATGTTTACTAACAACATCGCATACAATATGATATTGTATGATGGTCAGCTTCCAGCGTGTTGGTTCAAACACTCATCATACCCAACTTGTTGAAACACACATTATTTTTAAATTAAATCACTCTCAGTAGCTCTACTAGCATAAACTACCAATCCCTGCGATAACTTTGGATCAGTTCGCGTCTGTGAACAGCGACGATCGTACGTTCGAATTTAAAATCGTCGCTGGCGGTGCTCGTTTTGGTGTCTACTGTTTTTAAAAATATTTAATATCACAAAAATTAAAAAAAAAAAAATAAAAAAATGTGTTTTCTTAAGATAATATTTTTTGCAATGGGAATCGTGTGCATTTATGCCGCAAATGATAATCCGCTTCCCACCGATCGTCGCCATGATCGATATTATCAAAATCAAAACAACAGTCGATGGTATCGTCGTGATTTGCAAAATCGAAGTAGATCGGTGGGTTTTCTAAGTGTATTTCAATATTGTTTACATTTCAAAAAAGAAATAAAAGTTCAAAATTGTATAAAAAAAAAGACGAAAAAATCGCATGAACTAAATTTTGAGTGGCAGTGATATTGAATGATTATTGATTAATGTGTTTGGTTTTGTTTTTCTTTGTATTGTAGTCTACTCAAACGAATTCCAATTTGACGCCCCTAACCACCGATCGTGTATCTGCGTTGTCTAGTTTAGACGAAGCGCAAGCCAACAAATTAGATGCTGTCTTAAATATGTAAGTTTGCCAATATACTAATGTTGATGTTATTTCGTAGATACTTTACTGATCGTTGATAGAACTATGCTCGTACAGAATAGTAAACAGAAAAACCAATAGATACGTCTCTGGTAGAACTTCTAGTCGAAGATATTATGTTCATGGGCAATGCCAGATGTTCACTGAGGCCAAATCTTTAAAGAATCCGTTCGGAATTTGTATCTGCTGAATTTTTAATTATTTTTCATTTTTCAATTGACTGTATACTCGTATTTGAAGACTCAAGAGACAGATGTTTTTTTTTTTGAAAAAAACTTTCTACCACAGGCTTGTGGTCATGCCATCGTTTTTAATGAAGAAACAAGTGTTCTAGACCCAAATTAATTTATGGTCTGCAAATGAATTGTCTGGTCGAAGAGTATCTTGTGAATGGTTTTTTTTAATGCGTGGTATGGTGTCGTTAAATAATGTTGACTTAACAATTCAAATTTTTATAGCAACAAACAATTCTGTTGTCATTGTCAAATAATAAGAGATATTTGAGAGAGAATTAAAAGTAATTGTTTTGGTGACCTATCTTATATCGGTATTAACCACGCTTAAATTGCCTTTTTTAAGTATCTAATGGGACACAGTTCATCAGCATGTTAAGTACAAAAAATGCGAGCAATTAAAATCGTATCTCACACACTTTTTTATCAGATGCTCTAATTTCGTCGTTGTAGGTGTTCCACTTTTAGAAAATTGCACAATTTATCAGATGATCGAAGGTCTTTTCGTTTAAGACACTCATAACACCTCTAATTTGATGTTACAGGGTGTAAATGAATTTCATACTTTGGCTCAAAGGTGTTGCACATCTATGGAGCGAGTTACAACATCTTAAAAGTTGAAGAGAAGTTTGCAAAGAAGCGAAAGACCGGATTATCGGCACATGGACTTATTGCGGATGTAGAAAAGTGTAATGGTTCGCCTTGTGTTGATTTATGAAATCATAAAATCATTACCTTAAAGAAGTTTTTCATAAGCGCCTCCCAGATGGATTTGGAGCTGGGTGTGATTGATTATTTTTTGTTTCTTTTGAATTGAGTTGAGCAATTCTTGGGGCATCAAAGAGGTGTGAGATGTTTTGGTCACACGACTTAGTTGGTTTATCTTTTGTTTTGAATCTTTATGCGGACATTTATGAAAGACTTCAGGTTGATTGACTTGAATATATTTTATGCTGTTGTTGACTGCCCGACTTAATGGTTTATAAATAAATAAACTCATTGAAATATAAGTGATATGGATTTGATGATGTATTTTTCTGTCTTCTTTATTTCTTGGGAAATGATCTACATCCTCCGATGTGTTTACAACTTCTTATCTATTACGGATGTTTTTATATTCTTTGTTGAGATAGTCTACTTTAACCTACTCTGGTAAGTTAATTAATTAATCCAAACGTATTTGTTTAAAGCTCATGATTCGAAATATGCTGATACATTTGAACAAGGAATATTAGCTTTTGGCTGTTTCTCAGACACGCTGTGCAACACTTTATAGCTTGGTCCATTTGTTACTCAAAATTATCTTATTTATGAGAAACAATCTATTACCGGGTAATGCATCGTGCTGTTTCAAATCAATGTACGAGTACTGTATGGGTTTTATCAATGTTTGTCATGTGTTTGCTCGAGTGGAGCTGCTGCCCTTTTCTCCTCCTCTACCGGTTTTGATTTCACTCATAATGGATTGCTTGCCTAGCGACTCCGCCAGGCTTTCTGCCGCCGCATAATGAAACTAGCCCCAATTGGTATCTGAATGATCTTTTTCGATTTTATGGCTTCGAAACATCGATACCAATAGCTTGATCCCAGCCGTTTCGACCATGGACTATCTTTAATGTATGACGGGTAGTCTTTGAGTTTGCACTTCCAGTAATACCAAGGATGTTACAAGTTCCTGGCTAGTAATACGTGGGAGCAAAATTGTGATGGAATGAACGTGTCTTGGTCTTCTATCTGCCTTATCAGGGTGCTATCATTTTTAGTAATTTTGCTCTTTGCTGAGTTCCACAATCTAAAATTTGAGAGTTTGGTCTCAGAGCTGTTTGGCTCATAAAACTTCCACTATTGTCATGGGGCTTAAGATGCTATAAATCTTAAATCTTTTACAGATATTCAAACAACAGCTACTTGCTTAACTACCTATCAGAACATGCAGCGAACGCCTCAGCGTAACTCTAATTAGATACCACGGAAATGGCTTTTTGTGACTGTTTTGGCACCTACTGTTCTGTTTGGATACTTTTGCATGTGAGGGAGTGATGTTGTGGTTGCAAGATCTTATTAAGCCTCTGGCCAGCTCCTAGGGTAGTTCTCTCTATGTTTCTGTGAAAAGGAACCAAGAGGAGTGCAGGCCCGCCGTTAGCTACTTTTGGTCAGTCTAAATCGAGTGAAGAGATTTAATAGCGGCCTGTCTGTTAATAAGGATTGCTTTATTGAATTTAGTTGTTGCATAGAAATTGATTAAATTACTATATACTCTTCTTTTATAGCTGTAGTCTCTGTGTGGAAAGTTTTAGGTATTCAGTTCAGCTAAAGATGCACATTATCCTATGTTGACGCCTTGCACCTCGAAATAATTTTGTCTTTTTTTCTTCTCTGAATTTAAAATTGAAGAACTCGTCAGATGTGTTGCAATTAAAGAAAAAGTTGAAAAATCCTAGATTCTAGAGTGCATATGGTATTTACACCCAATGCTAGATACCCACAGCTTGATTCGAGCACAGACTGGACATTTACATTGTATGTTGTGTCACTTTCGGAACGCAGTGTCTCGTTTGTTAGGCAATTAACAGTGAACAATCTTTCCCACTAAGGGTCAAAAGTAAAATTTATTTTCTCTAATACAGTAAAAAAAATAACTTGGTCTGTAGTATCACCAATGAGTTCAGAGACGTTTTTAACTCTTGAAATAGTATTGAAGTATTGTGGGAGTGAAGTAAAGACTTTAGCACAGCCTCATCTACCAATTTACGAGTATCACAATGTAGGTCATAACCATAAGGATATACGCAATATCTCGTAATTGTTAAAATTATTCCTGACAGGAGGCCGATTTCGTATTTGTCCAGCAATTTCTGGTTTCATCGCATGTCCAATAGACCAGGGGAAAAAAACAGCTGTCTAACAATGTTGTAACAAATTTTAGTTTTTAACAAATGGACGATGGCTTTTGAATATGCAGTCCATGATATGAATAACAAGGGGAAGGGTTTCCATAATTGTATCTAGAGCAGAGCCAGGTATTATATAAAAATCCAATGTAATCCGAGTACATCGCTTTTCGAAATCCGGTGAAAAGGGCAGAAAGAACGTACATTTGTGAAAGTCACTTCCTCCGGACAGCCAACGAAAAGAATATATTTGGTTTTATCATAGTCATGTAGGTCCAAAGGACGCTCTTCAGTGATGTCTGACCGAAAGGCGAAAGCGCCTTTCCATCGGGCGCTATTTTTTGTATATTGGTTGAAGCCTCAAGAGTCTGGCAAAAGCAGCAATCGAAAAGATGACTCGTGGATTTTCATCTCCATTCTGTTTAAATTTTGGGCATATATCACGAACGTTTGCTTTTCGACGTCCGAGCAGGGTTTCTGTCAAAACTTTATAAGCAATAGTGAAGAGGATTCTCAATGAAATTTTCTAAGTACATCCATATGCTTTGAAAGCGCTACAATTTGGGGTGGACAAGAGCCTCAGCCTGTGAAATTGGCAGAGGTCCCTTCCACTTGTGTGTTTCATCTGAAATAAGGTAATCCTCGCCGTCATTATCCGAAGCTATTAGCTGGTTTGTCACATTTTTTTAAATCTTTTCCTTATAAAGTTGTAAGCTCTTTGATGGCATAGCTCATTATTTTGTTGTTAATCAGAACAGCGATTGATATTTTAACTTACGCTGCGAACTTAATTGATACGCTGCCAGCCCTAAAAATACGAGTTTATTCATCTAAATCTATAATGTCGCCTTCAAAGTAATCCCCATCGACTGCAACACACTTATGCCAGCGCTTGATCCAATTCTCGAAACATTTTTTATATTCGGTTTTCGGTATGTCCATCAGTGCTTTCCGCGATTTTTCTATAACTTCCTTTCGGCTGCTGAAACGCCTTCCTCGTAGTGGTTTTTTAACTCGATTGAACAGAACGAAGTCACAGGGAGCCAAATCAGGTGAATTCGGTGGCCGTTGGATGGTATTTGTTGCATTTTTCGTCAAAAATTACGAATAATGATGGCGCTGTATGACGGTGCGTTATCATAATGCAAAATCCATGAGTTTTCTGCCCACAATTCTGGTCTCTTTCGGCGAATTGCTTCACACAAACGTCTCATAACGCCAAAATTATACTCTTTGTTTACTGTCTGGCCTTCTGGCAAAAATTCGTGATCAACTACACCGTTGTAATCCATGAAAACCAAGAGCATTGCCTTCTTTTTTGACAGAAAACGACGTGGTTTTGTGGTCTCCGCTCATTTGGTGATCGGATGGGATCGGATTCAGCCTCGCAAATCATCTCTTTTGTGACGTCAACACGGTCTCTTTTTTGCATTATATTGAGGTACGAGTATTTTGGCACCAACTTTGCTGCTACACGACGGAAACCCAAATCACTAACCAAAATGTCTTGGACGGGTCCATAGGCAATGCTCAAGTCCTCTTCTTTTACTTCATCAATGTTTTCGTCGGTTTTAGATGTCGATGGTCTGCGACTGCGTTCATCATCTTCGACTGACTCACGACCAGTTTTGAACCGCTCGTGCCACTGGTTAGCGACCGTATTCTTTAGAGAATCGTTGCCGAAACATTTCCAACGTTCGCGCATCATTAAATCCGTTTTTTACGCAAAATTTAATACAAGTTCGTTGTTGCAACAGAGATAGATGTACTCTTGGCTACGTAACTTTTGCAATAATCAAGCTGTGATGCTAAGATTTGGAGGGAATATCAACAACAGAACAACTTAACAAAAGAAACTCGGAACAATCGTTATTTTGATCAAGGTGGTAACTACTCGTATATGTATTCAGGTATGTGTCATGTTCAAAAATGTGTCCCTATGGCTCAAAAGAAAGCATCCTTTAAATCTCCCTGGTTCAATAAAGGGCCAGAAAATGTTAAAAGCAAAGCTTTCAAAAAGTATAAGGTGTCGGGAAAAACTGAAGATGGACTGAACTGAAGATATGTTCAGTTGAGAAAAGCGTTCGACTATTTAAGTAGATTTCAGTTGAAAGAAATATAAAATATAATTCTAAATCTTTTTAGGTTTTTTTTTTTTTGGAATTCGAAACGTTAAGTTTCTGAATTTCCAAAGTCTATGGAACTTAATGGCGAAATCTCTTACGATAACAAAACAACGAGCAATCTTTTTGCAAATTTGACTGTTTTTCCTTGACAGATCAAAAAGTTTTAGATGGTTTAACTTATCTTGATTTAAACAAAAACGATGGAATGGATTCGATTCCTCGCTTCTTACTATCTAAGTGTTCTGTTTCGCTCTTTTAAGTTATGAAAATAATTTTTAATAAATCGCTTCTGACGAGTATTTTTCTTCAACAATGGAAATTATCATCTATAAGTCCTATTTACAAAAGCCGCCTTAAACATTTAATTAGCAATTAGAGACCAGTATCGAAACTTTCGGTTATACCAAAATTATTTGAAAAATTACAATAGTATACGATTGCAGTTAAAGGAATATTGCTTTGAGGCAGCATGACTTTTGCAGTGGTCGGTCCACTACAACTAATTTGAGTCTTTTTACAAATGTTTGTCTCTACTCCTTGGAGAATAAATTGCAGGTGGATGTCTTCTACACAGACTTCATAAAAGCGTTCGATAGAGTTTATCATAAGCTTCTTATTAAAGAATTCGAGAGGGTGGGTTTCAAGTTTCGTTTTCTAAAAAGGTTGGAATCTTAATTGTCCAATCGGAAACAGTTTGTTAAAATTGGAAATGATCAATCCATTTTTATTGATATATTGTCAGGACTTTCTCAGGGTAGTGATTTGGGACCCCATCTTTTCAATCCTTTCGTCAATGACATTCTTGACCTTTTAGAGTATGAGAATTGTTGAATGTTTGCAGACGATTTAAAACTATACTTTCCAATATCCACAATTGAAGATTGTCTGAACTTTCAAAAAGACATAGATAAGCTTTATCAGTGGTGTAAATATAATCATCTTGATTTAAATATCTCCAAATGCTTTTCGTTCAACACCAAGAACTCTATATAGTTACAGTCTTGGTAATGAAATTCTATCGACTGTTAATGAAATAAAGGATATTGACGTTATTCGTATCAAAGTTGTCTTTTTCATCACATCGTCTAGGTTTTTTAAAGCGAAACGCTGTAGTTTTTAAGGATAATTATACTTTAAAAGCTGTTTATATTTCTTTAATCGTGCCTTCTTTGGAAAACTGCTGCGTTATATAGTCTCCTTTTTATAAAAACCCTTCTAATAGGATCGAAAATATTTAAAGAAGTTTCACGCTGAGAAATTTGTATTGGTCAGAAGGTTTATGGCCCTATAAATCTAGGTGCGCATTGATAGATCTTAAATCTTTAAAAAGCCCTCGGAAAACATTGTGTACACTTTTTGTCAAGGACGTAGTTGTTGGAAAAATTAAATCACCTGAATTATTGAATCTTATGCCTTCTTATGCTCCTGATAGAAATCTTAGAAACAGATACGTTCTCTATTCGTGTTCCCATTCACAGGACAAACTATGGTTTAAATGAACCTACAGCCCGTTCCTTATCACTTTATAATGCAATTAATGTTTAGTCGACCTTCAAATGTATAGAGGTATTTTTAGGATTAATGTTATGTAATAAATGTAATATAATAACATTGTTAAATGTAATCAAAAGACAAATATCTATTGATGAATAAATAATAATAATGTAAGACAAGTTTGTCTTCTTCTTCTTCTTATCCTTTTATTAACCCTTTCCTCGTTATACGAACTTATGCGTAACGAGTTTCCCATTTTTACTGTATCGCTGCTGCTCCGCTTATGGGGTTGGCTAATGTCGCAGACCGCAGAACGCGTCTATATAATGCTCGGTCCTGGATCGCTTCAGTGGTAAGCCCCAGGCGTTGTTGCGCATTTGCCATCTGAGAAATCCAGGAATTCTTTTTCCGACCTCGTTTTCTTACAGTTGGAGTGACCGTAGTTGATAGTGCCTTTTTAACCGGATTTTCCGCAGATCTTCTTTGAACGTGGCAATACCAACTTATTCTATTCGCCTCAAGCTGTTCGGTTACCGAATTCTTTATATGTAGACTTCCTCTTATACGCGTAGATCTAATGCAATCGCGTTTAGTGACTCCACTAGACATCCTTAACATTTTCATTTCCGCTGCCGTCATTTTGTTTTTAAACGCTTCGTACATTGTCCAGCACTGTGAACCGTATATAAGAGTTGGTCTAACAACCGTGGAGTAGAGTTTCCCCTTTAATTTAAGTGGAAATTTTCGGTCGCAAAAAATTCCCAAATTTTCACGCCATTTCATCCATCCCACACTCACTCTGTGTTTTACGTCGTCGTCACATTTCGCTTCCATGTTAACGATTGATCCTAACTTAAAGATAGTGCTTTTCGGAAGAACTATTCCGTCTAACATTATATCCGGAACAGGTCGCAACGGATGCGCAAATGGGCACGTCAAATGCTCCGTCTTTGAATGACTTATTTTAAACCCGTTTCTCTCTAGCGTATTTCTCCATGAATCTAAGGCGTTCTGTAAATCTTCGACGTTATCGCTTAGTATAACAGCGTCGTCAGCGAAGAGAATTGGCGTTACATTTGCTTCGCGCATGCAGTCTTTTAAAAGATAGTCGAATACTACGTTAAAGAGGAAAGGGCTAAGTACGCTTCCTTGATGCAATCCGACATTAATTGGGCATTCTCTCGTTAGTCCGGCAGAGCTTTTAACCGCAGTTTACACGTTTCCGTACATGTCTTGTATTATTCTAACATACGTTTCCGGTACGTTTTGAGACCTCAGCGCGGCCCATATGAGACCCCTAGGCACTCGATCGAATGCTTTCTCGAGGTCGACAAATACCATGTGTAAATCCTTAGACGAATCTTGGTGCTTTTCCATTATTATTCGTAGGCTTTGGATAGCGTCCACCGTCGATTTTCCTTCAACAAATCCACACTGGCTATTATCGAGCTTTAGTATTTGCCGAAGACGTTCGTTTAAGACTCTTTCGACGATTTTCATTGTGTGTGACATAAGCTTGATTGAACGGTAGTTGTTGCATTCTCGAGTGTCGCCTTTTCCTTTGTATAATGGAACCAGGAAGCTACTTCTCCATTGATTCGGCATAGGTTGTCCACATTTTAATTTATTCAAAAGTTTTGATAGTCATTCGCTGCTGATTCCCTCCATCTTCGACCAAAACTCTGATGGTCTGGTCCCGCTGCTTTTCCCCGCTTCATTTTTCCGATTGCTATGCTTATTTCTTCGATTGAAAAGTCCGAAACTTCCTCCTCGAATAGACCAGCTGTCGGCACGATATCACGTGGAAACTGTTTGTTAAGCAACTCCTTGCAGTATTCAAGCCACCGGTCACAAATTTCCTTTTCATTTGTTAGTAAGCGACCGTCTGCATTTTTTATGTATTTCGGCGACGTTATTTCCGTAGAATCTTTTCGCCTCTGTGCAGCGAGCTTTAAAATATTTGTCATTTTTGTATTGTACGACGTTTGAACTTCTTGAACTTCTTGTTTAGCTTGTCTTCTATCTGCCGATCGTGAGGATACTTATTCCAACTCCTGGTACAGGTTTTCCGCTGCTGCCGCTCGAGTTCGAGCCAGGACTCTCTTTGCGATCTTTGCATTTTGTCCACGCTTGAAGTGCATTCTTCTTGTCGGCCACAGCTCGTTTGGTTTCGTCATTCCACCACCATGTTTCTTTGCCGACGTGATGGTATTTCGATATAGTCCCCAGATGGGACATTGCAAGTGTTATGCATTCCTCGTGCATGCTGTTCCACATTTCTTGCGGGCTAAG
Organism: Volucella inflata; assembly: GCA_928272305.1. Lineage (NCBI taxonomy): Eukaryota > Metazoa > Arthropoda > Insecta > Diptera > Syrphidae > Volucella > Volucella inflata. The sequence goes on from OV743718.1 coordinate 66,936,368, forward strand.
TGAGTCTGCTATACCATTTATATTTTGAAGTACTTCTTTAGCCAGTGCGATAAATCTTGCGCTTCGTTCCTTCGATAGATTATACCACCGGATTTTTGGCTCTCCAAACGATGCCCGTGTTTTCGGTGGTTCCTCTGTGAAAAATTCTGTAATGAGCAGACGGTGTTGGCTTACTAGTGATTCTCCAAGTATTACTTTACAGTCCTTAACACGGTTTCTTATCGACATTTTGCAGAGGTGATAATTTATTTGCGTTTCGTGGCCTCCTCTGCTGTAGGTGATAAGATGTCGTTGATGTTTAATAAACATTGTATTTAAGACGGTTAAGCCGTAAGCTCTACACGCTACAAGGATGTCTTCGCCAGCTGAATTTCTGGTTCCAAAGCCTTTACCGCCGTGGCAGTCCTCATAATCAACATTTTTTGCTCCGACGTGGCCATTTAAATCTCCGCCTACGAAGAGCATCTCATCGATAGGTATATTTCTAAGCAAATTACCGAACTCTGACCAAAATTTATCTTTTTCCGATTGGTCGCATCCATTTTGTGGAGCGTACGCACTAACAATGTTCCACGTTTCATTGTGTATGACGAGTTTAACACTCATTAAGCGGTCGCTTATTTTCAAAATACCAACGATCTTTTTTAGAAGATCCGCTGCAACAACGATTCCAACACCGTTTCGTCCATTGACCGTTCCATGGTAGAACATCTTAAATGCCTTAGTTTCTAAATCAAGAAAACGGGCTTTATTTCCTGTATTACACCACTTCGTTTCCTGTTTCCTTTCCTGCACAGGATTTGTAGAGTTCTGCGACGCATAATCGCTTCCAGTTTTAAACTTTTTGAGGTCATCGATCCGAGGTTCCAACTTGCAAACCGAAGTTTAGGAAAATATTTTGGAAACTTTATTTTGCCCACCCCCGGAATCCGTTGTGCTCTGACACAAGCACTTCTGCTTGATCTGGGATCACCCGAGTGCGTTGCAAGCGTGGGTAGTGCTATTAATTGCGATCATTTCCATGAAGTGTATCTAAAGTTTGAGTGGTTTGACACTTGTATGCTCATTTCGAATTGATTGACTGTTCTTTTACCCCACCGGTAGTCTCCAGACGTGGGAACCCACTGATTGCATACAAACTTGTGGGAAAGTTTTAAGGTTTTAAAGTGTCACAGGCTCATTTTTGGTGTCATAGTTGCCTGTATCTGATTGGTGTCCCATTTAGTCGCCTCTTACGACAAGCTGGGACGCACTGCGGCACTATTCTTTATCCGATGCCGCACGGATGGTAAGACAAGTCTGTGACATGTGCCAATTAGCTATTGTGTTCCGCTTAAAAATTGAAATAAGTGCGTACTTAAAGGCACCAAAGTACTCGCAAACTCAAAGTTTTTTTTGGTTTTTGACCTTTCAGAAAATTCTTATCACCGTAAAAACTACAATAATTTAAATATACCGTCATACTCGTATATACAAAAACACTCCTATGTACTCGTATGCTAGGGTGGTATTCCCATTGTAGGCGCCTATCAGCATGAGTGAATATGAATTCAAAATCTCTGAAAAACCTTGAAGTATCTGTACAGATCACGGACAGTAATCGGTTCTCGATTGCTCGAAATTATCTCGAAATTCTGAAACCAACTTAAAAGTTATTAATTAAAACATTCTTAAACTAATTATACGAGTAGTAAATGAATTTTTACTTGTTGACAGATACTCGTAGATGTCATTTCCTTGAACTCAATCAGCTTGTTATTAAAAGTGAAATGCCCAGTAACGTAGCTTATAGAGTAATGAGTGGATTGATTTATTAAAAGCTCAAGCATCTTCATACCTATACACACATACTCGTCTAAAGGTATTTTGAAAGTAAAAGCAAATCAATTTGATTAAAATAGCATTTATTAAAAATTGTGTAAGTGACTTAATCAGTTAAGTCATTTATATGTGAGAAACGTGTTAAATGGCTCATCTGTTGCTTTATTTTTAGAAATAAGGAAATGAAGTAATTTTTATCACTTTAACTTTACGCAAAGGTTTAATTTGTAAGCATATCGGAGGTATATTCATGTGGCTCTACTTCAGTACGTAATTAAATGACGATAATTCAACAAATTTAGTTTGCGTACTACAAATACAACTATGTACAATTCTAGGGATCAATTGAACAACGTATTTCACTTTGTTCAATCTAATTTGTATTGCTTCTGCTTCAGTCACTAATATTTTTCGAGTCCACACAAATAGATATATTTTTGGCAAATTCGGACAGCCCTTGTCCAATTCTCTAATTGCGATAGTTCCTATTTAGGTTGTGCACTTACGTAAATTTTTCTGCAATCTAGTACATATATGCGATGGGACAGGTGATAGGTTAATGGATTTTCATTGTTTATGCTTCTTTAGCTTGATGATGTCGATTGTCTTCTACAAGCCAGCTGTAGTTTAGAAAAGAGTGTTAGTCTGTTGGACAGTCGATGTCGATAAGCCCAGTTTTTTAGCTCAGTTTACATTCTTCTTTAAAAGTACCGGGGATTGCCCCACTTGTTGCAACACAATCATGACATATTTTTGTCCATTCTTCAAAGCTATTTTTTATGCGCTTTCCTGTATGCCCTTAAGCTTCTTCCGCGATCCGGGTACCATGGAGCGGTAATTTAAGTGTCAGGGATTAATATAGCTCACACTAAGCCAGAATACGGTGGTACTTTTCAAACCATTGGCCTTAAATTCGGTAACAATTGCCGCTCTATACGGTGGGGCATTATCGTCTTTTAAAATCCACGAATAGTTCTTCTACGCGCGTTTTCTATATTTAAAAACTAAGGCATTTAAGATGTTCTACCATGGAACGGTCAATGGACGAAACGGTGTTGGAATCGTTGTTCCAGCGGATCTTCTAAACAACATCGTTGGTATCTTGAGAATAAGCGACCGCTTGATGAGTGTTAAATTCATCATACACAATGAAACGTGGAACATTGTTAGCGCGTACGCCCCACAAAATGGATGCGACCAATCGGAAAAAGATAAATTTTGGTCAGAGTTCGGTAATTTGCTTAGAAATATACCTATCGATGAGATGCTCTTCGTAGGCGGAGATTTAAATGGCCACGTCGGAGCAAAAAATGTTGATTATGAGGACTGCCACGGCGGTAAAGGCTTTGGAACCAGAAATTCACCTGGCTAAGACTTCCTTGTAGCGTTTAGGGCTTACGGCTTAACCGTCTTAAATACAATGTTTATTAAACATCAACGACATCTTATCACCTAAAGCAGCGGAGGCCACGAAACGCAAATAAATTATCACCTCTGCAAAATGTCGATAAGAAACCGTGTTAAGGACTGTAAAGTAATACTTGGAGAATCGCTAGTAAGCCAACACCATCTGCTCATTACAGAATTTTTCACGGGGGAACCACCGAAAACACGGGCATCGTTTGGAAAGCCAAAAATCCGGTGGTATAATCTATCGAAGGAACGAAGCGCAAGATTTATCGCACTGGCTAAAGAAGTACTTCAAAATATAAATGGTATAGCAGACTCACTTAGCCCGCAAGAAATGTGGAACAGCATGCACGAGGAATGCATAACACTTGCAATGTCCCATCTGGGGACTATATCGAAATACCATCACGTCGGCAAAGAAACATGGTGGTGGAATGACGAAACCAAACGAGCTGTGGCCGACAAGAAGAATGCACTTCAAGCGTGGACAAAATGCAAAGATCGCAAAAAAAGTCCTGGCTCGAACTCGAGCGGCAGCAGCGGAAAACCTGTACCAGGAGTTGGAACAAGTATCCTCAAGATCGGCAGATAGAAGACAAGCTAAACAAGAAGTTCAAGAAGTTCAAACGTCGTACAATACAAAAACGACAAATATTTTAAAGCTCGCTGCACAGAGGCGAAAAGATTCTATGGAAATAACCTCGCCGAAATACATAAAAAATGCAGACGGTCGCTTACTAACAAATGAAAAGGAAATTTGTGACCGGTGGCTTGAATACTGCAAGGAGTTGCTTAACAAACAGTTTCCACGTGATATCGTGCCGACAGCTGGTCTATTCGAGGAGGAAGTTTCGGACTTTTCAATCGAAGAAATAAGCATAGCAATCGGAAAAATGAAGCGGGGAAAAGCAGCGGGACCAGACCATCAGAGTTTTGGTAGAAGATGGAGGGAATCAGCAGCGAATGACTATCAAAACTTCTGAATAAATTAAAATGTGGACAACCTATGCCGAATCAATGGAGAAGTAGCTTCCTGGTTCCATTATACAAAGGAAAAGGCGACATTCGAGAATGCAACAACTACCGTTCAATCAAGCTTATGTCACACACAATGAAAATCGTCGAAAGAGTCTTATACGAAGGTCTTCGGCAAATAATAAAGCTCGATAATAGCCAGTGTGGATTTGTTGAAGGAAGATCGACGGTGGACCCTATCCAAAGCCTACGAATAATAATAATTGAAAAGTACCGAGATTTGTCTAAGGATTTACACATGGTATTTGTCGACCTCGAGAAAGCATTCGATCGAGTGCCTAGGGGTCTCATATGGGCCGCGCTGAGGTCTCAAAACGTACCGGAAACGTATGTTAGAATAATACAAGACATGTACGGAAACGTGTAAACTGCGGTTAAAAGCTCTGCCGGACTAACGAGAGAATGCCCAATTAATGTCGGATTGCATCAAGGAAGCGTACTTAGCCCTTTCCTCTTTAACGTAGTATTCGACTATCTTTTAAAAGACTGCATGCGCGAAGCAAATGTAACGCCAATTCTCTTCGCTGACGACGCTGTTATACTAAGCGATAACGTCGAAGATTTACAGAACGCCTTAGATTCATGGAGAAATGCGCTAGAGAGAAACGGGTTTAAAATAAGTCGTTCAAAGACGGAGCATTTGACGTGCCCATTTGCGCATCCGTTGCGACCTGTTCCGGATATAATGTTAGACGGAATAGTTCTTCCGAAAAGCACTATCTTTAAGTTAGGATCAATCGTTAACATGGAAGCGAAATGTGACGACGACGTAAAACACAGAGTGAGTGTGGGATGGATGAAATGGCGGGAAAATTTGGGAATTTTTTGCGACCGAAAATTTCCACTTAAATTAAAGGGGAAACTCTACTCCACGGTTGTTAGACCAACTCTTATATACGGTTCACAGTGCTGGACAATGTACGAAGCGTTTAAAAACAAAATGACGGCAGCGGAAATGAAAATGTTAAGGATGTCTAGTGGAGTCACTAAACGCGATTGCATTAGATCTACGCGTATAAGAGGAAGTCTACATATAAAGAATTCGGTAACCGAACAGCTTAAGGCGAATAGAATAAGCTGGTATTGCCACGTTCAAAGAAGATCTGCGGAAAATCCGGTTAAAAAGGCACTATCAACTACGGTCACTCCAACCGTAAGAAAACGAGATCGGAAAAAGAATTCCTGGATTTCTCAGATTGCAAATGCGCAACAACGCCTGGGGCTTACCACTGAAGCGATCCAGGACCGAGCATTATATAGACACGTTCTGCGGTCTGCGACATTAGCCAACTCCATAAGCGGAGCAGCAGCGATACAGTAAAAATGGGAAACTCGTTACGCATAAGTTCGTATAACGAGGAAAGGGTTAATAAAAGGATAAAAAGAAGAAGAAGAATAGTTCTTCTACACACCTGGGCTTTTCTGATGGAGTTTCTGTCGCAAACATAGAGTTTATTTGGTAATTCAAATAGCAGTCATTTGTATTTTGATCAACAAAATATTCATAACTATCTAACTATGAAGAACTCCGTGAAAAGACTGTTCTATATGGAAGCTTAGCTACTTGTTAGCCCTATATGTCAGCCTCTTCTTCATTTCCAGCGGTAGAAGTACTTCATTATACACGTGATTTGGATTTTATTCTACCTTTCTACTCCTCCAAACGTTCAATGGTAGCCAATTTATTAGCTTCGGATCGATACATGGATCTAAATAGACAAGCTATACAGAGCAGTGTCAAGTTTTGGCATTTCTGCCAAATTCGCCCGATTTCGACAAGATGATGCGCTGTCATGTGATTTCTTTAACATTATACTTGAAAGCAAAGTATAAAACTCATGCGTGAACACAAAGGGCACAATCTTTCAATTACTCACCTACGCCGATGATATTGATATAATCGAAAGAAAGCAGCGTGATGTCTGTGGCGCTTTCACGAGTATTGGGATGAAGGCGGCAAAAATGGGTTTAGCGTTCAACGAGGGCAAGACCAAGACACTCAATACCGACTTTTCGGAAAGAACATCACCTTCGACAGATATAACTTTGAGGACTTTGTTTACCTTTGCTCCTCAATTCAGTCAACGACATAAGTTCTGAGATCAAACGAAGAATAACTCTTGCCAATCGCTGCTTCTTTGGGCTAAGCATTCAATTGACTAGCACATCCCTCCCTCGGTCCCGTCTGCATTGACGGTGAGTGGAAAAGGAGATACAACGACGAAATTTGCATTGACATCGTCCTAGCAACAAGAGTGAAGATCCAACGACTGAGATGGCTGGGCCATGTAGAGCGGATGGACACCAAGGGTTCGGTCCGAAAAGTCTTGTAAGCGGCCTCCGAGGGACCGTGAAGTAGAGGAAGACCGAAACTCAGCTGAGGTATGCAAGTGGAAGGCAACCTTAATCAAATTAGCGTGCAAAACGAAGGATCGAACTTACTGGGGAAATCGAATTGAAGCGTTCCGGGTTCATAACCGGGTGGCAGATAATAATCCTTTGCTAATTGTAATTTCCTTCAATTGATGCAATTTTGTTTAGATGGTCACTGAAATCCAGTCTTCAAAGTAAAGCTTCTGGCTTCGCAGTAATAAAATCTTCAATGCTGTGATAGGGGTATGAATGAGTGCAATAAACGTTAAAAGTTTACCACCTGCTTTGATTAAGCCTTGTTGGAACCTGTAATTACTTTTTTGAATTAGATATCGATTTTCAGTACAATGCCTATGCATGCGGTGCATTGTTATCTCAGCTAATGACTTGACAAAAAAGAGGTTCCGGACTTCTTCACTCAAACAAAACATAAAACAAGAAGAATTAAAATTTCTAGTAAAGCCTATTCATTTTTGATTCGTCTCTGGTTTCATTACAAGGCACTTCGCAGTCGGCGTAAATGCGACTGGATGTGCATCACAATGTCTTTTGCGTAGTTTGTAAGACAGTCTTGCCTCGCTAGGATTCATTATCTGAATGTTTCAAGCTAGTTTGATTGAGTGAACAGTGACTACTGCTTAAAGACATTTAAAATGCAAAGAAGTCATCTTAAGCGTTGACTGGATATTGGCTTGTAGCTGCGCGTAACTTTGGCGGAAAATACATCTCTAAAGTTACTCCAATGTCTTATTATACACTATAATCCTTTTATGTTGTTCGAGTCATACAAGAGCTTTATTTCTTTTTTTCGAATTATGTCTGAGCAGTTCTTTAGATTGTCACGCGCTCTACGATCCCTACGAACTTCAGCTACGGCAGAGCAAATAATTTTTACCATGAATCAAATGAGTTGTATAGCTGGAGAAGCTAATCTTATGATCGGCTCCATACTTCCTGTGATAAATTTTCCTTAAACTTAGGAATTCTTTACCTGCCGACGCTATACTCAGGTATACTTGTGGCCCAAAGAAATGTTTCAGCTGATGCAGGGTAATGGTCTTGTACCATTCCTAGTATGTGTTTCTACATGTGCGGCGTCTTTTTCCCTGGACGTGAATTCTTTTAGCTTTTGCGTTTTGGGTTGTTGCCTTCCTAAACCTGTAAGGAGTAGATGACATTGGTGTCAAGCGATACAAGACATAGAATCTCTTTTCAGTACGTTATCCAGCAACCTTCCATTGATAGCTGTCGTCTTAGTGTTTTCTTTCGCGGTGGTCTTCATATGCCACCTATGATTGATTCTATGTGCTTATGGAATCCTCACCTCGTTGTCTCTTATTCACAAGAAATACCAGTGAATGTAAATAGCAATCAGATGAGATGTTTCGTCATGCCACTGACTTAAAATTTGACATCCCTCACTGAGAGATTTATTGAAGTGTGGATGATGCCATAGAAGTTTGGATCTTACGAAACTACGCTTTCTCCCAGTACGAAGTCTACATTACTGCGGCAGTCCTTGTAACATGTGCACCAGTTGTTTAGCAAGTCGAATTCAAGTGAACAATGACTGATAGTCGAAGTTACAATACCAAACATTGTAACCTTCACACCCGCTTCAAAATAAGGGCTGTAATCTTAGGACTGAGTGTCCAACAACAGTCTTAAGAAATGTAGAATGATTAATGGCATCACTATGGCATTATAAAAAATATATTTGCTCTTTGGACATGTACCTTTTCTTTCTCAAAATCAATAAGCATTAAAGCTTAATCAAATGGGAATATTTCACAAGCCTGGTGAGTCTTCTTTGCTTGACATTTAGTTCCTAAGTTAAGCCGAACAAGATCTTATTCATTCACTACACACAGTAAAGATATTTTTCGAATGTTTTTTGGTTTAAAGGCCGTTGTAAATCCCCGAACAAAATTCCACTCTACCTTCGGGGAATTCCACTTAGTAGAAGCCTTTTAATGCATTCTGAATCAATATTCTTCACCGTAAGACTGAATGACTGCAAAGCAGAAACTGGGATTCGAATATACAATCGACAAACATGGTACGAGTAGGTATAACATCATCAATACCAATTACACTGTATATAAGTTGTACAAAGAAGAATCTCCAGCTTTGCGAATTTTTGGTATCGGCTACATGCAGATAGTATGTACTAAATAATACTGACACAAGTATATATCACTAGATTTTCATGAAAGTAGATGACACATCATCGGAGTACACCATTGATTACAACAACAAGACAAACGATATCCATAAATGTCATCGGTCTAGTCTTCAGCGTCTTCTTCACATTCGTGTGGTTACCCAAGCAACATCTTCACAACCACTCCAACTATTCGATGTTGTGTTGCCTCGCTAGCGGCGGAAGACATTTTCATTGAAGATGCAAAGGCAACCAAAGTAAAAAAGTAAACAAGCACAGTGAAGAAGAAAGACAAACTAATGGAACTACATAATATTTGTAAAAGTATCTCATGGATACGATGGGTACAATGGGGGTTCCCCGAAGGTTCTTCACTATATCAAGCAATTTTTTTCTCAGTCATATTTTAACTGATTACGAAATTCACGACAGTGGGTTACTCAACGAATGTCTGCCGCAAATAGCCTTAAATTATTTTGAAAGGCCGACGGCTTGACCAAGAGGTAAATGAAACTTTAAGTCAAGAGAGCATTTCGTGGTAATCATTTGATTACAGTGTTAATGAAGATTAATTTAATATGCACGTAATACGTATCGAATCAGTTAGTGGAAGTGGATGACAAATCCGGAATTGTCTATATGCGGGCTTATTAACGTGTATCGAATAAGGTGGAAATAAGTTCACCTTAAATTCGAATGGGACATCCACTGAATCATGATGCTGATCAATTTTTGTCGTCGGAATTCTCATTACTCAATGTAGTGCGGGAAGTCTAATCTCGTAGTTCATCTGACTTGCTCGTATAAGTGTAAACCTGCTGTAAACAAATTTTTCGCCTAATTTCAATAGCAAAGTAGCTGGCAAGGTTTTTCACATCTTACAGCTCCTACCACCATGGTACACCAAGTCTTTTTTCGATGCTCCGTCTACAACTCCCACCCACATTCCACTATCATCACCATATTGTCAACGGGAAGTTCACTTCAGTGCTTCGCTTTGTCTAACGTTTTCATTGTATCGGATTCTTGTTGATCTCTCTGCATACATATGTTATATGTCTTCTTCTATCTTAACAACTACCTATCTAGCACCTTTGCCACGTTATATGTGTATGGTATGTGCCATGGAGGGGGACTGTTTGCATACTCCTATGGAACAATTGGGCATTTCTAATGTTCTCCAATGTGGTACATGGTACACCACGACGGTAATAGATATTTACCTTACGAGGAGAATGCCTCATCTTCTTATTTTTAAGTTTTTTAAGCTAAACAATCCAAGAACTGAACAAAGTTGCCCTGTCTACTGCTCATGGCAAAGATGTCGATTCACTTGAACATTTTCACGTGCTTCAGGTGGAATTCAGGAATATGCATCATTATCTCATCTCAAAATAATTAGATACACATATGTTCACAAATAGAGCTATCCAATTTGTATAAGAGCTCAGTAGGGTTAAAACTAAAGTTTGTGCTTCAACATCTTGTCCGTTTATACCATAGTATGAAAGGAAAATGGGGATCAAAATGTATGGCTTCAGGATTTCAATGTGTTGTTTATGTAAGTGTGTCTAGCAGCTTTTGTATCATATTCTGGAAAACTATTTGAGATGTTTTAATTTGTAGTTTCAAGTTCTGGTTTAGCATTTTGAAGTTTGACACGTGCAATGATAACACATTCCCTTCCTCTCAGCCAAATTAGGTCATGTTTTGGAGATTCATTTCATGAAAGGAAGCAAACTTGTCGATAAAGTCACATGGTTTAAACATACATCTTAGCGATCAGTGGGAAAGAAACTGTACAAGAGTAAAATTTACTAACTTCAGGAAAGTAGAAGTGCAATTCGCATTTACAGCTTAGACCAGAAAATATGGGAACATGCTATTGCAATTGATAGAATATACTCACTCGGTATCCTAGACTTCCTTGAACCACTAAGAAACAGCTAATTTATAATACGAGTAGTATGATGTTGATTATAGGAGCATAACTATGCTTTCGACAACTCAATTTTTGACAGCATGTAAAAAACACTGCGTGGACAAATCACTTGTTTTGTGTACAAAACAATGATGGTAAATAGGCCACTCATTTCGGGTGCTGACTGCAGCCAAATATGTGACTGCGGAGAAGTTGCCAGCCCGACAGCATTCTATCTCGACTAATATGTTGCATGTTGGAAGACTCAGCGCTCAACATCGGAGGATGAAGCTGTACTGTCTGTTGAATCGTATTAAATGACTGCCTGCTCTAAAGCACAGGCAGCCCTAGATGTAATCGACGATTGGTGCACTAGAATGTACTGCTTTCAAAACTGAGGTTGTTCTCTTTAAGAGGAAGAAGAAGCTGACTGGTCTGAGCCATCTAGTGCTGAAAGGCATCACCATTCAATTCTCCAAAGAGGTTAGGTATTTGAATGTCATCCTGCATAACATACTTCTATGGACTGAAAAGGTTCCGTCAAAAGCCTTTAAGGCATTCTGGCGTACAAAGAAACTATCGGCAAGACACGGATCCTGTCGACAAGAAGGATCTGTTGATTTTACAGAGCAGTGATATTGCCAATTATATCTTTGCATCTGGTGGAACTTACTCTCAGCTCTATGCATAATTTCTACTTTTACTATTGGGTCTATAACTTAATTCGTGCGGTTTGCTAAGAGATGGCGCAACTTGTATTATTCCATTGGAACATGCGTTGGAAAGCTACTGTCATTGTACGTCATTTCAGTATATGTCATTCATTTGAAGCGTAAACAAAAATCTTTTTTTTTCAAACAAATATGTCGAATTTTGTGCCTGAAAAAGTGTTTTTGCGGGGAGTTCTTCTTCATTACTTTAATACGAAGAAAACTGCTGCCGAAAGTCATCGTATTTTGGTGGAAGGTTATGGTGAACATGCGCTAGCTGAGCGAACGTGCCAAAAGTGGTTTGCACGATTTAAAAGTGGTGATTTTGGCTTGGAAGACGATGAACGCCCTGGGCAGCCAAAAAAGTTTAAAGAGGAAGAACTGGAAGCATTACTCTATGAAGATTGTTGCCAAATACAAGAAGAGCTCGCAGAATCTTTGGGTGTCACTCAAGCAGCCATTTCAAAATGTTTAAAAGCAGCTGGATATATTCAAAAGCAAGGAAATTGGGTTCCACATAAACTCAAGCCAAGTTATAAACCCAATATATTCCAAACAACTGTCTGTCTCGGCTTTATGCTTCAGCAGGCCTGGTTCTACTCTAGATGCCTTTGTGAATCTCCCTTTCCTTGATATACATACGAGTATTATGGGCTGCATTCTTAATAATATTTTCCATTTAAAAGAAACTAGTCTTTGGTACAACGTGCACTGGAGCATGCCGTCGGAAGCAATGACATCAGAACTCCTACTGTGGTGAAAATACGAAATCGACTTTTCTGTCCTTAAGACTGTTTCCATCTAAAATCTAACCCACGAAAGGAATATGGTCGGGTATTCACGGATGACTTCAACACCGATATAGGATCTGCTGGTGGTGCCTTTCTGGCGGGCGATAACAATAGATTAAACACCTGCGTTTGTATTCCAAGGGGAGATAAACGCAATCCTGATGGCAACGCACTATTTTGTAAAGCATTAGCATCTATAGCGAGTGGAGACTGCGGCAAGAGCGTCGCTTCCCCTCTCACAAACGGCTAAACTCACTGCATCTTGTCTGGGTCCAAGGACACCAGAGGATTACGGAAAAAAGGAAATCGCCGATAAACTTGCTTTTCAAGGCTCAAAGAATGGCTTTTCAGGATTGAAAACTACGTTTTGTCTGCTTGCGGTAACGTGATTACAACACCGCGGAACAGTATCTCTGTGGATAATAGCGAATATATGTGTTTAAGATGTATTTGTTACATCTCCGAAGGAATGAGAGAGATTTCCAAAAACTAGTAATTCTTCAAAAAAACGAAAACAGTTCAATAACGAAATTCATTTTATTCCCTTCAAAGTAATCTCCGTTGGAAGCAATACACATATTCCTCCAATCTTTTTATATGCCGATTTTGGAATCGCCTTGAGCTTCTTCTGCGTCATCTCCTTTATCGGGTCAATCGTCTTAAAACGCTTTCTGCAGAATGGTAACTTGAGTCGTGGGAATAGAAAAAAGTCACAAGGAGCAATGTCCCTCAAACTCTATAACACGCTTATTTGATACTCCTTATTTACTGTCAGACTTGGCAGTAAAAAATCGGGGTTGATCACACCACGGCAATCAAGGAACACGATTGTGTTTTGGATTGATTCTGTTGTGGTTTTTTGGGTTTTGGTTCGTGTGAGAAGCCCGATTCCATTGATTGTTGGTTGGTTTCGATGACATATTCATAGGCCCATGTCACGTCACTGGTAATGATACCATCGATAACTTTTTGAGCCAAAAAAGATTTATTTAGCGACGTCAATGCGATGTGGTTTCTGCAACAAATTCCTACAGAAAACGTTGTTTACTTAGGCTCTGTACCGATCCGAACGATACACCAACATAAGGTGCTATCTTCCTTTTTCGATACTAACATCAGTCATACTGGTGGATAGACGACCGGAATGAGGAAAATTATCAAACACGTCCGCTTGTGTTTTCGACATTGTTGAGTCCCCGTAGGCTACAGTTAACATTTTTAATTGGAAATGTTACTCGTAGTATAACAAAATCCTATCTTCTCCAAGAACCATCACAGAATTGTCCGTCCAATTTTGATGACGCGCTCACTGCATTAAGTCGAGAAAATAATATCGGCTGAGTGGCCGCCGCCAGAATTGATGACCATTATATCCCGATTTAGGGCATCATAAATCCATCTCTCTTGACAGATCTTCCGGCGATATATTCTCGCATCCTTGACGGATATGGCCTTTGAAGGCTTCACGACTTTGAGGTTTGTTGAAATAGACTCGTAACTTCAAAAAATCCCGCAAGTAGAAGTTAGGCAATATTGTCGGCCAATGCCAAAATGAGAAATAATGCAACCCGAAAATGCATCCGTCAGAATTTCGATTGTGGTTTGTGCAGTACACGCCGTTGCTCCATATTGTTGCAACCACATGTTCTCCTGTCCAAATTCATCCAATTGAAGAAGGAGAAATTCATTAAGAATAGCTCTGTAGCGCTCACCAGTAACTCTGAGCGGGTGTAATGGCTCTTCGTGGCCATAACTTAGCTTATTCACATATCTATCCGTCAGAATTTCGATTGTGGTTTGTGCAGTACACGCCGTTGCTCCATATTGTTGCAACCACATGTTCTCCTGTCCAAATTCATCCAATTGAAGAAGGAGAAATTCATTAAGAATAGCTCTGTAGCGCTCACCAGTAACTCTGAGCGGGTGTAATGGCTCTTCGTGGCCATAACTTAGCTTATTCACATATCTATAGAGATGGAAATGGGCCCCGTTGTTCATCATGGTTTTTGATGAAAAGTTGTCTCCCTAGTGTTCGAGATTCAGGATGGCTTGAGTGTATATTACACGCGCTTCGTGGTCAACAGCTAACACCTGACGCACTCTCTGCACTTTGTAGGGGAACATCTTACAGTTTTTCACTCAAATTCCCTGTTAAGACCGCCGATTGATGTCCAATTGCGTGGCACATCATCTCGGGGGTTCTTTGCGACATCTTCAACCGCAGCTGCGATATTTTCAACAGAAAGTCTGCTCCGGGGCCGGCCAGACCTGGCAACATGTCGTGTTGTCCCATACTCTTCTAGGCGGAGGCTAAACTTCGTAGTGTCGGACGACTGGGAAATTTGCTCCGAAATTTACGCTACGCCAACACCACCGGCGAATTATTCCCCGTTCTATAGGAGTATAGCGACTCATGTCTTGTGGACTTGCATTTTATATCTGTTTACTTCACAAATGTCAAACTAGAATTGTTATATATTTATCGTTTAAAATCGTTTAGTCTTCTTAGACTAAATCTAATTTTTGTTTTACCCAGTCTTCCTATGACTGACTTTAGAGAAGGTTTGTTGGCATTAAGCTTTGGTGGCTTAATGCTGTCAAACTGTCCCTCTATTGATTCTAAGGATTCGAGTCTGATCAGCGAGCTAATGTGTTGGTACGTAAGAGTGTTTAGAACTGTAAAGGAGTGTAAACTTGTGCTGCTACCTCATTGTAAGAAACGCACAGCCTGTCATAATTCTTGAATGTGTGGTGTTTGACGTCAAGGGTTTGATTGCTGCTTGACTGTGAAATCCAACGTGGGAACTGGAATTAAATTGAGCAAAACCTGATTGGGGTGCCATTTAACTTGGATGAGGTGATGCTGGCTATCTTGATTTGATTGCGAATATGCATTCTGAGGTCTGTTAAAGATCATCAATTTGTGTTTGCCAGCCAACGGGCTATATTCTGCGTCCTCTAATTTGGTAAGCAGTCCACTCAAATCTAGGATCAGGAAGAGAAATTACAACGGTAATTCAGTTGTTCCTTAAGTTGTATTAAGGACTCTATTACTGGAAATAAACCCAGTTTTTCTGAAGGCAAATTCAAGCAGCCAACGAGGCCAACAAAATTACTCTCCTTGTGATACTTGATGTTGAGTCAACTAGTCACAGTTTGTAGATTTTATAAAGATCAACACAAGATCGGAATAAATCTTGTTTATCAACTCTCTCCATATTGTCTTATCATTAACATAAATTCACTAATGGCTTTAAGGAGCCACTATTAAAAGACTTATTTGCATCTCATATATTAACTTGTTCTCAGTAAATCTTCGTAAGTATCATCAGCTATAATTAACTTCTTGCCATTTAGTATGAATATCTTATCGGCACTTGCATCTGTACTTGCTATTTAAGAATAGACATCACTAGGGCTGTCGTCACCCTCTCAAGCTATCATTGTTAGATGGAAATTCTTCTTTGAACCAGAAGTTGCTAAATCAATTAAAAAATTATGTCCATACTAGTAGCCCAGTAAACCTGATCAAAACAAGTTTCCAACCAATCTGTTATCTGTACCTACGCGCATATGTCCATATTGTTGATTTTTCAACAAAACAAAAACCAGTCGGCAAAAATTTGCCTTACTTAGGTACTTCCATCGAAAAAATTCTTGTTGCCAAAGTCAATAACAATAACAACAACGGATACAAATTTAATTTATGAAGAACTGATCATCATCGCAAACAGCCTACGAAAGGTCATTGAAACTCCAGAGTAAATAATTTGGCGCGCGTACATATGGGATGTGAATGTGTGGGTAACAGATACCTATACATCCAGAAATCCAGATTGATACTGAAGAATTCGATCAAACCTGTTTTGATCCAGGTGACTTTCTGGTGGTTTCCGTCAAGCTGCTGATTCGTCTGATTCGGCATAAATGATTCGCATCCACACCAGGTAGAGTGCTTCGCCAGCACAGACTTCGAGAAAAGTTTGCCAAAAAGTAAAATAGCACACGCTGGACATGGCCCATGTGATGCAAGATGTCGATATTTGCTCGAATCGTTAAATGCAGACCTACACCTTCAGCAATGGTAATTGTCAGCCGGTGTTACCTGTTCTTAAGGTTACCTGGTTGGACGGTTGCTCCACAAGGTTATTTGTCCACATCGTCACAAACATTTTTTGCGGCCTTCACAGTGAGCGGTTTCTGAAAACCATGCGTGAATTTTCGCTTACAATTTAATGTTTCGCCTATGATAGGTTAGGGAAACTTGTTGGCAAGATATACGAGTATGTATCTTTCATACGCACGATCATACACATGATTATGACACACTTTGGTCATGTAAGTCGAACACGGCCTATTGAAGTATCTTCTCTTCGGGAAGTAATATTTCCGGTTATTTTTGGAATTATTATTCACATCTAGCAATTGCAGAAAATAAAAAATAAATCGTTGTTTATTTTGCGTTTGTTTATCATTGATCTGAGTAGAAACTTGGGCATACGGATAAGCACACGAAAGAAAGCAATTTTAAGAGATCTTAGCTGCTTGAAAAAGTAATGTGAATTGCTGCATAGCACACAAAATCGTAATCAAACCAAAAATAACGAGTGAAAGGAGATCTGGAGAAGATTTGCGGCGTTCGAAACAAATACAAATAAACAAAAAAAAAAAACAGACTAATGCCATAGATGTTTGCGAAGAATCTCAAGAAGATATTCATACTTAGTACTAAAGGAACGTGTGGTTCAACTCGCATGTATAGAATGGTGAACGCAAAATCCTCTTTTAAGTGATGAATGACAGAATGCTCGTACATACTGGTACTTCAATATGGCTGTTCTGGCGCCTGAAAATAGAATGCATGCCGTGGGCAAAGTATATTATTGCACACACGTATAGAACAGCCCATTTGCATACCATTCGAGGTTGTTCTGGGGAAAAGAGATACGAGTATCTCAAGAAAGTATTGTATTTGAGAGTACTCGATTCAGAGGAGAAAAGGTTTTTTTTAACGAACAAAATAGTTTCAGATTCTTTGTGCGACACCGGTTAATTGATTCTGGCAAAAATGGCTAGGAAAGATAGAGCATCATATGCATATGCCAGAGATCTGCTGGTCGCAGCCAATCAATCTCTCCGATTAACGAGATCTCTAGTTGGTTGCTTCCGATCGGGTAAATTGAGGTCCCTTTCTAAATTTGTATGCCATTTACATGTGATACTATTCGTGGACATCGTCTCTCTGAGTTGAATCAAATAGCACTTCGGTCATTAGTATAAGTGACCACATGTTCATCTTAAGCTGCGCGGATGTATATTTTTACAAAGTTAACATCTTTGAATAGTCTGCTTAGTTTTTTATTGAATTTTTCTCCCCGTTCTTTATAATTAGAGACGAGGATATATATTCGATTTTTTATTCGAAGATCCATGCATCTGCACAGTAACATGAGACTATAATGATCACAGTCTAATGGCGTCTGGATTGCTTTTAATTAAGACCGTACTACTTGATTTCTTAGGGAAGCAGCAACTGGCAAAAGCAAAATTTTATTGGATTTCCGCACCTAAGTTCTCAGCTTTAAAATTGTAGCTTCCAAAAGTGTACGAGTATGAGTGAATATTGTAAAGGGTGAGCCAACAGCTAATGTGAAAGTTTTCATTAAATCAAACAAACATCTATTGTGAAATCAATGTAGAATTTGGCAATAATGAATAATCCATGACCTTGGAGGGCAGTCAACTTCTCCTCCAATCGAAATAATGCGATCTACAAATTTCGGACCCACAAAATCGATTGATTGATGACTTGTGTGGGCATTAGCACCATCTTGTTGAAACCAGAGATCTTCCACACCCAATGCATTCAATTTTGGAAAAAAACAACCAGGCCCGACAATTTTGTTTATTTACGTACTCATCCATCCAAAAATGTGCTTCATCGGAAAAAATCAAATTCGATGACAAATTGTCCATACAGTTAAGAAATCGGCGACGTCGTAGATGATCCAAAGGCTTCAATTGTTGTGTAGTTTGGATTTTATAGGCGGCCGAATGAAGATAAACTTTTAAAATTCGTCGTAAAGAGTCATAAGTGGGCCGAATTGTTGACTTTGGTGACGAATTGAGGTGCCTGGGTGGTTTTGAACACTTTCGCTCACAGTGGTGATGTTTGGCATGTACGTACTGGCCGAGCATGTTGATATGGAGTTTTACCCTATACGGATTCAGTTTCTTTAAAACACTTCAACATTGCACGAATTCCGGAATCAATACGGCGATTAAGTAGACCGAAAAATTCATGAATATTACGTTCCTTTTCGTAAAAAGCTGAATAACTAAAATACGTTGTTGCGTGGTAAACGACTCATTCTAATTCCCGAATCGACATTCCGAATCCTTTAAATGCTATTAATGCTATCCACACAGGTCCCTATCAGGCTCGGTTTAGTGCATTTCTTCCTAGGATTATATGTAATCTTTTCTTTGGCATGGGAATCGTCCCAGCAGTTCGTACAAAAAATTAGGATGATAAAGGGAATGTTTGTTTAAGTTGTGCGAGGCTTCAAAGTTAAATTTGCAGCCGAAATGTGATACATTCGTGAATATTATTGCCTTATTTCCATTTATCGGTGCAGTAATATTATATAGGGTTTTCCAATGAGGACTTGACGAATTTTTTGTTTTACTAAACGCAAACCATTTGAGATATTTCAAAAACTTAACTATCGGCTTGAAGTACAATCAAAACATTTATGAATGGAATTCGACTTCGTTCATATGGTCATCGTGCGCACGTTTGCAGCGGGCGATTCGTTGGACCCAATTTTCAACAACTCGGCCACACATATCGGCCGAAACGGCCGCTATTTCGCTTCAATGTTGGCTCTGAGCTCTTCCAACGTCGTCAGCTTGTGGCAATAAACCAATGACTTAACGTAGCCCCACAGAAAATAGTCAAGCGGCGTAAAATCGCACAAACGAGGCGGCTATTCGACTGGCCCATTTCTTGAGAATACACGCTCTCCATACTTACTCTTCAACAAATCGATTGTAACGTGTGCTGTGTGGCTTGTGGCACCATTCTGTTGAAACAACATGTCGTCCAAGTCCATATCTTCCAATTCGGGACATAAATAATCGGTGATCATGTCGCGATAACGCTGACCATTCACAGTAACGAGACCATCGTTATCGTCGACGAAAAAATATGGCCCAATAACGTTGCCGGCATGCAAACCGCATCAAACAGTTATTTTTTGTGGATGAAGTGGTGATTCATGAAGCATATGTGGATTTTCACCCGACCAACAACGCATATTTTGCTTATTGACGAACCCATAGAGCCAAAAATAAGCTTCGTCACTGAAATGATTTTACGATGAAATCTTGGCCCATCTTCTCCAGAACCCAATCGGAGAACGTACGTCGCTACAAATGGTCCATCGGCTTCAATTCTTGAGTCAGCTGGATCTTATATGGGTGTAAACCAAGATCCTTACGCAAAATACGCCATGGTCTGAGCGATGCCCAATTCTTGAGAACGCCTTGGAATACTAGGGCAAGAATTACGACCGAAAATTGGAACTAACCCTCTTAAAGTTGCATCACCGACTCCGAATTTCGGTAGAAAATTTTTATAATTTACAGACGATGCTCGTTCGTGTGCTTTACCATGATGAAAATGTTGAGTTTACTGAATAAATTGACAGTGACAATTTGATTATTAGTGAAAGAGTGCGTTCACAAATTAAATTCAAAGTTGTCAAGTCCCTATTGGAAAATCCGATACTTCTAAGTGGATTGAGGTTAACCAAAAATGATCAAATTTGAAGCCGGTGTTAACTATGTCATGTGTTTGTCGTGTTTGAGTATTTTTCTGTGTTCTCGAGAGCCCGTTAAAGCTATTTTGGATCCATTATCTTGCTTTGTTTTTCATCTACTAGAGAATCAACTTTATCAATTTGTTAAGGCGCTTTTCGGTGGTAGCAATAGATACGAGTACATACATCTTCCTGTCTTTCTTTTTGGATATTTCCTTCAAATTACACAAGTCCATACATACTTAGATATTTTTACATGCTCCCCATAGTAAAACAAATTAATACACTTGTAACATAAATGTTTCTGAAGTTCTTAACTAAAAGCAAGAATAAAAATATTTAGCAAAAAGGCCATATTATTTCGAATGTTGACTGTGAAATAACCTTAAGCTCAAAAATCCATCATAAAATTGATTTGAAGGACGTGGCGGTCGTCAATTTATACTTTATAGCACCCGTTCATTATACTTGGCCCTGAACCAACTTCATATTCTGGAAACAGATATAAAGTGTTTGTTTGTGGTGAGGGAAATGGCTTAGAACACCCTCCGCGCTGAAGGTTCCGAATTTCGACGGAGGCAAACATACTCTTCTGCTTACCTAGTATATCCAACAATTTATAAATTAAAAATTGATTAATGAGCCCATAATGTACAACACGCACTATACTACGGTTATTAAACCGAAATAATCTGCTGTTTCGCTGAAGTAGGCCATACTGAATCATTTCACATTATTTCGCTTACATTTTGAAAGTGAAATAATGACAATGAATGTCATCGGTTTGGAAAATTCGCGGTGGCATTTTAATTGTGGATTACGGCGATTGCTCAACTTCTTTTTGCATTTTGAAACAATGCCTTTCCTTACTTTGGCGTGTTCGATATCTGGAATTATACTATTTTTATTTTAAACAAATCTTATATAAATAACGGATTTTCGAGACTAAGACAGGGTCTTGGAAAAGAGATGGTGACGAAAGAGCCTTTAATGGATCAACGACAGCACTCAGACCCCAGAATGGGTTGCTTGCTTCCGCTTGTCCTAGGGGTATCAAAAATGGAATTAGCCCTCCAGGTTGGGGGTTGTGCTGCCGGGGTAATTGCCGGCCATGGAAAAAAATACAAAAGCTACGAAGCAACAACAAGCCTCGGATACGGACGGATCTATTGTTGACAACCCATGCACACGAATTAAGGACAACGAATCCAACGATATGCAAGTGGAATATTAGGGCCCCAAATAGGCCACGTGCAGCCGAACAACTTGCGGAGGCCCTTGACTGCTGCAAAGCTGAGATTACCGCTATTCATGTAATGCGATGGGATCGACCGAACAAAAAGAGGATGAAAAACTGTGACATCTACTATGGTGACTCTTATCAACGGCAAAAGCAGAGCCTATTTGAATACTGATTTGTTGTTGGAGGCAGACTTAGGCAAGAAGTCTGCAGTTTCCGGTATGGGAACGAGCGCCTCGTAGCAATCTGTAGCAAAACCCCACTGAGAAGAAAGATGAACACACAAAAGATGATTCTATGAGCTCTTGAACAAGACCTACTAGCAATGCCCTAGCTATGAAATCAAAATTGACCTGGGCGACGCAAGAAACTCCTCCAGTATTATGGATGTTTGAACGTTACGAGGAGCCAACATCGACTCGGACCACTTCCTTATTGTAGCCAAGGTACGGTTGCGGATATCCCAAACTACGCCAAGACAAACTAATGCTTTGAGAAAATTCGACGTCAGACGGCTACAATCGCAAGAGATCGCCAAGTCCTTTTCCGATCGAGTGTCTCTTAATCTCTTAATAGGTCCAATGCCGCTAGCATCAAGCATCGAAGACCATTGGAAACACTGCCAAAACGCCATCAGAGTCTGATGTGCTGGGTTTCACTCGTCCACCACAACGAAACCCCTGGATCGATGATGAATGCCGGCAAGCACATGCAGCTAAGCAAGATGCGTATAACGCGGCGCTGCTTAGAAAGACCAGAGCTGCTCATGAGCTCTATGAGCAGAAGAGGAGAGACGAGCACCGGCTTCTCAGGAGGAAGAAGAAAGAGCATGAAATTGAGAGATACTACTCCAGAATTAAGATTCGGAAGTTTTACCAAAGGGTCGATCATCTGGAAAGGAGACCCCCTTAACTGCGCCAGCTTCAGAGGCATCAGCCTTCGGAACATCGCATACAAGATCTTATCTGCCGTATTGTGTGAATGCTCGAAGAAGTTCTTTAACAACCTGATAGGTCCATATCAGTGTGACTTCAAGCCAGTAAAGTCATCATCATCGACCAAATATTTCCACTAAAACAGCAGATCTTGGAGAAAACCCATGAGATTCAGATCGATACACACTACTTATTTATCGTTTTTAAGGCTGCGTATGACAGCATCTTTAGAGACGAACTAAATATATAGAGCAATGTCTAGGCTCGGCATCCCCGCCAAAATCGTCCGTCTGTGCAGGATGACGATGGAGAATGCACGCTACTCCATCAAGGTCGGTAAACATCTCACCGAGACCTTTGATGTCAAAAAAAGATGTAGGCAAGGCGATGGCTATCATGCGATTTCTTAAACTTCGTTCTTGAAAGAATAGTGCAAAATTCACGAGCAAGCACAAGGGGTACAACCTTTCAAAAATCCGTCCAATAACGCGTATACGCCGACGATATTGGCAAAATAGAAAGAAAGCAGCGTGAAGTCAGCGACGCTTTCGCGAGTACTGAGACGGAAGCGGGGAAAATGGGTCTAGCGGCCAACGAAGGCAAGACCATGGCGGGCACATTTGCGCTTGTCTTTCTGTATATTATGGCTTACTTTGTGTTGGATTTGCATCTACATCCTCACTCAAAAATTGAAGCCAGCTGAGCGCAGAATTTAGTGAACATGTGTCGATTGGGTGTGATTTTTCATTCGGCGGATATGTTAACTAATAAAATTGTCGCATATGGGGAAATAAAAATCCACATGCAACTATCGAAAGACCCTTCCATACAAAAAAAAATCACTGTATGGTGTGGAATTTGGAGTAACCATCATCGTTTATTCTCATCGCTTAAGCCAAATGTTAACCTGATTTTTTTTAGCTTCGAATGCATGTTGAAGACATGTGGTTTCAACAAGACGGTGCCACATCTTACACAGACGATTCAGTTGGGTTTTGTGCGAAACAAAAATTTCCTGCACGAGTTTTAGTGATGTGAACTGGCCACGAAGATCATGTGTTTTTTCTCGTCGTTGAAGGTTTTTTGTGGAGCTATGCAAAAGAGCGTGATTGTGTACACAATCCACAAAATTTTTGTAGCTTTGAAAAGGAATATTCGTCAAGTTATGGCCGAGTTAATGCTCTTTAAATGCCGAGAATTACGTTGTCAGAATCAAGTTCTGGGGGAACTCCGGTGAAGGATGTTTGAATGATGTTATATTTTATTCATAATGGCAAGATCTAAACAATATATTGAAACTATTATTTAGTCGAAATCTACATCATAAATGTGTTTCATTTAAATTTACTTTTGGAAGCATAAAATGGATGACCCCTATGCATATTTTTCGACAGATGTTTCTGAAAATACAATATTATAATTACCTTAGGTTGCCATCTAGCTGATTTGAAGATATAATGTTTTTGAGAAAAATGCATAAGTTAGACTTCTAATTAGTTTGAATTTGAGGTACCTGTTTGAATTTTGGTAAATAATAAAATGAGACAACCCGAGTTAAATAAGAAAGATAAGTGTTTAGTATTCAGTAATTCAAGAAAGACTGTACAATGTATAATTCAAGTAGTGAACAAGTAAAACATGAATTGCGACAACATTTATTGACTTTGACAGAATTAAAGTACAGTGAAGTACAACAGTACCAAACAGTGTAAACCATAACAAAATAATAAAATAAAATTAAGCTTTTCCGAAGCAAATTAATTACGTGTGTCGTTCTCATCACTTTAAGTTATAACTTCCATTCCACCTTAACAGGAAATTGCTTCTTGATGCTTTGATTTTATTAGGCTATTATAAACAGGAAGCAATATCGAAGGACAATAAGATTAATTGAGGTTGCCGTACTACATTGTTAAGATTCTGTTTTAAATATAACGTGTGTTGGGTGGGTAACTGGGCTTATTACTTAATGTGATGCGTAAATGCTTAAAATTCTTAGAAACAAACCAATAGGACTGTAAAGTGTGAATTTGTTGTTTTGAATAGTCTATGTAATTTTGAATAGTCTATGTAACCTAAATCAGCGACGAAGTATTTCTAAAGGCTCAACCATAATCCACATTGAAAAATATGAGCCAATGTCATAAGAGATATGTTTCGCTCTAAATTCTGTTGAACTAGTTTTTGTGTGTTTTTATAGATTTCATAATGTGTGTGAAGATGTTTTTATTGAGCGGCTTTCCACGGTATTGTGGTAGAATATATCGAAGTAGAAGATTGATAATGAGTTTGAATCATGCATTAATGAGTCAACGATAATAACTTCTAATACATAACTTGTATTCACCATATTTATGACAGCCTTCACTTATAAGCACGTTATCTGAAATGAAAATTTTAGATTATGCGCAAATAACTGCCCAGAAAGTTGCTTCATTCATATATTCCATTCCAAAAGTTCCTATTTCGAGCCAATATTTTATTAGAGTTATGGACAGTTTTTAATCCCATAAAATAAACAGTTCTGTCAAAAAAGTTTTTATTAACCCTGGATGGCTATCCTTCGTCGGATCAACGAACACTTCTCTAATTTTCTATGATTCCTCTAATTCTCCCTCTTACAACACAAGATTGCGGTGGTTTACCATTCAACGGACGTATGCTTTCCTGCGATCATCGGAAATACTATAAGTTATTCTTAAGCGGCATATACATTGATCAAATTCTCATCAAGCGTTGTGATGTACGAGTATACATTGTGTGTCTGCTTGAAGTAAAATCAAAATGTTTGGATCTTTCGTCAATTAGGCAGACATGCTTGATAAAGTGTATACGCGTGATTGACTTATTAAAAATTAGCTCATTTTCCCCTGGACAGTGACGAGACAACATCGCAGGCAGACAGCGGATGTTTTTCTTTAAAGGGTTTAGTATGTTCGAAAATTGAAGATAAAAATTGTATTTGAGAATTTCTAAAAGTTTATCGTTTTCTACTTGCGTTGTGGAACATAAAAGCGAGGAAATTTACAAAATCTATCGGTGAACTTAATTTTAGTTCATTCAGGAGATTTTCGTGTGGAAAATGGTTTCGTTTTTTTACCCATTTTTTCATTCACACCTATTTCTTCCGAATCTTTTTACTTTTCTTCTTTAAAGCTAGAGGTAGTCCCAAGGCGAAACAGCAATCTTCCGTGTCACTCATATTTTCTTGAAAAAAAAAACACGCACAAGAAACCGAACGTCCTTTCACCTCAAAATTGAAGTAAAATTGAATTATTGAAGACTCATGCTTGATGTGTGTACATACTCGTATATGCAACGTACGTCAAACAGAATTTACTAATGCACTCTCACATGCTTGATGAGAATTTGACCAATCTACAGTCCGTTTGATAAGATCGTATACGGCAAAAATTAAAGAAGAACTTATAATAATAAAAAAAAATCAATTGTATTGGTTTATTTTGTTTATTTACTTGAATGCTTTTCAATTAATATGTTGTCCACTCTCCTCCATTATCAATAATTGATTGGAGTCTTCGAGGCATGCTTTCTACTAATCTTATAGTATAGTCTTGAGACAAAGATTTCCATAAAACTCGTATTTTTCCTGATAATTGTTTGACCGTCGAGATTTTCTTTCCTTGGACCTTTAGCTTCATGAATGCTCAAACACTTTCAATGGGATTTGCATCCGGCAACTGTGATGGCCAATCTAAAACATCGACGTCATTTTCTTGTTTCCACGCACTGTACAAACGACTGCGATGTTTTGGGTCATTATCTTCTTGCAGTAACCAATTCTCATTCCTTCTTTTAAACCACCTTTGGGCAGATGGTAATAAAGCCTTCTTATAAATTTTGACCATGTTGGGTGCGTTTAAGTTATTTGTAAACATGAACAAATTGCCAAATGCTTGTTTTGAGAAGCATCCCCAAACGTGCACCTTTGCCGGGTGTTTGACGGTCCGCTGGATTAATTTATTGGATTGTGTACACCAGGTATGAGTGATAGGAGACTAGAAAAAATAACGTTGTTCCAATCTCTGTCCAAATTCTCCTTGGCCCAACTGGGTTGTTTTTCTACGTGTTTTTTTGACAGTAGTGGTTTCGTTATTGTGCTTCGAAATTTTACATTATTGGCTAGTAAACGTCTTCGTATCGTATCACAACACACATTTAGATCCCTTTTACGTAAAATCCCTTGTCCTCCACGTAACGATAGAAGAGGATTTTTTTCAAACACGCGTAGAATCATTTTGTCCTGCTTTTTTGTTGTTTTTGGCGTAGACCCACGATCCGGCAATCATCCACATTTTTAACTTGGGAATAACGGTGCACCCACTTGCTAACAAATGCTTTTGACTTTTTCATGTATTTAGCAGCTGCTCCGTATGACATTTTCTATCCTTTTTGGGATGCGTGCACAAGAATACTGCTTCATAACGTGATGCAAACGCGACACTCATTTTAAAATACTTCCGCCTCTGACGAAAATTGAACACACTTAAAATTTTTTTATTCAAAGCATCTTAGCAGAAGTATTTTTTTTATCTGCTAATGCAAATGCCACTTCCAAACCGGTTTTCATAAACGAGTTTTGCCGTATACGATCTTATCAAACGGAATGTATCTTGGAGTTTTGTAATCAAACAAAGGGAGGCGTTGACACATTCGATCAGATGTGCAGGTAAATGAGTTTCTCTCGAAAAAGAAACTGAGAGCCTTGTGTCAGTCTTATGGCTTATTAAACATGGCATACATTAAAGGATACATATTCTACACCCATAATATGTTTGACAGTAAACAGAAATCGTTAAACTGGTGAGAGTTTATGAACAAAATACATGGTTGACCGTTACAACTAGGCGGGAAATAGAAAATATTTTGGCGGAGAATCAAGGAAAAGATCAGGAAAACACCGAAGAACTGAAAGCGAAATGAAAATAAAAATTTTCGGATTTTGTACATATTCAAGGAGACGAATTTTTTTTTTTGTTTCCCCGGCAAGGACAGGTGAAATCTTCCATCAGACACTATGAGGATTCCGAGCGCGTGCCCATGGTAGTGTGAGATTCCTACTCACTAAAAACTCCCTTCGATAATAATGTTTGATACCGCAACTATGTAAAACTTATCAAGCAGCTTTTTTATTTTATTTTCTAGTTCATTACGTTTCTTTTTCACGTGCGTCTTCCATTTGAGCCTTGTATCGAATGTCATGCCCAAATACTTAGCCTCATTAGCAAACGGAATACAGACCGAATTTATGTGGATGGGCAGGTCACTTATTTTTCTTTAAGTAAAGTTTACTTGCTCCGATTTGGTCTCGTTGAGAGCGATCCTCCAGATCTTTGTCTAATCATATACCTTATTTAGAGCGCTTTGCAGTTTCGCCATTGATTCTTCTATTGTTTTTCCGACAGTGGCAAGAACAGTCTTCTTGACTTGTGGTATATCTCGTGCATATAAGAGATACAGGAGTGGACCGAGCACACTTCCCTGCGGTACACCGGCCAATATATCTTTAAACAGCGATTCGTCATTTCCGTATCTAACACGAAAAATTCTATTTTCAAGATACTTAGTCAATATGTTGCAAAGTTTCGATGGCAAAATTTGCCGTAAATTTAACTTTAAACCTTCGTGCTAAATCTTGTTAAAGGCTTGAGAGACGTCAAGAAATACGCTTGAGCAAATCTTCTTCCCTTCCAGAGCTGTTTCAATTAGTCGAATGCTTAATCCGAAATCCAAACTGATGGTTGGGGATAAGATTTTTGTCTTCAACAATTGGCATTGAACGTTTGAGCAGAATCCTCTCAAAATTTTTTGACAGGATCGGAGGAAGAGAAATCGTTCTATAAGATTTTTTAACAATCGGATGCTTACCTGGTTTTAGCACCATAATTACTTCTGCAACTTTCCATTGGCACGGAACGTATTCAAGCCTAAAAGTCATGTTAATAAAATGTAAAAGCTTAGGGAGTGCTTGTAAGGGCAGCATTTTACCTACTTCTCCGGTTATCAAGTCGTACTCGGGAGCTTTTTTCGGTTTTAAGTTTATTATAATATTCCTAAATTCAGCAAGAGTTGCGTTTGCTATTGTAAAGTTATCAGACACCCTTTCTGATACACTAGTAGTGTTTGCCCATTAAAGGGCTTATCAGTTTCTTCTATATAATCCGCGAAGAGCTCCGCTTTCTCCTTATCATCCTTCGCCCATTTTAATTGGTGGCGCTGAGGTACATATTCAAGGAGACAAATGACAAGGTCTTCATGCTACAAGTGCAAAAAAAAGTTATTTTTAATTTTAAGTGGAAAAAAAATGTCGATATTCGTATTGAATAAAATTATTTTTTTTAAAAATATGTCTAGGAGCCTCACTTCAAAAATTTCAGGCTCAAGGCTATCACAGTTTAAGAATTAGAAAGGTTTTAAGATGGACTTCGTTTATTCGACATACCATAACTTTAGTGCGCGTAAAGTATGCATAACCATATAAACTATATTTCAAGAGTTGATATTTCAACACTTACCTACATATGTATATATAGGTAACAAAAAAATTTGTTCATGGTAAATTCCCAGAAAGTCTGAAAGTGGCGGAGGTTATTCCAATTTTCAAAAAGGTGATAACAATTCTATAATTATAGAATTATCTCTCTCCTCCAAGTTTGTGCAAACATTTTTTGAAGAAGTCGTCAACAAAGTGGAATTCTACTTTTTCTTAAAAATTCGTTGTTCTCAAGCCAATAGATGTAATAATAATAAATATACTGCTGGTTTGTATTTATTGTATAGTATATAACGAAGGCTTTCGATAGAGTGGATCATGCTATCTTGTTAAGAAAAGTACAGAAAGCTGGCTTTAGAAGTTAGGTAGAGAAAATGATAAGACTTAACGAAATGCTTTCCTATGTTTTGTTCCAACCGATACATTTGCCTTCATAGATATCTGTCAGTGTTGTTATCAGATCGTTTTCTGTACATTCTTTGAATAAAAATATGCCATCTGTCATGATTCCTTCCGTTTTGTGTTTGCAAAAGTAAACGAAATTTTAACGAATCGATTCCGGACTTTTCTTGTGTTGCTTCATAAGTTTCTGAGTAATCGTACTCGTATGTGGCGAATGTTGTTTATAGTTCCCACTTAGGTCATGATAAATATCAACACAATTGTCAAAAAGGCTCTTCTTGGAGTCAGAGAACCTGCAACTGCCTTCAATTAGCCGAGAAAATAGAATTGAACCCAGTACGAAACCCTGAGGAATACCTATTTTACGACAGGTATTAGAGCTAAAATGAAACTTAATCCTCGTTATTTGCTTAAGGTTCTTAAAGTATTAGCATAACCAATCATGTACCAGAATCCTGCTTAAAATATTTTTTCAGGCAACAATTCATTCACAACCGTTATGTCAATAGATAATGCTGCTAGAACTTCAGACTTATTAATAGAATAATAAATTTAACTGAACAAATTTTAACCGAGCACATTCTGTTGGTTTTACTTTTCTAAACCCAAACTGGAGGTTACTTTAAAACTCAGCTCTGTTTAAAAATTTCAAAATACCAGTTTTAGTAGTCTTTTTAAAAAACCTCGGAAAACACTAAGTGTAGTGATATATTATTCAAGTCCTCATATCTCCGTTGAAGTTGTTATTATTTCAGGATAAATTCTTAATACTCGCGAAAGCGCCATTGACATCACGCTGCTTTCTTCCGAGTTATTGGACGGCCTTTTAAAATATCGTGCTTCTTATGTTTGCGCGTGAGTTTTGCACTATTCTTTCAGGAATGAAGCTTAAGAAATGGCATGGCAGCGCATTACCTTGAATAAATCCTTTTTTGACATCAAAGGTCTCTGTGAGATATTTACCGACCTTGATGGAGCAATGGAGAATTGTCATTCTGCACAGTCGGACGAGTTGCGCAGGGATTCCAAAACTAAACAGCTCATCTCTATAGATGCTGTCATTCGCGGGCTTAAAATCGAAAAATAGGTGGTGTGTATCGATCTAAAGCTCATGGGTTTTCTCGAAGATCTGCCGTAGTGTGAATATTTGGCCTGAAGCCACACTGATATGCACCTATCAGGTCGTTGACGAAGGGCTTCAGGCGTTCACACAATATGGCAGATAAGATCTTGTAAGCGATGTAAAGAAGACTGATGCCCCTGTAGTTGGAGTAGTTTAGAGGGTCTACTTTCTTGAGGATCGAGCAAACAATGCTGTGGTTCCATTCATCGGGCATACTTTTGTCCGACCATATTTTAGGGATGAGTTGGTGTACGCTCCTTACCAGGTCATCGCCTACCGCTTTGAAGATCTCGGCAGTCAGACAGTTCGCTCCAGCATCTATGTAAGACTTAAGCTTAGATGTTGCTATCTTCACTTCATCCAGGTCGTGTGGCCGAAATCACAGTCGGGTCTGAAAATATGGAAAAACGTTTTTAGCAGGCTGTATAATAGTAGAGAAGCCTAACATCCAATCGCCTGGCAGACCAATAAATTTAGTCAATGATAGGCAAAACTTCCGTAAGAGCAAGGATAGCAGTATTTGACCGGAAATCAAGCAAAGCAGCTCAACCTTATGGCTTACTAGGAGAGCATACACCAACTCTGCTCAAAGGAGTGTATGCCTGATGAATGGAATCTCAGTATCATTTTCCTGGTTCACAGAAAAAGGTGATCCCCTCAACTGCGCCAACCGTATAACTATCCTTAACATCGCAAACAAGATATTATCGTGAAACCCTTTGTCAACAATCTGCTTGGCCCTCATAAGTGCGAAAGGTCCACAATCGACACAATGTTAACACTCAAGAAGACTAAATCGACAACCAATATTTTTCATCGGTTAAGGCCGCATTCAACAGCACTTACAGATGTGAGCAATTCAGGGCCATATCTAGTTTTGGCATCATATCGTCACATCGAATAGCCAATTTAGGGAATATCAAATAGTTTTGTGGGAGGAGTATTCGGCATCAGCATCACATAATTTGTTTCTTACGAAAATGTCAGGTTTTAATCTATATAAGCATCAATTGTGGGAACTTTTGATTTGCTTCTTTGATTCAAGAAACCTGCAGCTGATACGTATCGATTGCTCGGAGAAGAGCAGATTGTGAGGCTGCTTTAAGTTAGATAAAATGTCATAGATGGTTTCAAAAGTTTCAGAACGGGAGTAAGACATCAAAGACGAAGAATTAAATTAATGGATATTGGAGGAAGATTCATGCCAAATGCAACAAAAAAAAAACTTGCTCTTACAATAGGAGTGTCTCACCAACCAATTTCACATCGTTTAAAGTCGTTAGGAATGATTCAAGAACAAGGAAATCGCGTTCCATGTGAACGGAACTGAGGAACGTCCGACATAGCTTTTGCACATGTGAAATGGTGCTTGCCAGGCATGAACGAAAAGATTTTTTGCATCGCATAGTCACTTTAAGAAGAGGAAAACCGGCCCAGATCCAAACGTGGAGGCGGTGTCGCGATCTTCATTAAAGAAGATATAAAATTTCACAGAGTGTACAAGAGAGTGTTGCGCAGGTTCCGGGTGTTGGAGGCAGTCGTCATTTATATCCCGCTCCGCAGTGGAAAGCGGCTGTACTTGGCCTCTGTTTATGCACCTGAGGCCTCACAATCCACTTTATTTATAACAGAGCTCGACACGCTTTTTCGACTTCTGAGGCTGGAATCGGGGGAAAATTATTTTATAATCGGCGGGGACTTCAACGCTAGACACAGAAATTGGGGAAATAATTTGCCAAATACTAGAGGGAACCTACTACTCGATTGGTGGGGTCAGCACGATGTCATGTATAGACTCGGTCTTAAAGCGACGGATAACCCGTCGTTTCCCAGAGGCGGGTCTAATTTGGATCTATTACTGTACGACGAACGTATACGACTGACAGGTACTAATTTACAAACGCTTAACTGTCTGCGCACATTCGTGTATGACAGCGACCACTGCGGTTTTAGCACCGAAATCACAGTTCCCAACGAAATTGCGGAATTGGAGGAGTTTGTCCAAAGATACTCTTACAACTACAGTAAGACTCGATGGACACGCTTCTCCGCAAGATAAGCACAAGAGTACTCTCCTCGAACACGCTCCACCCACCGTCCAATAAGGATTTATCAAAAGAGGAGATCGATAAGTACCTTAAACGAATGGACCAGACAATAAAACAAACTATGGACACTACAATACCGCGGTATAAACAAACGACTAACGAAGATCTGTTCCGCAATCAATATTGACAGAAAAGTAGACTTCTGACAAGACTAAAAAACTTATACAGACAGTTTACAGACAGACAAGACCCAGAAATTAGGACACTGAAGTCGTCGATTTAAAATATTCAAATGCTAATCAAAGAGAATTACAGAATTGCTGTAAGTTTGTATTGGAACAACAAGGTTCGGGCTGTAAACACCAGCAACCCGAATATGTTCCCGCAAATAAATAAACTATTTCGGAGAAAAAATCAAAACGACCATCAGTGTCTTAAAATAGCCCGGACTACAGACAACTAACGGTTACTAACAATAGCAGGCATTGATACAAATGAGGCCGCTGATGATGACGACTTCTTTGTGATCGAGGATCCACAGGAGAAGGTTGAGGCCATAGGGGCGACATTACAGGAAGTATACAAGGCCAATGATATCATTGGCCCTAATTATGACCTGGACAATCGCGTCTTGTTGCACAACTTCTATATTCGAAATGAAGTAGAGAACTGGCGATCCAAGGGCTCTGGTTTCACCCGGTTCAGCGACGAAAATATGGCAAATAATGTCATTGCCAGAGAAGGTGACCTACCCCCGTTCATTTCGAAGGAAGAACTCCAGGAGATCTTCGAAACAATCAGAGGTAAGAAATCAGTGGGGACCGATGGTATTCCGAACATCTTGCTTCGACATCTTCCTCTAGAAGCGGTAGACATTTATACCACCCTGTTTAATAATCCAATGAATAATGCACATTATCCAGCGCATTGGAAAAAGGCGGTGGTTCAACCTATCCCCAAAAAGGGAAAGGATATATCGAATCCGGCGAATCTCCGGTCGATAAGTCTCCTTCCGAATATCAGTAAAGGTATTCGAAAAAGTAATCAATAGAGCTCTGACTAGGTGGGTTGAGGACAAACATATAGTTCCGGATAATCAATTCGGTTTTAAGGTAGGACATGCTATCTCACATGCCGCGTCTAAACTGGTGTCCGATATCCAATGGAATAAAGCCAAAAAACAGTGTACTGGTGCCTGCTTAGTTGACTTGAAGAAGGCTTTCGACACTGTATGGTTAGAAGGTCTTTTCTACAAGCTGGCTAGTCTGGGGATCAGTAAACCACTCTTGTACATTCTTTATAATATGCTAACCAACAGACAGTTCATCGTGAAAAATGGTGATGTGACTTCTGTTGGAATATTTCAAATTAAAAATGGTCTTCAGTAAGGCGCGGTCAATTCGCCGATCCTATTCAACATTTATACAAGCGACTTGATAGGTTCACTTCCCCATACTATTGCGTACGCAGATGACTTGATAGCGTACAGAACAGGTCCAAAAATCGAGGTCATTAATACTCTCTTACAGCGTGACTTCGATAAGATAATACGATTTTGCGATGACTGGAAGTTGAAAATCAACTTTCAGAAGTCGGAAACCATTCTTTTTAGGACGCCGTTGTCTGGAGCCTCGAGGGACACCAGAAAAAATTGGAGAAAGTTCTCGATCAACACGGACAGCCTCTTGCCTGTCGAAATGCAGTCAGATACCTTGGGATCTGGCTAGATCAGTTTCTGTATTTTAACAAAAATGTAGATGCTGCTCTGGCCAGAGCTAAAGGCGCTTTTGCCCTCACAAAGAGACTGTTTTAAAGCAGCCAACTCGATGCGAGGGTAAAGATAATCTGCTACATGGCCCTTATCAAGCCCATGCTGTTATTTGGGTGTCCCGTGTGGTTCAATGTACGAGCAAGCTTAATGGAAACGATTCGGATGTTTGAGAGGGCTTGTCTTAGGGCTTGTCTTCGCTTGTACAGAACACCAGAGTCGGAGTACAAAAAATTGTATCCTAATGAGGCCCTTTACAACAGGGCGAACCTAATACGAGTGGACAACTTCGTAATTAAGCTGACTCGAAGGCACATTGCAAGAGCAATGGCCTTGACGAATAACCTGATATCTGGCTTACTACCCCAATCACCTTTATCATGAGAGTGTGCGCTCTAACGGCTTCGTTCCACCGGAAGCATTCCTTCTAAGTATAGAAAATAAGTAATCATAAATACAATGTAAATTAAGTAGAAAGACATAGAAATACGAATTTAGAGTAGCTTAGAGTGCCTGTGTAGGGCCAGTAAGTCAGTATAAGATTGTTTAGTAATTTTAAGCTAGCATTTAAGCATTTTCTGTTAGAATGTAAGACGTAATGATAAGTGAAATAAAATGCATTAAAACTAAACTAACTAAACTTTTAGGGATCTAACATTCCACATGCATATCCGAAGCTCATTGTCCTTAAATCGTTTGCGTGGGTTGTCAACAGTAGATCCGTCCATATCCGAGGCTTGTTGATGCTTTGTAACTTATGCTGTTTTTAATTAGCCGGGCAGTTACCCCGGCGGCACAACCCCCAACCTGGAGGACCAGTTCCACTTTTGATATCCCTATGGCGAGGGGTGGGTTAGACCGAAGCCAGTAAGCTGTAACACTTAGTTTCGGAAATCCTTACCGGTCGGAGTAGCCCGAATAATGTCTCATTTGTTCCTGGGCTTTGTTTCACTGTTGATTGCATTTGGGAAATTCATCCACCGACCCGTTTAAAGTGCTGCTATTTTTGTCTGCTTGTTAGCACTCGCGCTTATAAGTTTAGCAACTCGAGTCCGGGTAGACACCGACCAGTACTCGATGGTTACCACGTGGAAGTTTTACAAGCACAATTGATGTATAGAAAACAGTTGCAGCACTGGATATCGGCTCTCACTGCCTTCCCTAGTTCTACGTCAGTTAGCTTACAACATGTTAGGTGATATCGAAGCATCGAAACACTTAAGTTCCACCTTGATTTTCTATTCACGTATATCATGTCACAAATATTTGGTTCTGGTGTAGTCTAGGAGATTTCATTCTATCTGATCGTCTCATTATTGTAAATGTAGTTTCCATAAAATATCTCATCTAAAAAAAGTTGCTTAGTTCAATAATCATGCTTTGCTTTAGCCTTGACTTTGTTAAACTTCAAGTCTTTCTAAATAAAAATCGTGTACTCTGCATCGACTCACGTAGTTTTATTGGTGACTGATTTATATTCAAAACACCTAACATACCAGAGAATTACTGTGACTCGTGCTGACTTCATGTGCCAAGTGCTGTGCCGAGTTTAGTGCACCATATTTGACATGCAGAAATCCCCGTTCAATGTCAAGTATGCAGTTGGCTTACATCACTGTAAAATGATGGCGCCAAAGCAACATATGAGTCTAACTAATGACATGTCTCTTATATTGCAGGTTACTAACAATTAATAGAACAACCACATCACGGCTGGACAAGATCAATGATATATCGATGATGACACTAAAACGCTTGATAAATCTCGAGGATATGCAGCGTGACGTTGGTGTCGTTGTCGGAAGTCTACGCTCCGAGCTGGATTCTTTTCGTCTCAATATGAATCAAATGCAAGGTAATCTTTGGAATGATAATATTTACCTGTAGCTGCCTTGAAATTTTCCAATGTTTTTGGTTCTTCCAGATGATTCGCATGTAGTTACTAGAAATGCTGACTCCAACAATCAAACGGATAATTTGAATATTAAATTGGAATCGTTGTCGACATTTTTGGGATTGACTCAATTGCAGGTGCAAAATCTTGAAGATACTCTCCGAATACACAACGCAACCGTGACGAAGTTGACCGAGCTGACTAGGTAATTAATTTATGTACCTATAATTGCAGATTTGGTGTTGTCACCAATGACTGAGGGTATAAATCAGAATAGCGCTACAAATTATAGATTCAATTGTCATGTTTGGTACATACTTGGGTTTGTTAAGAGCTTGTGTGTTATTGATAGATGCCAAAGGCGGCGCTTTGCAAATGCTGCAGATACTTAAGGAATGTACTAGTGAGGGGGAAGAATTTAAATTTTTGTTGTAGTCATGGACTATGTGATAAGTTAATGCAAAAGTGTACCTATTGTGTCTATCCGAGCGAAGAAAAATCAGGACAAGGCCAGAATATTTAACGCTTGTTAAATGATTTTTCCATTCTTAAATGACACTTAAAAAATTGGAAGGTCTAAGGAGTGCCTTTCAATGAATTTAACATTTTAAGCTGTCATGATAATCAAGCATTGGAAGCTGCAGGGTTTGCAACAAAGAGATGAAGCCAACATAATCATACTTCCAAGTCTTTATTATTCTATAAGTGATTTTTGCATAATTAAGCTTGCTTATATTTCGCACTCTTTAAGATTTACCTTTATATATTGTTGTTAGTTTTTTTGATAAGTTAATGACTGATAGTACATGTTGTTCTTATTGTACAGTGGTACACCATCGATCGCTCTTCATAATTGGTAATCCAGACTAGACTTGCCGATGTGATATTGGCAAAAATCTCTGCAGTCAATTGACATTCTCAAACACAAATATAATATCTTCTATAGCACCTGTCGCTATTTTCACTATCAGTGCTGTCATGAATATACTTTCAAGCCCATTTTCGGACGTACTCTGAAACATATCTAAGAAGTACTGCTCGCTTATAAAATTCCCTAGCGAGCTCTTTGTTCCAACATAAATTGGTATCTATCGGTATATGTTTTCCTACCCAACACTCCTCGCCCGCAATGAGGGTACTGGAAATCCCCATAAGTGCACTTAGGCAACGAATACTTGAAAGACTCTTACCATGCTTTACTTATAGACACTTTAAGTGTAGATTGGGCCTAATACATAACTTAAAAGCGTCTTCATCATCTGGTTGATATTGCTTTTCATTTGCGTACCCTACTAAGTGGAGATTTTTCTCGACGGCTACGTCTCTCTAAAAAATAAAATACGATTTTCTAAGAGGGTCCACTGATGTTTATCTGTTTTACTTGCCTTAAATCAGCTATAGTAGTGCTCTGGTTTGGACTCTTCTGATTGTATCTATCCATTCGCTTACTCTGAGTGGAAAATACACCGAGAACTAACCACACAATTTTTACCCGCATGGCGGTCTTACACGCCTTTGCACCGTAGAGCAGTACCAGGACGGTAGGGGAAAGAAATATCTTTTACTTGACCTCAGCACTAGTTTCATTATCAGAGTAGGAGGGCCTAGTTAGACCAAGTCCTAAACTATAACAAAGTGACAGCTGTCTAAAGTAACGACTTGGCTTAGGCGCCTGCAATGAGTATCATTTTATGTAGACATCCTGTATTTTATTTTAGCCTTGTTGAAGCGAAGCGATACTCATGAACAGACTGCGTACTTCCGATTTTATCAATATTGTCGCCGTTTGTAATCATTTAATCGGACTTCTGAAAGATTGTTGACCCTTAAGCTTTGCACAAAAGGATAAAAGGATTATGTGCATCGTTTTGAAATTTTCTCGAAGAACTAGCGGTAAAAATCTTGTATGTTGTAGACTTTTTTACCCTAAGGCTATGCTGATATGGATTAATCAATCTCGTAGGTGATCTTGTGGGGGCCAATACGTCTAAGTTGGACCAAGTGAAATAGTCACATTTTCTGGCTTCCTATCTTGTAGGATTGTCGGTTATCGTCATCCAACTTGAAGAACTTAGTTCTAAAATTTTGATTTTCATCGCAGAAATGGTATTTTTACCGTTAATACGGACTTCATGTCTATTTCTGAAGTTTTAACTTTTCTGCTGGCTTATTTGGCCAGAAATTTAGATGGAGCGCTGCTTTGTACGCGTGTTATTTCACTGCATCTTCTCGCTGGCATTCTCTGTCGAATAAGGGGATTCTTTGTAGTAGTTGCAAGAAAACCAGGATATCAAGTGTGGTACCTCTGGTTGTGCAGATTCAGCAAGATCTGTGTAAGTGGACGGTTAGTATAGTACTATACCAATATATTGGCTGTTACAATCTCACTTGCGGTTTAAAGACGAGTGGCACATGGTTTTAGCCTTGGCTTTATGAAGGTTGGTGTAGTGTCATCACGTAACTTCAATATTTATATGTATATTTCATGGTTTTAGGTTTTTAGCATTACCTCTCCTTGTAGTATTTTTACGTTTTGCCAATACGCCTACAATTTTTTGCAGCACTTCACAGAAATTGCTGCTTTAATGCCATCTCGAATGACTCAGTGTTCATTTTCAGCGTCATAGGTAGAACTCAGCGTGGCCGGCCGCCTACACCATTCAATATTTGATGCAGTTGAATCGAATAAAGCTATTTTTATTTCATTTGATTCAGTCGAGATCACTTATTTCATAAATATTGTCAGCAGACCGCTGCATAATCTCCAAAGTATTCGCCTCGTATCATAATGTGAAATGATGATGATGCCTTGGAACTGTTTGGCATGTGGTTATATTTTCCGCATCTGTGACAAATAATTTTATTAATTTTTGTATTTTTGTAGTGATAAGCATTGTTTGAATTCGAATTGGACGTGTTGACTGTCTCCTTTAAACTGAAGCTGGTGAATTAGTCCATAAGTCCCCAGATCAACTGTGACCTAAGATGTGTATGAAGTCTAGATTTATTGCATGACTCACGAAATTAATTACAGTGAACACTCTGTTTCCTTATATTTGCTAACTAATTATTAATAGATTCCCCCTTTTGTTGTAATCGTAAAAGAAATTTGTGTCGCTCAGTTATCTCGTTAGGCTTGTTTAAGCTAACTGCTTGTAGGATTTTCATTTAGGTTCTTCTAGTACTTTCAAATTCACCAAAAGAGTATGTATTAGGAAGCAATAAGTGGCACAATCATTTTGATGAAATTGAGAATCTCTCAGGTAGAGAATTTTAGAATTTCTCTGAGGAAGTGTCGTCTCCTTAAGGCACTTGGAGTCATGTAAATTTATTCCGCATTTTCATCATCTTCCATGCAAAGACGACATTCAGTTTATTGAATAAGACCTATAGGTGATTTCAAAGGTAGCAATGCCTGGTTAGAAGTTCAGTCAGTCTTCTAATATCATCACTCTTGAGTCGTTGGGATTCTTTTGATTTTTTTCGAAAGGATTTGGTGGCTCGCTTAGTTTGGCGCGTTTTCCGATGAGGTATTCACATCTTCTTCCAGATCTAGTTGAGTCAAATGCTGAATTTGGGTTATTACAGAACGCCTTAGGGCTGATGTTAGTATCAAACAAATTTCTAGGCAGTTCGTCGGCAATATCCGACAATATCCCAATGACCAAACACCCATCAAAATTAACTTTTGTTATTATGGGAGAGATCTTTTGGTGTATTGAAGCAGTGCAACCTGGTTTGGAGTTAATGAGGTGAGAGCTATATGATTTAAAAGCTGCTTTACCCTCCTGCCGAACCACATAGTCTTAGATAAAGGGTCGTTTACGGCGCAGATTATGCCGTGAGAGAAGATTCATTTGATCAGGTGTTCTGAGTGATTAATCTCTCCTGTTTGTAGTAATCTAACCGTGCTGCGAATTGCCATATTTTTGTATAAAAAGATGCAAGATAAAGTCTTTTACAGCCGCTGTGAGGCATATCGTCGGTGAAACCAGAAAAGTGTGTAACTCCATATTAGCAAATTTTACAGGAGAGCATTAAAACCTCACAGTTTTGAAGTTTTTGGCATGATATGCCTGAAATTTTCAGATATGGTATTTTGTAATCTCTATATATAAAAATCAATGTTTGTTTGTTTGTCTGTTTGTCCTTTACAGACTCCTAAATGGTAAGAGATAGAGCACTGATGTCTTTGGCAACTTTGTTCAGAGTTCTATGAAATAGGTTTTGGTACCATTTATTATTTATTATTCAAAATTATTGATTGATGAGTTACAATCGAAAATGTTAATGTTTTGATCAATTTTTGCAAAAAATTGTTGGAAATATTGGAAACTATAGTTTTTGTGCAGGCATTTTTCCGTTTGTAAGCACTAGTGATGAGATATAGAGCAAAAGTATTCGAAATCTTCTATTCAGTGTATTTAAAACTTGATCTAAATATCAAAATGAATAACTCGATTCAGATTTTGTGAAATTTTCATACAGTTCTCCCACATTAACCCTAGACCCGTATCTCGGGCACTCAGTGCCCAAAACGGATTTCAATTCAAATTCTAACACATATATATCTTACACTGAACCATGCCAAATAGACCTACACAAATATAGATAATAGTGTTTTGGATTATAAAAAGTGTCGTTGAGAAGTTTGATTTGTGATTACAATTATAACAAGACTGCAAAGACAGTGACTCGAAAACCACATCTCGGGCACTGAGTGCCGGTATTTGTGAGTAGTTTCCGGTTGCGAGTGGGATAACCCGATCATTAGGTTAGTAATTAGAATAGATAAAAAGAATCCTAAACAAGCAGCTTCGCTGATTGAAGATTGAGTAAAAGGATCAGAAGTTCGAGTGCGAGTTAGCGAGTTAGTGAGTTAGTGCAAATAAAAAATATTTTTTTATACGGCAACTGGAATTTTTGTGGGATACGTGCCTATGGTTAAATCATCAGTGCTTTGCTCTGCTTTTCAATATTGAATTTTTGTAATTTTTTTTAATTGATTTGAAAACATTACTATTGACAACAGTGATAGTCCATTCGGTGTATGAATACACGTATCGGATATACTTTTCATCTACTTTTGGTGCATTTTTTTTGTGAGTTTTTCATGGAGTTTCCCTACATTGCAAAAAAGCAGTTGCGAAGCTCAGAATCTGACGAACAACGTAAGCAAAGATTCGAAACTCAACGATTACGTACAGGTCAAGCCCATTCGTCTGAAACAAGCGAGCAACTGAGCAAAGACTCAAAGCCCAACGATCACGCACAGCTCGGTCTAGACGAACACTCAATGATTCATGGATTCCATTATTGGAGCTGGCTGCGTTCCATTTTGATCAAAATTATGATTACAATCTTCATCTGAGTGTTGTTTTTGGGAAAATGAACAAATTATGCGTGCATTGTAAAGCACTCAAATTGAAAAGAATGTGCAGCGCGGCTGGGAAAGTTGAATTGCCAGAGTTACATCCACCGCCTGATCCATTATCAACAATGGTATCAGGTAATACAAGCCAATCGAAACATTTCTTGGGAAACATTCGGAAGTACAATTCGTGTTTCCAAATGACATCGTTCGGCGCAAAAAATATTATATGCGAAAATTACATGCCAACCTTCAAAGTGCAGAGCCAAATTGATCATCGTGCTGATCACAAATTTCTTCAGATTTATTTTATGAGAAACACAAATGAACAAATCGATCAACGTTGTCGATTCAATAGCGACACCAGAAGAGAACTGCAAACTTTATCCGATCAACACAACGAATTGATTCAACTGTTCAGAACTGCCCTTGAGTGAATTACAAAGTTGTGATTCGCACAGATAAGGCACCCGTTGGTCAACACGCAAGACAATATAATGTCCAACGATTGATGAAACAGCATCTCTACATTCACTTGAATCAAACTCAGCTGCGCTCGGAAGAGTACATCCATTTACGCTATGCAGTCGTTAATGATGGCAATGTCAATCAATTCATTTGATTTAGCCGGCATACCTCTGCACGTTTTAATATTGAAAATTAGCGTGAATATAATTTTGCTTCAAATTATTAATCTGCCACGACTTTGCAACGGTACCAAGCTT
This sequence comes from Volucella inflata, assembly GCA_928272305.1. Classification (NCBI taxonomy): domain Eukaryota; kingdom Metazoa; phylum Arthropoda; class Insecta; order Diptera; family Syrphidae; genus Volucella; species Volucella inflata. Next base: position 66,978,436 of record OV743718.1, read on the forward strand.
TCAGTGAAAAAATTATGGCCAATATCATCGAAGATACTATCTTGAATGGAAAATTCAAAGGAGAAGATGTACTTTTTCCTTTTTTTTTGTGGAGATACACACTTTTCACTAGAAATTGTTACAGATTCTAAGGAGTTTCACATTTTTCTTATGCTGTTATCAGTCCTGTACATAAGAATCTCTAGATTCTCGTAGGAATTTGCTATAAATTAAATAATCTTCATCAAACATTCAAAAGCAAAAAAAAAAAACAATCAAATTGGTTTTTTTTTAATTCAACAATTTTAATACTGAAACGTAAGAACTCTATTATTCATAATTAACAATTACAAAGTAATGATAAACTAAAAGGAATTAAATTGTAATAACGAATGAAAAACAATTTTATAATAATGAAGCGAACTACTTTGTAGTAAAAGGAGTTGCATCGTAGGACGCATGATAATCGGATGGTAAGCTTTTCTTCAGAACCTGTAAATGGTCATATTTTTCCTTTTGATTTTCCTTCTTTCCAATAGTAGAGCGGGTAATGTTTTCATATCACATTTTTCAGTTCGTGTCATTGGATGATCGTCTTACATCCAATGAAGTTCAATCGTTATCTGTGTGTCTTAGTTTGTACTGAATTACAGAATCTGATGATACAGGTAACACATGTATCACACTGGTCTTTTCTGGGGCGAAATAGTGATAAGTTCATTTTAAAGAACTCATCATTAAATTTAATTCTCGAAACAGGGGCCATATTATTTTCTTCCTTGCAAAAGGTATTTAAATAAAACCTATAAAGATCTTGTTTCGTTTGCCAAATTGGTTCCAAATACAGTAGATGCACGACAACAACCTTTGGCAGTGAATTACAAAAAATTTGTTAGTTTGATTCGACTTGATAGTTTTTGTCTGGTCTGTATTATAGGATTCATTGCAGGATCTGCAATTTGATCGATCGCATCAATTGGTTAATTCTGATTATTTGGGACATTCGGGTCAATTTGGCCATTTGTATTAGTCACCTAGTCGTCGCTTTACATTTTGTAATTGGGCCAGGCCTTTGACGTAAACTCGTTTTTCTAGCCAAGATTTTTTCCAAAATCGAGTCGAAAAGTAAACGTCTTTGTGTTTCAGTCAACTTGCGACATTCCAGGCGTGAATTTTTTTTTGGATGCCTTACATTTACATGGGTTGACTAAAAATTTTCCGGTTCTATGCTTCCATTTTCCGTTGGATTTCTTTTTTCCATTATAAGGCAGTCCCATTTCCCTCCTCTTTTTATTTTCTTCATACTCACTACCTCTCTTCAGGTTGCTAAGCTTACGTTTCCTTGTTTTTACAAGTTCTTCATTTTGGCTTACAAGCTTTTCGATTTCCATTTGAGTTCCCCCTTTTAGAGATATTTCTGAAATTACAGGATTATTAACAATCTCTTGATGATTGTCAGCTGTACTATCTTCCATTTTAAAATCCATTGCGATTTGATTTTCCTCCGGCAAAGTTTCGATGACACAGTTGCCTACGGCTGCAGTGTCAACTTCGGCGTCGTCGTATGCTATCAATATATCGTTCTGGAGCGCTTCATTCAATAGGTTAAAATTATTATAGGTATGTTCAAAACTTAATATTTTTAAGCTCGCTGCACAGATGAGAAAAAATTCAATGGAAATAACATCGCCGAAATACATCAAAAACGCAGACGGTTGCTTACTAACAAATGAAAAGGAAATTTGTGACCGGTGGCTGGTCTATTCGAGGAGGAAGTTCTGGACTTTTCAATCGAAGAAATAAGAATAGCAATCGGAAAAATGGAACGGGGGAAAGCGGCGGGACCAGACAGCATTCCATCAGAGTTTTGGTCGAAGATGGAGGGAATCGGCATCAAATGACTATCAAAACTTTTAAATAAATTAAAATGTGGACAAACTATGCCGAATCAATGGAGAAGTAGCTTCTTGGTTCCATTATACAAAGGAAAAGGCGACACTCGAGAATGCAACAACTACTGTTCAATCAAGCTTATGTCACACACAATGAAAATCGTCGAAAGAGTCTTAAACGAACGTCTTCGGCAATTAATAAAGCTCGATAATAGCCAGTGTGGATTTGTTGAAGGAAGATCGACGGTGGACGCTATCCAAAGCCTATGAATAATAATGGAAAAGTACCGAGATTTGTCTAAGGATTTAAACATGGTATTTATCGACCTCGAGAAAGCATTTGATCGAGTGCCTAGGGATCTCATATGGGCCGCGCTGAGGTCTCAAAACGTACCGGAAACATATGTTAGAATAATACAAGATATGTACGGAAACGTGAGAACTGCGGTTAAAAGCTCTGCTGGACTAACGAGAGAATTTCCAGTTAATGTCGGAATGCATCAAGGAAGCGTACTTAGCCTTTTCCTCTTTAACGTAGTATTCGACTATCTTTTAAAAGATTGCATGCGCGAAGCAAATGTAACGCCAATTCTCTTCGCTGACGACGCAGTTATTCTTAGCGATAATGTCGAAGATTTACAGAACGCCTTAGATTCATGGAGAAATGCGCTAGAGAGAAACGGGTTTAAAATAAGTCGTTCAAAGACGGAGCATTTGACGTGCCCATTTGCGCATCCGTTGCGACCTGTTCCGGATATAATGTTAGACGGAATAGTTCTTCCGAAAAGCACTATCTTTAAGTACTTAGGATCAATCGTTAACATGGAAGCGAAATGTGACGACGACGTAAACCACAGAGTGAGTGTGGGATGGATGAAAATGCGGGAAAATTCGGGAATCTTTTGCGACCGAAAATTTCCACTTAAATTCAAGGGGAAACTCCACCACGGTTGTAAGACCAGCTCTTATATACGGTTCCCAGTGCTGGACAATGTACGAAGCGTTTAAAAACAAAATGACGGCAGCGCAAATGAAAATGTTAAGGATGTCTAGTGGAGTCACTATACGCGATTGCATTAGATCTACGCGTATAAGAGGAAGTCTACATATAAAGAAATTGGTAACCGAACAGATTGAGGCAAATAGAAAAAGCTGGTATTGCCACGTTCAAAGAAGATCTGCGGAAAATCCGGTTAAAAATGCACTTTCAACTACGGTCACTCCAACTGTAAGAAAACGAGATCGGCAAAAGAATTCCTGGATTTCTCAGATGGCAAATGCGCAACAACGCCTGGGGCTTACCACTGAAGCGATCCAGGACCGAGCATTATGTAGACGCGTTCTGCGGTCTGCGACATTAGCCAACCCCATAAGCGGAGCAGCAGCGATGCAGTAAAAATGGGAAACTCGTTACGCATAAGTTCGTATAACGAGGAAAGGGTTAATAAAAGGATAAGAAGATGTTCAAAACTTAATGTCGAATTTTGAAAATTCTTGTTCTTTTCTAATGTGATGTTTTCAACATATTCAGCATTTACGACCCACGAGACATGGCGCTGATCTAAAAAAAAAATAGTTTTCATGTCCAATTCTAACGGTTATTTTAGACGAATGATGAGCATCTCATTTTGTTATTGAAAACTGATGAGAATGCAGATTGTGTAACTTCTTTTTAAATTTTGCACAGATTTGTGGGGAAACAATACAGGCATGGAGTTTGCAATGATTCGCACTGCAATTACAGTAAATTTTGTTTTGAATTAATTTAATGAAAAATTTATTATTGAGTCAATATGTACGTAAGTATATTGCAAACTTTTTAAGAGCAATGTATCATTCAAACCTTGTAAAATTGGGCCGCGATACACGGTTTTCGCACAAAATTAAGTGGTCATGGAGTAACACCATTTTCTAATTTGCCATTAGAATAATAACAAAGGGATTCCAAGGTTTAGAAGCGGTAGATATCAGGTTTGGCAGATTGGTGAATCGTATCATATGTTAACTGTTAAGGGTAATTCTTTAAGAATCATGCGTCGCGTCACAGCATTCTGCGAAGAACGTGTTTCGTGCGCTTAGAGCAATTATTTACACTCCACATAGTCGGCCTACCCAACTCAAAATTCGCTAAATTATTAAAACGTTTGAAACTAAATTTTCATTATTGAACAATATGCGACCAAATAGACCGCATCTAGCAGAAAATGAAGCGGCATAAAGAATTCAATTTGCGCAGGGACTGAAGCTGGCCGACCTTTCAAATTGCTCTCGTTTCCGTTCAGTTCATTGGCTCTTGAAAAACTTTAGGAAGATCCAATGTTTTCGACAGATAATCTGGTAGAGCGATGGGGCCCATTTCTGGGTAAGTGGGTTTGTTAATAAGCAAAATAGCCATATTTGGGGAGCGGAGCAACCGGAAGAGGTTCCAAAGCTGCCGTTACAACTAGACAAAACAACAGTTTGGTGTGGGTTATGGGCTGGTAGGATCATCGGTCCATATATCTTCAAAACCGAGGCCGACCGAAACATAGCGCCCTTGATAATGGAGCCTTTTTCGACTAGGTATGATGTTGGAAAAGGGATAAGGAATTTTTCAGTAATGTTCCACACTGCGGGATACTGTGTTTCAATGTTGCGTTGCAACCAGAACTTCTGATAGCCTTGGTTGAAATTCTGCTTAAGCCTCTCGTTAGTGCTGGTGGTAATCAACTCTCAAACCTTTTAGTAAAATCCTTTTGTAGTGCGTCCAAGTGAGTGTTATATGATAAAATAACCTTGTCTTGAAGTATTTCTGATAATTTTGACAAATGCAGAAACTGTGAATATTCTTTTCTGCTGAAATTTTGTTTATAAAGGATGAGTTTACCCACAAAGGGTGATATTATTTTATTATTATTTTTTTTAAATTAAGTTGAGATCGTCACCCTGCAGCTGCAAATTAACTTTGTTCAACATAGGTACCAAAGATATCAGTCAAGTAATAAATATCTGTTTTGCAATTGTTCAGATTTTTTTTAAAATTCGGAGCTTTTTCTTGTAAAACTCCAACACAGATTCGAAAAAAGCTGAAAATCTTGCTAAGCAAGAGCTTCTTGATAGCAACGAACTTCAGTGTACAGGAGTAACCGAGTAAGGACTTTGTCGTTTTCCTCACATAGCTAAACAAATAACCGAGAGTTCAAAGAACTGCTTCGAATCTCGTTGACAGCATTTATAACATATTGTAAAGACTGATGCAAATTAGGACTTTAGGATTTTTTGCTACTAAATGTTGTCTGTGAATCACGCAGTGAATGACCAGTACCTCAGGCAGTTGTCGCTTTAAGTCCGATCTTTGCGACATTGTGATGGAAAAACCGGCACTCTCGATGATAACGTCAACCTCCCCCCAGCGCCGTTTCTAACTTTTTGAAATTTAGGTCATGAATTTGCCACCGGACACCATGACCTATAGCAGAAGTTACCAACGGAGATATAGTAGATGTCCCTTGTGTGATCTTATATACGAGTATATAGCATATTTTCTTATATATAATTGATTTATGGTGTATCTAGCTCTATTAGCTTCAGTTTCCAGTAGATAATTTCAACTCCGTCATCGATTTTTTAATCACGACTTGTTTTCAATTATCAATGCGACCTCTAACCCGTCTTTGTTCTTACATATTCTCAATATCCCACTTTCCACTCTTTATTTTTTTATTTTTTATTAAGGGATGCAACAAATCGAGTGTCTGCTCTTTCGGGAAGACGTCGCAACTACAATCACGGCCTACCCCCCTATGCTCCATATTTCTTTAACTACCCAGCAGTAGCACCGCAAGGACCAGTATTTCTTGATTCAGACATCCCAGATAGTTGTGCACAGGCATCATTGTCGACATCGGGAATTCATAAAATCCAAATGGATCCACAGAGTGAACCCTTCTATGTGTCCTGTGATTCAGCCGAAATTGGAGGCTGGACTGTTATTCAATATCGCTTCGATGGTTCCATTAATTTCAATCGTGAATGGAGTGAGTACAAGGCAGGATTTGGCAACCTGGCTGGTGAGTTCTTCATTGGACTGGATAAATTGCACGCAATGACATCAACTACGTTACACGAGCTGGAAATTGATTTGACTGATTTCAATAATCAGACACGTACCGCTAGATATTCTTCCTTTGCTATTGGCAACGAAGAAGAATTCTATCCACTGCACGTACTTGGTAGCTATTCTGGAACGGCTGGAGACTCACTCAGATATCATGCGGGAAACAAATTCTCTACTTTTGACAATGACAACGACGGCTGGGTAGAGGGTAATTGTGCCCAAGCGCATACCGGTGCTTGGTGGTATGGAGCTTGTGAAACTAGGTTTGTTTAATTAGAAAATATTCCTAACTATAAATTCAACTAAAAGAATCCTCTTCACTTTTCAGCAACTTGAATGGACAATATTTTGAAAAAGGAATGTATGATATAACACAGCAATATCAAGGAATGTATTGGAATGACTACCGTGGCCCATTATACTCGCTAAAGATTTCCAAGATGAAAATTCGCCCAATCCCAACAACAGATACATTGTAGGATAAGGGCAAGAAGCAGAAAAATCCAGGGAAAGCTTCCTAGCCTCTATGTGTTCCGTAAATTCGTTGTTGCATTTAAATATATCAATGTTTTGTATTTTATTTTTATTTTTATATTTATGTATGTACCTATATTTAATGCTTTAATCATTTAAATGAAATAATTTAAATATATTTTTCGTTCGTAAAAATGCCATAAATGTAAGCAAAATGAATTTTATTTATAAGACTCAAGGAGAAGTGAAGGAATAAATGTTACTTAATAAAGGATTAATTATTTTATTTAAAAAAAAAACTTTGATAGATATATGTACATTTGTATGTATGCTCCTGTTGCCTACTTACTCGTATCTTTGGCAATAAAACCAATATATTTGACGGATAGATAGATCACATTGAAACCATTGATCGACTGTTTCTAGAAGTACTTTCCCTCTCAAAATACTCATATCTATTCGGTCATTGCGTTGCTAAATTAGGAATCGATGTATGTTGTATCTTCTTCAACTTGAAGAGCAGCCGACCAAAGCTCCAACCACGAAGAAAAAGCGGAAATCAAAGTTAGTACCAGCAGCTTTAGCGATTTATCGGATTCGGTCACTCAAAGCGCTTCGACGCGAAACAACAAAACCCGAAACTCAAAGCGACTCAAAATGTGGTATGCAAAAACTCAGCAGAAGGTTGGATCGAGGCTATCTCCCGAAGACAGGGTACGAAACCAAAGAAGCCTCCTCGTCCTGACGCTATTATCATTAAGAAAGGTGGTAAACTTTTGAATGCCGACATGCTTTGGAAAGTGAAATCGTATCCCACTCTTAAAGATGCAAGCGGAGATCTCCTGCTTTCGTGAGAGAAATCTTTTGACGCTACGACCGCTGAATTCAAAACAAGAATAAAAGAGGCGCCAGGAGAAGACGCCAATGTGTCAGGCTGAACCCACGAGACCATGCTTGAGTGCAAAAAACGTCGAAAGAAGAAATCTGTGCCACCTTAATGGACAAGCTAAAAGTAGGCTTTGAAATAGCAAGGTCAACAATTAAAAGTATGAGGAAAGCCTACAGGGGAGCCCAAAATGCAAGCTTAAGTTCTCCAGCAGAAACAGCGAACAAGTTGTTAGAAATCGGAAAGGGGCGAATTGGTTGTGTTAACTGCCATATACGAATGGGGAACGGGGTCCATTATCGAGATAACCTTAATGAGCAGTAGCCTGCTGGAAGAGCTAACTGGCGCGTTAGAGACCACTACTTGTGCAGCGATCACAGGGCTATCCTAGTTAATGTCAGCTCGGTGTTAAGGACCGCTACCTATGTTATTTGCGTGGCAGTAGTAGAAGCAAGCAACGCAATGGATTTTGTAGTTCAGGTATCGTAACATCTAGTTAATGTATATATTGTGTTTATGTCTAAAACAGAGGAAAAAACATAGACAAATGAACACAAAGCAGCAGTCCCTAGATCCCGAAAACACTCTACAGCTCAGAATACGGTAAGGCGTACAACATTGCCACGAACGGAGTAACCTACGTGTCCGATGTTATTTTGTAAAATAGTGGATACTTTTTGCCCAGGAATTACAAGCGAAGAACTTCTCAGAGTGTGCGTTAAAATACAAACCCGAAAGGCGCTAGGGCTTTACTGTATACCGAACTGAGCGGTAAGGACTGCAGTACGAATTCGACCGAAAATATTTGTAAAATGTACAATGCGTACATTTTCTCTGCTAAAGAGACTACATCTTTCAACGCAAGCACGAGACTATTCCATATTACCTTCGATGCGATAATAACTTAGAGAACGTAGAACACGTGCTTTTTCACTCTTCGCATTACGAAAATGAAAGAGTGTTACTGCGGAATAAATTCGGCGGGTGGCCGACTATAGAAAGCATATTTAGCCATATGATTTCCAGTGAAGAAAACTGGATTGCTGTAAGCAACGCGGCGACAAGAATTCTTAGCGATCCTAGATGCCTAGAACGCATACATAATGCAAATTATAACACTAATTAGCAGACCAGCAATTGCTTTAAGCCGATCCCCGCGAAGTAATACCTAACTGTGGTTCCACGAGGATAAAATTCGGTCCGCTAATATTGGAGGAAGGTGTTTTTAGCTGGTAAGAATCTGGCACTTCCCACGGAATACGGTCATTTATCCCTATGCAAGGCTTACACCTTCCTACGCTATGACAAAAAACACAGATTTCAATATTTCGGTTGCTTTACGCTTTATCAAATGGTCTTAGCTATAGCGCATTTGTCCATTTGTATAGATATTAGAGCTCCTTTCGGACACAGGCATTCAGCCAAGGAAGTGAGTTTTTATAACGGTGTCCTTTCCTATAAATCAGCCCTGAACTAATCGAACTGCCACATATTGGATGTCAGTGATGGTTTTCTGACAAGAATATTGCTTAAATGCTTCACTAGATGATTAGATAAGCCTCCACAAGTTTCTACAAGAGTTCCTCACAATCCTTTCTGTTTTTGAACTACTTAACGGCAATGGGCGATTACTGACTTTGTGAATCTGGCCGGATAGGCTCTTTTGAGGGTCTGGGATAGATAGTCGGTAGATATATTGAGTTCTTCGTCGATCGCCTTAAAGTATGGACCCTCATATATTTGTTAACTAGTTTATAGAGCTCATTGTGTCAATGACGTAGCATAATAATGAACGGCGACGAAGGAATATTGGTTTAATCCAAAACGCTTATAGTTTAATGCCACCGAAATTTTGTACGATTTGACAAGTTACAAGCTGCCGGTCCATTACCACATATTAAGAGGAATCAGGTTTGCTGAATTTCGTTGTGGCCGTACAAGCACTGAAGATGCCGAACGTCCTGGACGCCCAGTTGAGGTCTCTACACCCGAAACAATCGAAAAAATTCACGATATGGTGTTGGCCGACCGAAGATTGAAAGTGCGAGAGATTGTGGAAGCCGTAGGGATCTCGCATGGCTCAGTGGTTTCAATTTTGAATGATCACTTGGGCATGAGAAAGCTTTCCGCAAGATGTGTGCCGCGTTTGCTCACAGTCGACCACAAACACATGTGCAGTTGCCATGGCAAAAATCCATGAATTGGGCTATGAATTGCTCCCTCATCCACCCTATTCTCCAGATTTGGCTCCGAGCGACTACTTCTTGTTCCCAAACCTGAAGAAATGGCTTGGTGGAAAAAGATTTGACTCCAATGATGAAGTCATCTCGCAAACAAAGGCCTATTTTGAGGACCTCGACAAATAATTTTTTTTGGAAGGGATAAAAAAATTGGAGAAGCGTTGGACAAAGTGTATAGAGCTCAAGGGAGACTACGTTGGAAAATAAAATTATTTTTTTATCAAAAAATCTGTGTTTTAATCCAAAAGTCACGGACTTATTGACCCGCTCTCGTATATATCGGGTTTTCCAATAGGGACTTGACAACTTTGAATTTAATTTGTGAACGCACTCTTTCACTAATCATCAAATTGTCACTGTCAATTTATTCAGTAAACTCAACATTTTCATTATGGTAAAGTACACGAACGAGCAACGTCTGCAAAGTATAAAAATTTTCTACCGAAATTCGGAGTCGGTGACTACAACTTTAAGAGCGTTAATTCCAAATTTCGGTCGTTGTTCTCGCTTTAGTAGACAGGCAATAATAAGTTAAGTGCAAAAATTTGAGTCTACATATTCATTGTGTGATGTTGCCGTGTCGGTGAGGCAACGGGTTGGTCGATGTGTCAAAAATATCGCTGCCGTTCAGGCGTCCGTAGCAAACGATCCAAATCAGTCAATCCCACGGCGTTCTCAAGAATTGGGCATCGCTCGCCATGATAACCGATTATTTTTGGCCCGAATTGGAAGATATGGACTTGGACGACCTGTAGTTTCAACAGGATGGTGTCACAAGCAGAGCTTGAAATAGATATATATCAAAATAAAAAGTTCCAAACGGATTTGTTTTTGTGGATATTTATATTAATTGTTTGCATAAAACTATTATACGAAGAGGAAAATAATTTTGCTCCCAATAATTTCTATCGTTCTTTATATTTATCCGAACGGAGCAATTCATTTACTCCGAGTAAGAAATTGCTCTGCCCCGGAACAAAAAATATTTCTTGCAAAATTGTTCGCTCCTTTCAAGTTTTTGTACGAAAATGAGTTATTAATGAAAACAAAGGCCACCAAGTTTGATCTAAAATAGTATAATTTTCTTATTCAACTTATAAGAAATTATAAAACAACGTTAAATTCTTTCTAAGCAACGATTAGTAGGAGTCAGAGTACTTTATTGGTGCTTCAGCCCAATGCAAGGCGGGGTCGGAAAAATATTTTCAAAATCAAATTTTTTTTTTGCTCCGACTCGGATCAATTAACAAAGATGAAAAAAAATATTGATCCTAGGGATTTAATCCGATCGGAACTTTTCAGAAGAGATCGTTAAATTTTTCTTCCTGCCCGAGTAAAATTTTTTGCTCTCATTTTTTTTCTATTATATCCAGATTGATTAAAAAGGGAACAAAATGGAGTGGTACTTCGGATAGATATCTTCAAGCCCTGGTCACAAGCCACACAGCACACGTTACAGTCGATTTATCGAAGAGTAAGTATGGTGAGCGTGTTATCTCAAGAAATGGGCCAGTCGATTGGCCTCCTCGTTCGTGCGATTTAACGCCGCTTGACTATTTTCTGTGAGGCTACGTTAAGTCATTGGTTTATGCCAACAAGCCGACGACGTTGGAAGAGCTCAGAGTCAATATTAAACGCGAAATAGCTGCCGTTTCGGCCGAAATGTGTGACCCAGTAGTTGAAAATTGGGTCCAACGAATCGACCGCTGCAAACGTGCCCGCGGTGGACATATGAACAAAGTCGAGTTCCATTCATAAATGTTTTGATTGTACTTCAAGCCGATAATAAAGTTTTTGAAATATGTCAAATGGATTACGTTTTATTTAAAAACAAACTTGTCAAGTCCTTATTGGAAAACCCTTTATATTGAATTTAATAAATATTTTAACAGGTTATGGGCCCAGGACGCATATAAAATTATTAAATTCATTAAAGTTGTTGTTACTTCGATGGATGACTGCGATTTAGAGGAGTGTGAAGACCAAAAAGTTAGATAGGTACATCATGTGTCTGCTAGTTCTTCATCTAGTTCGTCGCTTATGGAATTGTTGTCCAAGGAAAATTATGACCTTGCATGCAGGTGGAAGCGCTGCTTACAAAAAAATGATTTGTGAAAATTCGCAGATGGAACTTCTATGATTTCGACGCTGTATAGGTAGATAAACTTGAGAGAATATATGTGCAGATTAATAGGGATCTGCTGTTTATTATGTTGCTGTATAGTCTTCCTTCTTCTTACGAAAATCTTCGGTCTGCGATTGAGTCGCGTGATGCGCTGCCGACTGCTGAGGTCAAAATATTTAAGGAAAGCGAGGTGCGAAAGCAGGCATGTGGTAGTATTGTGACGGCCATGGCTGCTGGGAGTACTAATAGTATGCATCGAAATCCATCAACAAAGAATAAGGATAAGGGACCACACAAACCTGGAAATTTTAAGTGTTTCAAGTGTGATGTGCAGGGACATAAGGCAAATGCATGTCCATCAAGAACATCCGAGAATCGCGGGAGAAAATTAAGACATTCGGGAAGTGGTGTTGATGAGTCCTATGCAGCTAGTCATGCGGCTAGCACGAATTAACGTGCAGACATGGGGCAGACCAGTAGAGTATTGATTTTTGATAGCGGTTGCACAGCGCATCTGTGCGTTGATGAAAGCTTATTCAAGTCTATGAGTGAATTTCCTAAGGTCAATTGAATCTCGACAATAAAGCATCAGTTGATGTTAGAGGATAGGGAGTAGTTCATGTTTAAGTGGCAAATGAAAGTGGCTATCGTCTTATAGAATTCAAGGACATGTTGTTTGTACCTGACTTACGAACAAATTTCATACCAGTTGCGAAAATTACGAATAGGGATCACGAAGTGACATTTCGTGAAAATGACGCTTATATTCGTAAGAGCATGGAAATGTGTCGATAATTGCAAATCGTAGAGGGGATCAAATTTTCTTCGTGAAAATGGTGTGTGTGTGGAAGCGGTTGTCCAACCCAATTGCTCCGAACTGTTGAAGTAGCACGAAAGGTTGGGTCAATTGAACAGCAATGACTTATTACAGGTGGTTCATGACGGTGTAGTGTCCGGGGTTATTGATAAAAACATTGAACAATTATCGCGATGTTAAGTGTGCTTAAAAGGTAAATTGTGCACTCTGATGTTGTTGGTCCCTTCAGGGTGGAGTCTTTGGGTAGTGCGAAATACTTCGTGACGTTCATAGACGACAGCACGCATTGGTGCGAAGTGTATTTCTTGCGACAAAAGTGTGGTGTGTTTGATGCATTCAGGCTGTACTAGAATTTTGTGGAGAAGCAGACTGGAATGAAAATGGCCATGAGTATTGCAATACGGAGTTTGATATGTATCTGAATGAACAAGGCTTTCCCTTGCTCGTACTCCACAGCAGAATGGAGTATCGGAGAGAATGAATCGAACACCCTTGGACATGGCATCATGTTTGTTGATACAGTCTGGCTTAAGTGCTTCATTTTAGTCTGAAGCCGAAGAAATCAACCTTTGTTGAACGGTGTGGATGTAATCTTGTTTATGTCTGATAAAGTGCAGGTAATATTGCCGCATTTTGACAAGTAAAACAGAAATCTAAATTACAATGAGGCTGTAAAGATTTAGGGCATTCTTTTCAATCTTCATTAAGGTGTAGGAAAATCAAACCTTTAATGAATGCTCATCAAACTATCAAAAAGAGGGAACCAAATGCATTGCAGTAATTATATATATGTGCCATACCTTGGATGGCTTAAAAAACAGCAAGAATAATTTTGGAACGCTGTAAGGTTACCTCGGGCCATTCCTCGGTTGAAACATTCATTGCTAGAACAATGCGTCAAATACAGATCGTCCTTCATCGGTTTCGAAAAAGCATTCAACAATGTTAATCTTTGAATTTTACTTAAAGTTGCATCTGCAAGGGAGAAACACATGTCAAGCCTTCTTTTGAGGGTGCAAAATGTCAGACAATCTTGAAGTGTGACAAAGATGCATTTGTATTTCATCACTATTGGTGGCTTCAGAGAGCCGAGTAGCGGACTGAAGATAGCGCTCAACGTTGAATTGTGATAGTAGAATTTAAGCAGATTACAATTAGGTGTACGAGACGTATGCACTAATTTTTTTTTTTTCCCGGCGAGGGTAGGTGAAAATCTTCCATCAGACACTATGAGGATTGCGAGCGCGTGCTCATAGTAGAGTGAGATTTTTACTCACTAAAAACATCTCCCTTTGATAATTACGTTTGATACCGTTTGATTGTTTCTCCGACAGTGGCAAGAACAGTTCTCTCGACTTGTGGTATATCTCTTGTATATAAGAGATACAGGAGTGGACCGGGCACACTTCCCTGCGGTACACCGGCCAATATATCTTTAAACAGCGATACGTCATTTCCGTATCTTTCACGGCTCCGCTTTCTCCTTATCCTCCTTCGCCCGTTCGTTGTTTTGCATTTTAATTGGTGGCGCTGGGGTTTTTGGCCTTTTGAAGCCTTTAAATGCTTTCCAAACCGATTAATTCGTTTCCTTTCCTAGCGTCAAGTTTACGACGTACGTATTTGCTATGCAATTTTTGTGGTTTTTAAGAGCCTCCTTGAGCAGATTACAAAGTTTATTTAGACGTCTTTTATCCTGCGGAGCTCGAGTAAATTCCCATTTCTTGCGTACTTTCCTCTTTTTCCTTACCATTTCTTTTATCTCTGGCGGTTAATTTGTGCAATTTTTTGCCGTTTTTTGTCGTTGATGAGGTGTGTTGTTCCACGCAGCCTATTGAATTCAAGTTGTGATCTTATTGATAAATTTCCACCAAATAGTCGATAATTGAAAGGCTGTAGGTAGACAGAGGCTGAGAATAAATACAGCCTAAATTTATTACGAGAGACAAACTCGAACATAAATATGTACCCTTAATTGAGCTAGTAGTTTCCTTCCGACCGTGCGTAGTTCAATCAACGACTGCACAGGAAATTGAAGGCTGTATTGTTGGCTTAAAAGCAAAGTGGCTGCAGATTCGCTATAATCTAGAACTGGTTCTGCTTTATCGGCATAAATCGAATAATCTATGCTAGAAATTTGTTTTACGTACCATTTGGCTGAACAGTGTCTTAAACGAACAGCTCGCAACAAGAGCCGGTAAAAACCTGAAGAGTTGACCAAGTTCCAAGGTTTCAGGGATAAAGCTGAGCAACCGATGGCGTCTGGGCTTCTGGGTTACATGAACACGTTCACTTACTTGATCAACTATTGTTGGCTTTTCCAACAGAAATATGTGCATCTGTGATGCTATGTGAATAAACATTGTAGTTGCCCTTACTTGTCGGTTTCGTCTGCCCGTCATTCTTCTACTCTGTTTAAGATGACTGTTTTTTGTTTCTACCTAGTTTTTAAGAAAACGCTATACATATAGAAGCGACGTGCCCAGTTTATTAATAGAAAAGTGCAATCGTCGTACACTTTATAATACCAAAACAAACTGTATACGAAAATCTATTCGAGTGTATGAGTATAAGTTTGCAATGAACTTTTGGAAAATTTGCATTTGTCATTAAACGGTTACATGGCAATTGATCATATTCGAATAGTTGCGTTGCTTTGAAATTGTACGTGTTTTGACTTGAGAGAAATTGCAATCGTGGAAAATTCACATTAAAGGTGACGTACGTTCGAGCTACTATTCCAAAGTCTATACTTGAGAGCTTGTTTACATACATGATTCATGTTTGCATTCATTCTATACAACAATTATATACGTAACACTGAGTACAGTCTAGCTTTGCAGTGTATCTAATAAAATAATGCAACATAGACTCTGGGCTATTACATGCAACATTGGCTCTCTGTTTTTAAAATAACATTTGACGACAAAAAAAAACTGTGCTTTTGGGAAACGAAAATTTTTTTAAATGCAGAGCAGCATTGAATCCTATACTCAGCAGATGTCTTATTCTTATGAGCTGGGTTGAGCTCTTTGCCTGCTGTGCATACAAAATAATCTAAAGAAAAGAAGTAAATGCTGCTTAGCCTGGTGGTTGTCGAGAGCTATGAGTCAGTTTCAAAGTATTGTTAAATGCAATCGTCTGGTGGTCGACTATTCAGGCGAGGACAACGTGAAAGTGATACAAATTTTCCTATCGATCTACAAAACTTCAACCACTTGCCAGAATTTCCTTAAGCATGTGAAACATTGCGGAATTTTCGAAAAAAAACAAAAAAGTTTTGGTCTAAAATCATCGATCACATCTCTTGATGGGTAAGTTCAATGCCAACAAAAAGAATCTGCTCGAATTAAGTTGTGGAAGTACCGGAGGTAGCGATCCAAAAATTTATGGAAATTCTTAGACACAGTCTAAACATGGGATACATTCCAATAGCTTGGAGGGCAGTTGAGGTCGATTTTATACCTAAAGCTGGCAAACAGGGGCATGTAGCAGCAAAGGATTTCAGACCAATAAGTCTCTCAACATTCATGCTTAAAATGCTAGAGCGTTTATTGGAAATTCATATCAGGAACAGATGTAGTAATGAGTCTTTGACCGAGTCACAGCATGCCTACATGAAAGGCAAACCTGAAGTAACCGCCTTACATGAGGTGGTGGGGAAAATTGATAGGATTCTATACTTCGGTGAGTTTGCGATGGCAGCCTTCCTTGATATAGAAGGAGCCTTCAATAACGTGAAGCTCAGCGGCATTAAAAATGCCCTAGTAGACGCAAATATAGAACAGGGGATAACGAATTTTCAACATGCTTGCAAGTAGGGTAATGAGCTGATCCATTGGACAAAGCTCGGCTAGAATGTCAGTGACCACGAGAACCTGTCAAAGGGGAGTCATATGTCCCCTCTTGCGGGTGCTGGTCATCAATGACATTCGTAAAAAGCTTAATTAAATGGATATAAGTGCCACGGCATACGCAGATGGTAATAGTGCAGGGAAATATACTTACTTAAATAAATACATAAATACTTAAATATTTTAAGTGATATTGTTATTATTATTGGCCCGGGTCTACCCCGGCCAACTTTATTTAGCTTATTAACAAGCAAAATCTTAAACCTAGGCTTAAAAACTTACAAAAACATTCTTAACCTGATGGGGCGAGGGAAAATATTAGTCGGGGGAGATGTTATGGGCGTGATATATTGATCAGGGCTGTTTTTATTTTACGTTTGCTCCTATTTAGGTCGAAGACTTCGGTGTTGTTGTTTGTTAGACGCAACATTCTTGATAATAGTTTGAAGTGGCCGTAATTGGTGCGGTGAGTTTGGATAAGGAGAAGTGGGACAGATCTTAGATTACGGGGATTGGGAGTGAATAAAATATTTTGTGTTATCCTCGGTCTGTTGATGT
The DNA here is from genome assembly GCA_928272305.1 of Volucella inflata. Classification (NCBI taxonomy): domain Eukaryota; kingdom Metazoa; phylum Arthropoda; class Insecta; order Diptera; family Syrphidae; genus Volucella; species Volucella inflata. The sequence continues at coordinate 66,995,354 of OV743718.1, forward strand.
TCCCAGTCAATCGCTGGTGTATAAAAAGTACATCAGCGACTTCACGGCGTTTTTTTAGAGTATACATGCCAATTAGTTTTAACCTATTTTCATAGGGAGGTAATCCATATGGATCGGCCCAACGTAGACCACGAAGTGCAAATCGGATAAACCTGCGTTGGACTGCTTCGATTCTTTAAATGTGGATTTGTTTATCGGGTGACCAAACTTGGCTGCACTATTCCAGAAGAGGCCTTACAAAAGTAATGTAAAGTGACCTTGTAAAGTAGGGGTTGGAAAATTCTTTTGATCAGCGTTTGATACAGCCAGGTGCAGAATTAGCTTTATTTATAATGCTGTCAATATGTGAGTCGAAATTCAATTCCCTGTCACATATTATTCCTAGATCCCGTACTTCGGTAGTGGAGGGAAAAGGCTTTTCGCAGATAAAGTAGTTTCTTGGAGGCGGAGGAAGACGTTTGCAGGATTAGGTTATCGCTTGGCATTTGCTGACATTAAGCTCCAAAAAATTTTACTTGCACCATACCGAAAACTTATTTTGAGTCATCTTGCAAGCAATGGGAGTCAGAAGGCATTCAAATGACTTTGGAAAATAGAAAGATCAGAATTCCTTAAAACGTGATTTATGTCGTTGATCTTTAGGATAAAGATGTTTGGTTCAAGGTGACTATCCTGAGGGACACCAGATGTTGCTTTGATGGGGTCGGATATTGAGGATCTGAAGATGATGACTCTGTACTCTCAGTCTTCTAAATAGGATTTGATCCTATTTATGCTACAAACGGAGAGGAAAACCCAAGTTTTTTAGTTTGAAAATGATAAGTTGACGGGAAATTTTATCGAAAGCCTTGCTGAAATCTGTGGAAATTGAATCGACTTTACCACCGTCTTCTAAAACGTCCTAGATACGAACTCTGTTATGAAACCGTGCTGGTTTGTGCAGATAGAAGGCCTACAGTACGGAAGCAATTGTTGATAGATTATGCTTTCGAACAGTTTGGGTATGGAAGAGAGTTTTGCTATAGGCCTATAATTATCGACTTCGGCCTTGCTTCTTTTTTTATGAACAGGGATGATATAAGATTCCTTCCATAGGAAAGGAAAAGTACCTGTTGAAACAGACAAGTTAAATAGGGCAGCGAGGGGAGGACCGAGATGGCTTAGACACTTTATTATTATAATCGCCAGAATTCCATCAGGGCCGGAAGAAAAATCATCTTTAAGTTTGGTAATGTTGTCAGAAACCAAAGGGGGCTGGCCTTGAAGACGATCAGCAATTGGGCAAGCAGCTGTGGTCTGAATGTCAACCCCTCCAAAGCGGAACTGGTTCTTTTTACCAGAAGGTACAAGATACCGAAATTCGCACTCCCAAAACTCAACTGAGTGGATCTGTCCATTTTGGACAGCGCGAAGTAGTGAAATTCTGGACAAAAACTGAATTGTAATCTCAAAATAGCAGAAAGAACCAAAATGGCATATAATGCTCTTTTTATATGCAAAAGAACTGTAGGGAAAATATGGGGCCAAAACTTGCTTTGGTGTATTGGCTATATACTGTGGTGGTGAGACCCACACTTATATATGGCTTGGTGGAGAGCAACAAATAAGAAAACGATTTACGGAAAATTAGCGGCGGTTCAAAGAACTGCTTCTATAGCCATTACAAGTGCGGTCCGTACCGCAGTATTGGACACCTTTCTGCACCTCACACCGCTTGACTTACAGATCAAAAAACTTGCTGGCAACAGTGCGATTTGACTCACTAATCTGGGTCACTTTAAGAGTACTAGCTTCGGACACGGCATGATACTAGCAAACCTATTGCCGGGCAACTTCATTTTAGCAGTTGAATTTCCTTCCTTAATCGACTTCGACATTCCGTATGATATAATATATCCGGAGAGGAAGAAGTGGTAAGAAAACGCAGTACCCAGGCCGAATGAAATTGCAATTTTTACAGGTGGCTTGAAAACAGAGGAAGGAACAGGTTCGGGTATCTTCTCGGAAGACCCAAAACTAAGAGTATCCATAAGGCTACGGGACAACAGCAACGTCTTCCAATTACAATGCTCAAACCATTTTGCATTCAGAACCGGGTGAGACAATGCTTGGTGCCAAGACACTGCGGTATAGAGGGAAATAAACAAGCGGACGACCTTGCAAGAAGAGGATGGCTACTCGACAATAGTAAGGTTGCTAACATCAAACCACCCCTCTGCACAGTAAGGGCCACTATAGAGGAAAAGATCATAAAGACTGCCAACATAAAGTGGTCGAATCTTGAAGCACATATTGTATCCAGGACTCTATGGCAATTTCTCGATGGCAAGAGATCTAGAAAGCTAATAAAACAAGCTTAGAACAATAATAGGAATTCTGAAAGAACACTCCTGGTGAAACACGCAAAGAGACTCCAATTGACAAATACAGACATTTGTAGATTCTGCGGTGATCTACAACCGATTTGATGCAACATCGCGTAGCGGAAGGAAATCGTAGAAAAAATTTTTTTCGAAAACTTAGAGGAAATATACGGCACGGAATTTCAAAGGCCTTCTCTACAGGGGTCTCCCTAGTTGTGGGATATCGTGCCGTACTTCTTTTTGGCAAAAAATCAGCGATTGATAGACTCTTGGTATTTCCAATACCCTCCCAAATTTCAGGGCATTACCAAATCATAGACTTATAAATAAGGCCGTTCTGTCCCGCTAGACGAAGGAAGTCTAGTCAGGAACGAAAGCATACAGAATGTGGAATTTTTTTTATTAATGGCGGATAGTGCTCGTAGATAGGGCATAAATAGCAGAACTGGCTGTCGAAGAACTAAAGTAAAATTAGATCAATTTTTATTACACTTCGATTTTTCTGTACCAGAGAAGCATGGACTTCATTAAGAAAGGAGGACTCTAACATAGGGTGTTCTTGGGAAAAACTTTTCGCGTAATCTTTGGTCGCATTTAGATAGATGAATGAAGAAAGTGAAAGGAGTGAAGATACAACGGCCGATGTATGTAAGCAGATAAATACCAGCTCTACGGCTCAGAGAATTTTTAATTGCACACAAGAGGTAGTGAAATTTCCCATTCGGTCAGAATAATGATAGACCTATTAAATTCACCACAGATTGATGAGAAACACAACTCTATTGAACTGTTTTCGAAAAATATGTTGTGGGGCCTACCCAAGAATATAGCACAAAGCAAAATTTAACACAATTTGTCATCGAAGATATTGTTGATTTATCAGCTAATAGTGACAGTCGATGCGTCAAAATCAGTAGAGAGAATTTGTAGCCCAATCACCTTAGTACAAATCTAGAGCATCTAAGTTGTTATGGCAAATTGGAAAAAATCATTAGTAAAACTAAAAAAATGGGAAATTTTAATTGGAAAGGCCAATTTATCTACGGATATGCAGAAAAACTTTTATAGGTAAAGAAGACAACATTGTGTTTTTTTTCTGGGAAGTGTCTAACACCGTGCTCAGAATCATTTAAACAAGAATCATTGAGTCAGTGTCACTTGGCAATTTTTTCCGGAATTCCATAGTAAGTATATTTATTTATCACATAAAAATGTCATTAGCGAACGAGTACGAGTACCGAGTGCCAAAGATTTAAATTAATTGGTAATGAATCACTCTAAAAAAAAAAACACTTTAAAAGTGAATGCGAACCAAGAAAATGCTGTCCATTCTATCTCTTAATGGAAAGATCTATATAAATGTTTCGAACTAGTTCACAATCCACAATATTGTGATCATTAGAAATCCAGTTACTTAGTCAGCCACAACTATGACGTTCAAAAGTATCCGTCAACAAAATTCTTGTGGTGGTTTTTATTTATTTGTTGACTGGTTATGACGCTGCACGGTTATTTGGAAATCCGTGAATGTCGATTGCTAAGAGATGAAGTACGTGCATATACTCGTATATGTGTACTCGTTTGAATTTATTTCTATCTCAAGCCAAAGGTTGAAAATTAGGTCTCGGAGATATTTTTGCGTTTAAAGGAGTCTAGATTTAGATAAGGGTAGCAAACCATTTTGAAATACCATTAAAGGTAGTAAAGAAAAAACACACCCACATTCCCACACTTAACCTTGCATCCTCACACATATTTTTTCTTACACGATAGATACAAAAAAAAAAATAGTTTTAATTAAATTAAAATTTGTATATATGTTTCTTTTTTTTAGTACATTCAAACAGTTTTCAATAGTCTACTTACATATACAAAAAAAAATTACTTATTAGAAAAAAAAAGTTTTTAAATTAAATTTAAACAAAATTTATCACTAAGTAGCTGTTTAGTTAAAGTTGGACTTCTTGAAAAAAAAAACATATATTCCGTTTAAAATTATATTGTTACCCTTAAAAACAATTTCAATGAATTTTCGTTTCAAACTATTGTTAGCGGAGTGCTTGAACGACGGCAATACTCAAATTCAAATTCAATTATTTATTGCTGCATTCAATACAATCCATAGAGCCACGCTCCTTGCACATAGGCTGTCGACAAGCCCCAGACACTATTTTTGTTTTTCCATCCTTTTTCCTGTCACAGAAAGCACACCGAGCATATTTTGTCAAACTTATTGGTTGTGGGGCTTCGAAAGTGCTAGTGGTATCATTTTGGGACTCATTTTTGGATTCATTTCTCACTATTCCTCTATAACCTCTTTCAAACCCCGTCTTAGGGTCGGCACTTGAATTCTCCTTTTTAGTTGTGGCTCAACAAGGCTGTGCATGAGTTCGTAAAGAAACTCTTTTCTTGGGATTTTTCGATTTTGTTGGGCTAGTTCGTGAAGTACCACAGCATTAATTCCAACCGTGGTCCAACATTTCACAGACAACTGTCATAGGCCAACGACGAGTAGCTCTAGACGACGTTGTATAAGAATGACACAACTTATCAAAGGTATCTGTTCCTCCTTTACTATTACTATTGTAATCCAAGACCATTTCCGGCTAACCCAATCCTTTATCTATATCATCAGAATAGTGGTTCGTAGATAGGACCAACACTACCTTATTCTTCTTGGGAGCTTATTTTCATCGAATGCAAATTTGGAACTACCTTCTTCTTTCGGGCTTTTTTTTATAATTTAAGCGCGCCTCAAGGGGTTTATGATACCCTTTTACTGTTGCCAGGGCGCGGGCGGAAAGATAGAAGGAGGAGAAAGGAAAGTTGTTGTGACGTAGTGGTTTGAAACTCAGGTGTATTTGGTTTCGATATTGACCCTCCAGGGGTGGGAGTCCGAATAGGACGGAGAGTTTAAGAACTGTGGTATAATCTCTTGTTTGTTTTTACGAACAGTGCCTAGCTTCATCAAATTACATTACAGGAGAGAACCAGTTACCCACTGTTATATTCCTTCCAGTTCCATGAATACTTTCCGACAATTTTTGTACATAAAAGGTAGGCACTGGTTCATTGGCTTCAACTTGGACTTAGCCAACGTAAGGAATTGCGTTTACCATGTACGTGAGTAATTAATCATCACAAATTTTAGCCCGTATTTGTCTGGTTTCGAAGCCATATAAATTCTGAATGGATAATTACTTCTATAGTCCATCAATTGCTCGTCAATTGTACAGTACTCGAATGGAGTATAAAGCGACTTGCAATTTGTAATGAAGGATATATTTCACAAATTGGTGCAAACTTGTCGTCCTTTTTGCGTTCCATTTTAGTCGTTTTGTCATCGAAACGCAGGCATATTGCCATAAATTTAAACAGAAGTTGTGACATTGTTGCCCTGAAAAGAGAAACCCCAAATCTTACCGACCACAATTCGGTGAGATACAACTTGGCAGCTTTCTTTACACCACTAAGGTAAAGTAACCCAATAAATGCTTTTAGCTCCGTAATGTCTGTAGTTTCATTGTACGTTTGTACTGTTTCCATATTTATTTGCTCGTTTGTGTGAGCCGCCACTTTATCCAAAATTTCGTCACAAACAGTAAACTCCAAGTCTCAAGAGGAGTTGATATGTAATCTTTAAACATAGTAAATGTGCGACCAAATTTCGAATCTGATGCCTCTAGCGTTTCTCAAGTACAACTGAGTTCCATTTGTAGCCCGATTTCCCTTTCAGGATCGCTAACCTGTGTTTTTTGGGTGGAGCAGGATCCGCTTCCTCATTTCCAGTTTCTTCTGCACTCTGAGCACTCTCCGCATCAGACTGCTCTTCGATATAATCGGGATCATTGTCCGAATTACTCGTATCACCGGCAAATAAATCTATATCTTTATCTTCTAATAATAGTTCGGTCTTTAACATAAGCATTTCGAGGGCTTCGTCTCGTGGAAATGTCATCTTTTCTGCAAAAATGCAAATGCAACTTCCTAGAAAAAAAAATATTTTTTAAGACTAAACAAACCCCACCCCCACTATGTATGGATCAATTTATTTTTAAACTGCGTAAATATTTATTTGTTTAAATCCTGGATAACGACTAAAACACGAAGTTCTAACATATATATACGTACAAAAAGAATTCAAATCGCTAACAATGGCCTCCTACCTACCACGGTAGGTTATCTAGGCATGGTATTTCTGATCAAAAAAATGTAATGGTTACGGCACAGCTTACAATTTTGCGTGGGGTATCTCATACCTCAGTGTGAGGACGGAAGGTTAAGATTGGCAGTTCTGTGTTACTTTCTTGCTTCGAAAAAGTTAACGCGCTAATAAACAATTTTTTTAAAAACCGTTTAATTGGTACCTTAGCCACACACATTGAATCTTCCGTTGAAAAATCTGTAAACTTCGTAAATTCACACTTCTTGTTTAGTTATATAAGTCTTATATCCCTAGATGAATTGAAGGATATTGTAAGTTGCTTGAAAACTAGGAAATCGCCCGGCTTTAGTGGGATAAAGAATCGATGTCTCGCGGATTTTGCTCTTAACAAATTAAACGAATTTTGTCAGAAACTCCCTTAGATTGGGATATTTCCCTAATAATTGGAAAGCTGATAAAAAAGTTCAAATTTTGAAACCTGGTAAAGCTTCTTATTTGCTCCTCAGGCCAATTAGTTTGCTAAGCTCTCTAATATTTATATCAAAAATAATTTTTCAGCGGGCAAAAGTACTGGCATGGTAATTTTGGACACAGAAAAGCATTCAATACTGTTTGCCGTAAGGGCTTGATACTTAAGCTACTGATTTTGTATTGGTATTGTGTAGGTATTTTTAAAAAGATATTCCGAAGTTTTCATGTATCCATCAATCAAGGCCTCTCAGACAATCGAATTTCCCCAAATTGATAAACTGTAAGATTGCCCTATTTGCCGATGATACTTCTATTACTATTCAATTACAATTGAAAAGTAATCTGCAATCTGGCTTAAATGCTGTCGAAGAGTATTGTATAGTACCATAGAAATTGGAAAATTAACATTTATGCTTCTAAGACTCAAGCTACCTTTTTTACACCTAAAAGAAAAGCTTGCTTACTTCCAAGCTATTTCCTTCGTATCAGCGGTAGTCAAGTTGAGTGGAAATCGAGTGCAAAGTATCTTGGCATATGCTTGTATAAACGTTTAACATTCAGTCTGCATATTCAAGAAATAATCAAAAACGTTAATGTCACAACAAGGGTTCTATACCCGTTTATATGCAGGAATTCAAAGTTGAACGACGCCAACAAAATATTAATTTTTAAAGCTAGCTTTATAGCTTGCAAGTCTATGAGGATTTATCAATAATTTGAGCAACAATTACCGTTGCATCCAACTAAGTAGGTAGAGAAAGCGCATTGTTCTAAAAAAACAACTAGCTAATACTAGATTTCCTGTACTTCTCTTCTCAGTCTAATTCTAAGCGTTGTCGCTAAGTGTTACTTTATGTAATTGCTTTCTTCGATAACGTTATTGATTGTGATTACCATGCCCGGTTCTCGGCATCATATGGATATCGAAAACGTAGTAAGAGCGGTGAATTTGCTTCAGGAGGGAGAGTCTCAAAGGTCTTTCGCAATTTCGTATCGGTGTATCGCGGCGAGCCATCCCAAAATGTCTGGGAAAGCTTCAAAGAAACTGGGAGTGTAGCCAGAAGACCTGGATCAGGAAGAATTAGAGTCACAACTGCGCAAGAAGACCGGTACAGAAGAATAATTGTACGTCGAGAACGTATCGTAACAGTCCGGGCGTTACAAAATCAACTGCGGCAATCTACTGGCACTCAAGATAGTGATCAAACCGTACGTAATCGACTCCACGAAGATGGTCAACAGTCCAAAGTGCGTAATATTCTACCGAAACTGACAAGTGCACATCGGGCAGTGCGTTAAATTTTCCCCCGTGAGCATTCAGATTGAACAATGGACAACTGGATGCCTGTACTCTTTACAAACGAATGTAAGGTCAAGTTTTTTAGTGACGATAAACGAGTAGATACGAGTACCCGTGTGGAGAAGACACGGTGAACGTTTTCCCGACCCATGCATTCACGAACAAAAAAAATATATAATTACTCATTTTTTCGAATGAGCACCTAAAAACTTAGTGGGCCTATTACATTTTGAGTAGTTTACATAAAGTGGCTAACATTGAAATGTTAGCGAAGCGAGCCACTCACCTCATACTTTAAATACACCAGACTTTCTTCTAGGCTAAATTTCAAATTTGACCTTGTTTCGATTTAGAAATGGAAATAGGGCAAATTGGTTTTATTTTCATTTTCTCACTTAAATGAGAATTAGCGCCTTTTCAAATGGCTTTAATTCAAATGGCCTTTGTTCACAGCACCGTCTACAGAGTAGTATGTTTGCGCCTGTGTATTAATTTTTAGAGATAATCAAGTCGTTCACTTTACCTACTTGATCGTTAGAAGGTGAGAAAATAGCTCTCTCCTTATAGTCTTAGAACTTATATACGAGGGCGGGTCAATAAGTCCGTGACTTTTTGAATTTCTGGCCTCTTTACTGAAACAGCAACACTGCTCCTGTCAACAGGCATCTGTCAGTTGACTCCTGTCAAAATTTAAACTTGCTGCGTCAGTTAGTTTGTGTTTGACAGCTATTTTTATCAGACTACTCACTAATTTGAGGAGAAAATGGAAAAAAGTGAATTTCGTGTGCTTATTAAGCATTATTTCTTGCGAAAAAAAACCATTACCGAGACCAAGGCTAAGCTTGATAAATACTATGGGGACTCTGCACCATCGATTTCAATGGTAAAAAAGTGGTTTACTGAATTTCGTTGTGGCCGTACAAGCACTGAAGATGCCGAACGTCCTGGACGCCCAGTTGAGGTCTCTACACCCGAAACAATCGAAAAAATTCACGATATGGTGTTGGCCGACCGAAGATTGAAAGTGCGAGAGATTGTGGAAGCCGTAGGGATCTCGCATGGCTCAGTGGTTTCAATTTTGAATGATCACTTGGGCATGAGAAAGCTTTCCGCAAGATGGGTGCCGCGTTTGCTCACAGTCGACCACAAACGCATGTCCAGTTGCCATGGCAAAAATCCATGAATTGGGCTATGAATTGCTCCCTCATCCACCCTATTCTCCAGATTTGGCTCTGAGCGACTACTTCTTGTTCCCAAACCTGAAGAAATGGCTTGGTGGAAAAAGATTTGACTCCAATGATGAAGTCATCTCGCAAACAAAGGCCTATTTTGAGGACCTCGACAAATCATTTTTTTTGGAAGGGATAAAAAAATTGGAGAAGCGTTGGACAAAGTGTATAGAGCTCAAGGCAGACTACGTTGAAAAATAAAATTATTTTTTTATCAAAAAATCTGTGTTTTAATCCAAAAGTCACGGACTTATTGACCCGCCCTCGTAATTAATTTGCATAAACGTTGTTAACTAATACTTGAAGATCATTTACTAAATTACAATGGTTTTGACCTATAATAATTCTCCCATTTTTTGTGACATCTGTCCATTTCCTATTTTGAGCAACAACTCTGAAAATTGCCAGTTTTCGTGTGCTGACAACGTCACTCTAATATTTTTTTTTAATTTTAATCTATTCACACTCGGCCAGGGAAAAGATCTTTTCAATGAAGCATTGATTACATTACACGTGTCCCTCTTGTTATCACCGGTAAGATTTGCCAAAAGTCACCAGAGAACAATATCGTGCATCCACCTATGGATGAATTCGTACTGGACGAATTGAATGCTTGTTCGACATGGTAACTTTGTCCCAAACTAAATATTAATGAGCAGTCACATTTTAATTGTCCAGTATTACCTTGTTTTGAAATGTTACAAACAGTGCTAGCATCCTCAGCAGCAATTGTTAGCGGAAGTTTGAATGTTGCATGAGCGGTTCGGCCTACTTCCAAAAGTTTAAGTGCAATTCCGGCTGATGCTACAGCTAATGCAATTTTGCCAGTAGATCTTACTTTTCCAATGAGCAAGTTGATAAAAAATGTTTTTCTTGTACCTCCAGGAGCATCAAACAAATATAACTTTTCTTCGATTCTGTCAATTTTTTTTCTCTTTACTGAAACAGCAACACTGCTCCTGTCAACAGGCATCTGTCAGTTGACTCCTGTCAAAATTTAAACTTGCTGCGTCAGTTAGTTTGTGTTTCACAGCTATTTTTATCAGACTACTCACTAATTTGAGGAGAAAATGGAAAAAAGTGAATTTCGTGTGCTTATTAAGCATTATTTCTTGCGAAAAAAAACCATTACCGAGACCAAGGCTAAGCTTGATAAATACTATGGGGACTCTGCACCATCGATTTCAATGGTAAAAAAGTGGTTTACTGAATTTCGTTGTGGCCGTACAAGCACTGAAGATGCCGAACGTCCTGGACGCCCAGTTGAGGTCTCTACACCCGAAACAATCGAAAAAATTCACGATATGGTGTTGGCCGACCGAAGATTGAAAGTGCGAGAGATTGTGGAAGCCGTAGGGATCTCGCATGGCTCAGTGGTTTCAATTTTGAATGATCACTTGGGCATGAGAAAGCTTTCCGCAAGATGGGTGCCGCGTTTGCTCACAGTCGACCACAAACGCATGTCCAGTTGCCATGGCAAAAATCCATGAATTGGGCTATGAATTGCTCCCTCATCCACCCTATTCTCCAGATTTGGCTCTGAGCGACTACTTCTTGTTCCCAAACCTGAAGAAATGGCTTGGTGGAAAAAGATTTGACTCCAATGATGAAGTCATCTCGCAAACAAAGGCCTATTTTGAGGACCTCGACAAATCATTTTTTTTGGAAGGGATAAAAAAATTGGAGAAGCGTTGGACAAAGTGTATAGAGCTCAAGGCAGACTACGTTGAAAAATAAAATTATTTTTTTATCAAAAAATCTGTGTTTTAATCCAAAAGTCACGGACTTATTGACCCGCCCTCGTACTTTACACAATTCTAACAACGCTTCATCAAAAATCTTTGATGATATTGGACATAATCTGACATTTATCCCTATTCAAACGTCCTAGAAATTGTGTGCAGGCGCTTTTGAGTATCTCTTAAATTTTAGCCTACGTAAGCAATGTGAACTTACTTTTCGGCGACTTTGTATCAAAATATTGCTTTTATCTACTTACAAAAAAAACTTAATCAGGTTTTATAATATATATAAACCTTCCGTGAACAATTATCTAAATGATGGTGAAGACCGCATCAAAATCGGTTGGGTGGTTTAGGAGGAGTTAGTGGCCAAACAGACAGACACGGAAAGCGACTTTGTTTCATACTATGTAATAAAATAATATTTTCAAAATTTAACGTGTATATAATGTTATTAGATAGTTTTTAAGAAAATTAATTTACGAAAAAAGGTTCATCTTATTCGTGGTCGAGTTTTGAAATATCATAATGGTAAAAGGCACATTTTTGGATAAAATTGAAAAAGAAAAAAAATTGATTTTGTTCAAAAATAACGGGATTCCAAAAAGAGAAATAGTTTGGCAAACAAAAAGATCTGAACATTTAGCTAAAAATAATATCAAATTTGGGAATGGCATTTGAACAAGAATAATAAGCGAAACATGAAGGTGTCTCGTCGTCAAAAAAATTGCATCATTGAGGAAGCTACCCGAAATAAGCTTAGTTCGTCAGAAATTGTTTCCAAGCTTAGAAAAAACCAGGTACAACAAAATCTAAGGTGGAACAAAAATATCAAGTAGAAAAAAACTGCTAAACGACCAGCTTTCACATTCCAGATAAGAATATGCAAGGACACATGAATTGGATAACACGCTGGTATAGCGTTATTTTCTCATATGAAAAAAGTTCAACTATGATGGCCCTTTTGGGTTCAGCTGTTACTGGCATGATCTGCGCTTCAATAATCCACCAAGAATGAGCAGAAACTTTTGGAGAAGCGTCGCTTATGATATGGGGAGCACTTATCTTTTAAAGAAATCTTCAGTCGTGTTTTTTAACAACGCGGATGAGTTTGGAGCATTAAATTGAAATGTTAGATGGTGTTGTTACTCGTATATCGAATCCAGAGAAAAATGCAGAAAAATAATTATTTTTACAGCAAGATTACGCCAGCATTCACGTTGCTCTAAATGCTTTGAGCCTTTTTTCATCCCGATTTATACAACTACTTCATTGGCCTACAAGAAGACCCGACCTAAATCTATTTTTGACTTTGTTACACAAATATCAAAGCCTTTCCATCATCGAAATGTATTTTGTATAGAAAATATGGTTACAGTCAGTGCAAGTGTTGATGGACATTAAAAACCATCGATTTTCGGAACTCAGAGTTCGGGTTTGTCTTACAGCACATTAAGGCGTATTTTGCATTTGAATTTGCATTTGCAAATCATGAAGTTCAACTGACTTAAGAATTGAAGCCAGCTGACCACGGAATGCGTAAGACATACGTCGATTGAGTGCTTGAACACCAGAGTGTGAATGACTAATTTTCACACAACATTTTCTTCAGCCAAACAAAGTTGTATATGAGAAAGTGAAAATCCACATGTAATTGTCATTTGACCATTGTATCTACAGAAAGTCATTGTTTGGTGGGCAATTAAGTCTGATGATGTCATTGGTCTTGTTGGCCTCAAATCGAAGATATGGATGTGAAAGACATGTGGTTTAAACAAGATCGTGCCACATCTTGCCCAAGACAACCCGTTTTGGCTTTATTGCAACAAAAAATTCCTGGACGAGTTATTTCTCGTTTTGGTTATGTAAACTGATCACCAGGATTGTGTGATTCATCGACGTAGGACTGTTTTTTTGTGTTAAAAAAAAAATACAAATTAAAATAAGGAAAGCAAAAAGTTTCGTTTTCTGATATCGCATTGTCCATCTCGGCTTGCACTTCTAGTGTGCACCTCCACTAGAGGTTCGGCTTTAGTTTTTATTTTATCGCCTGAATTGGAGCCCTCTTAAATTAACTCTTCGCTGTTTTCTTCCTTAAATTGAATTATATGCATTGTATAATACTACGCAAGCCACGACGTCAATATATAAATGGTGACGAAACAACAACGTTCCAAAATTTGACAAATCTGGATACAAATGCATTATAATACTCCCGATACAATCGACGATCTAAGATCGCTTTTCGCCGTATTTTGGACCGTTTTTGGACAACATTTTCTTTAGAAAGTGAAGTGGCACTAAAATGCATAAGAAGAGGTTGTACTGAACATAAAAGTGAATCCGTTCAGAAGGATGTTGAAGGAGATCTAAATATGTCGATTTAACATCGTTCACTACAAATATTCCATCTTGGTTTGAACGGTCTAGGTTTAAAGGTCGTACAAGAATTGAGGCGAATGATCATCGTTTGCGTCGAAATTTCGGCCAATGGGCCCAAAATCAAATGGGAGACTATCGTAACATCATTACTTACATTAGGTGGCGTCAGAGTCAGGGCTTCTGGCTAGGTCGATGTCGCTGAACAGTCCATACAGTTCCTCTTTGTATCTCCTCCTCCACTTACCGTCAATGCAGACGGGATAGAAAATCACTCGAAGTATTTTCCTCATTTCAGCCAAGAGCACCCTCACCCTTTTGTTGCTCGAGAGAGGGCTTACCTAGTCAATAGCCTTCTTAGCCCGTAGAAGCAGCGTTTGGCAAGATATTCTTCGTTTGATCTCAGCGCTGGTGTCGTTGTCGGGTACCGGTCAATGTCCATCCAGACTGGACCTGCTTAACTTATAAGTGCGAGTGCTACCCAGCAAAAAAAAAATAGCGGCGCTATAAACGGGACAGCGGATAAATTCTCCAGATGGAATCAACGGTGGAAATAATCCCGAACCAAATGAGACCTTATCCGGGGTACTCCTACATATCTGGAACTCAGGCCGGTAAGGATTTTCCAGACTGAGTCAGGGTCTTGGAAAAGAGATGGTGGCGGAAGAGCCTTTAATTGACCAACGGCGGCACTCACATCCCAGAATGGGTTACTGGCTTTCAGTCCAATCGACCCCTCGTCTTAGGGGTATCAAAAAAATGTAAAGTTACGAAGCAACAATAAGCCTCAGATACAGACGGATCTAATGTTCACAACCCATGCAAACGAAATAAGAACAACGAATTTGGGATTTGCACTTGGAATGTTAGGTTCCTTAACAGGCCACGAGCAGCCGAATAACTAGCGGAGGCCCAGCAAAAAGAGTATAAAAAACTGCGACATTTACTACGGCGATTGTTATCGACGGCAAAACCAGCGGCTGTTTGGAAGCGGATTTGTTGTTGGAGGCAAACTTAGGCTACAAGTCTTGAGTTTAAACTTGAACGAGCACGCCCCCACTGAGGAGAATGATGATGACACCAAAGATGCATTCTATGAGCTCTTAAACAAGACCAACGAGCAATGCCCTAGCTCTGACATTAAACTTGTCCTCGTCACGACACCACGGATTTAGGCTTATCGACTTTGCGGCGGGACGAAACATTGTCGTAGCTAGCACGCGGTTCCCCTATCTAGATATTCACAAGGGGACTTGGAGAACTCCTGATCAATCAACCGTCAACCAGATTGAAAACATTGCGATCGACGCAATTATGGAAGTTCGAACGTTCCGAGGAGCCAACATCGACTCGGACCACTACCTTATTGTAGCCAAGGTACAGTTGCGGTTATCCCGAACAACACCAAGACCAGTTAATATTGTGAGGAATTTCGACGTCTTAATCTTAATCTCTTAATCTCTTAAGAGACCAAGAAATTGCATGACAGCGCATCGCCTTGTCTTTTTTTGACGTCAAAGGTCTCGGTGAGATCTTCCCGGACCCTAATGGAGCAGCGTCCATTCTTCATCGTCATCTTGCACAGACGGACAAGTTTGGCGGAGATACCAAAAATAAACACTGCTCTGTATAGCTCGTCTCTATAGATGCTGTCATACGCCGCCTTGAAATCGATAAATAGGTGGTGTGCTTCGATCTAAAGCTCATGGGTTTTCTCCAAGATCTGTCGTTATGTGGTGGTGGTTCTTGGACTCAAGCCACTCTGGTATGGACCAATCACGTCGTTGACGAACAGTTTACGCCTTTACACAATACGATAAGAAGTCTCCGGTCGGTCACTTAGATGCCACTACTGTTGATAGATAAATATAATTTTCGTTTATTTCAAAACAATGGGTAAAAAAGGTTTTTGTGTGTAAGACATTATTTTTTGAAGGGGAAAAATTCTGTTGAAGTCAAACAGTGGCTTGATAAGACTCAACACCAGGGAAATCAACTGGATTGTTTAATTTAAATCCCTTTTTGCTCCAAATCGGCAGTTGTTCCGGAAAATATAAACAAAAGTCCACAAAATAGTTTTGGAAGACCGAAAAGTGATGTTGCATAATATAGCCGACTCCTTAAACATATCAGAAATTAGTTGAATCAATAAGATCGCCAGCTGAGTGAACGGCCGAAACTATCCAAAGCGAACAAAAACGCAAGAGTCGTCTAGCAAAGTAATGCTTTCCTTATTTCGGAACGCGCATGTTATTTTGTTCCTCGATTATCTTGAGAAAGGTAGGACTATCAATAGCGAATAGCACTTGGCATTATTGGATCGATTGAGTGTAGAAATCGGATGCAAAATAAAAAAATGCTGTTCCAGCAAGGCAATGCACTGTGTCACAAGCCGATGAATACGATGGTTAAATTGAATGAATTACGCTTCGAATTGCTTCCCTACCCACAGTTCTCTTCAGATCTCTTAAAGATGCTCCAGGGAAAGAAATTTGGTTCAAATTTCTCATCCGCTTCGAGGTAGAATTTACCTAGGTAACGTTGATGTTTTTTGATTAAACCATTGCAATCATACAGTATGTGATCTGCTGTTTCCACGTTCTCGTTGTAGAGTCTGCATATAATATCTTGTGCTATGCCCATGATCATCAGGTGTTTTTTTCACATGACAGTGCTCTGTGAGAAAGCCTGTGTTCAGCCGAATATGACTTCTACTTAAATGTGGTAGCTGTTTGGCATAATGTTCTTGGCTTGTCTGTTTCCTTCGCTTTCCCTCGAGAAATGTAACTTCTTTTCATCTAGCCAGGTTTTGATATTACCTTTGATGATGTTCATCGATAGGCCAGAGAATGGTCTTGAAATCATGAATTGGGATGCGGATCCTTTTCTGGCTAATTCGTCTGCTTTTTTATTGCCTTCGTATCCACTATGTCCTGGAACCAAAATCAGATGTAAGTTGTTTGTGGTGGCCAGTAGTAGTAGGAGTTGAAGGCAATCCCACTCCAGTTTTGAATTTATTTCAAAGGCGTTAATTTCAAGTAGGGCTGTTTTGCTGTCGAAGAGAATGTAAATGTTTTTGATCGTTGAATTTCTGCTTAGATTCTTTCGAATGCAAAGCTCTATTGCGTGAATTTCTGCCTGAAATACGGTGCTGCTTATATTCATACTAGTATGTATGGATGTTTTTGTGCGAGGACCACATACCCCGGCTCCAGATCCTTCATTTGTGTTGAATCCACCTACATATGAGTCCTCAGCAAATGTTGGCTTTTTCTGTTCTCAGTTAAGACGTTCTGAAAAGGTAACCCTGAAGTTGTGCCGAAGTAGTTAGTTTTTCCTGAATTCATGTAGGATTGCGGGATGAACTAGCTTGTAGTTTGTTTTATCATATGTGATGAGCATGTAGGCATTTACCATTTCTTCTTTCACTAGTTCTAGAAAGAAAGAAGTGGTGGAATGCTTAGAATAACCTCCAGCGCAGCTGTTGGTGCGGTTTTCATAGCAACAGTTGCGCAGACACAGACTAGTCTCTGTATTTTGTTGAGTTTAGCCTGTGTTGACCTCTGCCTTGCTTTATGCTATCAGACGGCGGCAGCATACGTGATGATAGGTCTCGTTATTGCCGTATACATCCACAGTGTCCTTTTTGGGATTTGTTCCCAATTTTTCCCCACTAGACTTTTGCTGGTTCATAGTTAGGTCCTGGCCTTGGATAATCTTAGAGAGATGAGTGTTCTGCTTTGGTTTTCTTCATCCAATGGATTTCCTAGAGACTTCCGTTGAGAACTATATTGTTTCACCGAAGAGTGTGGCAACTATGGTGCTTTTCTTGGGATTGACAACTTGGTTCAAAGCCTTCTGGAGGCGATCCGAGATTGTGTCTTCGAATTTAATTCTGATAAGATTAGCAATGTCGTCTGCATATCCTTAGACATGGAAACCATCCTTAATGAGGATAATCAGTAGTTCATTAACTACGATGGACCATAGCAGGGGTGAATGTACTTTTCCCTGGAGGCATCCTTTCGTAGCTATCACACTGAATTAATTTATTATTTTTTATCCTCTAGCAATCAATCAATCCTGGATTTCATTACTGGGTGAGTAAGATGTCTGTCTTTGGGGACATAAGAAACATCGGTACATTGCGTGGAATCTGTATTTCACGACTGTGTACAATTTTATATAGCCCTTTCTCTTTTTTCAATGCAGTTGGGAATCTGGTAGTTCTCTGGATCTTGTCTGGGAGGTAGATAGGCAATATTCAGAGAGTGATTTCTCAAGAGGGATTCCTATGAATACAAGTGATGGCGAGAATGCTATGCCTTCACCTGAAGGTACTGATATAAGGTGCTGACGTGACGAGTTCTGTTACTGTTACAACCTTACTATTGAAGAGATGACTCATCTTTTCTTTGAAGATCCGAAAAACCTCACGGAATGCGGCATTAAATGTGTATAATGCACCAGTTCTTCATCTATAGGTGAAAATAGTAATTTTGACTGATTATGAAATTTGCGTCTCATAATCCGTAGATGTTATTTTACATAGAAAGCAGTCAATGTTAAAAGCTGCCAATATTCAGGATTTGTTTTTGCCTGATTAGGATGAGGAAAAGAATTATTTTACCACGTCAATATCAGTGCTTTCCTTACGAAGATTTTGATCATTAAAAAATATATACAATCATTCTACAGCAAACAAAACGATAATAAAGCTACCCCAGTCAGATGCTGAGTATTTCTGTTGAATAAAGCTTGACTCTCGTCATTAGCTCTACGTTTTCCTCTCGGATCGCGCTAATGGACCTTTAAGTGTGCGAATAAACTTTCGACAGCTCAACATCAAATTTTCGATTTCGTGCACAAAAAATGCAATTCATTGATGATTTTAAGAAAATTAGGAGTAATTTCTTTTAACCATTTCCGATAGCGTTATACGTACTTCTTAGGTACATTTGCGTGCTTCTAAAGGGTATCTAATTGAAGTCGTATTAAACCCAAGTTTACTGACATACGAGTCGAATTACAGCTTACTAGTTAGTCTGTCAGAAGGCATCAACATGAGACAACATCTGACTGTACAGACGTTCCTTGCAATATTGATGATAATTACCGCAAAGGACTATGACAACTTGTTGGCTCAAGCGAATATCTACTATCAACGTCCGTAAGTGATTTGTATTCTTATTATGCCCAGTATGAATTTTTTTCGGTTCCAGTTTAAGTCTAGGAAACGCCAAGGAAATACAAATGGACGCCGTCGAAAAATTAGACCAAAAGGGGGACATTAAAGTCATCGTTCACGGTTACTTGGGTCATAGAGAACATGCCTCAATCGTTCCACTCAGAAATGGTAGATGAAGTTGCCCAATATTGTTGTGCTATACAATTCACTCCGTTTTAGCATACCTCTCTCAGGGAAAGGATAACGTATTCATGGCTGATTGGGAACAAGGAGCGCTGCAGGACTACCCATCATCTCGAAATCTCGTCGCTAAAGTAGCTTCGCATTTTGGACAGATACTTTCACAGTTTATGACGTAGATTGCAAAGATTTTCAAGACTTTGTTTTCATTCACTGTTCCTATTTTCAGAAAACACGAATTAGACCCAGGCGAAGTGCATTTGATTGGTCACAGTCTAGGAGCTCACATTGTAGGAGGCATTGGTCGATACTTTAATGGAACATTGGGTCGCATAACTGGCCTTGATCCAGCTCTGCCATTATTCATTCCACAGTCTAAGGATAGTTTACAAGCGTCCGATGGGAAGTTTGTCGATGTGATACATACGGATTACCCTGTGTTTGGTGATCAAACACCTCGTGGACAGGTGGATTTTTACCCAAATCTTGGTCGAGCACCACAGCCAGGTTGTAATGAATCTGACTTAAGGACTTTTAGTGAGTTGATTATTTATTGCCTCAAAATCAATGTAACTGGCTCTTGAAGCTTCTTGCAGTCACTATCGTGCTGTTCTCCTGTACGCCGAATCCATTGGAATGCCCCAAAGTTTCCCAGCAGTCCCTTGTCAACTTTCAAATATTCGATTTCATCATGCAATCGTGTGCGTAAGAAATGCCAGTTTGGACACCACTGTTTTGATGGGGGAAAATGTTGCACAAAGGTATGTTCGATAGGTTCGATAGGTGTACTAACTTAACGAATCCATTGATTTCAGCGCCACCGGGCAGTATTTTTTAGAAACAAATGCCTCGCCACCTTTTGGAATTGGATATAACTCGAAGGTTTACAGATATGTTTAGTTCGTGTTCAATCCATGGTAGTTAGATGAAATAAATGCAAAATGATTGTGGAATGCGGTTCGTATTGGACACATTGCGTACAAGAACCTAGATAGTAAATCAACAGTGGTTGTAATCTGAAGTAAGGGTTGTAATTTGAGATAAATAAAAATTTAGCAAAGACAACCATTTTGGGCAAAAATTGTGTATCCTTTACATAAGTTCGTTGAACTGAGCACGTTTTGAATTTATTCGAATTGTGTATTACATGGAACATTATCAGTCTTATGGGGTTGATGCTCTTCGTAGGCGGAGATTTAAATGGCCACGTCGGAGAAACAAATGTTGAATAGAGACAGAAATTCAGCTGGCGAAGACATCCTTGTAGCGTGTAGGGCTTACGGCTTAACCACCTTAAATACAATGTTTATTAAACATCAACGACATCTTATCACCTATAGCAGCGGAGGCCACAAAACGCAAATAGATTATCACCTCTGCAAAATGTCGATGAGTAACCGTGTTAAGGACTGTAAAGAAATACTTGGAGAATCGCTAGTAAGCCAACACCGTCTGCTCATTACAGAATTTTTCACAGCGGAACCACCGAAAACACGGGCATCGTTTGGAGAGCCAAAAATCCGGTGGTATAATCTATCGAAGGAACGAAGCGCAAGATTTATCGCACTGGCTAAAGAAGTACTTCACAATATAAACGGTATCGCAGACTCACTTAGCCCGCAAGAAATGTGGAACAGCATGCACGAGGAATGCATAACACTCGCAAAGTCCCATCTGGGGACTATATCGAAATACCATTACGTCGGCAAAGAAACATGGTGGTGGAATGACGAAACCACACGAGCTGTGGCCGACAAGAAGAGTGCATTCCAAGCGTGGACAAAATGCGATCGGAGTGACGATATCGAAAAAGCTCGACTGGCTCTTGAATACGAGCGTCTTAAAAAGATCGCAAAGAAAGTCCTGGCTCGAACTCGAGCGGCAGCAGCGGAAAACCTGTACCAGGAGTTGGAACAAATATCCTCACGATCGGCAGATAGAAGACAAGCTATCCAAGAAGTTCAAACGTCGTACAGTACTAAAATGCCAAATATTTTTAAGCTCGCTGCACAGAGGAGAAAAAATTCAATGGAAATAACCTCGCCGAAATACATCAAAAACGCAGACGGTCGCTTATTAACAAATGAAAAGGAAATTTGTGACCGGTGGCTTGAATACTGCAAGGAGTTGCTTAACAAACAGTTTCCACGTGATATCGTGCCGACAGCTGGTCTATTCGAGGAGGAAGTTTCGGACTTTTCAATCGAAGAAATAAGTATAGCAATTGGAAAAATGAAGCCGGGGAAAGCGGTGGGACCAGACAGCATTCCATCAGAGTTTTGGTTGAAGATGGAGGGAATCGGCAGCGTTTGGCTACCGAAACTTTTAAATAAATTAAAATGTGGACAACCTATGCCGAATCAATGGAGAAGTAGCTTCTTGGTTCCATTATACAAAGGAAAAGGCGACACTCGAGAATGCAACAACTACCGTTCAATCAAGCTTATGTCACACACAATGAAAATCGTCGAAAGAGTCTTAAACGAACGTCTTCGGCAATTAATAAAGCTCGATAATAGCCAGTGTGGATTTGTTGAAGGAAGATCGACGGTGGACGCTATCCAAAGCCTACGAATAATAATGGCAAAGCACCGAGATTCGTCTAAGGATTTACACATGGTATTTATCGACCTCGAGAAAGCATTCGATCGAGTGCCTAGGGATCTCATATGGGCCGCGCTGAGGTCTCAAAACGTACCGGAAACGTATGCTAGAATAATACAAGACATGTACGGAAACGTGAAAACTGCGGTTAAAAGCTCTGCCGGACTAACGAGAGAATGTCCAATTAATGTCGGATTGCATCAAGGAAGCGTACTTAGCCCCTTCCTCTTTAACGTAGTATTCGACTATCTTTTAAAAGACTGCATGCGCGAAGCAAATGTAACGCCAATTCTCTTCGCTGACGACGCTGTTATACTAAGCGATAACGTCGAAGATTTACAGAACGCCTTAGATTCATGGAGAAATGCGCTAGAGAGAAACGGGTTTAAAATAAGTCGTTCAAAGACGGAGCATTTGACGTGCCCATTTGCGCATCCGTTGCGACCTATTCCGGATATAATGTTAGACGGAGTAGTTCTTCCTAAAAGCACTATCTTTAAGTACTTAGGATCAATCGTTAACATGGAAGCGAAATGTGACGACGACGTAAACCACAGAGTGAGTGTGGGATGGATGAAATGGCAGGAAAATTCGGGAATCTTTTGTGACCGAAAATTTCCACTTAAATTAAAGGGGAAACTCTACACCACGGTTGTCAGACCAACTCTTATATACGGTTCACAGTGCTGGACAATGTACGAAGCGTTTAAAAACAAAATGACGGCAGCGGAAATGAAAATGTTAAGGATGTCTAGTGGAGTCACTAAACGCGATTGTATTAGATCTACGCGTATAAGAGGAAGTCTACATATAAAGAATTCGGTTACCGAACAGCTTGAGGCGAATAGAATAAGTTGGTATTGCCACGTTCAAAGAAGATCTGCGGAAAATCCAGTTAAAAAGGCACTATCAACTACGGTCACTCCAACTGTAAGAAAACGAGGTCGGAAAAAGAATTCCTGGATTTCTCAGATGGCAAATGCGCAACAACGCCTGGGGCTAACTACTGAAGCGATCCAATACCGAGCATTATGTAGACGCGTATTGCGGTCTGCGACATTAGCCAACCCCATAAGCGGAGCAGCAGCGATCCAGTAAAAATGGGAAACTCGTTACGCATAAGTTCGTATAACGAGAAAAGGGTTAATAAAAGGGTAAGAAAAAGGGGTTGATAGGTTCATAGCTTGTTAGGAGTTTTCATAAACTTAAAAGGCGAAAACAACTGAAAAGTAATTCTACATTAAATCTAAGACAAGCTTTTTGTTAGGCCAAGCCAAAGATTTGGCGTCTCACACTATCCTAAATGGTAAAATCATTAATTATGAAAAATATAGCAGAGCCTTTAATGACTTCAGTGTAACTCCTGAATATGTATAACCATTTCTAGAAGAGTGGCCGCCTGTCAGACTTACAACTCTCTGTCATTCAAAAATGCCTTATCTTAAGGTATGACAATATTTCTACAATCAGTGTATGAATGTACGTTGTATGAATACAATCGACGAATGCCAACATTTCCTTCAAGCAAAGCCAATACAGAAGCATTTCTTTCCCTGCTAAAGAAGGAAGTTGTTGAACGACAGCGTCTGAGTATCATATTAGGTGCACCTTAGTAACTTATTTTAACAAACTCTAACTGAACTTAAAAGACATCGACTCATACATAATTGTCATAAGCCATGTTAACGATGACAGGCAATTAAACTTTGTCGGAGCCTGACAGTATGATTCTTGTTTGTATATCGATTCCAGTTCTAGAATTTTTTTTTTTTGTTTGGTTGCGCCTGGTGGTGCAGGAATCTTCAAAAGATACCAATGGTCCGTACCATTGGTTATGCCCGAGTCCTATATCTGACAATGCCAGCAGTGCTAGTCAGTATATGCCTACGAAATTCGTCCCTCTCATTTTTTAATTTTTGTGATGACTACGAATTAGTTTCCTTAACAAGTAGTTTACGCTTCTGTAGTGTTAATCGCGTTAGATAGGTAGCTTTCTAGTGAAGGCACCTACTAATACCGTCATTGCATGCGGTTTTTCCTTACGGCGCTAGGTTGGAGGGTCTTGTTCTTTGTAGTCGGTGCTCAAGGTTTGTCAAGTCCATAATGCAGTGATCGTGAAGACGGGTACGAAGTTTGCGAACAAAGTTTGTTACTTCGTTCCTCACGGCAGCAATTCCTAGATCTCTGTAAATATCACTATTCCTTATATGCCAAGGAGCATTCACGGTTGCTCTCAGTATTTTGTTCTGAAATGCTTGCAGTAGAACTATATTGCTTGGTTTGACAAAGTTGTATACCATATTTCCAAGACGGTTTTAGCACTTATTTATACAGAAGCAGTTTGTTGTATACGCTTAACTTCGAGTATCTTCCGAGTGGCCAATAAATTTCTCTAGATCTGATTTCGAGCTCTTCACGCTTTTTTTTACGTGTGGTTTTCACATAAGTCTTGCGTCCTATTTTGCCTCGTTTGCGTACGGTATTTGCACCGAGTTAATGGAAATGAGTAAGTTGTTTGTCTTTCTTAATGCAAAATTGACATGCGATGATTTTGTCTCATTGAGGACTATTGGTCAGGTTTTTGTCCATTCGCATACTTTGTTCAAGGCTCGTTAGAGTTTTCCCGAGACTCGACTGACTTATCCGTTACGAGGATAGCCATGTCGTCTGCAAACGTTGCTGCAACGGTCCTTCATCTTGTGGTATATCTCTTGTGTAGAGTAGGAACAGGATTGGACCGAGAAAACTTCCTTGTGGAACACTGGCGTAGACTTCTTTGAAATCCGAATATTCACTCCCGTGTCTAACACGGAAAGTCTATTTTCAAGATAAGATTCCAAATTTTCCGGTAAGATTACCGTTAGCTTATACCTTAGGTCTTCGTGCCATACCTTGTCGAATGCCTACGATACGTCGAGAAAAGGGCTAAATCATAGTTTTTTCCCTTCTAGAGCTTGTGGAATGTTTGACCCGAAAGCCGAATTGATGATTCGGGATCAAGTGTCCTTCTTCAATTACTGGTTGCAATCATTTCAGCAGAAGCTTCACGAAGACCTTAGACATTATGTTATTGGCAGACCCATTTCGGGTCTACATGATTTCTTGTCATTTGCACATTTCCCCGGATTCGGAACCATAACAACTTCCGCAACTTTCCATTGTCTTAGAACAGCCTAACCAGCACTTTTTCCGGAAGCTCTTTCAAAATTTCGCCAGTGATTAAATCATATCCAGGAGCCTTGTTATTTTTAAAATTTTTTATTGTCATTCGAAGTTCGGACAGGGATACGGTTTTTACTTTAAAGTTGTCGGGTGCCATATTATCATTCGGATCTTCGATCAACGGTTGTCCATCGAACGGCTTGAACGTTTCCTCTTAGTGATCGGCAAATAATTCTGCTTTCTCTTTGACTTCTTTTGCCCATACCCCGTTAGTTTTCCTAATTGGCGGCGAGTGCATTACAGGTTTCCTTATGGACTTCAAGGCTTTCCGTTTCCATAGAGAGTAGTTTGAATATTTGTCAGCGGTCAGACCCTCGAGGTAAGTAGAAGTCTCGTGATTTTTTAGGTCCTGTCGGGTATCTTTTAGCTTGTTACAAAGTTTTATCCGGTGGCGCTCGGGATTGTTGCCATTTGTTTTCTCGTATGAGGTCTTCGATTTCAGGCTGGTATTTGACTTTATTTTTCCGCGCTTCTGGCTTACGCAAAGGAGTGTTTTTCCACGCTGAGCTGAGCGTTTTTTGTCGATTTCTTCTTCTATTTCAAACAGTGTCTTTAGCGGTACATTTAAAGCAACATTTTCCTTGCAGTCTCTCTCTAGACAACCTAGGCGGTCTTTCATTTTTTACTAGACTTCCACCTATTTTCAGAGTGACTGCTGAGTGATCTGAGCATAGATCATAGCATTCTTCGACTTCCGTCAGATTTTTAGTTAACCTTTTTGCGATAAAGAAGTCGACGAGGTCAGGGATTTTATTTTTGTCAGTTGGCCAATATAAGTTGGCTTTCCTGTCGAAAAATAGTTCACCCCACGTTTCATGCTGGCTTTGTACAATTATCTGGCTTTTGTGGAAATGCATCTAGATCCCCAGAAGGAGTGTTTCGCGTTAAAGGCACCACATAAGACAAAATTAGGTCCGAGTGAGTCCTAGCGATCCCGGAGGGTCGGGTGGCTTCGCCATTCCGGACAAATGACATCCGTTGCAAGGTATGCTGAGATGTTCACTTTGAATAACCACTTGAAGCAGCCAGGAAACATACACAACAATTCTGACCAGTCGGACTACTGTTTCATCACCATTTGACAATAACATACAAAAAAGCCAAATGAAACGAATTTAACAAACCCTTTGAGAAACTTAAGGTGGTGATCGTTGTGTTTTATGTAAAATGATGCAGGTGCCGTTGCTGATATGGTCATAAAATGAAATATTTTATTCCTCACCAAATAAGGAGTATCATATTAAACCGAAACGTTGCTTGCGCTGCAGCTAAGTGTAAACCTAGCCCAAGAATTGTTTGCATTAAAGGCGATCTTGAGCTTAACACTTTCAGTTGTGCAGCGGAATCTTTTTCTGCTCTTTCATTCAAAAGGGATCGGAGGTCATTCCGGGTAGGAGCATTGTCGTTCATTCGATTAACATCGAAATTATTTAGTTTTAGGCCTTCTGACCAGGTAAAAGTCGTTGGGTAGCCCACAGAGTTCGTTGTTTAACCTCTCCTTCAAGTGGAGTTTTTGCCGACTAGATCGAAAATCAATGGAAGGAATTTGATCGCAAATCAACCAAAGGCATTTTAAAGTTAATGCATCCAAGCCGTATATTTGGGGGTCAAGAAAAATTGTGTTTGGCAAGTTTGTGGCAAGTTTGATTTCAAAGGTGGTTTCATCATTTAAATCAAAAGTAGAGACCAATTAGACAAAGTCTTTTACTACCTCGTTGTAGGGAGCGGTTCGAGTCTTAGGTGTTGAGTGTCCTACTTGTCAGTAGCAAGACATGGGGGTATATTTTAACAATTTCAGATCTTTTTGTTCAAGTAGAAAACGATCAATGACGATGTATCAAATTCTTTTGAAAGACTATGTCATGAAAATTTATATTTGAAAGTTATGGGCATATGTCCACCACGGCTGCCTTGTACAAAGTGCATTCCAAACGTCCAATTGTTGAATCCCTTTTTGAGTAATTGGAGGCATATATCGCGTTTAAGTCGCAGAACGCTTTGCTCTTAAGCAATAATCGTTCCGGCATACACTAGTAATTTGACGTAGCCCTACCAAAAATAATCCAACGGAGCGAAATCACAGGATTTTGTCCAATTCTTGAAAAGACCTTATTGTAGAACTACGTTTTCAAAAAAGTGATGTTTTCGTTGGTTGTTGACATCTAAAAAAACACCGTTTATGTAGAGGTTTTCATTTTATTGTAAAAAATACGGCCTTTCTCAAATGTCCTTCACGAACAGCTTGCATGAGTTAATGTGCTGGATCCAATTTTTCATGACTTTTCGTAAAGTCTAGGGGATATTCCAGCGAATTTGCAAATAATGTCGACGTTCGAGTTATCTTAAATGTTTGGCTTGTTGACATACATAGATAACGTAGCCTCAGGAAAAGAGTTGAAAAGTGTTAAATCGCACGAGCATGGCGGCGAATTGCCGAGAAGTTTCGGGTAATAAGATGATCATCGAATTACTTCTTCAATAAAGGGATTATGTGATGCGTTGTAAAGCGAGTCGTACCGTTCAGGTTAAGCCACATATCTTTTAAGGCTTCCAGTCCCAACTTATAAAAAAAAACATTAAGATGAAGTGAAGGCAGGCTCCATTGATTGAAACCGACTTGGCGGCATCAATAACACCTTGTGCACTAAAACTAAACCCAAAAGTCAACGTTTTTATATACTATATGTATAGCTTTAACTGTTCCCTATTTGAGTCAATACGACGTTTAACATTTGGCAATGAGCTTCTTGGCAAAATACGCCAAAAACAGAAAAGAAACATTTGAGCGTGTTCCAACTCTAGACAGCGGTCTTGCTTTAACGACTCGGGTACAGTCGCAATATTCTGTTCATTTTTATCATTTCGTTATCTCACTGATACGAAATCATCTGGAGGATTATTATAATTTTTGTTTTTTTATGTGGCATTACAGTCCGGGGTATACCTGGGACTCAGTCAAAAGCGTTTTCAGCCTGCTCGATCTGTTGTTAGCTGCCTCTTGTTTCGCACGCTTTGTTGGCTAAGGTCCCTTTCTACCTACTTGTGTGCGCCACCTGAATCTTGGTTGTTCTCCACTGCGCTGTCCTTCGGTGGGCGGATTCGAAGACTTTTCTGACCGGAATGTTGATGTCCGTCCACTCTACATTACCTGGAAAGACTAGTATGGCTAAAAATTTAAGTCCTAACGTTAGCGTTTTTGGAGATTTTTGAGGTTCTTCAAATAACCATTTTTGTTAATTCAGGGACATCTAATAAAAGATACTTTTACTTTGTTCTACCTTGAACATTTTCGTCGCTTCTGCTTCGATGCCTGCAACCGTTCGCTGATTTCTCTGCATTATGTCAATATCACCAGCGTCACCAGTCTTTTGAAAAGTGTGCTCTGATGAATTTCGCATCTATCCTTCGAGTATTGTGTTAGAAAATCATATATGTCATACCCATCGTTTTGTCGAAGATGTTTTTGGACATCATATGCCTCGGAGCTGTTCGTGAGCTTTCTGTTTTGCTATTTTACATAGACAGACGAGCTTGGAAGGGACGCCAAAACTTATCATGTCTCTTAAATAGAGCCAAATCCGATTTTAAAATATATACGAGTAAACGATGTTTTTTTCTAAGTTTTTTGGATTTTGCAGATCTACGATTAGTTAATATCTGCTCGAAGAATTAAGATCATTTATCAGGGTATTGACATAGGGTTTCAATCGTTCACATAGTATGGTAGATCTCGTGTGTAATTTCAAGGAGATTGATTCCTCTATAGTTGAAGCACGCTGAATCGTATCCACTTTTTAATACATCATTTCTATATACAGATGAGCAGGTATATACTCCATATGAACCCAATTCCTGATACTTTAAGCAATTCGGCAAGTAATCTTTCTACTACTGCAGCTTTATTGGTCTTTAGATATTGCTATCTAGATTTCTTCTTGGTCGGGTGGACTAAATTATTGTCGTCCATCATTCACTCTAATGGTTCATTCTACCTAATAGCGGAATTTTGATCGGCTTCATCGTTGCCATCACTGATTGTAGCTATGAAGCGCATGAGCAGTCCTCGTTGTTAATTTTTTTTTTTCAGCACTGTATTCCATGTCTCTTCTTTGGTTACATGCATTCATTGACAATATTCGTCAAATGGTTATTGGGTCAAACCTAGTATATGGCGTCCCTTATTGTTTTTTTTTTTGAGAACGTTGCCATTCGTTTCTGTTTTTGGGTAGCTAAAGGTCTCTGGAAAAGTTTTGGGAAACACGATCAGAAAATTTTTTTAGCAGCGTCTGGCAATTGTAGCCGTTTGATTTCGAGCTTCATCCAAGTTACATTAAACTACTCGTAGTTGTCTGCAACTAGACCTGCCTCTTGAATTGTTTCATTCGGTTCACGGTTTTTAATCCAAGGACTTCATGTCTTTTGGTAAATGTTGTTTTGTGTGAAATGTGGGCTAACTACAATGTGCTGCAATTAGCACTTTTTTTTATAAAAAATACATTTCTTCTCTTAAAAAACGTGAGGAGATAACCTCTGCTAAATTTAATTAGGAGCTGCTACTGCTCTCGTTGGCAATCACCAAAGGGCTTCTGTAAAGATGTTCTTGAATGCCCGATATATCCCATTTTTTTAGATGGTAAAGTCATCACCGCTTAGTTCATTCATATTGGCTTATGTTTGTTGTCTCACAACATATTGCGTGGGTGAAGGAAGATATCTTTTTATTCACTTAGCTTCTTTACATAATTAACTAACTAACGCCGCACTGATGCAAGAACACGTACCTAGTCCGTGGAAAGTTGCTGGTCCCGAAACTAGAAAAACCTCCGAATGACAAGAAGTCTTATAGACCGATTTCACTTCCCCCAATCATATAGAAGATCTTTGAGAGGATAATTTAAAGACGTATGCTGCTCTTTATATCCTCACCATTATATCATCACCAGTTTGGGTTCAAAAGTAAGCATGCCACTATTGATCAGGTGCATAGAATCACCGACGTAATTGAGAAAGCTTTAAAGGAAAGAAAGATTTACTCAGGAGCATTCCTTGACGTTCCACAAGCATGATAAGGTATGGCATGAAGAATTAAAATTCAAATTACAGCATGTCTTGTCCCTGTTCCATTATACGAGATATACTGAAAAAGTATCCGAGAATAGAAGTTTTGAATTGTTTGTGTCAAGCTCGGAAACGAGGTACCGAAATTTTAAAAGATCGTGGGCGGCGTACCGAAGGGAAGGGTTCTAGGCCAACTTCTGTATCTTCTCTATAGAGGGAACTGTTCTAGCTACATTTGCCGATGACACTGCTATATTAGCAGTAGGCAAAACAATTGAAGAAACAAAAGTGAAACTGCAAAGCGCTCTCGATGAAGTATATGAACGGATAAGGGCTTGGCGGATAGCCCAAATCTGTTCATGTAAATTTTACATACAGTGGAATACAGTTTGTATTCCATTTGCAAACGAGGCTAAATACCTTGGAATGACAACGACGCAAGCTAAAATGGCAATCACAAGTTGGAGAAATTTTGAACGAAAGGAACTTAGCGTCATAGAATGAAATGAAAGTGTGTTGAAAAGCGGATCATGCAGGAACTTTAATTGGAAAGTCACCTACCAAACGAGATTATTTTATGCGGTGATCAAAACACTAATATCGTAGGGCGGTGTATTTAGTGAGTGAAAATCTCACACTACTATAAGCACGTGATTGCGATCTTCATAGTGACGAATTGAAGACTTTTACCTGCTCTCGTCGAAAAAAAAATACTTTAACCCAACGGCATAGCTCGAAAATATTGTCAGTAGCCGATTATGTGGGTTTGAGCACTGCCTTTCCGAATAAAACTCCTCCATCATCATCTTATAGAATAGAGAACGGAGGCCATATCGCCAGGATTGTTGTCTACCTATAATTTACTTCTTTCTCCTCCTACAAACCCATTTGCAGTCAGTCTCTTCTTCACAAGATGTAGGACTTTCGTAGCAAGAGTCCACACCGTCTGCCCTAACTATTAATAATTCTAAATTTCGAAGTCATTTTAAAGAGCTTGACATCAAACAATTTTGCTGATGCATGCCTCAACAGCATGACTTCTGTGATACCAATACCAACAAGTCTTACTTGGGCTCATTTTAATAGTGACAATAAAAGCGTTTTGACTTTGACTGTCAAGTTTTCATTTTGTCGAATTAGATGAGCTACCTAATTCAAAGGAGGATCCTCTCTGTTGGACGTAGGGACTAAAAGAAATATCACGCGTTCTCATGTGTCTTCTATAAAATAAAACCTGAAGAATATAATGATAATTTGAAATGAGAAGAAGTTTGTAAGTATGCGCTCTCAGGAATGCCAATCGGTGATAATTTGCTGCGGAATTTTCGGGGGTTTTGGACTCTCAGGGTAACAAAAATCAAAGTACTTTAGGAGATTTTAACATCATCAGAGGCATGGACTGATTTTTTTATGGTCAGACCTTCAAGATCAATTTCGTTGGCTTGAGAAAGATCGAAAAGGCTACAAGTGAAATGCTGGTTTATAAGTAGAACTTAAAGAAAATCTGTTTATTAAGCCTGTACTTAGTTTGTGTCACCATTTAGAAATATTGACCCGTATCAGAAGCCCTAAGATTGCAACGAGTCAGTGAAAGTAAGAAATTTTCATTGGTACAATAGTAGACGAATAATTCATTGGGTGTAACATACTTTGTAATATGTTACGTATGGGGTTAGGTAACTAAGTCGATCCCCACTTTTTTTTTCATAATAAGTTGCAGCCATGTCGAACTATATCCCGAAGTCCACCCAAGTAGACTGTTTTAAGTTAATATCTTAAGTCTTTCTGGCCATGTGTATACATTCATCCGTAAGAGAGTCTGAGTACTTAACCTAATCTTAATTTATTGACTTGTCTCTTCTTTTTCAGGCTAAAACAACTTAGCACAATCTGCAGCAAATTATCATCTCGTTCCGATACAAAAATTAATTTTAAAATCACCTGCGGGTAGTTGACATTGAACTGCTTGTAAAAGTAGCCATAAGAATGTTTTTTAATTTTTTAAAATAAAACCTTCTACCAGCTACGTTAGTGATCATCAAATAAATCCCGCATACCACAATGTCCCTCCGTCAAACGCATACCAATGTCACTTCAAACAGCACATTAGCCACAACCGAATTGTCGTTTATCGCGTAATTTATTAATCATTTAATCGACATTCCGCCCTCCTTCTGAGATCTCGATCGTTAATTTACGAACCCTAAGCACACACACCGCACACAAACACGCTCCGGACGCAAGCCACAGATTTCCTCCGGCACACTCTAACGAACCTATATAGTATGTCCATCTATCTGTTCATTATGGCGATATTTACCCCAGTGTCAGACGACTGAAATCCGATTTTCTATTGTTTGAGTACCGCCCCCGTTCAACACCGGCCGGCACCATCCTGCCATTTTATCCAAATGTCGCATAATTCACTCCGACCTGCATGCAAAACAGTCTCCAAAAATGGAAGACGAACATCGGTCGCGTGGGGGGGGGGGGGGGTGAAATACCCCATCCATTTGGCATCGTCTCAATAATAGTCCATTAGAAGGAGCATACCTCATCCTCTCCCCTGAGTGTGGGGGAGGGGGAGGGGACTAATTTATTTTCAAATTGACGGCCAGCGCGTAAAAAGGTTTCAGTCTTCACACTTTACACTCGAATTTGATGTTATTCTGCGGAATCTGCGCGTGCGTCTTGGGACATCAGGTCAAGACATCACAAGTGTGCAACAGCAGAAAGACAGACTTTGTGTCACAGACGACAACCAACAGACGATAAAGTGAGACAGTCCACAAGTGTATTAATTGTTCCCTGTCACCGAGCAATAGTGGACAAACGGACAACAGCCAACGGAAACGAAATATAAAAATCGACATCCACTACGACATTGCCTTCGACATTGGATTCGACATTGGATTCGACATCGACATCTTAAATTCCTCTTTATTGAGGTTATGCGGTTATTAATTACGGCGATAAGAGTCCGATTGGAGATTATCATTCCGAGAGCCTGGCAAAGGGGCGAAGAATGCTGGGGGTTAAGGCTTCAACTCTGGCGCTGGTCGGGGACGTATGGTTGGACTATTGGTAGAATTCCAACAGAGTGCCGGGATATTAATTTAACGCGAATTAGTTGGAAACATTTGGGTACATGTGGAATTGGTTTTTTTTTGTTTTTACCAATGACCAAAGTCACAGTCACACTACTGGATTTTATGAAATTTTTATGACAGACCGACATTTTTGGATACTTAATAGCGTTGACCTTGGAATGTTGATTTCTCGAAGGCGATAAATTCCGATGAGGTGTTAAT
This sequence comes from Volucella inflata, assembly GCA_928272305.1. Classification (NCBI taxonomy): domain Eukaryota; kingdom Metazoa; phylum Arthropoda; class Insecta; order Diptera; family Syrphidae; genus Volucella; species Volucella inflata. Next base: position 67,028,566 of record OV743718.1, read on the forward strand.
TTTGGCAGCTTAAGACTGTTCGACGAGTAGATTAGTGTTCCTTGGGGATGTTTTTGGTAATGCGCTTTAGAGGTACACTGAAAATGAAACAGAACCTGTTAAGCAATTGGAGGACGCCAGATAGGCCAGTCACCCAAAATAGAACTGAAACTTTAGAATTACAATAAAATCTTGTCATGGGCCACATATTTCTTTAACTGGCCGAAGCAACCTGCGGTCGCATTCAACAGAATCCAGAGTACATTGCTTCCATATTACGTTCGGGAGAACCAAGAAACTGGATGCCTTTTGATTTCTCTGCGATTAAAATACAAGTTTATACTCGTAGTTTTGAAAAGGAACTGCCAATATTTTCTCAGGATATATCTAGTAAGCGGTAAGCGGGAGATTGACGGATAAGATATCTACGACATTTCTGAAGTGCAGAACCTAAAAAAAGATATAAATGAGTGTGGGGTCTTCAAAGAAGAGGAAGCCAACAACGTCAATGATTCATTATCCTGAAAACTTTGATATCAATTAAAAGTTGCAGGTGATTGAATCTGGTACACGAATCTCGAGAAGGTACTCTCACTACAGGAGAAATCTTTCCTCAAAAGACCTAAGACAGCCCTATAAGCCTTTCATCACGGTATGAAATGTTATACTTATCCTTACGAAACTGTGTAGGCTGGTACGAACATAAGCTCTGCTATGAAAGGTCTTTTTGACAATATTCTGGAAACAAAATGTACAAGAGACCGACTATACCTTTGTATCGAAAAGTAATTCGTTGGGGTGATCAACTCAAAGAAAGTATCTTCATCTGGCCATTTCTAGATGCTCATTCAAAACCTCAAAACGTACTAGATAAATCAGTAAGTCATTATTTCATGTGTGATGTTCCTTTCGTTTAAGCCGAAAACGATGAAATCGATCGCTCCTATAGAGCCTGTGTAATCAATAAGGCAAATAAAATCAGAAAATTATTTTGCGGCTGTAGAGCAGCATGAAGCTTCACATACAAAAGTCTGTTGACTCTTTACAAAGACGGTAATAAACAGCTGTTGAGAAAAGTAAAGCTCGTCAAATACAACCAGCGATATTGGCGAACTCGCGAAAATTGTTTCAAGCCTGGAGCTAATTTACAGTGTTTTATCTTAAGCAGGGAGAGGAAGTTACACGATTTTAAGGTGCTAGAAATGCTGAAGTTCATCTTCTTTCTTAAAATACTCGTATGTGACTGACGGCAATTGCATGTTTTTTTTTTTTTTTGTGTAGGCGGAGAAGGAACCGCTCCAAGTGTCAGGTTCTTACTGACTAAAACCTACCCCTGTTAGCTTAGATTTCGCCAAGAGGGACCATTGTCAAGTACTACTTCGCGGGGCGAGTGCTCGCCATTATTCGGCCGTCAGTGTTTGTACTTGCAGCACTCTTCTCTGCTTTTCTGCCTCTCTGAGCTCGATTTCTATTTGGGTTACTTGTGTACAACTGCCTCCCAATTTTCCACCGATTTTAGTACCTTCGCTGTAGTAAATGAAACACCGAGAATGGTATTTTGTTCACTTTCTAGTCTTCGTTTTTTCGCGTTGAACTCTGGACAGTTAAATAAGGCATGTTCCGGGTCTTCATTGCATCCAAGACTAACTGGACATTCTGGAGAGTCTTCATGTCTAAATTGGTAAGTTGGCGATACGCACCCCATAGCTTCTATTTATCAATTATTTCATCCTCGTGGTACCTTTTATGTCTACTTTCCTTTGTGTGAGGCGTCCCATCTTTGTTGCCTCAATTTTATTGCTGTTGTCCTTTCTTGTCTTCTTAATAAGTACAGATCAGGTTTCCAATAATTCAATCCGGAATCCCCTTGCTTCATCATCAGTCAGAATCATGTCTGCGTCATCCGAAATAGTCCTTTAAAGCGTTAACTCTGTGTACACTATTTATCCGCAGCCGATTTTTCTTAACTTTAAGCGCTTCGGACTACATTGGAGATGCGTAGAGTATTGTTGAGCTCACAACGCTAGACAGGAGTACTCTTGTGGTGCTTCTTAGGTCCCCAACATTTGAAAGCATTATTGAAAGGTCGGTGTATACGTTTGACTCCTTTTTTGCAGTGTACTCCATATGTTCACCGAAGTTAAGGGGATCATCTAACACAACGCCGAGGCATTAATTGTAGCTTCGCACCTTAAATTTGAGGGATTCTCTTATCTTACGGCTACTTAGAAGATAAGAACTACCTCTATTTCACATTCTGCAAGAGTTAAACTCTGAACTCTTTGTTTGACAGAATCGATGGTTTCGTTTGCGTTTAGTCCCAGCTCGCCTAAAATGTTTCGCCTTAACCACTATCGCTATGTCATCTGCAAGCTATATGATTTAAACTCCATCGGGAACTCTCAGTCTCAGTACGCTATTATATTCCAGAGAAACAGTACGAGGACGGAACCTTTCACTATCACTATTTCGGTATCGTATAGCTTGGGTATTCTTATTAATTTCACCATTAGAGCTCTCTATTCCTCCTTTCCTTACGCTTCTGATCCTTTTGTTAATCCGCTTTTATTAGTGACCGTTAAACCAGTGAAATCTTTTTTTTTAAAGAGTTTACTTCACCCTCAGTTGTAGTTATTTCTACAATACTACTCCAGCCAAGTTTCCCACAGTTGTAGTAGTTAAGCAATCATTGAATATCGACGACTTCCAGCCTCCTCACTCAATCTTGGCCGCCGGTAGTGTCGATCCGACTTCCTGCATCGTAAAAGTATTCTTCCTCTTGCTTTTACATTTTTCGTTTATTTTCGGGGTTCCTTCCTATAGCAGTTTTTACCTTCGACCAAGTTGAGTTTCCTGCCGGCAGCACCGGTTCAGACACAGACCTTTTAGCTGCCCATTCTAGATCAGACGCGTCTGGATTTTAATGAAAAAGGAAAAAAGTGGCTATTTACAAAAACTGAACCCAAAATTTCACATGCTATCCCTTGCAGCCGCCATGTAGGGTGGTGCCACAGCATATGCCAAGTGCCATACTTGAAGACGGTGCCTACTCGTCTAAGGTCGTAAGACCTCTTCAGTGGCGGAATAATATGTATGGATTACAACATTTCTATAAGAGAAAAAGTTCGGTAGTTCCGAAAGTTAACAAGGCTCCATCACTGATAGAGAGTTCCTCCATCTAAATGAATCTACCCTTGGGGATTTTCTCTCGGCATCAGGGGTGCGTTCGAAAGCTAAAGAGCTTGGATAATCACTGGTCTCTGTTACGATGGGACTTTGGGAAATGCATGTTGCAGAAACGAGGTGTGCAAAGAAAATCTACATAACCTCTTTTAGAGCTCAACTCGATGACATTCGATGATGATATTACAACCCTGGTATCGGGTAAGTTCTTGTCGCACTACTACTGGTGAAAAATTGGAAAGCATTACTAGCTGTCAAACATCACTAAGATTCCTTTTTCTGCAGTGGTTCAGTGAATCACACTCCATCGTTGGGAGACTACAGCAAACTTGTTGGAAACCGATTACCTGATTGCAAGAAGGGACTTTGACACGGGGCTATCTATCAGAATTGCTTATCGAAATGAGCGGAGTTTACTACTTCAGAATAGATGGATTGTTTTAACCAATATAACTGTCTTCATCAACTTCGCGAACATTGTCATTGAAAACGATATCCAAGCAAGTCTATATCCACTGCCTATAGTTTTCTACTCAAATACTGACCACCTTTTAAATTTATGATAATCTGTAGGAACTTGGAAAAATCTCCTGAATGACATGTTAAGTGCAAATATGATGACATTTTCTTTTTCTCAACAAGACACATGAATATTCTAGACAAGGTGAGATCTCTGTTGGTGAGAAAAAGGTGCACTCTAATATGCCATGTATGCCTTTTATCAAATTTTTATTAAGCACAGTCAGTAGAAGTATATGAGGATAACTCAAACTGTTGGTTAGTTTACCTTCATTAGCAATAGTTCTGACTCTTGGCAGAAACGGGTCACGCTCTATGGTATCACGAGGAAATTGTCTTTAGTTTCATAACAGGTATTGGGCATCAGAATTTACGCAGAAGATCATTGGTGTACATCCCGCTAAATTTTGTATTGGGTGCAGGATCGAAGAAAATACTGTCCATCATCAAGTGCGTCCGGGACCTGGGCCTCAGTCAACAAGCGTCTCCAGCTAACTCGATCTTTTGTTAGCTGCCTCCAGTTTTGCATGCTTAGTTGGCTGAGGTCAGCGGTTCCGCGATTCCTCCATCTCCTCCAGTATTATGGATGTCCGAACGTTCCGAGGAGACAACATTGACTCGGATCACTACCTTGTTGTAGCCATGTAACATCTCAGTCGTTGGATCTTTACTCTTCTAGCTAAGTCGATATCGCTATACTACACAGACCACCTACAGTATGTATTCCATAAGCTCTTGTCAACGCCCTTTGAAGCTACCGTAAAATAATCAGAAATGCAGCAAGTTATGATCCGATAACTTGACTCGCCCCACTAAATTGCTGTCATCCACGTCTAGGAAGCAGCGCTATGTAAGAAGCTCTATGCCTTTTGTAGATAAAAGGGAAAGAGGAAATGGAGATATATAATTCCAGAAAAAGAGTTCGAGTTTTACTACCTATAATTTAGTAGTTGTTTAGGAAGATAGCGGTAAACCACATCTGCAGGCTATTATATATGTTAAGATGCTTAACGGCGAGACAACCGAAATTTTGCAGTCAGAGGGCAGCCTCTGATTCATATCTAGATGGAGTTGGCCAAAGGCGCCTTACTCTGAATCGTAGAATTATGTAGGGAACTTTCTAATCTATTCAAGTGGATTGTTTCTAAAAATGTGGCACATCTCTTTTAGAAGGGTCAATAGAGCTCAACATGCAGATGCCAGATCACTTTACCTTTACAATTCGAAGGAATTTGCGAGCGACAGGAAGAGGTGTTGCTGTACCTTAGAATGAGTTTTTTTTAAAGGTGAGAACCAAAAATACACAACTTTGTAGCAGAGCATATGGTAGACACAATGGCTTTTGGAATACAAGCAGTTAATGTTGGTGATATACATATATTACGTTTGTTATCTTGAACAAAAACCAGCGATTAAAAATCAATTACTTGTGAAAACAACAATGTTTAATGCAGTACCATCTCAGAATTCAGTCAGAGGAATTGTAAATTATTCTCTCCCGAGAATTTAGATTTCTAGTTTATCTCCATCAAGTGAGCTTTACCAATCTGCCCACTCGATTGCCTGTCGTCTAGCATCTCATTCAACTGACACTCATTCGGATACAAATTGCAGCGGCATTATGTGCGCATTCGCAGCTGCAGCTTCGTGCTCTGTAAACTGTAACAAGCAATCAAAACACCCATCTCTGGCGAGCACACCAGCAGATCTTTGGACATTTGTTCACTCCTTTAGGAGCAAATATTCACTCCAATTGCGACTGAAACATGTCACCTATCCTTGGACATTGCCATCAATTAGCATGAGCCGTCTGCACACGTAACGTATACATATTCGTAACTACTGCCATACCGATTCCGATTCCGATTTCGATGCCAATGCCAACTTCCCTCCAACAAAGTGGTTGGCCGCCAAAAAATAAAATCGGTGACAGTCGGCGTTACGCATGCCTTCTGTCAACGTTGATGGAGGAGCTCAACTCATGGAACTGATGTAATGAAGATTGATCGATGACTAGATGCATCCTAGAAATTCAATTCAAAGAATCGTTCGTATGTATCATCATTGGGAATAGAGAGAATTTGCGATTTCATAGGAATCTCGGGATGGAAATAGATTGATAGATTGGAGAGTGCTTGTATTATGTCTGTTGAGACAGATTAGGTGCCCTTGGGGAATATTTAAAATTTGCTTTTGGCGGTCCTGTGTTCAAAATGGCTTGGCAAACTTTGACAAGATATGGATACCTACTATGGTAGTCATAGTTTGTAATGACACATGCTTCACAAGGCTCATCTAATTAATGCACAACACAGCAGACACGATCAGTGAGGAACTACCAACAACACCAACAACAAAAACACCAACATCAGTAATAGCAAGTCATGAATCCATAAATGTTCGAAAAAGAGACCCCCAACAGCTAATGTCGTTAAATGTGGTAGCACTGTTGTGGACAAACGTCACCCAACAACAGCACTCTTCCTGGCGAGGGCCACCCGATGTATGCAATCTGTGCATATACATATATCCATGCATCAGTCTATGCACCTACTTTCCAGTGGCAGAGGAAGCTTCCTCCTCCAATGATGGGATTTTAATTTCATAATTCAAGACCGTGTTAATATGTACCTGCCCCGAGCTACATATGGTGGTAGTCGTGCTACGTGTTGGTGACGGTGACTATGACGGTGGCGCTCCATATTCACGGCACGTCTCTCGGCCCATAATTAATAATCGTTGTAGGAAATTTGCAGCGTTGTTCTGGTAGTCAGAGATTTGCATAAATCATCGCTTGAATGCGTTTGTGAGCTTGTTGTCCGGTCGATGAACAAGTGATCCAGTTTCGGGGGCTTAGAGACGACGGTTTGCTGGCCCCGATGGCGATTGTGATGATATGGCAGAGCCCAGGAGGCTTTAACTAAAAGATTGAGTAATCAGAAATCGATTGATGGGTACGTACGTATAAGTGGTGGGCAGTTTGCTGCAACAAGTATTTCGCGCTGTCGAAGAACTTGTTTTCGGATAGCGACGAAATGGTTAATGGTTTGTGTGTCTTGTTAACTGAGCTATTCGAGGTAATAATGCATTTAGCGCCGATGTGTATACCAATCTCTAAATTGTATAACATAAATCTATGTACGGTTGTACCAAAGATAAGAATATTCAAAGCCACTACTTTAGATATCGTTTTAAATCTACAATCTGCAGAGCAAGGAAAACCAGAATATTGAAACTGAATCTGAATGGCTAACATAACTAGTTTATGTGTATATCTCGAAACACAGTTAGGTCGACGGGCTCGATTGATTAAAAGTTCTAATAATAATAATAAATTTGTGACGACCAATCTAATCGGATATCTGCATATTAGCTTCTATCTAATGATTAGAAACAAACTTCATATAGATTAAGTCCTTGGTATTTAGTTTTCGGAATAGCTCAGATGGATCATATGGAAGCATAAGATTGCCATCGATTTGGGGCAAAATCTCGCTTTGCGAGGAGGGAATCTTAACTTATTTTGAGTGAATGTGAGTCTCAAGTAGAACTAACTACCCAAAGACAGGTGCATTTCGTATGGAGACTTTGTTAAGTTGATAAAGCAGTTTAACGCCAAAATAGTAAGGCCATGATTGATGGCTTTACGACTCGAATTCGATCAATGATACGAGTAATCGTCTTCAGTTTAATCATTGACTTGCATTTTCGCCCATTAAATTCTATAAGCACTGTCAGGATTATGGATTAGATATTCACTCTACTTTTCTACGCCGTCTGATTTTTAGCTGGTTTAAATATCACCCTGTTGGCTTTTGCAGGTTAAATGTTTTAATAACGAAGAACACACAGTGTGGCAAATAATAAAACGGACACGAGCCATATCTCAGCAACCCAGGGTTTAAAGCTTGGATGTTCCTCTAACATCTCTCAAAATTTCAAAACTTTTGATGATCTTTAGCAATTATACAATTTTTTTCCAGAAAACTTTTTTATTTGATGTTAAAATGTAAAAATGTAACAAAGAATCATTACATTCCACGTACAAATTGGTGAAAATACATAATGAAAATTTCGATTGGTGCAACAAGTGTATTATGATGATTGTTGAATAGAAAAGTTGTTTTCGAGTGGCATAAACGTTTACTGGGCGGTAGAAAAAATATTATGGAGGATGACAAACATATAGGAAGGCCAATTTTAGTTCGGACGCTTGCAGAAGACTGCAATGTTTCACTGAGAATAATGGAAGAGGCCTTAAACACCAACGAAAAGAATATTCAAACTATTCTTCACGAAGATTTGGTTAAAACAAAGGTCTGTGCAAAATTGTTTGTTGCTTGCCTATGTTTCGTATTTGCCTGATTTGGCGCAGGCAATTTCTGCCCGAAATTATAGTTCAAATTGAAAGGTTGGTTTTTTGGTAACGGTATGACCATTCATGCAGCCTCGACGAGGGCACTGGTGATAATTCTGCGAATGAGCAGGCATTTAAAACGCTATTAAATCGCTGTAACTAGTGCATTGAATCTCGAGGAGAATACCACCTTGATCAAAAAGTTTGATCTTTGTCCCCTTCAAAGTAATTCCCATCGACTGCAACACATAGCGCCAGCGCTTGATCCAATCCTCGAAACATTTTTTATATTCGGTTTTCGGTATGTCCATCATCTGTATCAGATCTCAATGATCCTCAATAATCGGATTCATAGTCCCATAATGCGGCAACAGGTACGCCTTCGTTGGAAAACGCAAGCGATCAGAAGCGGAGTGTCAATTGAAACTTTTGGAAAACGATTCCATGAGGAAAATTCTATCGGTGTTGGATAAAAAATTAAAATATGAATATATGAAAAAGAGTGGTCAGGGATAGCACTTATGTCGCATCTTCAGTAATAGAGAGAGGAGCTTGAAACTCAACATCGCTTAAGTAAAAAAGAATAGGTTAGAGTGTAATACATTTTTTTCTTAATAATACGAGTATACGACGCGCTCAAGGGGTTTTTAGAACCCATAAAATGATTGCGCCCAGCACTGGCGATGTAAAATTAGGGAGGATAAAAAGAGAGGTACCGATGTACGTTGGTCTTGAATGTTTGGAGGCTATAATGACTAGGGAAAAAAGATCTCGGTAGGGCATTCCATGAGCGAGTAGTTCGGCTTAGGAAAAAGTCACAATATTTTAGGGTACATCCGAAAGTAGGCTTGAGGGTGTATTGATAAGCATTCATAGCGAGAATGTTACGGTTAAAGATTTATAGAAGCGGAATGCTATAAATTCTGGTGGTGAAAATAGCGATAGAACAGGGTGAGACAAGAGACATTACATTGCTAGTCGAGTGTGTCAATCGACTGTGTAATATTAGCATCACCTACAAGTTTTATCGCACGGTCTTGAATCCTATCTAGCAAGTGCAAAGAAGTCTTAGGAGCACCTGACCAGATGTGCGCATTGTACTTCAGTTTCGGGCGGATGAAAGCTTTACATATTGAAGCCAGATCAGAGGGGGTAAAATATTGGCATCGAATGTGTAGTCATTCCAGCGTCAAATACGTTTGAAGGTTGGAGATTTTGACATTCAAGCCGGGATTTTTGAAGCTATGCGACCTCCAGTTACTAAGATAATAGCTTTAATAGGAAAAGTACGTATCAAAGAATACCTGTAACCAGCGTTCGAAGAACCAAGCTGAATCCGTCCTACTTCATTTAAAAGAAGTAAAGAGAGTAGATTTTTAGCACATTGAAGTTTTGCCGTGCGTATTATGTTCATTTTTTCCGTCAGGTGAGTGGTTGAATCACTGGATGAAGTGCATTTCAGTAGGACAATCAATGACCGTTTGCAAAGAGGAAACTTTGCCAAGAGTAAGATAAGTCTCGTTGTAGGCATAATGTAAGAGTGTGAAAACAGTAGGGTGTCATAGGTTTTTTAAGGTTTCAACATTCAAGACCTATTGGGTCGGTATTATGGCATTAGTAAAATGACAGAAACAAAAGACTGCAGCACAAGTCAAGGAGAAAACTAGAATGCTTACACGTTAATAAAGTTTTCTACCGCTATTACCCCTACGCCGCACGCCGCATCCGTCTTAAGAGTTACCAAGAACATCTATAATAATAATAATAATAATATATAGGGCGTTGTGCACTGCTACTTTGTGGTTTATTCTGCCCCCTACTTATACCTTGGAGAGGTTTGCCCCCTTTTTCACAGCCCCCTTACAGCTTAATTCACCAGGAATTATATTGGAGTGTTTATCCTCTGGCTTTGGCCTTGGCAAGGAAAACCTCCTCAGAGCACGTCATCCAGACCAGTTTCTTTCATTAATCTGAGAATAAGCAGTTTTGGGTCAGTGCCCTGCAAGATTCCAGTATATGTTCTGGAGTTGCAGATTGCAGGATCTGCAGAGGCCTTCATCTGATATCCCTATTTTCCTTAGGTGTTCCCTGAGTTTGCAATGCCGCGTTAGGAAACACTCCTGCACCAGTTCCTTCGTCAGTTCTCGAGCTGTCTGTATACCACTTTATCCTGTGGTTGCTCAACCCATTATTTCTTGTTGCTGGGCTTCGTTAAGAAATTCTTTCTAAGTTGTATTTCTTAATGTTGTCATCTCTTGGAATAGCTAAGAGTGAAAGTTTTCCGAGTAGTGCATCATATTCTGTCGAACTAATGCATTTCCTCTTACCAGTTCCTTCTTTTGCTATTCTTAGAATGGTTTTATTCGCGCCTCTGAGATAATGAGGTGTAGGGGAGTTAATTTCAATAGCACCTCCGTTGTAGCATGTACGTATTGCGCCGGTGATGCATAGGCACGCTAGTCTTTGCACCTTGTTGAGAGATTCTCTCGTTGTGACAAGACTGGTTCGTTTTTCCCATGCTACTGCATCATGTGTGATCATTGCTCTCACAATCGCTATGTACATCCATCGCAGAATGTTAGGGGTACAGCCCCACGACATTACGACTTTTATATCGTAAGAGCACAGGTTTCTTCTCTAGTAGCTTCCACAGTGTGGTTCTTCCAGAGTAGTTTGCTGTCTAGATGTAGACTCAGATTCTTTAGCTTATGGACCGGTATCAGTGTCGAGCCTGACAATCGGATTTCTTTGGGTCTTTCAATTTTTTTGTAAATGGCACTGCCGTGATCTTAGTCGGATTGATGTTCAGCCCGCTATGAGGCACCATTCCTGGGTTACTCTCAGACCTAGTTGTATAATGTCGCAGAGAGTTTCTTCGAACTTTCCTCTGGAAATTAATACTATGTCATCAGCGTACGCCTACAACAAGGCTCTACATTAAGGGTGATAATACAACTTCTTGTCGACACCCTCTTGCATTGTCTATTCTAACAGTTCCAGCTGCTGCCTGTGTCTCTGCTGATGTAGTGCTCAGCAGTTTGCACATCCATCTGGATATGGTCTTGTTGGCTCCTTTCCCTTGTAGGGGACCTCATGCGAGGTATTGTCAAACGCCCTCTCGATATCAAGAAAGGCACACAATGCTATCTCCTTTGAATTCAGAGCACTTTGGATAGTTTCTGTTAGCTGATACAGGGCCGTCTCTGTCGATCTGCCCGCCTTGTACGCATGTTGACGATGGTGCAGAGGGGACATACTAAGTGTTTCCTTCCTCAGGTAATTATCCACAGCCTTCTCTATTGTTTTCGGAAGAAACGAAGTGAGGCTGATCGGTCTGTACGACTTTGGCGGTGCCGCCCGTCTCCACTGGGTTAGTTGGAGCTACATCATAAATTACGTCTAGGTAGTTTTAGATGTGGAAAACAGTTTTTGCTCAATGAATGAACCTCCGGTCGATCCTATTTAAATGGATTGTTCTACAAGAGAATGAAAAAGCAGGCTCAGCTCATGCTGAAAGGCCTCAGCATTTTAATATTTTGTAAATCGAAGTTTCTTTTAATTATCCTCAAAACCAAGTATCTATGGTGAATTTTTTAAGAACTGTGGAAGCTCTGTAAATTGTTCTGAAAAGCAAAAGAACTTTCTATAAAACATGGTACACTTTATCCAAAAGTATTTCACGAACATGGCGATGGCGATGGCGATGGCGATGGCGCGATAGTTAGCTCATTTGACTATCACGCAGAAAGTCTGGGTTCGATTCCTGGCTGGGTGACCAACAATTTTTCAAATCGCCATCACCCTTTCGCCGGGCAATGGCAAACTCCCGAAAGTAAAATTGCCTAAGAAAAAGCTTCTAAGGAGTGCCGTTCGGACTCGGCGATAAACCGTAGGCCCCGCTCAGATGTGACAAATATGACAACATGAGCAACACAAATGAGTGTCAAGAAGCTAAGACATGGCCCATACCGGGCTGCCAGCGCCACAGTGTTTTTTTTTTATTTCACAAACATAGATGATAATGATTAGACCTGCTATATTCAACAAGAATTTTCCATGGTCCTGGGGGAAATTTATCAAACCTGAAACGGTGTTGGAAATGCTTGCGACTTTTTCTAACACTCCTAGTTGCGAACATTCGGCAGGAATTTTTTTTTTTTGAAATACGACTTTGTTTTAAAAGCATTCATGATTTCTCTCAACATTAAAGAAAGATGCGGCTCCCTGTAGATACAATTTATTTAGAACATTTGCCATAATGGAGAAGTAATTGCACTTGGGTATATTTGACATTAATAGGGATCACTCTTTGGGATGGTATCATAGTGGGGGAGACCAAAACCAATCCTTATTGAAACTAAACATCCTAAGGGGATTCAATTTTACTATAATGTTTTATTAAAAACTATGCTTCACGTATACATGCTTTTGACAAATGTAACGAATGCAAAAAAACAATGCCTATTCAGGTTTGAACACTTAGTTCTTTTATCTTGTGCCACAAAACATAAGCTCAATTTTTCCCTATTTACAACTTCGTATGTGACTGTTGATAATTTTTTTAACAACCATCCACTGTATCGTTTTGAATGTGACATGTCTTTTGCGTTTTGAATATTCCCTCAGTTCCTATATATCTCTCTTCTACGCAACCAAAATCTGTAAAATCAATTCCAATTTTTATTCAGCTATTATCCGTTTTTATTCGAAAATATTTTACTGCCAGAAGCCATATTGTTAGTTCGAGTTAATTAACTCTACTACGTGTCCGTTTAATAAGTCTTCTGACCGCACCCAGTTGAAATGTTCTCCTCCGTCAATGATTTACACCTTCGTGTGAACAAGACATTAGGACGCGCTTAATGTGTCTATAAAAATATTTTCATAAGAAACCATATTTTCCTCCTGTCTTCCCCCCCCACAATTCGACCAAAAAGGAGCCCTCTAGCGGTTACAACCCAACTTCCTCCCATTTACTACAAAAATTCAAATGTTGTCCTCAACATTTCATAACCCTGCCATATGGATTTGAATATGAGAATACGACTATGGGAATCTGTACAGGCAACTTGGATTTATGATTGAACACTTAGTGGCGTAATACCTCATCCCACATGCGAGCCGTCTAAATGGATTACGTGCGTCTAAATGTGCGCCTCACTGGTGTCTTGCAATTAATTCGCAGATTTGTCATACTCATTTCATGCGGAGACGCGTCCAAGTCCACTGGTAACATCCATCTGCTCTACGAGGTGGTTTCTCAAATGTGAAACGAACAGTGGCAGTCTAAACAACAGCACAGCTGTTTGAGATGTAATTAATGTGCTACATCGCGCATTTAATTCGAATATTAATTCGCGGATAAATATCGGAAGACACAGCCAACGAGAGTGTTCGTCGTGGGTAGTTGCAGCTATATTGCAGCTTGCTGCCGCCCACAGAACAGAATCCACAAGCAAACCACTGCCGCCGAGGGTAACGACGAATATTGGCTGCAATTGCTTGAGAAGAAAAAGAACGCTTTGTTGTTGTTGTAGAACGAGGGGGAGATGCCAATGTAGCCGGAGGCGAGAAGCATATCCGCAAGTGAGCTCAGATTCATTAATCAATATTGTGTAAGTTTCAATTAGTCAGCACCAAATGGCAATTGCAATTGTGAGAACATAAAACGGCTAGCCTTTGACAAACTCTGGTGGAAAATCTTCAGTCTCAAAGCAGAAAATGTTGACAAATCGTGTTTTGACAGACAGTGGCCATGAAAGCGAATTATAGGCAGTGAGTACCTTCAGATACAAATTGCCTTTCCAAATGGTGAGATCTTTTCAAAGATTACATCTAAGGTCATTTGGACATAAAGATGGTTCTTCCTAACTCGTTTTTAGAAACAAATCGAACTATAAAGTTAGTGTACTTATTATATACGACACGAATATAGTGTTGTAGGTCAATAATTTTTGTGCGAGAACGATGGGTGTGGGAAACACATGTCCGGGCTTTACAACAATTTATATGTGTAAAAGATTTCAGCTTGGGCAAGATACGAAATGAGCGGAGTAGGACAAGCATCAAGTGCAGATACAATCATCTTTATTTCATATAATTTTTTTGGACTAAAAACAATGTTTGACCACAGCCAATATGTGTTAACCAGATTGGCTGTCTCATAGTTAAGCGCAGATCTGCCGCGATTGTGTTAGGAAAGCAGAAAGCTTCTAATCTCCTTAGGACTAATGTGAAGGAGAAGAAAGATGAAAGTCAAAAGGAACACGGTATAACAGGGAAATTTAGATTCTACAAGGGCGGGTCGATAAGTCCGTGACTTTTGGACTAAAACACAGATTTTTTGATAAAAAAATAATTTTATTTTTCAACGTAGTCTCTTTTGAGCTCTATACACTTTGTCCAACGCTTCTCCAATTTTTTTATCCCTTCCAAAAAAAATGTGCCAAATGGCCTCAAAATAGGCCTTTGTTTGCGAGATGACTTCATCATTGGAGTCAAATCTTTTTCCACCAAGCCATTTCTTCAGGTTTGGGAACAAGAAGTAGTCGCTCGGAGCCAAATCTGGAGAATAGGGTGGATGAGGGAGCAATTCATAGCCCAATTCATGGATTTTTGCCATGGCAACTGCACATGTGTGCACCCTTGCATTGTCTTGGTGGAAAAGAACTTTTTTCTTGGCCAAATGAGGTCGTTTTTTTTTCAAATCGTCATTGAATCGGTCCAATAAGTTGGCATAATACGAGTATTCCCCATTGATTGTTCTTCCCTTTTGAAGGTAGTCAATGTGGATTATCCCGCGTGCATCCCAAAAAACAGTCGCCATAACTTTATTGGCTGACAAACCCACCTTGGCCTTCTTTGGCGCCGATTCACCCTTAGAAACCCACTGTTTTGACTGTTGTTTGTTCTCTGGTGTGTTGTGATGGATCTATGTTTCGTCTACGGTTACAAAACGGCGCAAAAACTCCTCCATATTGCGATTAAACAACGCCAAACCTTCCTGTGAAGTTGTTACACGATTGCGTTTGTGGTCGACTGTGAGCAAACGCGGCACCCATCTTGCGGAAAGCTTTCTCATGCCCAAGTGATCATTCAAAATTGAAACCACTGAGCCATGCGAGATCCCTACGGCTTCCACAATCTCTCGCACTTTCAATCTTCGGTCGGCCAACACCATATCGTGAATGTTGCGTCCAGGACGTTCGGCATCTTCAGTGCTTGTACGGCCACAACGAAATTCAGTAAACCACTTTTTTACCATTGAAATCGATGGTGCAGAGTCCCCATAGTATTTATCAAGCTTAGCCTTGGTCTCGGTAATGGTTTTTTTTCGCAAGAAATATTGCTTAATAAGCACACGAAACTCACTTTTTTCCATTTTCTCCTCAAATTAGTGAGTAGTCTGATAAAAATAGCTGTCAAACACAAACTAACTGACGCAGCAAGTTTAAATTTTGACAGGAGTCAACTGACAGATGCCTGTTAACAGGAGCAGTGTTGCTGTTTCAGTAAAGAGGTCAGAAATTCAAAAAGTCACGGACTTATTGACCCGCCCTCGTATTTATGCGAAGCCTTAAAGGCTTTTCTGCAGAAGACTGTTTTTCACAGTTTTGTGATAAGTTTTTGGTAAGCAAGCTTAGATCAATACGTAATACAAACTTTTTAAAAGTAATAGGATAATTAAAGAAAAAACTGATCATTGATAAGATAAGTTTAGTAGGCGAATTAGGTTTGAAATTTAGCTATTTAAGTTCGCATTCAAGAAAAACATTTTTATAACTTTCTTTCTAGTTTTAGTATTTCGTATATTTCTTAGTTCTTGCGGAATTGTGTTTAAAACTTCAGGTACGCTGCATTTCAGGTGTCTTCTCCTGTAGGTGTTGTGGAATCGGGGTTCGTGAAGCATACCTTGAGCCCGCATTCTTGTGTTGATTCCATGTTGAATTGGTGTAATGAATCGGCTGTCATCATCGTACTCCAGTATAAGGGGCATCTTGAAGATATCTTCTACTGAAAGAACTTTAATACGCCTTTGTTCCGGAATATTCAGAGCTGAGTTTTGGAGTTTTTAAATGTTCTTCAAATGTGTTGCTGATGTATTGCCCCATGCAAGTATACCATATATTAGTTTAGATTCCACAAGGGCGACGTTGTGGCATGGTATTTTATATGGGTTAATGCATATAAAGCTCATTTACTACCACTGTACCCGCTTGGGTACAGAAAATTGAACAATTTTATGATTTTACCGTTGCTCTTCTTCAAATTTCTTCAATTTGATGAAATTTGAATTTTTTTTGTTTGTTGATATGTTTTCAATAAGTAGGCGTGCAGTTTACTGTAAAAAATATAAAGCGATAGTTTTTTGTACTACTCCGTCTCAGATGCGATTTCGATTTTCTCGATTTTTCGGAAGTTGGCCTCTATTTTGCAATGCAAAAATAATTTGTTTAACAATTTTCTATTTATTTCTTTGGAAAAAGTTCAAAAACGAATAATAAAATCATTTAAAAGTACAAAATAAAGTGTTCATATATTTTGATGCTAGGTAAGCACGCGTAAAGTTAGGTGTACCCGTTTGGGTACAATGGGAAGATCTGACATTTTTTTTCTTAGAATGGATTTCAAAGCAATCATTATCATTATTTTATGGAAGGAGATTCGATAATCTTCCAGATGCAACTAATGCAATCGAAGAAGATGGTCATAACGCTGCGTTTGATATTGCATTTATACCACCAGATGCAGATTACAATACAGACGAGGAGGAAATAGAAACGGAAAATTTAGATAACGACCACATACCCAATGATGTTTCAGGTAACGTTGAAATTTTCATTAGGGATGAGGATTTTGATAGCGAGGATGAAGCTCCTTTATCAGTCATCAGAGCCTCAAAAACTGAGCAATCTCAAACCCAACCACACTGGTCCAAAAGTGATGCTAATATGACGATGAGCTGTTCTGATAACTTCAAAATAAACAAAATGAATATGAAATGTGATTTAGGCAATAAGTCTCCAGTCGAAATATTTAAAATGCTATTTGATAATGAGGTTAAAGAATTGATCTTGAATCAAACTAGACTTTATGCTTCTCAACATAACCATCATAGCTTCAATTTCCAAAAAGAAGAGTTGGAAATTTCAATAGGAATTATGTTCTATAGTGGCAGTCCATGTATTGGAAATTGGATGAGGATACAAGAACTGCATTGGTAGCAAACAACATGCCGCGAATTCGTTTTTATGAAATAAAAAAATATATTCATTTCGCAAATAACAATCAACTAGATGCTCAAGACAAAATGGCAAAGCTCAGACCTCTTGAATCTTTTGTGCCAAAAATATCAACAATGGGGCTTCATGCACGAACAATTATCCATTGATGAAGCCATGATAAATTATTTTGGCCACCATTCTTCAAAACAGTTTATAAGAGGAAAACCTGTTCGTTTTGGTTTCAAGAGGATGCTGACAAGTAGTTGTGGCTACCTTTACAGCTTTGATACATATAGTGGTGCAAAAAATGTGAGCTCAGATTTGTTACAAATGCCACTGGGATCTCGAGTTGTGCTTGAGCTTCTAGAAAAAGTTCAACTTCCATCTAACCACATAGATTATTTTGACAACTATTTTACTTCTCATGAGCTTTTGCGATTATTGAGAGGGAAGGGCTTCAGAGCAACTGGAACAGTAAGACAAAACCGAACGAAGAAATGCCCATTGAAGCTAAAAAAAGAATTCAAAAAGGAGAGACGAGGGCATTTTGAGCACATTTAGGACGTAAATAATAATATTCTTTTTGTAAAGTGGAATGACAATAGCGTTGTCACCATGGGCACAAACTTTGATACCATCCAGCCTATGCATTATATCAAACGTTGGTCATCAGTAGAAAAAAGAAAAGTTTTCATTCAGCAGCCGAATCTGAGTGCGGATTATAATGACGGTATGGGTGGTTGACCTTCACGATCAGTGTGTTAATACCAATTCGGGGCAAAAAGTGGTGGTGGCCGCTTTTTACGTCCATGCTAAGCTCAACGTTGGTGAACGCTTGGAAACTTTATAAAGTCGCAGCAGATTCCGAAGATGACTTGCTATCGTTTCAAAGAGATATCGCTCGATATTATCTTAGAAGATATACAATTCTACAATCTTCGACGTCAAAACGATCTATATGTGCAAGCGTTGCTTTGACTGAAAGTCCCCATTTTCCTAAGAGAATTGAAAAGCCTCTTAGATGCAAAGTATATCATATGAGAGTCAGATGGGTTTGTGAGTTCTGTAACATAGTTCTGTGTGTCGAAAAAGAATGCTTTAAAAAATTCCATTTAAAAAATTAGCAATCATATGTTCCCATTGTACCTGTTTGGGTACAGCTTGAAAACAGTAGTTCCTTTATTTTTAAAAAAATAAAAAAAATATTTTTGTATACCCTTATGTTACCAAAAATTTGAAATTTTACTTTTAAATGTCTTTGGGAATAAATGGGTTAGCTGAACTATTGCAGGATTCATTTTTGAAGTGGATTTGCAATTGTGCAGCCCTGAATTGCGGATTTCGTAAATGCGTCATTTTTGATTACATTGATCGTTAAGCCGTGATCGTGACACCACGTTACCGCGTTGTCAAACTCTTCCTGCATAATTTCTGTGACGCACCACTATCGCCGTATAGTCTGCATATGCAAATGGAACGGCCTTCTTGAAAACTCGTAATAGCTCATTGGTGTACAATATGAACAGGATTGGACCCAGTTTTAATCCTTGAGGAACTCCATATTGACCATTTTCATTTTGGCTGTATGCATTGTTTATTTTGACACAAAATTGCCTGTTCGTCAGATATTCACGAAGCCAATCTGCCAACAGTCCTCGTGTACTAATATTTTCTAGTACTTCTACTAGTTTATCATGGTTCAGTCAGTGTATGGAAAGCTTTACTGAAGTGCACGAATAGCACTAAAACATGATGACTTTTATTTAGGCTTTCGTTGACGCAATTTGCAAATTCTTCTAACAGCTTACCAGTGCGTGTATTTTTCTGGAGCCGTACTGGCTTGCGTGTATCAGCGAATTTTTTGCGATAAAGTCTTGCAGCCTGTATGTTATTACCTCTTCCACGCATTTTTCCGCATTTTTTACCGGTGATATTGACATTGGCCGATAATTTGTAAGGTCGCCTTTTGTACCTCCTTTCTAAATCGGTCTGATTACAGCAGTTTTTAAGATTGTAGGGAATTTTGCTTGTGCAATACTTAAGTTAATGAATTTACACAATAATGGGATAAATATGTCCGTGTGCCTTTTTATATCAATAGCTCTTATTCCATCGACACCTGGCGACTTGTTTTCACTCAATAGATTAATTATTCTTCGAGTTTCAAATAAATCTGTTTCATGAATATAAATTGTGCTAGATTATCTTGGTTGGGTGGCAACGAATCGTATAAGGCCTCGTAGAAGTAGCATCTTCCGACAGGTGCTGGTTCCTCAAATGACAAGAATGAGCCTCTGCAGCCGAACATCTTGCAGCTCTGCTAATAAGTCCTACTTCACGCCTCCCCGTGGCGCCATCTGGGAATCTCACTAGAGGTTGCGAAGTGAAGGATGCAAATGGCGAGTTTCCTGCGCCATTAACCAGGATTAGTGCTGCTGAAAAAGAAAACAAGACCTTATCCGGGCTACTCCGACATATTTGGAGCTCAGGCCGGAAAGGATTTCCAGGACTTAGTCAGGGTCTTGGAAAAGAGATGGTGGCGGACGAGCCCTATAAGGGCCAACGGCAGCGCTCACATCCCGAAACGGGTTACTGGCTTCGGTGTAACCGACCCCTCGTCCTAGGGGCACTCAAAATGGAACTGGTCCTCCAGGTTGGGGGTTGTGCCGCCAGGGTAACTGCCCGGCCATTTAAAAAAGATTAAGTTACGAAGCATCAACAAGCCTCGGAAATGAACGGATCTACTGTTGACAACCCACGCAAACGATTTAAGGACAATGAGCTTCGGATATGCACGTCGAATGTTAGATTCCTTAATAGACCACGTGCAGCCGAGCAACTAGCGGAGGCCCTAGACTGCTGCAAAGCAGACATAACCGCCATCCAAGAAATGCGATGGGATGGGCCGGACAAAAAGAAGATGAAAAACTGCGACATCTACTACGGCAATTGCTATCGACGGCAAAAGCAGCGCTTATATGGATGCGGATTTGTTGTCGGAGGCAGACTAAGACGAGAAGTCCTCAGCTTCCGGCATGTGAGCGAGCGCCTCGTAGCAATCCGCATCAAGGCTAAATTCGCCAACATTAGCCTTATATGCGCGCATGCCCCCACAGAGGAGAAAGATGACGACACCAAGGATGCCTTCTACGAGCTCCTCAACAAGACCTACGAGCAATGCCCTAACTATGACATTAAAATTGTCCTCGGTGATTTTAATGCAAAGCTAGGAAGAGAGGGTATCTTTGGTGGAACAATCGGAGAAAATAGCCTGCACAACACCACCTCCGATAACGGATTCAGGCTAATCGACTTTGCGGCGGGGCGAAACATTGTCGTGGCTAGCACGCGGTTCCCACATCTCGACATACACAAGGGGACTTGGAGAACTCCTGATCAATCAACAGTCAACCAGATTGATCACATTGCGATCGACGCAAGACACTCCTCCAGCATTATGGATGTCCGTACGTTCCGAGGAGCCAACATCGACTCGGACCATTACCTTGTTGTAGCCAAGGTACGGTTGCGGATATCCCAAACTACGCCAAGACAAACTAATGCAGTGAGAAAATTCGACGTCAGACGGCTACAATCGCAAGAGATCGCCAAGTCCTTTTCCGATCGAGTGTCTCTTAATCTCTTAAGAGGTCCAATGCCGCCAGCATCAAGCATCGAAGATCATTGGAAACACTACCAAAACGCAATCAGAGATGCCGCTTCTGGTGTGCTGGGTTTCACTCGTCCACCACAACGAAACCCCTGGTTCGATGATGAATACCGGCAAGCACATGCAGCTAAGCAAGATGCATATAACGAGCACCGGCTTCTCAGGAGGAAGAAGAAAGAGCATGAGAAGCGCGCGATCGAGGAAATTGAGAGATGCTACTTTAGGAATGAGGTTCGGAAGTTTTACCAAAAGGTAAGAATAACATGCCGCGGAACCAAACCCCGAACCGAAGCCTGTAGAGATGAACAAGGGAACATCGTAGTAGAATCGCAGTCGATTCTGAGGATTTGGAAAGATCATTTCTGCAGACTGTATACCGGCTATTACGGACCAAATACCGCTGTCAGGCAGAATCAGCCTTTCAACTTGGACGATGATGACCAACAATTCCGTCCACCCGACTTGGATGAAGTGAAGATAGCCATATCGAAGGTCAAGTCCAACAAAGCTGCTGGAGCGGATGGCCTGACTGCCGAGCTCTTCAAAGCGGCAGGCGATGACTTGGTAAGGAGCATACACCAACTCATCTGTAAAATATGGTCGGACGAAAGTATGCCCGATGAATGGAACCTCAGCATTGTCTGTCCAATTCTTAAGAAAGGAGACCCTCTGAACTGCGCCAACTACAGAGGCATCAGTCTCCTTAACATCGCATATAAGATCTTATCCGCCGTATTGTGTGAACGCCTGAAGCCGTTCGTCAACAACCTGATAGGTCCATATCAGTGTGGCTTCAGGCCAGGAAAGTCCACCATCGACCAGATATTCACACTACGGCAGATCTTGGAGAAGACCCATGAGCTTCAGATCGATACCCACCACCTATTCATCGATTTTAAGGTCGCGTATGACAGCATCTATAGAGACGAGCTATATAGAGCAATGTCTAGTTTTGGCATCCCTGCCAAACTCGTCCGTCTGTGCAGGATGACGATGGAGAATGCACGCTGCTCCATCAAGGTCGGTAAAGATCTCACCGAGACCTTTGATGTCCAGAAAGGATTTAGACAAGGCGATGCGCTGTCATGCGATTTTTTCAACATCGTACTTGAAAGAATAGTGCAAAATCACGAGCAAACACAAGAGGCACTATCTTTCAAAAGTCCGTCCAACTACTCGCATACGCCGACGATATTGATATAATCGGAAGAAAGCAGCGTGATGTCAGTGGCGCTATCGCGAGTATTGAGATATAAGCGGCGAAAATGGGTTTAGCGGTCAATGAGGGCAAGACCAAGTATATGCTGTCAAGCAAAAAGGACAACTAACACCGACGTCTCGGACAGAACGTCACCCTCGACAGATATAACTTTGAGGTAGTTAAGAACTTTGTCTACCTAGGCTCTGCTATAAATGCAGACAACGACACCAGCGCTGAGATCAAGCGAAGAATAACTCTTGCCAACCGCTGTTTCTTTGGGTTAAGAAGGCAATTGAGTAGCAAAGCCCTCTCTCGGACAACAAAAGTCACCCTTTATAAGACTTTAATAATCCCGGTCCTGCTCTATGGCACAGAGGCAAGGATATTAACAAAAATGGATGAAAGTGCTCTTGGCTGCTTCGAGAGAAAAATTCTTCGGGCGATCTTCGGTCCCGTCTGCATTGACGGTGAGTGGAGGAGGAGATACAACGACGAACTGTATGGACTGTACAGCGACGTGGACCTAGCCAGAAGAGTGAAGATCCAAAGACTGAGATGGCTGGGTCATGTAGAGCGCATGGACACCAATGCTCCGGTCCGAAAAGTCTTCGAATCCGCCCCCGAGGGACAGCGCAGTAGGGGAAGGCCAAGACTCAGGTGGTGCACGCAAGTGGAAGTGGAGGCAGCTAGCCAGGGATCGAGCTGGCTGGAGAAGCTTGTTGACTGAGGCCCAGGTCCACCCCGGACTGTAGCGCCACCTAAAGTAAGTAAGTAAGATTATCTTGATTTGGTGTGTCTCAATGTAACCGAGTCACAATGATGCACAGTATCTTTTGTTTGTGTTCTAAGGTTGTTTGCACACACATTAGTAAAGTTATTCAGCCACATTTTACCCGTGAAATTCTTTTTAATTGTTTCATCCAAACTAGGCTTTATCCTTCCCAATATCCCATTTACTACGCTCAATGTTTTTCTGGGATCAGATTTTATTTGGTTGAACTTGGGCCGTTATTTCCTTGTTCAGTCTGTTTTTGAAGGTCTTATATTCTTGCTCATATGCTTTGTTTAGTCTATTGTTTTTCCACTTTCTGTAAAGGTCTTACCTTTTTTACATTTGCCTCTTAATTCTGAAGATATCCATGGGCTAAACTTTCTTCTCTTTTTTATTTGTTTCATAGATTTCGCTGCATCGTAAATATACTTCATTTTATCATGAAACTTCTGATAAAGTAAGATAGCATCACTTTCATTCAAGATTTCATCCCAGTTTGTATTTGTAATAAGCTCATTAAGCTTATCGTTAGATATATAAGACAGGCTGACTGAGTTTTCTTTAACAGCAGGTTTCTTCATTTGTTGGAAGTACATAATTGGGTAATGTCACTGTTCCCTGACAGCTTTCAATTACAGCGGAATCGATTTGGTTATGTGTAGCGTTAGTTAAAATGTGGTCAATCGTTGATTGTGCTCTAGTATAAGGGACTACTCTGGTATACTCCGTAATCACATTAATCAATTCCAGTGACGCCAGCATCTCAAGATATTCTTTCACATCATACACATTTAAGTCATTCACATTGATATTTATATCACCCATTACCATTATCTCGTCCTTTTTTCTCAGTTTTCCAACTTTGTCTCCGTATTCTTCTATAAATGCTTTTCGGCTGTTACCTGGTGGTCTATATATGCCTATTACATACTTATGTATATTTATTACTCTGTTTAATTTGGATTTAGATACTTTCGTATGACACACTTTTAGCTGTTGATCGTTCATATTGTAATTCTTTACGTATTAACATAAGAAACCAACTGATGGCCCGTGCCTTATGTTATTATATTAGCAGATGAATCGAAGTCTCCATAAGGGCCTGGATAAGACCATTCTTATCGGGGTAGAGAAATGCTTTTTAAAAAATAAAGTCATCTCAGCGTACTCTCTATGACCTTATGATACATAAAGTTGGAGTAATAAGTCCCGGAGATCAGGTTGTACGAAGGGGTCATTGATCTTGTAATGTCAACTTAATGTCCAATGTCCTTTTTAAAAAGGTTTCTCCTCGTACTTTTACTCAGACTCTGGTATTCTGGATAAACGAAGACAACACCTTTCAAACAGACTTGCTCTCATGTTGAACCACACGAGAGAACCAAATACAAGTATAGGCCAGTTAAGGGCTATGTAACAGATCGCCTTCACCCTCGCATTTAGTTGCCAGCTTTAAAACAGTGTCTTCGTAAGTCCAAACATACGAGTACCTTTGGCTCTGGCCGGAGCGACATCAATACGTTTGTTAAATTACATAAATTGATCTAGCAAGATCCCAATGTATCGGACCCGTACTTTCCCCCGATCGAAAACATTCGCCAATTCTCCCTGGTGTCGCTAGAGGCAAGCTATCCAGAACAAAATGGTTTCTGACCTCTGACTGATCCTTAACTTCCAATCGTTGTAATATTGCTTAATTGTATCGAAGCCACGTTGCAAATCTTTCTACCTGATCTGTACGCGATGGCACGGTGAAGTAAACCTATCAGATCACTTGGGTAAAAGTAAAATTGGGTAGGCGAAATGACCGCACCTTTATGCAGATCTTTTTGATGAATAATGATCCAATAGAAGTCACATTCCCTATATGTGAGCATATTGAAAAAAAGTAGAGTTCCCGTAGTAGATTGACTTATGCCAGTTTGTTCAGCCTGTAGATGAGTCCTACTAATCATACGGTATCGAAGGCCTTCTCTACGTCAATCAAGCAATCATCCGTGCGATGGTTCCTGGATTTGTTTCATCAGAAATTAAGATGCGTCATAAATCACACCATGCCCCACTTTGAAACCAAATTGTTTGTCCGGGACTATATTTCTGTGCTCCACTCACTCTATCGATCACTGTTTCGGAAACCTTACTGATCTTTGGAAGAAGACTGATTGACAAATGATTAGCCGGACTGGAATGTGTATTTATCCCTTTAGGGATGGGAATTTCCAATGCGGTAGATAATGGACATAATTCAGTGCATTGTTAAACAGAGTGATATGTCACTGTTTCTAGTAAAATATGTCAAAGCACAACGTTTGGTATTCCCTCGGCTCCCACTGATATATCATATCTTTTGTGCTTCATTTTGTGTGTGTTGGACAGCTAAGTTTCGCTAACAAGAGTACGTTAGGGGCTTGATCTTTAAGCAACTTACATAGTGCGGCTCTTTGTTCAATTCAAAAGAGTGAATTAGAATCACAGCAAGGACCTTCCCGGTTTGCTTTGCTATGAAGTTCCACTTACGACTGGAAGTGCAGTTGAAAGCCTAAATTTACTAATGCTGTGTGAATCAAGGTTACAATGGGGTTTAGTTTAATAGAATTTGCTTGCTTGGCCACCCCTGGTTGGTCAACGTTGTCATTGTGTACCAGTCCTTGTGTGCGTATTTTTAGACTAGGCTTTCCTCCACTGCTTTGGATATTCCTCTGTTCTTTTCGGATAGGCATGGAGTTGTATAGCACGTCCGTATAGGCGGTATCATGTGCGTATTGAAATCAATAAATAAGCGATGAATATCTATTTAACGCCTTGGATCTTCTCTAAGTCTGCTGTATTTCTTTCCTTGCTTAAAACTACACTCTATCAGATCGTTGGCAAATGGTTTCGCGCATTAGCAAATTACAGTAGGTAAGATGTTTGTATAGTTGGAAAGGTTTAAGGAACCTCGTTTCTTGTGTATTGGTCATACTTTTTCAAATCGAATACCTAAAATCAGTTAGTGTATGTTTTCTACCAGTTTAAATCACGTTGCCTTAAATAGCTCAGCAGATGGGCGATTCGGTGCGACAGCCTTATTATACTCGTAGTTAAGTTTAAATATTGGTTTCCTTAAGGTCAAGTGAACAGAAAATTGGCTAAAACAGTGAAAAGTGTATGGCATTGTTTATTGTTTTTCGAGGAGCTCATGCCAATATTGACTTTTTCTTTTGTGGAGGTTTGAGTGCAAAGGGGGTTGATTTTAGTTAATTAGGCTTTCACGAATTTGGAGAAAGCTCAAAGCTGCTTATCTGAGTCTGTCGCTTACAACAAAATCCACACGCAAATAGATGCTCTAGCTATGCCCTATGAGAATCTATTCAAAAACCGAACAGCGCTAGCGGTCTCTATGCAGGAGTAGGGATTTATATAGAGCATAAGTTAGTCCCCGAGTCAGTATCCCCCTTTGGATACATTAGAGCCGTATTTGTTTTGGAGCCCTGATTAGTCCTGATAATACATATTAATCTCAGTTTCAAACATATTGAAGTATCTGGACCAATACAAATATCATCACAGGGCATTATCAAGAAGGAAAAACTTTGTAGTCTCTAAAAACACCTAGAACTTTCTCACGTCATTCTTGTCTCCAAAAATCCTTTTTTTTCGATACACAGCTGGAACATGGTGAGCACAACAATGAACTCACCTCTTTTCTAAGCGTTGTCCTCATTTTATTTTGCATACATCGAGCAGAAGTGCCTATAGTTTTGTACCATGGATGCCCAAGAACTATGCCGCAAGAGAAAGAAAAAATTTGAAATGCGCCAAACTATCTATAGTTAATCGGAACGTTACATCATGACATTTGAAAGTATCTACAAACGAGAAACTGGCGGCACATTACCAAAAACCTCAAACCGAGCACGAGAAAATCTTCCTATTAGTCATACACACTCGACAAATAGCAGAATTGCAGAATTTAGCAGTACTAGTGCACTTCCCAGGTCCACCCCGGACTGCAGCACCACTCAAAGAAAGGGAAAGAAGAAGTGCACTTCCTAAGTTGAAATATTGGTACAACCTAGATGTGTATGTTTAAATTTGAAGTAGGTAGGTTTTGTCAAACCAAATTCATTAAAATAAAAACAAATTTATTTTTCCAAATAAAGTGGTAACTAATATTCCTGTCTTTTTACCCAGAGACGCAAGAGTCTTACATGAACAGCCTTGCAGAATGAATCCTGAAGTCTATTCACTCACCGTACCGACTACTGACATCTCAGATATTCGTTAGGCCAAGGTTTGTACCATACCTTGAGATTTGGGTTCTGGATATTCAGACGTATTAGTGAATTGTATCGCTGTAGAACTGGTCACAGTCGGATATCTAAGAATAAATAGTAGACCCCAAGACAAAGGCCAACCTGGACACTGCTCCATAGGAAAACACGATGAAGAATTTCCCTGATTTCTACCAGAGCAGCACAGTCAGCGATCACAATATAATTCCAAGGCAGAGAACACTAAATGATTTCTGCTCCATGAAAATGGCAATCCTTGACAAATTTATCAAAGAATATTTTTGTTTCCTGGTTTAGATGGGAGATTGTACTCCCACTGTATCTCAGTGGTATCAAAATGAAGTGGTATAAAAACTAGTCATAGTGCACCACAACGAGAATAACTCTGACTTAACCTTGCCTAGCTCGAATAAGGAATCTTAATTCGTAATTGCTACTACGCTATTGACAAGATCTTGTGAAAGAGAATATATATTTTATTTTTTAAATGCAGAGACGAAAACTTCAAAACTGGATCTTTGCGTAAATCCCTATACTTAAATTTGCCTGGAAGTAAAGAAGCTTCATACAGACTTATTCCCTCAATAATTCCTGATCAAAAATTAGCTACACCATTGCCGTACACTTCAGTGTATCTCAAACACCTATTTGCAACTTTGCATGTGCAAACGTACTGCTGTTATGTGCAAACGGTTATGATGAACTCCATAAAATAAATCTAACTCGGTTTTTTAATTGAACATCATAACACTCGGAATTTGTTGCACAATATTCTGATCCATTAACCAGTCAAATCGTGCAACACTGTTGCCTTACCAACGACCAAATACCTTCATGATCCCTTAACAATTTCATCACGCTGAGCATCTTGCAACTTTTTGGTAAGAACTTTTACGATATTACCACGTTTAACGATGAGGTTGCATCGTAAAAGACCACATGTGCTTAGAATACACACATTTAAAAACTACATACTAACAAACGGTCTTCTTTTAAACTCATCCTGAACGACATTCG
This sequence comes from Volucella inflata, assembly GCA_928272305.1. Lineage (NCBI taxonomy): Eukaryota > Metazoa > Arthropoda > Insecta > Diptera > Syrphidae > Volucella > Volucella inflata. The sequence goes on from OV743718.1 coordinate 67,056,762, forward strand.
ATCGCCCGCACTAGATAAGACATTTAAGTCGGACACTCATGAGGTTCTTTAGTGTGCTCATAATGAGTGAACGCAAATCAAAACCCAAAAAACTACCTAAAAGCGATTTTTAATGAGTTCCGATGGATTCGAACTAAGAACACCGTCCCATCAAAAGATAGAGCAGGTCAATGAATTCTTTAAATCCATCTTTTGAGATCACAAAATCGCCATCGAATGAAATCCCAAATGGACAAGTTGGTAAGAAAAGGGCCGTTAAGGCCGATCGGTACCGCAAGTGCAAGGTGCAGATAAAAAGAAGAAATTTATTTAAGCGCCTATACTGGCTAAGCTATAAAACCAACACCGAACCGCAATAAAAACGCAAATAGATGCTCTGCAGCGCATAAAACACGTTGTAACCTATACCGTTGGACAACTCTAAGTACCGCCAAGACACCTTCACTGACGAAACTTGCAGCGGGGGTGACAGAAGTTGCACCTTTTTTACCTCTCTACCTTAAGGTACCTCCATATACAGAATTCCTCCATTAAATGATTTTTACGATTCCTGCGAAGATCTTTAGGATCCACCACCATTTCCAATTGGATGCATGTACAACAGACACAAACAAGCAAAGCAACCAATTTGTAGTGAAGATGGACACTAGGATTGGGACTGGTACACATACTGGATTACACATAAGTAAACAAGGGAGGTGAGAGCCAAGTGACGATAATCCAATTTTAATTGTCAAATAAACACATTTACAGAGCCTTAATGGCTCACACACCACTGTGGTAGGTGGACATGAATTGTTGTTGGTTTATGAGAAATTTATAGGCAAGTGTACTACTATACAAGTAGTTGCATCGTGAAGTGCTTTATGTTGGAATGTAATGGCTGCTTTGAGACGGAATTAGCATGAATCATTTCAGCAATGCAGTACATCGTAAACATATAAAACCTTAGGCATAGAACCACTTTTAATGCATTAACATTTGCTGTACTTGAATGGGACAAAACTGTCAGAGATCATGACTTCTTGCGGTAGGTAAACAATTTCGGACTTGTGTAGCCTTAGCTTACCATGCTGGGATTTAATATGTACAGGGATACTCAATTTTAAAATGCTTTTTGAAATGTAGAAAATCCGTCCAAGTTATACGTTTTCGCCGACTAGTCGGAATTTTTGAAATATTTCTAAAAAAAATAAGTAAAATATTGGGTATATAACTTCGTGCGGTTTTTTTTTCAAAATTTGAACGTTTATTTAAGAAAAACATGTACAATAGTATTATTCAAAGTATTGCCCATCTGAAGCTATGATTTTTTCCCATCTTTCTGACAATTTGTGGATCCCAACCCAAAAGAACTACGCCGGCTTGGCAGCCAAGAATGAATCAAGCCAATTTTTGATATTCTGCTCTGATGTGAACCGTATTTCAGTGAGGGCGTTCTGCATCGAACGGAACAAATGGTAGTCAGAAGGGGCAAGGTCTGGGCTATAAGGCGGGTGGGGTAAGACTTCCCATCCACTCTTTTCCAAATAGTTCTTAACCGGAATAGCAACGTGGGTCCGAGCGTAGCCATGATGGAAAATTATTGCCTCGTGTCTGGTCGCATATACCGGGCGTTTTTCGGCTACTGCTCTCTTCAAACGGATTAATTGTGTTCGGTAGCGTTGTCCATTGATGGTTTTTCCCGGTTTTAGCAGCTCATAATACAGCACACCCATCTGATTCCACCAAATACAGAGCATTACCCTCGCACCATGGATATTCGGCTTTGCCGTTTATTAGGCTGGTTGGCCGGGTTTCACATATGATTTTTTGCGCTTGGGGTTGTCGTAATGGATCCATTTTTCATCACCAGTAACAATCCGATGCAAAAATGACTTCCTTTTGTGGCGTTCCAGCAGCATTTCGGACATGCAAAACCGCCTTTCGACGTCTCTCGGCTTAAGTTTAGGTGGAACCCAATTTCCTTGCTTTTGAATATATCCAGCTGCTTTTAAACGTTTTGAAATGGCTGCTTGAGTGTGCGAGATTGTGCGAGCTCTTCTTGTGTTTGACAACAATCTGCCAAAATCACCACTATTAAATCGTACAAACCACTTTTGGCACATTCGCTCAGCTAGCGCATGTTTACCATAAACTTCCACCAAAATACGATGACTTTCGGCAGCAATTTTCTTCATATTAAAGTAATGAAGAAGAACTCCCCGCAAAAACACTTTTTCAGGCACAAAGTTCTACATATTTGAGTGAAAAAAAATTACTGTGGTTTACGCTTCAAATGAATGACATATACTGAAATGACGTACAATGACAGTAGCTTTCCAACGCTTGTCCCAATGGAATAATAACAATGGAATAATACAAGTTACGCCATCTTTTAGCAAATCACACGAATTAAGTAATAGACCCAATACCTTAGCAAGAAACGGGCTATTCTTTATGATGCTTTGCAGAATTGTTGTTCCACTTTATGGCCAATTAGTAGACTTATCGTCATTTTATTCTTCGCAAATTATTTTCTACCAACTGTTAGTTGAATTCTAAATGCAAGCTAACTTAACATAAGCATGTAAGGAAAAGTCGTTGGGTATTTTGCGCTGGCAGTTCGGACAACCCAACATAGGTCGCAGATAAAAAAAAATATTAGCTTATCCAATAAGTTCTACAGTAAACTGGGGTAACTTTGTGACTGTGGTGTTACTTTGTGCCAACAATGTATTTGTTAACTTTGTCTCTAATCTTAATGTTGATATTTGTTTGTTAAGTGAAACTAGGCTCAGTAACAGAGTAAAGTTTTCTTGTCGCGAGTACAATTATGAGTGTTATAGACTTGATCGTACTTACAACACAGGTGGCGGAGTTGCCATATTAGTAAAAATTGATATTGATCACTCCATACTACCCAGGGTAAATATAACAGTAATTGAGAATATAGGCATTGAAGTAACACTTGGAAATAACTTCAAATTAAAGGTTTTCTCTGTTTACTTTCCCGGAGGTTCATCTAATGCTTACAAAGGTAGATGTTTAAAAAATGACTTGAGACGTTTAATCAGTAATGACCACTTCATTATCGGCGGTGATTTAAACTGTAGACATTGCAATTGGGGCTGTCAAAGGGCTAACTCGTGGGGTAACGTCTTAGAAAATTTGCTGACGTCACATAACTTTGCACTTGTGTTCCCATCTAGTCCTACTTATATACCCTCTGCAAAAAGATTTACTTCTTCTACTCTTGACTTCTTTCTCTCTAACATTCCTAGCATCCTAAGTCCACCTGTCGTCATTAACGCTTTAAGTTCTGACCATCTCCCAGTCATCTGTGATATTCTCTCTAGTTAACAAAGCAAATTGGGATGTATTTCGATATCGCCTCTCTTATGCTCTTAACAACTGTCCTATCAACTTGGAATCGTCAATCAGTCGCAGAAATATCGACGAAGCAATCAATTTCTTGGAGGCCAAAATAAAACATAGCATTTTAGTTGCAGTTCCAACGAAGTCCCTTTGCCAAAGATCTGTAATTCTTCCACGATCTATACTTACTTACTTTAGGTGGCGCTACAGTCCGGGGTGGACCTGGGCCTCAGTCAACAAGCTTCTCCAGCCAGCTCGATCCCTGGCTAGCTGTCTCCAGTTTCGCACGCTAAGTTGGCTGAGGTCCTCTTCCACTTGCGTGCGCCACCTGAGTCTTGGCCTTCCTCTACTGCGCTGTCCCTCGGGGGCGGATTCGAAGACTTTTCGGACCGGAGCATTGGTGTCCATGCGCTCTACATGACCCAGCCATCTCAGTCTTTGGATATTCACTCTTCTGGCTAGGTCCATGTCGCTGTACAGTCCATACAGTTCGTCGTTGTATCTCCTCCTCCACTCACCGTCAATGCAGACGGGACCGAAGATCGCCCGAAGAATTTTTCTCTCGAAGCAACCAAGAACACCCTCATCCATTTTTGATAATGTCCATGCCTCTGCGCCATAGAGCAGGACCGGGATTATTAAAGTCTTATAAAGGGTGACTTTTGTTGACCGAGAGAGGACTTTGCTACTCAATTGCCTTCTTAACCCAAAGAAACAGCGGTTGGCAAGAGTTATTCTTCGCTTGATCTCAGCGCTGATGTCGTTGTCTGTATTTATAGCGGAGCCTAGGTAGACAAAGTCCTTAACTACCTCAAAGTTATATCTGTCGAGGGTGACGTTCTGTCCGAGACATCGGTGTTGGTTGTCCTTTTTGCTTGACAGCATATACTTGGTCTTGCCCTCATTGACCGCTAAACCCATTTTCGCCGCTTCCGTCTCAATACTCAATACCCGATTATGTCAATGTCGTCGGCCTATGCGAGTAGTTGGACGGACTTTTGAAAGATAGTGCCTCTTGTGTTTGCTCGTGAGTTTTGCACTTTTCTCTCAAGTACGATGTTGAAAAAATCGCATGACAGCGTATCGCCTTGTCTAAATCCTTTCTGGACATCAAAGGTCTCGGTGATCTTTACCGACCTTGATGGAGCAACGTGCATTCTCCATCGTCATCCTGCACAGACGGACGAGTTTGGCAGGGATGCCAAAACTAGACATTGCTCTATATAGCTCGTCTCTATAGATGCTGTCATACGCGGCCTTAAAATCGATGAATAGGTGGTGGGTATCGATCTGAAGATCATGGGTCTTCTCCAAGATCTGCCGTAGTGTGAATATCTGGTCGATGGTGGACTTTCCTGGCCTGAAGCCACACTGATATGGACCTATCAGGTTGTTGACAAACGGCTTCAGGCGTTCACACAATACGGCGGATAAGATCTTATATGCGATGTTAAGGAGACTGATGCCTCTGTAGTTGGCGCAGTTTAGAGGGTCTCCTTTCTTGAGATCTATACTAAGTTTAATAAAAACTAGAAACTTTTATGGACGAAAATGGCAGAAATATCGATTGGTTAACGATTTCAGAGAAATGAAGGTCCTTACACGGTTAATTGGTTTGAATATTACAGAGTTTAGGAACAACAGTTGGAATAGAAAACTTAGTTCACTCGATACCAACGGTAAACCCTTCTGGAATATCAATAAAATAATCCGGAAAAAACATAACCCAATATCCAGCTTGGTAGATAATACGAGGGCGGGTCAATAAGTCCGTGACTTTTGGATTAAAACACTGATTTTTTGATAAAAAAATAATTTTATTTTTCAACGTAGTCTCCCTTGAGCTCTATACACTTTGTCCAACGCTTCTCCAATTTTTTTTATCCCTTCCAAAAAAAATGATTTGTCGAGGTCCTCAAAATAGGCCTTTGTTTGCGAGATGACTTCATCATTGGAGTCAAATCTTTTTCCACCAAGCCATTTCTTCAGGTTTGGGAACAAGAAGTAGTCGCTCGAAGCCAAATCTGGAGAAAAGGGTGGATGAGGGAGCAATTCATAGCCCAATTCATGGATTTTTGCCATGGCAACTGCACATGTGTGCACCCTTGCATTGTTTTGGTGGAAAAGAACTTTTTTCTTGGCCAAATGAGGTCGTTTTTTTTTTTCAAATCGTCATTGAATCGGTCCAATAAGTTGGCATAATACGAGTATTCCCCATTGATTGTTCTTCCCTTTTGAAGGTAGTCAATGTGGATTATCCCGCGTGCATCCCAAAAAACAGTCGCCATAACTTTATTGGCTGACAAACCCACCTTGGCCTTCTTTGGCGCCGATTCACCCTTAGAAACCCACTGTTTTGACTGTTGTTTGTTCTCTGGTGTGTTGTGATGGATCCATGTTTCGTCCACGGTTACAAAACGGCGCAAAACTCCTCCATATTGCGATTAAACAACGCCAAACCGTCCTGTGAAGTTGTTACACGATTGCGTTTGTGGTCGACTGTGAGCAAACGCGGCACCCATCTTGCGGAAAGCTTTCTCATGCCCAAGTGATCATTCAAAATTGAAACCACTGAGCCATGCGAGATCCCTACGGCTTCCACAATCTCTCGTACTTTCAATCTTCGGTCGGCCAACACCATATCGTGAATTTTTTTCGATTGTTTCGGGTGTAGAGACCTCAACTGGGCGTCCAGGACATTCGGCATCTTCAGTGCTTGTACGGCCACAACGAAATTCAGTAAACCACTTTTTTACCATTGAAATCGATGGTGCAGAGTCCCCATAGTATTTATCAAGCTTAGCCTTGGTCTCGGTAATGGTTTTTTTTCGCAAGAAATAATGCTTAATAAGCACACGAAATTCACTTTTTTTCATTTTCTCCTCAAATTAGTGAGTAGTCTGATAAAAATAGCTGTCAAACACAAACTAACTGACGCAGCAAGTTTAAATTTTGACAGGAGTCAACTAACAGATGCCTGTTGACAGGAGCAGTGTTGCTGTTTCAGTAAAGAGGTCAGAAATTCAAAAAGTCACGGACTTATTGACCCGCCCTCGTAGTCTATTGATTATTGATGGTGCGGGAAAATCTGAGCTTCTTGCCGACGTCTTCCTAAAAAATCACTTAGTAAGTCGAAATATTACCTCTCGAAAACAATCTGTGGTTGATAGTGAGATCTCATCATTTAACGGACTAAGTCCAACATTCCCTTCCGACAAGCTTATAAGCGTAGATGGTATTGAGTTTCTCCTTTCCAATTTGAAGCTCAAGAAATCTCCTGGCTTCGATGGCATAAATAACTTAACCATTAAAAATCTTCCCGTTTGTGCAATAAAAGTTTTCCAATCCATTTATAATGCATGTTCTAAATTAAGTTATTTTCCCATAAACTGGAAAAAAGCCAAAGTATTTCCCTTGCTCAAGCCCGCAAAAGGCCCACGCAATTCTAACAGCTATAGACCCATTGCAGCAAAATATTAGAAAAACTTATAAAACTCAAATTGGATGTTTTTCTAAAAAATAGCAACATTGTACCTGAAGCGCAATTTGGTTTCCGTACAGGTCATAGTACTTCTCATCAGGTATTAAGAATTTGCAGGGAAGAAAAACCAAGCTTTGAAGGAAAAAAATCGACTGGTCTTGTATAACTAGACTTAGAAAAAGCTTTTGACTCTGTTTGGCATGACGGTCTAATCTACAAACTTATTAACTTTGGTTGTCCTGTGTAACTTACAAAAATTACACAAAATTTTCTAAGCGATCGAACCTTTTCAGTTCCATTAGCCGGTTCCGTGTCTTCCCCTAAAGTTGTGCCAGCTGGTGTTCCCCAAGGATCAGTTCTGGCACCAACTCTATTTAATATACTCGTATTTACATCTGACTTTCCTGTCATTCCCAACTGCCACGTAGCTTTGTATGCTGATGACTTAGCTTTATATGCGTCACACACAAATAGATCAGTCATTGCAAATTATTTGCAAAATGGCCTCAATATAATATATGAATATTTTAAATATTGGAAAGTAAAAATCAATGCGGATAAATGCCAATCAATCTTTTTTAAAAGAAAAAGATCACCTTGCCATTTTCCTCATAATTCCTTAAAAATTAATAACCTCGATATTCCATGGGCTAGTTCTATCAAGTACCTCGGGGTTTACTTGGATCAGAAACTAACTTTTGGTATACGAGTACATATCAAAAATACTTTAAATAAGTTAAACATCGCCACAAAAATACTGTATCCATTGATCAATCGGAAATCGATGCTAAATCATAAAAACAAAATGATAATGTTTAAGGTAATCTTTCAAGCTTTGATTACTTATGGATCTCCTGTATGGGGTAACTGTGCCAAAACACACATAAAAAACTGCAAATAGCACAGAACGAAATTTTGAAATTGATGTAGAATTTACCCTGGGACTTTTCAACAATGATATTACACGAAAAAGCTGGCGTTATTAAAGTTGCCAGAAGAATCGAAATTCTCAATGAGAAGTTTTTCACGAAATGTCCACTCGTCGAAAATACACTAGTTACTGAGCTTGCACCACTCTAACTTGATTATTTTTTAGTTATCTACTTATCTGACACATTAATTAATTCTGTTTGTCTATTTGGCAATCTACTTATTTACTCATTTTTCATATTTGTATTCATTTATTAAATTATTATTTTGCATATGTATTTGTTTATTCATCGATATCATTATTTATTTATTTATATTGTCTTTACTTGTTAATTATTTTGTACCTATCAGTTTATTAATTTAAACATACCTCAACTTATTTAATTAATTATTATTTATTACTTATTATTTATTATTTATTATTTATTTTACCTATTTTTCCTGTGATAATGAAGCTTTTAAATTTAAAAATTTCATATATTTTGGTTCATTACATGGAGGTTTTTTCCTATAGTTTTTCCTCCGAACATATTTATTAATAGATAAAGCATTTTTTTTAAAACCAACTGTATCTTTCAGTAGTAAGATTTTAATAATCATATCTCTGTGCAAGCTGTGCTTAATCAATAGAAAATGAATGTAAATGTTTAACTATGAAAATAAAATAAATATCTATTTAAAACTTTGACAAAAAATATGAGGTTTTTCCAGTCATGGCATGCTTTTTGAATGTCAACGCTCTCTGAGTATGCATATTGTACTATCTTTGTTCGTGATGTCTTTGAATGGTGAGCTGTCAAAAAATAGTCCAGTTTTGAGCAGAAACGTATTTGTCGGGAAAATTTCATCTGTACCCAAAAAACTAAATTCTTCAAAACTTTAAAGGTATATTATTTTTCTTGCTTGTTTATTTGTTGTATAGAATCTTCTTCTTCTTATCCTTTTATTAACCCTTTCCTCATTATACGAACTTATGCGTAACGAGTTTCCCATTTTTACTGCATCGCTGCTGCTCCGCTTATGGGGTTGGCTAATGTCGCAGACCGCAGAACGCGTCTACATAATGCTCGGTCCTGGATCGCTTCAGTGGTTAACCCCAGACGTTGTTGCGCATTTGCCATCTGAGAAATCCAGGAATTCTTTTTCCGACCTCGTTTTCTTACAGTTGGAGTGACCGTAGTTGATAGTGCCTTTTTAACCGGATTTTCCGCAGATCTTCTTTGAACGTGGCAATACCAACTTATTCTATTCGCCTCAAGCTGTTCGGTTACTGAATTCTTTATATGTAGACTTCCTCTTATACGCGTAGATCTAATGCAATCGCGTTTAGTGACTCCACTAGACATCCTTAACATTTTCATTTCCGCTGCCGTCATTTTGTTTTTAAACGCTTCGTACATTGTCCAGCACTGTGAACCGTACATAAGAGCTGGTTTAACAACCGTGGTGTAGGGTTTTCCCTTCAATTTAAGTGGAAATTTTCGGTCGCAAAAGATTCCCGAATTTTCCCGCCATTTCATCCATCCCACACTAACTCTGTGGTTTACGTCATCGTCACATTTCGCTTCCATGTTAACGATTGATCCTAAGTACTTAAAGGTAGTGCTTTTCGGAAGAACTATTCCGTCTAACATTATATCTGGAACAGGTCGCAACGGATGCGCAAATGGGCACGTCAAATGCTCCGTCTTTGAACGACTTATTTTAAACCCGTTTCTCTCTAGCGCATTTCTCCATGAATCTAAGGCGTTCTGTAAATCTTCGACGTTATCGCTTAGTATAACTGCGTCGTCAGCGAAGAGAATTGGCGTTGCATTTGCTTCGCGCATGCAGTCTTTTAAAAGATAGTCGAATACTACGTTAAAGAGGAAAGGGCTAAGGACGCTTCCTTGGTGCACTTCGGCATTAACTGGAAATTCCCTCGTTAGTCCAGCAGAGCTTTTAACTGCAGTTTTCACGTTTCCGTACATGTCTTGTATTATTCTAACATACGTTTCCGGTACGTTTTTAGACCTCAGCGCGGCCCATATGAGATCCCTAGGCACTCGATCGAATGCTTTCTCGAGGTCGATAAATACCATGTGTAAATCCTTAGACGAATCTCGGTGCTTTTCCATTATTATTCGTAGGCTTTGGATAGCGTCCACCGTCGATCTTCCTTCAACAAATCCACACTGGCTATTATCGAGCTTTATTATTTGCCGAAGACGTTCGTTTAAGACTCTTCGACGATTTTCATTGTGTGTGACATAAGCTTGATTGAACGGTAGTTGTTGCATTCTCGAGTGTCGCCTTTTCCTTTGTATAATGGAACTAAGAAGCTACTTTTCCATTGATTCGGCATGGGTTGTCCACATTTTAATTTATTTAAAAGTTTCGATAGCCAAACGCTGCCGATCCCCTACATCTTCGACCAAAACTCTGATGGAATGCTGTCTGGTCCCGCCGCTTTCCCCCGCTTCATTTTTCCAATTGCTATACTTATTTCTTCGATTGAAAAGTCCGAAACTTCCTCCTCGAATAGACCAGCTGTCGGCACGATATCACGTGGAAACTGTTTGTTAAGCAACTCCTTGCAGTATTCAAGCCACCGGTCACAAATTTCCTTTTCATTTGTTAGTTAGTCTGCATTTTTTATATATTTCGGCGAGGTTATTTCCATCGAATTTTTTCTCCTCTGTGCAGCGAGCTTAAAAATATTTGGCATTTTAGTACTGTACGACGTTTGAACTTCTTGGATAGCTTGTCTTCTATCCGCCGATTGTGAGGATATTTGTTCCAACTCCTGGTACAGGTTTTCCGCTTCTGCCGCTCGAGTTCGAGCCAGGACTTTCTTTGCGATATTTTTAAGACGCTCGTATTCAAGAGCCAGTCGAGCTTTTTCGATATCGTCGCTCCGATCGCATTTTGTCCACGCTTGGAATGCACTCTTCTTATCGGCCACAGCTCGTTTGGTTTCGTCATTCCACCACCATGTTTCTTTGCCGACGTGATGGTATTTCGATATAGTCCCCAGATGGGACTTTGCAAGTGTTATGCATTCCTCGTGCATGCTGTTCCACATTTCTTGCGGGCTAAGTGAGTCTGCTATACCATTTATGTTTTGAAGTACTTCTTTAGCCAGTGCGATAAATCTTGCGCTTCGTTCCTTCGATAGATTATACCACCGGATTTTTGGCTTTCCAAACGATGCCCGTGTTTTCGGTGGTTCCGCTGTGAAAAGTTCTGTAATGAGCAGACGGTGTTGGCTTACTAGCGATTCTCCAAGTATTACTTTACAGTCCTTAACACGGTTTCTCATCGACATTTTGCAGAGGTGATAATCTATTTGCGTTTCATGGCCTCCGCTGCTATAGGTGATAAGATGTCGTTGATGTTTAATAAACATTGTATTTAAGACGGTTAAGCCGTAAGCCCTACACGCTACAAGGATGTCTTCGCCAGCTGAATTTCTGGTTCCAAAGCCTTTACCGCCGTGGCAGTCCTCATAATCAACATTTGTTTCTCCGACGTGGCCATTTAAATCTCCGCCTACGAAGAGCATCTCATCGATAGGTATATTTCTAAGCAAATTACCGAACTCTGACCAAAATGTATCTTTTTCCGATTGGTCGCATCCATTTTGTGGAGCGTACGCGCTAACAATGTTCCACGTTTCATTGTGTATGACGAGTTTAACACTCATCAAGCGGTCGCTTATTTTCAAGATACCAACGATGTTGTTTAGAAGATCCGCTGCAACAACGATTCCAACACCGTTTCGTCCATTGACCGTTCCATGGTAGAACATCTTAAATGCCTTAGTTTTTAAGTCTAGAAAACGCGCTTTATTTCCTGTATTACACCACTTCGTTTCCTGTACGCACAGGATTTGTAGAGTTCTGCGACGCATAATCGCTTCCAGTTTTAAACTTTTTGAGGTCATCGATCCGAGGTTCCAACTTGCAAACCGAAGTTTATGAAAATATTTTGGAAACTTCATTTTGCCCGCCCCCGGAATCCGTCGGGCTCTGACACAAGCACTTCTGCTTGCTCTGGGATCACCCGAGTGCGTTGCAATCGTGGTACCCAGCGGGGTAGTGCTATTAATTGCGATCATTTCCATGAAGTTTAAAGTTTGAGTGGTTTGACACTTGTATGCTCATTTCGAATTGATTGACTGTTCTTTTACCCGACCGGTAGTCTCCAGACGTGGGAACCCACTGATTGCATACAAACTTGTGGGAAAGTTTTAAGGTGTTAAAGTGTCACAGGCTCATTTTTGGTGTCATAGTTGCCTGTATATGATTGGTGTCCCATTAAGTCGCCTCTTACGACGAGCTGGGACGCACTGCGGCACTATTCTTTATCCGATGCCGCACGGACGATTTGTTGTATAGAATATTGTGGTATATTTATGTGTAAAACGGTTTTAATTTTTCTAGCTTTTGTTCACAAAACCGCAAATTCATGGGGTGACTTTGCACCAGCCGTTTTGTATTTTAACTTGGCAGAAAGTCACCATATGTGTATGAGTCTTTCATATCACAAAATTCATACTTGGTCCAAAGTCACCCCTTAATAAGACGTGGTATACTTTAGACCAGTAAAAGGTGAATGGCGCAAAATTTTAAAGGAATGGAAGGATACAGGTTACGGAAAGAAATGTGCTACTATCCCCAAAGACTGCTTCCAGGACTTTTGACAAAGTTATTTCAAAAGTTGGAGCTCAATGGTCCAACAAACTTAAGGTGTGGTTTCCGAAAATGTGGTATTTATCTTCTCAATACAAATATTGTACTTTCTCGATTGCCTAAAATTTTGTCAGATGCAAGCCTTTCACAAGAAGAGAGAATAAATGAATCTTTTGTTAATTTTTTACAAACACAAAGGGAGGATACCACAAAACCTAGAGAGATCAAAGAAAGAAAACGATTGAATGTGATTCCAGGTAAGTGCAAATCGGCTTAAGATTTAGTAGTTCCAGATGAACCGAGACAAAAGAAAAAGCGTCCCCAAGAAAGGCGTACATCTTCACCTTCCCGCGAAACTGATATGGATGGATATTCCCTTAGAGAAAGCGATTGCTGTCCCTTTCTTGAAGAGTCTGATCCTGACGAACCAGTTGCCGGGCCATCATCTAAGCAGCAAAGTAGTCATAGTGTTACAGAAAATAGACCAGTTTTTCAAAAAGCCAATTACGTGCTTGTATTGTACGATGGTTAGCAGTAACCGGGCAAAATAACTGAGGTTGATGGTATTACTTACTTGGTAAGCAACATGATAAAAAGCGGGATATTTTGGAAATGGCCGAAGGAAAAGGACGTAATATGGTATGACTTATTAAACATAGTTATGGCTATCAAGGAGCCCAATTTGATTTTCAAAAGGGGCCTGTACATTCTGCGATCTGACTGGGGGCTTAACAGGCGTTCTGTTCGCGTCAAATACGACGGTCTTTTAGTTGCCTGTGCAACTTATGGAGCGTCGGTGTGGTACGACGCGGCAACGAATGATGATTGCTGCCGTCAGATTTTGGCTTGCCAAAGAGTGGCATTGATTGGTTGCTTACCTGTGTGCCGCACTGTCTCCACAGAGGCAATGCAGGTCTTGTCGGGAGTGCTACCTCTCGATCTGGAGGTGATACGTCGTGGTATTGCCTTCAAGATCAGAAAAGGTTTCCCGCTAAACGAGCAAGATTGGGTCTCCCAGAGGGAAGTGGATGGCTTATCCCGGAGGGAGCGTAAAGCCTTGCTTAACGCATGCGTGATATCTAGATGGCAATCTAGATGGGACGCTAGCGAAAATGGCAGGGTTACTTACAGCTTTCATAGGGATGTGCTGACCATGTAGAGGTTTCCTGAACGGAACTTTACAATCGGCCTGGGCTTTTTGTTGACCGGGCATGGCTCTCTTAATGCATTTTTGCATAAAAAGGGGCTTAGCGGCTCGACGAATTGCTCATGTGGAGCTTCCCACGAAGATTAGGCGCACGTTCTTTGCGAGTGCCCAAATTATTCGGATGTTAGGGACTTGCATGCTATGGGCATCACCTTCAATGGTGAGACCTACGATGTCAGTGGAATTCTAACTGACACCGTATGGTTCGAAAGAGCCTGTAGCTTTGCAAGAGAAGTATTTCTTAGAAGACGCAGTAGAGAGCTAGCGGGTTGATTGTGAGCAGCTAGTAGAAATTGAGGTACTAAAGGCCGCCAGTCCTGGGCAGTGAGGTGCCCAACTGGAAGTGACCGCAAGGTTGCGAAGCTCGACCGGAAGCTATATTCTGGTACCACGGGATGTCAGGGGCCCCTGGAACTATTGTTTCCAGCCTGACCTAGGAGTTGGCCCCCTTGTGGGAGTATCGTGGTGGCTATGGTTTACACCCAAAGTCGCAGGGAGTGTACAACAAATGGTGCTTGGACATCTCATGGCTCATCCGTTCGATTGCTACGGAATCATTGGTGTATTCGATGTGGAGTTGCACTGCAACCGGATGCCATGATCCACAGAATGGCTGAGGTATTAGATAGGCCTCGACCCTTCACCAAAGGGGAAGTTCGTGCCTTACACACGACTTCGAATCTGGTACTGGTGGTGGTATCTTTATCACCCGAAGAGCACTGATCAACGCTTTGTTTTGATATCTCGTGCGAAGACGCACCGTAGGCTTGAGCCTTCACGGCAGGTACCTACGTTAAACACATGTGACATCTGTACAGTATCCCAGAAATAACTGTGTAAAAAACAAAAAAAACACCCTTGTACTTTTTTAAGTCGAAAGACATAGGTATAAGAATTTAGAGTATCTTAGAGTGCCTGTGTTGGGCCAGTAAGTTAGTATAAGATTGTAAAGTAATTATAAGCTAGCATTTAAGCATTTTCTGTTAGAATGTAAGAAGTAATGATAAGTAAAATAAAATGCATTTAAAACTAACTTTCCTCCAACATTCTGGACGAGACATACGTAATGCCTCTTTTGTAAAAGTCATCAGACTTATGGGAAAAAGTTTTCCAGGCACGTTTTGATCTCATTTTCGGAATTGAATTACCTTCGGTCCAAATTGTTTTGGAGAGAGCAGAACAGGTGGTAGTCAGAAGACGCAAGGTCTGGAGTGTACCGTGGGAGCTTCAAATCTCTCCAGCCAAATTAATTTTGTTTTGTCACTACATCGGCCACCTTCTTTTTCGCCAACTCTGGTTTTTTTTCTTCCACTGCCTGCTTCAAAATATCGATCTGAGGGGAATATTCAATGGCATTTATTGTCTGTTTATTTATAGTAAGCTCATTGGACTATCACGCAGAGAGTCTGGGTTCGATTCCAGGCTGGGTCACCAACAATTTTTCAAATCGCCATCACCCTTTCGGCGGGCAATGGCAGACTCCCGAAAGTAAAATTGCCTACGAAAGAGCTTCTAAGGAGTGCCGTTCGGACTCGGCGATAAACCGTAAGCCCCGCTCAGATGTGACAAAAAAGATAACATGAGCAACACAAATGAGTGTCAAGAAGCTAGGCCATGGCCCATACCGGGCTGCCAGCGCCACAGTGTTTTTTTTTTTTTTTTATTGTCTGTTTGCATGGAAGCAACTCAGAGTAAAGGATACCGCTCCAATCCCACCGAATACTCAGCATGACTTTTTTGAGATGCAAATCTTGTTTACTGACTGATTGGGGTGTTTCACCAGGAGCGCACCATGATATCTTACGATGTTTCCTCTCCTGTAACTACTCTATTCAGGAATGCCTCAAGTTACAACCCAACAGACACTCATAGAACATTATGCGATCTATATGTTTCGCCAGACTTTTTAGTCTTTGTGAAACGGTTTTTTGGGCGATGTTAAGCCGATGAGCGATCTCCAATGTCGGCAAATGCCTGCCAACGCCAACTGCAGCCAAGATTTGATCGTCCTCTGTGTTGGGTGAGGTCGTACTTACTTCTTTAAAATGGTGGGCCTTTTATCACCCAGTCGGGACAGTTCAATCCGACAAACACAAAGAACCAATCTGTTGTAATCCCTTTTCTGCCATTTTTTAGTATTTCGTAGTAGCATAGGTAAGTGCTTTGGTAGTAAACTGTAGTAAATAGTACCAGGAGTTGCAAGAGTTTCAAGTAGGATTCAGAAAGAATTACTCCTTAATATCGCCGAGATTTATAAACAGAAACATAAAAAACTATATGCCATCTTCGTTGATTTTCGAGCAGCCTTCGACACCTTAGCGCGCGAGGCTCTGTTTTACAAATTGTACAATATTGGCTTCTCAACGAAAATAATTATACGTCTTAAAAGCAATGTATGCAAATACGAGTAATGTGGCGTATGTATGGGATGGGGAGTCCATATCTGAAGAGTTTACAACAACGATGGGTGTGAAGCAGGGATGTATTTTGAGTGCGTTACTGTTTATTCTATTTATCAATGACATATCAGACACTGTAAAGGGTGGAATCGATTTCGGCATCATAAAAAGTATGCGGATGACATCGTTTTCCTTTTCGATACTGTGGATGGGCTGCAACTTATGATGAATAGGCTAAGCGTTTACTGTAAACACTGGAACCTGAGTGTAAATTTGAATAAATCGAAGAAAAGTAGTTGTTCGCGAGTACAAATACTTAGGAATTTTGGTGTCTTCGAAGCTGAATATGAGGAAACATCTGGAAGCCAAACTATCTGAAGCCAAACGTGCAATCTTATCGGTATGGGGTCGCTGCATCAACAACAAGTATATAGACCATAGCTCGAAGCAAAAACTCTTTCGCTCAACTGCAGTTTCAGTTCTTTTATATGGAGCGCAGGTGTGGGGATACTGCTCCTATGTTGAAGTTGAGAAGTTTCTTCGCTATTTCTTAAAACGAATATTCCGATTACTAAGTGCTACGCCTAATTATATTCTGCACCTAGAGACTGGTGCACCGCCTATGTTTTTGTAAACATTGAGACTACAATAGTTAAAGTTATGGCAATGAGTGACGATAGACTGCCAAAAGTAGTACTCAAGAGTGTCGTAAGAAGAAGAGCAAGTTTCATTCAAGAATGGGAACGCCTTGCATTAAACTGTCGAGAAACCATAAGGATAACACCCGATATATACTCGTATTCTGAACATCTAAGAGCACATTTCAACATCCTATTGGAAAAAGTAGGTCGAAATATGTATGATCAATTTGTAACGGGTGCAGGGTCTTCCCAATATAGGACATATTACAGTAAGCTGAAATACCATCTAGCAGAAAAAACTTACTTTTTAAACAACTCAATAGAAAAAATTAAAATGATTTTTAAAATCAGAGGAGAGCTACTGAATCTGAATTTCATCCCACACCGTCCAGAGCTGCCTATCTTGTGCAAACTTTGCAAAATGAAGATGCGAGAAGATGTATTTCATTTCCTACCAGTTTTTCACGCCCAGTTTTAAAAGAAATTCGAGTGAGACTCTTTAATTCAAGTCTTGAACGGAGTCCGAGGGTGGGATCTACTCTACATCTTCTGTACAAATGCACTTCCTTATAGAAAATGTGTAGTTGAAGAAAATTTTTAATGCTTAATGTATATATTTATTGTTCTATTTTCAAAGCAAAAAAAGAGATGTATGAAATGTTATGTCAATCTGGTAGACGGCCTTAGGCCAAACCATAATAGACTTAGATAATATAATTATTATACTGAATTTAAAATCGAAATAAAAGTCATATAAAACTGAAACTAACATTGCAAGTATCGCAACTTTTTGTATCACTAATACCAGCACATTTAGGTGCTTAGAAAAAGCATAGTGATGCATCAAAATGCCATAAATAGTCTTTCTTACTGTTGTACAGCAAAAAGTCGCTGACCTCTTAGGGACATCGGAGAACAGTTTTTTGTCTGCCGGGACATTGAAGACTTATCCCGTCTGTAGCGAATTCAGCCGTCCAAGTGCGTTTAGTGAAGTCTTTCATTCTCAAATCAGCTCGGAAGTCATGTTGAATCCAGTCGAATCACTTATGACAGCGCACTTAGATGCTTAGCAAAAGCTGTGACCCATTACGATGCCGTAAGTAGCCAGCAGTCTGCTTAATTGAAGAACAGAAAAACAATACTAGGATTCCATACTTTCTTCCGACCATACTAACACAGATTACTTAGTGTATGCCCCTTACATCGCCTGCCACTTTAAAAAGATCGGAAGTCAGACCATCTACTTCAGCAACTTGGTATTTGGTTCGTCATCGCCGTTATACAGTGAACAAAAACATTCTTTTCAAATCCCCAGCATTCACTGTGACTCTACTACGATGTTCCCTTGTTCGTCTGTGTATGTAGCTGTGACTCTTATAACTTCCGAATCAGGATGGCAACGATTAGTATAAGGCCTCGTATAAGTAGCATCTTCCGACAGGTGCTGGTTCCTTAACTGACGAGAATGAACCTCTGCAGCCGAACATCTTGCAGCTCTGCTAATAAGCCCTACTTCACGTCATCTGGGAATCTCACTAGAGATTGCAAAGTGAAGGGGGCAAATGGCGAGTTTACTGCGCCATAAATCAGGATAAGTGTCGGAAAAAACAAAACAAGACCTTATCCGGGCTACTCCGACATATTTGGAGCTCAGGCCGGAAAGGATTTACAGGACTTAGTCAGGGTCTTGGAAAAGAGATGGTGGCGGACGAGCCCTATAAGGGCCAACGGCAGCGCTCACATCCCGGAACGGGTTACTGGCTTCGGTGTAACCGACCCCTCGTCCTAGGGGCACTCAAAATGGAACTGGTCCTCCAGGTTGGGGGTTGTGCCGCCGGGGTAGCTGCCCGGCCATTTAAAAAAAAAATAAGTTACGAAGCATCAACAAACCTCGGATATGGACGGATCTACTGTTGACAACCCACGCAAACGATTGAAGGACAATGAGCTTCGGATATGCACGTGGAATGTTAAGTCCCTTAATAGACTACGTGCAGCCGAGCAACTAGCGGATGCCTTAGACTGCTGTAAAGCAGACATAACCGCCATTCAAGAAATGCGATGGGATGGGCCGGACAATTACTATCGATGGCAAAAGCAGCGCTTATTTGGATGCGGATTTGTTTTCGGAGGCAGACTAAGAAATCCTCAGCTTCCGGCATGGCGCATCAAGGCTAAATTCGCCAACATTAGCCTTATATGCGCGCATGTCCCCACTGAGGAGAAAGATGACGACATTAACGATGCCCTCTATGAGCTCCTTGACAAGACCTACGAGCAATGCCCTAGCTATGACACTAAAATTGTCCTCGGCGATTTTGATGCAAAGCTAGGAAGAGAGGGTATCTTTGGTGGAACGATCGGAAAATATAGCCTGCACAACATCACCTTCGATAACGGATTCAGGCTAATCGACTTTGCGGCGGGGCGGAAGTTTGTTGTGGCTAGCACGCGATTCCCACATCTCGACATATACAAGGGGACTTGGAGAACTCCTGATCAATCAACAGTCAACCAGATTGATCACATTGCGATCGACGCAAGACGCTCCTCCAGTATTATGGATCGATCGAGTGTCTGTTAATCTCTTAAGAGGTTCAATGCCGCCAGCATCAAGCATCAAATACCATTGGAAACATTGCCAAAACGCCATCAGAGATGCTGCTTCTGATGTGCTGGGTTTCACAAATCTGTCCACCACAACGAAACCCCTGGTTCGATGATGAATGCCGGCAAGCACATGCAGCTAAGCAAAAAGCACGCGATGCGGCACTGCAAAAAAAGACTAGAGCTGCTCATGAGCTCTATGAGCGGAAGAGGAGAGATGAACACCGGCTTCTCAGGAGGAAGAAGAAAAAGCATGAGAAGCGCGCGATCGAGGTTGAGAGGTTCGGAAGTTTTACCAAAAGGTAAAAATAACATGCCACGAAAACAAACCCCGAACCGAAGCCTGCAGAGATGAACAAGGGAACATCGTAGTAGATCGCAGTTGATGCTAAGGATTCGGAAAGACCATTTCTGCAGACTGTATAACGGCGCTGGCGGACCAAATACCGCTGTTAGGCAGAATCAACCTTTCAACTTGGACGATGATGACCAACAATTCCGTCCACCCGACCTGGATGAAGTGAAAATAGCTATGTCGGAGCTTAAGTCCCACAAAGCTGCTGGAGTGGACGGCCCGACTGTCGAGCTCTTCAAAGCAGCAAGCGATGACTTGGTAAGGAGCGTACACCAACTCATCTGTAAAATATGGTCGGACGAAAGTATGCCCGATGAATGGAACCTCAGCATTGTTTGTCCAATTCTCAAGAAAGGAGACCCTCTGAACTGCGCCAATTACAGAGGCATCAGTCTCCTTAACATCGCATATAAAATCTTGTCTGCCGTATTGTGTGAAGCCGTTCGTCAACAACCTGATAGGTCCATATCAGTGTGGTTTCGGGCCAGGAAAGTCCACCTTCGACCAGATATTCACACTACTGCAGATCTTGGAGAAGACCCATGAGCTTCAGATCGATACACACCACCTATAGAGACGAGCTATATAGAGCAATGTCTAGTTTTGGCATCCCTGCCAAACTCGTCCGTCTGTGCAGGATGACGATGGAGAATGCACGGTGCTCCATCAAGGTCGGTAAAGATCTCATCGAGACCTTTATGTCCAGAAAGGATTTAGACAAGGCTATGCGCTGTCATGCGATTTTTTCAACATCGTACTTCAAAGAATAGTGCAAACCTCACGAGCAAACACAACAGGCACTATCTTTCAAAAGTCTGTCCAACTACTCGCATACGCCGACGATATTGATATAATCGGGAGAAAGCAGCGTGATGTCAGTGGCGCTTTCGCGAGTATTGAGACAGAAGCGGCGAAAATGGGGTTAGCGGTCAATGAGGGCAAGACCAAGTGTCAAGTAAAAAGGACAACCAATACCGACGTTTTGGACAGAACGTCACCCTCGACAGATATAACTTCGAGGTAGTTAAGAACTTTGTCTACCTAGGCTCCGCTATAAATACAGACAACGACACCAGCGCTTAGATCAAGCGAAGAATAACTCTCGCCAACCGCTGATTCTTTGGGTTAAGAAGGCAATTGAGTAGCAAAGCCCTCTCTCGGACAACAAAAGTCACCCTTAATAATCCCCGTACTGCTCTATGGCGCAAAGGCATGGACATTATCAAAAATGGATGAGAGTGTTCTTGGTTGCTTTGAGAGAAAAATTCTTCGGACGATCTTCGGTCCCGTTTGCATTGACGGTGAGTGGAGGAGAAGATACAACGACGAACTGTACGGACTGTACAGCAACATGGACCAAGCCAGAAGAGCGAAGATCCAAAGACTGAGATGGCTGGGTCATGTAGAACGCATGGACACCATTGCTCCTGTCCGAAAAGTCTTCGAATCCGCCCCCGAGGGACAGCGCAGTAGAGGAAGGCCCAAACTCAGGTGGCGCACGCAAGTGGAAGAGGGCCTCAGCTAACTTAGCGTGCGGAACTGGAGGCAGCTAGCCAGGGATCGAGCTGGCTGGAGAAGCTTGTTGCCTGAGGGCCACTTAAAGAAGAAGAAGAAGAACTTCCGAATCATTCCTGGAGTAGCATCTCTCAATTTCCTAGACCCGCACTTCTCATGCTGCTTCTTTTTCCTCCTGAGAAGCCGGCCGGTGTTGCTTTACGTGCATCTTATTTAACTGCATGTGCTTACCGGCATTCGCCATCAAACCGAGAGTTTCGTTGTGATAGTCGAATGAAACTCAGCACATCAGAAGCGGCTTCTCCGATGGCTTTTTGATAGTGATGCACTAGTCTTTGATACTTGATCTTGGTGGCAGTGGACCTCTTGAGAGACTTAGAGAAACTCGATCGGACCATCGAAATTTCTCACTGCATAAGCTTGAATTTGCTCTGTTTAGGATATCCGCATTTCCGTTCACCCTAACAAAATAATGTGAAGCTAGCGCTCTGCCGTTGAGCAGGCAGTTGAATGCATTTCTAATGTTGAGCCTTGTTACACTGCAGCTCCACTTTCTCCCTCCCGCGCCGAGTGTCGTTCTGCGCATGGTTTTAGCCTAGTGTTTAAGCATGCACGATGGTGGTAGCTCAAGCCCTCGCCTTCTATGTCAGTGGGAAATTGACATCCTTCCGCATGTTGTGTTTAAGTATGTGAAAAGTTGTTTAGCTAAGCAAAAAAAGCCAAACTTGCCAAGAAAAAATTAATGAAGCTCATATTTAACGAGTAGACAAGAATGATAATTCGAATCTCAGGATCTCACCCGAGAATACCAGACTTAGCCTGCTATTTTAAGATAAAGTTAAGAAATAGTTTTCTACTACTTCTAATTGGAGCTAAAATACCGGTGATCGTTGGAAATGAAAGGGTGTCTTAACCGAGGTTTTTGTCAAGAGTTTTTGTTAGTCTGGCTTTAAGAAAGTGATACGAGTAAGAAACAGTAGATATATCTGTGTGATTCAATTACTTTTAAGGTGATAAAACTGAAATTTCCTATATCAAAGTGTAACTAATATCAATATTGTAATTTGCCTCATTTAATCTGTCTACTCAGATATATGCATAGATGAAATCCGTCAAACATTTGGTAATATTCTTCTATCTTCGAATCTCCACAGTGTCTGCCCTTGACCAAATAAAAATTTAAAATAAAAAAACGATCCCCAGTCGTTTATCGAATAGCTGAACAATATCACTCAGCAAGTGACCAACTATTTACCTTATCAATGTCCAAATTAGTTTCATTAATAGAGCATCAAGCAGCCATTCAACTCTCTATCTGTCCATCTTAGTCATGATATTCTCCAACTGAACAGTACTCCAAAAAAAAAAAAAAGTCTCATGCCGAGCGTATGTATCCGTTTGTATTCGTGTAGCACTCACAGTTGGATACAATTTGTGGACCGTTCAAAGTTCTCAAAACAAATCGAAGCCCACGACTCTCCAAATATGGATGCTGAAGATAAATCTTCTGCTGATTGATACCAATTAGATATTTTGTTAAACCCGAAGCCCCAGATTGGTGGTGGTCTATTGTTAAAGGCATGGGCACACTTCTTTTAATTTTTTTTTTCTTTCTATTTTCAAAATTGGTTTAATTGATTTCAACAAAAGACAGACCAAACTCGAAACGAAGACCAAGACCAAGAGACCTAGAGAGAATCGCTCTTCAATTTGTCCAATCATCTTACAAGGGAATTCCATTCAAGAAAAGTTTCCACTTGGAACATTTACTCGAGCATATTCATCTCAACAAGACGAGAAGATTTTTTTTTTTCTTATTTTTTTGTTGTTGGGGATAACCTCTTCGATAGATTAGAGATACTTTGGTGTATGACGGTACTCGTAGTTTATAAGTCTCCTCTGGAAGAGTGGGTTAGCACGTTCCCTTGATTTGTTTTGATTAGGTTTTTTGATTGCACTTGAATTCTGTTCCATCGAGTCGTTGAGGGGAACACTCTTCATCGAAGGGGCACTTTGTTAGAGGTACATATCTCTTTCTTGATGGACAATCATCATCATCATGAGTAGAAAACATACATATGCCATACATGTACAAATACTATGTATACGTTTGTATTGTTATGATTACTCGACATCGTCGCTCTGTAGGTGTTGATTTAATAAACATTTTCTGACGAATTGTTAGCTCAATCCAGGCAGTTTTGATTTCGTGGATTTTCGGCCGTAATTCCATTTTTATGGGTTTCCGCATTAGAATGGGCATCCAGCTGTTTATCGATTTATGCCCCAGACATTACCTTTACTCCGGCGATCTATGGTATTTGATAGTTGAGTGCGCCATCCTACGCATGATTTGTTCCTGTTTAAGGCGTAAATTAATTATTTCTCTATTTGAGAGAGACCGCTGCTGGCGAAAAAAAGTTTTTCATTCGCATTTGTGATACATCGTAATCGAAATTAATTTATGGTGTTGTAAAATTATTAATTGAATTTTTTTCATCCTGACAGGTACATGTGATTTTTTTTTACAATGTTTTGTAAGAAAATAGGAATAGGCCAGCGTTTGATTAATTGTGAATAAGCTCTCAGGTATTGGAGATCTTCATCAAGTCATCAAATACCCACGCGACCAATAATTAATTAAGTTCCATTTATTAGCTGCTTTTTCGTATGCTGAAAGCCTATTGATTTGTTGAATGGTCTTTATTTCTTTGAAAGTTTCAGACTGTGATTGATGGAATTTTTTGTTTGGCACACTTTTTATTTGAATCCATAATTTCTTCCCTCATAATTGGATGACTGGGTGAGTTTCAAAGTTCAAATCAATCATCTACATCTGCATTATTGAAGTCTGAATACAATTACTACCAAATACCTGTGACATGTGGTGTTACAGAGAAGTCGATACGTAATTCATCTGTGTTTCAAGTGTTTCACATTAACGTTGGAGCTATGTAGCGGTCCTTGAAGCTACCAAATATTATAATTCAAACAAAATTCTGATATAAAATTGAATTCAATTTTATTTAACTAGAAAACCCGTTAAAAAGAAGCAAGTAAGAATAAAAAAGGAAGAAATGGATCAGCCTGGAAACTTATTGTTATAAAATCGCTGAAGTTAGCTAAATTTCAATTGTAAGGATCGTTTGTAATTTCACCACCAGGGCGCTAGTGTGTCCCCACAGCTGGTCGATTTTTGACATATCTAAAACCTCATAAACCAAACTTCGGATATGGTAAACAAACCGTTTTGACACATAAGTGATTTTTTTTGGCGTCGTATACTTTTGGTTGTGCGAAAGTGTCTGATTTTGTGCCAAATAATCGTCATTTGCGAGAAGTGCTGATTTTCTTTTTTCATCTGAAGAAAACGGCGGCTGAAACACATCGAGAGCTCAAACAAGCTAAGGGCGATGCTGCTCACAGTGAACTAACGTGCCGCGACTGGTTCTGTAGCTTCAAAGACGGCAATTTCGATGTTGACAAAACGCTTTGAAGACGCGGAATTAGAGGCATTGTTTCGTGCAAAATAAAAGTAGAGCTTGCTTCAGCATTAGGAGTTACCGGCCAAGCCATTTCCAAGTGATTGCATGCGTTGTGAATGACTCAGAAACAAGGTACTTGTAAACCTGTGAACAACTGCTCCTGCGGTAAAAAAAAGAAGAGTTTTCACTTTATCGCGTCGTGGAGGGTGATGAAAAATGGATTCTTCATAGCAACTTAAAGAGAAGAAAGTCATGGGGGACTGCCCGGAAATACTACTACGTCGTCGGCTCGGCCGAATATTTATGCTGTGGAGGTTATGCTGTGTATTTGCTGAGACCAGGTTGGTTTTATTTATTATTAACTGTTGAAACCCAACGAAACTATCACTAGGGAATGGAATCGACTTCAATTGATGTGCTTGAGCCGAGCACTGCACGAAAAACGGCAGCAATATGAGCAGAGACACGAAAAAGTGATTCCACAGCATGACAACGCTCGGCATCACGTTGGCAAGCCCTACCTACCTGGAAACGCTCAGATGGGAAGTCCTACCCCATCCATCATATTCCCGAGATATTGCGCAGTCCCATTATTACATTTTCCGTTCAAATGAGTAGAAAACTTGAGGAGTAGAAAACGATAATGTTAGTGACATCACATTCAATTCAATTTCCTTTCTTTCTGACGGCTCCTGCACTCAGGGTTGGCTCCCAGCAAGGTCACAAAATTGTGTATACGCATTCAATATTGATAACCCGTTTTAAAATCTGACATAACAACTCGGATAGTGCACCTTGGCTGGCTCCACACCATGACTTGTGTAACTTGGTGAGATGGGCGTCATTGGCATTGGCTTGTTACCTGTTTAGGAGAGGTAAACCTCCAAAAGCAAATCCGGAACTTTGTTTCGTTAGGCACAATCAAGCTTCAAGCTGCAATAAAAGACGCATAGATCTGTGGTGAACTTCACAAAGCACAAAGCCTTTTCTTGGTAAAAAAAAAATTTTTTCTTAGCCTTAAGTTTAGAAAATAAGTAATCATAAATAAAATGTAAATACAGTCGAAAGACATAGATATAAGAATTAAGAGTAGCTTAGAGTGCCTGTGTAGGGCCAGTAAGTTAGTATAAGATTGTTTAGTAATTTTAAGCTAGCATTTAAGCATTTTTTTGTTAGTATGTAAGAATTAATGATTAAGAAAATAAAATGCATTCAAAACAAAAAATAAATCAATTTCAACCACAGACGACTACAGTACCATGCTGTGTTAAAATGTAGATGTGTCCAAAGGTCTGGTAACTGGTGCTATTAGACACATTAGAGAAGTCATATGATCCAATTTTCGAAGAGCTCAAGTGCACGAAACTCATATCCCATTCGTCCGTATATACTTAGCTAAAGATGATGTCCACATTATTCCCCCGCAATTTGTGCAATTTCCGGAAAAATATAGTCATGGCACTGATGAGTGAAGAATGTTGCCAATTATATTATGCTGGGTTTGCACAGTACACAAAATGCAGGGTAGTATCGTCAACCATACCGTTGTCTATTTATGCTCAAAACTCCATGCTGTCAAGCATATGAAGCTTTAAGTAGGGTCAAGTCACTAGAAGGTCTCCTTAGAGAAGAAATAGATTGCAGTAAATTAACAGTCAAAGGACCGTGCAACAATGACGCATTAATTGAAATGAACAAACATAGAAACATGTCCAGAAAATAATTCAATGCTAAAAAAATATTTTTAACAATGTTTTATTTAAATGCCCCCATACACCCCGAAACCATTACAGAACTGCCGCCATGGTTAACAGTTTCCGTCATATGTTTTGGATCGAGTGCTGTATTTGCTTCTCTTCAAACCATATCGAACCGATCTGATCCGTGGATGTTACATTTGTTTTCATATGAAAAAAATAAAATTATTCCAGAAATCCTGATCATCGTTCTCATGGTCTTGTAGGAGTTATACAAGCTTTTGGCGATTGACCATATTTATGAATGGTTTTTGTCTGATGTTCCGACTGTGATAAGCAGACATTATATAGTTAACGAAGTGTGGTTTGGGGATCGCAAGACCCTCTTGTCTCACACATTATATTTGATTGAACTTTTGGGGTACTAATCTTACGATTTGTTTTACCTTTCGTAAATGAGTCGTTTTTCTTTCAGATCTATTTTGTTCTATAATTTTTAAATAGTTTCTCGACTTTCTTTTACCCGCTGTACAATTTTTTCTAAAGTTTTAGTGAATTTCTGGCCACGTGGCCGTGTGATTTATTGATGTGTGGTTTCTCTCTCAATCGGTAAAATCTTGACTTTTTGAAAGCGCATATTAGCGCCATAAAGCAGTATCGAAATGATCAGGGTCTAAGGTAGAGTCTCCTTAGTTTTTCGGGATATGGTCTTAGTACTCAAATGCTTCCCTAGCTCAAAGAAACAGCGATTAACAAGAGTGATTCTTCGTTTTATATCTGTTAAGGTGTTCTTAGCTGAATTTATTTATATTTTATATATACTCGTATTTATAGGAGAGTCAAGGGAGGTAGAGTCCCTTACTCTTTCGATGTCCACTGCGACACTCTGTTCAATTCGTCAATGTTATATGTTCCTTCTTGTTGACAGCATATTTTGCGATCATTAACAATTTTAGCTAATTTAAGTTTATTTTAGCACCGTTGACAGCCCGCTATCTTCTTTTAATTATGTCGGTATCATTGGCGTACTCTCGTAGTTGCACTTGAGTCTTAAAAGATTGTGCCTCCTGTGTTCGCTTATGAGTTCCGCACAATTCTTTCTTGTATAAGAAGTCTGACCTTATCTTAGGCATTTTTTGACAGCAAAAGTCTCGGTTAAGTGGCTACCGACTTTGACGGAGCAGGTATTATTCTTAATCGAGTAGACATGGCTCTGTAAATCTATAAGGCTCGTGTCAGTACATGCTGTCATAAGTGGCTTTAAAATCGATGGAGAGATGTTTGGTATCGATATGGATTTCTTAATTTATTTCCAGGGTCTAGCGAAGTATGCAGATATGGTCAATTGCGAACTTTTCTGGTTTGAAACGGCACTGACGAAGGGTAAGATCTTGCATACGATTGAGGGGGTCTCTTGTTTTATAGAACGAACAAATGACATTGGGATTCCATCCAAAGGTTTTGTCGTTATCTTTGATATTGAAATCTTAACTTAACTTTGGTCAGATCGGCGGGAGCTTTGCCCATAATTATCTAGGTTAAATTATCAACTCCTTCTTCTTATCGACAGGCTTCTGACGTGTACTTTAACTTTTCGCAGTATGTTTTTCCTGGAGTGCAACCTTTTAATATCTTCCTTCTCGAGCTCCTTGTGACCTTTTTTCCTTCTTCTTTAGGAGCTGATGTTTTACCTGTCTCTTCTACTCGTAGAGCTCACGAGCAGCTCTCGTCGTTCGCTGCAGCTCCGCATTCTTTATCAAAGAACTTCAGATGCGGCGTCTTTGATGGCACTTTGGCAGTGTTCTTCGCTACTTGTTAAATTCCGCAGGAGAGAGAGAGGGCGAAGACTCTGGAAGTCACTTGTGATTGCAGCTTTTCTACATTATACCTTCTCACAGTTGTTCTTCTTTGCGTGGCGCGTGGAAAATTAGCTCAAGGGCTTACTTTTTCAAATACAAAGGACCGCTATGTGGAGGTAAGACAAAAACGTTTCCGTTTTCGATGAAGTTTACATCAAGACTGCTTCCCGACTGAGGTGGGCATTCTATTTCTGATTTTTGTTCAAATTTTTAATCTTTATACTTAGGACAATACCATGCAAAACGATCTCTTTATATCGCATTACGTTGACAGTGCCCTTAAGCATAATTGAGAATGTGATTCCAATTAAAGTGATCAATCCCCACAACACAAAAAAGGAGATGGTTTCACATTCTTCCCTGAAGCGTTATCCTTTTTTTTTTAACACGCAGCGTCTGCTTTCTATATGGCTTGATTAGGGCTCATCCAAAACAGAATGGTTGATCAATCCTGAACCTTTCAGTCTCGCATTAACCTAGTTCAAATAAGGAGTTTTTTTCATTTTGGTCCCATTTAAAATTTTACGGTGATAACGAAAGATTTTGAAATAAAAGGTGGAAGGCATTTATTGTTTAATTACTTATTAACGTCGCGCAAGATTTTCTACCAAAAGAATACATTGGTCAATTCATAACAACGTCGTTATCATAAGTATTGATGGGATAACCATTTAACGATGGTTAGAAGAAAGCGGTCGGAGTTACAGAATTTGACAATCGCGAATCTCCTTTTTTATTTCCGAGGTTGTACACAGCATTGTTGCATTCCACTTTGTCGTTAAGATTTCCCATTTTAATAAGATGTTATAAGTTAATGGAAAGTATGTTGCTGGTATCTTTAATCAAAGCTTCTATCAATTAGCAAAATTATATAATGGTAGTCGGTAACCTGTATCGCTTATAACGTCCCGCCCATTCCTACATTATAAGTAAGATGGACAAAGTAGTGTATATCAGGTATGACATTTACATGCATTCGACATATTTTTCTTATTCTCAACATATTCATAACATACAGTGGTAATTTGTAAAGACTCTCTTATTAGGGTGATGTTTCACAATCCAGAAACGATTCGTTGTTTGGAAAAATAAAAAAAAATGAGTCGTCAATATTTGAGGTGTTTAGCCACGGCGTTTAGAAGGATGCATCCCGTGGGCTGCAGCCAATTCATACATTCCTTCTCTATACAGGAACATACATGATCACATGTTACCAGAGGCTGACATAAGTGGGGCTTACTAGCTGAGTCAGAGAGCTAGCAAGTGTTGGAAGATGTTACTTTAATGACGGCAACAATAGGGTATACAACACATTTAACAATAAACTATCAAATGAATGAAAAAACTAAAACACCACATAAGTACGAGTGTGTATGTATCTCAAATCTAAAACACTACAATGCCCAAATGTCACTTGGTAACAACACATTTAGTGCAGCCGTACGCACTTTGTACAGCAACAAATTAATCGAATTTGTTTGCAATGAATTAGGACAACAGGCCATTTAACATTTAACAGACACCAGGTGCTGTCACGTATAAGAAATGACTGTTGTTTTACTTACTAATCAGTTAAATGGACAAAGTGGACATTTCAAATGGAGCAAAACGAAAAACTGTAACAACAATGAAAAAAATAAAAAAAAAAAAATTAAAAAAGGAAAATAGAGCAGACAACAAAAGAGTTGAGCTACGAACTTGCCTGTTGTTTTTTTTTCCTATTCAACATAGTGCTGCTTTGTGTGACAACAAATTGCAATGCGTGCAAATGGCATTGCAAACTGCGTATAGATGCATAGATACTGACAAATTTATTGGCAAAGGCACTTTAATTACTCTCGAATGGGATACATATTTCATTGTCATTTGGATGGTGTCATTCGAGTCGATAGACGTACTATGTATATAAGTGCCTGCAATCTGCCAGTTGAGGTGACAAAATTGCATTGGAATGGTGTTAAGTAGTTTACCATGTAACGGGAGAAGAAAAAATTCACATTTACATATTTTATTTAGATAGCGGATAAGTGCTTAGATTCCTTTCCTTTCTCAATGGCGAATAAGCTCGATATTTTGGGACTGTATTGTAAGACAATTTTTTTTTGAAAGATTCTTGTTGACCACATAAAATCGCAATTCGACATTAAATTCTTACAAAAAGTTGGAAAACAGTTTTTCGAGACGTTTCAAGATAATACTCTTAAGTTCTGCTTGCTTTCAAAGTTCGTCAATGCTTACACTTTCATTTGGGCTGAAGTCTTCATCGTTATCTGTTTCTGGAATGGTTGTTTTGAATTTAACGTGCCTGTGTTTTGGCATTCGAGGAACCATTGGAAGCATGGTGTTCTCAGCATCATCAGAGGATTCATCTAAAACTCGTTTTTTACAGCTTTTCGTTTTTATGGAATAAACTTTTTGACAGTTGCAGATATGAAGGCATATTTTTTAGGAGTGTCCGTGAGTGTCCTGGTCTTTCCTTTCTTTTTCCCACGAGGAGTATTCTGCTGACTTGGAACAGCTTTTGGAAAGGGCTTTATCTGCTTTGCGGCCAGCTCAACGCTTCCAGATTGTGCTTTATCTCCGCCTATACTTGAGTGCGTCGAATCTTCAATGGGACGAATCCCATGAGTACTTAAAGATCTTAACGCTCACAAATCCGCTGGTCCAGATGGTATATCTCCCCTTCTTCTGAAAAGGTGTTCTTTTACGCTGGCAAAACGACTGCGTAAGCTTTTCTATCAATCCTACTCTTTAGGATGCTCTCCGAGCAAATGGAAGACAGCATTTGTCCAGCCCGTCTCTAAAAAAGGCGAATCTTTTTTTCTCTCCCCCTACAGACCCATTGCACCTACGTCCCTTCTTTTCAAGGTCATGGAAACGCTGATAAATTGTCAGCTCATGAAATATCTCGAAACGGGAAAACTTCTTAATGACCGGCAGTACGGTTTTCTTAGCAACAGGTCCACTGGTGATTTGATGGCATGTCTCACCGAAAAGTGGAACCAAAGTTTACATCAATCTGGCAAAAGCAAGATATTTGCGCTTTATATTTGTAAGACATTTGACAGAGTTTGCCATCAGGCTCTTTTGTCAAAAATGCGTGCTTTTGGGATCGACGACTCTCTTCTTCAATGGATTAGAAATTACCTTTCGGAACGTTCAATTCAAGTTGTCTTAGATGGTTTCAAGTCTTATATTCATAAAATATATGCTGGTGTGCCCCAAGGCTCGGTTCTGTCTCCGACACTCTTTTTAATTTTCATCAATGATCTCACTATTAACAGAGTGGAATTTAATCCTTCCAAAACACAATGCTGTCTGCTGTCGCTTTAGCGAAATTCGAATATCCAGCCATCATCCATGAATGGCACTTGCATCGTTGAAACTGAAAAACTTTCCATTCTTGGTATGTGTGTCAATGACAGCTGACGTTGGAATGACTATATATTCGAAGTCGCCAAAAATGCAGCGAAATGTCGATATTTTCTTAAGCGATTTAAAAAATATTTCACCCCATCTGATCTGTCTTCAATATATAAGGCTTTCATCCGCCCAAAATTGGAGTACAATGCTCAAATCCGGTCAGGTACCCCCAAGACTTCTTTGTGCCTACTAGATATGATTCAAAACCGTGCGATAAACTAATAAGTGATGCGAATATTACACAGTCGATTGACACCCTCGACCACCGACGTAATGTCTCCTGTCTCACCCTGTTCTATCGCTATTTTGTAATGTTTCACAGAGGTGTGTGGATGTTGGAGTAACACTTTGTTTGATAGCAGCAGGTGGCACGCTTGCGGTTGCGCGGCGTTAACTCGTCGGAGGGGTGGGATCTTGCTGCTTTTCTCTAAAACTTACTTAATTATCGTGCCATAAAGGAGATGTAAGCAAATAAAGTTGATGACTTAAGGTCTTAGACTATTGTAGAGGTGAAAAGGGGGTTATATGAACTTGCTTTAAAACCAATAGGGGTGTTATGGGTAGTATAACGCCAGAAGGAACCCTCCCACAGCAATTGATTCTTCAATTGCACCATGACTACTCCATCCTAAATCTATACTGGAGTAGTTCCTACCTACCATATTTGAATACTTCACTAGTCGATCATTCCAGCGATCATACGAGGGCGGGTCAATAAGTCCGTGACTTTTGGATTAAAACACAGATTTTTTGATAAAAAAATAATTTTATTTTTCAACGTAGTCTCCCTTGAGCTCTATACACTTTGTCCAACGCTTCTCCAATTTTTTTATCCCTTCCAAAAAAAATGATTTGTCGAGGTCCTCAAAATAGGCCTTTGTTTGCGAGATGACTTCATCATTGGAGTCAAATCTTTTTCCACCAAGCCATTTCTTCAGGTTTCGGAACAAGAAGTAGTCGCTCGGAGCCAAATCTGGAGAATAGGGTGGATGAGGGAGCAATTCATAGCCCAATTCATGGATTTTTGCCATGGTAACTGCACATGTGTGCACCCTTGCATTGTCTTGGTGGAAAAGAACTTTTTTCTTGGCCAAATGAGGTCGTTTTTTTTTCAAATCGTCATTGAATCGGTCCAATAAGTTGGCATAATACGAGTATTCCCCATTGATTGTTCTTCCCTTTTGAAGGTAGTCAATGTGGATTATCCCGCGTGCATCCCAAAAAACAGTCGCCATAACTTTATTGGCTGACAAACCCACCTTGGCCTTCTTTGGCGCCGATTCACCCTTAGAAAGCCACTGTTTTGACTGTTGTTTGTTCTCTGGTGTGTTGTGATGGATCCATGTTTCGTCCACGTTTACAAAACGGCGCAAAAACTCCTCCATATTGCGATTAAACAACGCCAAACCTTCCTGTGAAGTTGTTACACGATTGCGTTTGTGGTCGACTGTGAGCAAACGCGGCACCCATCTTGCGGAAAGCTTTCTCATGCCCAAGTGATCATTCAAAATTGAAACCACTGAGCCATGCGAGATCCCTACGGCTTTCACAATCTCTCGCACTTTCAATCTTCGGTCGGCCAACACCATATCGTGAATTTTTTCGATTGTTTCGGGTGTAGAGACCTCAACTGGGCGTCCAGGACGTTCGGCATCTTCAGTGCTTGTACGGCCACAACGAAATTCAGTAAACCACTTTCTTACCATTGAAATCGATGGTGCAGAGTCCCCATAGTATTTATCAAGCTTAGCCTTCGTCTCGGTAATGGTTTTTTTTCGCAAGAAATAATGCTTAATAAGCACACGAAATTCACTTTTTTCCATTTTCTCCTCAAATTAGTGAGTAGTCTGATAAAAATAGCTGTCAAACACAAACTACTCGTAACTGACGCAGCAAGTTTAAATTTTGACAGGAGTCAACTGACAGATGCCTGTTGACAGGAGCAGTGTTGCTGTTTCAGTAAAGAGGTCAGAAATTCAAAAAGTCACGGACTTATTGACCCGCCCTCGTATAAGGGATTAGCACAATGTCATACTTCTAGACATTGTGGAGTAAATTAGGAGTAAATCAATAAACTAAATAAACTGTGTGTGTTATGCTATGCATATGTATATTTTCATAGGTGTATGTGGAAAATGAATTACTAATTGTTTCACAAATAAGAGTAACTTAAGGTAATGAATTATTTCATTTAACTGTATATGTAAGTCAAGTATTTTTAAGGATATTTCAAATTTGATATTATTCAGCAGGTACACTTATAGGTTAAGTAAAAAGGTTTAGCTTTTAAGATAGTTTTAAATTCAAATTTTAAATAGTATAAGTCTTTAGAATTTTAGGAAATGTAAGTATAGAAAAAGGCTAATCAAAATATATATAATAAAACAAAGCCATTGAAAAGGAAATCAACTATTATGTACTCACTTTTATATTGAAGATCCAATCGTTGAAATTTGTGCACAAAGTTCAGCATGCGGATGTAATTTTGATAGCAATGTGTATGTATATATATATTATTATATTAATCACTTTTCTCTGGCTTTAGCCACGACGTTTAAATTGATATTTAGAATTAAGAAATAAATTGACTTGCTTATAAAAATGAATTGAAATGTGATCGATAGAAATTTTATTTTAACACTGTTCTGTTTTAAGACACTGAGTGATAGCTAATAGGCTTATGGACTTGATTGAAGTATGTTTTTATTTATTTTTATTTTTTTGTCAAGGGATGAATGTGATGAATGTGATGAACGTATGACTGTTGAATTATGTATGTATGTATATGATGTTACAGGTAGCACTGCATGTTTTTTGTCAGGTGGATCTGATTTGGAAATAGAGGTTATCGTAGCCATGTGTTCGACATTTGCCGTAACATACGAGTATATATATGAATTTTTATTTTTATTTTTTTTTTCATGGGCAGTCAGAACCTCTTTTTTTTTCTTTTTTTTTTCACCAGCAGGTTAATTTCACTGATGTTGTACGTCTGCAACTCGTGCAGAAAAAAAAGTGAATACTTGTAGAGAGGCAGGTTTTCTCCTATGTTTACTTTATCCCTTGATGTTCCCCCTTTTCTTTTTTCTTTTGAGCGCGCACAATGAGCGGAATAATTAAATAAAACCTCACTGGTTTAATATGGCTATAGTTTCTGACTGCACCAAACTAAATGAGACGAGCAATCCAGAAGAAAACTAGATAATAAGAAAATTAGAATACCCACAATGTGGAATGGTTCTCAGACGGGTGAAACTTTTAACAACTTACTTGACGAATGTTCGATGCAAATGTGAAGAAAGCTTATGAAACAGAAAGAACGCGTGGGATGTTGCATTCCTTTAAATACCTTCGATAAGCAACAGAAGTTTAGCCAACTGCAAATGCTGTTAGGACCAACAATGAAGATTGGTATAAAAGATGGGTTTACATTAAACTATCGGGTTTGTGGCTTGGGTATTTAAGCTGACTGTTCATTTATGAAAATTCATAAGTAAATAGTTTCGTTAGTTAGATTAAAAAAAAATCGTCGTTGGATCACGCTACAATTTTTACTACCAGTGCTCCTCAGAAATTGCCAAGAGTAGTAGCAGCACAGTTCTACTGTCTCTTAAAAGGTTAATGCCAGAAAGAGATATACGAGTATGTGAATCATGGTTGTCCATAATTAACAATACCATTTTCTATTGAGAAGATTTGAAATGTTGAATAGAGTGTTTTACAAATTAAACAAACAGCTCCTCAATTGACCAGCTTGACGGATTAGCGCCCCTAAAACATCCTGATGGAGCGTCGATTAACATATGTTGCTTTAAATGCACTCCAATAGCATTAATAGACATAATCATGGTGACATTGATGCTATGTTCGCCTGAGGTCATATTCCCAATTTACTTGTCCCCCTTGGGTGCCAAAACTTTTGGTGGAATATGCACAGTTGAATACCCAGTTTTGATTATTATACAAATCAGGTCCGAATTTAAAGTGGATTAGGGAGTCTTTAAGTTGTCAAAAAAAAATCAGCGGTGATGTTTGCCCGATTAAAGCTGGTTAATCTTGAGAGGCAAGGTGCTTCAGGCTTCCTTAGCTACAAGACTGGGTGACGTTTTAAGAAGCCGTGCATTCAGTCAACTCCAGCAGTTTCTTCTCTTGTCCATGAACCTGGATCTCTTTTCACATTAGCTGGTGCGAAGCGAAAAGCCAGTTTTCTTGTTGCAGATTTTGAGAGGCCATAGTTTAATTTAGCTGCTGTGGTTGAATAATCTACTAAAGCAAGTTCCTCTTCGCTATTAAAAATTGGTCTCACTGCAATTTGTGATCGATAGTCGTCACAGTCGTCATTAACAGTGGTATCGATAGCGATGGCGATGGCGCGATAGTTAGCTCATTGGACTATCACGCAGACAGTCTAGGTTCGATTCCCCGCTGTGTCACCAGCAATTTTTCAAATCGCCATCACCCTTTCGGCGGGCAATGGCAAGCTCCCGAAAGTAAAATTGCCCACGAAAAAGCTTCTAAGGAGTGCCGTTCAGACTCGGCGATAAACAGTAGGCCCCGCTCAGATGTGACAAAAATTGACAACATGAGCAACACAAATGAGTATCAAGAAGCTAGGCCATGGCCCATACCGGGCTGCCAGCGCCCCTGTGTTGTTTTTTTTTTTTTTTTTCATTGACAGCGGTTCTATGGTATTTGAGATGACGGAGCAATGTTGTTTTCGAAATGTTGTGTTTTTTGGCAGCATGATACACAGTGTGCCGATTATAAACAATATCCATTTCAGCCTCCTCCAGTAAAGTTTTATTGACCGGAGGTGTTTTTACGCCTAATTTAATGCGAGGCAGAAAAATCAAAAGGCAGGCAAAGGCAGAAAAATCAAAATGGTTATACAACTGAAGTGAAAATTAAGGTGTACCTTGTATCGGTCCATGATGAACCGTTAAAGTTAAACAGGCAAGTCCGGAAGGCGAACTATAATTACGAGGAAATATATTAAGAAGTAGAAACTCAGGGGGAGAAGATATACTTAGCAAACAACTAGCAGGTCAGCACTAAATTTACATAGTTGGAGGAATTTTTGTAAAGAAAAGCTCTCGCATGAATAAAATAGGAAAAGAGACTAAGTCTGGGTGTGAAATTTAGAGCAATGACTTCAAAACTTCAAAAATGGCAACGATTAGTATAAGGCCTCGTAGAAGTAGCATCTTCCGACAGGTGCTGGTTCCTTAAATGACGAGAATGAGCCTCTGCAGCCGAACATCTTGCAGCTCTGCTAATAAGTCCTACTTCACGCCTCCCCGTGGCGCCATCTGGGAATCTCACTAGAGGCTGCGAAGTGAAGAGGGCAAATGGCGAGTTTCCTGCGCCATTAACCAGGATTAGTGTCGGAAAAAACAAAACAAGCCTTTATCCGGGCTACTCCGACATATTTGGAGCTCAGGCCGGAAAGGATTTCCAGGACTTAGTCAGGGTCTTGGAAAAGAGATGGTGGTGGACGAGCCCTATAAGGGCCAACGGCAGCGCTCACATCTCGGAACGGGTTACTGGCTTCGGTGTAACCGACCCCTCGTCCTAGGGGCACTCAAAATGGAACTGGTCCTCCAGGTTGGGGGTTGTGCCGCCATTTAAAAAAAAATTAAGTTACGAAGCATCAACAAGCCTCGGAAATGGACGGATCTACTGTTGACAACCCACGCAAACGATTTAAGGACAATGAGCTTCGGATATGCAGGTCGAATGTTAGATCCCTTAATAGACCACGTGCAGTCGAGCAACTAACGGAGGCCCTAGACTGCTGCAAAGCAGACATAACCGCCATCCAAGAAATGCGGACAAAAAAAAAGATGAAAAACTGCGACATCTACTACGGCAATTGCTATCGACGGCAAAAGCAGCGCTTATTTGGATGCGGATTTGTTGTCGGAGGCAGACTAAGACAAGAAGTACTCAGCTTCCGGCATGTGAGCGAGCGCCTCGTAGCAATTCGCATCAAGGCTAAATTCGCCAACATTAGCCTCATATGCGCGCATGCCCCCACAGAGGAGAAAGATGATGACACCAAGGATGCCTTCTACGAGCTCCGATCGAGCGCGCGATCGAGGAAATTGAGAGATGCTACTCCAGGAATGAGGTTCGGAAGTTTTACCAAAAGGTAAAAATAACATGCCGCGGAATCGAACCCCGAACCGAAGCCTGTAGAGATGACCAAGGGAACATCGTAGTAGAATCGCAGTCGATGCTGAGGATTTGGAAGAACCATTTCTGCAGACTGTATACCGGCTATTACGGACCAAATACCGCTGTCAGGCAGAATCAGCCTTTCAACTTGGACGATGATGACCAACAATTCCGTCCACCCGACTTGGATGAAGTGAAGATAGCCATATCGAAGGTCAAGTCCAACAAAGCTGCTGGAGTGGACGGCCTGACTGCCGAGCTCTTCAAAGCGGCAGGCGATGACTTGGTAAGGAGCATACACCAACTCATCTGTAAAATATGGTCGGACGAAAGTATGCCCGATGAATGGAACCTCAGCATTGTTTGTCTGATTCTCAAGAAAAGAGACCCTCTGAACTGCGCCAACTACAGAGGCATCCTTAACATCGCATATAAGATCTTATCCGCCGTATTGTGTGAACACCTGAAGCCGTTCGTCAACAACCTGATAGGTCAATATCAGTGTGGCTTCAGGCCAGGAAAGTCCACCATCGACCAGATATTCACACTACGGCAGATCTTGGAGAAGACCCATGAGCTTCAGATCGATACCCACCACCTATTCATCGATTTTAAGGCCGCGTATGACAGCATCTATAGAGACGAGCTATATAGAGCAATGTCTAGTTTTGGCATCCCTGCCAAACTCGTCCGTATGTGCAGGATGACGATGGAGAATGCACGTTGCTCCATCAAGGTCGGTAAAGATCTCACCGAGACCTTTGATGTCCAGAAAGGATTTAGACAAGGCGATACGCTGTCATGCGATTTTTTCAACATCGTACTTGAGAGAAAAGTGCAAAATTCACGAGCAAACACAAGAGGCACTATCTTTCAAAAGTCCGTCCAACTACTCGCATACGCCGACGACATTGACATAATCGGGAGAAAGCAGCGTGATGTCAGTGGCGCTTTCACGAGTATTGAGACGGAAGCGGCGAAAATGGGTTTAGCGGTCAATGAGGGCAAGACCAAGTATATGCTGTCACGCAAAAAGGACAACCAACACCGACGTCTCGGGCAGAACGTCACCCTCGACAGATATAACTTTGAGGTAATTAAGGACTTTGTCTACCTAGGCTCCGCTATAAATACAGACAACGACACCAGCGCTGAGATCAAGCGAAGAATAACTCTTGCCAAACGCTGTTTCTTTGGGTTAAGAAGGCAATTGAGTAGCAAAGCCACATCTCGGACAACAAAAGTCACCCTTTATAAGATTTTAATAATCCCGGTCCTGCTCTATGGCGCAGAGGCATGGACATTATCAAAAATGGATGAGGGTGTTCTTGGTTGCTTCGAGAGAAAAATTTCCGGGCGATCTTCGGTCCCGTCTGCACTGACGTTGAGTGGAGGAGGAGATACAACTACGAACTGTATGGACTGTACAGCGGCATGGATCTAGCCAGAAGAGTGAAGATCCAAAGACTGAGATGGCTGGATTATGTAGAGCGCATGGACACCAATGCTCCGGTCCGAAAAGTCTTCAAATCCGCCCCCGACGGACAGCGCAGTAGAGGAAGGCCAAGACTCAGGTGGCGCACGCAAGTGGAAGAAGACCTCAGCCAACTTAGCGTGCGAAACTGGAGACAGCTAGCCAGGGATCGAGCTGGCTGGAGAAGCTTGTTGACTGAGGCCCAGGTCCACCCCGGACTGTAGCGCCACCTAAAGTAAGTAAGTAAGACTTCAAAACTTCTATGCCTAAAGAAAGAATTAAGCCCACAGGATATGTATTACAAAACAATTTAATTTCGATGAAAAATGTTTGAGTGCTGAGACCTACTCAATAGGTGTTGTCACGAGTCGGCCTACTCCACATGGGTAGGTAAGCAAAAGTTTTGGTAGAACGAGGGGTCGAAAATACCGATAATACCCAAAATGTGATAAAACAGTTTTACTGAATCTTGAGTAAGAGTACGAACGGTGCAAAAAGAGGCGGCAAAAGTCTGTAGCTAGAGTAGTAGAGGGACTATATTAGAATGTCATAGCACTTGTTAAAGTTTTAAATTGATTGCTACGTACGAAGAGGAAACAACTAAATTTCCAAAAGGCGAAGTCGTTTACTTCAAAACAAGAATAAACCAGAAAGAGGGATAATACCGGAGGACATCGTCGTTATTGTCATACGAGAAACAAATAGAACGATCCAACGTGAATTTGAGGACTACAACAAAACTAACCCGACACCTTACCCAGCAGTCTCTTAACAGCCGAGAAAATCGAAGGAAGTCTTTTTCTTGATTTCATTTCACTATGTAACCGAACTGTTTTGGCGAAAGTAAGAAATTTATTGCTTCAAAAATACACGTGTGATTTCTTTGCTTTAGCGAAAAAAATAAAAAGTTAAAAACAGCTTGGAAACTCTAAAATTTAATGCGTAAAATTGAAAAGAGTAAAGTCGTGGTCGCAAGAGCATTCGACCATTGAATTCAATTAAAATTTGATTTGTTGTGCTAGATTAAACACGATTCTTTCGACGTTTCTTACAATTAATAATATTTATATTTT
This sequence comes from Volucella inflata, assembly GCA_928272305.1. Taxonomy (NCBI): domain Eukaryota; kingdom Metazoa; phylum Arthropoda; class Insecta; order Diptera; family Syrphidae; genus Volucella; species Volucella inflata. The sequence goes on from OV743718.1 coordinate 67,097,115, forward strand.
TGTAATAATTGTTATAAAAACTAAGAAAATATTTTTTATTTTATTAAAAACTTGGTATCCGCACTTATTTTTTTAATTATAACTTAAAATTGAAGACTAAAGTTTAAATACTACCTTAAAAATAAATCCTAATCTACTTAACCTACTTATATTTACTACTGCAGCTCTTATTGTATATCTAATACAATTTTTGTTGTTGTTGTCTTATGTTGTGTTAGCAATTATTTATAGAATATTACTACCGACCTCCTTGCTATTTTATTTTTATTTTTTAATTTGTACTAATTTTTATTATTTGATTATTTGAATTTTTTTTCTTAAGCTTACCTTAACCTTGCCTAAGCCTATACAAGTTGGCCACGGCTAAAAAAATATTATGACCCACTCTTGTCTCTAATGAAGCTAACCTGTATTCGAGGAATTCAACAAAGAAGTTTTGTGTCTGTCGTAGCTGTTCCACCAGAGACGTGGAAGATTAGCGTCGTCTCTTCTAGATCAGACCTTTCGTATCAAAGTAGAGGAACGCTTCCAGAGGAATAAAGCGGTCAAAGCGAACTCTCTCCATTATTCTGAGTTCGAATTAACGATTCGTTCGAATCAAAAGTTTCGATCGAAAGAACTTTTCGTATTCTGAGATTTGAACGAAAAAGGTTCACTAGTAAATCCATGGAATGAATTTTGTTTTCGAAAGCAGCTGTGCCTTTCGATAAACGTCAAAATTATTTTCTTTGGTGAAACTTTTTTGATGTATAAAGTAATAAATCCTCTAAGTGCAAACTAAAAAATGGCCTATATATATATTTATATATATACGGAGTTAAAAACTGTTAAATTATTACTGTCGTGTCCTGACTGCTTCTTCTTCTTTTCATTTTAGGCAATTTTTCTCTTAATATTGCATATATAGTCAGTCCCAACTTAAAATAAAAAAGTTGAATTGAAAATAAAAATTTTCAATTAGTCTATATTTTTTAATTTTTGTTTATTACCTTTTTCCAAACTGAAGCGTCTTTACACGGAGGATCCATAGCAGCATCTTTCCAGAACAGAACAATTTTTTCTCGTTGCACGCACAGTCATTTTGCTACTCGTATAATATAGTTTTTTATAAGCAGTTCATACTGTTTTTCTTTGTCCAATTTGAGTGAGGCCTTTTTTAAAAGGCCTTTTTTTATTTATGAAGAATAATTTTTCAAAGCAAGAGCATATTTATTACATGTTGCTTCTCTCTCCATAGAATGTTTTCGTTCGAATGAAAAGTGACATTTATTTCGTTTCGTTCGAAAATCGGAATTCGAAAGGTATCGAGACAAACCGAAAGTCAGAATACCGATTACTCAATTTCGAATAACTTTCGATTCGAACCGTATTCACTGTTGAATGTTCCTGCAGCCGTAAATGCAGTTTAAAATGAGCGAAATCAGTCAATTCTACTCCGTTCACAGGAATTGGGAATCTCTCAGTCCACATCGTGGAGAATTTCGTATTAGCCTACACCATTACAAAATCAAATTCAAATTTATTGAAGAGCTGAAGTTTCTTGACTATTTGAAGACCCGAAAATGAAAATCCTGTGTCTTATCAAAAAATCGTCTTTAGCTCAGATGAAGCTTAATGGCTTTGTCAATAAGCAAAATATGCGTTGTTGGACAGCGAAAAACCCATGTGTGCTTTCAGAGACATCATTGAATCTACAAAAAGAGATCGGGTAGTGTAAGCTTCATGTCGGAAGTGTGATTACTTACATACTTACTTTGGGTGGCGCTACAGTCCGGGGTGGACCTGGGCCTCAGTCAACAAGCTTCTCCAGCCAGCTCGATCCCTGGCTAGCTGTCTCCAGTTTCGCACGCTAAGTTTGCTGAGGTCCTCTTCCACTTGCGTGCGCCACCTGAGTCTTCGCCTTCCTCTACTGCGCTGTCCCTCGGATTCGAAGACTTCTCGGACCGGAGCATTGGTGTCCATGCGCTCTACATAATCCAGCCATCTCAGTCTTTGGATCTTCCCTCTTCTGGCTAGATCCATGTCGCTGTACAGTCCATACAGTTCGTAGTTGTATCTCCTCCTCCACTCAACGTCAGTGCAGACGGGACCGAAGATCGCCCGGAAATTTTTCTCTCGAAGCAACCAAGAACACCCTCATCCATTTTTGATAATGTCCATGCCTCTGCGCCATAGAGCAGGACCGGGATTATTAAAATCTTATAAAGGGTGACTTTTGTTGTCCGAGATGTGGCTTTGCTACTCAATTGCCTTCTTAACCCAAAGAAACAGCGTTTGGCAAGAGTTATTCTTCGCTTGATCTCAGCGCTGGTGTCGTTGTCTGTATTTATAGCGGAGCCTAGGTAGACAAAGTCCTTAATTACCTCAAAGTTATATCTGTCGAGGGTGACGTTCTGCCCGAGACGTCGGTGTTGGTTGTCCTTTTTGCGTGACAGCATATACTTGGTCTTGCCCTCATTGACCGCTAAACCCATTTTCGCCGCTTCCGTCTCAATACTCGCGAAAGCGCCACTGACATCACGCTGCTTTCTCCCGATTATGTCAATATCGTCGGCGTATGCGAGTAGTTGGACGGACTTTTGAAAGATAGTGCCTCTTGTGTTTGCTCGTGAGTTTTGCACTATTCTTTCAAGTACGATGTTGAAAAATTCGCATGACAGCGCATCGCCTTGTCTAAATCCTTTCTGGACATCAAAGATCTCGGTGAGATCTTTACCGACCTTGATGGAGCAACGTGCATTCTCCATCGTCATCCTGCACAGACGGACGAGTTTGGCAGGGATGCCAAAACTAGACATTGCTCTATATAGCTCGTCTCTATAGATGCTGTCATACGCGGCCTTAAAATCGATGAATAGGTGGTGGGTATCGATCTGAAGCTCATGGGCCTTCTCCAAGATCTGCCGTAGTGTGAATATCTGGTCGATGGTGGACTTTCCTGGCCTGAAGCCACACTGATATTGACCTATCAGGTTGTTGACAAACGGCTTCCGGCGTTCACACAAAACGGCGGATAAGACCTTATATGCGATGTTAAGGAGACTGATGCCTCTGTAGTTGGCGCAGTTCAGAGGGTCTCCTTTATTGAACAAACAATGCTGAGGTTCCATTCATCGGGCATACTTTCGTCCGACCATATTTTACAGATGAGTTGGTGTATGCTCCTTACCAAGTCATCGCCTGCCGCTTTGAAGAGCTCGGCAGTCAGGCCATCCGCTCCAGCAGCTTTGTTGGACTTGACCTTCGATATGGCTATCTTCACTTCATCCAGGTCGGGTGGACGGAATTGTTGGTCATCATCGTCCAAGTTGAAAGGCTGATTCTGCCTGACAGCGGTATTTGGTCCGTAATAGCCGGTATACAGTCTGCAGAAATTATCTTTCCAAATCCTCAGAATCGACTGCGATTCTACTACGATGTTCCCTTGTTCATCTCTACAGGCTTCGGTTCGGGGTTTGGTTCCGCGGCATGTTATTTTTACCTTTTGGTAAAACTTCCGAACCTCATTCCTGGAGTAGCATCTCTCAATTTCCTCGATCGCGCGCTTCTCATGCTCTTTCTTCTTCCTCCTGAGAAGCCGGTGCTCGTCTCTCCTCTTCCGCTCATAGAGCTCATGAGCAGCTCTGGTCTTTCTAAGCAGCGCCGCGTTAGATGCATCTTGCTTAGCTGCATGTGCTTGCCGGTATTCATCATCGAACCAGGGGTTTCGTTGTGGTGGACGAGTGAAACCCAGCACATCAGAAGCGGCATCTCTGATGGCGTTTTGGCAGTGTTTCCAGTGGTCTTCGATGCTTGATGCTGGCGGCATTGGACCTCTTAAGAGATTAAGAGACACTCGATCGGAGAAGGACTTGGCGATCTCTTGCGATTGTAGCCGTCTGACGTCGAATTTTCTCACAGCATTAGTTTGTCTTGGCGTAGTTTGGGATATCCGCACCCGTCCGAGTCGATGTTGGCTCCTCGGAACGTACGGACATCCATAATACTGGAGGAGTGTCTTGCGTCGATCGCAATGTGATCAATCTGGTTGACTGTTGATTGATCAGGAGCTCTCCAAGTCCCCTTGTGTATGTCGAGATGTGGGAACCGCGTGCTAGCCACGACAATGTTTCGCCCCGGCGAAAAGTCGATTAGCCTGAATCCGTTATCGGAGGTGGTGTTGTGCAGGCTATATTTTCCGATTGTTCCACCAAAGATACCTTCTCTTCCTAGCTTTGCATTAAAATCACCGAGGACAATTTTAATGTCATAGCTAGGGCATTGCTCGTAGGTTTTGTTGAGGAGCTCGTAGAAGGCATCCTTAGTGTCGTCATCTTTCTCCTCTGTGGGGGCATGCGCGCATAGTGTGATTAGACCTTATTTTATTATCGATGAAAATGATCGCCATATAACGGTCAATGAAATTCGCAATCTTGCAATCTTGGTCAGGATTGTAAGTATTTGACATCAGTGACATGTGGCTCAAACAAGATTATGCTGAAAGCCTCACAGCTGGTCAAACAATTCATCTAATGAAGAGGGAGCTCGGTAGACGTGAAATGTCGAGAAATGGCCACATCGCTCATGCAATTCAATTCCATTGGATTTCTTTTTATGGGGTTACATTAAGTCGTTGGCTTACGCCATTGACAATGTTGCGGCCGATATCTGCGCAAGGAGTGGTGAAAAATTGGAAAATTGACTTCAAAGAATCAATCGCTGCGAAATGCTTTCGGAGGGCATATAAACGAGATCCAATTCTATACACAAAATCAACCTATGTACTACATTTGGAATAAATTTCAGCTCGATATCTCAATTATTTTGTTTTTTATTTAAATAGAAAATTGTTCTTACCTTATTGGAAAGCCCTTTAGTTTTAGAAATGAATTTCATGGAATTATATGATTTATTGCTTTTCGAAAGCGGCAGTAACCTATTGCCTATGTGCTTTACTAACTACTGTGCGACCACCTTTAACGTTGAATTTAACAGATTGTTGTGACACTTGTTAAAATTGTGGATCCGATTGATCTGGGGGTGAAATTTCAATTTTAAGTTCTACTCTTTGGAAGTTGAGTTGAAAGCGTATTCACTGGTGGTCTAAAGGAAGGGATTTATAGTTTATTACCCAATCGATTGCACATTTCAGAATGTTGTTAATAGTGTCAGTTATTTGAAGCCAAGAAAGTTAAGTGTTATGAATTAATTAAGAGTAATTGTCGTCTACTACTTCAGTAAGGGAAGTCACGTTACTGAATTGAGGACAAAGCCCATCTAATTGCAGATAACATTTAAGAATAAAAACAGTATCCCTACGAGAACTTAACCAAGCAATTAAAAAATTGAAAAATAACAAAGCCCTTGAGTTGCCAAAGAAAGCCCTGATCAAACTGCTCCAACTTATAAATGCCGCGCTAAGACTATTAAACGTTCCAAGCCAATGGAAAGTTGCCGAAGTTATAATGGTCCCGAAACCAGGCAAATCTCTAAATGAAAAAAAGTCCTACAGACCGATATCGCTTCTGCCGATAATATCTAAAATATTTGAAAAACTCCTATTAAAGCGCTTGCAACGGATCATTGAAGAAAGGCGTCTAATTCCTGATCATCAATTCGGTTTTAGAGCTAAGCACTCCACAATCGACCAGGTCTTTAGAATTACGAATGAAATTGAGAAAGCCCTAGAGGGGAAAAAGATATGTTCTAGCGTGTTTCTTGACGTGTCTCAAGCCTTCGGCATGAAGGCTTAAATTTTAAGCTAAGTCAGGTTCTTCCGGGAGAGCTGCATACTCGTACGATTCTGAAATCGTACCTGGAAAACAGAATTTTTCGTGTTAAACATGGCACCGAATACTCGGAATTTAAAGAGATCGCTGCTGGAGTTCCGCAAGGAAGTGTACTTGGTCCGGTATTGTTTTTACTCTATACTCGAGACATACCGGAAGAATCAGGTACCATAGTAGCCACGTTCGCGGACGACACGGCGATACTAGCTACAGATACTTCAGTCGAGTTAGCTACTGGAAAGCTACAAACGGCTTTGGATAAAATCTTCGAATGGACAAAGATATGGCGAATTGTTCTCAACGAGACCAAATCTACTCATGTTAATTTTACATACCGGAAAATAAACAACCTACCCATTTTCATCAACTCGGTACAAATACCATATGCAAATGAAGCAAAGTATCTAGGAATGACACTAGATGTAAAACTGAAATGGAAGCCGCATGTTAAGAAGAAACATGATGAACTTGAAAATAAATTCAGACAAATGTACTGGCTGCTAGGAAGACATTCCAAGTTAAGTATACATAACAAACTGCTCATCTATAAGCAAGTGCTGTTTGGACTGTTTGCTGTTTGGACCTGTTTGGACGTACGGTATACAACTTTGGGGTTGTACTAAACCAAGCAACCGAAATATTCTGCAAGGCTATCAAAACAAAGTTCTAAGACAAATCGTGAACGCCCCATGGTATATCAGAAACACTGATATCCACAGAGACTTAGGAATAGTTACCGTCGAGGACGAAATAATTAACTTTGCTCGCACACTCCATATTCGTCTTCATGGTCATTGTAATAATAAAATACTCCAAATTCTGGACGAGACAAACTTAGTGCGTCGATTACAAAGAATGAGACCATTCGATCTGGCGCGATAAGGACTATCCGCATATAATAGCGGTACTAACAGGTGCTTTTGCTAGAAAGCTACCTGCCCCACGCGAACGTTATTTGAAACGGAAACTACTTGATAAGGTTACTAAGTAGTAGTCGATAAGAAGGGAGGCGTGTTTTTAGTGAGTAAGAATCTCACACTACTATGAGCAACGGGTTCATAGTATCTATGAAGATTTTCACACCTACCCACAAAAAAAAAAAAATTTTAAGGGTAGTTGAACTATTTACAACATTGAATGGTGTTTTCGTATGGCTTAGCTGTCAGTTAAAATGTTTGTAATTTACGCAAATCGTAAAATTACTTAAAGTGATTGAATTGGACGTACATATTTGTGGTTTAAGAAACGACGTTGATTCTGAAAATTAATAAAAACATCTGCAGCCCTAGAGCTCTCACCAGCATAGCTTCCTGTTTCAAAGACTGTCAATACTGAATATAAAAACATTTCTGCTTATATCGTAACATCTGGGCAGTTGTGCTGAAAAAGATACATGCGCAACTAAAAAGGTTACGAGACGAGCTATATTATTAAACATCGCTGTACCTAGTTCTTTTCACGAATTACTAGAAATCCAAGAAGCCTGAAGCGCAACATGGTTCAAACAAATAATAAAACTATTTGGGATGGCGCCTACAAATGTCAACTTCATTGGGGGTTAGAAGTCTGAAATCGACACATTTTAAGACTGACTGAATTGATTTGATCACCTCGTTCTCGCAAAAAGGACTACATGAGTTAAAAGAAGATCCTCTTATTGATAAAGCGTTCTAAATTCATCAAGCGGCAATCTAATGTTTGTTACTATGTACCTTATCGACAAAAGATTAATGTACCCTATAACATATATTATCAAGCATTGCGTTGTAATTAACGACCTTGATTTTGCAAACTTGTATCTTTTCCGTATCTAGTTAATCCTCCTGATAAAATAATGGATAACAGCTTTGGAGGATCATCATTACTGCTAACGATTTCAGAATCATTCATGTGTAAATTAGCACTCACACTAGTATAGTTCCACCTGAAGAAATAACCTTTGAATGCTTTACTTCGGAAAAGGGTTACGTTTACAAGAAAACGTTCCCTCTCCTATACACATGTAGGTATGTAGAAAAAAAGGAGCTAGAAACTGAAATTAATTAAAGATTTCATCAGATTATCGTGAAATAATAAAAACACAATCCACGGACTCATTAATCATTCAAAAAAACGAAGCGAAAAAAAAGAAACTAAAATCACCTAAGCTACAATCAATGACCCAAACGCCGCATATTTCAAGACCACTCTGTCCGCATAGAATACTCGTACTCCTTTACCACCGAAATGACATCGAATTTTGATTTATCGACATTTTATACGACTCACTGACTCGTCCCCTCTAGGTAGTAGATGCTGGTTAATATCTTCCGTCTCAACATTGTATCTCAACGTTTGAAATTGAGAACAAAGATCACTTCAATTCTGACCCGACAAAAGGGTCCCCAATTCTGTTTGGATGCCGGCTCATCTCCAACACAGTCACAAGTAGAGTTTTAAAAATGTTTCTAGCGCCAAAAGTCACGCGGCAGCAGAAAAAGAGTTCCCAAATGTCAGAACTCCATCAAGATTCGTTTCGTCATTTTGATTGACGACTTCAATTGGCCGTCGATGGCATCGTAGCCGCCGCCGTCGTTGTCGTCGATGTCATCGTAGCAGTAGTCGTCTTACGACGGTTTGGCTTGGCTTTGACGTTTCTAACGTTTACGATGACGGTAATTTTCGCAAAGAAGATATGTATTCCCCAACAATAGATACTCGGAAAGCTTTGGCATAGGAACGAGCATTATTAATGAGTGTACCCGTGCATGGTAATGGCGGATTATCCATGGAGCAGGCAATCAATTTTCGGAATTTTATGGGTCAGATTGTGCGTCGGAATTCTTCAGTAGCTCAATAATGACAGAGATAACGTGTTAGCTTAACTGGTTGGCCCAAACAGAAATTGATGGAAATTTATTGTAATCCTCGGTATTAGCTAAGTGAGAACTGAAAGATTTTATGTCAAGGATGCACAAGTTACAGAGTTGACACCAAAGTCGTGCTAACCAATGGAGGTGATTGATTGGAGACATTTATGAGAAGCTGAGGTAGTTAATAACGGTAGCACGAATGACGACTTTATTACACGGAAATAGACAAATTGGTTGGCATGTTAGTTTAAACAAAAGAGAACTTAGTTCAGAGATTCTTGACCATATGTTTTGGAATTAACATGATGTCATCGTATGCTACCAAGGGACATTCAAACAATTTCTAGTCCACTTGCCCGCATACGAAAGCAGACGAGAATTTATATTTCACTGGCGTTGTATACTTTTCGGAATTTTTGCCTAATTCCTTAGAAGGAGGATGTTCGACAGAGTAGTACTAGGTGGGGTGAAAAGTAAAACCCTTTATACACTTATTCCAACGATTTTCCAACTTCTTGATCCTGTCCGAAAAGTAATTTTCCGGAAGGTCTGCAAAATATTCCTCCGTGGCGTCGATGATTTCCTCGTGTGAGCTGATTTTTTTATTGGTGAGCCATCTTTTGAGGTTTGGAAAGAGATAATAGTCCGTGTGCGCTCAGTACTAATCTTTGTGGTATCTGCTAACTCGCGCACCTTCACTTTCCGGTCAGCCAACACCATTTCATGTATTTTTTTGACATTGTCCTCTGTAAGAATCGTTTTTGTCCATACTCAACATGATGCCAAACACGTCAACAACAATCGGCTGTCAAAACAAAACTAAAGACAGTATCGCACTGAAATTTGGCATGTCTGCCTAAATATCAACGGACGTCAAGGCACCATAACCTTTTAGCGCATTCTGGCGGTCAAGGAGGTTACTTTTCACCCCACCTAGTATATTTATGCCTCTCGTAGGGAGTTAGGATTGTCAAATGGTTGCCACTGCACGTGTGCTAATATGTTGGGGGATGAGATCTGTTGCTTTCTATAAACTTAGTGGACTTTCGACCGTTAAAGGGACCCTGTCAACTGAAAACCATACCCAACTCTGCTTTCAGTTCTGTAGAGTAAGGCCTTGTCGTTCGTGATAATTTTCAAATCACAAGTTAAGGGTTATTTTTGGTCTCTTACCTAGAGGTTCGATGTAGTCTAACTAGATTAGAAGTCTTGCCCTGTCTTTGGGATACCCCCACATATTTGCATAGCTCCCAGAGTTCGGGCATGCAACTGCTCTATCATTCAAGCACTTAGCACAAAAGACTAAGTACTCAACAAACAATTTCGTCTCAGGAATTGTTAGGCATGGGTCATTGAAGATGCTGGCGGAAAATTGTTCATTATTAGGCCTATTCGATCATAGGATCTCATAGAATTCCTCCTTTAAAAGTCCATTTATGCAATTTACACAAGGTGGGGATCACTTATCGGCTTAAGGTTCATAACCTATTTGTCACGCAAATTTTTCACGACCAATCCACAGCTCAATATTTGCATTGTGCCCATAACCTTTTCTTATTAAATTGGATTTGCTGATAATTGTAATTAAATCGATCTATGGTGGCCTATGAACTGGAACAGGATTCTCAGTGAAATAACGAAGTACGGTCACACATACCAAATCAGAGGAGACTGTATAGAAAAAAATCGGAAAGGTGGATATACGCTTACAAGAGCCTTAGACCTATTAGTCTGACTTCCTTCATGTTAAGGAGCATGGAGAGAATAATTGAGCTCCACGTTTTCAAAACTGCTTTTCGAATACATCCATCTTCTTTCTAAGATGGAACTGGTGCACAGAACTGAAACCGCACTCGGAATTTTTGACACTGCAACTTTTGACCAAATATGTAACTTAACGAGAAAACATATCGTAGATAATTAACTGAGGTTCTAAATAAACAGAATGCTGGACACTGATTGCTGGTGCTGACTACATGTTTGGTAACTCACTCCATAGAGCTCTCAATAGTTCTGACGTTATGATCAATCATATACAGATGACATAGTTATACTCCCTTCTAAAATACTCTGCTCTGAACCGCAGGTAGCTCTAAGCTATTGTCAACCGGTGCACTAAAAATGGGCTTTCAGTGCATTCTATTAAGGCAAGAAAAAAAAACAGATAAGCCTGACTCATCTACTGCTTAAATGCTAAGTATTTTGATCTTACTCCCTATTAGGAAAACTTACATCTGCCCTTTAAACGTAGAAACGCACAATCTTGACAGGAACGAGCTATATTATGAAGAAACAGTGAATAGAGCAAAGCATTTGCATCAGCGACAGCCTAGCTAGGCCTTAGTTAAAGCTCTCATTAAGTTTAACCTAGTTCGGGAACGCAGGACTCCATTGAATATCGGTAGCCTGAATCAATTTAGTAATTTTTGGGGTCTAGGTTAAATGAAATTACAGGGAAATGACAATTGTCTTCGAACAAAGCTCAGAGGAGAGTTTTTTTTCGAGCTGAACCTACGTTAGGACTTCTTGTGTTCCAAGTTAGGGTTTCCATAGAGAGTTGGGTTTTATATACTCATAACCGCAGATGGCATTACTCTCCAACTTGCCGGCTTATCAAGCGAATGCTTCACGACTACGTCTTTCAGTGCAAAAGACTGCAAGATGCTTATTGGCGGTGTGACAGTGCACTTTCGTGTGTTGGCGCTAAGTGCTACGAGTACAACATCCTGCGCTCCTTGTTGCGAAAGTGATGATGGCACTGCGTAGTAATATCTCTGTTTACACCGATCCGCTGAAACTCGGCGTTGATGTGGTACTACCACTCACACTGCAGGCACATGAAGCGCATTACCCAAGAGACTGAGAGATTCCAGCGAAGGGAACATGCAAGGTGTTGAATCCAAGGGGATGAATCCAGAGGATCTGGCTGGCAGTTCATTATTTTATCTGTCGAGGTGGAATTCTGTCTGAGACGTCAAACTTGGATATCCTTTCTCATTGACACCATATATTGTACTTGGTCGTGCACTCGTTGACCGTTAAATCCACGAATAAACAATGCTGAGGTTGCATTCGTCGGGCATGTTTTAGTCCCATCTTTGAATGCATTGTTCCCATAATACAAATTTGTATATGGTTTCAAACCCAGCTTTCAAGCTGTCTCGTAGTAAGTCCGAATGTTACTTCTTTCGGCCAGCTATTTAATTGTTGTTCATATTACGGCTACATTCTTCTCGCTTTTATTGCATAGCTAAAAGTCATAAGCTGTAACCATTAAGTTGTGAAGAGCCGCAGTCCGAAGGCATCGACCAATTAGCCTTTCTAGTCACTTTTTAGCTAGCTAGGTTTTAACCCAAGTTGTTTAAGGTGCACTTGGTATCATAGGATTGAGCTTCCTCTGTGTCCAATCCAAAGCATCTTTAGGCAGGAGAATGATGTTCATAAATCCTTTTATTTTGGAATAAGCGTTAGAATGTGACTTATATAAAATAGTCTTTGTGCGTCATGATGGTGCGTAGAATGAAGAAATTTTAACGAACCGAAGCAAGCGTACGGTCACAAATGCCAATTCAAAGAAACAAATGGTTCTAGTACGAAGAGATTACACGTAGGTAGATGCAACACCTTTGACCTTTTTCCTAAACAAATGTCTCGTTACTCCCTTGCTTGCAGTTAGCCAAAGTGCAACGTTTCCATTCTGCCAGTAAACTATGCTCAAAAGTCAAAACTATTAGCGGGCTTATTAGTGTTCTTGTCGCTGTGGTGTCATGTTGGTCGCGCCACGCGATGCGTAGGCAGCAGCAGCAACCACAACTTTAAGACTGTCAAAGAGTAAGAACGACCACAAGGGACCACAGAATCAGCCTCTGTGTGCGCCGATTTAGAAACAACAACAAAAACAACAATAAAATTTAATTTTACCAAATCGATGTCATCTTGCAGCGATCCGCCCTCTGCTGTCCGACTCGCACGTCACCGTTGCCATTGTAAATCAAAGCCTCATAGACATGAAAACACTCTTGATGGCAAATACGACGAGCCTAATGACTCACAAGCGGCACTGGGATTTCCTCCAGCAGTAACTGAAACGGTGAATTCGCCATCATTCGTTGAGCGGATTGTCTACGGAAGAGCACACTGGGAGCACATCTTTAAATCACTTGATCATGCTGCATGGATTTAGAGTGTGTGGGTTGAAATCTATGCAAGCATTTGACTAATACAAGTGTGGCAAATGAGCAAATTTATGTTCGGGACCTGAGACACTCGTAGACTCTGGTAGCACTCTGTGTCAAAAAAATCTATCGCGCAAGCGTTTAATTGATATTGCGCGACGCACCAACAAGGTGCTGACTGCCTGCGAGGTCCAGAATCCGGGTTTTAATTATTCACACCTCTTTTATGGTCCATGGAGCAGGAATGCAGTGCCACACTCCATGTACGAGTATACGATCACGAACACTGCCTGTCGATGGTTGCAATAAAACGCAGAAGCGCGTTGTTGTTGGCGATGTTTTAGCGAAATTGTTTGTCCATAAATGAGTGATAAATGCATCGTTAAAAGTTAGTTCGACGAAAGTGTAACTAACGCACAGGTGATCAACGAGAAGGAAGACACGACTGCCGCAAATGGTGATATGGTTGTAAGACTACAGAAACTTGGTGGAAATTTTTGCCAAGAGATATTTGAGCGGAAGTTGTGGTGCATGGTTAAGTAGGTAAGTTTATACTGAACAACTTGTTTAAAATGTCGGCAAGAATAAGAATCCCGTAGAACCAAATGGATTTTACTGATCCTGGCAAAATCATCATCGGAGAGCGTATTAGGCTTTAGGAACTGCTGAAAGATGGTACTGGTTATGGACTCCTGCAGAATTCGCAGCTGATAAGTAGTTCAAATTTCGAAAGTTGATTAGTCTCCGATAATCGAACGAACTGGGTACTGCCGATAAAGACCAGATTCAGATGCCGATTGTCCAACAAAAAGTACAGATGTATTGACAGAATACAAGTCTTTATGTATGATGCATCATCAGGTCTGGAGTAGTTATGAGCAATTGGGCACAAGAATTCCGATGTGCCACTGTCAACGAAAGTGGATTTAGCACTGCATGAGCATAAGGAGGACTACGCTAAACCACAAACTGCTGGGGATATAGAAAAATCGTTTATTTGCTATTAAAGCACATCTCATACCATTATGAATACGAGGGCGGGTCAATAAGTCCGTGACTTTTGGATTAAAACACAGATTTTTTGATAAAAAAATAATTTTATTTTTCAACGTAGTCTCCCTTGAGCTCTATACACTTTGTCCAACGCTTCTCCAATTTTTTTATCCCTTCCAAAAAAAATGATTTGTCGAGGTCCTCAAAATAGGCCATTGTTTGCGAGATGACTTCATCATTGGAGTCAAATCATTTTCCACCAAGCCATTTCTTCAGGTTTGGGAACAAGAAGTAGTCGCTCGGAGCCAAATCTGGAGAATAGGGTGGATGAGGGAGCAATTCATAGCCCAATTCATGGATTTTTGCCATGGCAACTGCACATGTGTTTGTGGTCGACTGTGAGAAAACGCGGCACCCATCTTGCGGAAAGCTTTCTCATGCCCAAGTGATCATTCAAAATTGAAACCACTGAGCCATGCGAGATCCCTACGGCTTCCACAATCTCTCGCACTTTCAATCTTCGGTCGGCCAACACCATATCGTGAATTTTTTCGATTGTTTCGGGTGTAGAGACCTCAACTGGGCGTCCAGGACGTTCGGCATCTTCAGTGCTTGTACGGCCGCAACGAAATTCAGTAAACCACTTTTTTACCATTGAAATCGATGGTGCAGAGTCCCCATAGTATTTATCAAGCTTAGCCTTGGTCTCGGTAATGGTTTTTTTTCGCAAGAAATAATGCTTAATAAGCACACGAAATTCACTTTTTTCCATTTTCTCCTCAAATTAGTGAGTAGTCTGATAAAAATAGCTGTCAAACACAAACTAACTGACGCAGCAAGTTTAAATTTTGACAGGAGTCAACTGACAGGAGCAGTGTTGCTGTTTCAGTAAAGAGGTCAGAAATTCAAAAAGTCACGGACTTATTGACCCGCCCTCGTAGAACTCGACTTTATTCAGATGTTCATCACAAGCGCACTTGCAGCGATCGATTCGATGAAGCCAATTTCGATCACTATTTCACACATTTCGATAGGTATTCTGGCAATTTCCCATTCAATATTTTCTCCGAGAACTTCTTAAATATCTGGTTTGGTGACATAAACCAATGACTTGACGTAACCTCAATGAAAAAAGCCCAGAGGTGTCAAATAGCACGAGTGAGAGGCGGCCGATGGACTGGTCCATTTCTTCAGATAATACGCTCGCAAATCCTTAACTTTAATAGCTCGTTTGTTTGGCTGGCTATGTGGTTAGTGGCCCCTTCCTGTTGAAACCACACCGAGTTGAGTGCTCGCAATTACGGCCAAAATAAATGTTCCAAAATGTCTTTCATTATCTGTATCTGTATCGTAGCAACCGTCATCACGAATGTAAAAATGCGTCCCATTGACATAGCCGCCATAATCACAATAATTTTTGCCAAAAAAAAAAAAAACATATTTTGCTTGTTGTCGAAGCCATCTACCCAGAAATGAGTTTCATCGCTTAAAATGATTTTGCGATCGATCGTAACCATTTACAGAGAATAATTTGAGAAAATTGGATGCTTAACTGCTTAAGTTCTGGATGCAATACGCGTGTGGACCGAGAGTTTTTAGCGAAATGCACCAAAATGTTGTGCAAAACTGGCTCAAAATGCGGGAAAAGCCAAGCCAACAGTATGTAAGAAATGAAAATGCCATAAGCTAGAAACTTTTGTCACACGCATCACAGTGATATACAATGTACATCAAAGGAAATTAAATGCAACAAAGGTCAACGAGTATGGCAAAACGTGATCTAATAAGAAGAACGCGCATTCGTTCGAATACGGGTCGAATTACTCAAATGCAAAACTAGTGGGCTGGCAGTAGATACATAGGAGAAATATGTAGCCTTAGATATAGATATACGGGTTGAGTATTGAGGAATATTGAGTCGTAAAAGCGAAGCTTTAGCAAAGCAATGGACGATTTTACCATGCATGCGTACTCAAATCTTGCTGGAAGGAAAATTGAGGTAGTGAAGAATATTTCGTCATCGACGGAAGTACTCCAATATCTCTGTTGATATCACCCTTTCTGATATAAAATAGGCTATAAACTGTGATTTTCAGCATGTTGTCGTTTGAAGGCTTTCCGATCTTCGAAACATTATAACCTTGGCGACTTTCCATTGTCTTGGAAAATGTAATACCCCTAGTGCGGCATTTATTATATGCTGTCAAGCAAAATGAACACTCAACACCGACGTCTCAGACAGAGCGTCCCCTTCGACGGGCTTAAATTTGAGGTAGTGTTTGTCTACCCAGGCTCCGCTATGAATTCAAGCAACGACGTCAGCGCTGAGTTCAAGCGAAGAATAACTCTTGCCAACCGCTGTTTCTTTGGGCTAAGAAGGCAATTGACTAGTAAAGCCCTCTCTCGAAAAACAAAAGTAACCCTATATAAGACGTTAATAGTCGCAGTCCTGGCGCAGAGGCATGGACATAATCATGAATGGATGAGAGTGCTCTTGGTTGCTTTGAGAGAAAAATTCGGTCCCGTCTCCATTGACGGTGAGTGGAGGAGGAGATACAACGACAAAATGTAGGGACTGTACAGCGACATTGACCTAGCCAAATGAGTAAAGATCCAATGACTAGGATGGCTGGGTCATGTAAAGCCGATGGATACCAACGCTGTGGTCGGAAAGTCTTAGAATCCGCCCCCAAGGGACAGCGCAGTAAATTAAGACCGAGACTTAGGTGGCGCACGCAAGTGGAAGGGGACCTCAGTCAACTTAGCGGGCGAAACTGGAGTCAGCTAGGAAAAGATCGAGCTAGCTGGAGACGCTTGTTGACTGAGGCTCAGACCTACCCCGGACTGTAGCTTCACTTAAAGTAAATAAGTAAGGTCGATCCGGGCTTGCTTTGGCGATTCTTTGAGGAACTGTCCGGTTATTAAATCATATCCAGGGGTATTGTTATTTTTTAGATATTTTATTGTCCGGCAAAGTTCAACCAACTAAAAGTTTTCAGCTGCCGTAATCATACCTGCAATGTCTTCTGTTAGCGCTTGTCCAACAAATGGTTTTAACGTTTCTTCCAGGTGCTCAGCAAATCAGTACTCCTTTTCCTTGTCTCGCCACACTCCATTGTACGAGTATTTTTTTATCGGTAGCGATTGTATACAGGGTTTGTGAATATCTCCCATAGCTTTCCATAGTTTTTCTTAATTTTGTCAGCAGTCAAGCCTTCAAGATACGAAGAGATCTCTCGAATTTTGAAATCTGTGATTGCTTTCTTGAGCTCATTACACAGATGATTTGGGATTGTTTTCATCTTTTGTGTGCTTTTCTCTTTTGGCGCATCAGTTCTTCTAATCCCAGCGGATGTTTACCTTTCCTATTTATGACACCCTTTCTCATAATGGGAATGTTGTTTCACATGGCGTTCTTTGTGACTTCGATAAATCTGCCAACTTCATCTTCCATTTCATATGGTGTTTTGAGCGACACATTCAGAACAATATTTTCTAAAACCGTCGCAGTTAGTTTGGTTACCAATTAATCGAGGGACTCCTTCTTTATTCATTAAACTCTCGCTTATTGTAAAGATTAATGATGAGTGATCTGAGGCGAAATTAAAACTTTCCTCGACGTTCGCAAAGTCCTTAGCTACGCCTCTTGTAATGAAGAAAACTCTGAGGTCTGGAGTTTTTGCTCTGTTAGTAGACTATTAGACGAATTTCAGTCGAAAAGAAGTCAACATTACATTGCATCCCGGCTACTTAGAGTGGTCTACCTTTGATTGAGTCGCATTTTGAGCCCCAAAAACTGTGTTTCAAGTTAAAATCACCACAAACAGTAAAATTATCACCTAAGCTTACATATTGCTATCCTTACTTCATTTTGCTCAGGTGGATTGAAGTGCTAGTTATCATCGTCTAGGAAGAATGGTCTATTCAGCCTGACGGAGGGAATGTGAGCTTTTTCGTCGTTTTATATGTCAGCGAAAAGTTTTTCTATATTTTCAGCACCGACAGTGACTCTAGTAAAAGGTTTCTTTCTCCGTCTGCTACGTACGATTTTTGGGCGGCAGAGAGACGCTGGAGGATGACAAACACACAGGAAGGCCAATTTCAGCTTGGTCGCTTGAAATGATCCAAAAAGTACGTGATTTTGTTTCAGAAGACAGCAATGCTTTACTGAGAATGGTGGAAGAAGCCTTAAACATCGACAAAGATGCTATTCGAACCATTCGATCCGAATATCGGGATCCAAAAGTTGGTCTCTGTTGGACAATAATGCAACGTGTCACACATCACTCATTGTTTGTCAATTTTTGGGTGGAAATCAAGTGTGTTTATTAAATCAAGTTCAAAGGATGTTTTCTGGCGAAATTCCGACCATTCAAGCAGCTTCGACACGCGCACTGGTTGTAATTCCGCATTATGAAACATTTGAAACACTATTGAATCGCTGTAACCAAGGCCGAGAAATAAACACAAACCGTGTTTCAATTATGTTTTCTAGAGCCAGTCCGGGATATTATTTGCCACATTTAGAGCCATATTTTGCTTTTGCATCTCTGAAAAACTCTATCTATACAGAATGACGGTTGAGAACGCTCGCTTGGCTGTCAAAGTCGGTAGCGACTTAACCGAAACCTTTGATGTCAAAAAAAGGTTTAAGATAAGGTGACGTGCTGTCATGTGTATCTTTTTAAAACTTCGATCTTTCAGAACTCAGCGGAGTGTCACCGGTTCGTTTGCTATAATTGTAGCTGAAGCTACCAAAATTGGAAAGAACTTCCTTTTACGAAATTGCTTTGCCCATAGCCGCTCGAATGTAATCACCATGGATGGATATAGCGTTCAACAACACATGCAAATTATGAAATTGTTTTATCAAAATGGGTGTTCTGTTCGGGCAACTTTCCGCGCGCTTCGCTCATTTTACTGTCGCCATAATTCTCCTACCGAGAGGGCTGTTCGAAGTGTGGTGGATAAATTTGAGTCTACTGGATCAGTAAGCGATAAACCAATACCTTTACGTTACGAAACGCAAGATCTACCGAAAACATCGCCGCTGTCCGTAAGAGTGTGCAGGAGAATCAGAGGCAGTCGATTTCGCGTCGCTCATAAGAGCTCGGCTTTTCGCAGACTAAAACTTGGCGAAATTTGCATCGTGACTTGGGCCTGCACCCATACAACTGACCCAGGAGTTGAATATAAATGATCATAGAGAACGACGTGTGCTCGCTGAATGGACTCTGGAGCAGTTGGAAACTGACCCTAATTTTAATCGAAAAGGCCCATTTCTTCAGGAATGGGTACGTCAACAAACAACATTGTCGAATTTGGGACGATACCAATCCCAAGAAATCCAAGAGCGTCCAGTGCATACTGAAAAAGTCACTGTTTGGTGCGGATTTTGGACCGGCGGTGTCACTATAGGTCGATTATTACCAATTTCGTTTGGTCTGGATTGGCTGATATGGACATCAATGGCATGTGATTTCAACAGGACGGCACTACGTGCCACATAGCTCAGGCCACATTGGAAATTCTGCAAGAGCGATACGAGGGCATGGTCATCACACATGAGGGTTTTACTTTTACTTGTGGGGTCTTCTGAAGTCACAGGTCTATGCGAATAAGCCACAAGCTACAGATGCCCTTAAAAGCCAACATAACCCATGCCATCGGTCAAATTCAGCCTGATTTATGCGCCAGAGTCATGGCAAGTTGGACATTTCGTATGCACGGCACCCAGTAGCTGCGGCGGATAAAGATGTTATATTCCATAAATATTGACATTGATAGGCCTTTCAAATGAATATCAAACGATGATATCTTACCTAAACTCTGTTTTATTTAAATTTAAAGATAGAAAGCGCTTTCGCATTGAAAGAGTCCTCTCAATTGATTCATTAGTTCGCCGGTCGACCAGAAATGCATATCCCAAACAACTATTTAATTCATTCTCGTGAATGGAACTGCATTGTCACAGTGTAGTACTAAAAATAATTTTAATATAAATTTCCTTATTGATAGATAGACATATACTCGTATGTAAGTATTCGTCAGATCCTCGTTAATCGATGAAATCTCTGGTACCAACACTTCGAAGTGAAAATACCCACTGCGCCGGACATAAAAACACAACAACGACTGAACAACTGAAAATCATAATTTTTCCTCTCCAAGCCATAACCCTGACACTAAACGATAAATAATCGCATTTGGGACCCACAGGAACAAAAGGCTAAAAACTGCTGAATGACAACAATCCCGAACGCATACACATACACTTGCACGGTCCAAAACAAACATAAAGTGCATGGTTTTAGGAGAGATTATGTCGACCAAAGTCAAAACAAACCTGAGTGACTTAACACTCAAAGAAGTCCCAAGAACTGGATGAAATGGCGGTACGAGGAGTATACGAGTAAGTATCTCGAGCATCCAGTATCTCCTGGTTTTCTTGTGCTGGTTGTTGTTGTTTTTTGGTACAGGTGTACGATGAAGGTGATAGTAATGCAATCAGACCATAGCGGTCAACGAGTTTGGGAGAGTAGGTAGGATGAGTGGTAGACTGGAATTTACGATCCAAGACATCTCGGCGTAATAAATAAAACATACAAATGGGACACTGCCGACCAATGTCAGTAGGTAATGGGTACCACGGGAGATGACCGTTTCTGGTCTGTTTCACTGTGAATTGGATTGCAGCAATGCAACGGAGCACCAACAAGATTGGTGGTATCCCGAAGGAGATTCCTTTTGAATTGCTTTTCTGATCGTTGTTGTTGGTATTGATCGGGCTGATGCTGGTGATGCTGGTGGTAACCACACAGAGGTAAACTACTTGAATTGGGAATTTAATTCGATTTCATAGGATGGTAGATGCTGGTGAGTTCTTTGTTCGAATCATCCATTCATGGTGAAGATGAATGGACAAAAACAAGAATTGCCGGGATTCAGTTGAGTTGTGACTGAAACCGGTAGTCGGAGAGGAGACCTTGGTGCTATCAAAAATGGAATTTAATAATATTCCTTGTGTCGATACCCGTGGCGAAAGAGAACTTTTGTCCAGAACCTAATAAAAATAATGATCAGAATTTGACTGGCGTTCCTAGAATATTGCGTGAAAATTGCAACTGTTATTTGCATGGCCAAGAAATTCTCTTGTAGTTTAAGCTGAGTGCAAGGCCAGGGCAAGGATTTCTTAATATTTTTTCTAGCTCATTAAAAAAAAAAACATGTTAATGGTTTACAATTGTTATGCCCCGAAAATTTCCTTACCATTTACGATTTACTACAATGTTAGTTTCAGTTTAACTAATCAAGCCTCCTAGCTGGATGCGTTTTGTAAATTAGATGGTTGCGATTGTTCGAAGACCAATTCATATCATCAGTCTTCCTTAAGAAGACAAGATGCTAAAGTTCTAAAAAGAGAAATGAGAAAAGACTTCGAACTAACTACCATCAAAACAAAGGAAGCAACATACGTATGCAACCCACCGCTGGCTGATGCGGACTAATGTATTTTCTAGATCTTTTGTTCCCAAGTACTTCGACTGCTCTTTCTACGACACATTCAACAAATTAAGACTGTTACAGTCTAACTCTATCAGAATGGATAGGATCAGAAGTCTGTTTTTAACAGGCGAACGGGGCTTAAGAAGGACACTGCCATCTAAGTTGCAGTTGCTGAGGACGGGAGACGTGAGCCAAATGGACGGAAATGAGACGAAAAGCGCTGTCGGAGGTGCGTGCACTTAATTCTTTTCTTCTCTCGTGGTGACAGAATAGAGAATATAAAAAAAGACGGAACTGGCACCTGCTTAACATGATCAAGCTCGGAAATGAAACTGCATCTTATTCAAAAAAAAAAAAAAAAAAGCACTGTGGCGGTGGCAGCCCGATATGGGCCATGGCCTAGCTTCTTGTCATTCATTTGTGTTGCTCATGTTGTCATTTTTGTCACATCTGAGCGGGGCCTACGGTTTATCGCCGAATCCGAATGGCACTCCTTAGAAGCTCTTTCGTGGGCAATTTTACTTTCGGGAGTTTGCCATTGCCCGCCGAAAGGGTGATGGCGATTTAGAAAAATTGTTGGTGACCCAGCCAGGAATCGAACCCAGACTCTTTGCGTGATAGTCCAATGAGCTAACTATCGCGCCATCGCCATCGCCACCGCATCTTATTCGTCTGCCTTAAAAAAGGTCCAGGGGAAGGCTTGTCCTACGGTTTCCAACTAATAAATGCATTAGTTTCAGTGGATGGAAATCTGAAACACCAGATGCAGTGAAACTCTGCCTGAGTAACAAGGCAGGTAGCATATTCGCTCACAATCATCATTCTGCAAGTGGATAAAGATTTCATGAAAATACAGCATTCTTGCTTTAACAATAACCCAAAGGAGGGTTTGCACAGCAACTCTGCATGTCCTTTGATATTAATTTGATGGGTTGTATTCGCAAAGCCTTTTGTTTAGCAGAGTTGGATGGACATGCCATCATGTATGATAACCGTATCTCCTGTAGCTGAAAAAGTACGAAATCGACTTTTCCTATGCTTATGAATGGTATCTATAAGAACCTGAGCCAAGAAAGAATGTATTTTGCTCTTTACGGATGCTTCCACATGGGGTCTAGAATGTAGTGTTGGTATTAGGTTGGAGAACAACATTTCTATCCGGCGTAAGAATCCACGCAATAAATCAACGAAGGAGTCAGCAGTCAATCAAAGTATGTTGAAATGGCTGATATAAGAATTCTCAGAACTAGACAGGATGTTAATTTTTGGGCAAGGCGATGCGCTGTAATGCGATTTCTTCAACATCGTACTTGAAAGAATAGTGCAAAACTCACACGCAAATACAAGAGGCACGATCTTTCAAAAGTCCGTCCAATTACTCGCATACGCCGATGATATTTACATAATCGGAAGAAAGCAGCGTGATTTCAGTGGCGCTTTCGCGAGCATTGACACGAGCAAGCAAACACGGCACTTAAACCGAAGTCTCGGACAAAACGTCACTCTCCACACACAACGTCACTAGCGCTGGGATCAAACGAATAAATCCTTCTTTGGACTAATAGGCAATCGACCAGCAACTCCCTCCCTCCCTCTAGAATAACAAAAATAACCATATATATGATTTTAATAGTGCCAGTCCTGGTCTCTGGTGCAGAGGCAAAGACGTTATCAGAAATGGATGAGAGTGCTCTTGGTTGTTTTGAGAGAAAAGTTCTTCGAGTGATTTCGTTTACGGTGAGTGGATAAGCAGATACAACGGCGAACTGTATGGATTGTACAGCGACATAGAGAACCGATGGGCACCAATGCTCCGGTCCAAAAAATCTCCGAATCCGCCCCCGAGGGACAGCGCAGTAGAGGAAGACCGAGACTCAGGTGGCGCACGCAAGTGGAAGCAGACTTAGCCAGCTTAGCGTGCAAAACTGGAGGCAGCTAGCAAAGGATTGGGGTGGCTGCAGACGTTTGTTAACTGAGGCCCAGGTTCACCCTGGCCTGTAGCGCCACCTAAAGTAAGTAAGTAAGTCGAAATGTTGAAACAGATGTTCCCTTTATGGATAACTGAAGTAATCCATCTTGCAGAATAAGAAGTCTTCTCTTGGTAAAGCACCCAATCACCTGAATATGGAGAGTCAGTGTCTATCATCTGGTTTCAAAATATTCAGACCCAGAATAATCCACAAGTGCAGCTATACATCTTAGTCATCGACTGACTAAAGCAGAACGAATCATCTATAATGGACCACAGATACAGGACCCTTCTAAAAACCGTCATCGACGATTTTCGAATCGTTTCGAATATTTGACACAAACTGGAAGCTCTCCGCATAGACGCATTTTTTTGCGATTCAGGACTGCTTTTCACGTCAAAAGCACCAGACTGTTCCTTGCATCGACATGAGGTTTCAAGGGAACATTACCATCTTTTAAAAATACACGCGTTAGGAGGAATAAGATGATTTTTCCCCCAACTAAGCGACGCTACCGTCCAGCATGGCTAGCATGGCCTCAGCATTATCGTATACTAGTCAAAACATCTGCAAAGATCGTGATTAACAGAATGACCGCGACCATATATTGGGTTATTTAAAGGAATTTTGCAAGAAGTAAAATAAGTGGAAGCCTTACGGCTCAAGATCTGGGGTCTACAGTGGATGTGGCATGGTATTAAAATCAAACTGCAATAAATGTTGCCAAATAACCAAACTTGGGTGGGCTCTCGAATTATCGTAATGCAATACTTTCCTATTACGATTGATTAACTCGGGACCTTTCTGTGCAATCGCATCATTTAATTTCTGAAACTGTTTACAACATGCATCGAAATTTTGGTTTTTTTTTTTCTTTGGAGATAGAAATGTTGGCCACCAGATTGACAGCATCAACTAATTTTGATGCAAATTCGCCTTTGCTTGTCTTTCCAATGCTTTATCTTTCCTAATCAATCTTTATTTCAGCTGTTGTATACAATCTACTTTTCATCGGCCGTGATTATATGCTCGAAGATTACAGAAGTCAACGAGCTACGCTACGCAAATATCAGTCTTTTGTGCTAAGAGAAGCCATTTTAAATAACACTTTTGGAGGAATAGCAGGCTCCCCAACCGTTGAGTACTTATTTGCTTGCACGAATGCTTTGATTTTATTGTCGCTAATCTCGGAAAGCCTGCCGGAACGATAAGCTTATTCCACTGAAAAATCACATTCACGAAATCTGGATCAAAAGTTGAAGTATTGCTATTTTTGATGACATTACTACCGTAAACTTTACTAAACTCTTGCCTTGGTCCAGTTAATTTATTTCCTTTATTGAAGTAGTATGGTTCTCCATGCTTGGACCACATTTGGAACGACAATTCGACTAGGGCACCGAATCGCGCCACATATGTAACTCACATACAGAAAAATGCAAGGACGGGTAAAAAGAGGGTGGTTGGGTGCTGTAGAAATAGAGTAGGCACTGAGGGAGGTTAACCGTGTGATATCCAGTGTTGCAGCTATCTTATACACATCAATTGTGCTTATAATACCTCCACGTGGTAACCGCTGGGTACCATCCGGACTGGACCTGCTAAGCTTATGAGAACGATTGATGGACAGCAGTGAAAAATAGCAGCAGTATAAATGGGACAGCGGATACCTTATCCGGGCTTCTCCGATATATTTGGAGATCAAGTCGGTAAGTATTTCCGAGACTGCTAAAAGTCAGGGTCATGGGAAAGAGATGGTGGCGAGATAGCCAACGGCAGCACTAATATCCCAGAACTGGTTACCGGCCCCACGTTCTAGGGGTATCAAAAATGGAACCGGCCCTCCAGGTTGGGGGATGTGCCGCCGGGGTAACTGCCGGCCATGTAAAAAATGCAAAAGTAGGGAAGCAACAACAAGCCTCAGATACGACGGATCTACTGTTGACAACCAATTCAAACGAATTAAGTACAATGAACTTCGTATATGATACATGGAAAGTTAGGTCCCTTAACAGACCACGTGCATATGAACAACTAGGGAAGGCCCGAGACGTCCCTTAGCAATCCGTATTAAGGGTAAATTAGCCAACACTGGCTCCAACAGAGGAGAAAAATGACGACACTAAAGATGCCTTCCATGAGCTCCTGAACAAGACCTACGAGCAATGCCCTAGCTATGACATTAAAATGCAAACCTAAGGAGAGATGGAATATTTGGTAGAACTATTGGAAGGTATAGCCTTCACGACACCACCTCCGATAACGAATTCAGGCTAATCGACTTTGCGGCGGGGCAAAGTATTGTCGTCGCTAGCACGAGGTTTCCAAATCTCAATATTCGCAAAGGGAAGTGGAGAACTCCTGACCGGCATCGTCTCGGACCATTACCTTTTTGTAGCTAATGTATGGTTGCGGGTATTTCAAACTGTCGACGTCAGCCGACTATAATCGCAAGAGATCGAGTCTCTCTTAATATCTTAAGAAGTCCACTGCCGTCAACATAAAGCATATTGGACCAGTGGCAACGTCACCCGACCTGGGTGAAGTGAAGATAGTAATATCTAAGCTTAAGTCAAAAAACGCTGCTGCAGCAGACGGCTTTACTGCCGAGCTCTTTAAAACATCACGCGATGACCAACTCATCCCTAAAATACGATAGGAAGAAAATATCCCAGATAAATGGAATCGCAGCATTATTTTTTCGATCCTCAATAAAGGTGACCATCTGCTGTACTATGTAAATACTCATTTGTCAACAACAATCAGTGTGGCTTCAGGCCAGGAAAGCTCACCATCGGCCGATCTTTGAGAAAACCCACGAGCTTCGATTCACCCCACCTACTCTATACGAGCTATACAGAGCAAAGTCTAGCTTTAGAATCTCTGCAAAACTTGTCCATCTGCTGCTTCACCAAGGTCTATAAAAATCTCACCAATACCATTGATGTCAACAAAGGATTTAGACAAGGCGATGCGCTGTCATCTGATTTCTTCAACATCATTCTTGAAATAATAGTGAACAACTCGGACGCCAACACAATCCAGAAGTCCGTCCACTTACTCCAATACGCGGATGATGTTGACATAATCGGAAGAAAGCGGCATGATGTTATTGTCAGTATTAAGACAGAAGCAGCGGTGATGGGTTTTACGGTCAACCACGGCAAGGCAAAATATATGCTATGAAGCAAAAAGGGCGCTCAACAGCGACGTCTTAGACAGAACGACACCTTTGACAAATATAACTTTGTGGTAGGTAAGGATATTGCCTATTTAGGCTCCGCTATAAATTTAGACAATGACACCAGCGCTGAGATCAAACGAAGAATAACTCTTGTCAATCGCTGCTTCTTTGGGCTAAGTGTGCAATTGACTAGCAAAGGCCTCTCTCGAACAGCAAAAGATCGAGCTAGCTTGTTGATTGAGGCCCAGATCCACTTAGGACTGTAGCGCCACCTAAAGTAAATAGGTAAGTGTAAAAAGTATAACACTACGGATTGCAGCAACTGGGGATGAAAGTCGTTTCGGATGGTTTCCGATCTACTATATATCCTCCTGAATCGATGACTTCCACACCTTACGCATTCTTACCAAGCAGTGCTTCATGTTTAGATTACTAGACAGTCAGTCGAGGGAGAATCGACAGCTTTCTGTATAAAGAGAGTATGGTTTCAGTTTGACGCATGACACCAACAAGTGTGCCCTGTATCCACATTCCTATAACAAGATGAAATCTATTATGCGCCGGTTATCTGGTGGAACAAGCTTCGAACTGGGCTGTATTTCCTAGCACTTCGGACTCTGCTACAAATTTATGTATTAGTCTATGTACTTTTCCCTATATTCTTTCTATGGGCTGTTTAAAAAGAAGTTATAGTTGGAGCAACACCCACCTGAGTTTTAATAACCTTGTCCACCGACAGTCTTTCTTCTTTGTTCTTATGAATATGAAAGACTATGCAATAACATCAGAACTCCTTTTGCACTACTGATTGCAATAAATTTTATGTTTCGAAGTATCTGCATCAATAATGACATTCAATCTGCATTTTAAGTCGAAATCTTAGCTGGTTCCAGGGGGCAAGCATTTCAAGCGTTGTCCGAAGACTAAATTCACTTAGTCAAAGTACTTACGTAAAGTAAAATCGCCACTGAAGTTGCTGTGTAAACTCAGAGGAGAATTTTTAAGGACTACCAACCGTCCTCGGTTAAGGCATCTGCTAACAGTTGGACCTTAAATGAGCCCATCTGCAGATAGCATTACTCTCAAGGATGCTGGCAGAAGGAACGAAGACTTTTCGGCGAGGGTGATCACTATTATTGTGACTGTTTAGCTTACCGAAGTTATATTGTTGTGTTATAGACGCAACACATAACGTAAATAACTTCCATTCCCTTATCAGTAAGCGTCGTTTTAAAAAATGTTTCGTTCGGCTTGTGTAAATTCTCTTTACAACAGCAACAGCGCGTTGTCTAAAAGTTTCGCTTCATGCTCGACAAAACCGGTACAGAAACTCTTGAAATGTTGAAACGACAACATCATCCTTGTAAATGCTATAGCAAAAACTTAAGTGTTTGAGTGGTTTTCCCCTTTCAAAAAAGGTGAAATATCAATCTGAACCTCGGCCCGAATCGAAAAATTTGCAAAATTCAATTAAAAGATCGACGACGGACTATTAAAGAAGTTGTGGAGCTATCTGGAGTGATTGGGTGCTTAGCTCAGCGAAATTTGAATGGAAGATTTGGAATTTAAAATCTGGTTGCGAAATCGTTTCTCGCACATCCCCGTTCACGTGTTGATTTTTGACAAAAATGGCATGACCTTTATACCTCATCCGACCAATGCCGACATGAGGTAAGGTTAGGTTAAAGCGGCTGTTGGAAAGGGACCAACCCACTAAGGCCTGTTGGCCCACTGTGATACCCCATGGATCTGTGATCCTTCTACTTAAGAGATCATTTGGACTTTTGCAAAGCGTAGGAGATTTTTAACATCTGTGTTGCTAAGAACGCTTTTTTCTCGAAATGAAAAGAAGTATTGTGTGAAAGAATAGAATTTTCACGATATTACTGAGGTGAAGGATAAAACGACAGAGGCCTTTTGAAAAAAATAACTTGTGGGCCCAAGTGTGTAAAAAGAAAATTGCTGGAATATGTACAGACAATATTTAAAACATGTGGACTAAGCTAAGATTATTCTGATTCAACGTGAAAAGTGGCCTGATTGTTCAATATTTCCTAACCTGTCTGTTATGTGCACTACAATGGAAGCAGAAAGTGGCATCAGGTTGATCAAAGCTAACGACGCGAAGAAAGTTCCATTGCAGTGCCATGACATAGAAGCCACCTACCCCATCAGGCAGACGAGAGGGCCGGAAGCAAAACTGCACATGGAAAGCGTAGGAAGAGTTAATATCCATTGGTACGAACTGAAGGGAGCTTACTTTTTCGCTTGTCTCACTGAAAGTGAGGCGATTTAAGTAGAAGTAGAAGTCTAGTGATTCTAAAGAACAAAATTTCAAGGATCGTGAGGAGAAAAATTCCGGGCTTTTACCCCTTCAAGAGTATTGCAGATAGAAATTGGAGATTATTCAATGTAATACAATATCAGGTACTGTTGTGCTTTGCGTAGTCCTGACCGACCAATGTTCGAAATGGTATTCTTAAGCAACTCATCATGCATGAGATAGATTTCCATCGAATTCTCCTTGACTCATAAGTCAAGTCATTTGTAACTTTTGAAATTACATATAAGTTGACAAATAACTAACTAACTGACATTATGAGATAGAAGGAAAAAAAAAATCAAAGAAATCCAATATAAGCTACCTGGAAAGGTTAGTCCGCAGTTAGTTGTCTATTCATATGAAGACCCTCAATGACTGCTAAAATTAGTGTAACCGTGCGCGATATATCTTCCTTTCATTTTTAAATACCGCGCACGGATGCCACATAGTAATTTACAATCCAATCAGTTGGCATAGTGTATTCGTACAACTTCTTCTTATTATGTTCACCAAACTAGCTGGGGATAGGCCAAGAGTGAATTAGTCTCAACAAACCGAACCGCGAACAGAATCAAAAATCAAAAATAAAAAAAATATCCGTACTTCTCGTACAAGGTTCATGCGATAACAATTCGAGAGTCGAGCCGAACTATTGGCAATAAATGAACTCGACTTCCCAAATTGGCAATCGTATTAGGCCACTGGCAAGTACTACTCGTACAATCAGAAGTACCTTCACCATTGTCGTCATCGTCATTTTGTTTCTATTACAATTGTTGCTTAAAAAAAAAAACAACCAACCAGTCGCCGCAGTCTTGGACTAAGAGGTTCTAACCTATACGGATACATCGGTTGTGATTTCAATTTTTTCGGATTTTTTTTTTAAGTTGTTTTCGCTTGTCTCGGAACAACAGTTGAACCTCATGAGTGGCTCCTTGAAACACAGATGATGTGCCATTAATTCTAATCGGTCCAATTAAAACAAAATGCACGACCGTAATTTAGCGATTTTTTCTAATTCTCTGACTAGCGATGGTTTCGTTTGGTTTGGTTTGGTTTGGTTATTGTATTGTATTGTATCTATTTGGCGGCTGTATCTTGTTTTTCAAATTGGAAATAGGTAAGAGGCCACTGTGTTGCACTTGGAAATTAAAATGCCTGCATGTGGTGGCATAGTGTATCCAAAAGATCGAGTTCTTCGTAGTTACAAGAACCTGTGCTCATTGGGAACTTGGCAGTAATGATGACTGGCGGTGGTGTATTCGTATTGGACGCTTTGAAGGGGCCAATTTCAATGTCTGCCCCGAGAATTCTCTCTCTCTCTCAAAAAAAAAAAAAAAAAACAGACAAAAACCATTAGAACAACAACAAAAAGAAAAAAAATACATCTATATCGACGACCTTGGAAAATTTCGTGATGTTCGAAATCAGCTACCGCTAGTCAGCAAGCGGTTAAAAATCTCTCAGGCACATTCCAATTGCCGAAGAGAAATATAATTTAAATTTCCACATCGTTTCATTCGATATAAAGATACAGAAACTGATACTAACGAGCGGGAAGACCAAGGTTCGTCGTTGTCGGCAGCTTGGTGCAAAATAATGCCGAAGGGTGACATAGGTCAATGATGTGAAGTGAGAAGCGAATTTGTGCCACAGTAGCAATGAATCACTGCTTCAGATGGATTTGTTATTTTGTTGCTACAGTGCGCTTGAAATACCAAAGACCCTGAAACAGAGCTGAGTCAATGGACTGAAATTTCTTAAGCAACCTCAAAGTAATTGTGGTTCAAAATGATAGAATAAACCTCAAATCATAGAGATACAGACAGATTCTTTCTGTCGCTGAAGAGAGAGATCGAATAGGCAAATACTAGGAAGTATTGAAGTCGTCCTAATTGTATGTATCTACAAGTCACACGAAAGGACGATACAAAATATGAGAGGCCATTGAGAAGCAATTGTCAGAGAAATATTATCGAAGATGCCATTAAGCGCATAAAAGTGAGAATCGATGAAATGCAACTCTTCCCTACTAATATTGTGGTTAAAGACCGATCGGACTGAATGGTGTCATCACACCTAAGGAAATATTGCTAAATTCTCCAAGTATAAAGCGGTTGGCGCACGAAGGAAAACCGAAAAAAGCTGTATGAAACCGATCACCGTTCCACCATTTTCAAGAATAAAGAAACAATTTTGAGAAAAGCCTGGAAAGGTATGAATAATGGATAAACAGTGACAAGTAAAAGTTAATTTTTATATGAAATTGGGAAACGAAAACTTTTCCCACTATGGGGAATTTTAGATAGTATAGCAAGAAAGGGTTGTTCACACAAGGAAATCTCATGAAAACTACAACGAACACTTAGTTTCTTTGGGAATCGTAAAGAAAACTAGATACAATTGAGCAATTCGGAGCCAATATTAGACGCGTTATTGCCGAAATGCAGACCGATTTACCGCGAAGAGTGGTAAAAAATTGGACGTTCAGATTTCCTCAAAGAAGGCAAGTATCATGGAGACTAAAAATATTTTTTTGTGTTTTAATTCAAATAAAAGTTAAAATAGCAATTGCATTCACCGTGTCTTTCTCTAGCACCACGATGTTTGTTAACCTGAAGATGTTTGTTTTTCGTTGCGAGATATGATAGCGATATTAGGAATGCTGCTCAGCATCATCATGAATTTTGGTGGCTTAGTGAAGGAGAGGAAATAAACTCGTCGTTTCCTTCTAGTTCGTTTAATATGTAAGGCCCTTATTGCGGTTGTCGATCGTCGATCAAAACGATTGTCGATTATCGAATCGACTGATTTTAAGTTTGGTATTGTGTAACTCAATCGACAAAGGATTCTATTATTGTGTATAAAAACCATATAAGTAACTATTGTGAGCACAATTCGTTCTGACAGTTGTTTGCTTACTTATTCATTGCCGCAATATTTTTGAAATAATTTAATAAAATAAACTCAATCGAATTGTGTTTAAGTGATTCAGACGATGAGAACTACAATATTTTTAATCTTGAAATGGTCCGATAAAGAAAACAGATAAGAGATGCTTCAAACCCTTTAAAATTTGAGGAAAGGGTGTAAGTATTTCGTTTGAGAAATCACATGCATACATACATACATAACTACAATTTATCTTAGAAACTAAGCAAAGTCAACTGTAAGAAACTCTTCTATTCCAAATATTTTGAAACTCGATGTGTTGTATTGGTCACTTGCTTCACCCTAAATTCAAATTATTGTATTTTTTATATAAACTTCACATTTGTTATAAAAATCTCCACATTTCAATTTATATTTCTGCAAGCCACAGACCAACGATCAGGAAATTTCAATCGACTAAAAACAGCTGTCAAATCGACAATTGTCGATCACAATGGACACTCACAATACCAAAATTAAAAATCGTCGATCGTCAATTGACGACAGTCGATTGCAGTAAAATTTAAAACAAGCTTTTCTTTTCCGAGTGAAAAATATAATATTTAGTTTACAAATCCATCCCATCCCTTAAATTGCTTTCAATAGTAAGAGCAAACTGATGAGATTAATATATTGCAGGGTCATCTGCGAAAATGGCCACTTCACAAGCAGGCGGATTTGGAAAATCAGCGAGGTAAATATTGAAGAGAACAGGTCCCAAGACCGACCCTTGCGGAACACCTGAACTAAAAACAATTGAATTGGACACACTGCTGTTCACATGGACATTAAAACAACGGTTAGATAAAAAGAGTGCACTTTTTTACAAAGCGGGAGTGAAAAACCAAAATGAATCATTTTATAATTGAGACTATAATGCCAAACCGAGACAAAAGCCTTTTCGATGTCTAACAAAACCATTCCCGTGGACTTCCTTGATAATGATGGTTTTTTTATTGAATTAAAAATTCTAAGCCAAATTGTTCTTTATGATAAGTATTATTATCACAGATAAATGCTAAAATTTTCTCTTTAATAATTTTTTCAAAAATGTTTCCTAAATTGCTGAGTAAGCTGATTAGCCTATAGCTTCCTGGATTTTCTGGTGGCTTTCCAGATTTTAAAATTGGCACCACTTTAGCTTTTTTCCAAGCATCAGGAGAATATTGTAATTTCAGGCATGCATTTATAATGTAAACTATGTATAATATCCCTGCCTTTGGAAGTTGTTTTAAAAATGTGTTTCTTATAAGGTCCACACCACCTACCTTTTTAATGCACAGACCCTTTATAAAATATTCAACATCTTCTTCGTTCACAAAAAGATTATTTTGAGAGTTGAGACTATCTGCATTGAATGCTTGCCCAGTGATATTCACCCCACTATTCGTATAAGCATCGCCTTAGTGCTGAGATACTAAAAAATTACTTGCAAAGCTACTTGCAAGGGCATTCTATTTTTCATTGTCGGTGAAATAAGAGCAAGAAGTCGTTTTTAAACATGGTAACTGCCTGTTTTTAGTTTTGATTATGTTCACAATGTTCCAGAACGGTTTTGCATTTTTATCTAAATATTTTAATTTGACATTACACTCTGTGTTCTTGTACTCTAATATTTCTTTCGAAACCAGTTTTTTGAGGCAGAGCACTTGGTATCGAAAAACAGGCTGACTATACCTTTTGCAAATATTTCGCAACTTTATTAACTCCAAAATATGGGAAGGAAGTTTTTTCAATTGGCTTCGTATTGGTATTTTCGGAACGGCTTCCTCAACAGAGCTTAAAATAGTTTGGGAAAAACTATCAACAATTGAATCAATATCTCCTTTAGACTTAATACTGTCTAAATTCTTTGGAACGCTAAAAACTTTTTGATTAATTCTGTCCAGTTGGCGTTTTTAAAATTTCTTCGATATTGTACACTTCTCTCCCCTGACCGAAGAAGCCGACAAAATACGGGGTTATGGTCAATTAATTTTTTAAAAATGGTGGAGTAATCAAACTATCCACATTTGTAAAAAAATAGGTCAAGGATAGAGGGACTACCACGATAGCTAGCAGGAAAATAGGTGGGACACGGAGGAAATAGAACGGAAACAGGAAACAAGACAGAAAGACTTAAAAGAATATTTCCCCAACTGTTTGCTTTGCAACAGCCCCAATCTCTATGACGGCAATTTAAGTCTCCCGCTATCAGGAAGTCATCATTTATTGTTAAAAACTTCCTTAAGTCACTCTTAAGACTTGTTTTTTTTCCAACTGATGTAGCACCACCAGGAAAATACACACAGTAGAGTTTAATAAATTTGTTATTAATTAAATTTATTTCAATGCCTACATTTTCTATAAGACGCGTGTTTATAATAGGTAAGGGCGAATGTTGAATTGATCTTCGATCTTCTAATAAGTATTGCAACTCCCCCACCTATGCGGTCGACTCGATCATTTCGATAACATTTAAAAACAGGTGTTGATAAGTTAATCTTTTTCTTGCGGTTGTAATTAAGACCAGTCTCAGTAACAAAAGCAATATCAATTTTGCTTGTATTTAAAAAGTTTGTAGTAAACTCTACAGTTTTGCTTCGGATCCCTCTGGCATTCCAATTAACAATATTAATACATGTACTGTCCATAATTACTTGTTACTACTATACACAAACTTACATGCTAATTGTGCGATTACTTAAAATTGATCATATTTTGTCTTAGAAGATGATAATGACTCTATCATTTCAATCGTTAATGCATTTAATTCATCGATAGTGAAGAGAGTAGAGTCATTGGATATATTGCACGGAAGATTTAGTGAAATGTTGCTGGAAGTGACATTGCTGAGGTGACCTCCATTGCTGACAATAGCATCAGCTGCTGTGAGAGAAGGGTATTCCCATACATTATGAGCTGGATTTGCACCCTTAACTGGATGACGAGGTTGTGGGAGCAGAGGAAACTCATTGACAGAGTGAATTGAAACCGGGTGCTTATGTATAAGTATTGTATGAGCAGAAGCTTGTGCTTGTGATACGAGTAGTTGTGGAACCGAGGAAGGAGCATTAGACTTTTTCCTAGTCGCTTTCTCTTTTATTTCTTGGTAAGCCATTCTGTTGATGCAAGAGGGATCGGAAGCTCTATGAGAATTTTTGCAATTTGCACGTTTAATCACATCGGGTTCATAACAATCAATAGTTTTGTGTGACCTAGCACAGGTACCACAATAAGTTTTTACGATACAGTTCCGTTCGCCATGACCATAAATCTGGCAATTATGGCATTGAGTTAATTTTCCACGGAGTTTTTTCTGCAAGCTCCAATTTACTTGCGTGTGCAATATTGAACGATAATTCTTCTTTAGATCGAAAAACCTGAGTGAACCATTTTCAAGTGATATTAAGTAAAAATCATCAGCGTAGTGTTCATACTTTTTGATTATTCTCTTAACATCGATGCATTTAAGTTTGAGTTTAATTAGTTCCTCTTTAAGAGCAGGAGTTTCAACTTCCCCTAATCCATACAAAAACACTTTGAACACTTTTTTCACTTTTAAGCTCATGGGGAAAAAAATTACATTTTTCAGTTTTTAATTTAGAAATAACTGATTTATATGAAATCAATGATCCACATATTATTTTGATTCCGATTGAAATCTTTTTAATTCAATAGTCACACATTTTAAGTGATTTCATGATTTTTGCAATACTTTGTCTGGAAGGCACTGTAGTGGACTGTAATAATTATTACTATTTAGATCTTTTCGACTACGCTCGCTGTTTTTTATGTTATTCATATTGAAATTGAAAAAGATTTTTCTATTCGAGGACTACTGATTGTCCTCGGCTTCAGGCGATCTATCACGTTTAGCAATTTTGGTTAATACAACACACATGCATTAGGGAAAGTCGAACATGATGTGAACGCTGCGAGATGAAATCACACACGATGACAGCATCCTGTACAAGGGCAGTTAAATCATAGTCCCCAAAAACCAAAAACAACGAACACTTGAGCAGGTGCACAAAGGGCACATAGGAATTCAGCGCACATTAGCTAGGGCAAGAGAAAAAGTATTCTGGATAGGGATAACAAGTGACATTATTAATTTCGTCGAACCATGTCACATATGCCAAACTCAACGAAAACCACAGAAGCAGCCACTACTACAAAAGCCAGTCCCTCAGTTTCCGTATGAGATTGTAGGCACCGAAATATTTATATCCAATAACAAGAATTATCTATCAATTGTTGATAGTTTCAGTGGATTTTTCGATGTCAAAGAATTAGATCAAGCAACATCAAAAGAAGTCATTACACACTTGAAAAGCACCTGGAAAGCAATAACGGGTCTCAAATTTCGTCGAAGGATTTTCGCGACTCCTCGACGGACTGGAACTTTAACCATATAGCGTCCATACCAAAATACGGCCCATCAAACGGATTAAGTGAAAGATACTCGTACGTCCAAGCTGCAAAGAACATGCATCATAAGTGTATACGTCACGGCACAGACTATAACTTGGCGCTATTAATGGGCAAAATTTCAATTACTCTTTTTGACTTTTCTTTGCATAAAAAACGGAAGAAATTTTTTGGTCAAAGGAATCAGGGAAAAATCCCAAAAAATTTTTAATAGAGCGAATCGTTTGTATTTAAAGCGAAAGAAGAAATAAAAGAGTCGTGTCCTCAAAACTCACCATATTATAGCACGCGCCTCACAGAATAGAAAACTAAAAGAGAACTGTCAAAAAGAGTCATGACTCAAATGTCACCGTGTAATACCGAACTTAGGGTCAGTTGGGGTAAATGTAAACGGCCGTTATTTCAACATTTTAAAACAAACTGTCGGAACCCAGACAAATAAAAAATCAGATTATGAAATGTCGCAACACCGGTGCATGTAACCTCTTGCAGCTGGCTTTCGGATTTCGTTGGAAAATTTTTGCGTGATCTCTTATCTGTTTTCTTTTGATTTCAAGAGATCTTATAAGCTTTGTTTTATTTCCGTTATTTATAAGGACGTTATAATTCACGATGCCTTTACGCTCGTTGATGGTACCTCATACCCAGTGTTCTTTATTATTCTGATGGATTTTGGCGGAGACAACATCATCGCACATCTAGGCTAGATACCACCCACACACAACCGATCCACCCATTCAAACACATTATACTTTCATACGTGGTGCCACTAATTCAGCTGTCAAAGCAAAGGGCCTCACTTCCAGAGTTCCGACAGCTTCCCCATATGGAATACCTTAATCCACCAGTCGACGCGTTGTCGTGTTCGTCATGTTCATTTTCCATAAAGAAGGCAGACCGTCCTTCCGCCTGGCTTTATCACAGGTACCTATGTGCTCATCTCTGAGGTGGTCAGCAAGGAGCGGGAGCTGGATCCAAAGAATCCACTGAATGATACCTGTAACGTGGCACCAGAGAATGACAGGAAGATAAGAACGGGCACAACACAGCTAATATACAGGGCGTAGTTAATGAAGGGATTCTGTTTTGTTTTAGAAAGTAGTCCAACCGACAGTATGCGATAAGCCTTAAACCGTGCTAGGGACGTTATGTCGTGAGCCAACATTTCCTGTCTTTATTGTTATTTAAAAAAAAAAAAAGTAAGTACTTTAAGTGGCTCTACAGTTCGGGAAGGACCTGGACCTTAGTCAACAAGCGTCTTTAGCCAGCTTGATACTTCGATAGTTGCCTCCAGTTTCAAACGCTAACCTGGCTGAAATCTCTTACACTTACGTGGTCCACCTGAGTCTCTGTCTTCCTCTACCGCGCTGTCCCTTGGGGGCGGATTCTAAGGCCTTCCGGACCAGAGCGTTTGTGTCCATCGGCTTTACATGAACCAGCCATCTTAGTAGCTGGATCTTCACTCTTCTGGCTAAGTCAATGTTTCCACTCATCGTCAATACAGACGGTACAGAATAACACTCAAAGAATTTTCCTCCCAAAACCACTTTTTCTTCTTCCAGATAAGAGCACCCTCATTCATGCATGATAGTGTCCATGCCTCTGAGCCATAGACCAGGACTAGGATTATTAAGGTCCTACTATGTATGGGGTCACTTTTTATTCTTTTAAGAATGGGCTTTGCTACTCAATTGTATTTTTAGCTTAAAGAAGCAGCGATTGACAAGAGTTATTCTTCGTTTGATCTTAGCGCTGGTGTCGTTGTCTGAATTCATAGCGGAACCTGTTGACGGCGACGTTCTGTTCGAGACGTCGGTGTTCAGTGTTCTTTTTGCTTGACAGCATATCGTCGTTCCAAACACGAAGCGGCGTATCTCCCAATTTAAATTCTCTTTGTAATCGAAGGTCTCGATGAGATCTTAACTGCCCTTGATGGAGCTGCGTGGCTTCTCCATCTTCACTTCCATGTCACGTGGACGGATTTGTTAGTCAACATCGTCCAGGTTAAAAGGTTCATTCTGCTTAACAGCGGTATTTGGTTCGTCAACGCCGTTATGCAGTCTGCAGAAATGCTCTTTTCACATTAAAATCGCTGATGAAATTCCGAAAACTCAAGGCACCTTACCTAAGTCTACTTACATAAACAAATCCGCATCCAAATAGGCGCTGCTTATAGCGAGGAGGAACCTCAGAGTGATTCTAAATTTCTTAAAAAAATGTAGGGTTACTATTATAGTTTCAAAGTTGAGTTACCTGAGACACAATCAACACTTTAGTCTATAGGCTAGAACGCAGTTGATGGTTTAAGTTTATAATTAAAAAAAAAAAAAAATTACTTTTATGCATAGTGCCATATAGAATAACCTTCACCTGTTGTAAGCCACCAACATGGAGGTTTTCCGGAATCGTTGGATATATGTATACAGAGCCAGAGCTCGCGAAAATATCACGGGTCAAAAATAGTCAGAAGGCTGTTCCGAGATCCTAAAATCCCTTCTCCTAGTCTAGAAGGCTATTCAGCTTAGACCAGGTGTAGGTACATATATTGCCATACCGCTGTGATAGCAATACCCTAGGTGTTTCGATAGAGATTTCACGTTAAAAATGCCAAAGTTGGCGATCTTCAAAGAGCAAGAGGATTCCTAAAGTTGGGACTACCTAAGAATCGCATCCTCATGTTAAATTTAGACAATGAGGGTATTTTTACAGCCGTCAGTCAATTGTTGCATTTTTCTTCCAAAGTTCAATGTCCGCTAGTAAAACAATTAAAAGCGTTTTGTTTGAAGTGCATTTTTTACGGATTCAATTGCTATGAGTTGTTGTTTAGAGCAATGCGTACAAACGACTTTTTGCAGGCAACTTAAATGGCATTGTGCAAGATATTAATCTTCTCAGCATCGCTTTACATCTGTCGGAGTCCTCAAAAGAACAGTTTTCTATGACATTTCGGTCTCGTTTGCATCAATGTAGAACTGCACTACACTGACCTCATCACCTCAAGCAATCCGGCTTAGATGGCTAGGTCCCGGCTTAAAAACTTTTCGACTCTAATTCTATAGATCAATATAGTAGAAGTAAATCTCATCTTAAATGAAGCACACAAGAGGATGGAGACCTCGGCCAACTTTGAATGCAACTCGAGGCAGCTGGAAAAAGACAGCTCTTGCTGGATAAGCACGTTCCTCTAAATGTGTCTTTTGAAATACATATCTCTTCTCCTGAGCCTGATTCATTTTCTTGACCATTTGTGACCGAGTATAGGCCATGTAAGTCTAGATCTTTCAAACGTGCCCCTATGAGTCCATTTATGGTTACCCTTGGACAGAAATTGGAATGTGTTAAGAACATGGGAATATACTCGTACATGGGTCATCAATTGAATTTTTTTCATTGTGTCCGAGTCTGGCTAACACAACAATAGCAATACAATTTCCTGCGACGTCCGAATGTATTGGAACCTAACTGAGTAGATATAAGTTCGTGCTATTTGGCTTTTTCCTTGAGATAGCATCCCTAAGTCAATCTCTGTCTTATGATGTTCAAAGCTTAAGATCTGGTCGTTGATTAGCTCTATGTGTATGTGTACCGCAGTATATGTACTGCAGTTTCCATCAGGAATGCTGGAATAAACCTGAGTCAATTAGCGAGATGGTGTATGTCCATGGCTTCAAAATAGGTAAATTCTGAAATGGTAAAGGTCGCTTATGAATGCATTCTGATGGCTTAGAAACGTCCCTTAGATAAGCGATCTATCCATCGCTCAGTGTTTCTAAAATAAAGCGAAACCTGTGGCAACCTATGTATGCGAAAATTGCCAACAGCTACCAATTAAAGAAAGGCGGGGTTTCTATCGCACCATTGCAGACCGTTCGAGTAGGCTCACCGCATGATGGCACTGTGAAGTGCTTCAACTCAAATGATATCTGAAGAACCTGCTGTCAAGAATAGAGGGAAAACTAGGTAGGCCATCTATCGTTAACTACTGACTTTTAGGAAGAGAATCTCAGTCAAGTATATTAAGAATACCTCAAGCCGTTTAATTTTACCCTACAGAGTTGACAATAAATTAAAAGAAGTTCTTTCGAAAGGTGAGGTTCGTATTGTACAAATTTTTATACATATGTACATACAAATGTACTCTTATTTATGGCTGCATTTACAAGTATTTCTTTTCTTACAAAGTCTTTAGTAATTTTCAATGGAAATCCATTTTTATTTGAAGTCATATCGTGAGAAACTTACAACTTTAACTGACTCCAGATGTTTACTCCCTTATCAATGTTTGCACTTCCAAATACCGCCCTTTGTTAAAAACGCAATCGTGGTAATGTAAAAGATCAAAAAATTCAAGTCGTAAGTACATAAATATCTCACTCTTTTATTGTCGGAAAAAAGAAGAAATACTCAGGGAATAATCATTTCATTATATGGGATCGTTCAAGATTAAGGTTTTCAAAGCTCAAGATAGCACGTAGGATGTTCCGGGACTTGTTAACTTTATGTTTACTACATATTTGTGTTCGTAGTAATTTCAAATAATGAAACACATTTTGTAACTTTGAGACAACAATTATCCAATTCAGCTCAAAATTTGTCAATGTCCATTCCGATTGGCATGTGGTCATCTAAGTTCAATGAATATCTATCAATGTTTATGTTTTCTTGGCAAACATAAGCACTGCAAAAGTTGTGTCAATGTGCATCGTACGTGTTGTTTATTTGTCATGAAAACTTATATATCTATAAAATCATGGTTTATAGCTAACATGCAAGTATGTATAAAGTGATGACAAAGCCATTAAACCAAACACTTGATAAAGCTGTAAAAAGTGCACAAAATTGTATTCTTTATTGAACAATCTACATGTATCTGGACTTACTGTATATCCAATTTAGCCTAAGGGCATCAATAGATTAATGTTCTAGTTGATTGTTAAAGATAAGTTTGGGTCAGCAGTATGTCTTACAGACATCGATTTAATAAAGTTTACAGATAATCAGTGACTTTAGAGATAAGTTTTCAGGTACGCTTAAACTGACCGGACTAATTGATATCTTTGACACCATAACGAATGTAGTCACACCATTAATTTCATTTTAGTTCCACTTGACGTAATACATACTTTCAACATCAATTTTAACTTCTTACTTTTGTTTGAGTCCAGTTGTATCGAAAATACCAATGTAGTAGTACAAATTTGTGCGATAACAGGCAAACATCGTTAGCATAGTAAAGCTGTTTAGGATATTTTGTGAGGACTTCTTCATTTCTCATTCACATAGAACTCTACAAAAATATTAAGCGCGCCACAGATAGCTCGTGTTGGTTTTTGGGCAAACTTTCCTATCCAATGCTATTAAAAACATTTTCTTAACATGATCTGTGCAGAGATAAGAGGCGATGTGTCCGCATGTTGGCTTAACCTAAGCTTAGGTTACAAATCATGTTGTTATTCTTCTGTGGAACGAGGGCACTAAGATTGCTACTATGCTCTGAAGCGGCGTTTGCAAGGCAAACTTTAAAATGTTTCTGAAAAGACCATTGTTTATCCCAAATGGTTGTTTATGTAAGCAAAGCGCTGCTGATTATTTCTGTTTCTTCAACAATGCGCTTACTCACTTACTTAAGGTTGCGCTACAATCCGAGGTGAACTTGAGCCTCAACCAACAAGTGTCCCCAGTCAGTTCGGTATTTCGGTAGCTCCCTCCAGTTTGGAACGCTAAGTTGGCTGAGGTAACCTTTCACCTGCCTAAACCAATATGTTCCTCTACTGCGATGACCACTGGGGCTAGATTCAAAGACTCTTCAGATCGGAGCGTTGATGTCCATTACCTCTATATGACCCAGCCATTTTAGTCATTGGAACTTCACTCTTTTGGCTCATAGGCTATGTCTCTAAATAGCCCATAGAATTCGTCGTTGGGTCACTTCCTCCACTCACCATCCATGCAAACGGGACCGAAAATTACTCGAATAATTTTCCCCTCAGAGCAGCCAAGAGCACTCTTTTCCATTATTGATAACGCCCATGTTTCTACGCCATAGAGCAGGATTGAGACTAGTAGTGTCTTATATAGAATCGCTTTTGTTGTTTGAGAGAGGGCTTTGTTAGTCAAGTGGCTTCCTAGCCCAAAGAGGTGACGTGAAATAAGGCCGAACTTGGTGCTATTTCGTTTTCAAAGCGAAATAAGGCCGAATTTCCAGTTTGGAAAAATAGTTCTTTTCCATGGTCCCCCCGGCAGAACACCCAACCCGAAGGGGCCGATCGGTTGGACCGAAGCCAGTAACCCAATGACCCAGCGCCAGCACTATAGCATCCTTGAATTCTAAGGTGGATCTGTTTAAAGGATGGAGTATTGGAATTGCAATAAAAAACATTCATGCCCAGTTTATACGGAATATTCGTGCTACTGCTTTAAAAAGAGGAACGGAGATTGCTTTCCGAGATTGATGACGACATTAAGCGAACCATTTTCGGATAATATCGTAACAGGGGATGAGAAGTGGATTCTCTATAACAATATATTGTAGCAAAAGGAGCTGGAATCAGGCTAGTGAAGGTGTGGAAAGTTGGCCTGAATCCATTGAAAGTACTTTTATCTGTTTTGTAGAATTCCAGGGATACATTTTCTTAAGTTTTTTTTTTTACCTGGTGAAACAATTACGGCAAATAAATATAGCGAGCAATTCTCTAAGCTTAATGAGAAGCTTAACGAAAATCGTACATGATAACGTCAGGTCACATGTCGCCCTACAAATGCTACAAAAACTGGCGGAGTTAAAATAAGAGATTCCTAAGCACCTCCATGGTATTCTCCAGAGCATGTTTCGTCAGATTTGCATCAGTTTCGGTCGTTTAAGAACGATTTGAACGGAAATAAACTTGGTTCCGCCGCAGCTGTCGAAAATTACAAAACAAAGTAGGTTGTTTCTGTGAAAATCGAATCCGTAAACTTGTATTACGTTGGGATGTAGTTATAGAAAATAACAGGGACTAAATCGTCGTTCCAAACACGAAGTGGCGTATCTGCATTTTTTTCTCATGGAAAAGAATTAACTTAAAATGGTACTTGTTTATTTACTTACTTACTTTAGGTGGCGCTACAGTCCGGGATGGACCTGGGCCTCAGTCAACAGCTTCTCCAGCCAGCTCGATCCCTGGCTAGCTGCCTCCAGTTTCGCACGCTAAGTTGGCTGAGGTCCTCTTCCATTTGCGTGCGCCACCTGAGTCTTGACCAACCTCTACTGCGCTGTCCCTCGGGGTCGGATTCGCAGACTTTTCGGACCGGAGCATTGGTGTCCATGCGCTCTACATGACCCAGCCATCTCAGTCTTTGGATCTTCACTCTTCTGGCTAGGTCCATTTCGCTGTACAGTCCATACAGTTCGTAGTTGTATCTCCTCCTCCACTCACCGTCAATGCAGACGAGACCTAAAATCACTCGAAGAATTTTCCTCTCGAAGCAACCAAGAGCACTTTCATCCATTTTTATTAATATACTCGCCTCTGTGCAATAGAGCAGGACTGGGATTATTAAGATGCTAAAAAGTGTGACTTTTGTTGTCCGAGAGAGGGCTTTGCTAGTCAATTGCCTTCTTAGCCCAAAGAAACAGCGGTTGGCAAGAGTTATTCTACGCTTGATCTCAGCGCTGGTGTCGTTGTCTGTATTTATAGCGGAGCCTAGGTAGACAAAGTCCTTAATTACCTCAAAGTTATATCTGTCGAGGGTGACGTTCTGTCCGAGACGTCGGTGTTGGTTGTCCTTTTTGCTTGACAGCATATACTTGGTCTTGCCCTCATTGACCGCTAAGCCCATTTTCGCCGC
Organism: Volucella inflata; assembly: GCA_928272305.1. Lineage (NCBI taxonomy): Eukaryota > Metazoa > Arthropoda > Insecta > Diptera > Syrphidae > Volucella > Volucella inflata. Next base: position 67,141,057 of record OV743718.1, read on the forward strand.
TTCCGTCTCAATACTCGCGAAAGCGCCACTGACATCACGATGCTTTCTCCCGATTATGTCAATATCGTCGGCGTATGCGATTAGTTGGACGGACTTTTGAAAGATAGTGCCTCTTGTGTTTGCTCGTGAGTTTGCACTATTGTTTCAAGTACGATGTTGAAAAATCGCATAACAAGCATCGCCTTTTCTAAACCCTTTCTGGACATCAAAGGTCTCGGTGAGATCTTTACCGACCTTGATGGAGGAGCGTGCATTCTCCATCGTCATCCTGCACAGACGGACGAGTTTGGGGGGGGATGCCAAAACTAGACATTGCTCTATATAGCTCGTCTCTATAGATGCTGTCATACGCGGCCTTAAAATCGATGAATAGGTGGTAGGTATCGATCTGAAGCTCATGGGTCTTCTCCAAGATCTGCCGTAGTGTGAATATCTGGTCGATGGTGGACTTTCCTGGCCTGAAGCCACACTGATATGGACCTATCAGGTTGTTGACGAACGGCATCAGGCGTTCACACAATACCGCGGATAAGATCTTATATGCGATGTTAAGGAGACTGATGCCTCTGTAGTTGGCGCAGTTCAGAGGGTCTCCTTTCTTAAGAATTGGACAGACAATGCTGAGGTTCCATTCATCGGGCATACTTTCGTCCGATCATATTTTACAGATGAGTTGGTGTATGCTCTTTACCAATTCATCGCCTGCCGCTTTGAAGAGCTCGGCAGTCAGGCCATCCGCTCCAGCAGCTTTGTTGGACTTGACCTTCGATATGGCTATCTTCACTTCATCCAGGTCGGGTGGACGGAATTGTTGGTCATCATCGTCCAGGTTGAAAGGTTGATTCTGCCTGACAGCGGTATTTGGTCCGTCATCGCCGTTATACAGTCTGCAGAAATGATCTTTCCACATCCTCAGCATCGACTGCGATTCTACTACGATGTTCCCTTGTCCATCTCTACAGGCTTCGGTTCGGGGTTTGTTTCCGTGGCATGTTATTTTTACCTTTTGGTAAAACTTCCGAACCTCATTCCTGGAGTGGCATCTCTCAATTTCCTGCTCATGCTCTTTCTTCTTCCTCCTGAGAAGCCGGTGCTCGTCTCTCCTCTTCCGCTCATAGAGCTCATGAGCAGCTCTGGTCTTTCTAAGCAGCGCCGCGTTATATGCATCTTGCTTAGCTGCATGTGCTTGCCGGCATTCATCATCGAACCAGGGGTTTCGTTGTGGTGGACGAGTGAAACCCAGCACATCAGAAGCGGCATCTCTGATGGCGTTTTGGCAGTGTTTCCAATGGTCTTCTATGCTTGATGCTGGCGGCATTGGACCTCTTAAGAAATTAAGAGACACTCGATCGGAAAAGGACTTGGCGATCTCTTGCGATTGTAGCCGTCTAACGTCGAATTTTCTCACAGCATTAGTTTGTCTTGGCGTAGTTTGGGATATCCGCACCCGTACCTTGGCTACAACAAGGTAATGGTCCGAGTCGATGTTGGCTCCTCGGAACGTACGGACATCCATAATACTGGAGGAGTGTCTTGCGTCGATCGCAATGTGATCAATCTGGTTGACTGTTGATTGATCAGGAGTTCTCCAAGTCCCTTTGTGTATGTCGAAATGTGGGAACCGCGTGCTAGCTATGACAATGTTTCACCCCGCCCAAAGTCGATTAGCCTGAATCCGTTATCGGAGGTGGTGTTGTGCAGGCTATATTTTCCGAATGTTCCACCAAAGATACCCTCTCTTCCTAGCTTTGCATTAAAATCACCGAGGACAATTTTAATGTCATAGCTAGGGCATTGCTCGTAGGTCTTGTTGAGGAGTTCGTAGAAGGCATCTTTGGTGTCGTCATCTTTCTCCTCTGTGGGGGCATGCGCGCATATAAGGCTTATGTTGGCGAATTTAGCCTTAATGCGGATTGCTACGAGGCGTTCGCTCACATGCCGGAAGCTGGGGACTTCTCGTCTTAGTCTGCCTCCGACAACAAATCCGCATCCAAATAAGCGCTGCTTTTGCCGTCGATAGCAATTGCCGTAGTAGATGTCGCAGTTTTTCATCTTCTTTTTGTCCGGCCCATCCCATCGCATTTCTTGGACGGCGGTTATGTCTGCTTTGCAGCAGTCTAGGGCCTCCGCTAGTTGCTCGGCTGCACGTGGTCTATTAAGGGATCTAACATTCCACGTGCATATCCGAAGCTCATTGTCCTTAAATCGTTTGCGTGAGCTGTCAACAGTAGATCCGTCCATATCCGAGGCTTGTTGATGCTTCGTAAATTAATTTTTTTTAAATGGCCGGGCAGTTACCCCGGCGGCACAACCCCCAACCTGGAGGACCAGTTCCATTTTGAGTGCCCCTAGGACGAGGGGTCGGTTACACCGAAGCCAGTAACCCGTTCCGGGATGCGAGCACTGCCGTTGGTCCATATAGGGCTCGTCCGCCACCATCTCTTTTCCAAGACCCTGACTAAGTCCTGGAAATCCTTTCCGGCCTGAGCTCCAAACATGTCGGAGTAGCCCGGATAAGGTCTTGTTTTGTTTTTCCGACACTTATCCTGGATAATGGCGCAGGAAACTCGCCATTTGCCCCCTTCACTTCGCAACCTCTAGTGAGATTCCCAGATGGCGCCACGGGGAGGCGTGAAGTAGGACTTATTAGCAGAGCTGCAAGATGTTCGGCTGCAGAGGCTCATTCTCGTCAGTTAAGGAACCAGCACCTGTCGGAAGATGCTACTTCTACGAGGCCTTATACTAATCGTTGCCATTTTGTATATTTAACCAATTATAATAACACCTTCTTGGATATATAAGTAAGCTTTGTTGAAATTTTTCAGTTAGAGGTAAAAAAAATAAAAAATAAAGTACGGGAATTTTTGTTTTGACTTTTGTAAAGTTATGATTTTGCACATACGCCACTTTTTTGATTATTATTAAAAATTTCCTTTAAGGTGTAATCGCTTGAGTTTAATTTTCAAATCGGGCACGAACTTTTGCATTGTTCAAATTTGACATGTCTTCCGCTCGAAGAGAAGATATGGATTGCGATAAATACAAATTGCATCTCTAATGGGCTTAGTAGTGGAGCAATCAAGTTTGTGATCAAATTGTTTGGATGTATCCCTTTATGTTACAGTCGGCTATTGCCTGCAAATGCAGTTTAAAATCAAAATTATAAACTATATAACCAGCATTGAAGAAAAAAATAAACGTAGCGTTGGTATTACTCATCGGAAACTTTGCTTTCGATTGGAAAAACGCTGATATAAGACGTCATTTCTTTAAGGCTAAAATTCTAACTGCTATGCCCCACCGGCAGGAGCTAGTTCCGACAGATACACGACGTACTTATCGCTGATATTTGAGGGAAATCATCGGTAATAGTAATAGGAGGTTTTCATTTTTCAAGTATGGACAGTAAAATGGGGCAGTGCGAGAAGTTCTCACAAGAGTGAACGTACTCTGAATGCCCTTTGTGGCCTTGACCTTGTACTAATCAACAATGGAATAAATTGAACCTTAATAACAGCACATACATGTAACTTTTTCCTCTACCTATCCTTTGACAGGCCGGTCATAATTGGAAAGATAAAATTACAAAGTTGCGAGGCTTATACAAATGATAACCGAGATCAAAGAACTCATACTGAACTAGTTTAGAAAAGACTCAGCAAAGGTGCAAAGGCTAGTGTGGGAAAAAAGGAGCCTTTATAAAAAGATATTTGACTATTCGATAAGCAGCACAGGAATACTCTGGAGGAACTCCTAACAAAGAAAAATTTGCCAAAAAAAGCAAAGTGCGAAAGTGCATACAAATTCCTTATAAATGAGCTTATACCTATAAATATCTGTATTCTGAAGCGCAGTCTTAAATATCAGCGTCAACATTCCACAGAGGAATTGCACAGATAGAGTTGTAAAAGCCCCCTCGCCTCACCAAAAGGACGATGGACATGTTGCCAAACTTCAAAGAATGGACAAGCAAAAACCATCGTGATATAAATGTTTTCCCCAACGCAGCCGTTGGACCATATATGTCAGTGTTGCGGCAATGCTCATACAAGATATTATTACATTGAATTTGATACTACGCAAATAGTACATATCCGTCGAGAGATATTTTCACGTTAAGTAGAAAAGGTATGGTGAAGCTTTTAAAAAACGCTCATACCAAAGCCACATTTTCTACTTGATGACATACTACACAAGCTAGGACCTTGTATAGTTGGCGCATATCGCAAGTTTTCTTTAATGGATACGACAGACCACTCTTAGGTTTCTGTCGTCGTACATGCTTTCCTTCGACCATATTTTACAAAGCAGCCCAGCTGTAAATGGTTCCTGAGAGTTTTTATATTTTTCGTTGTCTCAAGGTACATAGTATGAAGGCTACTTCAGATATTGATAGAAATGGTTTTTCCATATCCCTGACATGCCCTTCTTCTTGCGCCAGAAAATATGTTCCGCGCATCGGCTTGAGTCCCTGAGTTGCCAATATAAACTTACGAGTATTTTAGGCTAGGTTAGCGGTAATATGCTTGTTTGTGACATGCGTAGAATGGTTCTTTAAAATCATTATCATTTTGTAACAGTCGGAGATTGCGCTGATATTAGGCAGCTGTAGCGTATGTTACAGGTTTCTAATTTGGAGCATTTCTTGAAGAAGAATATTGCAAGTTGAACAGTAAAAAGTACATAAAGATGGAAGACAACCCTAATCAACTTCGTCCATTGAGTATTCTGCACTTGTTGTAGATTCTCCTCAATTTGATATGACAAAAATTAATCACATCAGCTGCCAGAGTTCCCTATAGCACCTGACATTTTCCGTTCACCGCCCGATAACACGAGTATCAGTTTGAATAAAAAATGAGCACTCCAAGAGTTGCGGTCATGTCCAGAGTAATAATTTACCTCACTAACCGCATACATCAACTGTTAGCTATCAAAGCGAACTAATTACCCTATAAATGCTGCCACCGTACCTTGAGACATGCAATTTTCTTCAGACCCTCCAGCTCCCTCTTTTGCATTTCTTGGATCTCATTTAGCATTCACCTGTCCACTGCGGTGTGCAGTGACTGTTATCAGTGATATTGTGGTAGCACAGCTCCTGCACAGCTAAACTGGTGACTGCGTAGCGTGATTTGGTACTTCTGCTCCTTACCTCATGCTTCGAGGTGATTAACTTGTGCAGCATTCTTGGTCCAGCTTTCAGCTTCTGCTACTGCCACTACTTATACGACTTCAACTGTAACTTCTGTCCAATGGGGGCTGTCAATGTGGAAAAGTAGTTGTTTTTCGTTCGGCACTTGACTTGGTCGAAGATAAGAGCAAGCTTATAGACAAAACGGCCGCATGTCCAATGTCGTTGTCGGACAGACAGTAGCAGTGAAGCAACAGTTTGTATCTTTGTTTGTTATTTATGTGCCTTTGGAGAATTTTAAATGAAATTCCGTTAAGTTGCTAATAAACGAATACAGTGTTGTCCCTGAGACTTCTTTGGTTGGCGATAAGTAGCTTTTTGTTTGACCAAATAGTTTAGGTAAAATATTTTATCAACAAATTGCTTGGACCTTTTAGATTATCTGATGTACACCTATACACATACATATTCCTTTAAAATGCAAGAGACACAAACATTGAAAGATTTGAATTGAAAAGCAAAAGTCGAATTTTCAGACAACGCAGGCATTAATGACTCTAAATACGTTTTGAAGGCGACGACCTAAAGTTCGTAGGTGTCAAGCCGTTTACCTCGGCCGCGGCAAGGGATGGTAACCGCAAATTACCATTCTTCTTAGTGCAATTAACCCCCAATAGCAAAATCGATAGTCTGCGAAAAATCAAATTCCTGTACTATCATGCTGTAAGTTGGGAAAAATTAAAGAGAGCAGATCGTGTACTGCAATATATGCGCTGCCAGAGGTTCGGGCACGCCGCAGCTAATTTCAATATGCAATTTAGGTGCGTGAAGTGCGACAAGGACCACAAATATGGAGAATTTTCTCTAGGATAGGGATAAACTCTTCTGTGTACTCTGTAGGAACTCTGGGCATCCTGCCAATTTCAGAAAGTCCAGGCTCGAAAACAGTTCATCGAAGAAGAGAAGCGTCAAAAGAGTCGTGCTTTCTCTAATTTTGTGGCACCCAGTATATCCTTTGCCCAAATGGTATCTGGATCGGGTAAGGCCGCAATAACAGCAAAAAATATGTCAAAGGTAGCTGAAAAAGTGCCGGAAACAGATTTGGATTTGAAAGCGATTCTTCTGGCCCTACACGGAAAAATCGATCAATTCCAGAAACAATTAAATGAACAAGCGGCTCGAATTGACGTCATCTATTCGACACTGTTTGACAAGTCTGGCACGCCGATATAATGTCTGCTACGTTGAATGAGGTCAACTTAAAGATCCTTGCGTTAAATGTTAATTCACTAATCAGAATCGAACGGAGAAACAATCTGCAAAACCTGTTGTTAAGTGAACGGCCAGATGTGCTTTTGGTAAGCGAAACTAAGCTTAACCAGCTACTAAGCTACAGTGGCTACAATACATATAGAAGGGACCGACCTCACTCCTAACGAGGGGGTGTCTTATTACGCAAGGGCATACGCCATAGGGTCATATACAGCGGGGATTTGCTGAGGTTCCGGGTGTTGGAAGCCTGCATCATATGCATTCCTCTTCATAGTCGAAGGCGACTGTATGTGGTGTCGCTTTACGCACCTGAAGTACCAAATCCCATTCAATTTATAACTGACCTCGAAATACTTTTTCGATGTCTTCAGCTTCAATCGGAAGAAAATTATTACTGTCTGGCCGGAGATCTGAACGCTAGACATGCGGCATGGGGAAATAATCCGCCGAACACTAGGGGTAACCAGTTGTACTACTGGTGGAGTCAATATATGATTGAGTACAAACTTGAGTTGTACGCGACGAATATTCCATCCTTTCCAACAGCTGGTTCCTTTTTGGACTTGGCGCTTATAGACAATAGACTAGAGTTGACAGACGTGGATCTAAACACACGGAACTGTTTGCGAGCGTTCGAGTACGATAGTGATCACTACGGACTCGCAGCCACAATACGGATCCCAAATGAACAAACTCTGCTGGAGCAGTACGATCAGGTGTACTCGTACGACTATCGTAGGGTACGGTGGTCGCGCTTCTCCAGAATGTTAAAGCGGAATTTACATTTGAATGGGATTGATCCTCCGACTAACAGAAACTTGACCAACGACGAAATCGATTGTGATTTACTGACTTTGCAAGACATTATCAAACGCACAATGGAGCAGACTATTCCTCGGGTAGAATGCTCCGACGAAGACCAGACCAAAAAGTACAGAACTCCAACAATAAACGCACTGTACGCATACAAAAGTAGTAGACTGCTCACGAGACTGAAGGAACTGTACAGACAGTTTACTGACAGACAAAACCCGGAAATAAGAACATTGAAGTCAGTGATCAAAAACCTTAAACAATTAATAAAACAAAATTACAGTAAAGCAGTAAGTCTGTACTGGGGCAATAAGATTCGGGCTATAAAATCTAGTAGTCCGAATATGTTCCCGCAGATAAATAAATTGTTCAGGCGGAAAGATCACAACAACATTCAATGTGTTCGAATTCCACAGACGACAGAGAACAGACAGACACTACTAACGGCTGGTATAAGTCCAGAAAGTGCCGACTCAGGCGATGGTTTTTTCGTGGTCGAAGACCCACAGGAGAAAGTGGATTTGCTGGGCGTTTTTTTCGAAACCGTAAATACGGTGAACAATTCGGTTCACCGTAATCACGACATTGATAACAGGGCCTACGTAAGCCACTATTATTTACGCAACGAATTTCAAAATTGGCGATCTAAGAATCACGGTTTTACCGTATTCAGTGAAGAAAACGCTGCAAATGTCATCGTCGCCAATGAGCGAGCTTCCTCGAATTTGTTCGTGCGAAAAGATGAACTCCTGTGCATCTTCGAGTCTCTGAAAAACAAAAAGTCGTCGGGAGTAGACGGTATTCCAAACGTCGTATTAAGACACATACCCTTGGAAGCTGTGGATATCTTTACTACGCTATTTAACAATGCGCTGAATAATGCATATTATCCGACACATTGGAAAATAGCAGTGGTACATCCTGTCCCGAAAAGGGATAAAGTTAGAACCAACCCTGCTAATCTTCGGTCAATCAGTTTACTTCCGAATATAAGCAAGGTATTCGAGAAAATGGTTAATAGAGCGTTGTTAAGGTGGGTTGAGGAAAATAATATAATTCCGGAAAATCTGTTTGGTTTTAGGGCGAAGCATGACACTATCCATGCTGCGTCAAAGCTGATCTCCGACATACAATGGAATAAGTGTAAGAAACAGTGTACGGGTGCCTGCTTGGTTGACTTTGAGAAGGCTTTCGACACCGTATGGCTAGAGGGGCTTTTCTATAAGTTAACTAGGAGGGGTATGCTGAAACCTCTGCTGTATATGATTTATAATATGCTTATGGGAAAGAAGTTCGTTGTCAAATGTGGCAACGTCACTTCGAGCAAAGTCTTTGATATTAAAAACGGCTTACAACAGGGGGCGGTGATTTCTCCGATCCTGTTTAACATTTACACAAGTGATCTAGTAGGTTCCCTTAATCACTCTATAGCGTACGCAGACGATTTAGTGGCGTACGGATCAGGTCCAAAAATCGAAGTCATCAATGCTCTTCTGCAGCGTGATTTCGATCATATTAAGGCGTATTGCGATGATTGGAAATTGAAAATCAAAAAGTCAGAAACAATCTTGTTTAGGACTCCATTGAGATGGGCTTCTGGGGATACCAGACATAACTGGCGAAATTTGGCCATCACTGGACAACACGGGATGCCATTAGCGGTGAGAAGCGTAGTTAGATACCTTGGTATCTGGCTCGATAAATATCTGTATTTTGGCAAACATATAGATGCTTGTCTCGCTGGGGTCAAGAAGGCCTTAGCCCTGACAAGAAGGCTGTTTCACAGCAGTTGTTTCCAAGGTGAAGGTCATATGCTATGTGGCCCTAATCAGGCCAGTCATCGCGTATGGTTGCTCTGTGTGGTTTAATGTAGCGCCGTCTCAGATGGAAGAGATTCTGGTGTTTGAAAGGTAGTATCTTAGGACCTGTCTGGGTTTGTATTGAACACCAGAATCCGAGTACAAGAAATACTATCCCAACAAAGCCCTTTACGATGGGGCTCATATGAATAGGATTGACAATTTTCTGATTAAGGTGATTCGAAGGCACGTTGCAAGGGCAATGACCAGCGACAACAGCCTGATCTTTGGGGCTTATTACCCCAATGACATGTACCATGAGAGCTCACTTCTATCGGGCTTTATTCCGCCGGAGGCTTTTCTTCATATTAGATGCTAAAGGTTTAGTGCAAAGTAGGGATGGCATTCCGGTAATATACCACCGCCACCGCGGTGCGAAGGACAAGCGGCTCATCTACGACGGGTATGTCGCTAATGCTCAGGAGCTCCTCCGATTTAGTACCGCGATTGCGGGAAGGGATCTGGTCGATGCCGAAAAACAGTTCGCCGAATTCTGGTGGCTTAAGGAAGTAGGGAGGGTAGTCATGCTTTCCTAGGTCGGTACGTTACTGAGGTAACATACTTTTCCTAGTTTTAAGTTAGATTAAGGATAGTTAGGAGGATCTCGTGGAAAGGCCGGGCTTCATGGCATCAGTTAAGTCTGGGCAGTGCTTGTGCACGATGTTGAGGATTTCCAGGCGCCCGAAATCGCAATCGAGATGGTGACCGCTCGGAGAGAAAGTCTACTAGTGCTCACCAACCCGATTATATTTAAGTTAGAATAAGTAGCTTAGGTAGGTTAAGTAGAATAGGGAATAGCTTTAAGTTTTATACTAAAATTTAAAAAAAAGATATAGTATCTAAGTTTTTTCCAGAACTTTTCTTAGAAATACTTCGATTGTATTGATAGATAAGACCATTAGTCGTAAGATAGTTTTAAGGCCAAAAGGCAAAGTTTATTGATATTGTGAAGTTTAGAGAGTTCGGTAAGAGCCAGTAAGCTAGAATAAGTAACAGTCATTGTGAAATTAGATTTAAGCATTTTTGTCTAGGATGTAACCTTATAATGAAAGAAGAAATAAAAATGAATTTAAAAGTAAAAAAAGACTCTAAATACGAATAACTCAGCTTCCGAGATAGGAATATTCTTTCTGATTTTGGGAGAAATATACCTTACAATGTAAGCTAAAGCCTTCGGTTCAGTTCCACAACTGACCTTTAACAGAAATAAGAACTTATTAGCAAACTATCATAGGCCAACTATGTAGGGCAACATTGTTAGATTTCAGATTTCGGTCCTTGTTAGTGAACTCGGTTATGAAGAAACAGCATACGCCACTTCCAAGCTAGTTTAAGAAAGCAGAGCTTTTTTAAGGTTGTAGGTACTGAGTCTTTTGTGGTTCTCAGGTTACAGTAGGATTGCGGGAAGTAAGTCCGTAGATGAATATGCTAGGCCAGTCTCAGAAGGAGGTTTTTTAGGCCTGTAGGCATTAGAATTGCTTGGATCATCGGTTAGGGCTTCAATTAATAATAAGGTTTCGTTTAAGCTAAATTGCAGATCGGATGAGTCTGTAGGAAATCCTCAGACTAAACGAAAGCTTCGCGAGGATTTTAAGAAGTCAGCCACTTCTCTGCTGTTCTGCGGTAGGAAAGATTTTTGACTGCTAACTGCTTCGCAATGAGGCACATAGCAAAGTGATTATATTTCAACATCCTATGAGAAGTGCTTCTCTCGTCTATGCCATTATTATACCACAGCTTACGTTACCTGGATGTTGAGGGGTGTTGCTTGAAGTGTAGTTTTCAGATCCATCCGGTTGAGTTTAAAAAATTAAAAAATATTGCAGAATTTTACGGCATAAATCTCTGATAAATCATTTAAAAAGGATTTCCCAGAAGAAAAAGTGGAATAGGGTTTCCTTTTCCTGTTATTACACCTCAGCCAGTGGAGGTTAAAAGGAATGGCTGACTTGGCAGCATTTGAGCCAAATGGCCAGTGACCCGTGTTAATTGTGATTCCTGCTATTTTGGTGCGAGTCTTGTGGAATAAGTCATTCGCCTTGTTTTTATTGTAGGCGGGCCATATCTCTCTGGATATGCTACAGGTTTCTAAACTCTACCATTCTACCCTTGAAGAGTCTGCAAGAGAGACATCAGGAGTTGAGGCACATCTCCTAGGTAGATGTCGACTCTTTCATTCTCCTATATATTTCCGAGATAATTTTTTTTTTGCACTTTTCGACTTGTTTTAAGGATCAAATCAATAAGTAGAACGCTTTGATGGCAGCCTAGCTGTCTCTAATAATCTCTATGTTGTTTGTGGTAATGAAGCCAAGTAGATTGGCCTTTCTTATCAAGAATGCCTATGTTTGAAAGAAGTTTATTTCCGCTGAGAATACACCTACTCCAACGCCGCATTCCATCTCGGAGCTGTCAGTGATATTCAATACTTTCTGGAGTAGATTGTTGTTCCATTCTGTCCTTTTTACTTTGATATTAATATCAAAATTGAGATAAGGTATAAGAAAGTCATTTATGGTCGAAATTAGATCTTAAGACAACAAATAAATACCTTAACTATGACCAAAGGGTTCCGGAAACCAGACTGCAAATTCTCAGAGTCTTAGAGCACTATACAGAACGATTTATTTGAAAAGGAAGGTGAAACAAGTAGTGCGCGTGTTTAACTAGCTCCAGCCTATTAATTTATTGAATTTTGTATTATTGACAATTTACACGAGTTTTTGATTTAAGTCACTGAACATTTTGTAATTTATTGGTGCTTACATATAAAGTTGAACATTCTAAAATTGTGCATGATTTCCATATATTTATTTTATCATGCCAACCTCAAATGAAGATTTAGCCAAAATGATTGAGAAATTGCAACTTTCAGTGGACAGTCAAATGACTGGCTTAAAACAAGAAATGCGGGATTTTGATACCCTCACTCATAATAATCTCTCAGTTCTTAATAAAAATGTAGATACTTTTTCAAATGACTTTAATATTGAAATATCCAATCTTAAAAGTCAGGTTAGTAATAAACTTGCCAACAGTAATCACTAAGTGATGCCAAAGTGATTTGCCTGGCCTTAACTACGAAATCAACAAACTAGAAAATGTAAGAAAAGTACGCAAGTGTGATCTATTTTTGACGGCAATACCAGAAAGTGCCAATGAATCCCTTAAAAACATTGCGCATAAAATCTGTGAAGTCATAAAATATTTATTGGTTTCTTTCGACGTCTTTCAATTAAAAATGAAGCATTCTAAAGAGAAGTCCGAAGGTAAATGTCGACGTTATCAACACTCTGCCCCCGTTGTTGTTAAATTGCATTCTCAAGGGGAACGCATCAAATTTCTCAAAAGATTTTTCGCCGCTGCTCCGGTCACCCTTGAGAAGATTAGATTCTTTCCGATCGTGCTATTGAAGACTTTGAGTGCCTCTCTAGTAGTGCACTTGTTATTCGAAAAGCTGATATGAAGTTAAAAGAGGACAAAAAATTGTCATCAGTTCAATCTTTCAATAGAGTGGTGGCTATCAAAATTAAGCCAACCGACCCTCATTAAAATTAAACTCTTGGATGACTTACATCAATTGCTCGTTCCTGCTGTTGCCGCTGCCACTATTTGTGCTTAGTGCTGTTTATGAAAACAGACAAAAGCTAAAATAACTTACATATCCTATATTTGAATTAGATCCTCTTATTTACATCTTTTTTTTTATTAAAATTGTATTAAATTTTGCTAATATTGAAGTATTTCTTCTTTTATAAACTCTTTATCTAGTTTCGATCCAATTATTTACTTATTTGGTTTTTATATATATATTTTTTTTTTGTTATGAATAGTGCAAATAGTTTCTGCTCTCCTGCCATAAACGTAATTGACCTGGGTAATACAATGTTGAATATTTTTTCTTTGCGCTCGTCGGACTTAAAAGTTTGTCATATCAATGTTAGAAGCGTTGTCTCAAAAATTGATCAATTAAGATTGTTATTTCAACCAGTAAAAAAAGCCTCGGATATGGACGGATCTACTGTTGACAACCCACGCAAACGATTTAAGGACAATGAGCTTCGGATATGCACGTGGAATGCAGCCGAGTAACTAGCGGAGGCCCTAGACTGCAGCAAAGCAGACATAACCGCCATCCATGAAATGCGATGGGATGGCCCGGACAAAAAGACTACGGCAATTGCTATCGATGGCAAAAGCAGCACTTATTTGGATGCGGATTTGTTGTCGGAGGCAGACTAAGACAACAAGTCCTCAGCTTCCGGCCTGTGAGCGAGCGCCTCGTAGCAATTCGCATCAAGGCTAAATTCGCCAATACTAGCCTTATATGCGCGCATGCCCCCACAGAGGAGAATGCAATGCAATGCCCTAGCTATGACATTAAAATTGTCCTCGGGGATTTTAATGCAAAGCTAGCAAGAGAGGGTATCTTTGGTGGAACAATCGGAAAATATAGCCTGCACAACACCACCTCCGATAACGGATTCAGGCTAATCGACTTTGCGCCGGGGCGAAATATTGTCATGGCTAGCACGCGATTCCCACATCTCGATATACACAAGGGGGCTTGGAGAACTCCTGATCAATCAACAGTCAACCAGATTGATCACATTGCGATCGACGCAAGACACTCCTCCAGCATTATGGATGTCCGTACGTTCCGAGGAGCCAACATCGACTCGGACTATTACCTTCTTGTAGCCAAGGTACGGGTGTGGATATCCCAAACTACGCCAAGAAAAACTAATGCTGTGAGAAAATTCGACGTTAGACGGCTACAATCGCAAGAGATCGCCAAGTCCTTTTCCGATGGAGTGTCTCTTAATCTCTTAAGAGGTCCAATGCCGCGAGCTTCAAGCATCGAAGACCATTGAAAACACTGCCAAAACGCCATCAGAGATGCCGCTTCTGATGTGCTGGGTTTTACTCGTCCACCACAACGAAACCCCTGGTTCGATGACGAATGCCAGCAAGCACATGCAGCTAAGCAAGATGCATATAAACCTTTCAACCTGGACGATGATGGCCAACAATTCCGTCCACCCGACCTGGATGAAGTGAAGATAGCCATATCGAAGCTTAAGTCCAACAGAGCTGCCGGAGCGGATGGCCTGACTGCCGAGCTCTTCAAAGCGGCAGGCGATGACTTGGTAAGGAGCATACACCAACTCATCCGTAAAATATGGTCGGACGAAAGTATGCCCGATGAATGGAACCTCAACATTGTTTGTCCCATTCTTAAGAAAGGAGACCCTCTAACTGCGCCAACTACAGAGGCATCAGTCTCCTTAACATCGCATATAAGATCTTATCCGCCGTATTGTGTGAACGCCTGAAGCCGTTTGTCAACAACCTGATAGGTCCATATCAGTGTGGCTTCAGGCCAGGAAAGTCCACCATCGACCAGATATTCACACTACGGCAGATCTTGGAGAAGACCCATGAGCTTCAGATCGATACCCACCACCTATTCATCGATTTTAAAGCCGCGTATGACAGCATCTATAGAGACGAGCTATATAGAGCAATGTCTAGTTTTGGCATCCCTGCCAAACTCGTCCATCTGTGCAGGATGACGATGGAGAATGCACGCTGCTCCATCAAGGTCGGTAAAGATCTCACCGAGACCTTTGATGTCCAGAAAGGATTTAGACAAGGCGATGCGCTGTCATGCGATTTTTTCAACATCGTACTTGAAAGAATAGTGCAAAACTCACGAGCAAACACAAGAGGCACTATCTTTCAAAAGTCCGTCCAACTACTCGCATACGCCGATGACATTGACATAATCGGGAGAAAGCAGCGTGATGTCAGTGGCGCTTTCGCGAGTATAGAGACGGAAGCGGCGAAAATGGGTTTAGCCGTCAATGAGGGCAAGACCAAGTATATGCTGTCAAGCAAAAAGGAAAACCAACACCGACGTCTCGGACAGAACGTCACCCTCGACAGATATAACTTTGAGGTAGTTAAGGACTGTCTACCTAGGCTCCGCTATAAATACATACAACGACACCAGCGCTGAGATAAAGCGAAGAATAACTCTTGCCAACCGCTATTTCTTTGGGTTAAGAAGGCAATTGAGTAGCAAAGCCCTCTCTCGGTCAACAAAAGTCACCCTTTATAAGACTTTAATAATCCCTGTCCTGCTCTACGGCGCAGAGGCATGGACATTATCAAAAATGGATGAGGGTGTTCTTGGTTGCCTCGAGAGAAAAATTCTTCGGGCGATCTTCGGTCCCGTCTGCATTGACGGTGAGTGGAGGAGCAGATACAACTACGAACTGTATGGACTGTACAGCGACATGGACCTAGCCAGAAGAGTGAAGATCCAAAGACTGAGATGGCTGGGTCATGTAGAGCGCATGGACACCAATGCTCCGTTCCGAGAAGTCTTCGAATCCGACCCCGAGGGACAGCGCAGTAGAGGTTGGCCAAGACTTAGGTGGCGCACGCAAGTGGAAGAGGACCTCAGTCAACTTAGCGTGCGAAACTGGAGGCAGCTAGCCAGGGATCGAGCTGGCTGGAGAAGCTTGTTGACTGAGGCCCAGGTCCACCCCGGACTGTAGCGCCACCTAAAGTAAGTAAAGTAATCGGTCTTGTTGAAGACTCAGTTTGTAAAATGAACGAAGATTTAAAAAAATATCCATGAGTGGGCGGTTAGCAACGACCTAGTTTTAAATTCTAGCAAATCTCAGAGCATAGTTTTATATAAACACAATTTAGATGATTCAAGTTTTCCTAGATTAATTCTAAATGGTCATTCAATTGCATACAGCTCTTCCGTTGAGAATTTGGGGTTTATATTTAACAAGGCCCTCACCTGGTCTGATCATGTTAAAAAAGTAATTTGCGGCATTTATGATGGCCGCAGGCGTTTGTGGAGATTTCCGATACACATACCACAGGCAACATGGCTTATGCTGGTAAGAACCCTTTTAGCTCCGATTATAACCTATGGTCCCCTTTATATAGTGGTATGGATTCAACAAGTGGGCACAAATTAAATGTAGTATTTAACTCTTGCATTCGCTTCGTACATTCTTTACGAAGATTTGATTATGTATCATTTCTATCACATTGTATTTTTGGTCACCATGTCACATTTTGTAACTGAAATTTGTAAATATATCTTTAAAATTATGCGTCTTGAAATGCCCAGTTATTTGTATGAAAAGCTTGAATTTTCAGTTTCTATGCGCACGAATAATTTAACTTTTCCCAGAAGTTCAACTTTGCAGACCCGTAGATCTTTCTTCGTGATTGGTGTCAGAATCTGGAACAGTTTGCCAGTTCAAATAAAAACAATTAATAATCTTAATGATTGATTGATTCTGGTTTTTAGCTTAGATGCGTTGCTGAGGAAATCTTCTGAAATCTTCCAGCTTGGCGAGAATTTTCAGAATGGACCCATTGTGCCGTTTTATTTATTTGAAATTTTTTTTTCGGTGATAAACAATACTTTTGGCACAGAGACATGATTTCAAACTTTTTCGTGGCTCAATTGGTAGGCATTAGTGTAAACAATCGTCAGTACGGAATCATGCAAGGCTGTCTCTGTGGAATTAGCTTTAAGGTAAGGATGTTGGGACGTCGATAGACGGAGTCCCAGTTATGCATGTGCAGGCTAATGGGTCTAAGATCTTAGGCAGACACATGGCCTCTTTTCCGATTTTAGAGATAAGAACGATTTAAACTCGACTCCCCTCGTGCAGATGTGGTTGGGTTGAAGGGAGTCAGTATAAATGGTCGTTAACAAGGGTAATACCCCCTCGATGTTCTTGTGAAAGGCTGAAGGTACCTGAAGTTATGTGTGTTTGCGTTCGCAAAAATCTATACTATATGTTAACAAAATGGATTGTGGAAAACTTTAGCCTGAGCATTGTCTTATGGAACGCAATTCGTAGGAAAAGTAAGAATCAAAAGTAGAACCCGAGGTTCAAAGAAGCAGCTAAAGTTAAAATATTTGAAACATTCCAACAAGTCATGCAGTACGAATACAAAATTGGCTGAGGAATATTCACAGCAATATGCATTTTTAAAATGCTAAACTCGTAGGCCGCTGAAGAAAGGTCCTACATAGCTTTATTTCCGCTCCATTAAAGAAATCCAACCTTCGTTTTAGCATAGCAGGGTAGTGCGCTCCCAATTGCCTGTTGAAATAATAAATTCCAATGAAATAAAGGGTATACGAACCAGATGGGTTTTCGAAATAAAGTAAAACACATACAGGAGTTAAATATTAATGGTCTCTGTGTCTTAACTACATCTTCATCGACCGATACCTTTCCGTCTATCCATAAGGTCATAAAAAAAGAATTTCAGCAGAACAAACCAATATGTCATGTAAATGGTAAAGGGAAAAATATCCTTACTGCTTCTCGATACAGATTTCACCAACAACATTTAAAGAATTTTAAACATCGTACAAAGTGGCGCAAAATTAATCATCCAACTTTGTTTTTAAGTTACTTCTTTACTAAATAAAAAACAAAGACTTTGAGTGATGGAAATCTTTATTTGGAGCTTTACATTTTTTTTATATTAAGTTGAAGATTAAGAAGGTATCTGCAAAGTGGCTGCCGCCAGTGTTGATACACATTTGTTCCCGTTTTATCGCATTTTCCATGACTTTCCGGAAGAATTCTGGTGATAACTGTTCGCATTCCGGTCGAATATTCTCCTTAAGGGCTGTGAATGTCTGAGGCTTATTGGCATAAATCCGTGACATCAAGTAGCCTCAAAGAAAAAAGTCTGGGACGGTTAAATCGGGTGATCTTGCTGCCCATGAAAATCGCCAAAACGGGAGATTACGCGAAAGCGTAAAGCTTCCTTCACAATATCTATTGTGGCTCGTGCTGTATGTGCAGTTGAACCTACATGTTCACCAAGTCCCGTTCAACCGATTTCGACAATAAGAAGTCTTCTATCATTGCCCTGTAGCGTTCGCCAGTATCAGTAACCATATTACCGATGGCCCATTCACTCCTCCCTCGTGAACGTGGCTCTTCGTACATCACACGCGGATTTTCAGTACCCCAGAAACGAAGATTGTGCTTATTGACGTAACCGCTTAAGTGGAAATACGCCTCGTCGCTCATGATATTTTTTGTCAAAAAATCGTCATCTTCGTTGTAGAGATTGAGAATTGCTTGACAGTAATTCACGAGCGCTCCATTGCTTGTATGTTTGTATACTGTTCATCAGCTGTCTAGTTCACAAATGTCAAATATGATTGACGTACGACGCCATTGACAAAAATTATAACATCTTCCGATAGGATGATTAATTTTGCGCCACCTTGTACTAGAACGTTTAAAAGTTCTTAACTAGCTGAAGATATGGATTGTTGTGGTATTAAGAGCTATAGAATCGGCATTTGTGCCTCACATATGACTGCGAAAATATCTTTTTGCAGCCACCACATATCATCTAATGGCTAGGATACCTTTACTGATGGAAATGCCCAATAATACCCTTGTATTGTAGTTGCTAGTGGTGGTGCGAGCACACACAAGGCCAAGCATCGCCAAGCCTTGTGTATCTGTAAACTTATTGAGAAAATCGGTTATGTTGTTGAAGGTGTCTTCGTTTTACTCTATCTCTCGAAGCAAATTTCACAAATAGAATTCTCATCTGATTAACAGGGCTCAGCAATTTGAGCTCTATGCGCCTGACGGACCTAAAGGACAAAAAAAAACTTGATCATCGGAGCACCACTGATCCATAGACTGCTTTAATAATCGCTCTTCAACCCTTGATAGCATACGAATCCTCAAAAAAGCGAAGGAAGGGTAGTGCGTTTTCAGAAAGGAACCTTCTAAGCATTTTAACAATATGAATCCACACATAAGTCCGTCAACAGGTAAAGAATCAGCAGAATTTGAATGTAGGTTGCAATAGACCTTTAACAAAACAGCCGTTGCCAACCTAATGTTGTGCTGTAGAAAACATCGCATCGAAAAATCTTTCAAATTACTTTTCCACCATCATAACGAACCATAAACGTAAAGATTACTCAATTAATTTCTCTTACACGACCCCCACCATAATTTACCATTTGACACTATTCACTCGTCCTTTTTCACATAGCCAAAGCATTCAGGTCAACTCCATTAAGCAACTCTCTACCAAGACTTCGATTCGCTGGCACAATTTCATCCAACAAAGGCTTCTGAATACGAACTGACCATATAACCCATTCCCTCGCGGTAAATGGAAATTAGTATTAATTACGTTACGTTACAACGAATGTACCGTAAGGAGCACCAGTCAATACCGACATTTTCCCCAGCCAAGGCATGTTATGTTACCAAGGCTTTAAGCCCCTCTACCATTCACTGTCCCATTCCTTGTTTAACCGCCTAAATACCAATGAGGGTCAAATTGGAAAATTTCATTAGCTAATTGAACCCCACTAACGGTACATGTTACATTAAAGGACATAAAGTTTGAAAAAAAAAACCACACAAAATAGAACAAAACATGGGACTTGTAGAGGAAGTCCTCCTCCTCTGGTCTTTAGGTCAAGAGAAATTGAGAAATGCTTTTCACACTGAGCTGCGATTTGGATCATTGTTGGTGGTGTCATTAAGGCAACCGCAGAATCATAAATAAAAAGAACTTTTAGGCCAGTTACAGGGATGAGTGTCTTTAATAAATACGTTCGTTTGTAGATATCGAAAAAAGTTACATTGATTCACAGAGTTTTACTTGTGAATCAAATGACCTAAGGACACGCAAGTTACGTTAGCACAGAACAGAACAATGGTGGTGGTAAGTGTTTTATTTTTTGGGAAACGACTTTCTACTGAATTGAGGTACGAGAAGTCCACGTGCTGTAATTCATTTCTTAGAATTGTATCCGAGGGAGCTAAATCAAGGATGTCTGGTGTGTTTGGGAAACTGGTATTACTGATTTAAAGGTATCGACTAATAGAACTGACTAACCTTCTGCCAAAAACTACCGTTTTATGGGGTGGAGGGTCTTTTCTGATTTCCTTCCATTCAGACATATATATACGTACGTATGTTTGTGGTGAAAATTACAAATAGAGGCCGATCTCTATAGATTGCTGGAGTCTTTGGATCACTCATCACTGCGATGTGTTTAAAGAATGGCTAGAACGCCTAGTTATTTCTAATGAAAAGCTTTTATTAGCGGGCGATTTGAATTTTAATTTGCTCCACGATCCTAGTACACATACAAAAAACCAAACAACAAAGATACTGTCAAAACGAAAATCATTACAATCTAATTCTTAAGGCATTCCTAAACCAGATGCGAAGTAGCGCTCGCTTTATTTATAGTGGGAATTAAAATACCGAAGGATGAGCTGATAAAAATAACGAGAACTCAGATTCGTTCAAGAGTAGCATGATAAAAAGAAGACCTGGCACTACAAAAGACTACGAAGCCTTAAACGCACAGGGCTATCAATGATGAGGTCAGCTGGAACAGTCAATGTGTACTTGTACAAGAAAAAATCGCTATTGCCTTTGATCAAAAGTCTATGTGAAGAGTTCTACAAATACTCGTTCTAAATGCGCAGAAAAAACCGATCAGAGCATAATCTTTATATGGATAACGTATATATAGATGGTGACGACACTGCTGATGAATATACAGGTTTCTTGTAAGAATTGTTTCCAAAACTAGCAAATCTATACCCCATGTACAGTAAAATATGGGAACTGATCAAACTCAAACTGATCAGACTCCACTTCGAAATGATCAACGATCAAAATCTTTACAAAGCGGTGAGCCCGATATAGCAAGAGAGGTTTCAATTTCATTAATGCCAAAATGCTCCAAGACGCAATAAGTCTACTTGGCCCTCTATTTTTACTGCTCATTAGGTTTTCTATCAGCAGTGGTGCATTTTCTGAGTCAGTGGAGCAGAAAAACTTAATAACTTCCAAACAGCCGCTATACGACAAAGTTTTTGATGAAATAGTCAAAACAAAACTCTAAGAAGACTAACTTAATTTCGGTAGAGCTACAATCCGAGGTGGACCTGGGCCTCAGTCGACAAGCCTCAAGTTTCGCACGATTAGTTGGCTGAGGTCCACTTCCACTTGCATGTGCCACATGAGTCTCGGTCTTCTTCTATTGAGTTGTCTCTCGGGGGCCGATTCGAAGACTTATCGGACCGGAGAGTTGGTGTCCATCGGCTCTATAGTACATGACCCAGCCATCTCGATTTGCTTGACAGCATATACTTGATCTTGCCCTTGTTGACCGCTAAGCCCGTTTTCACCTTTTCCGTCTCAATATTTGCGAAGGCGTCATTGACATCACGCTGCTTTCTTCCGATTATGTCAATATTATCGGCTTATGCGAATAATTAGACAGACTTTCAAAAGAATGTGCCTCTTACGTTTCCGCGTAAGTTTGAACTATTGATTCAAGAATGATGTTGAAGAAATCGCATGACAACACCTTGTCTTAGTCCTCCTTTCACATCAAAGGTCTCGGTGAGGTCTGATGATGTAGCATTATGCACAAATGGACAAGTTTGGCAGGGATGCCAAAACTAGACATACTCTGTATAGCGCGTCTCTATAGATTCTGTCATACGCGGTCTAAAAATCAATGAATAGGTGGTGTGGATCGATTTGACGCTCATGGATTTTCTCCAAGATCGAATGGACCAACAGGTTGTTGGCGAACGGTTTCATTCGTTCACCCAATACGACAAATCAGATCTTGAATGCGATACTTAGAAGACACTTGCCTCTGTAGTTGGCGCCATTCAGAACGTTGCCTATATTGAGGATCGGACAACAAATGTTCAGGTTCCATTCGCCCAGCGCTTTGTAGAGCTCGAAAGCTAGGCTGGCAGCACCAGCCGCTTTGTTGAACTTTCGCTTAGATTTCACTACTATCACTTCATCCAGGTCGGATGAGCAGGATTGTTGGTCTAGATCAATTCAACCAGGTTGAAAGGTTGATTCTCTCTGACAGTGTTATTTGGTCTATCATCGCCGTCATAAGTCTACAGAAATGCTCTCTCCAAATCCTCTGCATCGACTACGACTAGGGCTAGAATATTCCCTTTTAGGTAGCGTTGCTACAGGTTTTCGTTGCTTGATTCTGGTAACAGATGTGTCGTATGTTTAGCGTGAACGCCTGTCGTGTAGACTTCAGTTCACGGGATGCCCATAAATCCAAGGTAGCAAGGATACACCTTGCCATAGCTTATTTGCCACTTGAAATAATATCAATGTGGATCTGTGTTGAGGGAATAGCTCCACTCTTGGTATGAGTCGAGGCCTCTTACTGATTTTAGGGTCTCAGTTCCCAGCACTTATAGCCAGTCCACTCCGGGTATTGAGCCCTAGCAGGGTCACCCTCCCTGCGATTTAGGTTTAAACCACAGCCACCGTGACGCTCCCACAAGCGGGGGCTCCTAACTCCCACGGTACCGTGTTTTAAGTCCTGGTATGGACTACGGGTGGTCTTGCCACTAAACAAGACCTATGACCGGCAGCTTTTTACTGGACAAATCATAGCAACCATCTGAGGGGAAAGGTCTGATGATGTTTATGGTAAATCAAGTTTTACTCTACCACCGCTTCTTATTAGACAGTGCCATTGATGGAAGAAGCCTTGATAATTGACCGGGGGCCCTGATCCTGGCGAGAGTGGACCATAAGAGATCATGAGAGACCCGATTCGAAAAAGATTTAGCTATCTCTAGCGATTGTAGCCGCTTGACGTCGAAACTCCGCACAGCATCAGCTAGTTATTGCTGTTATTGCGCTGTTTACGATGTTCGTAACCATATTCTGGCTACAACAAGGTAATGCTCCGAGTCAATGTCGGCTTCTCGGAACATTCATAATATTGAAAGAGTGTCTTGCGTCGATCGGAATGTAGGCAATCTTCTTGATGGCTGATTAAACATGAGTTCTGCAAGTCCCCTTGTAAATATGGAGGTGTGAGACTCGCGTTTTATCTACGACAATGTCATATTCTCCGCAAAGGCGTAAGGCTTGAATCTGTTGTGCCACCATAGATTCCCCTTCTTCCCAGTTTTGTCTTGGAATTACCGAGGACAATTTTAATGTCGTACCTAGCTATAGCATTGCTTGTAGGTCTTCTTCAAGAGCTCATATAAGCTATCTTTGGTGTCGTAATCTTTCTGCTCTGTGAGGTCCTTGTTGACATGCTGAAAGGTCAAGACTTCTTGGCTTAGTTTGCCTGTAACAAAAACTCCGCATCCAAATATGTGCTTCTTTAACTGTCGATAACAATCGGCGTAGTATATATCGCAGTCTCTTGTCCTTATTTGCAGCAAAATAGATCCTACGCTAATTGTTCGGCTGCACGTGGCCGAGAGAAGAACGATTTTTGGGCTCAGTGGTTATCTTACTCCATGGGTTAGTGAGAGCTGGTTTGTTGTTGTATTCTATTCAACTACACATCTTACTTTGCTGACTGAAAAAATGCAAGTATTTCGGGAACGGCTGGGACTCGAACATCGAATCTTCCGACCTTGGAAGTCAGTTCACTATTGCTTGAGCAACGGCCACCAAATTAAGGGACCAAAAATTCCACGTGCATATCCGAAGTTGTTTGTCTTTAATTCGTTTGCATGAGTTGTCAGCAGTTGATCCATCCATATTCAAGGCTTGCTTGTGTTTCGGAACTTTGGTATATTTTTCACCCGTATGATGAGGGGTCGGCCAGATCGAAACCAGTAAGACGTTCAGGGCTGTGATTGCCGCCGTTTGTCCATAATCCGTCCATTATCCGCCTCCATCTCTTTCAATGACCTTGGCTTAGTCTCGAAAATCCTAACCAGCTTGAGCTCCAAATATGTCGGAGAACACCAGATTCGTGTTCTTCCACGATTTCACTTATCGTGGATTCCATCTGGGGAATTCATCCACTGTCCCATCTATAGTGCTGCTATTTTTGTCTGCTGGTCAGCACTCGCTCTTATAAGTTTAGCATGTCGAGTCATGGATACCGACCAGTATCTGGTGGTTATCACGTAGCAATTGATGTGAAGAAAACAGTTGCAGCACTGGATATCGCTAGTTTGACTCTCTCAGTGCTTACCTATTCAAACAGAATCCAAGTATCGGTACGGGTCTGAATATTTCATGAGCCTTGGCTTGTTTCGTTCAAAAATTTTCCGTATCAAGCATCTTCGTTAATGTCGAAGGTCCTATTATGAAGTAATCTAGGTTTTCTCAAGCTTTTTGGCTTCCATTGTTTAAAGAGTGGATTTAAAAGTCATATAATTCTTCTGTTGGTTTCATTTTTGTTGCTTGTGATTTCGATTTTCTTCATTTTAGATCAAGCTACGTTGGTTAAAAAAATTTTGCTTTTTGACGCTGAATTGAATAAGTGTTTAGTACGCAATATAGTCCTTTCGGAAATTGTTCAATAACTACCTAGTCTTCGTCACCTAGAAACCTCTGTAAAAGAGACTTTTATTCTGAACAAAAATGATTTGTGTTGTGTGTCTTCTTAGTACTCGTTCGTATATAACACTTTTCACTGTTGTCACTGTGATTCTGGGGTAAAAACTGTGGCATATGATTCAATGTTATCTATGAGTGCGCCCATATCCTTCTTATGTACTTCTAAGAATGCATTGTAACAAAGTTTAAAGTCACAAGATCACTATTTTTACAAGATAAGCCCTGTTGTTTTAACAAATAAACGAAACCTCTTATTATGTGAACCTGAAACCAGTCGGTTGACTAGAACATAAATTTGTTTATCTCAGTTCTTGATTTAGTTGCATAGCACTCGACACTTGTAGTTTACAACTCTCAGGTCAGGTCAAAAGCTGGTTAAAATTGATGTGAAAGAAAAGTTAAATTTATCCAAACTGTGGTTTACCGTAGCCTACTCTGCTGCATGTCCAATTAAACTTAACCAGTACCCTGAATCAAGATATGACATATAGCTAATAACTCTTTCGCGTTTTAACTCTTTCATCAGCTTAGTGTAGGGCAGTCAAAAACGGCAGCCAAAAATGAAAACAAATTTATTGCAATCGTTTATCTGAAATCTGATCCCAACACCGAAATTCGTATATCTTCACAATAGAGAGAGAGGCTCAGAGTGTGTATGTGTGAAGTATGCGACCAAAGTTGAGCGCAATAGCAATCCTTTACCGTTGTGTAATTCGTAATTCGACCTGAAAAGTTGAGGAAAAATATAAAAAGAGAAAATAAAACAGTTCTCAGCGATTAATATCTCACTCAATTGGCCAACTTAATTGGTACTATGGCCAGCTACCACCATGTACCGTAATAAAATCGTTAATCCCCAATTCAATGTTTCATTTCCACGGATTTTTCCGCTCCAACGTCCCCCCTCTATTTTCTAGACCAATTGCTTTAAGTTGCTCTATACACCGGCTATAGACTTTGGAAAACATTTCAGCACTTCAGTGGTCGGTGTTTTATGTTCAGTGTTTGGTGAGGCTGTTGTTGCGTACTTAATATTAGCAAAGCCCCAAACCTGAAACCGATAAATGCATCCGTTATCTTCTATCTGTTAAATTACATGTGTGCCTGTGCTTCCTAATTCAATTCCATACAACGACGAGCCATTAATACACGCAAATAGCCGACATTGTCCTCTTGGAACGATCTTCGATCCAATCCAATGGATGAGGAGAGGGTTTAATCACTGTTAATGGAGCCAGTGATGGTGAGGGTGGTTGTGCGACGACGTGACGGTCTTAGCATCCACTCAATTTTCACGGATAATCTCAACACTCACATCTACATTACTTACAGTTGAAGCAGGAGGCCTTGGCTGGAGGAGTCTACGGATACTAGTTGTACTGGTACATGTCGACGACGTTCATAAAAATTCCAGCGCACTAAATACCGACATTCTGCATTCGCACAGGACTGAAGTTGCTGCTTAAGTTAGAGTTGGGGCGCCGCCGGGGTACCGACGAACCGAGATCCATGTTTAATCCGTGTAAATAAACCAAATTGGTCACGACTTCGATATTTTCCTCAAAACAACACGGAACACGATATAGAGTTAAAGTTGCAGCCGGTTCCACTACGAATGGTCGTACGAGTATATGTGCCACTGCAGCAATGTGTTTTGCATGAACATCCCTTTTGGTAAAAGAGAGAACGAGAAAGAGATGGGGCGCGTTCCAATGGTCTAAGACATACTTTGGCTATGTCAAATCGAATTGGGCGCTGTAAGATTGAAAATCACTTTTCCTCTCGTTACATTACAAATGCGGGTACTGAATAAAATTTACGACCACAGTATGTCCAAGAACTTTGGAAACAGGTATTTTATTTCGTATGTGAGATATTCAGAGTGTGCGAATACTTTAAATACTTTACTAAGTATTCATGTGCCTTGTCTATGAATTGTTAAATGGCAATGCTGAGGTGGCCCAAGCACAGTATCAACTAAGATTTCCTATACGACGTGTCTCTAATCAAAGAGTGGTTACAAGTAATCACCGAAAATTGCGAGAAACTGGAAGAACTAATCCGAATCAAAAAAAACTACATGCGGTAGCTGTGAGAAATGCAGAATTCAAGTTACGAATCCTGAATATGGTAGGCCTTCTAAAAGAATGTCTATCGCATATCTTAACGTCTAAATGTGTCCTGCCGAAAATTTTTGTAAGTTTTGCCACATTGGGAGAACCTCCATTCTTATCATGCAAAATCAGTTTATTAAAATAGAAGACGAACCAACAGAAGGATAAAACAAACCCCCGGACCAGATGAAATATCCCCGGAACCTTTTCAATATGGGGGTCCAGAGATATTAAAACGTTAACTGAACTATTTCAAAAGGCATGGGAAGAAATGGAAATACCAACAGACTGGAAACAACATCTGATAATACCAATCCGCACGAAAGGTATTAGCAACGATTGTAGCAACTACTGCCTGATAATATTATCATCTACGGTGTAGAAGTACACGGAAACCAACTTAGGCGAGTAGTAGAAGAAGATCTAGAGGACGAGAGGACGAGTAGACAGAGATCATAGAAAAATGGATTGCTAAGGGAGAAGAACCTATTTCTGGCGTTTGGAAGTGTGCCAAGACAGCATGTATAGGAGGGCATAAATGTCCCGGAGCGAGGAAGGGAAGGGAAGTATTCAAAATTTGCAAAGACTAATTCAAGGGCACAACCCTAGCCCACTATTTTTCATTCTATTGATGAATGAAGTAGCAATCGTGAACAGAAAACAAGAAAATTGGGAGGAGACTTCACCCCATCTAACTGCAATTGCTACTACGATTTAATGCAGATGTTTTTGTTATCATAGCATACAATCCAGATAGACTACAAAAATCATTGCAGAAGTGGTCTGTGAAGTAATGTGTTCTCTAAAGAGGATAGGTCTACAAAGAATCTGCATATAATATGCGACGGTAGAGAATTACAAAGAGTTGAATCCTAGAATACCTTCGAACCTTAATACCTTAACCATTGTAATGGGAAAGTAGATCAAGAAGTGATAAGCCCCAAACCAAGAAAGAAAGCAATGTCATAGTAGTATCAGATAAACAAGACAATATTGGGTAAACGAGAGATAAGCTCAAGTACAAAACTTAAGCTCTACAATCCAGTTTTAGTTCCAATAGCACCATATGGTACCTAGTGGTTACCATTATTAGATAATAATCTCAGTAAATTTCAGACAACAGAAATGAAGTTCGAACGACGGGTTGCGGGGAATACTAGAAGCGATAGGGTCAGATATAAATGAATACTCTCAGAAGTAGGACTGAAGAAGTCGATCCTACAAGACATCGATGAGAGATAACTAAATTGGTTTGGAGATATGCAAAGGATAGATGAGTCAAGGAAAACCAAATAGGTAATAGTGATGAGAATGGACCGAAAGGAAGACCCAGGACAACTTAAGAAAATTGCGTACAGGACGTTGAAAGGAAAGAGCCGAGATGAACCGAGTTTATCTAGACCGACGCTTAGCAGCAAGCGGGAGTCGAAAAAGAGGTATAAGAAGACGTTTACAACTGTTTATATTACAAGAACCATTCAGAAACGGGCATTAGCTTGTATTCAGTCCAATGGAGGACATTTTGAAGAACTGTTGTAGGAAAAAAGGAGTTTGAAAAACTGCGACATCTACTACGGCAATTGCTATCGACGGCAAAAGCAGCGCTTATTTGGATGCGGATTTGTTGTCGGAGGCAGACTAAGACAAGAAGTCCTCAGCTTCCGGCATGTGAGCGAGCGCCTCGTAGCAATCCGCATCAAGGCTAAATTCGCTAACATAAGCCTCATATGTGCGCATGCCCCCACAGAGGAGAAAGATGACGACACCAAGGATGCCTTCTAAGAGCTCCTTAACAAGACCTACGAGCAATGCCCTAGCTATGACATTAAAATTATCCTCGGTGATTTTACTGCAAAGCTAGGAAGAGAGGGTATCTTTGGTGGAACAATCGGAAAATATAGCCTGTACAAGACCACCTTCGATAACGGATTCAGGCTAATCGACTTTGCGGCGGGGCGGAACATTGTTGTGCTAGCATGCGATTCCCACATCTCGACATACACAAGGGGACTTGGAGAACTCCTGATCAATCAACAGTCAACCAGATTGATCACATTGCGATCGACGCAAGACACTCCTCCAGTATTATGGATGTCCGTACGTTCCGAGGAGCCAACATCGACTCGGACCATTACCTTGTTGTAGCCAAGGTACGGTTGCGGATATCCCAAACTACGCCAAGACAAACTAATGCTGTGAGAAAATTTGACGTCAGACGGCTACAATCATACAATCGCAAGAGATCGCCAAGTCCTTTTCCGATCGAGTGTCTCTTAATCTCTTAAGAGGTCCAATGCCTCCAGCATCAAGCATCGAAGTCCATTGGAAACACTGCCAAAACGCCATCAGAGATGCCGCTTCTGATGTGCTGGGTTTCACTCGTCCACCACAACGAAACCCCTGGTTCGATGATGAATGCCGGCAAGCACATGCAGCTAAGCAAGATACATATAACGCGGGGCTGCTTAGAAAGACCAGAGCTGCTCATGAGCTCTATGAGCGGAAGAGGAGAGACGAGCACCGGCTTCTCAGGTGGAAGAAGAAAGAGCATGAGAAGCGCGCGATCGAGGAAATTGAGAGATGCTACTCCAGGAATGAGGTCCGGAAGTTTAACCAAAAGGTAAAAATAACATGCCGCGGAAACAAACCCCGAACCGAAGCCTGTAGAGATGAACAAGGGAACATCGTAGTAGAATCGCAGTCGATGCTGAGGATTTGGAAAGATCATTTCTGCAGACTGTATAACGACGATGACGGACCAAATACCGCTGTCAGGCAGAATCAACCTTTCAACCTGGACGATGATGCCCAACAATTCCGTCCACCCGACCTGGATGAAGTGAAGATAGCCATATCGAAGCTTAAGTCCAACAAAGCTGCTTGAGAGGATGGCCTGACTGCCGAGCTCTTCAAAGCGGCAGGCGATGAATTGGTAAAGAGCATACACCAACTCATCTGTAAAATATGATCGGACGAAAGTATGCCCGATGAATGGAACCTCAGCATTGTCTGTCCAATTCTTAAGAAAGGAGACCCTCTGAACTGCGCAAGCTACAGAGGCGTTCGTCTTCTTAACATCGCATACAAGATCTTATCTGCCGTATTGTGCAAATGCTCGAAGCCGTTCTTCAACAACCAAATAGGTCGAATTCAGTGTGGCGTCAGGCCAGGAAAGTCCAGCATCGACCAAATATTTACACAACGGCAGATCATGGAGAAAACACGTGAGCTCCAGATACGCACCACCTTTTCTTCGATTTTAAGGCCGCGTATGACAGCATCTATAGAGACGGGATATACAGAGCAATGTCTATTTTTGGCATCCCCCCAAACTCGTCCGTCTCTGCAGGATAATGATGGCGAATGCGCGCTGCTCCACCAAGACCTTTGATGTCAAAGAAGGATTTAGACAAGGTGATGCGCTGTCATGCTATTTCTTCAACATCATACTTGAAATAATAGGGAAAAAATAGGGAAAAGAGGCACAATCTTTCAAAAGTCCGTCCAATTACTCGCATAGGTCTACGATAATGACATAATTGGAAGAAAGCAGCGTAATTCAGTGCCGCCTTTGCAAGTATTTTGAGATGGCAGTGGCGAAAATGGGTTAAGCGGTATATGGTGTCAAGCAAAAAGGACACTGAACACCGACGTCTCGGACAGAACGACACCCTCGACAGATATAACTTTGAGGTAGTTAAGGACTTTGTCTACCTAGGCTCCGCTATAAATACAGACAACGACACCAGCGCTGAGATCAAGCGAAGAATAACTCTTGCCAACCGCTGTTTCTTTGGGCTAAGAAGGCAATTGACTAGCAAGGCCCTCTCTCGGACAACAAAAGTCACACTTTATAACACCTAAATAACGAGTCCTGTCCTGCTCTATGGCACAGAGGCAAGGACATTAACAAAAATGGATGAAAGTGCTCTTGGCTGCGTCGAGAGGAAAATACTTCGAGTGATTTTCGGTCCCGTCTGCATTGGCGGTGAGTGGAGGAGGAGATACAATGACGAACTGTACGGACTATACAGCGACATCGTCCTTGCCAGAAGTGTGGAGACTGGAGAACCAATGACTGGCTTTATGAGCTTATGGAATCATTCTTGCTATTTACTTCACAGCCCAGGTAGGCGAAATCTTTAGCACCACAAAGTAACTGCCAATAGAGACACCACCCTGTGCACACTCGTACTTCTCTGATTAAAACGTCAGTCACATTCTGGCTACTTTTGTCTCAAAACTTACAAAAGATTTATTCACGGCGAATCACATTACTTCTTCTTCTTATCCTTTTATTAAACCTTTCCTCGTTATACCAACTTATGCGTAACGAGTTTCCCATTTTTACTGCATCGCTGCTGCTCCGCTTATGGGGATGGCTAATGTCGCAGACCGCAGAACGCGTCTACATAATGCTCTGTCCTGGATCGCTTCAGTGGTTAGCCCCAGGCGTTGTTGTGCGTTTGCCATCTGAGAAATCCAGGAATTCTTTTTCTTACCTCTTTTTCTTACAGTTGGAGTGACCGTAGTTGATAGTTCCTTTACCGGATTTTCCGCAGATCTTCTTTGAACGTGGCAATACCAGCTGTTCGGTTACCGAATTCCTTATATGTACTATAGACTTCCTCTTATACGCGTAGATCTAATGCAATCGCGTTTGGTGACTCTACTAGACATCCTTAACATTTGTATTTCCGCTGCCATCATTTTGTTTTTAAACGCTTCGTACGTTGTCCAGCACTGTGAACCGTATATAAGAGCTTGTGTAACAACCGTGGTGTAGAGTTTCCCCTTTAATTTAAGTGGAAAGTTTCGGTCACAAAAGATTCGCGAATTTTTCCGCCATTTCATCCATCCCACACTCACTCTGTGGTTTACGTCATCGTCACATTTCGCTTCCGTTTTAACGATTGATCCTAAGTACTTAAAGATAGTGCTTTTCGGAAGAACTATTCCGTCTAACATTATATCCGGAACAGGTCGCAACGGATGCGCAAATGGGCACGTCAAATGCTCCGTCTTTAAACGACTTATTTTAAACCCGTTTCGCTCTAGCGCATTTCTCCATGAATCTAAGGCAATCTGTAAATCTTCGGCGTTATCACTTAGTATAACTGCGTCGTCAGCGAAGAGAATTGGCGTTGCATTTGCTTCGCGCACGCAGTTTTTTAAAAGATAGTCGAATACTACGTTCACGAGGAAAGGGCTAAGGACGCTTCCTTGGTGCACTTCGGCATTAACTGGAAATTCTCTCGTGAGTCCAGCAGAGCTTTTAACCGCAGTTTTCACGTTTCCGTACATGTCTTGTATTATTCTTCCATACGTTTCCGGTACGTTTTGAGACCTCAGCGCGGCCCATATGAGATCCCTAGGCACTCGATCGAATGCTTTCTCGAGGTCGATAAATACCATGTGTAAGTCCTTAGACTAATCTCGGTGCTTTTCCATTATTATTCGTAGGCTTTGGATAGCGTCCACAGTCGATCTTCCTTCAACAAATCCACACTGGCCATTATCGAGTTATATTATTTGCCGAAGACGTTCGTTTAAGACTCTTTCGACGATTTTCATTGTGTGTGACATAAGCTTGATTGAACGGTAGTTGTTGCATTCTCGAGTGTCGCCTTTTCCTTTGTTTAATGGAACTAAGAAGAAATTTAAAATTTAAATTCGGCATAGGTTGTCCACATTTTAATTTATTTAAAAGTTTCGATAGCCAAACGCTGCCGATCCCCTACATCTTCGACCAAAACTCTGATGGAATGCTGTCTGGTCCCGCCGCTTTCCCCCGCTTCATTTTTCCAATTGCTATACTTATTTCTTCGATTGAAAAGTCCGAAACTTCCTCCTCGAATAGACCAGCTGTCGGCACGATATCACGTGGAAACTGTTTGTTAAGCAACTCCTTGCAGTATTCAAGCCACCGGTCACAAATTTCCTTTTTATGTATTTTTATTGATCTTTTTCCGATTGGTCGCATCCATTTTGTACGCGCTAACAATGTTCCACGTTTCATTGTGTATGTCGAATTTTACACTCATCAAGCGGTCGCTTATTTTTTAGATACCAACGATGTTGTTTAGAAGATCCGCTGCAACAACGATTCCAACACCGTTTCGTTCATTGACCGTTCCATGGTAGAAGATCTTAAATGCCTTAGTTTTTAAGTCTAGAAAACGCGCTTTATTTCCTGTATTACACCACTTCGTTTCCTGTACGCACAGGATTTGAAGAGTTCTGCGACGCATAATCGCTTCCAACTTGCAAACCGAAGCTTAGGAAAATATTTTGGAAACTTCATTTTGCCCGCCCCCGGAATCCGTCGGGCTTTGACACAAGCACTTCTGCTTGCTCTGGGATCACCCGAGTGCGTTGCAATCGTAGTGCTATTAATTGCGATCATTTCCAAGAAGTGTATCTAAAGTTTGAGTGGTTTGACACTTGTATGCTCATTTGGAATTGATTGACTGTTCTTTTACCCCACCGGTAGTCTCCAGACGCGGGAACCCACTGATTGCATACAAACTTGTGGGAAAGTTTTAAGGTGTTAAAGTGTCACAGGCTCGTTTTTGGTGTCATAGCTGCCTGGTCATGATTGGTGTCCCATTTAGTTGCCTCTTACGACAAGCTGGGACGCACTGCGGCACTATTCTTTATCCGATGCCGCACGAATCACATTACATTGCGTAAAAGTGCGCACTTAATACAATCGTCACTGTTTTGCTGGTCATCCAGTCTTTTCTACCGCGATATTAAAAAGGTAACAGACAGAGCGTCGCTTTCTCCGAAACCTTTTTGAACATTAAAGACTTTGACCATTCCATTACTGAACGTAATAAAACAGTTCACATTCCTCATAGTCATTCTACACAACCTTACGAATTTCGCAAGAATATTTAAACCAGGCTTGGTGCTGTAAGATTCGTCTATTTCGGTATAATCGTTGTGCATACGAATGCCTGTTTTTTGTGACTATTTGCTTATCATAAGGAACTTTCCTGGCTTAAAGCCGCTCTTGTATGGACTAACCAGATTATTCATGAATAATTTTAGATGCTCACATAATACGGCAATGGACTCTAAATGTAAAGTGAATCTTGCACCACAGACTGTAAACATTTGGAAAGGTGAATGGAAGCAGTCAGTACGGAAGCTCTGACCAACGGCTCCTGATGTACAAGTATATTTTGCACAATCTCGTGCCGGTTTTGATTTACCCAACACTATAAGCCCATCTACAAAACATGGGACTTGAAATGTGATATCTACTCGTTGATATGATGTAGTTCGTGCAATCTAATGCCTCATAATGAGGTAGTTAATATGCTTGCGTACTTATGGTCATTGATGGACTGCCTCTATTCTTACCGCCTCCTTCCATCTCGGATATATCAAATTGCATCACCAGATGTACACTAACAGAGTCAATATCACCTTTCAACTTCCAATCACCATCAGAGAAATCAAAATCGAAAGTCCCCCCAGTATTGCGAATATGCAAGCCAAGTACTCTTAGATATTCACAGCAATTCCTCGGGCTTAGCCCCGCCAATCAACCACCACTTATTGGTTGTATATTGAACAAATGATTTATTTCATTGCATCAGGTGCAAAAGTCAATAAGTGCGCTGGAAATACATTTGAAATATAATTCCCGCCAAAAATGGAAATGGTAGAGCGTGCAGTGATAGAATACCACCGACACAGTTGCGCCGCGCCGGCCGTTCCCAGCTTAAAGCAGTTGGCATACTGTAGCGATATAGAAAAGCACAACTGTCATCCATTTGGTGCGACACAAGAGGTCAACCGAGCAAAAGTGAACTTTGCGACAAGGATTGCATATTTTTCGTGGATAATTTTGAACGCCTTCACTTTTGCGTGTATCCACGAGTACACGGCAGGGTTGATCTGTCACCGAAATTAAACCAAGGAATTAGGGAAGCAATTCGATAGATGCCCACCGGGAACATCGACTTGTACAATCCGTTTGAGACAATTTTTCATAGTTCTTCGTCGCCTGGGTCTTCTCACGACTGTCGAAATTTAAATACCGTTTAAGTTGGTTTTTCTTTTTGATCAACTCGTACGTGAATACTTGTCGTATCTCTGTATCTAAAACTAAAACTGTTTAGATACAAGTTACATTTTTCGTCTAGTGATTTAATAATCGATTTGCATTGGTAGCTGTGTAAAGTTCTGCGGCGACAAACAATGCAATCTGTAATCGCATTGAGTGCGAATTTTCACGGTATACTGGCGTACAGTGGTGTATAGGTACACTGGGATACATTGGGACACATTGGGTGCTTGGAGTCATAGTTTGGGTTCTGATAAATTTGCGCGACATTTCACGATTGTCGCAGAGTGGAATTTGTTGACACCTACGCAATGGAGGGGATATTTTTTGTATGTTTTATTTGTTGTCCCTGCAACATTGGGCATATTAGGAAGACAGAGACTGTAACTTAGGCTGAGAGACAGACATGCCATGGCCTAAAGCAAGTTTTGCAATTTTCGTTGTGAATATCAGGGTGAAGGGGCACGGTCGTGGTATATAGGTTAGAAAGTCATGAACAGATATGGAGTCGAAAAGGCAATTATGTTGGTGCACACGGAATCATTGAATTTGCTTACAGTCGGTCTGTTGCCTTCCATGTCAAGGACTGACAGTGGAAATTATCAAACGCTTAGTAGGTATTTGTGGTTGACTTTAAAGACAAAACTCGTATAGTTACTTTGTTGATAAAATGAACGGTAGGGCTGCGATCCAAGCCCATGGCTCTTTTATAAACATATTACATTTGTTCAGAAAGCTCTACTCTCGTCGGTGAAAAAAAATTTGCACAGTTTTAGCTTTAAGGTGTTATGTATGTTATGCATTACTAGGATAGTAAATCTGGAATACTGTCTGAGATGCTAAAGCTACTTCAGCCTTCCTTTCGTCTCCATCGAAGCGTTCTATGAGAATGATAGAATGGTGCCAGAAATGTAGATATCTTCAGGAGTATTTCCTGATGCTCCCAAATGTGCGGGTGTTGTTATGTTATTTGTAAAGGGTGGCAAGATAAAAACGATAGGAAAACAGATTGATTCTAGATTTGTTTCGAAGCTACGTTCATGTCATTATGTGTAAAATAGCACATCATTCAAATGGCCGTCTCGGCTCCGCTGGCAGTAGTTCAAGCGGTCGGTACAATCTTTAATTACTCGGTCTAATATGTGCGGCTTTATTCCGGCAATATCGTGTCGAAGGTTGACCTCGAGCTCGTCGAGGGTGGTTGGATTGTTAGCGTAGACTAAGGACCTGACATAGCTCCAGAGACAATAATCGCATAATATGACCAAGTCGGCAAATTTCTCCTTCACATCTTCGAGCGTTGTGTCGCTTGTATGATATGTAGCACCATCTTATTGGAACCACAGCTCGGATATATCGATATTGTCAAGCTTTGTCTACAGAAAGTCGGTTAAATTTGGTCTATATCTGAGACCATTCACTGTGACGGTGTGTCCTTCCTCATTTGAAAAGAAATTAGGCCCGATGATGCCCTCATGCTAGTAACTGTACCAAACAGTCGAATCTATTGATTCTTGGCTGTATACTCGTGGATTGTGCTTGCTCTAATACTGGCAAGTTTGCTTGTTGACATAGCCGCTGAGCCAAAATGGGCCTCGCAATAGAAGATATCTTTTTGGCTAAAATCCGGATCTCCGGCGAACATTTCAAGCGCCCAATTCACGACTTTGTCTGTGGTTAGGCGGCCGTAACCCTTCCGTCAGCAAAATTATGTACGCATCTGGCGATGCCCAATTCAACTGATCGGAGTCGAATCGACTACGGCGGCTATGTTTTCTTCATTTAGCGCCAATATCTATCTGGTTGGTGGTGTAAGATTCAGAAGAGTGTACTCAAGTTCAAATTTTTCCACGACCTGACGAATTCCCTACACATTGAAACCATGATGACGATCGATTTCACGACGAAATTCACGTTGCGTATTTACAACTAAGCCGGAATTTCGATAATATTTTTTAAAGATTTCGGCAGTTCGACAAGCGTAAAACGATGCATGATGAAATAGCAAACTTTACTGAATATTTTGACAGCTGCTGAAGCATAGCCGTTGGAAAAACTATCAATGTTATCTGGTCTCCCTGTATAAGTATCAGGATGAGCAATTAAGAAATAGTCTTCTTGTTCCTGCTTTTCAGAAAAATCTTTGAAAAAATATTAAATGATAAATTAATGACATTTTTAAGAAAATCAAAGTGTTTGAGACTTATGCAATTTGGTTAAGATTAAAAAATACTGAAGATGTCTAACGTTTGGTCGGAAAAGTTCACAGCCAGCTTCTTTATAAATAAAACAAAAACCTTTGACATGGTTAACCATATTCTAATGCCTGAAAAAACTCGAGAATCTCGTTTTCAAATTGATTGTGAAACAGGTGATGAAACGAGAAGCGAAGTGCCTC
The DNA here is from genome assembly GCA_928272305.1 of Volucella inflata. Lineage (NCBI taxonomy): Eukaryota > Metazoa > Arthropoda > Insecta > Diptera > Syrphidae > Volucella > Volucella inflata. The sequence continues at coordinate 67,178,162 of OV743718.1, forward strand.
AGGGTTCGGTGTTGGGACCTATTCTTTTTTTTCACACTTTTTTGTGGCTCTTGGTATTGAGCAAAAACTGCTTTTTAGTAAGGAATGTATATAAATTTAACTTCTTGGTATTCTTTGCTCACACCACCGCCTTCCCTAATTTTTTTGCTGGTATCATCCTGGGGACTTCCTTTTTTTAATTAGCGCAAACTCAAATGATTATTGCTTTCTTACTTTAGCCCAGCCTCATTTCGGCGTGAGGCTGGGCATTAGTTAACAAGCCTATCAAGTTAGCCCGATATTTAGTTAACTACCTTCAGCAGCGCACTCTCATTCGGTTTAGGCTCGCTTATACAGTCCGTTTGATAAGATCGTATACGGCAAAACTTAAAGAAGAACTTTAAAAAAAAAAATAAAAAATTAATTGTACTGGTTTATTTTGTTTATTTACTTGAATGCTTTTCAATTAATATGTTGTTCACTCTCCTCCAATATCAATAATTGCTTGAAGTCTTCGAGGCATGCTTTCTACTAATCTTATAGCATAATCTTGAAACAAAGATCTTCATAAAACTCGTATTTCTCGTGATAATTGTTTGACCGTCGAGATCTTCTTTCCTTGGAGCTTTAGGTTAATGAATGCCCAAACATTTTCAATGGGATTTGCATCCGGCGACTGTGATGGCCAATCTAAAACATCGACGTCATTTTCTTGTTTCCTCGCACTGCACAAACGACTGCAATGTTTCGGGTCATTATCTTCTTGAAGTAACCAATTCTCATTCCTTCTTTTAAACCACCTTTGGGCAGATGGTAATAAAGCCTTCTAATAAATTTTGACCATGTTGGGTGCGTTTAAGTTATTTGTAAACATGCACTATTTGCCAAATCCTTGTTTTGAGAAGCATCCCCAAACGTGCACCTTTGCCGGGTGTATGACGGTCCGCTGGATTAATTTATTGGATTGTGTACACCAGGTATGAGTGATAGGAGACCATGCCCAAAAAGAAGCTTCATCCGAAAAAATAACGTTGTTCCAATCTCTGTCCAAATTCTCCTTGGCCCAACTGAGTCGTTTTTCTACGTGTTTTTTTGACAGTAGTGGTTTCTTTATTGTGCTTCGAAATTTTAGATTATTGGCTAGTAAACGTCTTCGTATCGTATCACAACACACATTTAGACCCCTTTTACGTAAAATCCCTTATCCTCCACGTAACGATAGAAGAGGATTTTTTTCAAACACGCGTAGAATCATTTTGTCCTGCGTTTTTGTTGTTTTTGGCGTAGACCCACGATCTGGCAAATCATCCACATTTTTAACTTGGGAATAACGGTGCACCCACTTGCTAACAAATGCTTTTGACTTTTTCATGTATTTAGCAGCTTCTCCGTATGACATGTTCGGTCCTTTTGGATGCGTGCACAAGAATACTACTTCATAACGTGGTGCAAACGCGACACTCATTTAAAAATACTTCGGTCTCTGACAAAAATTGAACACTCTTTAAATTCTTTTATTCAAAGCATCTTAGCAGAAGTATTTTTTTATCTGCTAATGCAAATGGCACTTCCAAACCGGTTTTCATAAACGAGTTTTGCCGTATACGATCTTATCAAATGGACTGTACTTGTGCACACTACAAAAGGTGAGGTCTTCCTCTGCTTTGTTCTCCTTGTGGGTTAGATTCGAAAATTTCTGCGAGGCGGAGCATTGATGTCCATTCAGTCTACATATCTTAGCCATCTCAGATGACTGATGAACAGTTTTGTGACTAGGTCGACGTCGCTGTACAGCTCGTATAGTTCGTATTTGAATCTTCTTTTCCAAAGCTCGTCAACGCAAACATAACCGAATATGAAATATTTCCAATGATTTTTCTCTCGAAACGAATGAGCATATTATCCCCTTTCGATATGCGGCATAAGGCAGGACTGGAATGGTCAATATTATATTGAGTTACCCTAATTTTTGGGGTTATGGCTTCACTTCTGAATTCCCTTCTCAGCCCAAACAAACAACGTTTTATATCTGCTGAGGTGTTTTGGCAGTATGCATTCATATCAGAGCCAAGTCCCAAATCGTCGATGTCGTATATTGCTTATTGTTAACACCATGTAGTTACCGCAGTTTAAGGAGTCTCCTTTCTTAAAGATCGGACAAAAAGTGTTGAAATTCCATTCATCGGGCATTCTTTCTTTCGACCATAATTTTGAGATGAGCTGGATTTTACTCCTTGCCAAGTCACCGCCTGCCGCTTTGAAGTACTTGGCAGTCAGGTATTCAAAATCCTTAGCATGGTATCCGACTCTCTACAGGTTGTGGTTTGGGGTTTGTGTCCGTGTTACCCTTTGGAAAGACTCCCCAATCTACCTTCTGGATTAGCATGTCTCAACCAATCTTCTTAGCTTGTCTTTATGCTGTTCGCTGTCTTGCGTCGATCGCAATGTGGTCAAGCTGCTCAACGGTTTATTGAACATGATTTCTCCATATCCCCTTGTGAATATCGAGACGTGGGAACCATGTGCTCGTTACGACAATGTTTCGTCCCACCGAAAAGTTTACTAGCCTGAACTCCTTATCGCAGGTGGTGTCGTAGAGGCTATACCTTGCGGCAGCAGTACAAAAGATGCTCTCTCTTTCTAGCTTTGCATTAAAATCACCGAGAACAATTTTAATGTAATAGCTGGGCATTGCGCGTAGATCTTTTTCAAGAACTCACAGAAGCCATCTTTGTTGTCGTCAGCTTTCTCCTGTGTGAGGTCGTGCGCGCATATAAGGCCAGTGTTGGCAGTTTTAACCTTGATAGAGATTATTACAAATCGCTCTTTCATATGCCGAAAACTTAGGACTAGTTGCTTAAGTCAGCTTCCAACAGTAGATCCATATTCAAATAGGCGTTGTTGATCGCCGTAGTAGATGTCGCAGTTTTTCATTCTCCTTCTGTCCAATTTTTTCCACCGCATTTCTTGGATGGCGGTAATGCCGGCTTTGCAGCCGTACATATCTGAAGTTCATTGTCCTTAATTAATTTGCATGTGTTTTCAGAAATAGATCCATCCGCATCCAAGGCTTATTTGTGTTTCGGAATCATTGTATTTTTCCCATAGCCGAACAGTTCCCCCATCATCACAACCCCCAACCTGGAGGGACAGTTCAATTTTTGATACCCCTACGATAAGTGGTCGGTTACACCTAAGGCAGCAGCAATAATTTTGTTTGAGTGCAAATCGATCCGCTGAGCATAAGACCTGTCATTGTCAAAATAACGTAGGATTCTAAAGGAAACCAGCAGATGGTCTACCGTTTTATTTTACGTGTTATGAAAATTTGCGCTTCAATGGCTTTGTTACCCCTCAGAAGTTCAACTTTTAAGATACTCGTATGCCTTTAGTGCCCTAATTCACTCAAACCACTGACGACTAGATACTCTTACGTAAGCGATGTTACTAGAATTGAATGAATTTTGGAGTATTGTAGGGACGAACCTTTGCGTCGTTTCTTTAAGGTAGGCTAACCCTTTTTCTGGGAATGCTCGATGCTACCGATGGCTTCATTTCGGACTGTAAATATTTTGGTCAGACGTATAAGGAAAACTAAGCTAATTATACTGTCTAAGAAGTTCATATTTTAAACTTTTTAGTTAAATAAAAAATTGGTAAACAGAAATTGTAAAACAAGACAGAACAGTAATTGTATTTTCGAATCGCATATTTATTATAGCTAAACAGCAAAGTTCTAAAACCGAATTCCAAAAAAAATTCGACGAAAATAGAAACTAATTGCTTTCCACTCAAAATAAAGCCTGAGGGATATTTTCTCCCGAATTGCAAAATAAGAAAACAAGAAACAAATGTCATCCAATCCATCACTCTTCCTAAAAAAATTCTCTGTCATGAGCATCAACCTCTATCGATCACTTTCAATCATCGGGCATATTAATTTCTTTCTCCTTAAAAAAGGGGGTACCTGGTATGTACGAGTATCTATGTTTGTACAATACAATTTCGCCTACATTCAGATATTCAGCACAACATTCAACAAAAACAAAAAAAAGGGGAAAAAAGCAGAATCAAAAGCGAAAACACTACAACAACAACAACAACCGAAAAACATTGAAGTAAATCTCCAAATTAATCTCTCAACATCGACATGATCACTGCGCATTACTTAATTTTCGATAATCGACTTGCTCACGATTTTGCCGCCAGACCACGATGTTGCACTATAACCGCGTTGCGTGCAACACCGAACAGAACCGCAGTAGTTCGCTATCAATTAGATGCTGCAGGCTCTACAGCACATAGTCAATTTTTGGGGGGTTAGGGGTAGACGGTGTATGTAGGGTAAGCGCGAGCAGCCGCAACGAGACTCGAATGCTTAGAAATGCATAAATTTTGTCACTCGTTTTGGATGTAGGGAGTTCATATTCAGATGCTTGGTAGTGATGCCCCATACTGATGGCTTATCTAGCGTATGCAACATTTGTCCGTGGTACATTTCTGTTTTAGTACGATGGCGAAGGGTGCCCCTTTGATGCCAGAAGTCATTGGCATGAACTTTGATTGAAGATCTCTTGATCTATACTGGTTATGGGGACACTAGAGAGTTTTGGCTAGACGTTGCCAAAGGCACACCGTAGTCTTATGCAATCCGCATTGAAATAGCATTCGAGGCTAGATGCATGTGGTTCAATATTTAGTTTAGAATATAGCTCATGAGTTGTAGTCATTTTGTTTTGCATTTTGAGGCGACAGCATAGTTATGATAACTAAAACAGTTCTCAGATATTGACAGAACAATGATCGATACTGATTTAACTTATTTTAAATCCTGTCCAACAGAAAATTTTATGATGTTCAAATGTGGTTTCTGGTACCTAAAAAAGGACGGAAAAGACTACAACCTCCCCATTGATAGGAAGGCTAACCAACAGCAGAAAACTGACTCGGCCGATGCCAAGTAAAGGTTACGCGTAGCAATAGTCGACTTAAGTACTCCTAAACGAAAGCTCTCTGATGACATATAGCGGCTGAAGGAAAAGAATTCTTGGCAACATCAATGACATTATCATAAAAGGGGCTTCGGACAGCTGAGCACCGTAAAATGATTCAAGTTCATACCATCTTGGAATGGCTGAGAGGGTTCATCGGCCAAATGGTTCATGGCCAGAAGCCAAACTTCATATTGTCGAAAAGAAAAGACTCATGGATCCCACCAGACCCTAAGGGCGGTATATTTCCTATATATAAAAGAACAAGATATAACGTAACCTCTACACCTCAATCCAGAAGTTGTGGGTAAACTAATCCATGAATCTTTGCCACTATTACGCACTTCAAACTACAAGGTCCGGTATGACCTTGCATAGCAAACCGAAGAGAAACGGTAAAGTTAATAAATCCGGCAACCTTGTCTATCTTACGACTAAGGAGGATATCGACGACGCTCAACAAGGAGCCTTGGATAACACGAGGCAAAATAAAAGGGCTAAAACCATCCAAATTGGTTATCTACAAGGCCGTATCAGGTAATGAAAGTAAAATTAGGACCTGTATAGTTGCAAAATCGTATATCAAATTATCTTTGCCTAGGCTCCGAAGTAATGGCAGCCAGGTAGTAATCAGTATCGAATAAAGGTGTCGAATAAACTACTGCTTGCTGTTTCGACAAGGGTCCCCATTTTGATTTTTCATTTTTTCAGTGTTCCGTGCATCCGAATGAAAAACGGAACCCTTATAGGATCACTTGTGTGTCTGTCCGTCCGTCCGTCTGTCACAGCCAATTTGCACCGAAACTGCTGAGCGATTAAGTTGAAATTTGGTACACATATGGTATGTATTTTTGTGACCCAAACGCGGACACATAACGTAAACATGGTGGTCATTTTTGGGGGGGAGGGGGGCGAATTCAAACTGTACCATGTGACATATCAAATGAACGGGACTTTTTACTGGTCTCATTTTTTTTTTATAATTTCAAAACAAATAGTTTCAAAGTTATTTAAGAAAATAGATGAAAATTGACCATTTCTACTCCTTATCACCGAAACTAGTAGGCCTAAAATATTGAAAAAAAAGTACAAATAATAGTCCTTTACTTATAGATTACAGGTAAACCTACAAGAAGTCTGTAGTCTGAACATAACGTGGTAAATCTTTCAATATTGTGTGAACAAATTTATGTATGGTACATTTGTTGTTTGAGTTGAGTTTTTTCTTTGCATAAATTATTGGTATTGTTGGTACTACTCGTTCGATTTAATAATAATAAAAATAATAAGAAAATAATAGGCCAAGCATCCGACACTCTTCGTCAAGATAATAACAAGAAGGATCACTCTCCCTGAGGCTGAAAAAATCCACCCATCGCACAAAAAACCAACAACAACGTCTCATTAGATCAAATAGCGCAGATCTATTACTTTAGTTCAAATTCCAAATGCTAGTTAATTTTGCCTGAGTAAGAATGCATACAATAGTCTATCCGTCATCTTTTCCTTATGGAGAATTACTTGCGATCCAGGGATTTTTGTGAGTAATTTTTCTACCTCCCCAGAGTGCAAAAGACTGCAGAATGTTTACGGGCAAAGTGGAAACAGACTCGTTTTCCCTTTTTTTTATGCGTTCGTGATTGCCTGCTATCCACAGATTATTCACTATGAGTAACTGCGTGTATATCATTGCCATTTTTTTTGTATATAATAACTGGATGTTTCGAGAAAACTTATTTACATTTTAAAAAGTCTTCTTAAGAAGAAAAATTCTGGAAAAATACTTAGTATAATGAATTTCTTGTTAATCCACCTTTTCAACTAACTTCCATCATGTCTGGTCGAATTTCTTTTCACTTTAATCGCCCCTTTTAGGTCTAGATATAATGAGGGATACACCCCACAACTCTGGAGGGAAATTTAAGTAGTCCAAATAAACCTTGTGAGTCCTAAGGAAATACTCAATATCTTCAACAGAAAGATTTTCTATTTCATCAAAATAGTAAAGTCTCGCTTGGCTTCTCAAAATTGATCTTTTAGGTTGTAGTGCTCCCCGGTTAATCGATCAGGTCCCTAACAGAAAAAAACCAGACCGAGGAGATGCTGTAGAAAAGCGTGCAATTAAGCTTATAGGGACTACTAATATTGCTGCCACTCCATATGAGTATTGAACCTGCGTCACATTCTGCTGCCATAATCAAAATTGTCAGAAGCATCCCGCCCTTTCAAATCTTAAACCTTATTAGTAAATATTTAAGACCATCTTTTGATTAATGCTGAGAAAACATTATTTTCCGAGCTTTTATAACTTTTGTAATGAGATTTCGTTAAAAATTTAAGGAACCGAACCAAAATACAAATTTACATTCCCAACCGCAATTTTGTTTGCCTTAAAAAGCAATCACGTAACAAATAATGTGCACACATAAATGTATATGGTTATAATGTCAACATTAAGGAGATTTATCACCAAGCCGTTGTCATATCTATCTATCTACGATTCCTTCCTTGAAGGAAGATACTCGTATATTAAACGTCCGCCTTCGAACCCTTCGACTTTAGTAGAGAAATGTTACAGCGCATAAATGAGGATGATTTGAGCCATATTCGATTGTGGAGGTTTACATAGGGCTTATCTAATAAATACTTCTAATTGGGACGGGTAAGAGTCTTTCGTTTGCAGCTACACACAACAAGTAAGGTAAAATGCTGTTCAACTTAAGTATTTGCGTGCATTCGAATTCGAACGCAGCTGCTTAATATCTTTTCTCCGCTGCGTTGGTTAGGATCTCTGTATCTAGCACTATCTATGTTGATCAAAAAGTTCCCAGAATGTATTCAGAAAATTAAAATTACAAGTTTATTCATCTAAATCTATATTGTCCCCTTCAAAGCAATCCCCATCGACTGCAATACACTTATGCCAGCGCTTGATCCAATCCTCGAAACATTTTTTATATTCGGTTTCAGTGCTTCCTGCGATTTTTCCATTACTTCCCCTCGGCTGCTGAAACGCGTTCCCCGTAGTGGTTTTTTAACTCGATTGAACAGCGAGAAGTCGCAGGGAGCCAAATCAGTTGAATTCGGTGACTGTTGGATAATTTCTGTTGCATTTTTGTCAAAAAACTACGAATAATGATGGCACTTTGCAACGGTGCCTTATCATGGTGCAAAATCATAACGCCCAAATAATACTCTTTGTTTACTGTCTAGCTATCTCGCAAAAATTCATGATGCACACACCGTTGTTATCTATGAAAACCGTAAGCATTGCCTTCTTTTTTGAATGAAAACGACGTGTTTTTTTTGGTCTCGGCTCATTTGGTGAACGCCATTCACTTGCCTGATATCTGGATTGAGTGTCGTACTCATAAACCCACGTCTCGTCTCCATAAATGATCCTTTTGATGAATGTGGGATCGGATTTAGCCTCGCAAATCAACTCTTTTGCGACGTCGACACGGTCTCTTTTTTGCATGAAATTGAGGTCTTTTGGCACCAACTTTGCTGCTACACGACGGAAACCCAGATCATTAACCAAAATGTCTTGGACGGATCCATAGGCAATGTTCAAGTCCTCAGCTGTTTCTCTGATGGTTAATTTGCGGTTATTGACCAACATTTCTTTTACTTCATCAATGTTTTCGTCGGTTTTCGATGTCGATGGTTTGCGACTGCGTTCATCATCTTCGATTGTCTCACGACCACTTTTGAACCGGTCGTGGTACTGATAAACGACCGTTTTCTTTAGAGAACCGTTGCCGAAACACTTTTCCAACATTTCAAACATTCGTGCATCATTAAATCCGTTTTTTACGCAAAATTTAATACAAGTTCGTTGTTGCAAATTTAAAATCATTTCTAAAATTGTAAAAAAATCGCCAACATACACAGAGATAGATGTACTCTTGGCTATGTAACTTTTGCAAATGTCGAGCTATGATGCTAAGATTTAGAGGAAATATCAACTTAACGAAAGAAATAGAACTCAAATCGGAACAATGAGAGCGCCACACGGTAGTTGGAAAAAAAAATTGTGGCGGATGAGTCCTTTACTGCAGTGCTCACTTCTCCGAAAGGGTAGATGGCCACGGCTTAACACCGACTCCTTATCCTAGGGATATATAAAATGGAACTGGTCCTCCAGGTGGGGGTTTTTACCGTCGGGGTGTCTTCTCGGCTATGGCAAAAATACAAGAGTTCCGAAACAGAAACAAGCCTCGGGAACTGTTGACAAGCCCTGCAAACAAATCAAGGGGAATGAGCTTCAGATATGTACGTTGAAGGTTAGTTAGTTAGGCCACATGCCGGCGAACAACTAACGGAGGCTAGCTTGCTGCAAGAGAGATATTACCGCCATTCAAGAAATGTCAAAAAGGAAAATGAAAAACTACGGCATTTACTATGGCGAATGTTATCGGAGGGAGGAGGCTGATGGCACAAAAGATGATTTCATTGCAAAGCTAGAAAAAGAGGGCATGTTTGGTAGTACTGTCGAAAGGTAAAGCCTGCACGTCGCCGCTAAAACAACTAAAGAGCAATGTCTGGCATTCCACCAAACTTGTCCGCCTGTCCAGAATGACGAGAGAGACCTCACAGAGACCTTTGATGCCAAAAAAAAGATTTAGAAAAGGCGATGCGCTGTCACGCGATTTCTTCAGAATCATTCTTAAAGGAATAGTGCAAAACTCACCCGGACCCCCCTTAGGCACAATCTCTCAAAATTCCGTCTATTTAGTTGCATTTCTCTTTTTTTTTCCTTTTATCACTTCACTTGGGAGGATAGGGCTTCCACTTGGCATCTCCATCTCACTCGGTTGGTTACAGTTATCCTTACACTGTTCCAAGTGAGGTTCAGTTTTCCTAGTTCCAGGAGTATTGATGGTCTCCAGGTGTTCTTGGGATGGCCTCTGGATCTTTTGCCTTGAGGGTTCCACTCTGGCATTGCTGTCGGCTTTTTTCCTGATGGTATGTGTGATTCATTTCCATTGCGTCTCTTGATCTGTATCGCAATTGGTTCCTGCCTCGTCATTTCCAACAGATCCACGTTCATGATGATGTTTGGCCGCAATATTCGACGATATGGTACGGAGACATTTGTTGATGAATACCTGAAGTTTTTGTATGATGTTGTTAGACATGAACGCGGTTTCGCTGTCATGTATCAGTGCTGACTTGACACATGAGTTGAATATTCTGAGCTTCGTGTTTCTGGAAATCTGGGAACTCCTCCATATAGGTCGTAACTGGCCGAATGCTGCTCTTGGTTTTCGAAGTCTGTTATCAACGTCTACTTCTGCGCCGCCGTCTGTTGTTATTATATACTACGAGTACCTTGATAGCAGAAGCTATCTACATATTCGACGGGTTTGCCTTCGATGGTAATGTCACCTCTGTTGTAGATGTTGATCATCATCCAGTCTAAGTCCTCGATTTGTCGTGTGAGACTCCAAGTTATTCCACGTCTCTGCGTGCAGACTTCTCTCATAATTTCATCCAGTACAATTGTGAATAGTTGAGGTGAGAGTGGGCATCTTTGCTTTACTCCTGTGTTTGTAGTGAAAGAGTCACTGATGATTCCATTATGTAGTACCGCGAGATCCGAATCTTCGTACATTTCTTTGATAATGTTAATTTAGTTGCATACGCCGATGATATTGAAATAATCAGAAAAGAGCAGCGTGATGTCAGTGGCGTTCTCGCGAGTACTAAGACGTAAGCGGCGAAAGTGCGTTTAGCGGGCAACCAAGCCCAGCTTTGTTGGGCTAAGAAAACAATTGACTATGAAAGGCCTCTCTAAAACAACCAAAGTGATTCTACATAAGAATTAGTTCCGGACTTGCTCTATGGCGCATAGGCGTGGCCGTCATCAAAAATGGAGTAAGGTGCTCTTGGCTGCTTTGAGGGGAAAATGCTTCATGTGATTTTCAGTCTTGTTTGCATAGAAGGTGAGTCGAGGAAGACATACGACGCCAACCTCTACGGATTGTACAGCCAGAAGAGTGGACTGAAGGCAGTAAACAAAACATCGAATTGGTCGGAGGCACTTGTTGAATGGTCCAAAGTCCATTGGTAGTGTCAGATTCTTACTGACTAAAACCACCTCCCGTGGAATGTCTCCGTTTATTCCCCCGCGGAACTACCGCTAAATATTACTTGGCGAGGGACGGATTTGAGCTTTTTGCTTCGTCACGGTGTGCTTAGCGAATCCGCGTTCCTTTGCTGTTCTTAATTCCTTAGATCGCACATTATTCGTACTACTGCATGGATTACAACAGCCCAAAGGTCTTCAGATTTCAACATACTCGTATATTGGACTATATTTTCCGGTGTTGGCTGTTCACCAAATTCTTCACACAATATAGCTCTTTCGTTTGCATACCGCGCACATTCGAAGAAAATGTGCTCCTCGTTCTCTACCGCGTTTACCCAGCGAGGACAGGACGGACTCGAATAACGGTTTCGCTTGAATAGATATTCCCGAAAACAACCGTGACCCGTCAAGAACTGTGTAAGGTAGTAATTCAGTTCGCCGTGTTTTCGTTTTACCCAACTTTCAATCCTTGGCACTAGTCGGTATGTCCATCTCCCTTTTTGGGACTCATTCCATTGTAGTGGCTACCTTCGAATTTCTTCTTGCTAACTCCCACTGCACTTAATCTGTACACAGATTTGATACCCTTCATGTGTGTCTTTTTATCCGTGACGTCAGACTATATTTGTGCCCCGAACAGTTGTATGGAGGCTACAAATCTCGCAAGCATTAATCGTTTGTTGCCTCGGGCCGCCGATATTCAACATTAGTCTCGAAAGAACGCCTATCGCTTTCGACGATTTCTTACAAGCGTATGCGAGGTGATACTTGAATTTAAGCCGGGCATCAATAATCACTCCCAGGTATTTTATAAATGGTTTGGAAATAATTGTATGCTCTCCGACTTTTATAGTTATCGTCTCTAGCATCCATCTACTCGTAATGAGAACGGATTCCGTTGTATGTTCCGCGAGGTCTAAACTCATATTACATAGCCAATTTTTTATCAGTGCTATTGCTTCGTTGCAGTACAAATCGATTTCTTCAAGTCGTTTCGCAACGACCACAACAGCAATATCGTCCGCGAAACCTATAATGACGGCTTCCCTGGGGACTGGGAGTCGTAGAATGTCATCATACATCACGTTCCACAGTAAGGGACCTAACACTGATCCTTGGGGCATGCCCCCTGTAATTTTATATAATTTCTTCCCGTCGTCGGAGTCGTAGAGGAGCAACATATCGGTGAAGTAACTCCTGATCAATCTTAATACGTACTTCGGTGCATTTAATCTTTCGTGGCGACCAGTTCGTCGAGTTAAAAGCATTTTTCACGTCAAGTGTAACCACGGTGCAGTACTTTTTACTGCCTCCTTTCCATCGTCTACCTTCTATGGCCGATTGGGCTTTGTCTATTACGACTTTAATCGCGTCGATTGTAAATCGGCCCTTTCGAAAGTCGTACTGATATTCCGCGAGTCCATCATTGGCTTCAATGATGCATATAATTCGCTCTAATATTTTGCATATAGTGTCGAGCATACACAGCGGCCGATAAGATAAGTGCTCCCCCGGTGGTTTATTTCCGTTTGGTAATAGTACCAACCGTTGGTATTTCTATTGATCCGGAAATATTCCCTTGCTTAAGCATGCATTATTCATGCTTACGGAAACGTCTAGGCGGGCCTTCATCGCTATTTTTAAAGCCCTATTTCGTATGCCGTCTGGACCGAGGGCTTTCCGATCCTTTACCCTCTCGATTGCAGCGGTGAGTTCATCGGTTGTTAAGGCAGGAAGGTGTTCACGTAGTTCTCCGATCTCACTTAGTAGAACTCCGTCATATGAAGGCGTTCGCCTTTAGAAGAAGTCAATCCGTCACATTCTCTGGAAAACTAAAAAACTTACATAGTTAAACGTATCTTGTAAAGCTGTTAATAATCGTCTCTACCTTCTAAGCCCTTAATCAACTGTATTGACAATCTTAACAACTCCATCACCCGCATTCCACTTCCTACGTAACCATAAAAATTTTAATTAGACAAAATCAAGTCAATGACTTTCACGCTGTCACTATCCATGTATCTACTACGATATCAACGAACAAAATGGAAAAAAATGAAAAAAAAATTAGCAAATAAAATACCTCCGCGCTTCTTCCTTGTTCTAATGTCAACGCGTGCATTTTTTTCCTTTCTAGCCTGGCCTAACACACATATTCCACAAGAAGCACTTGTCCGCTTGCACTTGTACAGTGAGTGAATTTATCGGGGAGTCATCGCTAGCCGACTCTACTGACTGACTGACTGCATACATGGCAGTCAGTGTACCACCGGCTAGAGGAGCAACAGCACACATACGATTTGAGCCAGTGACTGCTACTATCAGGGCAGCCAACTCTCGACCAATACCTTGGACATTCGCGCTAAAATGCCTATCTTCCCGATGACGACCGACAGAGCTCTGGTGCTGGTGCTTCTGGTATAAGTATAGGTATTGCTGCTCTGCTGCTGTTAAAGTTGTGTTTTGTTCTTTTCATGTGTAACCAGGTCACGTTCACGTCGTGGTCGTCACCGAAAGAGACGTTTTAACCTGAGAGTGTTGAGTGCCAAGTGAAGAATGCGCTCCTCAAGCGCGCAGCGCACGTCCGCGTTATTTATGAAATTAAATTATTTTTTATTGCTTATGTGGTTGGTAATGTAAATTATTGTTTAGAATAAAATTCGCTTCTTCACTTTGTGTATGTACACATATGTGCTTGTGTTAGGTTTTGATTCACCTTACCGAGTCAGTGTTATGGGACGAGTAGATATAGATACTTTAGAGCTGAAGTTGGCGCTGTCGCTGTCGCTGTTCGATGATGATTAGCCGATTAGAAAACATGAAATGAGGAAATCAACTCATAGCGCATATTAAACTGAAACTGAATTTGGCGTAGATACACAAGTACGAATACTTGTGTGAGTACCCCACTCGTACTTTGAGTCCTTTGAGTTATTGTCAACGGACTTTTGACTTTTGGATTTTAATTTTGATTCTGATTGTAAGTTTGTTTGTTCTGGGTTGTAAGTTTTGGTTTTGCATTTAGCCAGCGGGAAGATATATTGTTGGCATGGTGTCATAAAAACCATGCGAGACTATGACTGTGAGAAATAATAACACAAAAGAATACAAAAAGATCAGGAGAAATCCAAGTTTTATTTGGATTTCAAACAGCGAAACACTTGTTTTGAGTTCGAGTTTATTTTTGGCAAGATTTATGAGTCTGTTGGCTTGGTGTTTGTCTGAAGACATTTGTGTATTCGAAAGATAAATGGTTCCTAGATAAAATGGTTTAACACAATGAAAGGAAATCGTCTGCCCTTGTCGTCTATGTTTCCTCTGATTTATTTCATAGTACTGAGTTTTTCGATCGGCTATTGATGCTCTTTAACTTTTCAAAAAGAAGTATGATAGACCGCAAATTATTTTGTAAAATGAATCTTCTCGTGAGTCTTACACTTACTCATTTACTTTTTCCGAGACTGGCGTGTTAACCCTTACTATACTCGGACCAAATATGAGACAGACAAGGCCTTAAATAATTAGGGTCTCGCTAGCGGGCAATGAGTTGGTTTACTTTCTCTGATGTAATAAAGTATGAAACCGGACGTGTGGTCTTCCAGTTTCACATTCTTGTTGGGCAAGGAAGTCAAACTCCGACCTTGTTAACAGATTTTAGTTCATATGCCATATGTTCCATGTATTCTAGTGTAATTCTGTGTATAAATTTTGTTTACCAAGTTCAGGGCTACCAATTTCGTAGCAAAGTGCTTGCTTTACCTCCCAGTGATGGCCGCCGGTAACTAGTTAAATTGCAAGGGGAGAGATTAAAATATAATGTGAGGAATCAGGAAAAATAGATTTACTGTCGACGACCCTTGCAAACTTTTAAAAAACACCCACCTTTAGATCTGCATGTAGAACGTTTTGACCCTTAAGGGATCACGTGCGTTCGAGCAGTTAACAGAGGCCGTAAAATCTTATCACGCAGATATCACCGCCATCCAAGAAGTTCGATAGGATCATTCGAACATAAGTGAGATGAAAAACTGTGACATATACTATGGTGATTACTTTAGGGAAAAGGAGCAGCCCTTACTCGAATGTGAAATTGCCTTATGCGGCAGACTAAGGCAAGAAGTCTTAAGCTTTCGACACAGGAGTGAGTGTATTAAGAAATCACATCAATGCTAAATTCGGTAATATAAACGATCTATGCGCAATGCGCATATGCCTCTACTAGAAAAGGATGACTGCCAAAAAATGGTGATGGACTGTAAAATGTTGTCCTACAAAGTGCAGACAGTGTATAAGCTGTCTGCCGTTGACCTCCGAGGGCGTGTAACCTTCGCTCAAGCCATCCTGAACCTCAACCACGAGGAAGACAACTTTTCATCGAAAATCATCATGACCCGACAAAGCCCATTCCATAACCCACGAAGAGCCATTATACTCGTTTAAAGTTACTGCATGGTGTGCTGTTTATGCTGGAGGCGTCATCGGGCCTTATTTTTTCTTGAGCGCTACAAAGCCATGTTCAACGGCTTTCTCCTTCCTCAATTGGATGAATTGGTACTGGAAAACATGCAGTTCCAACAGGATGAAGCAACGGCGCATACTTCACGAGCCACAACCGAAATTCTGAGGTCTAAATTTCCTGGTCGCCTAATCTTTCGTTTTGGCGATTTGCACTGGTCGGCAAGATTGCCTGATTTAAGTGTTCTGGACAACTTTTTGTGGGGTTTCTTGAAGTCACGAGTCTACTTGTGGCAGTTACTTTGCGCTATTTTAGCAAGCCGAACATCTGCGCCGTTGTTCTTTCAGTACAAGATATTTTCTGCCATATTGCGTGGACGTCTGAAACCTTTCCTCAATAGCCTGATTGGATTCTATCAGTGCATTTCCACATCAGAAAAGACCACAATCGACTAAGTCTTCACACTCCGGCAGATCCTGTGATCAAGAGATCCAAATTAATACTCACCATTTTTAACCAATTTTAAGGGCACATACGACAAAAGTTATATACACGAGCTAAACTGAGCTAATCTCGACATCTCTGCCAAATTGGTCCGTCTGTGATGAATGACGATAGAAAACGGTCGTTGATCCATTTAATCCGTTAGCGAGTGCAATGAAATAGTAAGGCCCTATCTCGAAAAACTTAGGGGACTCAGCAAGTCCTTCTTTATGGCGCTGAAGTGTCGACTCTGCCGAAAACAGAAGATTTCATCTTCACTTCAAGAGGAAAATCCTTCAAAAAATATTCGGTCTTGTTTGCGTTGAGAGGCCTTTGAAAAGGAAAAGATTTAACGATGAATTACGAGGATAAAAGCCGTCCAGCGATAAGGACAGTGAAAAAACTGTGATCAGTCGTCTGAGATACCTAGGACATAAAGAGTGAATAGACAACAATGCTCAGGCCGGAGGAGCCCTCGAATCTAAAAACCGACATGCAAAGGATCTCAGACCAATAAGTCTGTCATCGTTTTTGCGTTAAACCCTAGAGCGTTTATTGGAAATTCATATCAGAAACAGATGCAGCAACGGTTTTTTTGACCGAGTCATAGCATCCTCTATACTTCGGTGATTTTGCGATAGCGGCCTTCATCGATATATAAGGAGCCTTTAATTACGTGAAGTCCAGCGCCATTAAACGTGCTCTGGTAGACGCAAATATAGAACAGGGGATAACAAATTGCGTTTGCAACATGCTTGCAAGTAGGGTAATAAATTGTTCCATTAGACAAAGATCGGCTAGAATGTCAGTGACCAGGGAACCCCTTAAGCGGTAGTCATATCTCCACTCTTGTTTCTGTTGATCATCAATGACATCCTTATAAAGCTTAATTCAATGGGTATAAGCGCCACTGCATACGCGAATGACGTGGTCATAATAGTGCAGGGAAAATACTTCAACACTTTAAGCGAGACTGTAGGGCTTGTCTTGAAGACGATTAGTACTTGGGCAAGCAGCTGTGGTCTCAATGTCAACCTCTCCAAAACGGAACTGCTTTTATTTTTACCAGAAAGTAGAGATACCGCAATGCATATTCCTAGTGGGATGGAACTGTCATATTCAGACAGCGCGAAGTATCTAGGTATATAGTAATTCTGGAAAAAAAACTCTGAATTGGAATCTCAACGTAGCGGAAAGAATCAAAAAGGCATATAGTGCTCCTGTTATATGCAAATGAACTGTGGGAAAAATTTGGGGCTATATACAATGGTGTATTGGCTATATACAGTGGTGGTGAGAACCATACTGACATATGGCGCACTAGCATGGTAGAAAGCAACAAACAAGAAAACGATCTACAGAAAATTAGCGGCGGTTCAATAAACGGTTTCTATAGCCATTACAAGTGCGCTCTGTACCACCACTATGGCTGCATTTGACATCTTTCTCCATTTAACACCGCTTGACTTACAGATCAAAAAACTTGCTAGCAACAGTGCGATTCGACTCAATAATCTGGATCACTTCAAGAGCAGTAGCTTCGGACGTAGCATGATCCTAGCGGACCTACTGCCGGGCAATTCCATTTTAACGGATGAAATTCCTTCCTTGATCGAATTTGACATCTGATAAAATATCTCCGGAGAGGAAGGACTTGCAAGAAAATGCAGTACTTAGGCCAAATGAAATTGCAATTTTTACAGATGGCTTGAAAACAGAGGGAGGAACAGGTTCGGGTATCTTCTCAGAAGACACAGAGCCAAGAGAATGTATAAGACTACCGGACACAAGCAGTGCAGAGATTCTGCCTGTCATCAGTGCGGCTGAGCTGATGCAGATGAGAACGGTATTCGGTAGAGATATCGCTATCTACATGGAAAGCCAGGATGTCTTAAGGCAATGGAATAAACCGACATCAGCTCTGATATAGTCAGGGGCTGTCGCACAATGTTCAAAGCTACTCGCCAATGAAGTTGTTAACATCAAACCACCACTCTGCACCGTAACAGGCACTATACATTAAAAGACCATAAAGACTGCCAATATTAGGTGGTCGAATCTGGAAAGACACAGGGTATCCAAGGTTCTTTGGCCACTTCTCGATGGTAAAACATCTAGAAAGCTGATTAAGCAGAACAAGGATAAGCTTAGGACATTAATAGGAATCCTGATAGGACACCGTCTACTGCTGAAACACGCAAAGAGGATCAAAATAGCAGATACGGACATTTTTAGATTCTGTGGCGATCTACAAGCGGTTGAAGACATAAGACACATACTGTGTGAATGAGAGGCTATATTGGGTAGCCGAAGGAAATTTTTAGGAAAATATTTTTTTGAAAACTTTGAGGAAATAGAAGGCACGGATTTCAAAGGCCTCCTTGGCTTTGTATAAAAATCGGGTGTCTTACCAGGGAGATTGTTTAGGTTTTTGGCACTTGAAGTTAAATTCAACTGGTCTCACAGGGATCCTGATGGGCCCGTTTTGATGCCAAGTGATGTGTCTTATGACACACCCTCTTCAACCTACCTACTTACCTATGCTCAAGGTGGTAATGGTTGAATTAAGCTTAATAGAATCGAAGAATATAAAAATATATAAAAAATAATTAGCAAAATACTTCGCTGAATTGGGACTGACAGCTCCAGTTCGCACAGCAACTCTTTTGTTTTTCGTCTCTTGAAATTAACTTAATTTGCCCTACCCAAGGTTCTATGAATTCCTTCACTAGAAGACTGTGACAAAAAACACAAATTTGTTTGTCACATCAAAATGACACAACATTACCTAAGACGTAACATGAATTTTTTATAAAGCCTGTGTGGTGCAATTCATCTCAATTCCCTTTTGGAAGAAATAACAACCCACAACAATAAAACCATAATACCCATAGCACACTTCTCAGAAATAAAATGAAAATGCACAAATTTCATTCTCAGATCATCATTCTCACATCGTTCATTCTCGGGGATAACGAGCGTTTAATTGGAATCCTTCAAAACCTCCCCCAATACATCAGGTCCACACAAGAAAGCAACAAAAAAAAACACAGTCTACATACGAATAATACAAATTGAAGAAATCAATCACAGGTGGGATATCAAGACATGGGTAATTCTCTCCGGACACTTAGTCTACCCACGGGTAGCCTAGCAAGACCAACAACAACAACAACAACAACAGCAGCCACAACAATATTGAAATCAAAATCAAAATCATTTTGAGTCAACCACTGTCTGGCTACTTAAGTGCATCAACGAGGCACAGAGTGCTTAATGCTGACACGACAATACAACAATACAACAATACGACAACAAACAATGAAAATGGAAATTGTCATCCCGTGGATCAATTAATCATCATCAGGTGTAGATAACATTCGGATGCATATATCTATGTACGTAGTATTGATGGCATAACACCATTTGGTAGGTGGAAGCTAAAACCAACCAAACCGATGCAGACCAGATTAACACAAATTTGTGGGTCAGTTATGGTCGTTCCTAATAAAGCCCTTTGGATGAAAACGATTTTAATCGAACGCCATGTGTTCATATTGATTTTTTATGTATTTTCAAAGTTAACCGAGCAACGATGAAACGCGACCACCACAGTGGTGGCGTGAAAAATGCACACTTACGAAAGTAAATTCATCCTCGACAGCTCAGTTCAGTCGTACGGAGCAGATGATTGATGCCTGATTTTTATCGGGATGTTGTCCTCCTTCTATTCGATGCAGTTGCATGTGTGAACAGTCCTACAGGAGTGAACACAACAGGTAGGAATACGCACGGAATCATGAAGAAACACACAAACGACTAACACTATGTATGATGGTATAAGTTTACTTTATTTTCTTTTCTTTTTTAATTTTTTAAGGCTTACGGCTTCTCGTGCAATCAGTATCGATGCTACTGGTTTTTAACGTAAATGAGTGCAGCCGGAGGTTTCAGTTTTCGTGGCAAATTAACGTTGATCATCGGTTCGAAATGATAGTGGGTAACACTAACAGTCAGAATGATTGATTGAGAGGTGTTAGTTGGTTAAACTGATTTATTGCTTTGGATTTTCACGCTGTTTACTCATTCATTACAAACAGAAGGAGGCTACCTCAGTACTTATTCTAATACTCGTAGTTTTGGGGGAAGGTACTCTATTTTATCCTTACATCCTTTAGCAAGTTAAAATTCATTCAACATTTTTGATGCATTTAGCACTCAAATTTGTTGATGGAGACCTAACATCAGATCCCAATGTAAGGTCTCCATCGACTCGCTTTTACTTAGTATAAATAGTATTTCATCCTTTATTTCGTAACTGAGTTCAAATTAAAAAAACTCAATTGAATATTTAACGTCCCATTTTATGTTTTGAGGGAGGTATACAAATGGAGGAGAACTTACAACCAAAGAACTTTGATATTTATAAAGATCTGAAAGTAGCTTCGTTAAGAAAGACCTCCACTTCAAAATCCAAGAATGCGCGAATGGCTGCTAGCTTGGTCAACTTTGGATTAAAAGCCTTGTTTTTGTATATCGATCTGCCCGGTGTTCTTTCCTTTTCTCGACTGTCTTGTCGTTCTAGGAGGACAAATATCGCAAGGTTGTTGTCGGTACGTCAGGTGAGACAACAGCTAAGTGCCGAATACGTTCAAACTGCACGTTAAATTGTTGAAAGTATAATTATTAATTTGTGTACCCTGGATATGATTCACTAAAACCACAATCCATAGAGACTAGGATAAGCATTTTCGAGGCCCAAACAACAAGTTTGACAGTTTGATATGAAACGGTGGAGAGAGTCAATTTGAAAGGAGATTTTGGCGATTGAAAGACGACGTGAGAAGCATCGCGCAATGAGACGAAATCTGCTGTGGAACTACTACCTTTATCGATCCACAGATGAATTCCGAGCATGTGGGCAAATCTATTAACAAAAATAGCATCCGAGGTCGGCTAACCCATATACTAAGAAGAGACCGGTGCTAGATTCAGCATAGGGAGTAGTTCGAAAATTGGTTGGTGAGGTGAAAATTATCCTAAGAAACAACTCTGATGGTGGATCTCTCCCATTATGCGGAGTCTAGTTGTAAACGGTGCTGAAACCAGTAAGGGCTGGCATCTAGGTGCAAGGAATCTGGATCTTGCAGTTAAATCAACCTGTCTTAATCAATCTGTTTAAAGAAGAGCTTTAGAAATAAATAAAGGAAGGAGGAAGCTATTCGCAAATTGAAGCCGCTTTGACCAATGTCCTTATTTTAAAACCGAAATTCAGCGACTGATGCATGAGTGCAATCGTTTCTACGCGAGTTAGAAGCGTTTCAAGTTAGACATACACCTGCAACTATATTGTTCCAAGCCCAGCCAAGTTGTTAATATAATTAAAATTGCGAAAAATAATTTTTTCAGGAATAAAATTGTTTTTTCCTATTTTTGGATTTCTCAAAAGCATTGGACACAGTTAACCACACTAACATACTGTAACAAACTGTTTACATTGTTTAAATTTTCGAACTCAGGCACAAATACCATATCTTAATTACTTACTTACTTTAGGTGGCGCTACAGTCCGGGGTGGACCTCAGCCTCAATCAACAAGCTTCTCCAGCCGCTTGATCTTGTGCTGCCTCCGGTTTCGCACGCTAAGTTGGCTGAGGTCCCCTTCCACTTTCATGCGCCACCTGAGTGTTGGTCTTCCTATACTGCGCTGTCCCGCGGAGGCGGATTCGTAGACTTTTCGGACTAGAGCATTGGTGTTCATCCCCGTAGGCGATGTTAAGAAGACTGATGCCTCTGTAGTTGGCTCAGCTCAGAGGGTATGCCATTCATCCGGTATACTTTCGTATCTTAGACCATATTTTACAGATGAGTTAGTGTCTTCTCCTTACCAAGTCATCGCTTGCCGCTTTGAAGAGTTTAGCAGTCAGGCGGTCCACTCCAGCAGCTTTGGTGGACTTCAGCTTAAGTATTGCTATATAGGTGGACGGAATTGTTGGTATATCTCGTCCAAATTGAAAGGTTGATTCTGCCTGACAGTGCTTTTTGTTTTTTCATTGCCGTTATACAGTCTGCAGATAATACAGGATAGCGAAAATAATGTGAGATGCTTTGACGTCGGATGGTTTTAATCGCAAGAGACAGTTACCATCTACATTTTCTTCGCAGTTTCACATTATCATCGTCAAGTGTTGATGACTTTATGATTTATGGCAATGCTGCAACTTCGAAATCGAAGGACTTTTCTCTAAGGATATCTTCATCCGCTTTCGACAGAGTCCATGCTTAAGCACCATAAACCAGAACTTAACGAGGCCTTGTATAAAGTCTCCTTAGTTTCTTGGGAAAGGGCTTTACTATCCAATAGCCCTTTTAGCCTAAAGAAACAGCGGTTGGAAAGAGTGATTCTTTGTTAGTTACATATGAGGTATTGTTGGAAAAATCTATAGCAAAACCAAGGTATTAAAGCTGTCCACTCTACCGTTCTGCCAAATCTGTTGATTAATGTCTCTTTTTTTGACAGCATACACTTTGTTTGCCCTCATTTACCGCCAAACCCATTTTGGCAACTTGTGATGACAGCCCACTCACTTCTTGCGATATAATGGTTGCCCGCGTTAACGAAGAAGTGGGCGTTCTGTACGGACTAACGAGCCTCGCAGGGATTTCAAAATCAGACATAGCGCTATCCAATTGCTCTGCATAAAAGCAGCTTTTGCTGAGTAAAGTCGATGACATGAATTAAGTTTCGATTTTGACTTCTTGAGATTTCTCTAGGATGTGACGGAGTGTGAAGTTTGGTCAAATGTGGACTTTTCTAGTTTGAAAGATAAGATAAGATCGTCATTGCGATTGCGAGTTGATCCGGTCTCTTTTTGTTGTAGACCTGGCAAACAATAAACATCCATTCGATGTCACTAGTGTTTTATGTAGTTACCTGTTGTGAAAGCTCAAGCCTACGCACCTTCGCACGGGATATCAAAACAATGCGTTGAACACCACCCTTCGTGTAGTACAAGTTCCACCACCAGTACCAGATTCGAAGTCATGTGTAAGGCACGAACTTCCTCTTTGGTGAAGGGTCGATGCCTATTTGATACCTCAGCCATTCGCAACCTTGCGGTAATAATTTCTTAACCTGCCTGCAGGTCCATAACATCTGAGTAATTTGGGCGCTCGCACAGACATTGCAGCCAATCCTCATAGGTAGCTTTACATGAGCAGCTCGCCATTCCGCTAAGACCTCTTTTATGCAAAATGCATTAAGGGAACTAGGCCCGGTCAACAAATATCGCAGGTCAACAAATTATCCGTTCAGGAAACTCCCGCATGATCAGCATATCCCTAACGCTGTGTCCAGCGTAAGCACGGGCACGAGTTTTGCGTGCGATGCGGTCTCCGCACTATATTTTAGACAATATTTATTTGATCATCCGTATTTTGTAATACAAATCGTGTTGTAGAAGCTACATTTATATTAGATGGTTGTTTTTCAAGTGGTTCTTTCACATTTTGCACTATACAGTGAGATGCAGAATTAAAACTCACAGTAGATGAATGTGGAATTGTATTGTGATAAATGCTGTAGATAGGGGAAGCTGACGCAGAAATGTCGGAATAAACAGATGATATAGCATTTGAAGAGAAATGAGATTCTTGGCTTTGTTTCCATTTCTTGCAATAAAATTTCTTGAAATTTCGTCCTTACTCGAAGCTATCTAATTAGATCTAATTTCCTCATAAAAGGAATCAGCGACCTTAGAAAAAGTGAATTTTCATCCTCTGATCCTTTAAGTAAGGCGAGCTTTTTGGTTTCAATATCTAGAAGCTTTAGCTCAACCTGGTTTCCTTCTTCTTGTACCCTTTCTCTCTTCCGACGAGGTGGTGAATTCTTAGACGAATTGAATGTTTCAATAAAACTAATATCTGGGTCATTTGTTTCAGTATCTGGCACCTCATTATAAACTTCAGCTGCAGTCGTCAAATTATCTAATGCCAGCGACAAATTTCCATTAGTATCTCTCGGGGTCATTGTATCCTTTAGGAAAAGTAAGCTAGTAAAATACTGCCACTTACCAGAATAAATTGCTTCATGGTCTTGGGAATCACCAGATTTACTTTTCGGATTTTTTTTTAATTCTTTGCTGAATTGATCTCGCAAATTCCGCCACTTTTTCTTAGCATCATCTTCTGGGAAAAAAAAACAAACATAACTAAATTTTTTGTTTCAGGTACTTGTCGACGGGAATATCTTTTAGGCAAATTGCTTTTTCATTCAGAATATCGAAATCGTCTGTTGCCTATATAGTTAAAGAGGTTTGTAAGGCCATTTGAGGATCGCTCCAGAAGATACATATGCCTGTACCAAGCACTGAACATTTTGAAAAGATTTCAGAAGAATTTTTTGAAAAATTGAATTTTCCCAACTGTTTGGGAAGCATTGATGGAAAGCATATAAGATTCAAGTGTCCTGCAAATTCAGGCAGTATGTATTACAACTACAAAGGCTTCTTTTCAATAGTACTATTGGCGGTGGTTGATGCAAAATATCGATTGTCTATGATCGATGTGGGGATAGCATACGGGAAAGATAGTGGCGTAGGAGTTTTTTCAAATTTAGCCATTTGTGAAAATATCGAAAATGTAACTTAGCTTTACCAAGAGCTAAGCCATTACCCAACTCTGAGGAGCAAGCTGAATTTGTATTTGTAGAAAATGAAGCATCTCCCTTACCAAGAACATATTTAATGAGGCCTTACCCTGCAAGACCGTTCGTCAAGAGCGAGAATGACAGTAGAGTGTGCACTCGGCATTAGTTCTGCTAAATTAAGAATTTTATTAAAATCAATTGAAACTAATGTTGAGAATGCAGTTCATATTGTAAAAGCTATTAGCATCCTACATAACGTAACTACAGATATGGAGAAAGAACAACATCTTTGAACAAAATTTAAGCAGCTCAAGAAATCACAATTTACCGTTTTCCAGAACAAATAATCACCCGCTACGAGAAGCAGTAAATCAATGGAAAATTTTTTGGTAAATACTTTTCAATAAATAAAATATGAAACCCAAAATATTGCTTACTTACTTGAAATTCCCACACTTTTAGCTACTTCGCTCCATTCATTGTCTACAATCAGCCGATCTTTATAGCGAGAATGGCTCTTGTTCCACAACAAATTTCGCCTTTGAACTTCTGAAATAAGAAACTCCATCCTTTAATTTTCGCACTATAATGCGGGCAAATCGGCAAAATTGCAAGAGATCGCCAAGTCCTTTTCCGATCGAGTGTCTCTTAATCTCTTAAGAGATCCAATGCCGCCAGCATCAAGCATAGAAGACCATTGGAAACACTGCCAAAACGCCATCAGAGATGCCGCTTCTGATGTGCTGGGTTTCACTCGTCCACCACAACGAAACCCCTGGTTCGATGATGAATGCCGGCAAGCAAGATGCATATAACGCGGCGCTGCTTAGAAAGACCAGAGCTGCTCATGAGCTCTATGAGCGGAAGAGGAGAGACGAGCACCGGCTTCTCAGGAGGAAGAAGAAAGAGCATGAGAAGCGCGCGATCGAGGAAATTGAGAGATGCTACTCCAGGAATGAGGTTCGGAAGTTTTACCAAAAGGTAAAAATAACATGCCGCGGAAACAAACCCCGAACCGAAGCCTGTAGAGATGAACAAGGGAACATCGTAGTAGAATCGCAGTCGATGCTGAGGATTTGGAAAGATCATTTCTGCAGACTGTATACCGGCGATTACGGACCAAATACCGCTGTCAGGCAGAATCAACCTTTCAACCTGGACAATGATGACCAACAATTCCGTCCACCCGACCTGGATGAAGTGAAGATAGCCATATCGAAGCTTAAGTCCAACAAAGCTGCTGGAGCGGATGGCCTGACTGCCGAGCTCTTCAAAGCGGCAGGCGATGACTTGGTAAGGAGCATACACCAACTCATCTGTAAAATATGGTCGGACGAAAGTATGCCCGATGAATGGAACCTCAGCATTGTTTGTTCAATAAAGGAGACCCTCTGAACTGCGCCAACTACAGAGGCATCAGTCTCCTTAACACCGCATATAAGATCTTATCCGCCGTATTGTGTGAACGCCTTAAGCCGTTTGCTGTGGCTTCAGGCCAGGAAAGTCCACCATCGACCAGATATTCACACTACGGCAGATCTTGGAGAAGACCCATGAGCTTCAAATCGATACACACCACCTATTCATCGACTTTAAGGCCGCGTATGGCAGCATCTATAGAGACGAGCTCTATAGAGCAATGTCTAGTTTTGGCATCCCTGCCAAACTCGTCCGTCTGTGCAGGATGACGATGGAGAATGCACGCTGCTCCATCAAGGTCGGTAAAGATCTCACCGAGACCTTTGATGTCCAGAAAGGATTTAGACAAGGCGATGCGCTGTCATGCGATTTTTTCCACATCGTACTTGAAAGAATAGTGCAAAACTCACGAGCAAACACAAGAGGCACTATCTTTCAAAAGCCCGTCCAACTACTCGCATACGCCGACGATATTGACATAATCGGGAGAAAGCAGCGTGATGTCAGTGGCGCTTTCGCGAGTATTGAGACGGAAGCGGCGAAAATGGGTTTAGCGGTTAATGAGGGCAAGACCAAGTATATGCTGTCAAGCAAAAAGGACAACCAACACCGACGTCTCGGGCAGAACGTCACACTCAACAGATATAACTTTGAGGTAGTTAAGGACTTTGTCTACCTAGGTTCGGCTATAAATACAGACAACGACACCAGCGCTGAGATAAAGCGAAGAATAACTCTTGCTAACCGCTATTTCTTTAGGCTAAGAAGGCAATTGACTAGCAAAGCCCTCTCTAGGACAACAAAAGTCACCCTTTATAAGACTTTAATAAGAGGCATGGACATTATCAAAAATGGATGAGGGTGCTCTTGGTTGCTTCGAGAGAAAAATTCTTCGGGCGATCTTTGGTCCCGTCTGCATTGACGGTGAGTGGAGGAGGAGATACAACGACGAACTATATGGACTGTACAGCGACATGGACCTAGCCAGAAGAGTGAAGATCCAAAGACTGAGATGGCTGGATCATGTAGAGCGCATGGACACCAATGCTCCGGTCCGAAAAGTCTTCGAATCCGCCCCCGAGGGACAGCGCAGAAGAGGAAGGCCAAGAATCAGGTGGCGCACGCAAGTGGAAGAGGACCTCAGCCAACTTGGCGTGCGAAACTGGAGGCAGCTAGCCAGGGATCGAGCTGGCTGGAGAAGCTTGTTGACTGAGGCCCAGGTCCACCCCGGACTGTAGCGCCACCTAAAGTAAGTAATGCGGGCAAAATCAAACCAGTTTGGTTTTCAAACAATGCGTGCGATGCGGGGATGTCGCAACGCAAGTATTGCCCGCAATATCGTGTTTACGTTGGACATTCTACATATCCCAACGTCAGTTTGATAATGAAATCTGCCCGCATTAAACGCACCGCAATGCTCGCACCGCGTTGCCCGTAGTTATGCTGGACACAGCGTAAGGAAACTGTAAGTAAACCTGCCATTTTCGCTAGCGTCCTATCTAGATTGTCATCTAGATACAACGCATACTCCATTCATCAGACATACACTCTTCTGAACTTATGTCAGATACATACACCAACTATGCTCTCCGCAAACTTATTTCCAGCAGCTTTAAATACTTCGGCCGTTAAGCCGTCAGATAGAAATGCTTTAATTGGGTTTTTTGACGGCGGAATGTCAAACTTTTTCACAGTTATACAGACTGCAGAAATAATTTTTCTGTACTCTTAGAATTGACCGTGATTTAACTTCTTGGTCCTTTTTTTCATCTTTATGGTTAGTCTCTTGCTTTGACTCGTTCCTTTTATCTGTTGGTAAATCTTCCGAATGTTATGAAGAACAGTCTTTCAATATCGCCGGTCGTGGGGTTCTCGTCTTGTTTTTTTCTTCTGAAAGCAGCTATTTCTTGGTGCTGGTTAGTTTGAAATCCAGCACATTATTGTGGTGTTTCTGTACTTGATGGCTTAATAATAACTGAGAGATTTCGGGATATGCGTTTCCTGAAGACCACCTATAAATATTTACTAGTTTCTGATTTAGGTTCGAAACTGCTCGATTTGTATGGGTTTTTTGAAACAGTACATATACCTGGACACCTTTCGCGTACATATGGCGATTGGAATTTGTGAAGCGTTGAGAAAGATCATTAATGAAGCATGTAAATAAAAGGGGTCACAAAATTGAAACTTGAGGAACGCCTGCAGAAACTAGAAGGCGAGATGATTTTTCATTTTTATTGAAAACCTACTGCTATCTATTACTTAAATAAGAGAACATAAGTTTGCACAACGAATTGTCGGAGTGGAACTGGTGTCTTGGTTTTTTTTTTAACAGAATTGCATGGTTAGCTTAATCGAAAGCTTTTGAAAAACCCAGAAAACAACACGTCACTATCCACTATCTACTATCTAAGTCACTATCCACACCTGAAAGTAGGTCTTCACAAATTTTCATGAGTGCGCACAACTGAAGTTTGCACGAAAGCCGGACTGATATTTAGTTACCATTTGATTAACGTCGAGATGAGGAGGAAATCTGAAATGTTCCCCTTGTTTAAAAAAATAACTTTTTTCTAATTTGAGGTCAAATTGATGAATGTTATTCCAAAAATCAGAACTTGAAGTGCAAGATTCAAACCTACTTTTATAAAATTTAATTGTAGTTCTTCGTATAAGAGGAGTTACAGCATTTCGAACAGTTTTCAACTCTCTGTGAATTTCCAAACATTTTTAAGGCCCCCATCTGGAATAGAGTAAGTTCCTAGCTTTGATTAGGTCACCTACTTCCTGGGTAAACCATGTTAACATCACTTTAGTTGTTTTAGATGTACGAGTATATGTGTGGACAGGAACATGCTCTTCAAGAAGTGAGATAATTTTGTGCTGAAAGAATTGAGATTGAAAACTCGGATCATTTGTACTGTAGATCCACCACCAATCCAAGGACCGATTGGTGGCCGATTGAAAAGTTCATTTAATTTGATAAAATGACATTGACATAATTTAAAACTCACGTCGGTTATAACCAACGAAAATAAATGTATTGTAAAAAAATCACATCGTGGTAAGATAAACCGGGTGAAAATTGCTGGTCAAAGCGTTATATCAGGTCAGGGTCAAATACCAAAGCAATGTCAAGTAATGTCGGTAGGCTATTTGGAACCAAATAACCTTTGAAAGCCTTATAATTGTTCGCTGACATGTTTAGATTAAGATCACCACAAATCATGATTTTTGAAAAATGTGAAGAAAAGGTTTCAAGCAAGTTTTTTAAAAGTCTATAACTAAGAACATAAATCGTAATGTATACACAACCAACCACACATTTCGGTGGAATTATCCTTATCCTCCGCACGAGCATGGGCGCATATTAGGCATTAGGATTATATTAGCGTATTTTGTCTTAACGTTCGCTCTCGTTTCGAAGGGGCATGATTTCTTGCCTACGTCTGGCACATATGGCTAATCGAATATGCGCTGTTTCTTTTCCCTTATGTAATCGCAACAGTAAATATCGCAGTTTCGCATCTTTTCTATGCCTGGCCCATTCTATTGCACATCCTAGATGCCAGTTATATATGTATGAAACTAGTTAAGGACGTCCGATTATACCTGGGCCGCCTCCAAAAAGAGTTGTGAGTCTATGACAGAGCAGGCCAGTTGCGGCGCATGCTTTGCTATTTTAGCCTACAGGAGTAAAGGCTTCCCTTCTGCTGCTTCATCATTCCATATGATATTTTAGTTGCCAACATGGGATATAGATAACTTGAAAACGGATACCATATATTCAGACAAATGTGGTGAGTTTTTATGCGATGATGTCAGTTTAAATTTTAATTTCAACGATTTCCTATAAGATGCTTTTCGCCGCTCGTTGCCTATTTTTTTATCAGGGTTTCCTTTCTTCAAATTCAGTTAATTTTCGAATAGAAAGCGGCTGTAGTAGTTAGAGAGTCAATGGGTTTCCGAAAGGCACCGAACTATCGTCGTTGATTTAAGGTGCTAAAGTGCACCTTTGTTGGTTAATAAAACAACTCATGGTTTGATCGTGAAATTCTAAAGCCGCAAATTAAAACGGCGGGTCATTCCGCGGGACAATTTGTATGGAAGACACTTGCCTAACAAGGCTATTAAAGCGACGCCTTGGAGCCCTAACTATATGTTTCAGCTTTCTCCAGTTCATTTCCAGAGACCTTGAGTTTTTCTTTCCGCGTTCTACAATAAAGTCGTGCCTTCTTCGTCTTAGTACTATGTCGAGAGGTATTTAACTTAAGAGCTCTCTGTTCGGGATACTGTCGGTGTAATTTTTTTGTTTTAAAATCTTCTTTCGCTGTTCAAGTCAGTGTCAAATACAAGATATCTACTTTAGCGAAGGATTAAGCCTACAATATTCATTTAAGAGAAATCACTTGAAACATTTGTCAGCTGAATACGTCCAATTGCATCCAACGAAAGGAGTAGATCGAAACAGGACGAACTTCAAGAGAACGAAACGAAACGAAACCCGACAACGATCACTTAGACACGAGAAGTTGAAGAGATAAGGACTCGGACGAAACCTAATATTGTTTTGTTAATTTAATAAAGCGTAGCAAACAAATTCCGCCTTTACTCCTCTAACAGTTCCGAAGTGCTGATCGTATGGCACATGTTGATGCACTCAGCCGATCACCTGTGGAAATAGGAAAGGAACCCGATACCGTCGCCGCTAATGTTATGAGAGTTACCATCAGTCGAGATGATTGGATTGCTTGTATGCAACGACAAGACCCAAAACCTGCAACGACCATCAGATCACTGGAAGGACATGAAGAGACAGTTACCAACGAACAGTTTAAGAGTGATTTGAACATTAAAAACGGAAGACTTTATATAAAACACGAAGGAAAATTGAAATTAGTGGTACCATCCAGCGTTCCATGGCGAATCGTCAAGCATTTCCACGACGATATATCGGAGCTTCCCAAGACGTAACTCCCGTTCCGTTCCCAACCCTTCACTAGGACCACTTGGGTCCATTTCCAAGAAGTCGCCGAGGAAAGGCATATGTCATTGGTGTAGTAGATGCATTCAGTAAATATGTGATGGTCAAGGCTGTTAAGGATACGAAGACAAAACCAGTAATAGAGATGCTGAACGAATTAACCTCTCACTTTGGTTTGCCAGACACTATTGTCAGCGATCGCGGAACGGCTTTTACCGCAGAGGATTTCGAAGTATTTTGCGAAAAAATGGAATACGACATATAAAAACCGCTGTTCTAACTCCGAGGGCTAATGGTCAAATTGAGCGGATAAACCAAACGATGCTGCAGTTTTAACGAACCTCCGAAGTTGACAGTATTGATTGGGGCTTGGAATTACGAAATCTCCAATAAACGATCAACACGCAACGTAATAAAACCACCGGATACAGCCCGAATCAAATTGTTTTTGATTTTCAACTGAAAGACATCTCTGTCAATCGTTTGGTACAAACTATACATGACGTCATGGATGATCAAGAGGGCATAAATATGTTACAACGACGATCGGAAGTTGCTCAACGAATACGTCACGAAAGAAAAAAATAGAAGACGAGGTTCAACGCGAAACATAAGCAACCAGTAACATACAACGAAGAAGACCTCGTTGTCGTGGAATGCGTACCAATGCCAACAGGAGAGTAACACAAGCTTGAGCCAAAATACAAAGGACATTTTGTTGTCAGGAAGGTTCTTCGCAATGATCGATATGTATTGGAGGAAATCGAGAGGGTTGGTACAAAACGTAAGTATTCGACTGTTATGACTAGCGACAAAATGTAACCTTAACGAGGAGTCGGGGTCGACTCCATGTCAGGAAGGGCCGAGCTGTCAGCTGAATATGTCCAATTGCATCCAACGAGAGGAGTAGTTCGAAACATGACGAACTTCAAGAGAAAACGAAACGAAACCCGACAACGATCACGTAGACACGAGAAGTGGAAGAGATAAGGACTCGGACGAAAACTAATTGATTGCTTTTGTTAATAAATAAAATATTGTTTTGTTAATGTTTTAATTGTGTTGCGTACTAATTTCTCGCTCAAATCGTAGCAAACAGATTCCGCCTTTACTTCTCTCACGCATTCAACATTTTATTTTACTCTGTTTGTTTTACCACTTGAACTATGGGCCAAAATTATATGCAATAACAAGTTGAGGTCATCAGTAAAGCCTTCGTGCTTAAATTCTGATACTAGTGTCGCGTAGGAAGCACATCACCAAAAATTATTTGTGGTATTAATACGAGTATGTAGCCATGTTCAACTCCACTGCTTATATCTATATGTAACACCTTTCCCGTGTAAGGCATTGCTATTCAATTGATCACATCTTCCATTTTTAGATATTGGTTCCCAAAATGATAGCACACTATGGGATCGGTAACTTGCTTGTATTATGGCCGGGAACCGGAGCAACTTCAGTGTATATGTCGCAAACAATGGAAAGAAACTCAGCGTAGAGCATGGGGTCATGGGTCTATCCATCGTCATTTCATTGATTCCAGAATTCAATCTACCAGCTACTCGTTTGAAGAATGTCAGATCAGTGCCACCTTCCTCATATTGTACATCAACCGTGGCTACGACAAGTCGTTCTCAGGGGATATAAATACACATATCTTCTTGTATGATATCTCTAGCATGGGAATAAGCTAGCTTCCGAAAGGCTAGACTCGTAGCTGCAGCGATAGCGATGGTAACTTCGTTTCAATCCAGTAGTCATGCATCTGCATCTGTAACAAAACTATAAAATCTTCTACCCGCTTAGAAAAGAAGGTATACCCAAGCTTGTGTTCTTGTCAGATTTGAACTTGAACTTTCTATCTTTCGTCAAATCATCGGAGAGCACTACTGGTCAACTCAAAGAACGTAAAAAAATATTGCTAGCATCTGGCTATCTACCCTATAATAATCATAATCTTGTATGAATGAATGGACACTATTCAAGAAGCTAACTGATCTGGAGAAAGTCATGGTGGAATGCGACCTAAACAGAGTAAACATGGTGTGCTCCCAATGGGACATTCTATCTCAAACGTGCTCGGGCATAGATGTTGACTCACTACTTCTAGCGTTTTTATTTTGTATACACGAATTGCTAATGCGTTCTGGTAGCTCTCCCATAAGGTCTGCTAGGTATATCCTCTGGCTTTGCATAACAAAACTCAGAAGAAGTTATATTAAGACTTCAACGGCCTTTGGGAGTGTCTGCAACAGCGGTTGTTACAAATATTCAGTTCAAAGGTCTATGCGATGATCTGTTAGAAATCTGTAGTTTTTGATATTCCTCACATATGAAATATATATATGGATCGAATGTGATATGATGGATACCTTAGCATTTCACCAATTTCTTCGATAAAGAAAAGTATCTACATATCTGGGAATATACAGAGCCACCTTGATTCTCAGTCATCACCGACATAAGCAGTAATGCGTGATGAAAAAATTCGACGGTTCTAAC
Organism: Volucella inflata; assembly: GCA_928272305.1. Lineage (NCBI taxonomy): Eukaryota > Metazoa > Arthropoda > Insecta > Diptera > Syrphidae > Volucella > Volucella inflata. The sequence continues at coordinate 67,211,720 of OV743718.1, forward strand.
GGCGCTATGATTCTAACTAAGATACTTACAGAAAAGCCTGAAGTAGGCACTGACAATCCATATTCCACTACACATCATTAATCCACGCAATATGATTTCTGATAGACCAGGGCATCTTTCCATTTGAGGTGCTGATATAGCGGCTAGTACTGGTGCTATATAGGAATCCATTGACAGATACATGTACATTATAGATAAGTAGATACTTTTGAGGTGCAAATCTAGTTAACTATGTATTCAAAATTTATACGTTCTGTTTTTAAAAAAATCGGATCTTGTGGCTCAAGTGGTGTGAATATGCAGTAAGCACCTGCATGGCAAATCTTTAAGTAACGATCTTCAGCTGTGATAGAGTCAAATACGCCAGTGACCTTCTCGCATAAATATAGGATTTATTTTTTCTGATTTAACAATTCCATTTCCCCGAAAGCCACAGAAAGATGACGGAATTGTATTTTTCCTTTCTCTTAGCATCTCAGGTCATAACTCACTTCCATTTCTAGCCATCTGATGTTTAAATCCGAAATAATAAAAATAAAATTTCGATGTCATAAAGTAAAAAATTATTTGGACTTGAAATGGGAATTTTATTGAAGCGCTGGAATGCGGCCAAACAATGATTTCAATGAGTCATCTATGTGTTGGAGGAGAACTTAAGTCGCTGGCCGTCATTCTATGCCATACGTTGGCATGCTGATCAACAACTTTTTTCTCTCCATTCGAGTGGACTTGTCGTGTGCCATGAAAAAAAAAAAAAAAAAAAAAACACACAAATCCAGAAATAAAAAAAAAATCTCGGGAACCAACAGATATAAACAAAAACCTCCAAGTTCTACGGATTGTTTCTTGTTTCATTGCTCTTGAGTCTTGATCTCTATTCTCGAATTTGTTTGTTTTTAAAAAATAAAAAAAAAAAAATAAATACAAGTATAAATACCTCCTTCCGCAGGTGTCCCCTTCTGAGATCCGTTATAGATTGGCCTTATTGCCTGATTTTGCATCAACAAAAAATTAAAAAAATAAAATAAAAAACAAATTAAACGATTTAACCTTCGTAACAGAAAATCAACTGGTTTCGGCGGCAACCGACGACGACGACAACAACAACAACACCGACACCGACATTGACAACGACAACAACGGCAGGCGGCACGCTTGCCATGAGTCCCACAAATTACCGTGACGACGATGACGAGATCCGAAAAAAGGGGTTTCGTGGGGTTTCTGTCGGTGTTGTCGGGTCCACTTGAGGAGTAAATTAATGGATGTCATTGATTAGAAGGAGTTTCTAAGCGGAAAGCAAGAAATTGGGACAATCAAATCGATTTTGATGAATCGGAGTTAATTTGTTGAAAATTCCGTTCCATTCGACTGAGGCTAAATCTGTAATTGTCGGAATATGGTGAAGCTTATAGAGAAGATGATCATGGACCTTGATTGTCAATCTCTTGCAAATCGTAACAGCCCACTTAATTTCGCAAGATGATAATAACAGTCAAAAGGATTGAAATGTGTTGGTGTGGGGATTGTTCCAAATTTGACTTGAGATGGGCAAGATTTGCTATGACCCAAGATATCAACATCTAACAAATTTATTTCGAGCAACATTTTGAATTCGTACATTATGATTAGCAAACGACAACATAGCCGATGTAGCTATTAGCAGGTTATGTTCCTTATTTCGAAGCAGACAAGTCTTAGTATTCCACTCCAATCGCCCTTCTCACATCTAAGGTACATATACTAAAATGGACTTAATTTTCCCCTATACGAATACCAATTTAGGTACCGACTTCTTGAGTTTAAAACAACGAACGCAGATACAAGTTTATGGGGTGGAAATCAGATTAAACAGAAATTACATTCTTCTTCTGTCACTGTCACTTTAAGCGTCAACAACATCTTACCTTGTTCGACACTCTACAAAGCATTTCCGCTCTTTTTTACTCAAATCAAATTATTTGTAATAATGACTACCTCATGAGGGCCGACTTCTTCCTCAGTATCAGTCGTAAGGGGCTGTCCACAGGGAGGCGTATTATTGCTCCTTCCTTGGACTTTATTCTTGGACGACCTGCTTAACAAATTCCGCAACCTTGGCTACAATATAATTGGTTATGCCGATGACATACTCACCATCATTAGGGGCAGAGAAGCTAACGAAGTCACTGCACGTATGGAAAATGCCCTTAAGATAGTCCTAGAATAATGCACCATCAGGGAGAATCTCTCCATAAATCCCAGCAAGGCTGTCATAGTTCCCTTCATTAGAACAAGAGTTAGTTTTACTTAACGATACAATCGTAGTACTCTGACGAAGACAAATATCTGGGAACAAGCCTTAATAAAAGGCTTAATTGAAACTCTCAATTAAACAATAAAATAACTAAAGCGACCAGCGCCTTAAGTTCTGCCGTCGCGTGTATGGCAGTTCATGGAGGATTTCTCAAAAGACAACTCACTGGATCTATACAACGATGGTCAGGCTCATCATAACATATGCTTCTATAGTATTGTGTACCAAAACCATGCAAAAGAGCGCATTTTATTGCTCAAAAAAGTACAGCGTCTTGCATGTCTGCACATTTCCGAATCCTTTTTTACCCACCCCACAGCTGTTATTAAGGCAATAATAAGACTTAAGACTATGCAGCTCAACTAGTATGCTTAAAATTAAAGAGCTTTATCTTTGCGATCACCCGGACCTAAAGACCCTGCTCGCTGAAATACTTGAACTTGACATGCACGGTAACAGACATTATGTTTCGATAAGGAATTATCCAAGAATATTCCCGGCAAAGAAATATGAGCCAGCACTAAACCAAACAGTCAAAACCGCATAAAGTGGTAAACAAATGGTTATAAGATAGAATTTGGAGTTGGAGCTGGAACAACCAAGAATGCGCCAACCTTATCTACATCTTCGGTATCGAAGGGGTAAACATCTATATATTCACGATAGCAGCTATAAATACCTTTAGCTCGCATATTCATGACTTGAGCTTCGAAATTGAACCCTTCTGCTGCACCCCTAAACAACAGTCACTTTAGCTATCATTAGCTTAGAGCACTCGAAATGGATCTCATATTGTCTAAGACAAGCCAATCGAATGCCATTGTGGCCTTCACCAAAAAGTGAAAATTTGTCTAAATCTAAGACGGCATGATATCATAAACCTAGCATGGTACCTCACAGGATACCACGGTTTAAGATATCACCTTAACAGAATGAAACTGCTTGGCCATGTCTTGGAGCAAACTAAACAGATGAACACATTTTATGTGATTTTGCAGCCCTCACCGGAATAAGAGGAATATTTTCCTCAGGTACTGAATTAATGATTCGGAAGGTCGAGAACGTACTTGTCTAACCACAGTTCTGACATACCGGTACAAAAGATCTTTTAGGTCATAGTGCCTTATTTCGCACTGGTTGGGTTGGGTGTTGTAGAAATAAGGTAGGCACTGAGAGATGTCAACCTGGCGATATCCAGTGTTGCAACCATCTTCTACACATCAATTGGGCTTATAATACCTCCACGTGGTAACCGCCGGGTAGTGGTCAATGTCCATCCAGACCCTGCTAAACTTATAAGTGCGAGTGCTGACCACTAAACAAAAATAGCAGCACTATAATCGGGGCAGCGGATAGGCCGGTAAGGATTTCCCAGACTAAGTCAGGGTCATGGAAAAGAGATGGTGGCGGAAGAGGGCTTAATGGACGCGGATTTGTTGTTGGTGTCTGCTCATGTGCTCTATGAGTTACAGAGGATAGACGAAACCGGGTTCTCAGGAAGAAAAACAAAGAGCATGAGAAGCGCGCGGTCGAGGAAATTCAGAGATGCTACTCCAGGAATGAGACTCGGAAATTTTACCAAAGGGTAAAAAGAACATGTCACGAACACAAACCCCATACTGAAGCCTGTAGAGACGAACAAGGGTCGCAGTCGATGCTGAGGATTTGGACTGGTATTCATAAGCTGGATACTACTTAGAAGCTATTGGAAATGTGCGGCCGTCTAACAATCTTCATACGGTTGTCTCATCTATGGCAAAGTGATCAATCTCGCCTTTTTTTTATTGTGATTAGAAAACCTCATGCGGACTCTTTATCACTTAAACGAAGAAAATATATAACTGCTACAACATTTGTCCATTTCCAGATCTGATGTCATAAAGTTGCGAATACCCACGGTGCTTTCGAAGATACTGTACTGTGTCGTCCGCATTGCAAATCCATCTAATTTGAGGCTGTTATTATTTTCATCAGATAGATTTCCTTTTCGGGGAAGAATTACAAAGGAAGAAGCCAGAAGCGTCAATGAAAGGATGGATAGTCAACGCAAATATATATCACTTCCCTCGGTTCATTCATTCAATCTCCTAAAAACTCCAAGCTCCATAGCATTGGAAAGGAATTTCAAAACAGAGTAGTTAAATGACATACTATGGACATTGGCACCCTTTGGCCACGCTATGCTACGCTTCAAGCAAATCTTTCCAAAAGTCGATATAATTACTTTGAAGATGAAATGACTTCTCAGATATGTACAACCTTATAGAATCCACACTCAGTGCAAATAATCCAAATCATCGAAGGACAAGCACAAATTTCGATCTTTCCTCGCACATGAACTCGTATTCGAACAAATCCCTTGTATCCGTAACACGTAACGCCTATCACTTAATCAAAATCACATCCAAGTAAATGACTTCCTTTGCAAGCGGCGCGGCGGTGCACCATCTGATATTGCCGTCGATTTGGTCTATAGTTACCCATGCAATGATGGTTTAATATTTCCTCACACTACGCTAATGTTTGCACTGCTGCTGAGATACTTTGCACTATTCCACCAGCACCATAGCCATCGCCAGAAGTGGTATTGGTGTTGGTACTGGTACCGATTCAAACTAACTAGTGATGCTGCTGCTGTTCCTCCAGACAAAACTATCGCCGCATGCGATGGATTTAGGATCATTAGGTCATATTTGTCACGAACTATCTATCCTGAGCACAGTTTACACTACACCACTGTGCCGTCCAGAGTCCGCGCCGAGGCGATACTACCACCTCCAGTTGGGTTGAATTTCAGTTTGTCGTTTTGTAATATCGCCTTTGCCTTGGCTTCGTGGCGTACGATCCTCCACTTACCTCTTATTGTGATGTTCCTTGATTCTTCCCATACCCCTCTTTGAGGGTACATCGCTTTTTACTTCGTTTTTTTTTATGGCAAATAATCACAACTTGATGTGGGGTGCACTCTGAACTCAAGTACTGCACCGCTCCTCCGCCACTGCACTGCACTACCATCATAACACAAAATGAGACACTTGCGCTGGCTAGGTACAATGTTGGCTATTAGCCCTCAGGATCTTGTACACATAACCGCCGCCGCGCCATCTATTGCGCGGTAATAATGCTGCAAATTCCTATGATTTGGTGCACCGCTCGTTTTGACTTAGTTTTTGGATTTTTATTATGCAATCGGTCCGGGCTAGACAACAAATTGACGCTGGTGGACCTGTTGTATTTCTGCAGGTGGATGAGGGTGGTACAGAGGATGCCAACAGGTCTTAGAAAAGAGGTGTAATGGAGAAGAAAATCGAAATTATTTCGCTTTCACTTTTTTGAAATTGGAAAAATATGGGATTCGAAGTCTGGAGTGCGCAATGCCACTCCACATCTACGAGTATTGAACGAGAGTATTGGTATAGTGGAACTGTACTAAAAAGGGTGCCAAAGGATGGATGCAGTTTCCCAGTTGATTTGTGTGCTATGGGTTCTGCTTAATGGTGACCGCAGATGAAAGGTCTCTGATGGCTTTGTTTTTGTTTGGTATGGCAGTGATGAAGGCTTGAATAATGTCTAACTTGATTCATTTGAGTTAATAGGGTCGATCGATGTGATGATGACGTTGATGATGACGGTGATGGGATTATTTGTTGCAACTTCCTTCTTCTTCCTCTTCTTCTTCTCATTTTTCTTGTTTTGGTCTTGTGGTTTTGTGATTGAGTAATCGAATTGGTTTAAGGTTTCATAGTGATGGCTGGTTCAGCTGGTGTTTGGTGTTAAGAGTTCACTCTCAGATCGGGTAAAAGTCGTGTGATTGGTGATGAGATTTTGAATTGAAATACTTTTGTTTCAATTAGCAAATGGTATAGAAGCTGATGCTGAATGATTGCTACTTCCTTCGAATAGCTAGCTTTCAAGAAGAAGTGAATCTTTCAACGGCATTTTGTACGAGTCTTGCACAAAAATGAAGCAATGTGTTGATGCACTATGTTCAGTGAATCTTCGTTAATCAAAGTAGTATAGTTTGTAACGGAGTTTAAAGGTCCCACTCGAGATTTAAATAGGTCCACAGAACAGAAACGAAACCCAGCTTGCTATTTTTATGGAAGATGATATGCTCAACTTTCACAAAAACTAAATTCAAATAATCAGATCTTTTAAGAACACTGATCATTTCGTGCATTCCATCCTTTTCTCAATAACATTTGAACTGTTTCGTCGAAGATTTGGATCTCAGATACCAATTTCACACATCAGACTGGCTTTTACAGTGATAAGTCTAGAGATTTTAGGATTCAGGAAATGACAAAAAGCTTCTCTATTGGTAGCTAGAAGTAGATAGATTTTAGCAAATAAACTCTCCGAAGTTCAGAGGCTTTTGAGGGCCTATCGATGCTTTCACAGAAGAATACTCAAGACTTTCTTCGACCATTCCACATTCAATTTTGAATTTTTTGAAGAGATTCTTACATGATTGGCACTCAAATCTATTTTGTTTGATCGAGTTCTATTGGAAACCAGCGACCTTTACTTCTTAGAATGTGAAACTTGATTTTTCATCAAAATGACTTCGCCATGCACTTTAAAGGGATAACATGGAAGGCGTTGTCGAGGCATTAATATATGTATGTATGTTGAAAACAACAATTCGACCGCCGATGCATGTTTTTCACGCAAGAAAAAGGAGGGAGATAGTATTGAAATTTCTTAATTCGTAAATCCGGGTTTCCTACATCAGAGCAATGTGATTTCTGATCTAAGGAACCCCATGAAGCAAGCAGGAATGCCTTAGAATGGCTGCAATGATTTCATTTCGAAGCCAGGAGTTTATAAAGCTCTTTCCACTTTACTTAATGCATGAAGAGGGCTTAAACCCTTGCTCACGATCATTGGTGTTTCTAAGAGTTCAAGACTCAAACAATCAGCTTTAAAAGAGCAGATAATTGAGCAGGTATGACGGCATTACTTTCTGTATTTCGTTTTTTTTTTTGCATCGTGAAGATTCAAGATACAATGGTATCACTCCCATATTTGTGTCAGGAATCAGTTTCCAGTTTTTTTTTATTAAAGTCCCGCTGTGATGATTAAAATAAAACGTTCTAAAGTTAGTGGCACTACCGTTGACTACTACGGCTGATTTAGTTGGTCTACTTCAGTAGTGCATCACGATTTTTACAATGAACACAAAAATACAAAAAAAACACTGTGGCGCTGACAGCCCGGTATGGGCCATGGCCTAGCTTCTTGACACTCATTTGTGTTGCTCATGTTGTCATTTTTGTCACATCTGAGCGGGGCCTACGGTTTATCGCCGAGTCCGAACGGCACTCCTTAGAAGCTTTTTCGTAAGCAATTTTACTTTCGGGAGTTTGCCATTGCTCGCCGAAAGGGTGATGGCGATTTGAAAAACTGTTGGTGACCCAGCCAGAAATCGAACCCAGACTGTCTGCGTGATAGTCCCATGAGCTAACTATCGCGCCATCGCCATCGCGATGAACACATTTATTGAAAAAATAATTTGCTTTCAAATTTTAAGTCACGAACGGATTTTCAAATCCGAATCAATAATATCAAAGACAATTGCTAATGAATGGTACAAAGTATTTAAGGCTGAAACGTCGTAGTATGCATACTTCGTTGTGGAGTACCTTCGACTTCTTCAACCGATGAAAATATCGAAAAGGTAAAAGAAATTGCTTTATTATTTCATCTTAAGAGAGATACGAGTAATTCGTAATCTTAATAGCTCTTTTGAATCCGAGGCTAAGCTGATGATAAAAACTATCGGTCAGCTGTCATATTCACCAGATCCACTTCCCTGATATTCATAAGGGGATTTGGAGCATTTGTGATCAATCAACCGCCGTCCAGATTGACAACATTGTGGTCGACGCAAGACACTCCTCCAGTATTATGGATATCAGAACGTTCCGAGGAGCCAACATCAACTCGGACCATAACCTTGTTACAGCCAAGGTACGTTTACGAATATTCCGAACAGAACAAGCTTATACTGCAAGGAATTTCAACGTCAGATGGCAAAGACTGCCAAATCCTTTTGAAATTGATTTTCTCTTAATCTCCTACGAGGGTTGCTGCCACCAGCATCAAACATCAAAGAACATTAGCAACACTACAAAGATGCCGCTTCTGATGTGCTGAGTTTTACTCGATCACCACAACGAAACCCCTCGTTTGATGACGAATGCCGACAGGCACTTGCAGCTAAGCAAGATGCATGCAAAGCGGCGCTGCACAGAAGGACTAAAGCTTCTCACGAGCTCTATGACTAAAAGAGAACAGACGATCACCGGCTTCTCAGGAGGAAAAAGAAGGAGGGTTAGAAAAATTGAGAGATGTTACTCTAGGAATGAGATTCGAAAGTTATGCCAAAAGGTAAAAAATACATGCCCCGAGCCGCAGCCTGTAGAGGCGAACAAGGAAGGATCGTAGTAGAGTCGCAGTCAATGCTGAGGATTTGGAAAGAGCATTTTTGTAGACTATATAACGATGACGAACCAAATACCGCTGCTAGAAAGAACAAATATTTAAACTTGGACCATGTAGGCCAACGATTCCGTCTACCTGACTTGAATGGGAAGCTGAAGTGAAACAAAGTTGCTGGAGTGGACAGGCCGACAGGCAATGACTTAGTAAGAAGCATACACGAGCTCATCTTTAAAATATGGTTGGACGAAAGTATGCTCGATCAATTGAACTTCAGCATTATTTATCTGATCATCAGGAAAGAACACCCTCTGAACTGCGCCAGCTACAGAGGCATCACTATTCTTAATATCGCATACAAGATCTTAGCTGCCATATATAGTTCGAAGCCGGTCTTCAGCAACCTGATAGGTCAACCTCAATGCGGCAGATCTTGGAGAAAAACCCGCGAGCTTTAGATCAACATGCACCACCTTTTTATCGATTTCAAGGCCACGTATGGCAGCATGTATAGGATGAGCTATACAGAGCAATGCCTTGTTTTGGAACCTATGCCAAACTCGTCCGTCTGTGCAGGTCGGTAAAGATCTCACCGAGACCTTTGATGTCAAAGAGTATTTCAACAACGCAATGCGTTGCTACGCGATTTCTTCAGTATCATAAAGATGGACATTATCAGAAATTGACGAAGGTGCTCTTGGTTTCGTTGAGCGGAAAATTGTTGTAGTAATTTTCGGTTCGATCTGCATTGACGGTGAGTGGAGGAGGAAATACAACGACGAACTGTTTAAATATAGAGCGGCATCAACGTAGCCAGAAGAGTGAAGATCCAACGACTATTATGGCTTAATCATGTAGAGCGGATGGGCAGCAAACCTTAGCCAACTTGGCGTGTGAAATTAGAGGCAGCTGGCAACAGATCGAGGTAGCTTGAGACGCTTTTTGACCGAAGCCGAGCTCCACAATATACGATGTCGCCATTTGAAGAAAGTAAGTAAAATACCTCTACGTGGTTTCTGTATTGACTTAACCATAAAATAAAATTCATTGAAGGATCTTTAAGCCATACAACAAAGCGCAATAAAAGGTGTTTTCATGAATGGAAAAATTATGTAACAAGTGCTTTGCATCAAGTAGGACCTACTGTGCAACGTTAATATTGAAAAAATAATGAAATTTGTTTAATCTATTTAACAATTCTCTGTACTTTTTGACAGAACATTCATACCGCAGGGATATCACATTGGGCTCTCAGTGGAACACTTTAAACAACAGCTGCAGTAAGTTCAACGCATAGGGAAAACAAGAAAATTTGTTCGGTTATCAATCAGCAAACAAGGCTCATAAATTTTCTTCATAACCTTCCGAAGGCAACTGGGGTGCACCATGACCCCACGCAATTTTCTTTTAGCTGTAAGTTGAGTTTGGCTCGTCTTCTTTTTCTACCATTGAATGCATTTGTTATTGAACATGTTGGTGTCAGTTGCTAATGAGACGTCATCGAAGTAGGCTGTTATTTTTAATTGCGGTATGGACTGGGGTGACTTACACCCCATGTAGCCTTTCTTGTTTGTTCAAATTTTCTAAGAGTCTTATTTATTCTCTATTATTTCGGTACAAAAATGGCATTAAAAAGTTGGAAGCTTATGTACGTTATGCAGTGGAGTGTGATGATGATGAATGTTCTTCTGGATCCGAATGTGAAGACTCAGAATTTTCGGACTATAAGTCAGTGGACCCCGAAGTGGATTATATTATAAGTGCGTCTTTCTGAATTCACAAAAAAGGTTCTTAGGACATTTATGGTCTAAAGAACCATATTCTAGCAGCAAAACCTAGCAGAGAATTATTGTTAGGCTGAAGAACCCAGGGAATATTGTGGCGTCAAAGATAGAGGGAGAAATATCTATTATTAGTTGTTATTCGATAAGAAAATTATGAAAATTATCGCCTTTTGTACAAATCAAGAAATAAAAGAGCGTGCTCAAGGTTTTGAAGGCCAGCGTTACGTGCAATATACGGATGTAGTCTAGTTGGGGGCTCTCTTTGGACTTCTTTTCATATCTCACATAAACAAAGATAACAGAAAAAGTACTCTGGAATGTAGTCTTCATTTTCTGCCAGCATCTACAAACATATAATGTCTTTCAATTGTTTCAAATTTCTTTTAATCTGTCTTCGTTTTGATGAAAAAAACCCTCCCTGACAGTAAAGACAAGTTTGTCCCTGTTCGGAAGATCTGGTCTGGTTTTTATAAATAACTGCCGCGAATTTGATGAACCCCGCTTTTATGTTACTATTGATGAACAACTCTTGAGCTTTCGAGGAAGGTGTCCTTTCAAAGTCTACATTGCCTCGCAACCAGACAAGTATGGTATAAAAATAGTAACGATGTGTGATGCAGTAACATATTACATGATAGACGCTATTCCTTATATTGGGAAAGAAGGAGGTAAGTCGAAGAGTGCATCAGATTACGTGAAATCTCTTGCAGAAAGTATTCGTGGTTCCTGGCGCAATATAATGCATGATAATTGGCTTACATCTGTGCCCCTAGCAGCCGAAATGATGAAGAACTACCAGCTTACAATCATTGGAACCCTTCGGGAGAACAAAAGGGAAATACCGCTATCCTTTTTTCCGAACAAAACGAAAAACCACGAACTCCACGAAAGGCGGTGTTGACACCTTCCATAAGTTAATGCATGCGAACACTGTCACCAGAACTACTTTTCAGTGGCCCTTGCATTACCTGTATGCAATGCTAGATCAAGCCGGAATCAATTCAATGATACTTTATCTGACATGTAAACGCCCTAATCAACCATCAAATGAATTCAGACGGGCATTTCTAAAAGAATTGGCGTTGCAACTAGCTAAACTAGAAACCGAGAGCGGAAAGTGAAGGTTACGTGCTCTAAATGCGGTTGTCCTGTATGAATTGAGCACAGAAAAGAAATCTGTATGACATGCTTTAAAGTTTAGTTTTGGTTTACTGATATTTAAAAAATGAATTTCCTGTTTTTTTTTTGGTTTATTTAGTCTAAGAAGTATTTGCTTTCAATAAATATTTTTGTTGCTTACCGTAAAAGTATGTTTTGTGCTAAAATCTTTACTGGGATGATGCATCACCCCTGTTGCCTTCTAAAGGCATTTGAATTGTGTTGCCTACGGAAGGATAAAGAACATAATTCGCACTGTTTCAAAAACACAGTATGCCCTTTGGATTTTACTTTGAAAAAATGGGCAATATTGCTCAAGCATATTATAATACTGAGTTTCTGTCATTTTTTTGAGCGTATAAGAGCTGCCAGTCAGTGTCAGACCAACAGATGGTTCACATTTGGTTTAGGAATAGTTTTATTTTTTTTTTCTTTTAGCCTGATGAAGTGGATATATTCCAGAAAATTTATAATATAGACACACTTGCTTTTTTTAAAATTTAAACTGTTTCATTTAAGCTGAATGGAACAAGTAAATCAGTTGAACCTCTTCTTGCTAGTTATTTCGTTTTCAATAATACCCTTGTGACCTAGTATATATCAGGGCTCTAGTTTGCTTTGTTTAAATAAGCCGTGAAGTGTGGTACTGATTTGAGGTAAGCCGGTAAAAATGCGGTTTAGTTAAGAGAGTGGTCATCAAGACAGCGCTTCTAAATATATTTGTGACCATAGCTCTGATCTATTGTGGGCGGTTTCAAGGCCTTTTACTGTGGTAACTTGTCTCTATTTTAGCTGAACTTGGTATTAGATGCCTGCAGTGAGCTCAGATCCTTTACAAGCGTTCCCAATATATGTATAGGGTTTTGGTTTCATTCTCTAGTCATTATGCTCTGTAACTGAATGTGTCAAATGAATGTTTAACTTTTGTTGCGAAGAGCTTAATCGATATATCAAACCTTAAACAACGCACATTCCTAGAGGAAATTATATAGATACTCACTTTTCCGGTTGTTCTCCTTTCATTCGGTATTTGAAAATATCTATAGAATCTTTAGATCGCATCCGCTTCATTTTGGTAGAGCCTAATTCTAGAGCATTAGTAGGGATATTCTGTTTTACTAATCCTGTGGCTCAATTATTATTATTTTTATTTCTCATTCTTCAGAGTCGCTTTGAAGGAAGAGAGTTGGGAGTGTTAAGGATATAAATGAATCTATACTTGAACAGGAAGCCATTACCTGTCGCTACTCTGCAGTGAATAATTGAGAGATTTCTTTGACAATTGTTATATGACATAGTTTTGCGACTTCCCCAAAATTAAGTAACCTAAATGTCCCCAAACCCAAATAGCGATTTGAAGGCTTTCGAACTAAAAAAGTGGATCGCTGTCTTTTTACCTGTGTTCATTGATATAACAAGATGATTCTGGTAACGGCCTCAATCGATTTTCCTTTTCAGTAGGCGTTTTGGTAGTTGGACAGTTTTCTTTTACCTAAGAATTCTTTCGAGTCCCTAAAAATAAGGATGACAGAATGAAAGGTCTCAGATGTCGTTACTTGAATATATTATTCGTACTGGTAGTGCCTTCGCAAGAAATAAACCAAAACATACGCCGGGTATCCTTTCACTTTAAAATGACTTGGTAGGTTCAAATTCGTATTGTTCGGATCGCCTACTGAACAGGGGGTTTTCTGTAATTTCTCGGCTTATAACTGTGGAAGTAAACTCTCTATCCACTGTCAAGAGGATGACGTAAGGGCATCATTTAGGTGAGAAAGTCGTTTAGCATTTACTAAAATCAAGTTCATCATCCAACTTTTAATTTGAATCTAAAGGCTTCGTAGTGTAAACATCCATATCCGAACTACAACCTTTATCACCTTTAGAGATATGGAGCGCCACTAAGGAAATATAAATAGAATATGTGTAGATCTGACAAGAATACAAGCTCGAAAAATACTTCTATTCTTGTCAAATAAGAGCTGATTTGTTGCCTCTCTAAATAAATCAATTTTCTAAAGATGTTGACCCAGATAAGCCAGACCATAGTGATGAACTTATTGATTCCAGTAAGACGAGTTGTGAGATTTGCGCCAGTGATTTTAGCTTGTTAATCTGTTTTAGTTTTACCTCCGTAGGCAACACTGCGCTCACTTGAGGAGCTTTTTATAGGATTCATAGGGTAGTTTATTTTGGCATTTAATGATCTTCATGGCCATTTCAGGATCACAGAACTGAGGTTTGATCCAGGCATGTTGCTATTTTCTCGAGCCCCTCGTACCAGGCAGTATCCTTGAAGGTGAAGAGCGCTGCTATAAGCATTGTTTGAAGTAATTTAAAAAATGGCCCGTCAGTCATTCTGATCCCGAGAACGGTTAGGAAGGCACCCAGATTATGTGTAAAGAGATCAGTGTGAATACACTGGAAGACAGATAGGTGAATATGACATGAGCAGCTTTTCGGCACATTAAATGCAAGGTGACTAATCATCTCCAATATCTTAGACTACACTTGTGTTGCAGTGAACCTGATTCCTCCTGTGTGTGGGCACTTATGTTCTAAAGCCACTTGTGTGCATACGTTGGTTTATATGTAATTGGGATGGCTGAACTTGATTCAAGTAGTATCTATCAGTATAATTTCTCATTCTTTCCACAGGCTAAGAAGTTTATTAAAAATACTAAACTGAATGATGATGTTTTTTGCCACATAAACAACTTTCGCAAGCATGCAATGCCCTTATCCTTAACAACTCTCATTGAGTCATTACTTGATGCAGGGATAAGAAGATGAAGCTAAAAATCTGCTTTAGAGTGACGAAATATCTCAAATCAATATACCATGTTCAGTTCAGGAACTGTATTGTTTCGGTCTGCCATAATCACTTCGCACCTCATTAACGCAAATCCATAAAAAAATAAACATCATCCTCACGGTTTTCATTTTTATGGCAAAACGCTTAAATTAAAAATTCAAGTACACCATTCATTTCTCCAGAGTTACTAGTACGAATACGTCCATCGCTGTGATTCATTTTGGTCAAGATAATCGTGAAAAGATCTCTGTTTGACACTGTTTTTGGTGGCAACAGAATCGACTTCGTCCGGGTGTTGCGCGTTCTCAAAATAATAATTGGCGCAGCAGAATATTCCCTTTTTTTTTGCCTTTGCTGGACAATAAGATTGCAGTTAAATTTTAGTGCCATCATTAAAAGTCCACATGGAAGCATACAGTGAAAATGACGGATTTTTGGTTAACGTCTTTGTAAACGTCTCTTCGGAGTCAGACTTTTCAGCCAGAATTTATTTCACCATCTGAGTGGAGTATATTAAACAGAATGGCTCTTGATGGTTTTATTTTATTTTTTTATTTTTGTGAAATGAAGCTCAAACCCAGAGCACTGTTATGGGTTGAGCACGTTGGAATTTGTAACCAATTTTGGGAAGCTTCTGGTTTTTATATTTTTTTTTTTTGCGGTTTGAACAATTGAAATTTATGTGTGGTGCAAGGAAAAGAGTTCATGCTGAGATTTTTGGATTCTTTTTATGATTAACGAGATTCAAATTTGGCGAAGATTAGTGTGTTGACGGTGATTTATGCGCCAACAGATAACTACTTTTCGGAGTAAACTAATCTTAAGTGCTAGACTGTTACAATGTACGATAGTCGATTCAGTAAATGGTGTGCTTTTCGATTTGGTGTTTTATGAAATAAATAAAGAAGTGTTCCTAAAGATTTGTACGCACTTTGTGAAGAATCGAGCTTCGAATTTAAGGACTGCCATAGAGCAAATAGTCTCTTGACGATAAAATCAATGGGAGAATATAAATTTAACAATTCTTATACAAAACTTTTACTTGCTATTGCTTTAAGTGGGCTTACAGTGGAGAGCAAACCTGAGCTCCAACTACTCTGATTTTAAACTAGCTTAGGTTAGGTTTAAGTGGCTGCAGAAAAAAATCAACCCACTTAGGTGTATTGGCCAATTGTGATGCCACGTGGATCTGTGATCCTCCTACTCCAGAGACCATCTGGAGCTCTTAATAAAGTGTAGGGAACTTTTAATGTCTATATTGCTTAAGTCATTGTGGAAGAAGGCCCCTAGGTGGAGATTTCTTCTTTGGGAGAGAACTGGACATGTACCTATACAGAGGAGCTGAGGGATTGTCTCCTCATCCTCATCATCAATGCAGGTTCTGCAAAAGTCGTTAGTAAACATGCCAAGCAATCTTCCATCCAGAAAAGGTGAATGTTGAACTGCCCCCCATCTCCATTAGAGATGATCGGCAGTCCATGACTGTTCTTGAGTTTAGAGAGCATGAGTCAAGGGATTTGATAGTGGCCTGACTATCGGAAAAGATGCGGATATCCATTGCAGATATTACATTTTTCTTCAGTCAGGATAGGGCTTCCTTAACTGCCAGAATTTCCGCCTGGAACACGCTACAGTGGCTGGGGAGGCGGAAGTAGAGGTTGAGGTTAAGCTTATCGGCGAAAACACCACCACCAGCCCGACTGACAGTCTTTGAACCGTCGGTGTAAAAGTGGATTGAATTTTCATCCATGAAGGCATTTTCCTCCCAAAAGGATCTGGAGGGAATGCTTACATGGATTTTGAGCTAACTGCCCCTAGTTTCTGAATCCAAGTCCTTTGAAGTCTCAAGCTACTTACGCATTTTCTAGGATAACGTCTTCCGCTAATGCATTGTTCCTGCGATAGATTCAAATGAGGATATTTTGATCCGCGTTTAATAGGGTCCTTGCTTGGATGCAATAATGTAGGGCTAAGTCTTATATAGAGTCTTCTTAGTTTGTCCAGATTGGGTCTCATTACACAATTGTCTTCTCAGCCCAAAGATACAGCGATTGGCAACTGCAAACAGCGGTTTAAGAACTCAAATGACAGCGCATCATCGAATCTGAAGCCTTTTTGATGGAAAAGGTATCGGTTAAGTCGCTATCGATATCGAGGGAGCAGCGAGCGTTCTCAATCGTCTTTCGGCACCGACGGATGAGCTTAGCAGGGAAGCTAAGCCTACACACAGCTCTATATATCCCGTTTCTATAAATTTAATCATAGGCGGCGATAAAATCGATGAAAGAAGGTTAACATCGAACTAAACTTCTTGAGCTTTTTCCAGGATCTGACAGAGTGTAAAGATTTGATAGAAAGTGGAGTTTCCTGGTCTTAAATCGCACTTATAGGGCCAATCAGGCGTTTGCAGAAGGGATCAAACGAAGGCTGGAACGAAGAGACAAAAATTTCAGTAAGGAAGAAAAGACAAGCATTTCAATAAAGTGCATTTTGGGCTGCAGAAAAGGCGAATACTTGGAAAGTTGTAGCTAGAGCACTGTTATAATGGTAAAGGCGTTATATAGAGAATTTGATGGTCTGCCAATCGTAAAGCAGTCGGTGTTCGATAGAATAACTACCAAAAACTCAAAGCACGGATAAGCTTGCTTATGTTATTGAGATTGCGGATCTATGAGTAACAACTTGGAGGAGATAAGATCGCAGATCACAGTAAATTAAGGATAAGGTCGGACACTGGTTAGTGTGGAACAATGAAATTTTCAATATATGGAAAGACTAGCTAAACACTGTATTGAACAAAGAATTCCGGAGCAGCGACATTCCCCAGGTTATTATTCACGAATGAAAACATCAGATTTTACGGCGCAAGCCTATAGCAGTAAGGTCGGATCTCATAACCAGTGCAGTATGGGCGGCAATTGTGCACTTTAGATTTAGTTGAATATAATGACTACCGCCATTCGGATGCTTAACCAATGAAGGGGGAGCATTCATTTTAAACTCAATAATCAAAGGCAACACGAGAAATTGCAACAACTTTTTGTCGGATAAATTCATATCGCCTTACTGAGCAAACGCTACGACGTTTAGCTGCTCGCTTATGGGACAACACGAGATGCTGCCAGGTCTGGATGCTCCCATAACAGCCGTCCTGTTGAGAATATCGCGGCCGTAGTTGAAGATAATTTGATTTGATAAGGCATAGCCTTAGCCTTTTGAGAGTACTAACAATAATAAAATAATAATTCATATATTAATTTAAGAAAATAAAATATCAGTTGATTTATATATATTTAAAAAATAAAATACTCGTAGATAAGAAAGGAAAAAACGCTACTGTGTGGAGAAATATTGAAATACGACCGCTTTTAAGTCGGAGGTTCTCGACGTTCTTTTGATATGTTCTGGCAATGAGTTCCATAGTCTAATGGTGCTGATAAAAAATAGTCTCGATGAATTTATATAGTTATAGGGTAGACTATTAATATTACGAATTCTATTAGATTGAGAAAACTGCAACTTCAAGAACAGATACGGGGGTGATTTCAAGTATATTATTTTGTGTAAAAAATTGCAATTTCGAACATTAAGGTATTGTTGCAAGGTGCATCCAAGGATGTTATTTGTGTAAGGTGAGACATGAACATACCTGCCCAATCGATAAACTTAACGTACAATATTATTAAAAGCTGAAGTTTATTTTTTGATATCGAACCAAGCTGACAATAGACCGTTTCAGCATGGGATATTATTGGTATCAGTAATGTTTTCTTTAGTCTTATTTTACTTCCGATTGGAATAAGACGAGCAGTTTTATATTCTGTGAAGGTCCTCATTCAACCTACAAAAAAGGTCTTCTACCAAACCCAAAGGCCTAGAAAGATAAATTTGTAAGTAGAAGACGCTTTTACAACATTGAGCAATGTCGTTTATATATATACAGAAAATAATTGGACCCAAAATAGAACCCTGAGGGACCCCTTCATGTAAATATTTGTATTTTGAGTAACTTCCGCTTACAAAGTAAAAGCGTAATTTGTTATTAGTAATATTTCGTGATTAACTCTGTCAAAAGCCTTTGAACAGCCAAGAAGGCACAAGACTGTCAAATCACCCTGATCGAATTCTCGTCTTATGTCATCTAACACTTTAATCATAGCAGTAGCACAACTATGTTGAGCCCTGAAGCCAGACTGATGTGGAGAAAAAAGAGAGTTCAGATCAAGATGAGTGACAATCTGCTTCGCTATTAGCCTTTCAAATACCTTTGACAAAGTCGGCACAATGCTTATCGGTCGATAATCAGAGGGTTCTTTTGGATGAGCTTTTTTAGCAACAGGTATAATTCTTGCCATTTTACAAGAATCCGGAAATATCGATGAAGTAATACAGTAATTGATTATATGAGTGATTGTGTCTAGGACGTACGGTAAAATTAATTTCAAAAACCGAAGAGTCATCTCATCTTCACTGATAGCGTTGGATTTGAGTTGAATTATGCTTTCTAAAACATCGCTCTCCGACACGGTTTCAAAGTCTCTGCTTAAATCTATACACAAATCCCTGTTGATAGTAAAATTATGATTTGTTCGAATCGGAATCGGAATCGTTTAATCGGTCAGAATCAAGTAAGCATTCAGAATCACTACATTTACCAACACCAATGCTACGCAGATTTTTCCACAGTGTTTTTGAATCTAATGATGGGTTTAATTTGGAATGAAAGTAATTGTGTTTACATTGTCGGGTTACATTATTTGAGTGATTTCTAGCAAGATGAAAATGTTCCCAGTTACTTGCAAAAGGTCTTTCTTTCCATTTATCATAGAGTTTCCTTCGTTTATTTATGGATTAAACTACTTCGGATGTAAACCAGGGACACTTGGAATTTTTTATACGAATAGAACATTTCTGTTGTAGAGCTCGTTGACTGATCTCTGGAAAAAGGACAATTTTTCATTTACCCCCGAAGGCTAATACATTGATTCCAATAAATGGCATGAACATCTCTGTTCAGAGCATCGAGATTGATACTTTTGTAAACTCTAAAAGAAAATGTAATATATGTTAAGAATATCAAATCATGGTCTGATATCCCATCTAGGGAAATTTGATCGCGTCGTAAAGCAAAAAGATCAAGTAAACTTGGCATCGCGCCTGGAGCGTACCTAGTGGGTGAGGAATTTATGAGAGCAAGACCATTTTCAGACACCAGATCGAGAAAATTTCTCGTCGACCTATTATTTATCAGTAAATTAGCAACAATAAGAGTAATGCATACAAACAGCAGCAGCATAAGAAAAAGATAGATATTAATAAGGATTTGTAGAAGAAAATGAAATATAATAAGACATATAGAAATAGATAAGAAAAAGTAGAAGTGATAGGAAAGAAATATTACCTTAGAAATTATTAAAGAAAATATAGGCAGAGGACCCTGAAGTATCGAACAGATGCCGCGCCACGCCATTAGGCATCAATCGGAGTCTTTACGGATAATTTTGGAGAAGGACTTACAAAGTGCCGACCACGAGAGAGACAACTTTTTATTAATAATCATCAGGCAGGAAAGATCCCCTGATTTAACCGTTCCAGACGTCTTTTTGTGGGGTTATTCGAAGTCACAAGTCTATTTAAACAAGCCCTCAAAGAGAATATCCGTCAAGAATGCAAGGACTTATCGCCAGAAGTTTTGGCAAGAGTGATGGAAAATGCCATAAATCGGGGCCGAATGGTTATCAATTTTTACGGCGGCCACAGTCAAATCATTTTCTCGACTTAATGGATACAAATTTTAGACATTAAGTTGACATAATCCAAAAGCATGTTTTTCATTCATGTGGTTGTACCACAGTTTCGTTTAGACCACGTGCGCTGGGAGATAGACCACTAGGGTTTCTTCTTCGGATAGATTCAGTCGTTTTACTTGACTTCCTGCATGTTATGGAAATTTATAGCCAAGTATAGTGGCATATTAGTTACAACATTTATTACAGTATCCTTTGCTCAGCTCATTCTATCACACCTCTTGGCTAGCAGTGATATCCTCTTCATAGCGTATTAGTCAACCCGCAATTTTCTCAACTGATAATTAAAGGATAATCCCAGTAGCCAGCTACAAGAGTGCTGTCGGTTCATTTATCATCATCTCTAGTTCGACTTTCCGGCTAGATGACGAACAATTCACATATGACCTGAAATGTTTGTACTGTGCTTTGCTTTATTCATCCTCTTTAATTGAATCCCATTCAGACGTCATTGTGCAGGTTCGATTGTTAAGATTCATTTGCATGGTCAAACACGGTATACTACGAATAGACAGTAAATGTAATGGTGATTTTTTAAGCGTTTAGTTTAAATTTGTTAAATTAAAAAAGTGTATACAATTTTTATTTGAGTTGATAACTCAATGCTTTCCATTTACTTTTTAAGGATTACTTTATGTAAATATTGACCACAACTACGTTTTAAGTGGTCCATACTCTCCTTCCGATGATAGGTGATTTTGTCGGGCATATTGACTGGTATCTCGCTATTAACACGTGTAATGTTATCTTCTAAGGCTCCAATTGGAAGTGGGTTATCAGTAGAGATGAATGATTTAACTTATCCGCATAAAAATTGTCTAAGGCTGAAAAGACACCGTCTACGACACGACGTCTTTTGTTGACGAATCAGACAACAAGCCATTGATGAAAAACAGGGCGTCCTTGTACGCTCCGGTGTAATTTCAGCCTAAAGGCGTCAAATTGCACTGTCCAGCTGCCAACCGGTCTACCGGTCCAAGATGAGAAATATATTGATCACGAAACTCATTTCTCAATTGGTTCATCGATTCCCGTGCTGTTTTAATTCTTCGATTAAAAGAGGGTCCTTCTCCAGCTTTTTTAAGACCAACTGACCGAAAATTCCACGCTGTTGTAGACCGTTCGGCTTCAGTTCTTGTACGAGTTGTATTTTGTAAAGTTTTAGGCCTAGATCTTTGCTTAGAATCTTCCATGTAGTCGAGTAACAGAATCCCAATCGCTGCCAATGGTGACTTTATTTATACTGGCAAAAAAAAACTGCAGCATTATTTTCCTCTGTACGCACTCTAAGCATGCAGTGTATCTTTGCTGTATGACAACACATATTTCGTGATTTGATGTCCTTAGTCTCAGTATTATTTACCTTCGTTTATGCAGATAGAACGAAATTTTAACTAACACTTAACACGTTTTGATTATTCTTTTACCTAGAAGTGGAGTGAAGGCTATTCACGTTGTAAAGCATAAATGTGGTAACCATGTCCACTTCAGTTTTAAACATCAGCAGTGTGTTGTAATGATCAACGAAACACCCTTTCGTCCGAAACCTTGAGCCTTGCAAAAGCCTTAACAAAGACGTAAAAATGATCGCATTCCCTAGAACTCCGCCACAAGTAGTTTCTTTCATTTTATGCTGATATGGATTGATTTAATGTTTGTATGTTTCTGATAGTAAACAGAATCGATATCATTTCCGGTTGAAAATTTAAACATTTTTAAGATCACTCTTGTCCGTCACTCTGTCATCCCATATCGTGGATAAGTTCCAAGAATGATTCAGTACGAGACCACCACCATTCATCATTTGATCTTAAGGCTCTGAATCTAAAACAGGAAAAAATGAAAATAAATCTCAAATCGTATCAATGAATAAAAATAAATCACGTATGTATCTTATGGATTTTAATTTTGCTGAAGCCATCCGATTACGGAGCATCCATCAAATTATTGTGGTTTTCTGTGAATGTGGACAAAGCATAGCACCCAATGGAAATGATAAAGTCGAAGTGGAGGAGGCGTAATTGTCCAAAACAGATTCAGGAATATGATAACACTGGTTATATCTCTCGGGAGGTAAAAGAAGACCCAATACCTACTGAGCGATTCTTCATGAGTTTATCAAGAATTTTGTCACATTGCATCAATAAATGTCACAATAAGTGTTTCAGGTCAGGATTGGTGTGAGCGACGAAATCATGTGTTTGGATCTAGAAGTTACAATTTAACCAAAATAAGTTATGTTTCATGGTAATCGCTTCAACTGTGCCAAGTTGAAGCTTTCAAAATTATCAAGAAGCTGATGATGAAGGCATTTCCCTCACCACAAATTGTACCAGATTTTCGTACACGAGGTAAGAAGACAATAATTGTGAATAAATATAAGTGAACTCCAACTTAATGAAGAGAACAATTAGCACACAGCATTGCATAAATACTTTTGACGCTTCTCATAACTATTCTGCGGGTACGTTCTTAAGCGTTCTTGATCTCCAATGCTTTGAACGTGCTACTAATCTCGTCACAAATTTGCTTAAGACTGTCTTAGATGTCCACCAGGTGTTGGTTGGAGCCGTACTTTTTGGCTATGCTATGTTGCAACTTCATTTAAAGGCGCCACAGTAGGGCCTGAGATGTCGTAGAATTCTCTATACTTTCCCGTGTTTATATGGTACACCCACCCCAGTTCACTTTTTTCTGCTTCTTGAACAGCAGTAGTGCAAGCTGCCAATTTTCTGGATATCCCTTGGAACGCCATGCTCTATGAATCTTCTAGAAATTACTGATAGTTCTTCAAGGCCGAATATAAAAAGAATTGTCAAGACAGGTAACTAAATGGTAACCCTTATTACCACAACTAAGTTTCTACCTATCAAGCAGAATTTTTTATCATCGAATAGACTCGATTGACAGGGGACCTTCCAATGAAAGTACCTGCATATCCCGCTTTTAAACGTTTCTATCTTCTTTATCCAGGTCGGGTGGACGGAATTTATCGTCTACATCATCCAGGTTGAAGAGTTATTTTTGCTTGACAGCGGTATTTTGTTGGTTATACTGTATACAGAAATGCTATTTTCAAATCCTCAGCATCGCGATTGCAAGCGCGAAATAAATGTAACCCCAATTCTCTTCGTTGACGACGCAGTTATACTTAGCGATAACGCCGAAGATTTACAGAACGCCTTAGATTCGTGGAAATATGCGCTAGAGAGAAACGGGTTTAAAATAAGTCGTTCAAAGACGGAGCATTTGACGTGCCCATTTGCGACCTGTTCCGGATATAATGTTAGACGGAATAGTTCTTCCGAAAAGCACTATCTTTAAGTACTTAGGATCAATCGTTAACAAGGAAGCGAAATGTGACGACGACGTAAACCACAGAGTTAGTGTGGGATGGATGAAATGGCGGGAAAATTCGGAAATATTTTGCGACCGAAAATTTCCACTTAAATTAAAGGGGAAACTCTACACCACGGTTGTTAGACGGTTCACAGTGCTGGACAATGTACGAAGCGTTTAAAAACAAAATGACGGCAGCGGAAATACAAATGTTAAGGATGTCTAGTAGAGTCACTAAACGCGATTGCATTAGATCTACGCGTATAAGTAGAAGTCTACATATAAAGAATTCGGTAACCGAATAGCTTGAGGCCAATAGAATAAGCTGGTATTGCCACGTTCAAAGAAGATCTGCGGAAAATCCGGTTGAAAAGGCACTATCAACTACAGTCACTCCAACTGTAAGAAAACGAGGTCGGAAAAAGAATTCCTGGATTTCTCAGATGGCAAATGCGCAACAACGCCTGGGGCTAACCACTGAAGCGATCCAGGACCGAGCATTATGTAGACGCGTTTTGCGGTCTGCGACATTAGCCATCCCCATAAGCGAAGCAGCAGCGATGCAGTAAAAATGGGAAACTCGTTACGCATAAGTTCGTATAACGAGGAAAAGGTTAATAAAAGGATTAGAAGAAGAAGAAGAAATCCTCAGCATCGAGTGCGACTCTACTACGATGTTCCCTTGTTCGTCTCTACAGACTTCGGTTCGGGGCTTGTGTCCGCGGGCATGTATTTTTCACCTTTTGACAAAATTTCCGAATCTCATTTTTGGAGTAGAATCTTTCATTTTCTTGATCCCGCGGTTCTCATGCTTCTTCTTGTACCTCGTGAGAACCTTCACATTCCAGCTAATAAGGCATATCAACTCATACACACCTCAAAAACAGCGTTCTGAACTTCATTTCCAAGGATAACCTCAAAACCTCAATCCATTAGACTAAAATGTATATTCCAGCTTGCACTACTCGACATCCAAGTATGGTGTCTTTGAAGGGCGTCATTATCTAAGCAGATG